>OZ021711.1:2497745-4995490 GCA_963978555.1 Galerucella nymphaeae | reverse complement strand
TGTTTCTTACAAACTTCAATAGGTTTCATACCCGTTGTTCTATGTTTTGTATTATTATATTCATTCACAATCTTTGATAAAATAGAAATCCAATTGTAGTTTCCATTTACACTAAACTCTATCCACAATTTTTCTTTTAATGTACGAATAACTCTTTCTACAATTGCAGCTTTTTTCTCACTAAATACACTATAATGATTTATATTGTATTTTTCCGTTAGACTCTTCATTTGTTTATTGAAAAACTCTGTACCCATATCAGTTTGTAAATTTTTAGGATGTTGCTTCTCAAATATTTCCTTCATAGCTTCAGTTAATGTTGATCCATTTTTATCTTTCAATGGCAACGCCCATACATACTTGGAAAAACAATTGATAATCACAAGAATATATTTATATCCTTTGTTGAAATTTGAGTATTTTTGCATATCAGCGAGGTCAGCTTGAAATAGATCATTTAACGATCTAATCGAAATTTTTCGTCTCTTGAAATTAATTCTAGCAGACCTATTAATTTCATTAATTATTTCACGTTTAATGACCGACATTACAATAAAAAAAAAAACACTTAGAAATTGAATTTTGTAATTATTTTTGCACATGTGCATTACGATTTTGGTGGCATGGATTCATCGCAGCGAAGGTATATTTCTTCTTCTTTTTCTTCTCCTCCTTCTCCCATCCAATAGTAGTGGTTTTCTATGGATTTCTTGCAAAAACAAAACATTTTTTTACAGTCGAAGCATGGTTGGGTTCCTTCGACACGAATCAATTGTACTCGTTTAGTTGTTGACTTATTTTCCCCTTTGAATCGCTTAGTCGACGTAAACACTCTATTCAACATTTTTCTCTTATTCTGAAAATTGTAAAATTCGGTTTTATAGAAAATATAAGAAAAAAATAAAAATTACTCACATTTTGTTCAAGCTTGTTTACTTGAGAGAGAGAGAGAGAATAGTTAAATCAAAATTGGAGTATCATTGAATCCCCAAGGAAGAGTATCTGTACTGATATAATTTACCATTCGTTTGTCGTCGAAAGGACTAAGCGCAATTTTTCTTTGTGAAACAGAGTAAACATTGTGTTGTTTAGATGTTATAAAACTCTGTTGAACTTCCACTTGTGTTTTATCAAATAAGCATTTGTGATAATCATCAAATGTTATTTCTTTAAGGGCAGCTTTTTTAATCCCTTTTGCTTTTTTAATCACCTGACAATCATTCTGGTCATTATTCAATACCTTTATCGAGTACATTTTGGATCTTAAACCAATGAAATGAGTCATTATACGACCGTTATTCTCATCTTTCATAAGACCCAACACTTTTTTATTTTGACGTGGTATTTCATAAGGATTGTTCTCCAAATAGTCTGATGTATCATATTTGTGAATGTCATCCTTTATATGTTGATATATGTCATCAACAAAGAAATGATAGATTAGACTATCTGTATCACAATACAGTAACTTTGCCTTGTCACTAAATTTATTTCTTATATAATTATAGTGGAAATCATACAAAAATGTCTTGGAAATATCAAGTATAGCCATACCAATGAAAATTGGTTTATTGAATTCCACTTTGAGCCGTTTCATTTCAATAATAACCACATCTTTTTCAAGTATGGTGCAGCTGTGAAAATTGGGTTGGGCAATGTAATAGCGTGCACCATACCTACCTGACCACTTATTCACCATCTTAATATCTCTATATTTTCTAACGTTTTCAATTGTCTTACCATACGGAGAGTTATTCATCAACTTATAAAAATTTTTTTCGAATTCATTTTTACTGTTTTTTCTCAACTCGGTATTCAACTCAATATAGGGTTTTATCCAACAAGCTTGTTTGAATTTCAAACAACGATGAATCTTTTCAATCTTAATTCCCAATTTAAGAGCTTGTTTCAAATTTCTGTAATGGATAACGTACTTGTGTTTACTATATAAAGTTGTTAATAATTTTTTAATCTCGGTGCTCGAAGTTGGTGGAATTAAATGTTCAGGACATAGTGGTAGGTCTTTGTGTGAATTGAATAATGACTCAGGATAATGCAAATCCACCTCAAGAATAACCCCATATTCACTATCGTCAGGTATGTTCAAAATGTTTTCATTGTAAAGAGAGTTACAAGGAATCCATTCAAAACCTCCGTACGGTAAATATGTCGTCATTGCAGTACCATAAAGGTTATTTATATCCAAATACATTAAAAAAGAGCTAGATTCATTAGGATTATAATTAGGCATATATTTGTTATTAGCTTCACCATATCTGTTGGAGCACTGTGAAATTCCACCTCGAATACCTTTCTGAATAAACATGGCAATTTCATTGTCTGTTATCAATTCCAATTCTATTTGTGTCATCTTCAACATGGCATCAAAAGCTAAACCAGGTGCTGTGTAATAATGAAGAGCATCCAATTTATAGGTTTTTAAACACATTGACCTGAAATTTTCAAAAATATCCGCTAGTAATAAAACATCTGTCTTTAAATAAAGTTCGGCATACTCTTGCAAATTATGGATATTGAATGATTTCCACACATTACAAGCATGCGTGTAATCGACATCTGAAATTCCTTCATTGTTAATTTTACTATAAAATTCGTTTTTGTTAGGTAACGAGGTGTCTTTCAACTTTTCCCAACAGTTTAGGTATTCATACGGGAAAACACCTTTTCTACAAACTAAATCAAACTCTTGGGCCTTGGGAAAATATAATTTTGTAATCACTTTTTGGTCATTGTTCAAATATGAAGCTAAATTACCAAGACTACTGTCCATAAACCTAAATGAATCCAGAAATCTAAAACTAATGTCAGTTCCATTGATATATTTTGTGAATGAAATATACCTTTCTTTATTTATGGGCAACAAGTTCATATTGCCTTTAATTTTTTTACTCAAAGAACGAATAAGAAAGTGTGAATCGTAGCCAGACAGGTTGTGAAACAGGACAGGAATAACATGAGTCTTTTTGTAATTAAGATTGCATGAATTATGTGCTGGACCACGATATTTACCTGTAAAATGATCGTGATCCATTACTTTCAGTTCCAAATCGGATATTTCATTCTCGCAAATATGACAAATGTTACAGGATGAAAAATTATTTTTTTCTTCAATAGTCAAAGGTAACATAGACTTGGGATTGTGAATGATGTGATGTATTCTTTTACCTAAATTTTCCAATTGATATGCAAACCAATCCTGACAATCTCTTCCAGTATACATTTTGAATTCTGACAAAGTTTCATCATATGAAGATTTCAAATAATAGGCGATACTAAATGCTTCATGTTTTTGATATTTTTCAGTGTTGGTATGTGTTGTTGTTGGTGTGTCGTCAAAGTTTTTTAAAATACTTTCAAGGTCAGCATATATAACGAATGGAACTACTTGTTTATGTTTAAAATTTTTAAATTTCATAATAGAATTGTTTTTATTAGGAAAAACTACCTTCGTACTATTCATATTTTTACAATCCTCCAAGTGATTCAATAAACTCGATTCTCTATGAAAATGATTTAAACATCTGTCGCAAAACCAAGTTTTAGAATGTGTTTTACTCACTTGCTTACCTATTAAACGTGACAAATTTTTTATATAAACAAAATGATGGAAAATACTACTATTATCATCATCAACAACATCACATGATAACATTAATAAATTAATTCGTGGATTATAATCTTCTTTGCTTAGTAACAAAGGTAACACTTCTTTATTGACTAATGTGAAAATATTGATGGAAATTTTATTCAATTTTTCAAATAATGGAATATCTTTAATTGTTATGGGAAATTTAATATTATCATATTTCAAAACTCTACTAAAATGAGGGTAAGATGAAACTCTACAAACATTTTTATTTCCATCAGCTGGATATAAAGCACATACAATCGACCACAAAAAGCAATAGGGATCATTGTTTTTTATATTGATAATACTTTTTGTTTTTTTAATAAATGTTGGTACTTCAACATAAGTTGAAACACCAACAGTTATCGGTCTGTATTCGTTTATATTAATTTTCAAATGTAATATCTCCAATAGAGCCCACCCGCTATCTTTTTGTTCAAACTCTTCAAGATTTACAAACATTCTATCGCTAACATAGGATTTGTACCAGTCTTTCAAATTTGTATTATGGTCAATAATTTGGTTCTTTGTATTAAAATGTTTGATAGAAGTTTCAGCATTTTGAGGCTTAATAAATATACAAGAAAAAATTACATTTACTTTCAACATAGATGTTTTCAATTGCTTATTTATTTGAATGGAGAAACTTCTGAATGCCTTTTTAAGAAACAACACTGGATCTTTAATATTAACATTAGTTATAATTCCAGATTTGATACGTCCATTAAAACAGGACTCTACATCTTGCCAGACCAATTGTCTTTTGGTTTTTCCATTTAATTTGATTTTCAATTTTTCAAGATACGTTTGAAGTATTGCCAAATTTGATTCAACTTTGGAAACATTTTTTACACTGTCCAACTTACACTTTAGTCCTTTTTTCAACAAAAAAATGGTTTTCTTCAATATTGAAATATTTCTGCGTAAATCATTTTTTGATTTAACTAATCTACTCACCAATTCCATTTTACTGATGGCTTCACTGGAAATATCGTCAAGCACTTTTTGTGAAGGAGTAGAAGTTGAAGAAGAACTGGCACTGGTTGACATTTTATGTTGCTGTGATTTTAACTACAGACAAATGATTTGGAAGAGAGAGTAGTGTGGTGCTTTTATGTACATTTTCAACTACGTCAATCCCATTGTAATCAATATGCATCATTTTTTCATAGATAAGTTTCTATTAATTCGATTTGCAACATTCTAATCAATAGGTCAATGCATTTTTTTGTTCTTTTGATAAATTCAACATCCTATCAAAACACCACGTGTTGTGATTTTTTTTTCCAATCATATTTACATCAGTGCAACATTTTAATCAAAACACCACGTGGGGTCAATAGGTCAAAGCATTGTCAGCAACTACAGCAAACACTCATTTCCAATCATATTTACATCAGTGCAACATTTTAATCAAAACACCACGTGGGGTCAATAGGTCAAAGCATTGTCAGCAACTACAACAAACACTCAAGTGTTCAATTTTTTTTTTCACCAAGATTTCAACTATAATAAGGAGAAATTTTCGAATTCAAGACATTCAGTTTTTTTGTTTTGTGTGTAAAACAAGTGAAAATGGCCAGCACTCCAACGACTCTCGTAATCTTCACTGAAGATCCCATCCATCTTCCTATCAAGCACGTCTTGATAGTTATGAAACAATTATTTCAGTAAGTTTTTTTTTCTTAATTTTTGGTAATGATTTTTTCCAATTCCTATTTTCTTGTTCAGATATGGAGTTAAGAAAATGGAGGTGAAAGGCGACAAGGTCTTCATATCCTTGTCCTATTCACCGAAGGCAGCAACTCTGAAAAGGAAGTTTGGTAACCTGCCTCTAAGATATTTACGATCTAAAATCGACAGCCAAGAAGAATTTCGAGTTTTGGAAAATATTATAAAACGATATAAATATAATTTATTAGATGAAGATCAGGAAGAGCTGGATCGTAATAGATTGGAGGCACCTGGTTCGAGTAAGAGAAAATTTTACTTGGACGGACCAACCATAGATGAGGTGGTGGAGGAAGAGGAAGAGGAAGTGGATGAGAGTCGGAAGAAGAAGAAGAGAAAAGAAGGAGAAGGGGAAGCTATCACTATTGATGATAATTGTGATGATGAGGATGAGTTTGGCTTTCCCGTTTGTGGCCAAAAAGAAAGATTTTGATTTTTTTTTCAATTCAGTATATAAGAGACATTTTATATTTTTTGTTTTATTTATTAAACCTTAGTGTGCAACTAAACTGTATAGCGATGCCAGTACGTGTTCAATACAAGTGTATAAAATGTGGTGGGGATAATGGAAAACCAAATGAAGAGTGTTTGAATTGTGCACTAAAAGAATTTTACAGATATGATGGGGGCGATAAAAATATTTCAAGTAGGAATTTTGCAAGAAAAAATTAATAGTTAATGGGAAAAGTGCTCATTTGGTGTAAGAAGCAGGAAGAGTCACATATAGTAAGAAATCATTTGATTAGTTTACTCAATACCTGTGATTTGAAATATGGGTGAAGTTAAAGTTATCTGTGCTCTATGTTTTTCTACAACTATCAGACATTTAGTTGGTTGTACTCGAGATACAATTTGGATAACCTGTCCAAGCTGCAGTGCAAAACTGAAGAGATATGAAATGAATTCTATGAATATTTGCAATCCATCAATCAAGGATCCAAGATTTATCCGTAAAAATTAAGAAAAAATGTATCTCTTACAATGATAATAAATGTTTATAACTTTTAAGTTTGTTGTTCATTTTGTAGTTGAACTTTGGGTGGTCATTATGTTGAATAGTGCAATTAATAGATTACCATTTGAAATGCATATACCGGGTTATAAATTTTGTGGTCCGGGAACAAAGTTAAATAAACGATTATCAAGAGGGGATAGAGGAATCAATGGATTAGATGAAGCATGTCGGGAACATGATATTGCTTATTCACAAAATAGAAACCTACAACAACGACACGCAGCAGACAAGATTTTAGCAGAAAAAGCGCTAAGTCAATTTCGATCAAAAAACAGTGCATTTTCCGAGAAGCTGGCTGCTCTTGGTGTCGCTGGTGCTATGAAGGCAAAAGTAAAATTGGGTATGGGTTTGAAATTTAATAATTATAAGTTGACAATAAACAACTGTGTCAAAGAAATAAACAAAATCAGTAAGTCTTTAGAAAAAGTTACAGATGGTATAAATAAATGCACAATGATACTTAAAGGAGTCATTCCAACCAAAAGTCGTAGAACAAAACATCAAAAAAAGTCCAAAACTCTAAAAAACTATAAAAAAATTAAAAACATGGATGTTGACATTGCAGACGATTATCCAATGAACAAAACTTCCACGAATGACTTAGAATCAAAAAAACAAACCAAAAGAAAACTTAATTTTGATGATGATGATGATGGTGTGCCAAATACAAAAAGGAAACGTAATATTGGAGAACAAATTTCAAACTTGGGAGCTGAACCGAAAAAACGAGCCAAAAGAAAACTTAATTTTGATGATGATGATAATGACGATGGTGTGTCAAATACAAAAAGAAAACGTGAAGAACAACTTTTGGTGAATACTTCAAATGAACTGCGTAAAAAACGTAAATTCAGTGATGATGATGACGATGATGATGTTAAGAAACAAAAAATGTTTTAGTATAAAAACCAATAGCGTGTGTTCAAATTAATATTTTCCATTTGTTAAATATCAGCACAATAGTGTCTTCAATATTAGTTTGTTGCTAGAGATCAACACAATGGCATCGACGAAACGCAAACAGAAAAAGGGTAAGAGGAGAACAAAAGGAAAAGTCAATAAGAAAAACCCTATGAGTCTACAAAAGATAATTCAAAAAATAAAAAAATATCTCCTACAAAACAAACCAAAAACAATGGGGGAAGCAATCAGTATGGCAGTAAAAGTGGCAAAGTCTAGTAAAAAGAGTAAGACAGTTTCCAAACCTCGTATCATACCAGTTCCAAAAACCGGAGGTATATTACCTTTGATACCAATTTTTGCTGCTTTAAGTACTCTTGGTACACTGGGTGGGGGAGCAGCAGCTATTGCAAAAGCTGTCAATGATGCAAAATCAGCAAAAGATCAATTGTTTGAAAAACAGCGACACAACAAACAAATGGAATCTATAGCAATGGGTAAAGGATTATATTTGAAACCTTACAAAAATGGTTTGGGTCTTTTTTTATGAATAACCTCAAATTACCACAACGTGCACTAACAAATATAGAATTAGTCAAGTATGCAAAACATTTAAAAATTCCATATTTTCGTGGAGTTTTCATGAGAGATGCGCTACCCAAAAAAATAAGAATCAATGAAAGTGGAATCATTAATTTGGATGATAAGAATAGTTCGGGAACGCACTGGACAGCTTATAAGAAAATTGGATCACAAATAGTTTACTTTGATAGTTATGGTAATTTGAGACCTCCACTGGAAGCTGTGTCATACTTTCATTCAAGTGGATCATGTCAAATATTATACAATCATGAAATTTATCAAAAAAAAAATAGTTATAATTGTGGACACTTGTGTTTAAATTTTTTAAATAAATAAAATTGTTTAAAGATGTATTCTTTCATTCAATTTATAACCTTTCCGTAGTGATAATGTCGTATACATTCGTATTATCTGGTAGAAATTCCTTATTATCAACTAAAATCTATCCTCCCCTTTCATTGAATGAAAATGAACAGTATGTTATAGGTTTGATTGATTTTATGACATACAATACAATTCCAAATGTAGACGAAACCAACAATAATTTTCACATAAATGGTTATAATATTGAAATACCCAGTGGTTCATACGAAGTTAACGACATTAACCGATATATTAATTCAAGAATTGTTGAACTCGAGATGAAATCTGACGGTGATAAACATATGCAAGAAAGTGTAGAGCAAAATGTTATAACTAAAGGCACAACAACAACTAGTGATCGTCGTAAATTTATGGAAGAAAGTACCATACAAAAAAGGAACGCAAAGAAATCCGATGATCCTACTGTGCTAATAATGGAAGTGAATAATAATACACTCAAGTGTGAGGTGAAGAGCAATAGAGCAATAAATTTTGATATGCCCAATACAATAGGTCAGTTATTGGGTTTCAAAAAACAAAAATTGAAAGCAAGTAAGAGACACATAGGAGACTATCCTATTAACATTACGAAAGTGAATTCAATTTGTATTGAATGTAACTTGGTGACGAATTCATACAGTAACGACAATCAGGTACACATTATACACATGTTCTATCCAAATGTACCACCAGGCTACAAAATTGTTGAAATCCCAAAAAATGTTATCTATCTACCAGTAATCAGTAGATATATCGATGAGATTTACCTTAAAATAGTTGATCAAGATGGAAATCCAGTTAATTTTAACAAAGAAGTTGTCACGGTAAGATTACACTTGAGAAAGTATTAGTTATGGTTTTTATCTACAATACTCCTCGAATAAGTATAAATACTCAACAGTCAAACACAGCTTTTAGTTCAAAGAAAAATTTGCAAGAGTTGACACCTGAAAACAAGTTATTTTTAATATCTCTGGGATTTAAATTACTATAATCATAACGAAACGACGACGTGGTGCCACTAGAATAAGAAGATATTGGTGTAATTTAAAAGTTGTTTTTAGAACAGGAGTAAATTTTCTACTTAATTTCAATTGTGGTAGCCAACATACTGAAGATGAGTTTTAATATTTTAAATATTGGAGATCAGGTTCTGGAGGACAATTCAGTTATAAATCGTGAAATGCATAGTCATATTCCGTATGCAAATACAACATTCAACAATTCCGACGAAATACGTATACCTATTCAAACACAAGATCTTTACACTTTACCCTCAGAAAGTTTTTTATACATCGAAGGTCGTTTAACTGACGGAGATGGAAAAGAAAGTGCAACCTTGAATTTTATTAATAATGGAATTTCTTATTTGTTTGATGAAATTCGTTATGAAATTGGAGGATGTGTTGTGGACAGAGTTCGGAATCCAGGTATAACAACTACTATGAAGGGTTATGTTTCATTATCAGAAAGGGATTGCAATAGATACAATAGTGTAGGTTGGAGTCCTACTACAACACCACAAATTATTGATAGTGATGGGAATTTCAATGTTTGCTTACCCTTGAAACTTTTATTGGGATTTTTCGAAGATTTCACCAAAATAATCATCAATATACGTCAAGAGCTTGTTCTAATTAGAGCGTCAAGTGATGTTAATGCAGTGGTTTCTACAAAGGCAGGAGAAAAAGTAAAAATTAGTTTAACGAGAATTGTTTGGAAAGTGCCACATATTCAAGTATCAGATAGTGAAAAATTACGTTTATTCAAATTTATTGAAAATGGAAAAAACTTGGAAATTGCGTTTCGCAGTTGGGAGTGTCACGAATTACCTTTGATACCACAAACAATGAGATATAATTGGAATATTAAAACTACTAGTCTGTTGGAAAAACCTCGTTACGTTTTAGTTGGATTTCAATCTAGCAAAAAGAATGATATTGTGAAGAATTTAAGTCGATTCGATCACTGTAATGTTACAAACATGAAATTATACCTTAATTCAGAAATGTATCCCTACGATAATTTGAATTTGAATTTTGATAAAAACTACTATGCTGTATTGTATGAAATGTATGCACGATTCCAAGAATCATATTACAACAAGTATGTTAGTGATCCGTGTCTTAGCATGTTGAAATTCAAGGAACTCGCAACAATTTTTGCTATTGATTGTAGCAGACAAAATGAATCATTGAAATCTGGTAGTGTGGACATCAGATTGGAATTTGAAACCAGTAAAAATATACCAACAAATACATGTGCTTATTGTGTCATTATACATGATCGTATAGTTAATTATAATCCTCTGACAAATGTAGTGAAAATGTTTTAAAAAAATAATAATAATAATAAAATAACCTTGAAATATTGCTGAGTTTGCATATTTCATCATATATAAGCTGCTGATGAGAACAATCATTTTCATTCCTCAATATGTATATTTCAAACACAATTCTTGTGCTGTTGTTGTTGGTGGTGAGTGAAGGTCTTTCCTACAATGTATATCGAAAACCATTCGCAAAACAAGCTATAACTTGGTGTGCAATGAATGCTAGTCCAGCAAAAATGGAAGTGATTCAGGCCGCTATTACTAGTTGGAGCAATAGTACTGGTATTAATTTTTGTGAAATTGATTGTTACACAAAGACTCCGCTACTCAACTTTGTTTTCGACACACATGCACATCGTTTGAGTGGTACATGTTTACCTGATTATCAATGTAAACTCTTTTTCGATATTCAAAATGATATTAACGAAGTTGCGCATACAATAGTACCGAGATCAAGAATATTAAATCACATACAATGTGGTGAAATACACATAATGGAAAATATTGTATGGGATATGAATATAAAAAATCACACACCAAATGATTATAATCTAAAGTTGGTTATTGTTCATCAAATAGGACATTTTCTTGGATTACTTGACAATAATAATTATAATTCAGTAATGAATAAAGATTACATGGATAAATTGGGTTATGAACCTAGTTATGATGACATCAATGGAATTGAATACCTTTATAAAAATGGAACCATAAAACCACAACATCAACTAAATGCAACTTATATTCCATATAACCAACAGCATAGTGAATATGGAATTGGTAGATTACGTTCCAGAACCCTAAAATTGTATTCACTTGTATAAGATTTTTTATTCAAATAAAATGTATAAAAGAAATTTTGTTTTTATTTTCAGTCAGTTTTAACTGTGAACTGAAAACCTGTTCTCGACCTGTTCTAGACCTGTTCAGACCTGTTCGAGACCTGTCCGAGACCTGTTCGATACCTGTTCGAGACCTGTTCGAGACCTGTTCGAGACCTGATCAATACCTTTCTGATAATTTCGTTTTCTTGTAAATAATGGTCAATAAAGATTTAAAAAGACGTCTCATAATAAAGCGTAACATAATAAAAAATAAATTGAAACAATTAAAACAAGGTGAAGTCGTTCAGGAAGATATGTTTAATCCTATTACCAAATATTTGAAAAATATTGAAAACAAATTAGATAGTTCTCAAAAAAACAATCAAACTCGAACGTCTTCTGATGCGAATCAAAATACTATGTCACAATTTATGGTAGAAGAAGAAGAAAAAGAAGAAGAAGAAGGAAACGACTATCATGATACAAGTGACTTGAAAAAAGCCATAATTGAAAATATTCAATTGGATGATATAAATCAACAAATTCAAAATGATGATGAGACTAACCAACAAGATCAACAACAAATTGATTTACAGAAGTCAACAAGTGATCGATTTACTGACATTGCAAAACAATCGGTGCAAGATTATTTAGAACAATATGATACACTACCAAGAAAATACATTAGTACAATGATAAGTGACAGTCAAAATAGGGAATTTGACCACAAATATGGAATACGGTTTGATGATACTAGTGAAAAATTTTTCATTGGCGATTCCGAAATTAAAATAGACGGTTCTGACATAATCCTAAGAAATAAAAGATATAAGGGGACCTCTGGCTTGTATGAATTATTGTTCAAGAAATATCCTGATAATTTCACAGCCGAAGATGAGAATAATTACAAAAAAATTGTAGTGAAAACAAATGCTCATAGAAGACATTATAAACCTGATAAACAAATCGATGGTAAAAACTGGAGAAATATAAAAAAATTATTGCACCTATTACGGAAGGAAAAGGTGTAATGATGGAAGTGAATAGTAATGATATAGATTACATACATTGGAATGACATTAATGAACTAGTAGACAGATTGCGACTATTGATTGCATCACAAGCTGCTGGACATACTGGTCATACCAATGAAATAAATTCGATTATTGAAGAATTGCGTGAAGAGCATATAATAAAATGAAGTGTATGTATGTAGACTGTTGAAAAAACAATTTTATTTTGGAATAATTGATGAATTTATTTGTATTGAATAATTGTATATAAAAAATAATGAATAAAATGTTTTATTTAAAATATGAATAAAAAAAAAATGAATAGAATGATTTTTCTTTAAATATTTTTTGAGGCTAGGCGAGGCTCGTCTCACGGGTAGACAACAAACACGTTTTCGCTTCTTGCATTGCATATCTTTGACTTGTCATATAAGTTGCCTTGGTAGCACAGTGGTATGTATGCCGGACTTGGAAATAGAAGTCCCGGGTTCAATACCCACAGATGCCAAATGAAAAAAAAAATTTTTTAAATTGTAAATTTCCATGGATGAGTTAAACGGTCTTCTCTGGTTCGACCTTCTGGTCTTTTCTGTGCTTTTGAGCTGTTTTCAACGATTTCTCGCGATTTGGTCAAGATCTGACTGAAATAGAATGGAAAATAGTCTAATTTCGAGCTAACTTTTGTTCTACAGCATATTGAAGCATAGTGAAGTGTGTTTGTGCATTATTTAGTATTCTCATGTTCTTTTAAGCTGTTTTCAACGATTTTTTGCGATTTGGTGGAGATCTGACTGAAATAGAATGGAAAATAGTCTAATTTCGAACTAACTTTTGTTATACAGCAGTAGTATAGCTGTACGGATTCTGGGACAGTCCATCAGGGTCTCAACTATAGCCGAAGAACAAGCCCGAAGAAGTATCGACAATGACCAGAGGGGTGTAGAAGAAGACGTTCTTGCCCGAAGAAGTATCGACAATGACCAGAGGGTGTACAAGAAGACGTTGAAAGAAGAAGAGATCAAGAGATAAACGATAAGTTTTACAATTATACAGGGGAATATTGAAAGTGTGTACAAGAAGTGCCGACGACAATGACCAGAGGGTTAAGAAGAAGACAGTATCTAAAGTATCATCCGAAGAAGTCGACAATGACCAGAAGGTCAGAAGAAGAGATCAAGAGATAACCGATAAGTTTAACAAATATACAAGGAGTATCGAAAGTATCATCCGAAGAAGAAGTCGACAATGACCAGAAGGTCGAACCAGAGAAGACCGTTTAACTCATCCATGGAAATTTACAATTTAAAAAATTTTTTTTTTCATTTGGCATCTGTGGGTATTGAACCCGGGACTTCTATTTCCAAGTCCGGCATACATACCACTGTGCTACCAAGGCAACTTATATGACAAGTCAAAGATATGCAATGCAAGAAGCGAAAACGTGTTTGTTGTCTACCCGTGAGACGAGCCTCGCCTAGCCTCAAAAAATATTTAAAGAAAAATCATTCTATTCATTTTTTTTTTATTCATATTTTAAATAAAACATTTTATTCATTATTTATTATTTAATTATATGATAATAATTATTATTTTTACATACAATCATTCAATACAAATAAATTCATCTAACTGTCTTCTGTAGCGGCCCTCATCCATATTACAATCTTTAAATATTGATATAAAGCCGTATGGGCATGTCCAGCATAGAGAACACAAATTTTTAAATGTTTCAAAAGTCATATCTGTACCAATATGGTCATTGTAGATGTGTTTCAAATGCATGTCGTCTTGTTTGAAAACAATCAAGACATTCGAATTATCTCTAATTAAGTGTTTGGGAATTTTTGCATAACTTTGATTTAGATAAAAAGGGTCAACCTTGGAATGTCGAGACATACTAAAGTATTCTCTAATCACATCTTGATTATCACAGGCGACGTCATCGAAAATGAAAATTGAATTCGGTTTAGCCTCAGAAGGATGCATTATATTTGTACTACCACTAAATGTGAAGAATCCAATTCCTTTAATAGGCGCCAATAAATTTTCCAAATACTGATATTTTGGTTGACAGAGAGACTTTGAGTAAATGTAAATATTTTCAAATTTTAATCCATTATTGTGTTCAATAAGATTTATCATTAGATTTGTTTTACCGCAATTTGATGGTCCTACAATTATACATCGTATAGTTGACGGAAACAATTCACCATGTTTTTTGAATTTACTCGTGTTAAATTCTTCAAGCATATTATTTTCAATATCTAACGTGGTCTTCTGCTTTATCACCTTCATTGTTGTCTTGTTAATAACTGTGGGTATTATATGTAATAAAAGTCAATATAAATGAAAAAACATCAATTTATTTTACAATATTTATACCAATAATATAAATAATACACATTTTCCAAAGCACATTGATTTTGAATACATGTATGATTACAACATTGATGTGACTGAAAAATACTCTTTGCTTCATGATAAGATAGCATCGTATGATTTTCTTCCATATTTATAATTTTATTGTCAATAAAAGTTTCCAAATATTTTTTAACAGCATCATTTCTCACTAAAATGTCACCGTCAAGGATATAAGTTTGAATATATTTGGAAATTTGTTCATAACAGAGCTCATCATCACCATTCCAAGACGTTAAATCCAAACCATGATTATTTTCTGTTCGAAACTGTTTAAGAACGTACGAATTGAGAATTTTTTCTGTTAAGGGCAGCTTAACCAGCTTATGTATATATTGATTATTCTCAACACAAATAATTGCAATTTCTCTGCATAAAAAGATATTCTCTTCGGGAGAAGTAAAACCAACCACATCAACAATAAACATTGTGAATGAATTTATCTGCGGATCCACTCTATTTATATCATCACTCCCTCTCCATTGTCTAGATAACATTATTTTTATCAATCCAGCTATTATGTGAAGCATCAAAACCTAACCATTTCACAAAAACTTGATTTCCTTTTCTCTTCAATACTTTTTCCACTAGGTAAGTGTCTGGATATTTGACTTTTTGCAATTGCTCATTGTAAAAACATCCAATAATATCTTTTCCTTGGTAATCCTTCAATAAATAAGTAACTGGATTAGTGCGTTTCACTTGTCTAATCATAAAAATTTCCGATGACCAATTGGACTCATATTTTTTATCAAAAATTCCTCTGACTTTTGATATTCGGACATGGTCACCAACTTGAAAGCGTTGTTTAAAATTAGGTGGTGTTCGACTTAAATTATACACTGAGCTTAAAAGAAGTTTCTCATGTTTCTTACAAACTTCAATAGGTTTCATACCCGTTGTTCTATGTTTTGTATTATTATATTCATTCACAATCTTTGATAAAATAGAAATCCAATTGTAGTTTCCATTTACACCAAACTCTATCCACAATTTTTCTTTTAATGTACGAATAACTCTTTCTACAATTGCAGCTTTTTTCTCACTAAATACACTATAATGATTTATATTGTATTTTTCCGTTAGACTCTTCATTTGTTTATTGAAAAACTCTGTACCCATATCAGTTTGTAAATTTTTAGGATGTTGCTTCTCAAATATTTCCTTCATAGCTTCAGTTAATGTTGATCCATTTTTATCTTTCAATGGCAACGCCCATACATACTTGGAAAAACAATTGATAATCACAAGAATATATTTATATCCTTTGTTGAAATTTGAGTATTTTTGCATATCAGCGAGGTCAGCTTGAAATAGATCATTTAACGATCTAATCGAAATTTTTCGTCTCTTGAAATTAATTCTAGCAGACCTATTAATTTCATTAATTATTTCACGTTTAATGACCGACATTACAATAAAAAAAAAAACACTTAGAAATTGAATTTTGTAATTATTTTTGCACATGTGCATTACGATTTTGGTGGCATGGATTCATCGCAGCGAAGGTATATTTCTTCTTCTTTTTCTTCTCCTCCTTCTCCCATCCAATAGTAGTGGTTTTCTATGGATTTCTTGCAAAAACAAAACATTTTTTTACAGTCGAAGCATGGTTGGGTTCCTTCGACACGAATCAATTGTACTCGTTTAGTTGTTGACTTATTTTCCCCTTTGAATCGCTTAGTCGACGTAAACACTCTATTCAACATTTTTCTCTTATTCTGAAAATTGTAAAATTCGGTTTTATAGAAAATATAAGAAAAAAATAAAAATTACTCACATTTTGTTCAAGCTTGTTTACTTGAGAGAGAGAGAGAGAATAGTTAAATCAAAATTGGAGTATCATTGAATCCCCAAGGAAGAGTATCTGTACTGATATAATTTACCATTCGTTTGTCGTCGAAAGGACTAAGCGCAATTTTTCTTTGTGAAACAGAGTAAACATTGTGTTGTTTAGATGTTATAAAACTCTGTTGAACTTCCACTTGTGTTTTATCAAATAAGCATTTGTGATAATCATCAAATGTTATTTCTTTAAGGGCAGCTTTTTTAATCCCTTTTGCTTTTTTAATCACCTGACAATCATTCTGGTCATTATTCAATACCTTTATCGAGTACATTTTGGATCTTAAACCAATGAAATGAGTCATTATACGACCGTTATTCTCATCTTTCATAAGACCCAACACTTTTTTATTTTGACGTGGTATTTCATAAGGATTGTTCTCCAAATAGTCTGATGTATCATATTTGTGAATGTCATCCTTTATATGTTGATATATGTCATCAACAAAGAAATGATAGATTAGACTATCTGTATCACAATACAGTAACTTTGCCTTGTCACTAAATTTATTTCTTATATAATTATAGTGGAAATCATACAAAAATGTCTTGGAAATATCAAGTATAGCCATACCAATGAAAATTGGTTTATTGAATTCCACTTTGAGCCGTTTCATTTCAATAATAACCACATCTTTTTCAAGTATGGTGCAGCTGTGAAAATTGGGTTGGGCAATGTAATAGCGTGCACCATACCTACCTGACCACTTATTCACCATCTTAATATCTCTATATTTTCTAACGTTTTCAATTGTCTTACCATACGGAGAGTTATTCATCAACTTATAAAAATTTTTTTCGAATTCATTTTTACTGTTTTTTCTCAACTCGGTATTCAACTCAATATAGGGTTTTATCCAACAAGCTTGTTTGAATTTCAAACAACGATGAATCTTTTCAATCTTAATTCCCAATTTAAGAGCTTGTTTCAAATTTCTGTAATGGATAACGTACTTGTGTTTACTATATAAAGTTGTTAATAATTTTTTAATCTCGGTGCTCGAAGTTGGTGGAATTAAATGTTCAGGACATAGTGGTAGGTCTTTGTGTGAATTGAATAATGACTCAGGATAATGCAAATCCACCTCAAGAATAACCCCATATTCACTATCGTCAGGTATGTTCAAAATGTTTTCATTGTAAAGAGAGTTACAAGGAATCCATTCAAAACCTCCGTACGGTAAATATGTCGTCATTGCAGTACCATAAAGGTTATTTATATCCAAATACATTAAAAAAGAGCTAGATTCATTAGGATTATAATTAGGCATATATTTGTTATTAGCTTCACCATATCTGTTGGAGCACTGTGAAATTCCACCTCGAATACCTTTCTGAATAAACATGGCAATTTCATTGTCTGTTATCAATTCCAATTCTATTTGTGTCATCTTCAACATGGCATCAAAAGCTAAACCAGGTGCTGTGTAATAATGAAGAGCATCCAATTTATAGGTTTTTAAACACATTGACCTGAAATTTTCAAAAATATCCGCTAGTAATAAAACATCTGTCTTTAAATAAAGTTCGGCATACTCTTGCAAATTATGGATATTGAATGATTTCCACACATTACAAGCATGCGTGTAATCGACATCTGAAATTCCTTCATTGTTAATTTTACTATAAAATTCGTTTTTGTTAGGTAACGAGGTGTCTTTCAACTTTTCCCAACAGTTTAGGTATTCATACGGGAAAACACCTTTTCTACAAACTAAATCAAACTCTTGGGCCTTGGGAAAATATAATTTTGTAATCACTTTTTGGTCATTGTTCAAATATGAAGCTAAATTACCAAGACTACTGTCCATAAACCTAAATGAATCCAGAAATCTAAAACTAATGTCAGTTCCATTGATATATTTTGTGAATGAAATATACCTTTCTTTATTTATGGGCAACAAGTTCATATTGCCTTTAATTTTTTTACTCAAAGAACGAATAAGAAAGTGTGAATCGTAGCCAGACAGGTTGTGAAACAGGACAGGAATAACATGAGTCTTTTTGTAATTAAGATTGCATGAATTATGTGCTGGACCACGATATTTACCTGTAAAATGATCGTGATCCATTACTTTCAGTTCCAAATCGGATATTTCATTCTCGCAAATATGACAAATGTTACAGGATGAAAAATTATTTTTTTCTTCAATAGTCAAAGGTAACATAGACTTGGGATTGTGAATGATGTGATGTATTCTTTTACCTAAATTTTCCAATTGATATGCAAACCAATCCTGACAATCTCTTCCAGTATACATTTTGAATTCTGACAAAGTTTCATCATATGAAGATTTCAAATAATAGGCGATACTAAATGCTTCATGTTTTTGATATTTTTCAGTGTTGGTATGTGTTGTTGTTGGTGTGTCGTCAAAGTTTTTTAAAATACTTTCAAGGTCAGCATATATAACGAATGGAACTACTTGTTTATGTTTAAAATTTTTAAATTTCATAATAGAATTGTTTTTATTAGGAAAAACTACCTTCGTACTATTCATATTTTTACAATCCTCCAAGTGATTCAATAAACTCGATTCTCTATGAAAATGATTTAAACATCTGTCGCAAAACCAAGTTTTAGAATGTGTTTTACTCACTTGCTTACCTATTAAACGTGACAAATTTTTTATATAAACAAAATGATGGAAAATACTACTATTATCATCATCAACAACATCACATGATAACATTAATAAATTAATTCGTGGATTATAATCTTCTTTGCTTAGTAACAAAGGTAACACTTCTTTATTGACTAATGTGAAAATATTGATGGAAATTTTATTCAATTTTTCAAATAATGGAATATCTTTAATTGTTATGGGAAATTTAATATTATCATATTTCAAAACTCTACTAAAATGAGGGTAAGATGAAACTCTACAAACATTTTTATTTCCATCAGCTGGATATAAAGCACATACAATCGACCACAAAAAGCAATAGGGATCATTGTTTTTTATATTGATAATACTTTTTGTTTTTTTAATAAATGTTGGTACTTCAACATAATTTGAAACACCAACAGTTATCGGTCTGTATTCGTTTATATTAATTTTCAAATGTAATATCTCCAATAGAGCCCACCCGCTATCTTTTTGTTCAAACTCTTCAAGATTTACAAACATTCTATCGCTAACATAGGATTTGTACCAGTCTTTCAAATTTGTATTATGGTCAATAATTTGGTTCTTTGTATTAAAATGTTTGATAGAAGTTTCAGCATTTTGAGGCTTAATAAATATACAAGAAAAAATTACATTTACTTTCAACATAGATGTTTTCAATTGCTTATTTATTTGAATGGAGAAACTTCTGAATGCCTTTTTAAGAAACAACACTGGATCTTTAATATTAACATTAGTTATAATTCCAGATTTGATACGTCCATTAAAACAGGACTCTACATCTTGCCAGACCAATTGTCTTTTGGTTTTTCCATTTAATTTGATTTTCAATTTTTCAAGATACGTTTGAAGTATTGCCAAATTTGATTCAACTTTGGAAACATTTTTTACACTGTCCAACTTACACTTTAGTCCTTTTTTCAACAAAAAAATGGTTTTCTTCAATATTGAAATATTTCTGCGTAAATCATTTTTTGATTTAACTAATCTACTCACCAATTCCATTTTACTGATGGCTTCACTGGAAATATCGTCAAGCACTTTTTGTGAAGGAGTAGAAGTTGAAGAAGAACTGGCACTGGTTGACATTTTATGTTGCTGTGATTTTAACTACAGACAAATGATTTGGAAGAGAGAGTAGTGTGGTGCTTTTATGTACATTTTCAACTACGTCAATCCCATTGTAATCAATATGCATCATTTTTTCATAGATAAGTTTCTATTAATTCGATTTGCAACATTCTAATCAATAGGTCAATGCATTTTTTTGTTCTTTTGATAAATTCAACATCCTATCAAAACACCACGTGTTGTGATTTTTTTTTCCAATCATATTTACATCAGTGCAACATTTTAATCAAAACACCACGTGGGGTCAATAGGTCAAAGCATTGTCAGCAACTACAGCAAACACTCATTTCCAATCATATTTACATCAGTGCAACATTTTAATCAAAACACCACGTGGGGTCAATAGGTCAAAGCATTGTCAGCAACTACAACAAACACTCAAGTGTTCAATTTTTTTTTTTCACCAAGATTTCAACTATAATAAGGAGAAATTTTCGAATTCAAGACATTCAGTTTTTTTGTTTTGTGTGTAAAACAAGTGAAAATGGCCAGCACTCCAACGACTCTCGTAATCTTCACTGAAGATCCCATCCATCTTCCTATCAAGCACGTCTTGATAGTTATGAAACAATTATTTCAGTAAGTTTTTTTTTCTTAATTTTTGGTAATGATTTTTTCCAATTCCTATTTTCTTGTTCAGATATGGAGTTAAGAAAATGGAGGTGAAAGGCGACAAGGTCTTCATATCCTTGTCCTATTCACCGAAGGCAGCAACTCTGAAAAGGAAGTTTGGTAACCTGCCTCTAAGATATTTACGATCTAAAATCGACAGCCAAGAAGAATTTCGAGTTTTGGAAAATATTATAAAACGATATAAATATAATTTATTAGATGAAGATCAGGAAGAGCTGGATCGTAATAGATTGGAGGCACCTGGTTCGAGTAAGAGAAAATTTTACTTGGACGGACCAACCATAGATGAGGTGGTGGAGGAAGAGGAAGAGGAAGTGGATGAGAGTCGGAAGAAGAAGAAGAGAAAAGAAGGAGAAGGGGAAGCTATCACTATTGATGATAATTGTGATGATGAGGATGAGTTTGGCTTTCCCGTTTGTGGCCAAAAAGAAAGATTTTGATTTTTTTTTCAATTCAGTATATAAGAGACATTTTATATTTTTTGTTTTATTTATTAAACCTTAGTGTGCAACTAAACTGTATAGCGATGCCAGTACGTGTTCAATACAAGTGTATAAAATGTGGTGGGGATAATGGAAAACCAAATGAAGAGTGTTTGAATTGTGCACTAAAAGAATTTTACAGATATGATGGGGGCGATAAAAATATTTCAAGTAGGAATTTTGCAAGAAAAAATTAATAGTTAATGGGAAAAGTGCTCATTTGGTGTAAGAAGCAGGAAGAGTCACATATAGTAAGAAATCATTTGATTAGTTTACTCAATACCTGTGATTTGAAATATGGGTGAAGTTAAAGTTATCTGTGCTCTATGTTTTTCTACAACTATCAGACATTTAGTTGGTTGTACTCGAGATACAATTTGGATAACCTGTCCAAGCTGCAGTGCAAAACTGAAGAGATATGAAATGAATTCTATGAATATTTGCAATCCATCAATCAAGGATCCAAGATTTATCCGTAAAAATTAAGAAAAAATGTATCTCTTACAATGATAATAAATGTTTATAACTTTTAAGTTTGTTGTTCATTTTGTAGTTGAACTTTGGGTGGTCATTATGTTGAATAGTGCAATTAATAGATTACCATTTGAAATGCATATACCGGGTTATAAATTTTGTGGTCCGGGAACAAAGTTAAATAAACGATTATCAAGAGGGGATAGAGGAATCAATGGATTAGATGAAGCATGTCGGGAACATGATATTGCTTATTCACAAAATAGAAACCTACAACAACGACACGCAGCAGACAAGATTTTAGCAGAAAAAGCGCTAAGTCAATTTCGATCAAAAAACAGTGCATTTTCCGAGAAGCTGGCTGCTCTTGGTGTCGCTGGTGCTATGAAGGCAAAAGTAAAATTGGGTATGGGTTTGAAATTTAATAATTATAAGTTGACAATAAACAACTGTGTCAAAGAAATAAACAAAATCAGTAAGTCTTTAGAAAAAGTTACAGATGGTATAAATAAATGCACAATGATACTTAAAGGAGTCATTCCAACCAAAAGTCGTAGAACAAAACATCAAAAAAAGTCCAAAACTCTAAAAAACTATAAAAAAATTAAAAACATGGATGTTGACATTGCAGACGATTATCCAATGAACAAAACTTCCACGAATGACTTAGAATCAAAAAAACAAACCAAAAGAAAACTTAATTTTGATGATGATGATGATGGTGTGCCAAATACAAAAAGGAAACGTAATATTGGAGAACAAATTTCAAACTTGGGAGCTGAACCGAAAAAACGAGCCAAAAGAAAACTTAATTTTGATGATGATGATAATGACGATGGTGTGTCAAATACAAAAAGAAAACGTGAAGAACAACTTTTGGTGAATACTTCAAATGAACTGCGTAAAAAACGTAAATTCAGTGATGATGATGACGATGATGATGTTAAGAAACAAAAAATGTTTTAGTATAAAAACCAATAGCGTGTGTTCAAATTAATATTTTCCATTTGTTAAATATCAGCACAATAGTGTCTTCAATATTAGTTTGTTGCTAGAGATCAACACAATGGCATCGACGAAACGCAAACAGAAAAAGGGTAAGAGGAGAACAAAAGGAAAAGTCAATAAGAAAAACCCTATGAGTCTACAAAAGATAATTCAAAAAATAAAAAAATATCTCCTACAAAACAAACCAAAAACAATGGGGGAAGCAATCAGTATGGCAGTAAAAGTGGCAAAGTCTAGTAAAAAGAGTAAGACAGTTTCCAAACCTCGTATCATACCAGTTCCAAAAACCGGAGGTATATTACCTTTGATACCAATTTTTGCTGCTTTAAGTACTCTTGGTACACTGGGTGGGGGAGCAGCAGCTATTGCAAAAGCTGTCAATGATGCAAAATCAGCAAAAGATCAATTGTTTGAAAAACAGCGACACAACAAACAAATGGAATCTATAGCAATGGGTAAAGGATTATATTTGAAACCTTACAAAAATGGTTTGGGTCTTTTTTTATGAATAACCTCAAATTACCACAACGTGCACTAACAAATATAGAATTAGTCAAGTATGCAAAACATTTAAAAATTCCATATTTTCGTGGAGTTTTCATGAGAGATGCGCTACCCAAAAAAATAAGAATCAATGAAAGTGGAATCATTAATTTGGATGATAAGAATAGTTCGGGAACGCACTGGACAGCTTATAAGAAAATTGGATCACAAATAGTTTACTTTGATAGTTATGGTAATTTGAGACCTCCACTGGAAGCTGTGTCATACTTTCATTCAAGTGGATCATGTCAAATATTATACAATCATGAAATTTATCAAAAAAAAAATAGTTATAATTGTGGACACTTGTGTTTAAATTTTTTAAATAAATAAAATTGTTTAAAGATGTATTCTTTCATTCAATTTATAACCTTTCCGTAGTGATAATGTCGTATACATTCGTATTATCTGGTAGAAATTCCTTATTATCAACTAAAATCTATCCTCCCCTTTCATTGAATGAAAATGAACAGTATGTTATAGGTTTGATTGATTTTATGACATACAATACAATTCCAAATGTAGACGAAACCAACAATAATTTTCACATAAATGGTTATAATATTGAAATACCCAGTGGTTCATACGAAGTTAACGACATTAACCGATATATTAATTCAAGAATTGTTGAACTCGAGATGAAATCTGACGGTGATAAACATATGCAAGAAAGTGTAGAGCAAAATGTTATAACTAAAGGCACAACAACAACTAGTGATCGTCGTAAATTTATGGAAGAAAGTACCATACAAAAAAGGAACGCAAAGAAATCCGATGATCCTACTGTGCTAATAATGGAAGTGAATAATAATACACTCAAGTGTGAGGTGAAGAGCAATAGAGCAATAAATTTTGATATGCCCAATACAATAGGTCAGTTATTGGGTTTCAAAAAACAAAAATTGAAAGCAAGTAAGAGACACATAGGAGACTATCCTATTAACATTACGAAAGTGAATTCAATTTGTATTGAATGTAACTTGGTGACGAATTCATACAGTAACGACAATCAGGTACACATTATACACATGTTCTATCCAAATGTACCACCAGGCTACAAAATTGTTGAAATCCCAAAAAATGTTATCTATCTACCAGTAATCAGTAGATATATCGATGAGATTTACCTTAAAATAGTTGATCAAGATGGAAATCCAGTTAATTTTAACAAAGAAGTTGTCACGGTAAGATTACACTTGAGAAAGTATTAGTTATGGTTTTTATCTACAATACTCCTCGAATAAGTATAAATACTCAACAGTCAAACACAGCTTTTAGTTCAAAGAAAAATTTGCAAGAGTTGACACCTGAAAACAAGTTATTTTTAATATCTCTGGGATTTAAATTACTATAATCATAACGAAACGACGACGTGGTGCCACTAGAATAAGAAGATATTGGTGTAATTTAAAAGTTGTTTTTAGAACAGGAGTAAATTTTCTACTTAATTTCAATTGTGGTAGCCAACATACTGAAGATGAGTTTTAATATTTTAAATATTGGAGATCAGGTTCTGGAGGACAATTCAGTTATAAATCGTGAAATGCATAGTCATATTCCGTATGCAAATACAACATTCAACAATTCCGACGAAATACGTATACCTATTCAAACACAAGATCTTTACACTTTACCCTCAGAAAGTTTTTTATACATCGAAGGTCGTTTAACTGACGGAGATGGAAAAGAAAGTGCAACCTTGAATTTTATTAATAATGGAATTTCTTATTTGTTTGATGAAATTCGTTATGAAATTGGAGGATGTGTTGTGGACAGAGTTCGGAATCCAGGTATAACAACTACTATGAAGGGTTATGTTTCATTATCAGAAAGGGATTGCAATAGATACAATAGTGTAGGTTGGAGTCCTACTACAACACCACAAATTATTGATAGTGATGGGAATTTCAATGTTTGCTTACCCTTGAAACTTTTATTGGGATTTTTCGAAGATTTCACCAAAATAATCATCAATATACGTCAAGAGCTTGTTCTAATTAGAGCGTCAAGTGATGTTAATGCAGTGGTTTCTACAAAGGCAGGAGAAAAAGTAAAAATTAGTTTAACGAGAATTGTTTGGAAAGTGCCACATATTCAAGTATCAGATAGTGAAAAATTACGTTTATTCAAATTTATTGAAAATGGAAAAAACTTGGAAATTGCGTTTCGCAGTTGGGAGTGTCACGAATTACCTTTGATACCACAAACAATGAGATATAATTGGAATATTAAAACTACTAGTCTGTTGGAAAAACCTCGTTACGTTTTAGTTGGATTTCAATCTAGCAAAAAGAATGATATTGTGAAGAATTTAAGTCGATTCGATCACTGTAATGTTACAAACATGAAATTATACCTTAATTCAGAAATGTATCCCTACGATAATTTGAATTTGAATTTTGATAAAAACTACTATGCTGTATTGTATGAAATGTATGCACGATTCCAAGAATCATATTACAACAAGTATGTTAGTGATCCGTGTCTTAGCATGTTGAAATTCAAGGAACTCGCAACAATTTTTGCTATTGATTGTAGCAGACAAAATGAATCATTGAAATCTGGTAGTGTGGACATCAGATTGGAATTTGAAACCAGTAAAAATATACCAACAAATACATGTGCTTATTGTGTCATTATACATGATCGTATAGTTAATTATAATCCTCTGACAAATGTAGTGAAAATGTTTTAAAAAAATAATAATAATAATAAAATAACCTTGAAATATTGCTGAGTTTGCATATTTCATCATATATAAGCTGCTGATGAGAACAATCATTTTCATTCCTCAATATGTATATTTCAAACACAATTCTTGTGCTGTTGTTGTTGGTGGTGAGTGAAGGTCTTTCCTACAATGTATATCGAAAACCATTCGCAAAACAAGCTATAACTTGGTGTGCAATGAATGCTAGTCCAGCAAAAATGGAAGTGATTCAGGCCGCTATTACTAGTTGGAGCAATAGTACTGGTATTAATTTTTGTGAAATTGATTGTTACACAAAGACTCCGCTACTCAACTTTGTTTTCGACACACATGCACATCGTTTGAGTGGTACATGTTTACCTGATTATCAATGTAAACTCTTTTTCGATATTCAAAATGATATTAACGAAGTTGCGCATACAATAGTACCGAGATCAAGAATATTAAATCACATACAATGTGGTGAAATACACATAATGGAAAATATTGTATGGGATATGAATATAAAAAATCACACACCAAATGATTATAATCTAAAGTTGGTTATTGTTCATCAAATAGGACATTTTCTTGGATTACTTGACAATAATAATTATAATTCAGTAATGAATAAAGATTACATGGATAAATTGGGTTATGAACCTAGTTATGATGACATCAATGGAATTGAATACCTTTATAAAAATGGAACCATAAAACCACAACATCAACTAAATGCAACTTATATTCCATATAACCAACAGCATAGTGAATATGGAATTGGTAGATTACGTTCCAGAACCCTAAAATTGTATTCACTTGTATAAGATTTTTTATTCAAATAAAATGTATAAAAGAAATTTTGTTTTTATTTTCAGTCAGTTTTAACTGTGAACTGAAAACCTGTTCTCGACCTGTTCTAGACCTGTTCAGACCTGTTCGAGACCTGTCCGAGACCTGTTCGATACCTGTTCGAGACCTGTTCGAGACCTGTTCGAGACCTGATCAATACCTTTCTGATAATTTCGTTTTCTTGTAAATAATGGTCAATAAAGATTTAAAAAGACGTCTCATAATAAAGCGTAACATAATAAAAAATAAATTGAAACAATTAAAACAAGGTGAAGTCGTTCAGGAAGATATGTTTAATCCTATTACCAAATATTTGAAAAATATTGAAAACAAATTAGATAGTTCTCAAAAAAACAATCAAACTCGAACGTCTTCTGATGCGAATCAAAATACTATGTCACAATTTATGGTAGAAGAAGAAGAAAAAGAAGAAGAAGAAGGAAACGACTATCATGATACAAGTGACTTGAAAAAAGCCATAATTGAAAATATTCAATTGGATGATATAAATCAACAAATTCAAAATGATGATGAGACTAACCAACAAGATCAACAACAAATTGATTTACAGAAGTCAACAAGTGATCGATTTACTGACATTGCAAAACAATCGGTGCAAGATTATTTAGAACAATATGATACACTACCAAGAAAATACATTAGTACAATGATAAGTGACAGTCAAAATAGGGAATTTGACCACAAATATGGAATACGGTTTGATGATACTAGTGAAAAATTTTTCATTGGCGATTCCGAAATTAAAATAGACGGTTCTGACATAATCCTAAGAAATAAAAGATATAAGGGGACCTCTGGCTTGTATGAATTATTGTTCAAGAAATATCCTGATAATTTCACAGCCGAAGATGAGAATAATTACAAAAAAATTGTAGTGAAAACAAATGCTCATAGAAGACATTATAAACCTGATAAACAAATCGATGGTAAAAACTGGAGAAATATAAAAAAATTATTGCACCTATTACGGAAGGAAAAGGTGTAATGATGGAAGTGAATAGTAATGATATAGATTACATACATTGGAATGACATTAATGAACTAGTAGACAGATTGCGACTATTGATTGCATCACAAGCTGCTGGACATACTGGTCATACCAATGAAATAAATTCGATTATTGAAGAATTGCGTGAAGAGCATATAATAAAATGAAGTGTATGTATGTAGACTGTTGAAAAAACAATTTTATTTTGGAATAATTGATGAATTTATTTGTATTGAATAATTGTATATAAAAAATAATGAATAAAATGTTTTATTTAAAATATGAATAAAAAAAAAATGAATAGAATGATTTTTCTTTAAATATTTTTTGAGGCTAGGCGAGGCTCGTCTCACGGGTAGACAACAAACACGTTTTCGCTTCTTGCATTGCATATCTTTGACTTGTCATATAAGTTGCCTTGGTAGCACAGTGGTATGTATGCCGGACTTGGAAATAGAAGTCCCGGGTTCAATACCCACAGATGCCAAATGAAAAAAAAAATTTTTTAAATTGTAAATTTCCATGGATGAGTTAAACGGTCTTCTCTGGTTCGACCTTCTGGTCATTGTCGACTTCTTCTTCGGATGATACTTTCGATACTCCTTGTATATTTGTTAAACTTATCGGTTATCTCTTGATCTCTTCTTCTGACCTTCTGGTCATTGTCGACTTCTTCGGATGATACTTTAGATACTGTCTTCTTCTTAACCCTCTGGTCATTGTCGTCGGCACTTCTTGTACACACTTTCAATATTCCCCTGTATAATTGTAAAACTTATCGTTTATCTCTTGATCTCTTCTTCTTTCAACGTCTTCTTGTACACCCTCTGGTCATTGTCGATACTTCTTCGGGCAAGAACGTCTTCTTCTACACCCCTCTGGTCATTGTCGATACTTCTTCGGGCTTGTTCTTCGGCTATAGTTGAGACCCTGATGGACTGTCCCAGAATCCGTACAGCTATACTACTTACAGCATATTGATGTGAATTTGTGCATTATTCAGTATTCTCATGTTCTTTTAATCTGTTTTCGACGATTTCTCGTGATTTGGTAAAGATCTGACTGAATTAGAATGGAAAATAGTCCAATTTCGAACTAACTTTTGTTTTACAGTATTTTAAAGTGTAATTTTGCATTAATCAGTCTTTTCAAGTGCGTTTAAACTGTTTTCAACGATTTTTCGTGATTTGGTCAAGATCTGATTGAAATAAAATGGAAAATAGTCCAATTTCGAGCTAACTTCCGTTCTACAGTATTTTGAAGTGCAATTGTGCATTATTCAGTCTTCTTATGTGCTTTTAAATTGTTTTTAACGGTTTCCCGTGATTTGGTTGATATCTGACTGAATTAAAGTGGAAAATAGTCTAATTTCGAGCTAACTTTTGTTTTACAGCATATCGAAGCATAGTGAAGTGTATTTGTGCATTATTTAGTATTCTTATGTGCTTTTGAGCTGTTTTCAACGATTTCTCGCGATTTGGTCAAGATCTGACTGGAATAGAATGGAAAATAGTCCAATTCCAAGCTTACTTTTGTTCTACAGTATTTTGAAGTGTAATTGTGCATTATTCAGTCTTCTTATGTGCTTTGTAACATGTCTATCGACCTGTTTCGATTTTAACGAAATAATTTCAATTTTACCGCTTGCCGTCATAGTAACCACTTCCAATTTAGTTCTGTGATGTAAATTTCTCTGATCGTTGATCGTTGCGACAATTGACATATGATGTCAACGCTCGATTCTTATTCTCGATTTTCCTTTTTTTCGTTACCGACCCTTGAGAAGCAAGGACCTATCTCTTTACCGTCTCTTAATTTTTAACAGTTTTTATCTTAAATTGCTGTGGTAAGCACAGCAGCCAGGTTACCCCGGCAAGTTACGGTCAGGTTACCTCTGCAAGTTACGGCCAGGATACCCCTGCAAGTTACAGCCAGGTTACCGTTACACGTTTTTCACTGCCAGGATATCCCTGACAGGCTTACTGCCAGGTTAACACTGCAAGACATCTATTTCAACTTCTAGACTTCTACTTCAACTTCTAGACTTCTACTTCAACTTCTAGACTTCTACTTCAACTTCTAGACTTCTACTTCAACTTCCAGACATCTACTTCAACTTCCAGACATCTTCTTCAACTTCGACAGCTCATTCTACCACTCCGACAGCTCATTCTACCACTCCAACAAGCTAAGTACCTTTGAAGAAGTACAGGTTTTTTTTTTCCTCTTTACATTTTTAACTACTCCTGTGGCAGAATAAATTTAATATTTAAATTTCTTTTTTTATTTCTTATACCCGGCTGTAAGAGCTGTAGGGACTGTCCGGGTTTATGTTAATTTTGTAACTTTTTATTTTCAACTTTCACTTAATTCTACAAGGTGTTTCTACCTTTTTCACCTTAGTTCATTTTGAAATTAAATTATTTTTTCGTCTAAAAAGGTAGTGGCGCCCTAAAGTTCTTATAGTCTGTCAACCCTCTGGCATACCTAGTGTGGCATCAACATGGAGTCGATCCACCCTTGAGAGAGTCTCTAGCCGGGATCTGTCTCTTAAGAAGAGAACAAGTGTTACAAATTGGCGCCCCTTGTTTTTGTTGCACTGTATGACAGTTGGGTTGAAACGGGCTATAGTTTTTTTGCTTTTTTGAATTTTTTTATCTTCAACTTTGAGTTTTTTTTAGCTTTTTAAAACTGTTCGCTAACTTTTAATAATTAATTTTTTTACCTTCTCACTCTTTTGATTAAATGTCGTAACGTCCCTGCATTCACATTTTACCTACATTATCTGCCTTATCTAATATATATTTTAAATTCAGTTTTGATATTTTTTGGGTCTACAAGTAACATTTAACACAATCTTATGTTGTTGAAAAGAATTAAATTTTCTTTTATCGATTATTTATAGATGGTGTATAACATCTGATTTCTTGGCAGTGTTGTCACATGTAAAGCAAATTCTTGAGATGTTCATTTTTTAATGTCAGATTTAATCTCTTTTCTTTATCTTGTTCAGTTGAATTGTGTCTAGTTACACAAACTGAAATAACTTTCTTTATCGTGTTCAGTTGAATTGTGTCGAGTTACACAAACTGAAATATCTTACTTCTTTATCTTGTTCAGTTGAATTGTGTCTAGTTACACAAACTGAAATAACTTTCTTTATCGTGTTCAGTTGAATTGTGTCGAGTTACACAAACTGAAATATCTTACTTCCTTTATCTTGTTCAGTTGAATTGTGTCTAGTTACACAAACTGAAATAACTTTCTTTATCGTGTTCAGTTGAATTGTGTCGAGTTACACAAACTGAAATATCTCACTTTCTTTATCTCGTTCAGTTGAATTGTGTCTAGTTACACAAACTGAAATATCTTACTTTCTTTATCTTGTTCAGTTGAATTGTGTCGAGTTACACAAACTAAAATATCTTACTCTCTTTATTTTGTTCAGTTGAATTGTGTCGAGTTACACAAACTGAAACATCTTATCCATTTTCAATATTGTTATTCAAGTGCAGTGTTGCCAGAGTAACAATTTATCTTTGAACTTACTGTTACCTATTCTTCAATATTGTTATTCAAGTGCAGTGTTGCCAAGTTAACTATTTATCTTTAGAAATGAACATTTTTCATTCCAATTTTTTTGAATAGCATGAGAGTTGTGATGTGTTACAATCTATGATCCATATTTTTTATCTTGATTGGTTATATATTTAGTTATTATGCAACATTTACATTACTGAATATAAATTTTTGAAAATATCGTATAATTTGTTGAAAGTATCGTACAGTATTGTTTATTTTAAATGACATTTATCGGTAGTGTGTATATGTTGTTTTTATATCTATAGTCATTCGCTTACATTCAGTTTCTTTATCTATATCTTGCTGCCAGGCTTTTATGTTCATTTGGATTTTAGATTCTTTGCTTTCGTTAGTGCTATTTGATTAGTACTGCTGATTTAGATACCGTTTCTTATTATTTTTCTATCCTTTTAAACTTTATTGACGTTGACGAAAACCTTCCGGATGACTTAGACCATAAACAAGACAATGCCACTGACATTGCAAATTAATTTAGAATAACCTCATTGCTCACTAACTCCTTTTCCTACCTCGAAATGGATTTTACGTCATTCAAATTTTTTTGGTTTCTTTTGCTGTTTCATTACCGCTTGTCAACAATAAAATGTTACTTTTGCTTTTTTAACTTAACGTAGAGTCCCGTATCTCAGAAACCGTGTCTTACTTGGAGTTTCGATATCGTTCTCCTAAAAAAACGGTACCATTGTGTTTTAGTTTACCATTATTATTTTAGTTTTCTTCGTTTTTTCTTCTTTCTTTCCGTTTTCTGTCTTCTAGACAACCGTGTTACTTACCGTCTCGATTCCATACTCAACTTGGTTCACAATTATTTTATCCTCCGCGTAGAAAAGGAAGTAGACCAAGCTACGTAGGAGTTTATACCGTTCTCCGAACAAAACGGCTCCTTTTCTTACCCCGCATTCCATTAATTCTGTTACAAAAAATAAAAATACCGGTTAGACACCCTGAAAGCTCTCCATTGCGGAAATGGATTTTACGTCATTCAAATTTTTGGTCCCCCTTTTTGTTGTATATCTTTTTGTTGCCCCGAGTTTTCCGTATCATTTCTCAACAATAAAATGATACTTTTGCTTTTTTAACTTAACGTAGAGTCTCGATTGACGTACCGTAAGACGTTAGGCCCCAATTGAACCGGGTTTGCCTTTGCTGAGTGGCGGATTGCGCTCGGTATACAAATCTAATAGGTTTGAAAAAAATGACTGCTTAGTCTCTCTATTTCTTCACAGCAATCTCTTCCCTTTCTCTTGTCTTCAATGGCAATACTTCCTTAGTTTTTAGTCGTTTTTTATTGTTTAACCAGGTTGGCCACATTTTTATAAGTACCGTATTTCTTGACAGGATCATGGGTGTAGTTTTATTTTTATTACCTTGTTCAATTTAAGAAGAAGGCATATCAAAGGACGAAATATATGGAGCTAGATCGACTTTCGGATCGATGACCAATGGCTACTGTGGACGCTAACTGGCAACCTCACCGATTGTCGATTGGGCGCTATTATTTCTGGCCTCTATTTGTGCTTTCTGTCTTTTAATTAGTACCTATTTTAGTTTAATTATGTGATAAGTCTATCAATTTTATGTTTTCATTATGTCGCCACATTCTATTCTTGCCACAAACGCCCTTATCTCAACCTTTGATTTATCTTCCAGAATTACCACATAATATATCGTCAATTCCTTTTTACCGTTACCCATTCGAAGTAAATTATATAATAATAATATAATTTTTTTTTTTTTTTTTTTTTTTTGTTTTTTTTTTTAAGCTGCTTTATTTATTTCAAAATATCATTTACATATAATCTGCTAATATCAAATAATTCACAAAATACATTTTCAAAACACATTGTCAAAACTTAACCTAATGAGATCTAGGAAAATTCCTATTAATCAACTTAAACTAAAATACTGTAACAAAAATCACAAACATTAGGAACACAAAGCAAAATTGGAAGTAAGCAACAAAACATGTCATTTACTTCTTACTCCTCTTACTGGTCCCCGGAGACTCCTCAGTGCGAGATCTTTTGCCCATTTGATAGGATTTGGTCTGAAATTCTTTATGGCTAATCTCCATCAAATCGTAATAGTCCAGCAAGTCCTCCCATTCTTCTTCCAAATCAAGAGCATCATCAACTCTTTTTAACATGCCAAGCTCTATGCAGATCTCTATTCTTGCTTCTTCCTTGAACAGAGAAGAGTTGAAACCAGCCTTTTGGAATTGTCTGATAATGGCAGGTTCTGTAGGATTCTTGTTATTGATTGTTTGATCAAATTCCACCTACCTCACCTTACCTTATAGTTATATACACTGAGAAATTATCGCACCCTATCGTTACCTTTCGTTCTCAGTGTATGCTTTGCCTTATCCGATGACATAACGACACAATAATCACAAGATGACAAAACTACCCTTACCTTTGACAATTACCTTCCCTACCTACTATACATAGATTTTGCATTGATACTTCACCCCTCCTTTATCTTATTAACCCTTTAAATAAAAAAATAATTCTTCGAATCATTTTTTTCCCGGAGGAGAGGGGGTGTAACATGTCTATCGACCTGTTTCGATTTTAACGAAATAATTTCAATTTTACCGCTTGCCGTCATAGTAACCACTTCCAATTTAGTTCTGTGATGTAAATTTCTCTGATCGTTGATCGTTGCGACAATTGACATATGATGTCAACGCTCGATTCTTATTCTCGATTTTCCTTTTTTTCGTTACCGACCCTTGAGAAGCAAGGACCTATCTCTTTACCGTCTCTTAATTTTTAACAGTTTTTATCTTAAATTGCTGTGGTAAGCACAGCAGCCAGGTTACCCCGGCAAGTTACGGTCAGGTTACCTCTGCAAGTTACGGCCAGGATACCCCTGCAAGTTACAGCCAGGTTACCGTTACACGTTTTTCACTGCCAGGATATCCCTGACAGGCTTACTGCCAGGTTAACACTGCAAGACATCTATTTCAACTTCTAGACTTCTACTTCAACTTCTAGACTTCTACTTCAACTTCTAGACTTCTACTTCAACTTCTAGACTTCTACTTCAACTTCCAGACATCTACTTCAACTTCCAGACATCTTCTTCAACTTCGACAGCTCATTCTACCACTCCGACAGCTCATTCTACCACTCCAACAAGCTAAGTACCTTTGAAGAAGTACAGGTTTTTTTTTTCCTCTTTACATTTTTAACTACTCCTGTTGCAGAATAAATTTAATATTTAAATTTCTTTTTTTATTTCTTATACCCGGCTGTAAGAGCTGTAGGGACTGTCCGGGTTTATGTTAATTTTGTAACTTTTTATTTTCAACTTTCACTTAATTCTACAAGGTGTTTCTACCTTTTTCACCTTAGTTCATTTTGAAATTAAATTATTTTTTCGTCTAAAAAGGTAGTGGCGCCCTAAAGTTCTTATAGTCTGTCAACCCTCTGGCATACCTAGTGTGGCATCAACATGGAGTCGATCCACCCTTGAGAGAGTCTCTAGCCGGGATCTGTCTCTTAAGAAGAGAACAAGTGTTACAGCTTTTAAATTGTTTTCAACAGTTTCCCGTGATTTGGTTGATATCTGACTGAATTAAAATGGAAAATAGTCTAATTTCGAGCTAACTTTTGTTCTACAGCATATTGAAGCATAGTGAAGTGTATTTGTGCATTATTTAGTATTCTTATGTGCTTTTGAGCTGTTTTCAACGATTTCTCGCGATTTGGTCAAGATCTGACTGAAATAGAATGGAAAATAGTCTAATTTCGAGCTAACTTTTGTTCTACAGCATATTGAAGCATAGTGAAGTGTATTTGTGCATTATTTAGTATTCTCATGTTCTTTTAAGCTGTTTCCAACGATTTTTTGCGATTTGATAGAGATCTGACTGAAATAGAATGGAAGATAGTCTAATTTCGATTTAACTTTTGTTCTACAGCATATTGATGTGTATTTGTGCATTATTCAGTATTCTCATGTTCTTTTAAGCTGTTTTCAACGATTTCTCGCGATTTGGTGAAGATCTGACTGGATTAGAATGGAAAATAGTCCAATTTCGAAATAACTTTTGTTCTTCAGTATTTCGAAGTGTAATTTTGCATTATTCAGTCTTTTCAAGTGCGTTTAAACATTTTTCAACGATTTCTCGCGATTTGGTGAAGATCTGACTGTAATAGAATGGAAGATAGTCTAATTTCGAACTAACTTTTGTTCTACAGCATATTGATTTGTGTATTTGTGCATTATTCAGTATTCTCATGTCCTTTTGAGCTGTTTTCAACGATTTCTTGCGATTTGGTCAAGATCCGACTGAAATATAATGGAAAATAGTCCAATTCCGAGCTAAATTTTGTTCTACAGAATTTTGAAGTGTAATTGTGCATTATTCAGTCTTTTTAAGTGCGTTCGAACTGTTTTCAACGATTTCTCGCGATTTGGTGAAGATCTGACTGTAATAGAATGGAAGATAGTCTAATTTCGATTTAACTTTTGTTCTACAGCATATTGATGTGTATTTGTGCATTATTCAGTATTCTCATGTTCTTTTAAGCTGTTTTCAACGATTTCTCGCGATTTGGTGAAGATCTGACTGTAATAGAATGGAAGATAGTCTAATTTCGATTTAACTTTTGTTCTACAGCATATTGATGTGTATGTGTGCATTATTCAGTATTCTCATGTTCTTTTAAGCTGTTTTCAACGATTTCTCGCGATTTGGTGAAGATCTGACTGAATTAGAATGGAAAATAGTCCAATTTCGAACTAACTTTTGTTCTTCAGTATTTCGAAGTGTAATTTTGCATTATTCAGTCTTTTCAAGTGCGTTTAAACATTTTTCAACGATTTCTCGCGATTTGGTGAAGATCTGACTGTAATAGAATGGAAGATAGTCTAATTTCGAACTAACTTTTGTTCTACAGCATATTGATTTGTGTATTTGTGCATTATTCAGTATTCTCATGTCCTTTTGAGCTGTTTTCAACGATTTCTTGCGATTTGGTCAAGATCCGACTGAAATATAATGGAAAATAGTCCAATTCCTAGCTAACTTCTGTTCTACAGAATTTTGGAGTGTAATTGTGCATTATTCAGTCTTTTTAAGTGCGTTCGAACTGTTTTCAACGATTTCTCGCGATTTGGTGAAGATCTGACTGTAATAGAATGGAAGATAGTCTAATTTCGATTCAACTTTTGTTCTACAGCATATTGATGTGTATTTGTGCATTATTCAGTATTCTCATGTTCTTTTAAGTTGTTTTCAACGATTTCTCGCGATTTGGTGAAGATCTGACTGAATTAAAATGGAAAATAGTCCAATTTCGAACTAACTTTTGTTCTACAGTATTTTGAAGTGTAATTGTGCATTATTCAGTCTTTTCAAGTGCGTTTAAACTGTTTTCAACGATTTCTCGTGATTTGGTCAAGATCTGATTGAAATAGAATGGAAAATAGTCCAATTTCGACCTAACTTTTGTTCTACAGTATTTTGAAGTGTAATTGTGCATTATTCAGTCTTCCCATGTGCTTTTGAATTGTTTTCAACGGTTTCTCGTGATTTGGTTGATATCCAACTGAATTAAAATGGAAAATAGTCTAATTTCGAGCTAACTTTCGTTCTACAGCATATTGAAGTGTATTTGTGGATAATTTAGTCTTCTTGAGTGCTTTTGAACTGTTTCAACGATTCCTCGCAATTTGGTGAAGATTTGACTGAATTAGAATGAAAAATAGTCTAATTTCGAGCTTACTCTTGTTCTACAGCATATTGAAGTGTATTTGTGCATTATTCAGTCTTTTTAAGTGCGTTCGAACTGTTTTCAACGATTTCTCGCGATTTGGTCAAGATCTGACTGAAATAGAATGGAAAATAGTCCAATTGCAAGCTAACTTTTGTTCTACAGTATTTTGAATTGTAAGTTTGCATTATTTAGTCTTTTCAAGTGCGTTTAAACTGTTTTCAACGATTTCTCGCGACTTGGTGAAGATATGACTGAACTTACTTCTGTTATACAGCATATTGATGTGTATTTGTGCATTATTCAGTATTTTCGTGTTCTTTGAATCAGTTTTCAACGATTTCTCGCGATTTGGTAAAGATCTGACTGAAATATAATGGAAAATAGTCCAATTCCGAGCTAACTTTTGTTCTACAGCATATTGATATGTGTTTGTGCATTATTTAGTGTTCTCATGTGCTTTTGAGCTGTTTTCAACGATTTCTCGCGATTTGGCCAAGATCTGACTGAAATAGAATGGAAAATAGTCCAATTCCGAGCCTACTTTTGTTCTACAGTATTTTTACGTGTAATTGTGCATTATTTAGTCTTCTTGAGTTCTTTTAAACTGTTTTCAACGATTTCTCGCGATTCGGTGAAGATTTGACTGGAATAGAATGGAAGATAGTCTAATTTCGAACTAACTTTTGTTCTACAGCATATTGATGTGTATTTGTGTATTATTCAGTATTCTCATGTTCTTTTGAGCTGTTTTCAACGATTTCTCGCGATTTGGTAAAGATCTGACGGAATTAGAATGGAAAATAGTCCAATTTCGAACTAACTTTTGTTCTACAGTATTTTGAAGTGTAATTGTGCATTATTTGGTCTTTTCAAGTGCGCTTAAACTGTTTTCAACGATTATTCGTGATTTGGTCAAGATCTGATTGAAATAGAATGGAAAATAGTCCAATTTCGAGCTAACTTTTGTTCTACAGTATTTTGAAGTGTAATTGTGCATTATTCAGTCTTCTTATGTGCTTTGAAATTGTTTTCAACGGTTTCTCGTGATTTGGTTGATATCTGACTGAATTAGAATGGAAAATAGTCTAATTTCGAGCTAACTTTTGTTCTACAGCACATTGAAGTGTATTTGTGCATTGTTAAGTCTTCTTGAGTGCTTTCGATCTGTTCCAAGGATTTCTCGCGATTTGGTGAAGATCTGGCTGAATTAGAATGAAAAATAGTCTAGTTTCGAGCTAACTTTTGTTCTACAGTATTTTGAAGTGTAATTGTGCATTATTTGGTCTTTTCAAGTGCGCTTAAACTGTTTTCAACGATTATTCGTGATTTGGTCAAGATCTGACTGAAATAGAATGGAAAATAGTCCAATTCCAAGCTTACTTTTGTTCTACAGTATTTTGAAGTGTAATTGTGCATTATTCCGTCTTCTTATGTGCTTTTCAATTGTTTTCAACAGTTTCCCGTGATTTGGTTGATATCTGACTGAATTAAAATTGTTCTACAGCATATTGAAGCATAGTGAAGTGTATTTGTGCATTATTTAGTATTCTTATGTGCTTTTGAGCTGTTTTCAACGATTTCTCGCGATTTGGTCAAGATCTGACTGAAATAGAATGGAAAATAGTCTAATTTCGAACTAACTTTTGTTCTACAGCATATTTATGTGTATTTGTGTATTATTTAGTATTCTCATGTTCTTTTAAGCTGTTTTCAACGATTTCTCGCGATTTGGTGAAGATCTGACTGAATTAGAATGGAAAATAGTCCAATTTCGAACTTACTTTTGTTCTACAGTATTTTGAAGTGTAATTGTGCATTATTCAGTCTTCTCATGTGCTTTTAAATTGTTTTCAACGGTTTCTCGTGATTTGGTTGATATCTGACTGAATTAAAATGGAAAATAGTCTAATTTCGAGCTAACTTTCGTTCTACAGCATATTGAAGTGTATTTGTGGATAATTTAGTCTTCTTGAGTGCTTTTGAACTGTTTCAACGATTTCTCGCAATTTGGTGAAGATCTGACTGAATTAGAATGAAAAATAGTCTAATTTCGAGCTTACTCTTGTTCTACAGCATATTGAAGTGAGTAGATATACAAAGCCATTTCTAGATCGGAAGTGGACTGCGCATGTGCAAGTTCAGCTAGTCAATGAGTGTGGGAGAGACATCCCATGAGGTGAATTTTAAAAAAACTTTGACTTGAGTGTGGATCGAACCCCGAACCTACGCGTTCATAGCAATACATCTAACATAGTCTGCCATGATCTCTCATGCATATCGTTACCGTTAGGATGATGAGGCGGCGCGGTCTCAGCGTTCGCTTCTTGCTGTGTGACGTAATCGAGACAGATCCGTTGCGATGACAGCGGGAGCGCTGATATACCAGGTTGGTTAAAAGTAATTTTTTGGGTTAGGTTAGCTGTTACGTCAAACGTCACGTTGTTACGTCAAACGTCACGTTGTTACGTCATCACGTCAAACGTCACATCGTTAAGTCAAACGATCATCAAACGGTTCTACGTATGTTCTCTTTCGTAATATGTCTTCAGAAGAGTACAGACGTCGAATTGAAGAGTTTATTAATAGCATTGGTGAATTAAAGAAAGATATTGCTTTCTATAAAGATAAAAGTGAGGTTATGAAACAAATGGAGAATCTTAGTTTATCTGATAAGGTAGGACAGACGTGAAGCAGTCTTCGTATAAACTGGGTACCTCAAGAGATCCATCAGTTAGCTCGTAGACTGCCGCAAACTACTTATCCGTTAAGACGTATTCAACCTACACCATGTTCAACAGAACAGAAAAGGAAATAAAAAATGAAATTAATAATGTTTTCACAATGTCATGTGTAATATTAGTGGCTGTATTTGTTTTAATTTTAAAAATTATTTTGAAAATGGTAAAACGAAAATTCCAATCTTCATGTAATATAAAAGTTGATGAATATACAGATTGTTTCAATAAAACCCATGTTTTTTAGAAAAAACTTTATTTATAAAGGTAATACAGTATTTGAAAACCAGTGGCGGAGGCGTTGTACATTTCTTTCGGTACAAGAATATACTCCAGTGGCGTGGCAGGGGTTTGGATCGTGGACAAAGTTTCCTGTTGCACACGGCGTACCATCAAATTTGCAAACATCAATAATAGGTGGAAAAATACCGAAAATGTGACATTTCTTATCCAGAAATTCGGCTTTTTGTTGTCCTCGAACGTAGATGTAGTCTGCGGCATACAATAACTTGCTTTTCAATATTTCATTTAGTTTAGAATATTCTACATCTCCTGAAGAGTATCGAATACCATGCACATTCCTTTCCAAGTATGATGTAGTCGTCTTGTCTGCGTCGCACAATGTGGAAAACGGTTGCGGTGGTAAAAATATGTAATGCGAACCTTTAAAGCCAATTTCTATGCTGAGTTCTTTGACAACGAAATGACCTTCTACAACAAAACCTTGAATGTCTACGAATGCTACTCTCATGTTGACGTCTGCTCGAACACTAACTCACAACATCTAGTTCAAGCTTTTAACAATTTCGGAGAGGGGGAAGTATTCCATTACGCAATCGTGAATTATGATGCAATAGACTTTGGTATTTTCGGGAAAGCCTATGTTTGCTTCAATGTCAAGTTTCACATCGACTGTGGACGCCTTCATACCTCCCTCCTGTTTTGAACAATCGATAACAAACAATGCTCGTTTCTTGAAAGAAGAATAATCCAGCAGGGGACGCTTCTGTGTGGAGTTTGCGTAGTTGGGATAGAATTCAGTGTAGTTAAAATACGCCTCATTGTAGTCAGTTTTAGCGAAATCCAATTGCATTCTTTCATTGGGCCAATAGTCACCATTGAGTGATAGTCTTATACTTTGTACGTCGGCATTGTCAAATAAAGTCGGGTCAGCTGTACTCGAGTTACGTTTGTCGGTTTGAAAGAAAACAATAACAAAACGAGGTCTTTCAACTGAAGTGGATGTCTTGACAGCCCAAACTTCATGTCTTGCTCCCTTAGTAATTGAAGGTAATTCGTGTAACTCCCACTTCCTGAATGGAATAACTATAGGTTGATCTTTTTGAATGGATTTCATAAGATTTAATTTTATGTCGTCATTAGGAAAGATATGTTTAACTTTCAACTCAACGCTTGTAATGTTAATTTTAGCTGTTGTAGGCGTTCCAGAGACATTCTTTTCAGTAATATATAAGCAATCATTATCGTTACGTGCTCGAACTAGTCGTATTGTTTGACGTCCACATGTAATCATGGGATAATCGTTGAAAATGTTGAAAATATGTTTGAGAGGTATTTGAAGGTTGAAGGACTTGTCGCTTACATTGAAAATAGGATCTTTCGGGTAATTCCAGCCGGCTATAGCCATATGATTGGAATCTTCTTGGTTATAACAGGTCATGGCACGTACGGCGCTTACTATTCCAGGATCTCGAACTGTTTCCATTTCCCTGGCACTTTCACTGTACGTACATGAATCGAATAGAAAGGCTCCAACATTATTTGCTAATTTTACGTCACCAGCTCCGTGTACTTCGAGAGAACCCTTAATGCACAACAATATTTCGCTCATCGCAAAGAACGAATTAACCTGATTAATGCTAAACTCCACAATGTCACTGCAATTGAATGATTTTATGAAGGGAGCATGGGTTCTATATTCGGCCTTCCGAATTGACTCATCAAACATCGGCTTACGATAGATATCAAACATTGGAGGCATGTCGTTTTGGCGTAGACGTTTTCCATACATGGTTGTCATTTTTCAATTTAAAACCCAGCGATTGCAAGACCAATTTGTTTGCGAACGAGAGCTGTTTCAGTTTTGGCGACTGCTCAGCTAATGAAGTTGAAAGTGCTGCAGATTGTCTTTTATGATTGATTATTAGGCCCATCGCGCTCTAAGCTCCAACACCAACGTACTTAGTTCTCCACGAAAGTTTACGGGCTGACCGTCCTGGTCTAAAGCGATGACGGTGATATTGGTTATTTCACTTTGTGGTATAACAGGTAAATAGAGTAAATTATGAGGAATTTCGTCTATGGAATATCCCGGATCCACTTGTATGACGAATTCGTATATAGTATGAGCAGAGCAGGTCTGTTTGCATCGAAGGCTCCAGTGGTAATGTTACAATCGAAGCGAATACTAGATACTTTAATGATTTTGACGGGGAGATCTGAAGAGTGCAATTTGTTAGCTTCGAGTACTTTCGGTGAAAATCCCAAGATTCCTCCAAGACTATTGGTCTCCTTGAAGGAAATTTTGTATTTACTGGAAATTTCACATTTTAACGTATTGTGATTGGGTTTTAGTGAAAATATATCCTCTGGTCTAGTTAGATTGCCTGCACCCAATTTATCTCGGATAAACGCTTCAAGATCGGCAATTTCGTAACATCCTGTGGGAAAATCAAAACTTTGAAGCTTGCCCTTGGTATCGTAGTAGAAAAACTTACAATTTTCAATGTTCGGTATACTGTGATAAGAATGAAAAGATCGTAGAGCTATTTCGTATTCCTTCTTCGGATCGAGCTCAATAGGCGTAGGAGGTTGAAAGGTAAACACGTGATTGGTGCTGTTAACTCTCAGCAACTGCGACATGATGACTAATGAAAAACGAATAATGTTTGAATTCAAATATCATTTTTATTTTTTTAATGTTTGTTTACAAAGGAAACAAGTAGCTTGCGAACTCGGAGGACCGTCACAATGCGTCGTCCAATCAGGTCGGTTGTAATGGATGAAACAAGGTAGTCGTATTTGTAGTTCAAAATTTGCTCGATATTCATTGGGAAGTTTATGCCATATTTCCAGCAATTCCCAAGGTCTTACACACTCTATTAGATGTTCAATGGGAAAGTGCTTTAGTTCTTCGGCAGTAAAACTACTCAAAGCTTTTCCATGGTAGATGTGTTGTAGTAATAGTTCCATCATTGTTGCAGAAATTTCAAACACAAATGGCCGCAATTGATTTGATCGTAGTTTTGATATTGGGTATTGTTGTAGAAAATTCGCGCACTTTTTCCGAGATATTTAACAACTTCTTTCGGCGGCTTCAAGTTACCAAATGAATCAAAATACTCTACATTGTTGTTTATCTTTCGGTAAGCTACCCAATGACTTCCGCTATTCTCAGAGATGTCCAAATTAACAACTGCGCATTCTCGTTTTCGGGGCCCGTCTTTGGGGAGAGTGTCTCGCATGAAAACTCCTCGAAAATGCGGTATTTTAAGCGATTTTGCGAAATGTGTTATGTCAAAGTCGGTTAATACGTGATTGGGTAGCTTTATCGGTTTTTTTGTTTTTTCAAGTACAATCCAAAACCGCCTTTTGGGTACTTTTTCAGGTACAGACCAGATCCTACACGTTCCATAGCCTTATTATGACGTACATCTTCTTCCAATTTCTTTTGCGCATGCTTTGCGTCAATGACAGTTTTTGCAATCCCAGCAGCACCACCTGACAGCGCTCCCAGTGCCGAAAGGCCTGCAAACAAAGGGATAAGTGGTAGGAAACCTCCGGATTTCGCTACAGGTATCACTCGAGGAACCTCGACTTCTTTTTTCCCACCAAATTCTTTAATAAGTGCTTTGGCTGCTCGTAAGGCAAACGTTGCAGTGTCTTTCAAAGATGCCCCTTTTTTCATGTTCTTTCCCACTTTTAGAATGACATCTCGATGCAAGGAACGACGTTTGCGACGACAGCCCATCCCCAACTTTCTTTTCACCTTCATTCCACCTGTTACAAGTAATGCAGCAGTTTTCTCTCCCAGTGAAGCGTCTTTTGATTTGACGCGTGCCCAAGCTTTATCTTCAAGTATTTGATCGGCTTTGTGTCGTTCTTCGAGAGACTTATTCTTCCAGTAAGAAATATCGTGTTGTTTACAAGCAGCGTCCAAGGGGTTTATGCCCGGATCTCCACGATCAAGACGTTTTTCCAATTTTGTACCGGCTAAAAATAAAACAATTAATTTTTCGCAAAAAGGGTGGGACAGTTTACTTACGTCCACAGTACTGATAGTTAGGTAAGTGAAGTTCAATAGGTAGTTTATTGATGAGAGAATTTAAGAGACCTTCTCCTTCAAACACCAACATTAAGACTGATACGCGTAATTGGTGACACCTATATTTAAAGAGTATTACTACGAAAAACAGCACACACGATGAAGATAATTCAACAAGATCAGACGATTCCCATTGAAAATCTGGATTTCACCTCAACGCCATCGATCGGCAAACATGGTAAATTGTTACCAAATTCTTTCCGTGCCATTATTTGTGGTCCCAGTGGGTGTGGTAAGACGAATGTCGTGCTGGCGCTCCTATTTAATCCGAATGGTGCAAAATTCAAAAATATTTATGTCTATTCAAAATCGTTATTCCAACCAAAGTACCAATTGCTGCAAGAAGTTATAGCACAAGTCAAGGGCGTTGGCTATTTCCCATTTAAAGACAACGAGGAAATAATTAGTCCAGAGAAAGCTCGACCAAATTCTGTCTTTTTATTCGATGACGTTGCATGTGACGGTCAGCAGAAAATTCGTGAATACTACTCCATGTGTAGACATAAAGATATTGATGCTGCATATCTTTGTCAAACATACTCAAAAATACCGAAACAGCTTATTCGCGACAACTGTAATGTGATTGTATTATTCAAGCAGGATGAGGTGAACTTGAAACATATATTTGACGAACACGTATCTCCTGATATGAAATTTGACGTATTTAAAAATATGTGTTCAAAGTGTTGGTGTGATCGCTATGGTACATTGGTAATTATGAAAGATTTCGCCCTCAATGATGGAAGGTATCGCAAAGGATTCGATAAATATATAAAATTGTAAGCTGCGCCTTCAGTCCATACCAATATGTCTGACGATAAGGTTGCTACTGCATTGCGCAAGAAAAAAGTGTCTGAACTTGCTAGATCAATTCGAAAAAAATACTTGGCATTGAAATTGGGTAAATCAGAGCAAGATGAGTCTCTTAATAAACTATTCAAGCCGATATCTAAACCACTCGAAGAAATTGTGCAATCCTCAAAGACATTACAAAAAACGATTACAAATTTGAATCCAAAAGAGGAAATAAAGAAGGAAGAACCTGATGATGATGATGTGTTTACACCTTTTCTCGAAACGGAACCGATAGCCGAAACCGATGAATCAGGCAATATTACACGTTCTGAATCTCCAGAAGAGATGCGCCCCGAAATTTCTCAGGAAGCTTTCGAAGAATATTTGGATCAATATCCTGCCATCAGTCATCAGTTCATTGAAGATTACTTCCAAAAATATGATAAAATTGATAAAAATTATGGACCGATAGACAACGATGAAATCGGTTGGTCATTAGGCAAACGTCGAATTGCGTTTGATGGAAAAACCGGTAATATAAACATACTACCTGAGAAAAACGAAGTAGGAAAATATATAATTGGAACACCAGGCTTGTATGAGCTTCTATTTTACCAAGATCCCAGTTACAATGATCAAGATTTACAGAACTATAAAAATCTTTTGACAACAACTGAAATTCATTTAGACACGATAAATCGTCTTAAGGGGTCAAGTACTGATAAATATCACTACATCATAAAACCTTTATTCCAAACAAAATCTCTAACGACGACTAGATCGTCTCAGGTATTAACTCGTCTAAAATCAATTCCTTTTGCAAAAGGGAAAGGTATCGATCGTTTAAGATATAATGATAAACCTATGGAGTATATTTATTGGGATGATGCTAATGAATTGGTGGATCGTTTGAAGTTGTTGATTGCTTCGAAAGAGGCAGGTAATACGTCACACGACAACGAAATAGCAATAATTAATGAACTCAAGGAGGCAGATATAATAGAATAATACAAGTTGAAACTTGTTCATTTCAATTATGCCAGTCGATAAATTCGGACATAGACATCAAACGCCCTATGCGCGTTTACCAGCGAAAATTACGTTTCCTCATACACCAGACGGTAATATTGATATTGGAAATGTGAAAATTTGTAATGTTAAAGAACCGACAGCAAATAGTAACGCTGCAACAAAAAAATATGTTGATGACTTGCGTATTATCAACTCACCACAAACACACGATATAAAGGATTTAGAAGTAGGATTGAACGAAATCAGAAACGAGCTTCATAAGATTGAAATTCCCATATTACAGGCGAATATTACTGACTTACAAAATAAAACTAACGAAATTAATACATGCATTTCACGAAATCCCCCAGTAGCAGGTAGGGATATGGCTACGAAGAAATACGTTGACGATTCAATTGCCACTGCAAAAGGCTTCATTCGAAGAGAATTTAGTGCGAATGCAAGTATACGTGAATTGAAAAGTAACATTTCAGACATAGTGAACAATATTAAGACATTGGATATAAATTTCCATAACCGCATTCACAGTCTGGAGCTGAAGCTAGCCGGTAATACATCATAATATGCACACCAAGGAAAAGATTCAACTGGTAAACGAGCTTCACAAACCTATTCGGAAAAAATTCCCTCGCAGACGCACCATTATTAAGGGCCTTGACGATCTTTGGCAAATGGATCTTGCGGAGATGAGGAATTTTGCATCACAAAATAGGAATCATAAAATGATATTAGTCGTTATTGATTGTTTTTCAAAGTTTGTGTGGACACGCCCACTAAAGACGAAGACCGGAGAGGAGATTACTCGGGCATTCTCGCTCATACACGAAGAACACCGAAAAATCTGCAATCCGCTCAGGGGAAGGAATTTTATAACAGCAAATTTCAAAATTTAATGAAAAAACACAACATCAATCATTACAGCGTATTTAGTACGATGAAGGCTTCTATGGCTGAGCGTGTTATAAGAACTTTGAAATCGAAGCTCTACAAGTATTTCAGTTTAAATGGCACCTACAAATGGATTGATATTCTGCCTGAAATTACTCAAAACTATAACGATACAAAACATTCCACAACAAAATATAAGCCTTCCCAAGTCAACAAATCCAACGAAAAATCTATTTTGAACAACACCTATAGTCATTTAAAGATAGCCGGTCCACGAAAATTTAAAGTTGGCGACGTTGTGCGCATATCCAAGGCAAAACATGTCTTTGAAAAAGGATATACACCCAATTGGACTACAGAACTATTCAAAATCACCAAAGTTAAAATAACCAATCCTGCTACGTATTTACTTGAAGACATGCAAGGAACACCAATCAGCGGCTGCTTCTATGATGAAGAACTACAGAAAACATCAAATACAGACATTTACTTTACTTAGTTGAAAAGGTGCTTAGAAGAAAGGGTAACAAAATTTATGTGAAATGGCTCGGACTAGACAAAAAACATAACAGTTGGATTAATAGAGTTGATGTTTTATAACGTAAAAGGCCACATACGCTATAAATTGGAGTCGCTTCAAATCTCAAACTCCGTTAGCAATATGAGTTATCAAGGTGTCACTAGTGATTACGACAGTAGTAGTAGTGATAATAACTATACTGCAGAGCTGGATAAAATTTTGAAAAACTATGAGTTTGCTGCAAAGTCTGAAAATGTGTACCTGCTTTCAACACAATATTCAATTTCCGGTTATGAAGTAAAATGTGGAATTAGTCCGGCAAGATCATTTACGCCTGCTGTTATTCTATCTCAACAGCTAAAGTGCAGCAAAATATCTTTCAACACTTACGAATGGTATACCTTTATTTCGATAATGACGCAACAGATGAATGCTTTCTTTCATGCCACAGACGACGCCGACAAGTTCCAACCTGATTCGTTTTCATGTGGAGAGTACTGCATCATTACTCCATCAAATTACGACGGGTGTAAGTTGATTTTCGTCAATAAATATGGAGTTGAATATTATATGGATGAAGAAGAAGTGTCCCAAATTTTAGAACTAAATAATTTGATTTTACAACGTATCACTATGCTGGAAAATTTGAATTTTTCTCAATATTATTATAATGTTTTGGATTTCTGTAAAAATGTCGCCTCTGAAAATTTAAATCCTCAACAAATTTTATATACATTTTGTTCTATTACACCTAATGATATGTTAAACAATGCTCTTAGAGAGTTTGTATACTTTTGTAAACTTACAGTTATCAATGATTTAAATAAATAGTTATATATTATTGGTATATGTGTTTTTTTAGGAAAAAATAGCTGGAATAGCCGAAAATTGAACCTACTTCCCCTTCAATAGCTAAGCTAGGAAACATAAATGCTCAAACCAACTCGGCTATTTCAGCTATCACGTGAAGACACCAAATTTTAGATATGAGAGAGAGTCTCGATGTGTGACCTTGAACTGTTGAATAGATGAGGTTTTTATTTGATGTAGATCATAAACTAATAAAAAACAGATATATACAAATTTTTGTTCAATTACTTTGATTCTCACATAAAATTATTAATTTTTATATCTACGCCAATGCATTATTTCTAGTTTTGTGGTTTTATATCTTATAACAATTAGACTGCTTGTTGTAGAATTTTTGCCTTCAGTATACGTGTGAATTTTATTAAAAAAACTTTCGTCCCTTGCAACCTAAATCTATTCTTATAGTTCGTTAAATTCTTAACCATTACTAAAATGTTCAAGTTATATATTTTCATAGTTTGATTCGCTAATACGCATATGTATTTATTAGAGAGTTAGCTATGGGATGTTATCTTGGGCCTTGATTCTTCCAATTTTGTGCTAGAGTGTTTAAACTTTATTACAACAAGCAGTTACTGTAATGATTGAGTTTATTGAAAGGGTATGTACCTCTTGATATTAATTGATTTTGAGATTAATAAAATTTTTGATAATCTTACCATTTTTAAGTTTACAAAATTACCATTTATTTTTATATTTGAATATGTATAGTCTTAAATTATTATTTGAGAGGGTGTGCTTTGAGGTTTCTATATCTATTTGGGGTTCACCTATTTTTCGAAAGTTGGTTTTATTTATTAAAACTACAACTTTTAATTATGATTGAATTTTTAATACAAGTAAAACATCTGAAGCTGAGGATGATGGAGTAAATTGCTAGGATAAACTATTTCTTTTGAGGTGTATATAACTTATGTTTAGGTATATAAATAATACTTAGAATTGCTAAATATTTTTTAATGATAATATGATATTAGTTTCGACAACATTGTTTTGAGTTGAGTTAGTAAAATGGTATCAGGACATGGTACATTAAACATATTCCAATTAAATTTTCCTGCGTCAATAACTTTTCTATAAAATTCATTGTACTTGTAATAGACATCTTCTTTCAAGAAATAAAGGTTTCCATCTGAATGCCGAAAAACTGAGTTTATATTATCAGGAACCCCAGGAAATTCTTCTTTAATGTTACCTCTCCTTTTTATTTGCTCATCCATATCATCAAAAAGTACAAAGGATGTTTGATTAAACAACACATAGCTTTGGCCTGTATACGTCTGAAACATGGCGTTAACCTTAATATTTTGAGGTAGATTTAACTGAATGTTTCTAGCCACTGTAATTCCAGGAAACGAAACGGCGAAAAATTTACCCTCGCTTTCTGCTATTAACGACCCTGCAGTGTTTTGATAAATATGTGAAATCTGTTTTATTTCTTTCGGTAAATAATTTTTTAAATCTTCGGCTGTTGGAATTTTTCCATCAACTAAATTAAATTTCCAAAGTAAATTTCCTTTTATAATATACATGTGATATGCTGTGAACTCTGGTGTATATGCCAGAAACATAATATCAGGTACTTTCACATCACACAAGTTTATAGATTTTTCTATGGATGTAACTTTGGTTGTGTCAGGCTTTTTCGTATACATTGTTGTTGGCTTCTTTGTATATGGGGTTATCAGACGCGTTGGTTTCTTTGGGACATGTGGATTGGATACATATTTATTTTTAAGACCATATAGAGCGGTCATACCTGCGATATCATCTTCACCTAATCCGATAACATCATCCGAATACCATGGGTACATAAGTGCACGTTCATCACTAGAATGACCCAAGCCCAGCGCATGACCTAGCTCGTGCGTGAGTACATTAAGGAAATTTGTTTTTTCGGAGTTTTTAGACATGTTCTGTGCATAGCCCCAATTTTCGTCTATATCCATATGAACCTCAACACATGACCCATCTATCGCAGGAAAATATCCGTGTGCCAATACTCCTCCAGAACCATCAAACGTGTATGGACAGATGTCAGATCCTTGACAGTCTTTACGAAAAGGATGTCTCCGTTTACTCATTTGTATTGTAATATCAGGTTTACCCATAAACGGATATGGTACATGTCTAAATTTTAAAACTGATGCTTGAGCCCATATATCAAATGCTATTTTAGCCATTGCTAATTGTTCAGGAATAGCCAGTGGAAAATACCAATTTAATTCTGTTTTATTCCACCTTGTCCTTACTGAATAATTTTCAGGTTCTGGGCATCGGGGTCTGCGTATTAATTCTAAAGTTTCATTATTAGGTTTTCCATCTACCGGTAAATTATATCTTTCCTGAAATTTGACTATAGTATCTGGGTAATTAGTAAGAGATTCATTTGTTGTGAATTTATATTTTAATAAAAAATTTTTAATTTCCTCTTCACCATCTATTCTGCGCATTAATTCAACAGTTTCATTATTAGGTTTTCCATCTACCGGTAAATGATATCTTTCCTGGAATTTAACTAAAGCTTCTTTGTAATCGGTAAGAGATTCATCTGTTGCATATTTATATTTCAATAAAAAAAATTTAATTTCATCATCTGTAGCATCCTCTGTTGCTACAAAGCACAATAACATAAAAAAGTATACCACCCGCATAGCTGTCTGCTTAGTGACTAATGTAATTTTCTCATTGTATACTGCTTATATACAACGTGACGTTTGATGTGATAGCGTAATGTTTGACGTGACAACATAACATGATATCCTCTCAGGATATACTGGAGAATGATGTATTGGATGTCAAAGTGTAGCTCCCATCTTGATGAAGGATGAAATGTTACTTTTGTTCCACCTTGTATATAATAAGACCCTCATGTTACTTTTTATCCGCCCTGTATATAATAATGCCTTTCGAGCATGTTATTGTTGATCCACCCTGTATTTTCGAGCATGTTACTTTTGGTCCATCCTGTAATAGTAGTTCTATGGTCACTTGTTATCTGTCACAGTTGGTCACTTATAATCTGTCACGGTCACTTGTCACAGTTCTATGGTCACTTGTTATATGTCACAGTTCTGTGTTCACTTGTCACCTGTCATATGTCACTTGTCTGTCACCTGTCAGTCACCCGTCATATGTCAGTCACCTGTCACTTGTCACAGAACAGTTCTATGGTCACTTTTCACGTGTCATATGTCACTTGTTTATCATATGTCACCTGTCATTTAATTATCTTCAAATCAATATAATTTCAATAAATGTGTCGTTTGAACGGATATCGTATTTTAATTGCAGAATTAAAATCGTTAAAGTTAATGACACCGATACCGGATAGTCGACAGCGAGCAGATGGAAACTTTGCTCAAGATCCCAACCCCTGCCACGCCTATGGAGTATATTCGTGTACCGAAAGAAATGTACAACGCCTTCGTCACTGGTTTTCAAATACTGTATTACCATTATAAATAAAGTTTTTTCTAAAAAACGTTTTATTGAAACACTCTGTATATTCATCAACTTTTATATTAAATGAAGATTGGAATTTCCGTTTTACAATTTTCAAAATAATTTTTAAAATTAAAACAAATACAGCCACTAATATTACACATGACATGGCGAAAACGTTATTAATTTCATTTTTTATTTCCTTTTCTGTTCTGTTGAACATAGTGTAGGTTGAATACGTCTTAACGGATAAGTAGTTTGCTGCAGTCTACGGGCTAACTGATGGACCTCTTCAGGCACCCACTTTATACGAAGACTGCTCCACGTCTGACCTACCTTATCAGATAAACTAAGATTCTCCATTCGTTTCATAACCTCACTTTTATCTTTATAGAAAGCAATATCTTTCTTCAATTCACCAATGCTATTGATAATCTCTTCAATTCGACGTCTGTACTCTTCTGAAGGCATATTACGAAAGAGAACATTCTCATACGTACAACCGTTTGATGATCGTTTGACTTAACGACGTGACATTTGACATAACGATGTGACGTTTGACGTGATGACGTGACGTTTGACGTGATGACGTGACGTTTGACGTGATGACGTGACGTTTGACGTGACGTTGGACGTAACAACGTGACGTTTGACGTAACGATTACGTAGCACGTTTGGCATATATAATAGACGTTAAGGCCATTCGAGCAGCATGTTACTCACCCTGTATATAATAATACTTTTCAGCGTTACTCACCCTGTATATAATAGGATATTCCGAGTAGGCGCACCCTGTATATAATACACGCTTAGGACTTTCGAGCATGTTACTTTTGATCCACTCTGTATATAATAGACGTTTATGCCTTTCATGCATGCTACTTTTTATCCTCCCTGTATATAAAAGTCGTTAAGGCGTTAAGGTTTGTTACTTTTGATTCACCCTGTGCATAATAGCCGTTAAGGACTTTCGAGCATGTTACTTTTGATCCACTCTGTATATAATAGACGCTTATGCCTTCCATGCATGTTACTTTTTATCCTCCCTGTATATAAAAGTCGTTAAGGCGTTAAGGTTTGTTACTTTTGATTCACCCTGTGCATGATAGACGTTTATGCCTTTCGAGCATGTTACTTTTGATCCACTCTGTATATAATAGACGTTTATGCCTTCCATGCATGTTACTTTTTATCCTCCCTGTATATAAAAGCATTATTCAGTCTTTTTAAGTGCGTTCGAACTGTTTTCAACGATTTCTCGTGATTTGGTCAAGATCTGATTGAAATAGAATGGAAAATAGTCCAATTTCGAGCTAACTTCCGTTCTACAGTATTTTGAAGTGTAATTGTGCATTATTCAGTCTCATTATGTGCTTTTAAATTGTTTTCAACGGTTTCCCGTGATTTGGTTGATATCTGACTGAATTAAAGTGGAAAATAGTCTAATTTCGAGCTAACTTTTGTTCTACAGCATATTGAAGCATAGTAAAGTGTATTTGTGCATTATTTAGTATTCTTATGTGCTTTTGAGCAGTTTTCAACGATTTCTCGCGATTTGGTCAAGATCTTACTGGAATAGAATGGAAAATAGTCCAATTCCAAGCTTACTTTTGTTCTACAGTATTTTGAAGTGTAATTGTGCATTATTCAGTCTTCTTATGTGCTTTTTAATTGTTTTCAACAGTTTCCCGTGATTTGGTTGATATCTGACTGAATTAAAATGGAAAATAGTCTAATTTCGAGCTAACTTTTGTTCTAAAGCATATTGAAGCATAGTGAAGTGTATTTGTGCATTGTTTAGTATTCTTATGTGCTTTTGAGCTGTTTTCAACGATTTCTCGCGATTTGGTCAAGATCTGACTGGAATAGAATGGAAGAGAGTCTAATTTCGAACTAACTTTTGTTATACAGCATATTGATGTGTATTTGTGCATTATTCAGTATTTTCATGTTCTTTGAATCAGTTTTCAACGATTTCTCGCGATTTGGTAAAGATCTGACTGAAATATAATGGAAAATAGTCCAATTCCGAGCTAACTTTTGTTCTACAGTATTTTTACGTGTAATTGTGCATTATTTAGTCTTCTTGAGTGCTTTTGAACTGTTTTCCACGATTTCTCGCGATTTGGTGAAGATCTGACTGGAATAGAATGGAAGAGAGTCTAATTTCGAACTAACTTTTGTTATACAGCATATTGATGTGTATTTGTGCATTATTCAGTATTTTCATGTTCTTTGAATCGGTTTTCAACGATTTCTCGCGATTTGGTAAAGATCTGACTGAAATATAATGGAAAATAGTCCAATTCCGCGCTAACTTTTGTTCTACAGTATTTTGAAGTGTAATTGTGCATTATTTAGTCTTCTTGAGTGCTTTTAAACTGTTTTCAATGATTTCTCGCGATTTGGTGGAGATCTGACTGAAATAGAATGGAGAACAGTCTGATTTCGAGCTAACTTTTGTTCTACAGCATATTGATGTGTATTTTTGTATTATTTAGTATTCTCATGTTCTTTCAAGCTGTTTTCAACGATTTCTCGCGATTTGGTCAAGATTTGACTGCAATAGAATGGAAAATAGTCCAATTGCAAGCTAACTTTTGTTCTACAGTATTTTGAATTGTAATTTTGCATTATTCAGTCTTTTCAAGTGCGTTTGAAATGTTTTCAACGATTTCTCGCGATTTGGTGGAGATCTGACTGAAATAGAATGGAAAATAGTCTAATTTCGAACTAACTTTTGTTATACAGCATATTGATGTGTATTTGTGCATTATTCAGTATTTTCATGTTCTTCGAATCAGTTTTCAACGATTTCTCGCGATTTGGTGAAGATCTGACTGAAATATAATGGAAAATAGTCCAATTCCGAGCCTACTTTTGTTCTACAGTATTTTTACGTGTAATTGTGCATTATTCAGTCTTCTTGAGTGCTTTTGAACTGTTTTCAACGATTTCTCGCGATTTGGTGAAGATCTGACTGGAATAGAATGGGAGAGAGTCTAATTTCGAACTAACTTCTGTTCTACAGCATATTGATGTGTATTTGTGTATTATTTAGTATTCTCATGTTCTTTTAAGCTGTTTTCAACGATTTCTCGCGATTTGGTAAAGATCTGACGGAATTAGAATGAAAAAAAGTCCAATTTCGAACTAACTTTTGTTCTACAGTATTTCGAAGTGTAACTGTGCATTATTTAGTCTTTTCAAGTGCGCTTAAAATGTTTTCAACGATTATCCGTGATTTGGTCAAGATCTGATTGAAATGGAATGGAAAATAGTCCAATTTCGAGCTAACTTTTGTTCTACAGTATTTTGAAGTGTAATTGTGCATTATTCAGTCTTCTTATGTGCTTTGAAATTGTTTTCAACGGTTTCTCGTGATTTGGTTGATCTCTGACTGAATTACAATGGTAAATAGTCTAATTTCGAGCTAACTTTTGTTCTACAGCACATTGAAGTGTATTTGTGCATTGTTTAGTCTTCTTGAGTGCTTTTGATCTGTTCCAACGATTTGTTGCGATTTGGTGAAGATCTGACTGAATTAGAATGGAAAATAGTCTAATTTCGAGCTTACTCTTGTTCTACAGCATATTGGAGTGTATTTGTGCATTATTCAGTCTTTTTAAGTGCGTTCGAACTGTTTTCAACGATTTCTTGTGATTTGGTCAAGATCTGATTGAAATAGAATGGAAAATAGTCCAATTTTGAGCTAACTTCCGTTCTACAGTATTTTGAAGTGTAATTGTGCATTATTCAGTCTTCTTATGTGCTTTTAAATTGTTTTCAACGGTCCGTGATTTGGTTGATATCTGACTGAATTAAAGTGGAAAATAGTCTAATTTCGAGCTAACTTTTGTTCTACAGCATATTGAAGCATAGTGAAGTGTATTTGTGCATTATTTAGTATTCTTATGTGCTTTTGAGCTGTTTTCAACGATTTCTCGCGATTTGGTCAAGATCTGACTGGGATAGAATGGAAAATAGTCCAATTCCAAGCTTACTTTTGTTCTACAGTATTTTGAAGTGTAATTGTGCATTATTCAGTCTTCTTATGTGCTTTCAAATTGTTTTCAACAGTTTCCCGTGATTTGGTTGATATCTGACTGAATTAAAATGGAAAATAGTCTAATTTCGAGCTAACTTTTGTTCTACAGCATATTGAAGCAAAGTGAAGTGTATTTGTGCATTATTTAGTATTCTTATGTGCTTTTGAGCTGTTTTCAACGATTTCTCGCGATTTGGTCAAGATCTGACTGAAATAGAATGGAAAATAGTCTAATTTCGAGCTAACTTTTGTTCTACAGCATATTAAAGCATAGTGAAGTGTATTTGTGCATTATTTAGTATTCTCATGTTCTTTTAAGCTGTTTTCAACGATTTTTTGCGATTTGATAGAGATCTGACTGAAATAGAATGGAAGATAGTCTAATTTCGAACTAACTTTTGTTATATAGCATATTGATGTGTATTTGTAAATTATTCAGTATTCTCATGTTCTTTTGAGCTGTTTTCAACGATTCCTCGCGATTTGGTCAAGATCTGACTGAAATAGAATGGAAAATAGTCCAATTCCGAGCTAACTTTTGTTCTACAGTAGTTTGAAGTGTAATTGTGCATCATATAGTCTTCTTATGAGCTTTTAAACTATTTTCAACGATTTCACGCGATTTGGTAGAGATCTGACTGAAATCGAATGGAAAATAGTCTAATTTCGAGCTAACTTTCGTTCTACAGTAGTTTGAAGTGTATTTGTGCATTATTCAGTCTTCTTATGAGCTTTTAAACTGTTTCCAACGATTTCACGCGATTTGGTAGAGATCTGACTGAAATCGAATGGAAAATAGTCTAATTCCGAGCTAACTTTTGTTTTACAGTAGTTTGAAGTGTAATTGTTCATTATTTAGTCTTCTTATGTGCTTTTCAACTGTTTTCAACGATTTCACGCGATTTGGTTGATATCTGACTGGAATAGAATGGGAAATAGTCTAATTTTGACCTACCTTTTGTTCTACAGCATACTGAAGTGTATTTGTGCATTAGTCAGTCTCCTTATATGCTTGTAAACTGTTTTCAACGATTTCACGCGATTTGTTAGAGATCTGACTGAAATCGAACGGAAAATAGTCTAATTTCGAGCAAATTTCTGTTCTACAGTAGTTTGAAGTGTAATTGTGCATTATTTTGTCTTCTGATGTGCTTTTAAACTGTTTTCAACGATTTCACGCGATTTGGTTGATATCTGACTGAAATAGAATGGGAAATAGTCTGATTTTGACCTAACTTTTGTTCTACAGTAGATTGAAGTGTAATTGTGCCTTATTTAGTCTTCTTGTGTGCTTTTAAACTGTTTTCAACGATTTCACGCGATTTGGTAGAGATCTGACTGAAATCGAATGGAAAATAGTCTAATTTCGAGCTAATTTTTGTTCTACAGTAGTTTGAAGTGTAATTGTGCATTATCTACTCTTCTTATGTGCTTTAAAACTGTTTTCAACGATTTCTCGCGATTTGGTGGAGATCTGACTGAAATAGAATGGAGAATAGTCTGATTTCGAGCTAACTTTTGTTCTACAGCATATTGATGTGTATTTTTGTATTATTCAGTATTCTCATGTTCTTTCAAGCTGTTTTCAACGATTTCTCGCGATTTGGTCAAGATCTGACTGAAATAGAATGGAAAGTAGTCCAATTGCAAGCTAACTTTTGTTCTACAGTATTTTGAATTGTAATTTTGCATTATTTAGTCTTTTCAAGTGCTTTTAAACTGTTTTCAACGATTTCTCGCGATTTGGTGGAGATCTGACTGAAATAGAATGGAAAATAGTCTAATTTCGAACTAGCTTTTGTTATACAGCATATTGATGTGTATTTGTGCATTATTTAGTATTTTCATGTTCTTCGAATCAGTTTCCAACGATTTCTCGCGATTTGGTGGAGATCTGACTGAAATATAATGGAAAATAGTCCAATTCCTAGCTAACTTTCGTTCTACAGTATTTTGAAGTGTAATTGTGCATTATTTGGTCTTTTCAAGTGCGTTTAAACTGTTTTCAATGATTGCTCGCGATTTGGTGAAGATCTGACTGAAATAGAATGGAGAATAGTCTGATTTCGAGCTAACTTTTGTTCTACAGCATATTGATGTGTATTTGTGTATTATTTAGTATTCTCATGTTCTTTTAAGCTGTTTTCAACGATTTCTCGCGATTTGGTAAAGATCTGACGGAATTAGAATGGAAAATAGTCCAATTTCGAACTTACTTTTGTTCTACAGTATTTTGAAGTGTAATTGTGCATTATTTAGTCTTTTCAAGTGCGTTTAAACTGTTTTCAACGATTTCTCGCGATTTGGTGAAGATCTGACTGAAATAGAATGGAAAATAGTCTAATTCCGAACTAACTTTTGTTATACAGCATATTGATGTGTATTTGTGCATTATTCAGTATTTTCATGTTCTTTGAATCAGTTTTCAACGATTTCTCTCGATTTGGTAAAGATCTGACTGAAATATAATGGAAAATAGTCCAATTCCGAGCTAACTTTTGTTCAACAGTATTTTGAAGTGTAATTGTGCATTATTTAGTCTTCTTGAGTGCTTTTAAACTGTTTTCAATGATTTCTCGCGATTTGGGTGAAGATCTGACTGAAATAGAATGGAGAATAGTCTGATTTCGAGCTAACATACTACAGTGATATGTGTTTGTGCATTATTTAGTGTTCTTATGTGCTGTTGAGCTGTTTTCAACGATTTTCGCGATTTGGTCAAGATTTGAGTGAAATAGAATGGAAAATAGTCCAATTCCGAGCCTACTTTTGTTCTACAGTATTTTTACGTGTAATTGTGCATTATTTAGTCTTCTTGAGTGCTTTTGAACTGTTTTCAACGATTTCTCGCGATTTGGTGAAGATCTGACTGGAATAGAATGGAGAATAGTCTGATTTCGAGCTAACTTTTGTTCTACAGCATATTGATGTGTATTTGTGTATCATTTAGTATTCTCATGTCCTTTTAAGCTGTTTTCAACGATTTCTCGCGATTTGGTAAAGATTTGACGGAATTAGAATGAAAAATCTAATTTCTAATTTCGAACTAACTTTTGTTATATAGCATATTGATGTGTATTTGTAAATTATTCAGTATTCTCATGTTCTTTTGAGCTGTTTTCAACGATTCCTCGCGATTTGGTCAAGATCTGACTGAAATAGAATGGAAAATAGTCCAATTCCGAGCTAACTTTTGTTCTACAGTAGTTTGAAGTGTAATTGTGCATCATTTAGTCTTCTTATGAGCTTTTAAACTATTTTCAACGATTTCACGCGATTTGGTAGAGAGATCTGACTGAAATCGAATGGAAAATAGTCTAATTCCGAGCTAACTTTCGTTCTACAGTAGTTTGGAGTGTATTTGTGCATTATTCAGTCTTCTTATGAGCTTTTAAACTGTTTCCAACGATTTCACGCGATTTGGTAGAGATCTGACTGAAATCGAATGGAAAATAGTCTAATTCCGAGCTAACTTTTGTTTTACAGTAGTTTGAAGTGTAATTGTTCATTATTTAGTCTTCTTATGTGCTTTTCAACTGTTTTCAACGATTTCACGCGATTTGGTTGATATCTGACTGGAATAGAATGGGAAATAGTCTAATTTTGACCTAACTTTTGTTTCTACAGCATACTGAAGTGTATTTGTGCATTAGTCAGTCTTCTTATATGCTTGTAAACTGTTTTCAACGATTTCACGCGATTTGTTAGAGATCTGACTGAAATCGAACGGCAAGTAGTCTAATTTCGAGCAATTTCTGTTCTACAGTAGTTTGAAGTGTAATTGTGCATTATTTAGTCTTCTGATGTGCCTTTAAACTGTTTTCAACGATTTCACGCGATTTGGTTGATATCTGACTGAAATAGAATGGGAAATAGTCTGATTTGACCTAACTTTTGTTCTACAGTAGTTTGAAGTGTAATTGTGCCTTATTTAGTCTTCTTGTGTGCTTTAAACTGTTTTCAACAATTCCACGCGATTTGGTAGAGATCTGACTGAAATCGAATGGAAAATAGTCTAATTTCGAGCTAATTTTTGTTCTACAGTAGTTTGAAGTGTAATTGTGCATTATTTACTCTTCTTATGTGCTTTAGAACTGTTTTCAACGATTTCTCGCGATTTGGTGGAGATCTGACTGGAATAGAATGGAGAATAGTCTGATTTCGAGCTAACTTTTGTTCTACAGCATATTGATGTGTATTTTTGTATTATTCAGTATTCTCATGTTCTTTCAAGCTGTTTTCAACGATTTCTCGCGATTTGGTAAAGATCTGACGGAATTAGAATGAAAAATAGTCCAATTTCGAACTAACTTTTGTTCTACAGTATTTTGAAGTGTAACTGTGCATTATTTAGTCTTTTCAAGTGCGCTTAAACTGTTTTCAACGATTATCCGTGATTTGGTCAAGATCTGATTGAAATGAATGGAAAATAGTCCAATTTCGAGCTAACTTTTGTTCTACAGTATTTTGAAGTGTAATTGTGCATTATTCAGTCTTCTTATGTGCTTTGAAATTGTTTTCAACGGTTTCTCGTGATTTGGTTGATCTCTGACTGAATTAGAATGGTAAATAGTCTAATTTCGAGCTAACTTTTGTTCTACAGCACATTGAAGTGTATTTGTGCATTGTTTAGTCTTCTTGAGTGCTTTTGATCTGTTCCAACGATTTCTCGCGATTTGGTGAAGATCTGACTGAATTAGAATGAAAAATAGTCTAATTTCGAGCTTACTCTTGTTCTACAGCATATTGGAGTATATTTGTGCATTATTCAGTCTTTTTAAGTGCGTTCGAACTGTTTCCAACGATTTCTTGTGATTTGGTCAAGATCTGATTGAAATAGAATGGAAAATAGTCCAATTTTGAGCTAACTTCCGTTCTACAGTATTTTGAAGTGTAATTGTGCATTATTCAGTCTTCTTATGTGCTTTTAAATTGTTTCAACGGTCCGTGATTTGGTTGATATCTGACTGAATTAAAGTGGAAAATAGTCTAATTTCGAGCTAACTTTTGTTCTACAGCATATTGAAGCATAGTGAAGTGTATTTGTTCATTATTTTAGTATTCTTATGTGCTTTTGAGCTGTTTTCAACGATTTCTCGCGATTTGGTCGAGATCTGACTGGAATAGAATGGAAAATAGTCCAATTCCAAGCTTACTTTTGTTCTACAGTATTTCGAAGTGTAATTGTGCATTATTCAGTCTTCTTATGTGCTTTTAAATTGTTTTCAACAGTTTCCCGTGATTTGGTTGATATCTGACTGAATTAAAATGGAAAATAGTCTAATTTCGAGCTAACTTTTGTTCTACAGCATATTGAAGCATAGTGAAGTGCATTTGTGCATTAATTTAGTATTCTTATGTGCTGTTGAGCTGTTTTCAACGATTTCTCGCGATTTGGTCAAGATCTGACTGAAATAGAATGGAAAATAGTCTAATTCCGAGCTAACTTTTGTTCTACAGCATATTGAAGCATAGTGAAGTGTATTTGTGCATTATTCAGTATTCTCATGTTCTTTCAAGCTGTTTTCAACGATTTTCTGCGATTTGATAGAGATCTGACTGAAATAGAATGGAAGATAGTCTAATTTCGAACTAACTTTTGTTATATAGCATATTGATGTGTATTTCTGAATTATTCAGTATTCTCATGTTCTTTTGAGCTGTTTTCAACGATTCCTCGCGATTTGGTCAAGATCTGACTGAAATAGAATGGAGAATAGTCCAATTCCGAGCTAACTTTTGTTCTACAGTAGTTTGAAGTGTAATTGTGCATCATTTAGTCTTCTTATGAGCTTTTAAACTATTTTCAACGATTTCACGCGATTTGGTAAAGATCTGACTGAATCGAATGGAAAATAGTCTAATTCCGAGCTAACTTTCGTTCTACAGTAGTTTGAAGTGTATTTGTGCATTATTCAGTCTTCTTATGAGCTTTTAAACTGTTTCCAACGATTTCACGCGATTTGGTAGAGATCTGACTGAAATCGAATGGAAAATAGTCTAATTCCGAGCTAACTTTTGTTTTACAGTAGTTTGAAGTGTAATTGTTCATTATTTAGTCTTCTTATGTGCTTTTCAACTGTTTTCAACGATTTCACGCGATTTGGTTGATATCTGACTGGAATAGAATGGGAAATAGTCTAATTTTGACCTAACTTTTGTTCTACAGCATACTGAAGTGTATTTGTGCATTAGTCAGTCTTCTTATATGCTTGTAAACTGTTTTCAACGATTTCACGCGATTTGTTAGAGATCTGACTGAAATCGAACGGCAAGTAGTCTAATTTCGAGCAAATTTCTGTTCTACAGTAGTTTGAAGTGTAATTGTGCATTATTTAGTCTTCTGATGTGCTTTTAAACTGTTTTCAACGATTTCACGCGATTTGGTTGATATCTGACTGAAATAGAATGGGAAATAGTCTGATTTTGACCTAACTTTTGTTCTACAGTAGTTCGAAGTGTAATTGTGCCTTATTTAGTCTTCTTGTGTGCTTTTAAACTGTTTTCAACGATTTCACGCGATTTGGTAGAGATCTGACTGAAATCGAATGGAAAATAGTCTAATTTCGAGCTAATTTTTGTTCTACAGTAGTTTGAAGTGTAATTGTGCATTATTCACTCTTCTTATGTGCTTTAAAACTGTTTTCAACGATTTCTCGCGATTTGGTGGAGATCTGACTGAAATAGAGTGGAGAATAGTCTGATTTCGAGCTAACTTTTGTTCTACAGCATATTGATGTGTATTTTTGTATTATTCAGTATTCTCATGTTCTTTCAAGCTGTTTTCAACGATTTCTCGCGATTTGGTCAAGATCTGACTGAAATAGAATGGAAAATAGTCCAATTGCAAGCTAACTTTTGTTCTACAGTATTTTGAATTGTAATTTTGCATTATTTAGTCTTTTCAAGTGCTTTTAAACTGTTTTCAACGATTTCTCGCGATTTGGTGGAGATCTGACTGAAATAGAATGGAAAATAGTCTAATTTCGAACTAACTTTTGTTATACAGCATATTGATGTGTATTTGTGCATTATTCAGTATTTTCATGTTCTTCGAATCAGTTTCCAACGATTTCTCGCGATTTGGTGAAGATCTGACTGAAATATAATGGAAAATAGTCCAATTCCGAGCTAACTTTTGTTCTACAGTATTCTGAAGTGTAATTGTGCATTATTTAGTCTTTTCAAGTGCGTTTAAACTGTTTTCAATGATTTCTCGCGATTTGGTGAAGATCTGACTGAAATAGAATGGAGAATAGTCTGATTTCGAGCTAACTTTTGTTCTACAGCATATTGATGTGTATTTGTGTATTATTTAGTATTCTCATGTTCTTTTAAGCTGTTTTCAACGATTTCACGCGATTTGGTTGATATCTGACTGAAATAGAATGGGAAATAGTCTGATTTTGACCTAACTTTTGTTCTACAGTAGTTTGAAGTGTAATTGTGCCTTATTTAGTCTTCTTGTGTGCTTTTAAACTGTTTTCAACAATTTCACGCGATTTGGTAGAGATCTGACTGAAATCGAATGGAAAATAGTCTAATTTCGAGCTAATTTTTGTTCTACAGTAGTTTGAAGTGTAATTGTGCATTATTTACTCTTCTTATGTGCTTCAAAACTGTTTTCAACGATTTCTCGCGATTTGGTGGAGATCTGACTGAAATAGAATGGAGAATAGTCTGATTTCGAGCTAACTTTTGTTCTACAGCATATTGATGTGTATTTTTGTATTATTCAGTATTCTCATGTTCTTTCAAGCTGTTTTCAACGATTTCTCGCGATTTGGTCAAGATCTGACTGAAATAGAATGAAAAATAGTCCAATTGCAAGCTAACTTTTGTTCTACAGTATTTTGAATTGTAATTTTGCATTACTTAGTCTTTTCAAGTGCGTTTAAACTGTTTTCAATGATTTCTCGCGATTTGGTGAAGATCTGACTGAAATAGAATGGAGAATAGTCTGATTTCGAGCTAACTTCTGTTCTACAGCATATTGATGTGTATTTGTGCATTATTCAGTATTTTCATGTTCTCCGAATCAGTTTCCAACGATTTCTCGCGATTTGGTGGAGATCTGACTGAAATATAATGGAAAATAGTCCAATTCCGAGCTAACTTTTGTTCTACAGTATTTTGAAGTGTAATTCTGCATTATTTAGTCTTTTCAAGTGCGTTTAAACTGTTTTCAATGATTTCTCGCGATTTGGTGAAGATCTGACTGAAATAGAATGGAGAATAGTCTGATTTCGAGCTAACTTTTGTTCTACAGCATATTGATGTGTATTTGTGTATTATTTAGTATTCTCATGTTCTTTTGAGCTGTTTTCAACGATTTCTCGCGATTTGGTAAAGATCTGACGGAATTAGAATGGAAAATAGTCCAATTTCGAACTTACTTTTGTTCTACAGTATTTTGAAGTGTAATTGTGCATTATTTAGTCTTCTTGAGTGCTTTTAAACTGTTTTCAATGATTTCTCGCGATTTGGTGAAGATCTGACTGAAATAGAATGGAGAATAGTCTAATTTCGAGCTAACATACTACAGTGATATGTGTTTGTGCATTATTTAGTGTTCTTATGTGCTGTTGAGCTTTTTTCAACGATTTCTCGCGATTTGGTCAAGATTTGAGTGAAATAGAATGGAAAATAGTCCAATTCCGAGCTAACTTTTGTTCTACAGTATTTTGAAGTGTAATTGTGCATTATTTAGTCTTTTCAAGTGCGTTTAAACTGTTTTCAATGATTTCTCGCGATTTGGTGAAGATCTGACTGGAATAGAATGGAAGAGAGTCTAATTTCGAACTAACTTTTGTTCTACAGCATATTGATGTGTATTTGTGTATTATTTAGTATTCTCATGTTCTTTTAAGCTGTTTTCAACGATTTCTCGCGATTTGGTAAAGATCTGACGGAATTAGAATGAAAAATCTAATTTCTAATTTCGAACTAACTTTTGTTATATAGCATATTGATGTGTATTTGTAAATTATTCAGTATTCTCATGTTCTTTTGAGCTGTTTTCAACGATTCCTCGCGATTTGGTCAAGATCTGACTGAAATAGAATGGAAAATAGTCCAATTCCGAGCTAACTTTTGTTCTACAGTAGTTTGAAGTGTAATTGTGCATTATTCAGTCTTCTTATGTGCTTTTAAATTGTTTTCAACAGTTTCCCGTGATTTGGTTGATATCTGACTGAATTAAAATGGAAAATAGTCTAATTTCGAGCTAACTTTTGTTCTACAGCATATTGAAGCATAGTGAAATGTATTTGTGCATTATTTAGTATTCTTATGTGCTTTTGAGCTGTTTTCAACGATTTCTCGCGATTTGGTCAAGATCTGACTGAAACAGAATGGAAAATAGTCTAATTTCGAGCTAACTTTTGTTCTACAGCACATTGAAGCATAGTGAAGTGTATTTGTGCATTATTTAGTATTCTCATGTTCTTTCAAGCTGTTTTCAACGATTTTTTGCGATTTGATAGAGATCTGACTGAAATAGAATGGAGATAGTCTAATTTCGAACTAACTTTTGTTATATAGCATATTGATGTGTATTTGTAAATTATTCAGTATTCTCATGTTCTTTTAATCTGTTTTCAACGATTTCTCGCGATTTGGTAAAGATCTGACTGGATTAGAATGGAAAATAGTCCAATTTCGAACTAACTTTTGTTTTACAGTATTTTAAAGTGTAATTTTGCATTATTCAGTCTTTTAAAGTGCGTTTAAACATTTTTCAACGATTTCTCGCGATTTGGTGAAGATCTGACTGTAATAGAATGGAAGATAGTCTAATTTCGAACTAAATTTGTTCTACAGCATATTGATTTGTGTATTTGTGCATTATTCAGTATTCTCATGTCCTTTTGAGCTGTTTTCAACGATTTCTTGCGATTTGGTCAAGATCCGACTGAAATATAATGGAAAATAGTCCAATTCCGAGCTAACTTTTGTTTTACAGTATTTTAAAGTGTAATTTTGCATTATTCAGTCTTTTAAAGTGCGTTTAAACATTTTTCAACGATTTCTCGCGATTTGGTGAAGATCTGACTGTAATAGAATGGAAGATAGTCTAATTTCGAACTAAATTTGTTCTACAGCATATTGATGTGTATTTGTGCATTATTAAGTATTCTCATGTTCTTTTAAGCTGTTTTCAACGATTTCTCGCGATTTGGTGAAGATCTGACTGAATTAGAATGGAAAATAGTCCAATTTCGAACTAACTTTTGTTCTACAGTATTTTGAAGTGTAATTGTGCATTATTCAGTCTTTTCAAGTGCGTTAAAACTGTTTTCAACGATTTCTCGTGGTTTGGTCAAGATCTGATTGAAATAGAATGGAAAATAGTCCAATTTCGAGCTAACTTTTGTTCTACAGTATTTTGAAGTGTAATTGTGCATTATTCAGTCTTCTCATGTGCTTTTAAATTGTTTTCAACGGTTTCTCGTGATTTGGTTGATATCTGACTGAATTAAAATGGAAAATAGTCCAATTCCGAGCTAACTTTTGTTCTACAGTATTTTGAAGTGTAATTGTGCATTATTTAGTCTTTTCAAGTGCGTTTAAACTGTTTTCAATGATTTCTCGCGATTTGGTGAAGATCTGACTGGAATAGAATGGAAGAGAGTCTAATTTCGAACTAACTTTTGTTCTACAGCATATTGATGTGTATTTGTGTATTATTTAGTATTCTCATGTTCTTTTAAGCTGTTTTCAACGATTTCTCGCGATTTGGTAAAGATCTGACGGAATTAGAATGAAAAATCTAATTTCTAATTTCGAACTAACTTTTGTTATATAGCATATTGATGTGTATTTGTAAATTATTCAGTATTCTCATGTTCTTTTGAGCTGTTTTCAACGATTCCTCGCGATTTGGTCAAGATCTGACTGAAATAGAATGGAAAATAGTCCAATTCCGAGCTAACTTTTGTTCTACAGTAGTTTGAAGTGTAATTGTGCATTATTCAGTCTTCTTATGTGCTTTTAAATTGTTTTCAACAGTTTCCCGTGATTTGGTTGATATCTGACTGAATTAAAATGGAAAATAGTCTAATTTCGAGCTAACTTTTGTTCTACAGCATATTGAAGCATAGTGAAATGTATTTGTGCATTATTTAGTATTCTTATGTGCTTTTGAGCTGTTTTCAACGATTTCTCGCGATTTGGTCAAGATCTGACTGAAACAGAATGGAAAATAGTCTAATTTCGAGCTAACTTTTGTTCTACAGCACATTGAAGCATAGTGAAGTGTATTTGTGCATTATTTAGTATTCTCATGTTCTTTCAAGCTGTTTTCAACGATTTTTTGCGATTTGATAGAGATCTGACTGAAATAGAATGGAGATAGTCTAATTTCGAACTAACTTTTGTTATATAGCATATTGATGTGTATTTGTAAATTATTCAGTATTCTCATGTTCTTTTAATCTGTTTTCAACGATTTCTCGCGATTTGGTAAAGATCTGACTGGATTAGAATGGAAAATAGTCCAATTTCGAACTAACTTTTGTTTTACAGTATTTTAAAGTGTAATTTTGCATTATTCAGTCTTTTAAAGTGCGTTTAAACATTTTTCAACGATTTCTCGCGATTTGGTGAAGATCTGACTGTAATAGAATGGAAGATAGTCTAATTTCGAACTAAATTTGTTCTACAGCATATTGATTTGTGTATTTGTGCATTATTCAGTATTCTCATGTCCTTTTGAGCTGTTTTCAACGATTTCTTGCGATTTGGTCAAGATCCGACTGAAATATAATGGAAAATAGTCCAATTCCGAGCTAACTTTTGTTTTACAGTATTTTAAAGTGTAATTTTGCATTATTCAGTCTTTTAAAGTGCGTTTAAACATTTTTCAACGATTTCTCGCGATTTGGTGAAGATCTGACTGTAATAGAATGGAAGATAGTCTAATTTCGAACTAAATTTGTTCTACAGCATATTGATGTGTATTTGTGCATTATTAAGTATTCTCATGTTCTTTTAAGCTGTTTTCAACGATTTCTCGCGATTTGGTGAAGATCTGACTGAATTAGAATGGAAAATAGTCCAATTTCGAACTAACTTTTGTTCTACAGTATTTTGAAGTGTAATTGTGCATTATTCAGTCTTTTCAAGTGCGTTAAAACTGTTTTCAACGATTTCTCGTGGTTTGGTCAAGATCTGATTGAAATAGAATGGAAAATAGTCCAATTTCGAGCTAACTTTTGTTCTACAGTATTTTGAAGTGTAATTGTGCATTATTCAGTCTTCTCATGTGCTTTTAAATTGTTTTCAACGGTTTCTCGTGATTTGGTTGATATCTGACTGAATTAAAATGGAAAATAGTCTAATTTCGAGCTAACTTTCGTTCTACAGCATATTGAAGTGTATTTGTGGATAATTTAGTCTTCTTGAGTGCTTTTGAACTGTTTCAACGATTTCTCGCAATTTGGTGAAGATTTGACTGAATTAGAATGAAAAATAGTCTAATTTCGAGCTTACTCTTGTTCTACAGCATATTGAAGTGTATTTGTGCATTATTCAGTCTTTTAAAGTGCGTTCGAACTGTTTTCAACGATTTCTCGCGATTTGGTCAAGATCTGACTGAAATAGAATGGACAATAGTCCAATTAGTTTTATTCTTATCAATTTTCAATTAAAATCTTTACAATCAAAATCAAAACAGAGAAAACGAATGATAAGAATAATATACTCGATAAGTGAGTGAACACTTGTTTCGAGTAGAAATATTAGAATAATGAGGATTTGTTACATTATTATGAATAAACAAAAAAAATATATATATAATACATAAGTAAATAGCAAAAAAGAGAAAACAAATAACTTACATCTAACATCTTACATGCAATATCCAACTTCTGACATTTCACAATATACACACGAGTGAATGAAAACAATAGGAGAAAAGAGAAAAATTTAAGATTATTTGCAGAGTTTGCGTATACACATTCTTATTTCTATATAATTATGTATCTCATGCCTAGATTTCTGTAAAATATACAACTTCAATTTATTTTTAAATATATGCACGTTGGCTAATAATTTTAATGATTCCGGTAACGAGTTGTATAATTTTGGGGCCAGGTAAGTATAAGACTGTTGGGCGATCGTTTTTGTCATATGAGGTACCGGGTAATGTGTTTTCTGGCGGGTATCATAGGAGTGTAGCGATGTTGGGAATGAGTCCTTTGCCTTGCGAAATTTATTAAGTGTACAATAATAGAACAATTGTCTTATATCCATTACTTTAGCATCTATGTACAACTGATCAGATGAATATTGGTATGGTTTGGATAGAATGACCTTTAGAAAACGTTTTTGTGTTATCTCCAATAAGTGCATGTGAGTTTTGGATGCAGCTCCCCATACCACTATTCCATATCGAAGATGACTTTGGACGAGAGCATAGTATAAAAGTTTTAAGGAATGTACAGGTAGTAGTTTTTTTAAACACTTTATTTTATATAGTATTACTTGTAACTTTTTTACAATTGATTTTATATGTTCTTCCCACCTAAGATGTGAGTCGATTGTAACACCCAAATACTTAACCTTATTCACAGCCTGAATGGAGTAGCTGCTATCATCCGCAATGATATTTATATGGTTAAAAGTAGGTAATCCAGATTTGTTACAGCTAAACGGAATATAGTTTGTTTTATCTAAATTTACTGTAAGTAATTTATGTGACAACCACTTGTTTACATGCTTAAAATCATTTTCTGCTTTTTCCTTAAGCTCATCCCAGGCGTTAGCGCTATAAAAAATAGCTGTATCATCAGCGAAACCAATAACGTGGCCGGCGGTGCCTAATGAGAAAATATCATTTAGATAAATATTAAATAAAAGTGGTCCCAGGACTGTGCCTTGCGGTACCCCAAACTGAACTTTCCTGGATTCGCTAAAGACATCATTCATGTTAACGCATTGATGCCTTCCGAGTAGATACTCTTCAAATAATTTCAAGCAAATACCTCTAATACCTATGTCTTCTAGCGAGCGGAGGAGGGAGTTGTGGTGGACGGTATCGAAAGCCTTAGATAGATCTATAAAAATGCATAAGCAGGGATTGTTTTCATTAAAAGATTTGGTAATTTTTGTTGTTAGATCTAAAATCGCATCTTCAGTTGACGTTCCCTCTCTAAAACCAAACTGCTGTTTAGAAAGTATTTGATATTTATCGAGGTACGAAATTAATCGTTTCTTGAGGGCCTTTTCAAATATTTTTGAGAGATGAGGTAGTAAAGAAATTGGACGGTAATTTGTAATGGTGCTTTTGTTTCCTTTTTTATATACTGGGATTATTACTGATTTTTTAAAACTTGAAGGCCATACGCCATGTTGAAAGCATTCATTAATTAAAAATTTTAATGGTTCAACTATGTACTCCGCTACTGATTTGATTGTTTCCGCTCTAATATTATCTTCTCCGGTTGCTTTTTTACTCTTTAAATCATGGATGATTGTGTGCAACTCACTGGAATCAAGCGGCGTTATAACAAACGAATTACAGGTTCGTTTCCTAGTTGGTACGTAATTTATATCTTTTTTAATATTATTAGCTAAAGTTGTGCCTATTGTGGCAAATATTTGATTAAACTCATTAGCAATACTTTTTTTATCAGTAATTAATTGGCCGTTATAATTGTAAACAGAATTTGTAGAGTGTTTTGTTTTCTTCTTTTTACTAATATTATTTACTATGTCCCACACATTTTTTGGATTATTATTGCTTTTATTAAGCTCCATAGTGTAATAGTTGTATTTGGCTTTTACTATCAAAGAATTCAGTTTATTTTTGTAAGTTAGGTATTGCGTTTTAAGTTGTAGATTACTGGGATGTTTTTGTAGCTTTTTAAACATTTTATTTTTTGTATTGATAGATTTAAGCAATGCGTTAGTTAGCCAGGGTGCAATTTTTGTGTGTTTTCTTTTTATTAGTCGTTTTACTGTACAATCACAAATTGTGTTGCTAAGTATTGATACAAACTTATTGGTTGCAGTATCTGCGTTGTTTGTATTGTGAATTGGATCTCATGATATATTCTTTAAGACATTTCTTAATTTATTCATATTAATACTTTCAGCATAATGCTTCTCATTTATACATGGTGAATTCTTGGAGTTCAGCATTACCTGCAAGATATTAGTTGCATGGTCAGTTATATTAGTCTGGATTACTATAGGCACAACTTGGTCTATAATATAATGTTTTGATTTTATGAATATATGATCCAGACATGATTTTTCTCGTGTGGCGATATTAATTGTAGAACTATATCCAAACTCATTGAGGGTATTAGTATATTCAGTTGAGATACAATCGTTTTCTAATATATTTATATTTAAATCACCAGCGAAAATGTACATATCTTCATCATTATTAACACTTGATTCAAAATAATTTTGCAAACATGTAACAAATAAGGCTGCGTTTGTATCGGGTGACCTGTATGCTGCAGATATAACTATGCTATTACTTTGTCTAGATTGGATTATTTTAACCAGTAGAACGTTGATATTTGGGTAGATCTCTATTATTTCATAAGTATAGTTGAAATTACTCTTAATGTACATAACAACGCCATCATTTTGGTTGTATTTACTTTCATTATAAATGATATCATAACCTTCAATATGGTGTAGACTTGTATCCAATATATTCCACGTTTCAGTGAATACAATGCAGTCTATATCAGAATCAAGTGTTGTAAGTAGAATTTTGAATTCATCTAGATTTTTATTGATACTGCGAATATTATTAAGTATTAATTTAAAATTTGAATTTAATTTGTTGATGGACAGAACCTCTGTGCACTGTTCGATAGTTTCTAATTTATATGTCTCTATATTCGGTACTTCGAAATCTCGTATATATTGTTCCATGTTGTAATAAATAACGCAAAACCTTCGTGAATAGGCTTTATTAAGCAAGAACTGAGCTTGACATTAAACAGTGAACATTGACATTACAAAATGATAAAAAGGTGTAACGATCTAATACGTATAAATATATATAGTAGGTAGATTATAGTATACTACATTCTCCCCAGCTTCATTTTTCGACAAAATCTTCAAGGTAAGCAGGAGATTTTCTTTTTCTATTACTACATCTTGTTCTTTGAGGAATTTCAGTTTCGCACTGGTCACTTCCTTCAAAGTCTTGAGGAGTATTGTAAATGTTTTCCATTCCATTAGAATCTAGTTGAGAATTACTTGTGTCAGTTGTCGTTTCGGAAGTTTCCGTTGGCAAGTTGCTATTTTGGATTGATTTGTCCATTGTAGTCTTATCTCCACACGGAGCAAGATGTCTCTTCAACTAAAGGATCGTACTTAGAGTGCCTCACATGCTTCTTCATAAATACTTTTCCATGATTCATTAACCATGAAGGTATTGCAATGCCATTTGGTGATTTTCTGGGATGATTAAACATTCTTTCATGCGGTGTAGTGTTTGTAGCTGTGCACAAGAGCGAACGAATAGAATGGAGGGCGACGTCAAGTACTTCTTCCCATTGATCAGATTTGAAATTCCTTGACTTAAGGGCAAGAGAAATAGTTTTCCAAATAATTCCATTGTATCTTTTAGTTTGGCCATTACCTTCAGGATTATAAGCGGTAGTTCTGCTTGTGGGTATTCCATACGAATGTAAAAAATTTTTGACATGAGACATGAAAGATGCACCCTGATCAGAATGAATGTAGCCAGGCATGCCAAAAATTGAAAATAAATTGGTAAGACATTCGATAACAGTTTTTGCAGTCAGATCTCGGCATGGATAAGCAAACGGAAATCTAGTATATTCATCTATAATTGTGAGAATGTATTTGTTACGAGAATTAGAGGGAAGGGGACCTTTGAAATCTAAGGATAGCCTTTCGAATGGTGAAGTAGCCTTTATCAATTTTCCTTGAATTTTTACAAATTTTGGTTTAATTTCTGCACATACAGGACAAGAAGCTGTCATAACACGTACCTCTTCGATAGAGTAGGGTAAATTACGAGATCTTATATAATGAACCATTCGGGTAATCCCAGGATGGCAAAGAGCTTGATGTAAATCAATTAAAGATAGATTTGTAGTTGTTGTGCAGCAAACTCTTGAAAAAGTATCAGGTACCACATTATCAGTTCCTGGCCGATACTGAATATCAAATTTGTAACAGGATAATTCTAGACGCCACCTTATAATCTTTTCGTTTTTGATTTTACTGGAGTGTCGCATGTTAAACATAAACGATACCGATTTTTGGTCTGTTATAAGTTGAAAGTGTCTTCCAATTAAGAAGTGGCGCCATTTTTTAACGGCTTCAACTATAGCATATGCTTCTTTTTCAACGGAAGAATGATTTGTATACTTGTTAATGTCCTTGAGAAAAAAGCTACAGGTCTTCCTTCTTGGCTGAGAGTTGCAGCAATAGAATGGTCAGAAGCATCCGTCTCAACGACAAGAGGAATTTTATCATCAATAGAAGTTACAGCTGACAAGGCAATTTCATTTTTAGGAATTTCAAAATCCTGAGCTAACGGATCAGATAAAGGAAAAGTTTTGATGGTAACTAATCGATGGATTTTCTCCGAAAAACGAGGAATAAATTTTGAATAGTGAGAAAACATACCAATAGCTCTTTTAAGCGATTGAGAGTTTTGAGGTAGTGGCATTTTTATCAGAGGTTCAAGTCTTTCAGGGTCAGGTTTTAAAGTATGATTTTCGATCAAATATCCAAGAAGTTTAATAGATTTTTGTGAATACAAACTTTTCTTCTCGTTAATTGTAAAATTGTACTTCTTTACAATTTCCATGAATTTGTTAAGATTGTCATCATGCTGGGCTTGATTTATTCCGCAAATGGTAATATCATCCAGATATGCATATACACCTTCTAGGTTTTCCAATTTTATAATAGTATCTATAACTCTCTGAAAGCAAGCAACTCCATTGGTGACTCCAAAAGGTATTCGTCGAAACTGATATAACTTTCCATCAGCTTCGAAAGCTGTAAAATGCTTTTCTTCTTCTCGTATTGGTACCTGGTGGTAAGCACTCTGGAGATCGATAGTACTGAATATAGCATATTTTGCAACAGTGCGGACTACAACTTCAATGTTCGGAAGTGGGTAAGCATCTAAATATGTGAATTTGTTGATAGTTTGAGAATAGTCGACTACCATTCTCTTCTTATGAGTTTCACTCTTCGTAATTAAAACCTGAGCGCGCCAAGGCGAGTTACTTTCTTCAATAATGCCATGAGATAAGAGGGAACTTACTTGATCAGATATACATCTGGAATCTTCTGTCGAAAATTGTCTAGATTTAGTTGCAATAGGTCTGCAATCGTCTGATAAATTTGAAAATAGTGTGGGAGATTCTATATTAAGATGAGCTAAACTGCATATTTTGTCAGATGAATCAATTATTAAAGGTAATTTCGGGCCTCCAAATGTGATTTCAAGAGCGAAATACTGTTTAAGTAAATCATGGCCAATAACTACATCAGCACATAAATCTTGAAGAATGGATATACGGATATTTGGATGCAATACATCCTTTATTGTTAAATCTACGAAGCAGTGTCCAGATATAGAAGACTTCAATTTCGTGGATGCCATTAATATGTGACCAGAACTTGGAAGAATTTTAATCTTCAAGAATGAGGCAAAGTTTTTATTGAGGTACGATTCTGAGCTACCAGTATCTATTAAAGCGTCGGCAGGAGTTCCGTTAATTTTGATTTTAACTAGACTTTCAGATAAGCTTAGTGGGGCGGCAGCAAGGTATTTGGTGTTTGAGGATATAGATGAAGAAGCAACAGGTAAAATTGAAGCTGAAGAAGGTTTATACTTCTTGCTTAGACATACTTTTGAGAAGTGTCCTTGTTTACCACATTCGGAACAAACAGAATTTTTAGCTGGACATGAACTTCGTAAATGTTTCCTATTCGATCCACAGTAGTAGCATTTGAAGTTTTTAATTGCAGCAGAAGTGACTTGATTAGATTCTAGAGGATTTTCGTATGATTGGATTGAGTTAACAACTTGAGGAGCAGAAATATAAGCTTCTGAATGTTTTTGCGCAGATTCTAGTGATTGGGCTGAGATTATAGTTTCCTCTAATGTTAAAGTATGATTCTCTAGCAAACGCTGCCTAATGTGCACAGAAGTTAGTCCAGTGATAAAAGCATCTCTTATGTAGTCGTCTCGATTTTGATTAGAAGAAACAGTTTTAAAATTACAGTCGTTAGCTAGTTGCTTTAAGATTAATATGTACTGATCCACATTTTCTCCAAATTGTTGTTTTCTAGTCATAAGACTATGTCTTGCAAATATTTCGTTTTTAGGTTTCACAAAAGCAGATTCAAGGACTTGTATAGCATCAGCATATTTCTTACAATCGGAAATAAGTACAAAGTTGGTGTGACTTACATAATTTACGAGTAGCTTGAGTTTTTCTTCTTCATTTATTCCTTCAACAGAAGATATAAAATTTTCAAAAGTAGTTTTCCAGTGCAACCATTCGAGGGCCGCTTTAGGAGAGTTCGGATCTACATCAAATCTTTCAGGCCTTAGTAATTTGTCCATTTTATTATTCTTGCTTAATAAATTGTAATAAATAACGCAAAACCTTCGTGAATAGGCTTTATTAAGCAAGAACTGAGCTTGACATTAAACAGTGAACATTGACATTACAAAATGATAAAAAGGTGTAACGATCTAATACGTATAAATATATATAGTAGGTAGATTATAGTATACTACACATGTCAAAAAATACACATTAATTAAACGAGAATTACAAATAAAGATAATCACGAACTGACAATGAACTTAAATATACCTACAAACATACACACATATACATACACATACATACATACACATATAATACTAGATATAAAGTACAATTTAAAATGAGAACAACCACAATTTAAAATAAAGAAAAATTTATACAATTAAGAATCTAAAAACTGATCCAAATACTATTTCGTATTAAAATGCAATTGACTGAACTGAACCTAATTAGGACATTAAAACTAAAACTTGACTTATTTATTGGTTACAAGCTAACTTTTGTTCTACAGTATTTTGAATTGTAATTTTGCATTATTTAGTCTTTTCAAGTGCGTTTAAACTATTTTCAACGATTTCTCGCGATTTGGTGAAGATCTGACTGAACTTACTCCTGTTATACAGCATATTGATGTGTATTTGTGCATTATTCAGTATTTTCGTGTTCTTTTAAGCTGTTTTCAACGATTTCTCGCGATTTGGTGAAGATCTGACTGAATTAGAATGGAAAATAGTCTAATTTCGAGCTTACTCTTGTTCTACAGCATATTGAAGTGTATTTGTGCATTATTCAGTCTTTTTAAGTGCGTTTAAACTGTTTTCAACGATTTCTCGTGGTTTGGTCAAGATCTGATTGGAATAGAATGGAAAATAGTCCAATTTCGAGCTAACTTCCGTTCTACAGTATTTTGAAGTGTAATTGTGCATTATTCAGTCTTCTTATGTGCTTTTAAATTGTTTTCAACGGTTTCCCGTGATTTGGTTGATATCTGACTGAATTGAAGTGGAAAATAGTCTAATTTCGAGCTAACTTTTGTTCTACAGCATATCGAAGCATAGTGAAGTGTATTTGTGCATTATTTAGTATTCCTCTGTGCTTTTGAGCTGTTTTAAACGATTTCTCGCGATTTGGTCAAGATCTGACTGGAATAGAATGGAAAATAGTCCAATTCCAAGCTTACTTTTGTTCTACAGTATTTTGAAGTGTAATTGTGCATTATTCAGTCTTCTTATGTGCTTTTAAATTGTTTTCAACAGTTTCCCGTGATTTGGTTGATATCTGACTGAATTAAAATGGAAAATAGTCTAATTTCGAGCTAACTTTTGTCCTACAGCATATTGAAGCATAGTGAAATGTATTTGTGCATTATTTAGTATTCTTATGTGCTTTTGAGCTGTTTTCAACGATTTCTCGCGATTTGGTCAAGATCTGACTGAAACAGAATGGAAAATAGTCTAATTTCGAGCTAACTTTTGTTCTACAGCATATTGAAGCATAGTGAAGTGTATTTGTGCATTATTCAGTATTCTCATGTTCTTTCAAGCTGTTTTCAACGATTTTTTGCGATTTGATAGAGATCTGACTGAAATAGAATGGAAGATAGTCTAATTTCGAACTAACTTTTGTTATATAGCATATTGATGTGTATTTGTAAATTATTCAGTATTCTCATGTTCTTTTAATCTGTTTTCAACGATTTCTCGCGATTTGGTAAAGATCTGACTGGATTAGAATGGAAAATAGTCCAATTTCGAACTAACTTTTGTTTTACGGTATTTTAAAGTGTAATTTTGCATTATTCAGTCTTTTAAAGTGCGTTTAAACATTTTTCAACGATTTCTCGCGATTTGGTGAAGACCTGACTGTAATAGAATGGAAGATAGTCTAATTTCGAACTAAATTTGTTCTACAGCATATTGATTTGTGTATTTGTGCATTATTCAGTGTTCTCATGTCCTTTTGAGCTGTTTCCAACGATTTCCTGCGATTTGGTCAAGATCCGACTGAAATATAATGGAAAATAGTCCAATTCCGAGCTAACTTTTGTTCTACAGAATTTTGAAGTGTAATTGTGCATTATTCAGTCTTTTTAAGTGCGTTCGAACTGTTTTCAACGATTTCTCGCGATTTGGTGAAGATCTGACTGTAATAGAATGGAAGATAGTCTAATTTCGATTTAACTTTTGTTCTACAGCATATTGATGTGTATTTGTGCATTATTAAGTATTCTCATGTTCTTTTAAGCTGTTTTCAACGATTTCTCGCGATTTGGTGAAGATCTGACTGAATTAGAATGGAAAATAGTCCAATTTCGAACTAACTTTTGTCTACAGTATTTTGAAGTGTAATTGTGCATTATTCAGACTTTTCAAGTGCGTTTAAACTGTTTTCAACGATTTCTCGTGGTTTGGTCAAGATCTGATTGAAATAGAATGGAAAATAGTCCAATTTCGAGCTAACTTTTGTTCTACAGTATTTTGAAGTGTAATTATGCATTATTCAGTCTTCTCATGTGCTTTTAAATTGTTTTCAACGGTTTCTCGTGATTTGGTTGATATCTGACTGAATTAAAATGGAAAATAGTCTAATTTCGAGCTAGCTTCCGTTCTACGGCATATTGAAGTGTATTTGTGGATAATTTAGTCTTCTTGAGTGCTTTTGAACTGTTTCAACGATTTCTCGCAATTTGGTGAAGATTTGACTGAATTAGAATGAAAAATAGTCTAATTTCGAGCTTACTCTTGTTCTACAGCATATTGAAGTGTATTTGTGCATTATTCAGTCTTTTTAAGTGCGTTCGAACTGTTTTCAACGATTTCTCGCGATTTGGTCAAGATCTGACTGGAATAGAATGGAAAATAGTCCAATTGCAAGCTAACTTTTGTTCTACAGTATTTTGAATTGTAATTTTGCATTATTTAGTCTTTTCAAGTGCGTTTAAACTGTTTTCAACGATATCTCGCGATTTGGTGAAGATCTGACTGAACTTACTCCTGTTATACAGCATATTGATGTGTATTTGTGCATTAATCAGTATTTTCGTGTTCTTTCAAGCTGTTTTCAACGATTTCTCGCGATTTGGTGAAGATCTGACTGAATTAGAATGGAAAATAGTCTAATTTCGAGCTTACTGTTGTTCTACAGCATATTGAAGTGTATTTGTGCATTATTTAGTCTTTTTGAGTGCGTTTAAACTGTTTTCAACGATTTCTCGCGATTTGGTCAAGATCCGATTGAAATGGAATGGAAAATAGTCCAATTCCGAGCTAACTTTTGTTCTACAGTATTTTGGAGTGTATTTGTGCATTTTTCAGTCTTCTCGTGTTCTTTCAAACTGTTTTCAACGGTTTCTCGTGATTTGGTTGATATCTGACTGAATTAGAATGGAAAATAGTCTAATTCCGAGCTAACTTTTGTTCTCAAGCAAATTGATATGTATTTGTGCATTATTCAGTATTCTTATGTGCTTTTAAGCTGTTTTCAACGATTTCTCGCGATTTGGTCAAGATCTGACTGGAATAGAATGGAAAATAGTCCAATTTCGGGCTAACTTCTGTTCTACAGTATTTTGAAGTGTGATTGTGCATTATTCAGTCTTCTCATGTGCTTTTAAACTGTTTTCAACGGTTTCTCGTGATTTGGTTGATATCTGACTGAGTAGATGGTCTATGTATGTTCCGCAACAGGTATAGGGAAATCAATGTTATCCGCCTCCGCCAAAATATGGTCTCCACCAGTGGGGCGCTACGGTCTTACGGGGCGGTGCGGAGGTAATCGACGTAATCGAGAGTATAGATATACCGGGGATGGGTCAAAAAAGGCACTAACACCTCACTTCGTTACTATGGAACAAACGGCATTATGTATGGAAAGTGATGTAATTTATATATGGAGAGTATAAGCATGCGCAATAATGCTACCATAAAGGCACTAACACCTAACTTCGTTACTATTGGTTCGATTTGGATGGAACAAATGTCACGTCAAATGATACACGTCACGTCGAATGTTAAACGTCACGTGACACGTCGAATGATACACGTCAAACGTCACGTGGCACGGGAGAGAGGTGTCAAACGACTCCTAGCGACGTACAGAGTCTCCTCACGGGGTGCGGGGGGAACATCCAAAATCGGTGCTGACTAGAAAAAAAGGTAAAGTGGAGAGGGGTGGCCAAAGTGCCACGACTTCTACTACACACCAAACTTCTTCTTTAAAATGTCTCCAGAAGTGTAGTCAAAGATGTTCCTATATTCCCTGTGTATCTGCAAAACTTAAGTACAGAACGTTAATTGTCCCACAAAACGTTCTATGGTCACTTGTCACTTGCACTATGCTCACTTGTGATCACAGAACCTATGGTCACTTGTCGGCACCTAGGGTAACTTGTCGTCACAGAACAGTTTTATGATCACACGTCATATCTCACAGAACAGTTCTATGGTTGCTTGTCATCCGTCACAGAACAGTTCTATGGTCACTTTTCGTCACAGAACCTATGGTCACTAGTCATATGTGACAGAACGTTAAGTTCTATGGTCACTTGTCATGTTATATGCTTACTTGTCATCTATCACAGAGCAGTTCTATGGTCACTTGTCATATGTCACAAAACAGTTCTATAGTCACTTGTCACTTATCTCTGGCTTCCTATTGGTCGGGGCGAGGTCAGTGGGCGGGGCTTATGGAGGGGCGAGGCCTCCTATTGGTCGCACCAAAAAAGGAGGGCGGGGCTCCGCACTTCCATTGGGCTCCATGGGAGGGTCCGGTGGAAAGTGGAGGAGGTCGGTCAAGTGCCGTATCTCCTACTGTGATGCCTCGCGCTTTTTAAGGCGGCTTTCCATGTGCTGCTCCAGTGAGGGGACTGTGGAGGGATAAATTTCCAAGTGGTTTTTTATTATATATATATATAAGTGGGGGTCCTACAGCTTCTGCCGCATCCCGCATCTCGATCGCCAAACTCTCCTATCTCTCCATAAATCCTCCTGGATTGCTCTATCTTTCATTGTCTGCATATCTCCGCTTATCCATGTAGTTGCTGGTTTTCCACGTTTTCTTTTGTTCTCCGGACTGTATTTCAACGCACGTTTAAGCCATCTATTCTCGTTCATGCGTGCACGTGACCATACCATATCAACTGTCGAGTTTGTATTCTTCCTGGATGAATTTTATTTTGTCTTTGTCTAATCTCATTATTTGAAATGTGCTCTTCCCTCGATATGCGACATGCTCTCCTCGGGTAGTCCATCTTCACAAAATCTATCGCCCTCTTTGTCTCTTCTGTCATTTGCCAGCATTAGGATAGGCTCTACAACTGCTGTGTAGATTGTTTTCTTGGTTTTTGAACTAATTTGGTTGGACCAAAGTAATGAATTGAGAATATGTATCGTTCTCTGACCCTGTTGTGCTTTGTATTTCATGTCATGTTCAGACGATCCTTTATTTGAAATCAGGCTTCCCAGATATTTATATTTTTCGCACTTTTTTATTTTTCACAATACTAAATCTTGATCTCCATCCACCTCTCCTACTCGCATATATTTCGTTTTTGTTATGTTCATGCTCATACCCCATTTTTCGTTTCCTTCATGTAGTCTCCTAAGCATGTAATCTGCATCTTCTCTGCGAAAAACAGCGTCGTCAAACATTGATAATTAATTACCAGCCACATTCCTGAGCATTTCTGTCTCCACTTGCACAGTACTTCTTTGATGTATATTTTAAATAGGGTATCCTTGTCTTGAGCCCTTCGTGACATTAAATGGTTTTGAAAAACTATTTCCTGTGTTAACTCTGCTTTGCGGTTTCTTCCATATATTATGCAATGCTCTTATATATGTTTTACTGAGGTCCGTCATTGTCAAAACATTGAACAAAAGTTTAAGAGGAACAGTATCGTACACTTTTTCCAGGTCTATAGGAACGAGAAGTGTTGAGAGGTTTCGAGCTATCCGTTTTTCTATTAGTTGTTGAAGAGTGAAGATATTGTCGTTGCAGGATTCTCCTGTTCGGAAAACACCCTGTTCTTCTATTCCAATGTACTGAGCTCCAATTTTTTCCTTCAGTATACGACCATACAACCGTCCCAAAGAGGGGGTTACACTGATACCTTTTTAATTTCCACACTCTTTTCTATCTTCCTTTTCAAAACAATACTAAATACATTGCAAGTGGCACAAAATCTACTAATTAAAATTATTTATCGAAGAAATAGACTATAGCCGACTGATCTCTTGTATAAAGAAACTAAAATACTCAACATCCATTCAATATTTATATTTTTAATTGTTTGAAAAGAATGTTTTATGAAGAGAAATTAGATGTAAGCTCAGTACAAAGTCAGACTCGTTCTTCCACGAACTTAGATGTTAGAATTAGTTTTTTCCACAAAACCACAACTCAGCATTCTTTCACTTTCCAAGGTCCAAAAATTTTTAACATTCTGCCAAAACATCTGAAAGAAATGAAAAAATATCATACATTTAAGAAGGAAGTGAAACATTTTATACTTTCCAATACAGGAAAATTTAATTCATTATAAAGCGTTTTTCATCATCTTACTATACCATACTTTTGATCTTAAAATATATAATATATGTATTACATATAATATTGGAATCTTCCAACACTCTTGCTGCTCCATTATCAACTGAAAGTAAAAAAAGGACATTTTAATTACTGCAATTTGTATTTGTATTTGCCTAAAATGATATATTATATAGTACTCACCAAAATATGTAATGAGTGTGCCGTGTTTTTAAGCTACAGTACAGGCTTCCTAGCCTAGTGTAGTTTTCTTCCATGGGATACTTAAAATTTCACATTTTTATAAAATAAAATGTAATGTAGTTAACACAACCAAATTGAATAAAATTGGAATTGAATTGAAATATATCGAACTAATGTATGCTATATTCCTCTCTTCCGGAATATCTTGGCTTTCAATCAGGCACTTATTGAAAACCTCTGCTAGCGCCTCCAATAAAGAATCTGTCCCGTATCTCACCAACTTGATGGGGATGTTTCCCGGCCCTGAAGTTTTCCCGTTTCTCAATTCCTTCAGTTCTTTTCTCATATTCTTACTTACTCCGTGGTACCTTATATTTCTTCCAAAAATTGTGGTCGGTTTTCAGTTCGTAGTGTTTAATAGTACTCTTTCCATTTTTTGTTTTGTATCAGGTTAATATCTCCTTCGTCTTGCCCCTCTTTTCCAAGGTTCTTAATAAATTTTCACGCCTGACTGACTATACTTTTTCCTGGATATCTCTTCACCTCTACACATTTTTGTTACCAGATTTCGATTTTTCTTAAGCCCTAGAGCTTTTTTCGCAGCCTGCTGAATGCATTCTTCAACATCCTGATATTGTTCGTCAGCTGTTTCCCTTTTATTTAAGCCTGTCAATTTTGATGCAAGTCTTAGTTTGTGGAGAAACTGTACTGATTCTTGTTTTAAACTATCAATGCTACATTTTATATGTTTCAGCACGGAAACTTCCTCGTCCTTCGTCTCGTTCTGGCTGCTTGTTATTCTGTAGTTTATGATAATCTTTGCTACCACCATATAATGATCAGACTCGCATTCAGCGCTACGATAGACTTTCCCATCATTCGTTTAAAGTCTTGTATTTTGAGGTTGGATAAAATAGTCAACAATGGATCTTAGTTTTTTCTTTGGTTGTTCCCAGGTGTACTTTTGAATGTCCTTGTGCAAGGAAAAATTGTTCATTATTCTAAGGTTTAGGCTTTGTCATAATTCTATAAGTCGTTCTCCGTTGTCATTTAATCGTTCTTCGCCATATCTTCCCAGGACCGCACCATCCGCTTTTTTTCCCACTCGGGCATTAAAATCTCCGCAAAGATATATTTCTTTGGAGTGACTAACATTAACCAAGACATCCCTTAATCTGTTATAAGACTCTTCTTTAGCTTCGACGTCGACATTATCACTCGGAGCGTACAATGACAAGCGTTGCTCCCTTTGTCCATTGTAATAATATGCTCGTCTATCTCTTCCCACCTCTTCATGTGTTTCTTAAGCTTCTCATGTATGGCTATGGATACATTTTTTTTTGCTCTGGCGCTTTCTTGTTCTACACTATGAATGTGTAAATTTCCTTTTCCTTTTTTCTTTGGTTCCGATGAGAACACATACATCTATCTTTTGTCGCTTTAGGTCCTAAAAAACTTTTGTCTCCTTAGTTCTTAAGCCTTGTACATTCCATGTTGCCAGTCTCATAGTCCTTTTCCGTAGGAATCGTCGTTTTCCATTTCTATCCGTATTTGAGTGATACGTAATACGGATAGAAATAAAAGACGACGATTTTGAATCATACTTCTCATTAATCTTGCCTACAGGTAATGTTTGAAGTTTTCGTCAAAAACATGTGCCACACCTTAATGTAATTTTCTGCTCCCTAAAAATTGGTATCGTTATCGCTATGGATGACAGATGGGCATCATTTTCGAGTAATAAATCGTTTCAGTGACTCCAGAAATGCTTCTATAGTGGGATCGGTCACAAGCCCTATGTAGACAGCCTTCGTGGCCTTACACACAAATAGTGAGTGGTAACATCTCAACATAGAAGCTTTAGAATGAAACGGTCCACCAATATCGATTACGATGGACTGGAATCGTCTGCAGGCTGTTGTTCTGTTTTGAGGCGGACATAATTTGTGTTGCTTGTCATGTGTTAAAACGTCTTCCTCTTTGCTAGTTCATCTGCTCTTTCATTTCCTTCTATTCCAGTGTGTCCTGGAATCCATAGTAAGGTAACTGTATTGTTCTCTCTTAGCTCATTAAGTTTGTCTAGGCATTCCCACACCATTTTGGAACTGATTACACAGCTCAGTGCCTTAATGGCTCCTTGACTATCTGTCATTATAATAATCTTTTGGATTCTGTATCCTTTATCAATATTGAACTGGGCGCACTTTCTTATGGCGTGGATTTCCGCTTGAAAGATACTTAGGGTTTTTCCTAATCTTTCGGAGTGCTCGGTTCCTGGCCCGAACACTCCTATCCCAGCTCCTCCTATTGCTTTTGAGCCGTCTGTGTACCATTGAATGGCATTCTTTCCAAGTCTGGTAATGGTATTTGAATCCCATTCCTTCTTGTTGCTTAGTTCTGTAACGTTTTCTTCGGAAAGTTGTACTTTTTCATCATACCGTCTTGTGGCATGTCCCAGGCTGTCTGATTTCTGAAAAGTGAGGAGGTGATTTTTCTTTCAATGATTCCCTTTCTACTAAGTCTTCATCTTATTCTTTCTGCAACACTTTCCACCACCATATGTAGAGGGGTGAGGTTGAGAATTACTTCCATGGCTGCCGTTGGGCATGTTCTCATTGCTCATGTGATGCATATACATGCTAGTGTTTGAATTTTGGAGAGGTTTTCTCTCGTCGTCAATAGACCAGTTCTACTACTTCACGCAATGGCTCCATAAGTGATAATTGGTCTCACTATGGCAGTGTACATCCAACTTAGGATTTTTGGGCAGCAGCTCCAATTTCTACCAGCTAGATTCCTACACACCACTAGAGCCAAAATCAAACCTAGTTATGACAATATCGTCGGCATATCCTCAGCATGATATTCCTAGATTTGTCATGCCACACAAAAGTTCGTCAACCATTAGACTCCACATTAAAGGGGATGCTACTCCTCCCTGTGGGCATCCTCTGGTAGTGCGAATGGAGACAATGTCTTGCTTGCTCTTGTCTCTGCTACTCTTGTGGTGAGCAGTTCCGACATCTATTTGGATTTTCTGCTGTCAACACCTCTTCTATTCAATGCTCTTTTGACAGCCTCATGTGGAGTGTTGTCAAAAGCTCCTTCCATGTCCAAAAATGCACATACTACAGTTTCTTGGTCTAAAGAATTTGGGGTTTGTTGCGTCCCTTTTCCCAGTTTTTGGAAGAACGGTTACTATTGCCCTTCTCCATGCTTCTGGTATATAACCCAGTTTTAAGCTACTTTGACTAATTCTAGCCAGATGCGGTGAAATTTCGTCTTGAGCTTGCTGGAGCAATGCTGGGAAAATTCCATCTGCTTCCGGTGCCCTGAAAGGTAAAAAGGTGTTTGGCCATTGTAATACTTGCTCTCGAAGGTCTATCATGAGCTTCGAGAGAATTATCTCCCCTATTCGGGGTGATCCCAGGAAAATGAGTTTTTAGTAAGAGTCGAACTCTTTCCCCCTCATTTTCGGTGTAATTGCCGCCTGGCTTTCTCAATGCCATATCTGTGTTAACTTTTTGCCATGACTTTGTTGAGTCTTGCCGCTGCAGGTTTTGCGTCTATATCTTCACAGAATTTTCTGAAGGTGTTTCTTTTAGCTTTTTCAATTTCCTTGTAGTAGGTATTTCTTACCTCTGCCAGTCTCCGGTGAGTTTTGCTTCATTAAAAAGGTTCCGGGTTTGGAATCTTAGTTCTGACAGATGTTTGTTCCACCACGGTGCATCTTTGCTGCTTTGTTGTTTTTGAAGAGGGCAGCTCGATTCAAACTCATCGATTCTTGCCCTGTTCAGATCCTCTAGCTCATTTTCCAGGTCGAGATGGTGCTTAGCCCTTCTGTTAGTAAGTGGACTGTAATTATTGAAACAAAATGAATTGACTGATTCACTATATTATTATAATGGTACAAAAGTATAAAGAAGTCACATGTTGACTCTACAAACTCTAAAATGCAAGTCACCGGTCTGGCATCTCAACGGGTTCTCAAATAGACCGCGGAGAGTAATGGGCTGCATTCTGCAACTGAACGATCGTAGCGTTGCCAGATCTAGCTGAATTAAAATTTCATTGAAAGTTAAGGAGTTTCAGGGAAATATTCAGAACATAGCCCCCGACATTGGGGGCAATATTTATCTTATAACTAATACATGGGCTCAACGGCGAGAATTATAAACAAAGGATTAAAAACTTACAGAACCAGAACAAAATAGAGAGAACTTCATTAATCAATGAATGATTATTATTTGCCCATAGGAAGAGGACACACTTTCACTATGGAACGCTTTATAACACCTAGTTTGGTTTTAACCGATACAACGAGGATGATTTCATCATCTTTCCCGGGATGAACATTTACGATGCGTCCAAGGCGCCACTTATAATGGGGAACGTCATCATCGCGTACTAGCACTAAGGAACCGACACTGATTTGTACTTGTGGAGTGATCCATTTGAAACGTTGTTGAATTTGAGATAGGTATTACTTTGACCACCTGGTCCAAAAATGATGTTTAAGTAACTTTAACTGTTGAAAAAAAAGTCTATCCACAGAAGTGTGCTGATGATTTGGAATAGAAATAGGGAAATGATCAGATCATTAGGATCAGTTGAAATCGGTGTTAATGGCCTAGGATTTATTATACTTTCAATTTGAACTGTAATAGTGTAAAAACTCTCAAACCTCAAAATGGTGTTAACTAAAAATCTTTTAATGTGATGTTTTGCCGACTTATCTCCTACTTCCCAAAGACCTCCTTGATAGGGGGAATACGCCGGAATGAAATGCCATGTGTTACCGATCTTATCGATCAATGAAGTTTCGTTACTTTTAAGAAACAATGACAGCTCGCGCAAGGTGTTGCTGGCTCCAACAAAGCTGCTGCCATTGTCGCTATAAATGTGGGAAGGCTTTCCTCTGCGAGCAATGAACCGTTGTAGAGTTTCAAGAAAAGATTCGGTGCTCAACGAGGACACAACTTCCAAGTGAACCGCCTTCGTTACAAGACATATAAATAAAGCGAGATAACATTTAGTGTGTTTGCACCCTCGTACCTTACGATCCTTTATGATAAACGGACCTGTATAGTCAACTCCCGTTTTAGTGAAAGTAAAACTTGGATTTACCTGAGCATTAGGTAAATTTCCCATGATTGGGTTTAAATTTCGAGGTTTAAATCTGAAGCAAACTATGCATTGCCTAACAATCTTTCTTGCGAGGTTTGAACCTGCGACTGGCCAACAGCACGAGCTAATAATGCTTGGCGACCACAATGAAAGAGATTTATGTGCTCATTACGCATTATAAGGTAAGTGAGATGGTGATAAGAGTGCAGGATGCCTTTTATCGAATGAATACAAAGAGAACTTGAGGCTACCTCCTACTCTTATGTTTTTCCGTCCAGAAATGGGGTCAAACTCAGTAATTTTCTCTTGCGACTCAAACATCTAGATTTTTCTAGGTCATCCCAATCTTTCTGAAATGATTCTTTTTGTGCCATAATTATCAAATGCTTCAAGGTTTCAGAAAGTCGCAGTTCCTTTTTGATTCACAATTTGGAATAAACCCGAGGCAATAGGCCATAGTTCTCTTCATACGTATTTGAGGAAAAAACGATTGAATGGAAAGAGGACTACAGGCTGAGTTTGCACAAATGATTTTGACTGTAAACGAGTTTCAGGTGATAAGCTCGTTGGAATTGGATTGTCAAGAGAAATATCAGAAGGCCAAGATGTTTGGAGAGTATGTGGAGATGAGCGTATCCAAGTTAAAACCACAGTTGAATCGCTCCAAAGAAAAGTTCAAAAAAATGTATGGTTAAAGAAGATTTCACTTTTTCGACAAGTTTTGCCAGAAGCTCTGAAACTTTGAGGATCTGATTTCAACTCCTTGAAATTGAAAAATGCTTTAATATGGCTATCTACCAAGAGCTGTTTGTTGTTGAAACGTTTACACATAGTGTCCCACGCTAAAGCATAGTTTTCGCCTAAAAAGTCTATGGCTTTAATACATTGAATGGCAGAACCTATACTAATGATGCCCGCAAGTAATGGAACTTTTGAATTGGTTCCATGTCAGTATTATTATGAATAAGCGATACAAATAAATCTCTAAATTCGATCCATTGCTCACCAACTCCTTAGAATTTCGGCAACTCAATTATAGGAAGCTTGACAGAATGTTTGTCAGGAGCAGGGTCTGTGACGGAAGGCACTGGACTATTTAAACTTATTGCACATGAATTATTACAAAGTTTTTGTATTGAAAGATAATTTTTAGCATCTGATAAAACATCATAATAAGCATCTTCGAATAGCTTTGTATCTGTTCCATTGAAATTTACACTATCTAAATTTTCCAATTGAAATTGAATGTCAGCAAAATTTATCAATGAATTAGTTTCTACACTGCTGATTCGCATTTCAAGCGAATGTTTTATCATCAGCCACGGTATCTCCAATAGATTCAAAATATGTTGCAAAACGAGTTAAATTTTCTTTCAAGCTACCTCTTCTTTTGCCTAACCTTGCAATTTTCAACTGTCTCATTATCTGAATTAGGCATTTTTTAACAATGAATGTAGTAAGATAAATGTCTAGCCAGATGATATAAAACAATGTTGAATACTATTCGCGGATACCATACAATATAAAATCCTTTATCAAGATTCACAATAGCATGCAAACATGATATAAAATAATACCACCAATTTTGCAAGAGAAACAAGTAATACCACAGAAAAAACCAATACTATGCACCCAAATGCAACAATACCACAAAAATAAATGTAATAATAATGTTCTGTGGTCAAAGGATACCTATGTACGTCTATAAAAATGATGGAAGTTCCCAATCACGTTGTAGTATTATGGATATTACAGCAATAAAGCTTTGGATCGTTAATAAATTCGAAAGAAAAATATGAGTTGATATGCTGAACTCTGTAATATATGTTGCTTATGGGTAGAGTAGCCAGGTAGTGTGGCGGTAATTGGCCTCTCAACTGATGGTGTTTCTGGTCACTCGAAGGGTCATCTTATAGTAATCAAACAACTACTTGTAGGACTGGGATATTTATTACTTAAACTCACTATGGAACATTATCCTAATACTTATACTAATTACTGATGATTTAATACTAATACTTATAATGTTACTAACTCATTTAATCTACTAATAATCTAATAATGATCTTATAACGAACTGATCTGATAATAATAATAGTAATGAATGAATGAATGAGTTAATTAATTAATGTTTCCAAAATACTTTCGATTGTATATTTTATATCTACTCTTCAAGTTCACCGTAAGTAGATATAAGTAATATTGTTTATGTTTATTCCACGCTTTGATCTTGAATCATAAACGTGAGACCTTGCTTCGTGTGCTGTTTTATGATTTAGTGAAATTGGTTCAATGGAATTTAATTTTGTTATTTAAATATTATTATATTGACCAAAAGGCATCACACCTTCCCCTTTTACAAAAAGAATAAATTCCGTTGAACTTCCTTTCCCCCTAATGAAATGAATTTACAAATCTCCTAAAAATAAATGGTAGATGATTATTAAATAATGTCATTAACCTAAAGTTACATATATTCATAAATTAATGAATGTCTGTTGTCTTTAGAAATTGTTTACGATAACTTAGTTGTTTGTAATGTTTACTTATTTCCACTTAATGTTTTTATCACTTGTTATCCGAATTTATTTACTATCACTAATATTGTTTATGGCGTTTGTTATTACACTTTGTTTATTATTCGCAATTGTTTTTAAACACACTCACACTTTTGTTTCTAACACTTTTACAATTTTTACCTCATTTTACAATAAGGGTACAGTCTGGTTTTGTGTATTTCTTCAATCACACCTGATTCTAATTTGATTTTACAGTTAACTTCACTCACCTCTGTGACTGTAAATGGACCTATATATTGAGATTCGAATTTGGTTCTATTTTCCCTTTTTACTAAAACTGAATCTCCTATTTTAAAATCAACTGGATTAGCTACTTCACTATTTTGACTTTGTCTATTCAGCTTATATTTGATTAAGTATTTCTCTGCTCTCTGATGAGCTACCTGTAATTTATATTTCAACTCATTATGATATTCATCAATATTATAGCATGGATCAATGTCATTTGTGAGGTTATCGGGTAGGTTAGCACGTCTTCCAAACAATAATTCAAATGGCGTATAACCATGATAAGAATTAGGAGTCGTATTATAACAATAAGCAAATAATTTGCACCATTCATCCCAATCATCCTTACTTTCGTTTATAAAATGTCTAACATACTCGTTAAGCGTTCTATGTAATTTCTCACAACCTCCTATAGATTGATGATGATATGCTGTTGAATAATTATGACTAATATTCAACATTTTAGTTAAAGCATTGAATATTTCATTTTTATATTCTGTCCCTAAATCTGTCCTAATCTGTTTCATCAAACCGTAATTTGGTATGAAATTTTCAAAAATTCCATGAGCTATCGTGTTTGCTCCTTTGTTTTTAACTGGAATTATAACTGCATATTTCGTTAATTCACATAACATTGTTATGCAATAACGGTTACCATTTTCACTCTGTGGAAAAGGACCGACCGTATCTATGTACGTTATATCCCATTGTTTTGCTGCTGTATCCGTTAATACAAATTCTTCTCTGTGATTATTCTTTGCTTTATTGATTTGACACTTGTGACATTGCTTAATGTATTTTCTTACGTCTTTTTCCATGTTTTTCCATTTAAAATTCGCTCTTAATTGTTTCAATAGCCTGTTATTTCCTACGTGACCTCCAAATAAAGGATCATTATGGTAAGTTTTTAAAATCTGTTGTTTTTCTTTTTCTTTTGTACGTTTTTTAACGTATTGTTTCCTTTTTCTATAAACTCTTTTATAGTGCACTGTGTGAAAATAATATCATTCATATAAATTTTCATCCTTTTTATTCCATTTTTTACCGCTAGCTTATCAAGCCGAACTAACGTTTAACCTAAATCAAAGTTAACTATATCGGTATATAATAAGGCTTGGCTAAATCTCATTCTGTTTTTGATCCGTATGTTCATCCTTAGCGAAACACGGTTAGTTTCAAATTTCAGAATTGGTAATTCATGCGCCTCTAGATTATTCAGTACTTTATATACTGCTGGTTTGCGAATATCTTTCTTTATTTCTGTGGAAACTATTTTATCTTCTCCTGTAGGCTGAGCTTTATTCTGACGAGTTCTGGACCTCGTTATTGCTAAAACGTGAGCATTGTCAATGTACAAATCTTTTAATTCCTTCATGGATATCCTTGAAATACTGTCTGCATAATTTGAATTTCCTTTCAAATATTGTATCTTGAAGTTGTATTCTTCTAGATCTAATCTAATTCTTGTAAGTTTCGAAGTTGGTTCTGTCATCGAAAAAAGATGTGTTAACGGCTTGTGATCCGTTTTCACGATAAAATGTGGAGAACCATATAAATAACACTTAAAATGATTAATTCCCCAATGGATAGCTAACAGTTCTTTCATGATTATAGGTTTATTTAATTCACTTTTCTTAAAACTTCGCGAGGCATAAGCTATAGGTAGATCTATACCTTCGTATTCCTGACTAAGAATTGCAGAACACGCAATATTTGAAGCATCTGTTGTCAATATAAATTTTTTATTGAAATCTGGATATTTTAGAATAGGCGGCTGGATTAATGCCGATTTTAATATTTGGAATGATTTTTCGCAGTCCTTTGACCACTCGAATTTTACCTTTTTCCTGGATATTTTATTGAGAGGTATGCATATTTCAGCGAAATTTGGAATGAAACGTCTGTAATAGTTACAGAATGCTACGAACCTTTTAGATTCTTCTGAATTTTTGGGCACTGGATACTGCTCAATGACTGAATATTTTGCCCTGTCGGGTAGAACCCCTTCACTAGACAAATTGTGTCCTAAATACGTTACTTCTCGCCTGAAGAATTGACATTTTTGTGGATTTAATTTAAGGTTGAATTTCCGACATGTGTTAAACACCCTTTCGAGATTACTTAGATGATGATTTTCTGACATCCCTATCACAACTATATCATCCATATAAAGAAATGCTTTTTCTGGAGTTAATCCTGAAAATGCTATGGACATCATCCTTGAAAAACTATTTGGACTTATATTTAAACCAAATGGTAATCTTGTATACTGAAAAGAACCTTTTTCTGTGCTGAAAGATGTATATTTCCTTGAAGACTGTTCTAAGGGAATTTGATGAAAACCTGACATAAGGTCTATGACTGAAAACCATTTCGACCTCCCTAACTGATCTAAGATCCAATCTATTCTTGGTAATGGAAATTTGTCTGTGACTATTTTCTTGTTCAATTGCCTGTAATCTATACAAATTCTCCAAGACTTTTCTCCATTGATTGCCTTTTTGGGTACAAGTAAAACTGGACTGTTATAATCTGAGATTGAAGATTCAATTATACCATGATCTAATAATTTCTGGACCTGATCATTAAGTTCTGAAGATTGAGAATGTGGAGTACGATAATTTTTAATATATACTGGAGTATTATCTTTTACCAATAGCTTTTGCTCATAAAAATTATTATGCGTTAAAATGTCATTTTTCAAAGCAAAAATATCTGAAAAATTTTCACAAAGATTTGTTAGCTTATCCCTGGCGTATTCTGGTACCTCTAAATTCAATGTTTTTCTTAATTCTTTCATCCTATTCTTACTTTCATTCACCACTGCGTATACATGAAATGAATTTAAATCCAATATTTTAATATTGTTTGTATTTATCAATTTGCTTTCATAATTTGTGTTTAAAATTCTGACATAAGGATTAGTTTCCGATATAATAGATCTTGCTATGAATATTCCTGGTAATAATTCTTGTTGCTCAACGACTTTCTCTTGTCTTAAATTTTTGAAACTTTCTACCAACCGATAGACTTCACATCTAGGCGGTATTGCTATAGTATCATATTCAGGATTATCAAAAATTTCTAATGTTACTGTATTCCTAGATTTGCAATCTATGTATAATTTTAATTCTGAATAATCTAAAATGCAATTATAATTTCTTATGAAATCCCTACCTAGAATTTCATTCGTAGGTATAGGAAATTCCTCTTCTACTACATGAAAACAATGTTTAAATGCTACACCCTTAATAAAAAGAAAAGTTTCTATTTTACGCAAAGTTTTCGTTTCTCCCCGAGTTATTCCTTTAATATTTAAGATTTGTGTTGTTTTCAATAAGCGATATGGAAAATTATCTGAAATTTTTAATAATGAAATATCTGCACCTGTGTCTAATATAAAAGTATTCATAGTATCCGATATGTCAGTTTTAATTTGCACAAAGTTTTAAAGAGTTAAATCAAAGTTATAAATATAACGATTATTATTATTATGCAAGTTATTTAAAATTTTGGATTTTTCATCTTTCTTTTTCAAAACCCCAATTCTTTTTGTTCATCTTCCTCTCTCTTCTCTTCACTTTCACACATTCTTACGTTTCTATAATTATTATTAAACCTATTGTTAGGTCTTTCCCTATACTCATTCGAACTACTTTTATAACCCTTAAATCTCCTTTCTCCTTGATTCTCCTGAAATTTCCCATTATTGTCGTAGTTACCTTTCATATGAAAGTTATTTCCTCCATTATGATTAACATAAGAGGGCCTTCGCTGAGGGTTTTCCCGACGAAAACTTATTCCTGTCTGCCTTATAGTGCAGAACATTTCCTGTTGACTGATTGTTTCCCACATTGATGGAAACCAGTTTAGTCATCACCTCTTGCGGTGTCGTAAAATTTCCAGCTGCTATAACGGTTTTTATCCGTTCTGATGCTGAGTTGTCTATCAATGATTTTACTACTGCTTCAGTAGTATACTTCGTAGCTAAGTGTAATGGCATTCCTTCTGCCAAATACGCGGCTTGTAAATTTTCGGTCAGTTTCTCCATCTCGGAAGCATATTGGACGAGATCTTTATTGTTTTGCCTCAGTTTACTTAGTTTAGCGCCTACTAAACTAGCACTGTCTCCTCTGAGTCCTTTCTTAAGTGTATCGATTATTCCTCTTAAAGAATTCTCCGTAGTAATCAAAACCCTGGCTTTTCCAGTTAGTCTTGTTTTCACAAATAACACAGCATTACTCTCATGGTCCGCTGCGTATACTTGTAGTAGGCTAACCGCATCTACAAAAGACTGTAGTTTGCTTGTATCGTCATTAAATTCATTTGGTAATATTTTACTAGCTAAATTGAAAATATCATTCATACTTAGTGCCATTTTATCTTTGCTCGTTGGTTCTAATACTTCTTTATTAATTAAATTATTACGTGTAATCAATTGAGACGGAACTTTATACCGACAATCTAACACTTGAAATGCTTTCTCTACCTTATCCCTGATTTTGTCAAAATATAAAATACATGTACTCTGCTGATTTTCATCTAACTTATGCCAATTCTTATTTATCAAACTAGAGAAACTATTAAATGAATCACACAACTTATTTATTATATCTATATGACTTTCTGAACTTTTAGGAACTTCTTTTTTTAACACTCGCTTACTATTCTTACGTACATCTTCTAAAATTAAATTCAATCTAATCTCAAATTGATCCCACGTTACTGCATTTCCATCACTCGAGGACATTTAAAATTAATTGATTCATTATCAATGAAAGGAAATTTAGATAAAATATCATATAGTAACACAAAACAGAATATACCTTTAAAGTTTACAAAAAAAAAATTTCTCACCAATCCTAAATAGTCAGCGTGCTTTGCTGTAGATTTCTTCTTATCTCCCTCTTCATCTGTCTTCTGTACGTTTTGTATACGGACCATACGATTTGTAGTACCAAAACAACCACGATGATGTAGATAAGGGTCTTTACCTCCAGATCTGCTTTCATTTCCTCTTCTTGGACTATGAAATTACTGTTGACCACACCATTTTCTTGAACTGCTTGTTTTGACTCTGTATCACCCATGTTTCACAGAATTCCAATTGTTTGCAGGATCGCCATGTAATATACAGTTGGTTCGTTGGATCTTTTCCCATGCGTCATCATTAATATACAAACGCAATAAATCAATACATTAAATAACACGTAGGTCGTAGTTGTAAACAAGTCTTTGGTCTGCCAACGACGGCAACGTACAGATTCGCGTTTAACCTATCGCCGACATTCATCATATGGCTATCTCTGTTTGTTATATTACGCTGTAATGGAACAAACGGTTTGATTTCGGGGGTTAAGATTCTGTGAGTAGGAAAGAGACGTAATACAAAAAGTAGTATGTGAATCATTTCATACATGGGAAAAGATTCAGCGAACAGACTGTATGTTGCTTATGGGTAGAGTAGCCAGGTAGTGTGGCGGTAATTGGCCTCTCAACTGATGGTGTTTCTGGTCACTCGAAGGGTCATCTTATAGTAATCAAACAACTACTTGTAGGACTGGGATATTTATTACTTAAACTCACTATGGAACATTATCCTAATACTTATACTAATTACTGATGATTTAATACTAATACTTATAATGTTACTAACTTATTTAATCTACTAATAATCTAATAATGATCCTATAACGAACTGATCTGATAATAATAATAGTAATGAATGAATGAATGAGTTAATTAATTAATGTTTCCAAAAAACTTTCGATTGTATATTTTATATCTACTCTTCAAGTTCACCGTAAGTAGATATAAGTAATATTGTTTATGTTTATTTCACGCTTTGATCCTGAATCATAAACGTGAGACCTTGCTTCGTGTGCTGTTTTATGATTTAGTGAAATTGGTTCAATGGAATTTAATTCTGTTATCTAAATATTATTATATTGACCAAAAGGCATCACAACTCCACGTCACTGGAATGCACCTGTTTATAAAAACAACGGATCATGCATGAAACGTTGAAAGGGGGGTCCACCTCTCGCTGCACTTGCGACCAACGGTGATTGGATACCTGCTCTGGTAAAGGGATAAACAATGAAAAATGTAGGTAACTCCAACGGCACACACTGAACTTGTGGGTTTCAGCAAAGGCTGTTGTCTGACGACACTGAAGCACTTTATTTTGAATAGATGCACTGTTTTAAAGGAATCTGATGCACTATTCTCCATTTAAATGATTTAAGCTAATAAATCCGATCGAATGACCATAGAATATGTTAGTGAGTGGACTGTAATTATTAAAACAAAATGAATTGACTGATTCACTATATTATTATAATGGTACAAAAGTATAAATGAGTCACATGTTGACTCTACAAACTCTAAAATGCAAGTCGCCGGTCTGGCGTCTCAACGGGTTCTTAAAAAGACCGCGGAGAGTAAGGGGCTGCATTCTGCTTCTAAACGCTCGCAGCGTTGCCAGATCTGGCTGAATTGAAATTTCATTAAAAGTTGAGGAGTTTTGGAAAATATTCAGAACACCTTCCTTTTCTCTGGATTTGTGCTAGATTTCTTTTTAGACTGACTGGTGTTATAAGTGTACCAATCTGTTTTTCTTGGTGTTCCTGAGGCTTGTCTCGGGTATGCCCAGTTCTAATTTGAATGTTATGATACTATGATCGGAGAGAGACGGTTCACCCAATACTCTTTGTGCTAGTAAGAAAGATGTGCGTGAGATAGACTGCTTTTATCCGGATCTTAGCCATGGAGTCAATGATGAGATGGAATGATAAAATTTGTTTATTAATTATGGGTGATTGTGTAGTCAGTGCATGTGTTTAATTTTGGGAATAAAGCTGCTTTGTGCTGAGAAATATTACGTCTAGTGCAGGGATCAGTTCCGTGGTTGTCAGTGAGTTATAGGTTTTTTTTCCCTCGGCGAATGACTATTGTGAATGAATAGAAGAATATAGAAGAGTGACATGATATCAGTAAGATAAATCTGTCAAACAGCGTTAACCAAAAGACAGGAGCAGATACTACCTTGTCTTCAGGAAGTGTTAGAACAGCCGAGAGAGAGTCGAGTGAATCTAGATTTGTGACAGGAAACTTGGTCCAGGACCATGAAACCAACATTCGTATCGATCTGATTACTTCGTGATAACAAATCTGCGGGGTTGAAAGTGGATCGAATGTGACGCCAATGCTAAGCATTTTTCATCTCCTGAATTTGTGGAATCAGACTGCTCCCATAGACTGACCACTTGGGCGGATGACCTTTAACCCACCACAAAGCTATGGCTGAAGAGTCGGACCAGAGTTTGACCAATTTGAGAGTAAATATGAAATGGGTGATATTCGTTTGACAAGTGGAGCCAGTAAAACCCAGGCATTTAAATATAGTTAAGGTATTGTGAGGATGGAACTAATGGGGGCAACCCTGGATTTCAATTATAACAGTACACTAATTGGTGGGTGTATGCTAAGCGAAGAGATACATTTTCGCCATAAGATGGAGCCCTCGTATCATAAAGCCATGCAGTTCTATATGGAGGATTTTCTTGCAAAGTAGCAGACAACGAATAATTCCAGTTGAGTGATTGTTGTTGAGAATTCTGTTCGTCGGTTGATGGACTACACTCCAACCCCAATATCTCACATGGGTTTATATCTTCGACAGCATGGGCTCGGTCGGAATGTTATTGACGTAGGTTTGGTTGAGGACGTTTGATGCTGGAGAAAATTGGAGACTAAGGTGAGTGATTCAATTTAGTGTTTGGAAGAAAATTGTGTCTTAAATTCATTACCAACTGTCAGTACCCTTTCTATAGGTCTGCTGTGGAAATGAATTGGGGAAGGATCAGTTCTGGATCAGTTCTGTATGACGCATACATGGGGTACAAAATACAGTTCCAAGCGTTCAGTAGTGAGGGTTGAGAGAATCAACAAAATGAAAAAACTCTTCCATGAATTTTTGGTATCACCTCAAAAGATTGCAGTCCTTGGACAATTTTTCATTAATGGGGGGTATTTCCAGCGATTTGGAAAGAATACCCTAATGTCCCGTGGGCGGTGTTGGATCGTGATGGGAGTGTTATCGTAGGGTTCTTGGAATAATTGGAGGTATTAGTCGTCGTCCGAAATTAAAAGCGTATTTTTTAATTTTTTTTATTTTTCATTTTATAGTCAAAGTGATGCCTTCAGAATTATATTGGGTGGATAGTTTTCATCGAAATTATCTGTATACTAATACAAATTTGTGATAATTGCGTTTCAAGACAACAGCCTTCTCAAATGCCCGAGATGCTTTGCAGAACGTACTCATTTTGAACAATCTGTACATAAAATAAATTCCTGTTATTTCTGAAAATATATATTTTCAATATTTCAACAAATGAATGTACAGGAGATAGGGATATGGAAATGCAACTGGCATAATGCCAGTTGGCTTTAATACAAAATCCTATTTGTATAACATTAAAATGAAATTGACTACAGTAAACTTCTGCTTCATACCTTAGTAGTTATTTAACCAACAAGTGTATTAATTTGGGTCATTTACAATCGAAATCATTTAACGTTAATGTTCGAGATTGTGAATTGCCCCTTTAATACTCATGTTAGCTGCAAATCTTTTCCGTCGACTGTATAAGTTGTATTCGTTATTTTCAATATTTGAGAACTGAAAATATTCATATATGTTTCATAGGTAAGTACCATCAAAAGTACAGAGAAGGTCACCGGTTTAGTTAAGTTTGGTCACTTTTTTGTTTTTCTTGAATTCTTTTCAGGATATCTTGACACCGATAACTATTATAATTCTACAGAATGATGAAATAGGTTATTCAAAATCTAAATCTAGAAGTATTCGATACTAGTTATCAATAGGAATATAATGTATGGTTAATTCAATAGCCTTTTTGGAGTGCGTCATCGATTGTTAATGTCTTTCCAACACATGACGTCGAAAGGAATGGAAAAAAGGGCAGGTCTGTGATTAATCCTATCAAAATATCACAATAATGAGCCGTTTAAATGTATAACAAACGTCAACCCTTATCATTGACTCACCAAAATTTGATTGGTTGATGTTTAGATTAGGCGCAAGTGCGACCTATCAATCGGGAGAAATTTATTTGTTCAAAATAGGATGCAAACATACCTTTAGTGTTGGCAATGCGTCTTACATCTTTTTCTACTGTTCCACTGACAGTTCTTGTCAGGTCTGTACTTTGTAGTTTACGATCAATTATTATTTATGAAAAGGGAATATGAATCTTATTGTTATATTTGTTTGAATAATACAAAAATATGCCTAGATACACGGAAACACATCAGCATTCTGAAAGGTCTCAAGTATTTTCATTTAGAAAAAGAAGCTGGTAACTATTAATTTCATATCCTCCTCGAATTTTGCTGAATGCGATCTCGATGATTTTATTTTTCAAATTTAAGATATGTGTCAAAATAGCAAATAAAATAAACGACATACCGAAAACCCAGTTATACGTCTCAAACGATGACGCACACCTGGAAGGCTATTGAATAAGCCATATAAAATGTGCGTTGGGTTGCCTGTAGAAAAATCGTTGATTATTGTGAACTATGCAAGAATAGTGGTCATTAAATGAATGATTTTGTCTACTTTTGGGAACGTTAATAGCATATATCAGTACACGGTCGACGGAAAAATATGCTTAACGGATACTCACCACAAGATCTCACTAGAAATAATAGTCTTCCAACTAAATTACTATTTTAAATGGAGCTAGACTCCAGCTGCTAGAGGGTTCTAATAACCGCACTCCAATGAAAAATATATAAAAATTGGAGAATAATGACTATTGACAGGTGTTAACAATATACAATTATACTACGCCCAGCATCCTATCCTGACAGAAGTTACATTCGATGGTATTTTAAATATAGAAATGAATATCAATCCTGAATTTTCAAATAATCTTTATGAAAGTGGAACTGATAAGAAACTTCCACTTCTATTCAAGAGATTTAACGAAGTGAGGGTTGAGAAAATAAATTGAATTACAACTAAATTGCATATTTTTGCATTTTGTGTATCATTTATGTAACTTATATTCACATGTGTAAGTGTCATGTGATCTACGATCTGGACAAATTTTGGGTGTTTTATTGTTGAATACGGAATAGGACGATCTGCTGAAATTTTCCCAGCAGAGTATAGTAATGTAGAACTACACCACCCATGAATCACGCTGTATGTACCAATCAGCTTGAGCAGAATCGGATAAAAATATCACACACATATGATAGTTAATTGAAAAGTCCAATTAATCTCAATTTTTGATGCAAGCAGCGGGCGCTTTTTTTTAAGAATAAGTAGCTTCTGCCCAACTGTTGATTTTCATTTTTCTTATATGTAAGTTTTGTTAATCAAGACCTCCACTATCATATACAGTGTAATTTATTAGTATGACGGAGTAGGTCTGTCATGATCACCCATACCTAAGTTATTCGTTTGAAAAATACTTCTATTCTTCGGTACAAAGAAATTCATGAGAAAAATTTCACCAGATATCTATCCAGTGGGCTCCTGAGTGGTGTCCAATTTGCAGATATGTGTATGGAGGCTGCTTCTTCGATTCCATAGAATCTACATCCTCCCTCCACTATTCTGAGCCACAGTTCATTTTGAATCATGCATTCAATTGATATCGACAGGTTGTAATCACCTTGAAGAATATTCAGTTGTCTAAACCCTACTAGGTCTTTCGAATGGTCAGATCTTTTCCATTTTCCAGCCTCCCATTTTTTTCATATTTTCAATAGTTTTTACAACAGATAACAACATTACATACCTACCTTATTTTGGAATATAAAGGTTCTGGATGCCCACAATTTTTATGATACAATTTTTTCGGTTTCTTTCATGATAACCGACCTATTGAGCTTCATCTCATTGATAAGTCACCCTGTTAAAAAGTCAGATCATATATCGATATGTTTTAAAAATTTTTTCCGGGTACACGTCTAAGACATATGTATGTAATGTTTGATAGTGGTGAAGTGTCATTCCGTCCTTATACTTCATATTTCAATGGAAAAATGGAACACTTAAGTATTTCTAACCATATAAACAACAATCATTATACTAAACAATATTATTCCTAAGCTTGAGCAGCGCGGTTTGTGTTGTATTCAAATTCAACGCTTCAAAAATTTGAACTTTCCGGCCACCCTTATTCCAAGAAAATGAGCAATTTTGTCCCCTACCTATTTCAGTCTCTATATCAACTAGACACGAGTTGGCTTCACTATTTACATTTCCCCTCAATTCAGGCACATCAGGAAAGTTTCTCAACTTATTTGTATAATCAGGTATACTTCTACTTTTTTTCATTTTGGTGGAGCTTAGAACCTTATCGGGGTCCAAACCCAAAATTTCTAGAACTCGCTTAGGATTTTCTAAGATATATTGCCGCATTACAGCTACGTTAGAGTCTGTTTGAGTTTCGGAGTCTGTATATGTCCTTATTGGTTGGAACGGAGGTGATGGAGGACCACCCCAACAAAACATTTCTGGTGGATGCGAGCTGCTTCTAGCTAACATTCCATTATTTGAGATACTGGTTGAGCCATAGTGAAGGTGTGTTATGTTTGGGTTGGATTGGGCGGAGAAGTTTATGTCTGAAGCACTGCAAGAAGATGGAGTTGTCATTTCTTGAAGTGCTTGAATTGCATTCCGCACCTGAAAACAAAGCATTCAATCAATATTATATTGTTAATAGAAGAATAATGATTCCAATTCCTGTCTGTTCGCAATAAACTCAAGAACTACTGCACCGCAAAATTTTCATGATGTAGTGAGACAAGTCATAGTCGGTCGGGTCCACTAGCTCCTAACAACATGCTACTCAAATTAGTCAAGAAAACAATTTTTTTGGCTTTTGTGTGAAAATTCAAAAGCGCTTTCGGCTGTTACGCCATCATCAGTGCATTACCTGCATGTGAGTAATAGTTGTTATATTACTCACTTGTCAGGTATCTACAAAAAACCATATCCAGTGAAAAATCGACGTTGATTGAACCTTGACAAGTGACAGTCTAAGTAAACACAAAGTTCAATTTTTAACTGAATTTAGACTGTCACTTGTCATAGTTCAATTTAGGTTTCTTGCTAACTTTAAATTAAACTTCAGTTTCCGTCACACTAACACGTGCACGTGGTTAGAAACTATGATAAAAATGCACAATAGTTAACGACAGTACCCCAAATAGGGAAAACATTTTTAAAGGAAAAAATTTCATCGGATGCTAATTTTTTTAAAAGTTTCAATTGTTTCAACAATGTGTTGTCGATTTTTTACTGGATATGGTTTTTTTTTTGATACCTGACGGGTAAGTTATTCTTCACAATTTCCTAGCTTATCGAATTATAGCAACTATTACTTACTTGCAGGTAATGCACTGATGATGGCGTAGTAGCCGAAAGCACATTGCAATTTTCAAAATTAAATTTTTACACAGAATAAGAAAAAATTGGTTTCTTGAATTTTTAGTCGTGTACTCAGCTATGAAGATATTCAACTCATAGTAGTATCTTCTCGTTAATTTGAGCCTTTTTTCCATTAGGTTAGTTTTTTTTGTTTGGATATCATAGTATCTTTGGATTCTTATTGGTGGTAATGTGAAAGATCTTGGATGTGAATGAAGAATGGTGGATGGGTGATATTTGGTTTGAATTTTGATAGGAGGGACTTTTGATGTGGATATTGGATATTGCTAAAGTCAAAAGTTTGTGATTGAGAATGTTGAGAAAAAAAGAAGCAAGAAATTCCAATCAACAATCTTTCATTTGAAAATATCTTCAATTGGTGAAAATTTTATCGTCCATTGTAAACAATGCTCAAATTTCAATACTAATGATAATTTCGATTGATAGTTAGTCAAAAGTAGGCATGTCATGAAATGAAATAGTTTATAGCATTTTATTACTCCTGGGAGCTAATCTAAGTAGCACCAGTGGTAACGTCTACAATAAATGCTCAAATTGTTTGTTGATTCCAAACTCATTTAGCTGCCGGCTGAGAGTCAGCAAAGGGGGAGGAATGATAGTCAGCGCCATTGTTTACACAACTTGCATAACTTCACCCTGTTCGGTGTTCACTCGTCACTTTTCTTGGGAAGACGGAAATTCCGTCATAAATTTGGAAGTGACGAACAGGAGAGAGAGTGTGTTCGAATTATCACCGTATTGCTAACCTTATTTATCACTACATAACTGAAAAGGACAGCAAGATGATTTTTTTAGTTTAAAGAGATGGTGTGGGATTTTTACACTATTGAACATACTTTAGAAGAGCCGGTTTGGAAGCTGATATTATGGATGGCGTGATGACATACTTTGAAAATTTATTGATTTTTCACCAGATCAGTCCCGACTTGTCAGAGGCGGGTTGAGTTCGAGTAGGTGAGGATTACTGGTAACGAGATGTCGATGAATTCAACCCGTAACCCGTATCATGGGGTCTGTGAGACACTTGTCAACAAGTCACGCATTCCTGCTCCCATACTTCTTCCTATATCATCCTGCCGTTCCATCTACTTTTAAGTTGGGCCAACAGCTTGTAGATTTTGAGCGATATAGGTGAACGTACGCGTAAATTATTTCGAGTTAAAGTACAAAATTGTCTGCGAGACCCCTTGGTACGGGTTAAGTAACTTTTTAAGAAATCGTGAAATATGAAATATGAATCAGGAAGAACGTTTAGAAATAAGAAAAGTGTGTTATACATGTCCTAAAAGACTTAAACGTAAGACCCAGTACTTATGTGTGATGTATAAGAGCCCAGTATGTTTTGAGTGCACCTTTAAAATATGTAAAGAGTGTATAATTGACCTCTAAAATGAAGCTTGTTATTTTTGTAATTTTTGATAAAAATTAAAGAAAATTTTTTTGTTATACTCTTGTTTATCAAGCTTCTTTACAGATAAAAGCGGTCTGGTATGTTTTTATTACATTTTGAGAAAAAAAACATGTAAATTCAAAATATTTTAAAATTTTGACTTTTCAAGAATAAATTGAATATTTTCGTGAAAATATGACTTAATTTCATAAAGTTTCCACATAGGGCATCTCATAATATATTTATATTTATAGTCGAACCATTTTCACACACTTTCCAAAATATATATATGTATATATAGCTAGTTGTCTCACAGACCCCACTGTACGACTTATGTCCTGAAAGTGGCTCTGTACGGGTTACGGGTTAATGATACCGCCCACCCAAAGGGTGAGGAAAGCTTATTGATGTTCCTTACAGAAGAACTTCATGGAAGGACGGGGAACAAAGAGGTAACAGTTTATTACCAAGCATGACTAGCTCTCTACTGCATAGTTGACTAAGAATTAGACTCGTTTTTCGGGAGAACCATATACTTAGTGATTGGGCGAGTGAGGTGATCTTTTTGTTACACAGCTGAACGACTGAACGGCTTTTCCATATTTTCCTGTGAATACTTCGGTAATTCTGGCTGATGGCCAATTTAGAGGTGGAGTATAATCCTCTTTCCATTGTACAAAATCGTTTATGGACACATTCGGCTGAGAGTGTATCCACTTGTTACGGTTCTGGAGACGATTCAAATCGAATTTAAGTCGAATTTGAGTGCAGGTTTGCCAGTGATTCAGTCTTTTTCTGGAAAGAATGAGTTGTTCACCTCGGGGTATGACAAAAGAGGAGTTTCTATGAGAAAATGACCTGGGGTTAACGGCTGCGAATCGTTAGGATCGTCAGACAGAGAAAAAAGAGGTCGAGAGTTGAGAACTGCTTCGACTTGAACCAGAATTGTATGAGACTGTTTAAAGGTGTATTATCTTGGAGAGATGAGTTTTTGCGCTTCCGATTGTATCTTCCCAGAGACCCCTCCAATGAGGAGATCATGGTGAAATGAACTTACAGGAAATATTTACAAAGGAAAGATATTCTTGTGAATGTGGGAAATTTGAGCTGAGATAGGAATGTACTTCGATGAAATAATTATTCGCTCCGACAAAGTTAGTGCCGTCATCACAGAATATGATGGAGGGTAGACCTCGTCTAGATACGAATCTTTCTAGACTAGCGAGGAAGGAGTCTTTTGGAAAATTAGAGACAAACTCTAGATGAATAACTTATTTCGCTCAACATACAAAGAAAGAGCGAGGTAGCGGTGAAGCGGCTTTGGTGAAGAAGGGGCTTGCAATGTCGATTCCAGTGTTGGGAAATGGTCGAGAAGGGATGATTCTTTTCATGGTTTGGTTAGATGCAATGACATTGAAGCGAAAGCAGAGTTCACACATGAATAATTTTATTTGAAGATCTCAGCCCATTCAGAGGCCAATATTTCAATTTTTCAGTATGGAGAACACTTTAAGGGCCAGCGTGTCCCAGTCTCCTGTGTTCATGTTGAAGTAACAACAAAATAAGATTGTGTTTTGTAGGCAGTAAGATGAGGTGTCTTTGATTGTAGGGCAATTCTGAGAAGGATAGTCTGCCTTCTACTCTTAAGAGCTGATACTCGTCTATGAAATGGTTGTGAGAAGCTATTTGCCTATTAGAGATCTGCTTGTTTGTTTTCAACATATTATGTATTTCTGGTTTCTACTGATTACCTGACTGTGATCGATAGTTCTTCAGAAGAGGTGTTTCAAGGGAGTGAAAAAGTATTGGGGTGATAGAGGTGCTGTATGTACCAAGAACGATGAACAATGTTTCCACAATTTTATTGTATTGTCTCACTGAGAAATTTACTTTGAGATAACATATATGCAGGATTTTGCGTGGAAGTTAAGTAGCGCTAGGATGTTGGCATAAAGCAGCTTTGAATAGTTGAAACTGTATCACTCACAAAGGTTGCCCATTTTGAGGGAGAACTTTGAATTCATGACAGACTTGAAAACCAGACCACATAAATATTGACAAGGTGTGAAGAGACAACATTGTTGGAGGATATAGTGCACAAATAAATGCAACATCCGTACGCTTGAGCACCAGCATTACAGAGCCCGTGAGGTTGCATTGATGAGATTTTCTCAGTGCTTATGAAACATCGAGAAACAGAAAATAAGAATAACATCAATATACTGGACGTAAATTTTTTCTAACCAATTAATAGTTGAGAATCAGTAATGGGCTGATTTCATTTGAAGCCGTTAGCCCATAATTGCTGCACTGAAATTTCTGCTTGGACTTTCACAGAGTTAACAAGTATTAGAGGGCATTGAGCTATTAGCGATAGAGCCTCACGTTTAGTAGGAGGATTGACGTCGAAAAGGCCGGGTATTCTGATTGGGAATATATCCGTAGTAGGATTCCATTTGATTGCTAACACTCCACAAGGGATGTCCTCTGCTAGATTGAGGATTTGATTGGAGATCTTCCCTTGGTTAAGATATTTGGTTTTTATTGCTATATCGTTCAGCTGGAGGGGATAAAGCTATATCGAATTTATCATAAGTAACATTCAACTTCTCTTATATCTTAAGACCCTCACCCCTCAGGTAAGATTTGAGATGAAAAGCTTCTCTTATTTTCAAGTCGAATGCGGTTTGTGTACTATTAACGCAATTAATTGATCCTTTAATGAGAGACAATAGATACAGTTCCCTGAGAAAATAGGCATATGTATATTGCAAATTAGTGCTAAGAATTAATTTCCAAAGTCTTTGCGGTTCTCAGTGTTCGTTGGTTCATCTAAATTTTCTATTTCAACCTTAATATTATCTTAATATTAATATAAGTTTTGAGTGAGTATATCCATTCTACCTTGAAGATGATGCTTATCTAGACAATCCTTGTTTTCGTGGTTTCGTCGTACCAGTTTCCAATTCTGAATACTTGAGCCTTGCACCTTTGACGTTTGTTTTTCTATCTTTAATGGAGATGTTCACGAGCTTGTATAAGTGAATAAATCTCCTGTACTATTTTGGCTTCCAATTCAAAAATGATTATAATTTTCCAATATAAAAATATAGAAAGATTCTCCCGTAAAAAATACTTCTTTGTAGTTTTTTGATAACACCGTTTTGTTATTCAATGGACTTTCAAAATAGGAGATATCCCCCTATCTCGCCTTATTAACTATACAATTTTTTCAGCATTGAAATATTGAACTAATATTAAAAATCATTAAATACACACACCAATTATAATAATGAGAGAATGAAACTCAGTTATCAAGTTTTTCATTTCTTAATCCCAATTGCCTCTACCTGATACCAAAACTCGAATCGACACACACAATATGACGTGGGCCACAGCTTTTTGAACGAATTTTTCTCAGAATAACAGAAGATCTGTTTCTATTCACCCACTCAATTATTTGTTGAGACAGATTACTGAAAAACTCGTTTTTCTGATTTTTTCCGGAAAAATTGAAGGCACTCACTAGTGATATTACACCCGATAATACCTGATTATACATAAATTATACATAAATTAGCTTAACCAATTGAAAATAGTAACCACATCAACATCGATATTCAACAATACACAAAATAACAGGACAGCAAATTTTGACGTTTATCAAAAAAGAGTCTATTCGGATTCCGAGATCATAGAATAGAGCAAGAGATTCGAAACAAAAGGGAACTTCAAATGTTACTAGACAAGAGTGAGGTTAGTTCATCAGCATTTGAAAATACCAAATACATAGCAGGTGGGAATGAAGTGGAATAAAAATAAACAATAGGGATTACAAATAAAATTCTTCTTAATTGCCTCTGTAGAACTTGCGTGGAGGAGAAATGACGGAGTTTGGACACGTCGATTTGTATTTGTAGGTTCTTAGGTTAGTTAATTTTTCCTAATATATTGGGTACCATCAAGAAGTTTTTTCAATCAATCACAATGAAAGTGATTTGCTCAGTCTGAGAAGAAGATCTACGTAAAAAGAATGAAGAATTATAACCAGCTTCGGCAGATCACTTGTATTATTTTGGGATTTTGTGGATTCTTAGACTTCGATATATTCCAATAGCTTTCACTAATAAATAATTCTCCATTCAGCAGAGGATTCAATTGAAAAAGTTAGTCTCAGCTATAAAAAATATTAGGAGTGTAATATTTTGTTGATTATTTTTTTCACTTGTCAAAATCTGACATTTTGGTGGTTTTAACCAATAGCAATACATTATTCTAGCCAATCATTCGGTATTATACTGATAATTATGCTTCCTCATCGATAAAACCTTGTTTACATCGAAACGTCAAAATTTTACCTTGAATTTGTCATTATTGACAACTAAAAGCGCTTTCAAAAATCCTTTTAAATTGTTGAAAAAAATAATCTTCCCAAATACAACTCGCTCTTCAAATTTTATCATCACATATTTTTTTATTTTCATCACTCAAACTTGTTTATTTGAGGCAAAAACATTCAAACAAACCGAATTTAGATAAAATCACTCCTCCTAACGGAGTCGTGATTTTATCAAATCGGTTTGTTTTCATATTTTTGCCAAATAAACAAGTTTTCGTGGAAAAGAAAAAATTATCGATAAAATTTGAAGCACTCGTGGTATTACCTTTGATAATTTTTTACTAAATATACTAACCAATCAAATTACTTAATTTTAAGTCATGTGTCAAATTTCATCCAATCACCTCTGGATTACAGCGATAATACCCTACATGTCGTGTTTTCAGTTTGGTTAAACGTCAAACTGATTAAAACTAATAAATTGTGTATTTAAAATTATTAAACGTCAGATTGACAATCAATTTTTTGATATCTACAAAGTAAAAAATTATCTTATCGAATACTCCTCGGGCCTTGATAAATACTCAAAATTTTGTCATAGAGAATCCTTCAAGCGAGTTGCTCAAGGATAATAGCCCTTGGCCTGCGGCCTTGGGCTATTATCAAGCAACACGCTTTCAGCATTCTCTATGACAAAATTATCTCGGTATTATCAAGACCCTAGGGGTATTACTATTGAAAACCTTAGGATACATATTATTGAGTAATGAGTCAAATTTAATAATAAATAATATTGAAAAGATAAGATAGAATCTTCATAGCACTCTTCTATCTGTCGTGGCTAATTTATAAAAGAATCACATTTCTCTTCAAATATATCAAATACATTTATTTTTGAATTATTGTTACCTCCATACTAAGTGCTGCTACATCCTGATGCAGGGTAGAAATCTGATCGTCCAGTCTGTCTACTCCATTCCTCGTATTTTCTGTATCAGTTTTCAATTCGCAATTGAGCTCTTCTATTGAATTTGTGGTAGACTTATGTGGTAAGATTACACTTCGTTGTCTCTCCACTCTCTGCCTGAGCATAGCTAGGTGATTAGTTGCTATCCCACCCATTCTAGGGCGCCGAGCACTTTCTTGAAATTCTTGAAGCCTTGAAAAAACGTTACTTGTTTTATATCTATTGCTCTATTGATTGAGCTATTTATATCAACAGAACTTATCTCACATCCTTATTTACTCGCGATACCAAATTTTGACAATAGTACATGGTTAAGTGGAATGAGTTAATAGTGATGAATTTTTTGGAGAATACATTTCCATTCAAATGAAGGAGGAACTTCGAATGATAAACAAAGTAATATGCTTTTGCTTGGTATTGCAACGAGCCATCCAGCGACAGAGGGTATACGGTACTGAGAAGCACGGATGTCTTAGCTTCACTGTCTGGTTCGAATGTCGATAATCACAAAAAAACTACTCCATCCTACGGTATAATCTGTGCTTGAGGGATAAAAGGTAGGGAGTACAACAGGTGCTGGTGGGTAAACTTCGTGATGGACTTAAACCATCAGGTCTTCATTCTGTGGGATTGTAAAGCCAGACCCAGCATTTCCTGATCGCTAGTGTCCATCTCGAAGAAATCTTGCATGTTACCTTTCCACAACATACGGGCCTGTTGTAGGTGGCCATTTTTCCCTAGCGACTTATATGGATACCATAAAAAGTGATTGTGATAAGTAGTTGGAGATACTTAGTAATAACCTCAACCCACAAAATGATATTTAGCGGTTTCTGAGACACAAGGGGAACAAGTAAAGTTCTATGGAGGCAATAAAACGGCGATTGGGCAGCAGAAGCAGCATGGGTAGATATAAGACCTGGAAATCCAAGGTATTACCTCCAATCCACCCAGAGCCTGCATTTTTCCCGAGAATGAACTGAAGGTTGATACAAATGAAAGGTTTCTGATTCAGGAAAAAAATATTTTCAAGACTGGAAGTACATAAGAATAGCAGAAATCCGGAATAAAATGATATTTATGGTTTCAGTTTATTTGTCATTATACTCATCTTTCCTAACCCTTTCATAAGAACTGAAGTAATAGTAAACTACTGCATGGTAGAAAAACTGCTGACTCTAATTGGTATGGATGCTAGTTCGCATTACACTGCAAGCAGTGACAATAACTCAAGAAAGGAGTATTTGTAAGACTTTATTAATTCTGAGGACTCAGTTATAGTCAGATTATCTCCGAAATGGAGAACCGAGACCCAAAAAGCACGAACTGGAATGAATACTTTGTACATCTCAATAATGTCAAGAAATGAGATACAGTAAGGATTGTTATTGATTAAGGAGCTCACGAAACTGGAACTTTTCCCATCAAATGTCTACTACATCATAACCAACATGATTGTAATGAACGCGATAATGAGGGGATGCTCATGGGGAGAAGTTGAAAAAAAGGATATACACCAAGAAGAATGCAGATAATCTGAGAATATTTATAATGGGAAACACTCTAACATTATATCGGAGCTAATGCAACAAGCATGAGAAAAGCTGGTTTGGGAAGGAGTTCCTGAGGGTCAATCCCGCAAAAACTGCACTGGACTGCACTTTTTGAGTTTTTTTCATATACAAATGTTGAATTTACAATTCATTCACCTATAATCTCAATTAGATATATGCTAGTATTATTTATCATTCGATTTTCTGGTATATAACTTATTTGAACATTTTCAGTTCTTGAAAATAAACAAGTAGGTGTTTGGAAGCTCGGAATCGAATTCTTGAGAGAGTACACTTTGGTATCATTGCCACATCCCCTCAAAAACTCCAATTATTTTTCCGAAATACATCAATTAGCCTTTTTTGAAATAGAGCTTGACAAAAAGTGACTATTACTTTTATATGTGTTAACTTGAATCTTACAGACGTCAGTACATCTCCAAAACTGGAAGTCTTGTTATCATTCCTTATTCCCAGTATATGATTTTTATGTGATATACTTCCATTATAGCCCATCTCATTTTTATGGTTCAAATTTGACAGGCTACAAGTCCAGATTCCAGTTTTATTATTTGGCTCAGTTTCATCAACCAATCAAGGTTTATCTGATTCTACTATTGTTACGAGTGAATGAATTATTTTTTGAAACACTCTCATATTCATACACACCAAAAAAATGGGATTGTGTGCTGAACCCGCAAATTTTTTGACAGATAATTCTCAAAAAGGTGAGCACTATCGCAAAATCAGTCAATAATTATTCCAATAGTTCATCGCACCCAGTTCCTATAGAATTATTGAATAATATTCCGTCAATTTAGAGAGCAGCTCTGTAATATACCACGAATGCCTGTTGTTAGTGGATTGTTGCATTCCAACTCTATGTACTGTGAATAATCTAAAATCCAAATTTCATAGGTATATGGATACTTGTTCCAAAAAATGTATACGGATTGAGAGAATTGATCTTGCAATGAAAATTTTTTTACCTTAAATTGAATTTAGCGTGTCTAGGACTATTGGTCAAGGCATGTACAGGTGATCTATTGGGTGATAAAGGTGACGTTTCGCCGTCCTCATGGATATTTTCATCGTCCTCGCTTATACTCGGAAGGGTGAGAGAAGGAAGACCGTTTCCTTCAGACTCAACCTGTAATAAAGAATAAAGTAACTGTTCTGTTTTGATTGGAAAAATGTGATGTAGTAATAGAAGGAGATATATTTCGTGAAAAATATTGTTTAAATTGATAATTGGTCAATACTTAGAAATGCGCCAATTATGTAGTTGAATGAACTACAGGAATTTAGTACACGTCCCTACTGTTGCCAGGTGCTTATTTATTTATTGTAGTGTAAGCATTTTTGTTGGGTTATGCATTTGAGGACATGAATTCTGATGATTATTAAATAAAGTTATGCTTAACGAATGAGTTGGTTTCATTGATTGGAAGTATGTGAGGTATAACTAAAAAGGCTAGAATTAACAGAACCTGAAATTATAGGTACTTTGAACATTGAACAAAGTATATCCCAAGGCGATCCTGCCAGTTCTACAAATCATATAATAGTTTGTAGTTATGTGTAAGTGAAAGATTGGATTGTGAGATATTATCAATTATATGGGACAAGAGCATTCTAAGGAAGAAAGTATCATAGCCCAGGCTGGTAATAGTGGTGGTCTTACGAATACCCCCAAATTGGAAGGAGGGAACTCTTTTTCGACAGCGGAGATTCTGAGAATTATTGCATTCGCTGGGTCGTTGGTGACAGTGATCTACTTCGTGATGGAGACATTCAAAAGGCATTTGGAAAATAAGGTAAGAAGAGAAATGAGGATGAGTAAAGAGCTAGTATAGTAAAAAAGTGCTAGTGAGTGAAAAATTAGTGGAAGAAGGTATTTTTAACTCTAATTTTCGATTATATTGTATTCTTTCATTTTTTCGTTTGAGTAGTATAGACTTATTTAATGATTTGAATGGAAGCATTAAGGGGTTTAAGCGGAATTTAGGTAAAGACAAAGGCGTCTCAATTTGGAAGTTAATAAGCAGAAAAGTAGTGAATTGAGTCAGATTGAAAGAGAATTTGCAGCTTTAGAAAAGGCATTTAATTTAAAATCTCATAGTACAGAAACTATTGATATTGTTAGATGTGTGGTCAACTGATGAAGTAAGTAGAAGTAAAAGGAGAGATTGGCGATTATCATAAATTCAAAGGATAATTCAATAAATATGGGAGAGAAATTTGATTTAAAAACAGCTTTTAGTTTAATCTCTATAATTGACAATACGGAGTAATCGGTAAAACAACTAATTGATGCCATGGAATGATACGATAGCATTTTAGATGATGATGGTGAAAAGTTCTTGATTAAATATGTGTTAAAAACTAGATTAACACAATGTGCAAAATTGAAAGTAAATCCAATTTACAATTCTAATGCAGATTTGATCACAGATATTGAAAGTAATTTGCTAACAAAGCAATCAACAGCTTCTTTATCGTTAGTTTTAATAATATAGAACAAAAAGTCAAATCGGTTGATGACTTCGAAAAATCTATCGGAGAGTTAGTTAATGGTGAATCTAACACTAGCGCAAGCTGATGAGGATGTCAGCGCGACAAAAATTTTGAAAATTACCAATGAAAAATTGGCAATTAATGCAGTTGCAAATGGTTAACGTAGCCACGACTTGAAAACAATAGTTAAAGCACGGAATTATAATTCGTTGAGCGAGGCGATGAGAGTAGCTTAAGACGAATAAATAACGAATAATTCAAATTCCCCCATTTCCAGTATGCGCGGTCGATCCAAACATAGGACAATTAATAATGGAGATAGAGGTTTCGGCCGGGGAGTTAATAATTACTATCAAAATAGAAATTTTTCCCAAAACCAAAATTATTTCAGGAAACAAAATGCTCCGAGATAACAAAATTCGTCCAGGTATCAAAATTTACACATCAAAATCGAGGTGATAATCGCGGGATGAGATCTCGTGGGAATCCTTAGCGTGCTCCACGCTTTTCTTGTATAATTGAGACTAGAGGAGCAAAAATAACAGTGAAAACGTTTTTTTTTATGTCCCTAAAGGTAATGATAAAGATAGTCACGTAGTACTGAATGTAAACGGCTTAAATTACATTCGAATGAGAAATCAAAATGAAGATTTAGTTTTTTTGCTGGATTGCGGCGCTTCTATTAGTGTTATTTTTCCATCTAGTATTAGCGAGAATCAGTTTTTTGACACATCAAACTGGATTAAAATAAAAGTATATATGGGTCAAAAGTTACAATGGAGTCAGCGAATATTTTATTACAGTATGATAATATTGAGATAAGTCATAATTTCCATGTAGTAAAAGACTTTGGAGGTAACATTGATGGTGTAATTGGATCAGACTTCTTTGTTAAACACTATGCAGTATTAGATAACGAGACATTCTTGTTCTATTTTCACGTGAACGATAAAAACATAGCTATACCCTTAGAATCTGAACACAATAACTTTACAATAATTCCACCTCGTTGCGAAATTATTAAATATTTTGAAAGCAAACATAAAAATGATAGCTTAGTATTTCTAGAAGAAATATCAGAGTACCGGTGTAATTTCAAATATTAATGAGAGAAATTACACTTGAAAAAATTTTAAACCTAAATTAGAAGATTTTTCGAATTTCAACATTCATGAATTCGGAGATATTCTTTTTTCAGTTGACCGTTTAGATAAATTATTAAGTATAATAAATGTTAATGGATCAAATGAAGAAAAAAAGATATCTATTCACAAAATATGTGCAAAATATGCAGATGTTTTTCATTTAGAGAACTATCCATTTACAGTGACTAACGTTTATAAGTTCATATTAAACCGTATAGATTACCTTATACACAAAAATCGGAAATTCATAAGCAAGTAGATGAATTATTTAATGATGGTATTATTGAACCGACAAAGTCACCATTTTCTAGTCCCTTATTACTAGTAGAAAAGCGAGCTATGATTGGTCAAAAACGCTATACAGTAGTTATCGATTACAGACAATTAAATAGACAAATGACCGATGATAAATTCCCTTTACCATGTATGGATGAAATTTTAGATTCTTTAAAGGGAGCAGTATACTTTCCTCACTTGGATTTGTCTCAGGGTTACTATCAAGTGTAGTTAGAGCAAGCTTCGCGGCCTTGCACAGCTTTTACGTCAGACAGAGGACAATTTCAAATGACTAGGTCACCTGTGGGTCTGGAAATCAGTCCTAGTGCTTTTTCAAGAGCTATGACGATATCAATGGAGGGTTTAAATAACGAAAGATGTTTTGTCTACTTAGAAGACCTTGTAGTTTTTGAAAACAATTTAACAATTCATAATCAAAATTTAATGAAAGTGTTGCACCGCTTACGAAAAGTAAACTTAAAATTAAATCCACTGGAGTGTGAGTTTCTAAAAAAGGAAATATTATATTTAGGACATGTAATATCTTCTGAGGGAATTTCACCAGACCCACAGAAGATTAGTGCGATGCAATTATATCCAGCACCAAAAGATTCAAGCGAAACTAAACGATTTGTAGCATTCGCTAATTACTATAGAGAATTTATTAAGCAGTTTGCTGAAATTGCAGCACTTTCAAACCATTTGAGTGAAAAGGGAGAAGTTTTTCAGTGGACTCCAGGATGCGAAAAAGCATTGGAGCCGTTAAGACAAGCATTAATCCAACCCCCTGTTTCAGCCTACCCAGATTTTTCCGACAGAAATCAATTTATTTCAAAAACGGATGCTTCAAATTTGACTATGGGTGCCGTTTTATCAAATATTGATGATAAACCTATTGCTTCTGCGAGTCGGAAATTGAATAAAGCCGAAATAAATTACTGTACAATAGAAAAGGAGCTGTTAGCCATCTGTTGAGCAGTGGAAAAGTTCAGGCCCTAACTTTTTTCTAGAACTTTTTCGATTCAGACAGACCACAGGCCTTTGGTGTATCTTTTTGGAATGGTAAACCCGTATAGTAGACTCACAAAATTTAGATTAACTTTAGAAGAGTACGCTTTTGTTAAAAATATGTTAAAGGCCGCGAAAACGTCGTAGCGGACGCATTGTTACGGGTAACAATTGGTTCGGATGATTTGAAAACGCTTTTGTCAGCCAAAGCTGAAAATATGAAGGTAATAACCAGATCCCGAAAAAAGGAAATGGAAAAAACCGATAATTCTGAAAATGATTTTAACGATTTTTCAAATGAGAGGCTTAATCACCCTGGAGTTGTAGAATTATTGAGATCACCGCTAGAATGTGTTGAATTGAGATTTGTGTGTGTTGATGATTTTAATGAGAAACTTAGCCAGGGAGCATGTAAAAGAAGAAATAATGATTGCAAAAAAGTTAATACCTCATTTGATGAGAAATCAAATACTATTTATATAAATCAAGCAACTGTATCAAAGACGGACAGCCTAGGCACATCTTCGAGAGAGCCTTGAAAGAAAGGACCCCGCACTTTTTATAGGTAAAATGGTTCTCGGTGGAATTGTCTGTTGTAGTATTCGATGTACTGATTGAACGTGCAGAATCGCAAAGTTTGTTAATGGATAGATATTGAAATACAGGGCGATCAAGTTAAATATCAATAAATTTAAGCTTCAAGGAAGTTTTTAAAATAAGAATCACTATTCTAAGTATGATAGTTTTCAAGCAATTGTTACTTGAAGTTAAAATGCCTCAATGGGCCACCGCAATGGCCACGGTTATGTATCTAGCTAAAAATACTATTAGCGTTATTGTAGTGGCAACGACTTAATCAAACCTGTAACCTGTAGGTTGATATCAACGATTTTGTTTGACATCATTTAGACATTTATTTTTTTTTAAATTCCAATTAAAATTATTGTTAGATGTATTTACCATATAAAATAACTTTTGTAATACAATCTCAAATACTTTCCTTGAAAATGGAAATAGAGATATTCCGAAAGCTTGGAAAATAGTGTAAAGAGTACCCTATACTCATATATATATATACAAGGACAGGAATATTGGGGAAGCGGCGAAATTGTAAAAAGAGTACTCTTTACACTATTTTCCAAGCTTTCGGAATATCTTTATTTCCATTTTCGAGGAAAGTATTTGAGATTGTATTACAAAAGTTATTTTATATGGTAAATACATCTAACAATATATTCGGCAAATATCTACTATAACTATATACAGTGTGTACATAAAGTAACGTAACTTGCTAATATTTCGATTTCAGTTGGGTTTACAGAAAGAAATGTTAAATAAAAGTTTTTTCAAATAATCCCATACTATCTGTATAAGTCGATTAGAAGTATACAGGGTGCACCGTTGCTCCAAAATAACTTATTAACATAATTTTTCAAATAGTACACCATGTATATATTTTCAGTTTTTGTTAATCTATTAAATTACAAATACAACCGTCAAGACCGCATAATTCTAATCTCAATGGTTCTACAGTTATTGAGAAAAATAATTGACGGAAACGTTTCTATTACCACCATAATTAACAGCAACAAATAACTAATCTTATTTAATGAGATGTTCAAATTGTCTTCCTTCTTCTATTTGACAGTATCCAAGTCGATTATAAAAAGCTGATATGGTATTACGCAATTGCTGATTTGTTATTTGATGGGCTATTAACAGTATTCTATTTCTCAGTTCATCCAGATTATCGGGTTTTGTCTTATACACAATGTTTTTCAGATATCCCCAGAAGAAGTAGTCTAAAGGCGATAAATCGGGAGATCTGGCTGGCCACTCAATTGTGCCCCTTCTTCCAATCCACCTGTCTTGGAAAACTTCATTCAAGTAATTTCGAACAGCAACACTAAAGTGTGGGGATGACAGAAGAACCTATTACATTTCTGACATAAACAATTGTTTTATAATTTTAGATTCAAACTAATGTAACTTTGGAATTTAGAAAGGTAGATATATGCAGTCTTGACGGATGTATTTGTAATTTAAAAGATTATCAAAAACTGAAAATATATACATGGTGTACTATTTAAAAAATTATGTTAATAAATTATTTTGGAGCAAGGGTGCACCCTGTATACTTCTAATCGACTTATACAGATAGTATGGATTATTTGAAAAAACTTTTATTCAACTTTTTTTTTTGTAAGCCTAACGGAAATCGAAATATTAGCAAGTTACGTTACTTTATGTACACACTATATATATATATATATATATATATATATATATATATATATATATATATATATATATATGTTATATACGAAATATCGCTGACGTTTGAGTTCCACAGATTTCATATTACAGGAAGATAACAACTTCTCCGTTTTCATGGGAACGAAGCTAGATTGAATTTTACATAAAAAATTAACGCTGACGTTTTATAAAAAAACTTATAAATTAGATTTATCTAATGCAATCCAGTTAGTTACAATTTATTCTCAATTACTTGATTTTCTATTTTTTCTATATTATTGTATCTCAAGTGTAATTTAAATGAAAATCATTTTTAAAAACCCAAACGTGGTTTTGTGAATATAACAGTGGCGCAGTCAGTAGGATTCCTAAACACATTTAGAACAAGGGTTGCCTAACTAAGTGTGGTGGTTCCTAAACCTTTGAAGGAATATTCAAGTTCCAGCTCCAGTTCTTCACGAAGCAGACGGTCTCTCCGACACCAGGAACACGCAGACAGCTAACCAGGTGTAGCAACGCTCACGGACAAGGATTTCATCTGCCAAGGAAGGAATGAAAATAATAGCGTAAGAATTATCTCGTTTCATTATAATTTCACAGTTGCAATTTATTTCTTTTACCAAGTTGTATTATCATTTATTGCTTTTACTTTTATTTTTGACAAAATGCCTGAAACACGTAGTGGAACTAATACCAATATGAATAACGATGTTAACCCTGAAAGAGCACCAATCGCTCAAACTGATCAAATACCCCATGTTGAACCTTATAAATAATCCGAAATATTTTCCATTATTCCGGATTACGACAGTAATCAAATTTTCTTGAATACTTTTATCAACGCTTGCGAAACGGCTTTTAGAATGGCCGACAATGATCAAAGAATACTCTTAACTCTTCATATAAAAAATAAACTCAAAGGGCGAGCTGCCGAACTCGTCAATTCACGCGATCCTTCGAGTTGGGAAGAAATTAGTCTTTTAGATTCCCATTTTGGAGATTCTCGCGACTTAAATTCCCTAATTCAAGATCTTCAAAGAATGAAACAATTATCAAATGAATCACCCTTAATGTTTGTTTCAAGATTACAAACTTTAGAAGCAAAAATGTACTCAGCTATAAGCAAACAACAAAATTTAAATGTAGATCAAAAATTTGCACAAACTCGTCTGATAGAATCGTTAACTTTAAATACTTTATTAACTGGACTAGATCCAAAAATCGGTCAAATTGTTAGGGCCAGTAATCCTTTAAATGTTTTATCAGCTATTTCACGAATCAGAAGAGAACTTCAATTAACCTATTTTGAAAATCACAAAGTTCAAAATAATCGTATCCCAAATAATTTACCAATTCGTAAACCCAACCAGATTCGACCTAAACAATGTAATTTTTGTAAAAGAACAGGACATACTATAAACGAGTGCCTCACTCGCCAAAGACAGTCTCAAGGCCCACCAAATAATTATTCAAGACCAAACCAAACTTATAATTCACCAAATCAATCTACCCAAAATTTTCATCAAAGGCCAAATCCACAATATCAAAATAATCAGCAAAACTTTCAGCAGAGACCAAATTTTCAACAAAATCAAAATCGTCCGTCTGTAATTAGACAAAATCCGAATCTTTCACCTCAAAGACCGGGAAATCAACCCAATAATAATTTCAATCAACAGAGAACTCTTCATTTCAATCAAAATGACCCTGAAAGTGACCTTGACTATTATACCGATGATAGCCAAAACTATCTCGAAAATCCAGATCAATACTCTGAAAACGAGTACTACCAAGAAATTAACCCTAATTCCCCTGACTATTATACTGTTAATAGTGAAGAAGAAGAAGACTATTATACTGGTAATAGTAGCCTTAATTTTGAAAATGAATCCGAATGTGCTAACTATAACTATTTTGAAGAAAATAACTCTAACCTCGATAATGGAAATGTTTATAATTTTAATTCCGATAACCTCCTTAATCCGACTCATACTTTTTACCAGGATTTTCAACCATGTCCCTTACAAACGAGACCACCAGATTCCATAGACAATCATCTATCGATCCCAGATCTCAATCAACAAATTCAAACTATGAGTTTAAACTGTCCAGAACCCGAACAAACATTCCTATAAAAAATGCATTGCATGTAAATTCAAAAAACCTTTATTATATTAAAGACGCAACAAACAAATTTAAAATTCTGATTGATACAGGTGCAGGTTTGTCAATTTTCAAACCTCAAACTTGTCAAAATTATAAAAATCGATCCCCTGAAAATGTAATTATTCAAGGTATAACTAATCAAAAAATTTGAGTCAATGAATCGGTACTAATTCCGTTCACACCTAATAATCCACACAAAGTATTTATTTGCAATCTAGATATTGATTTTGATGGGCTACTAGGCTCAGATTTTTTAGAACACTATAATTGCATAGTTGACCTAAAGAACAAACAGCTTATCACTGATTTTAAAATTTTACCATTATATAAAGTAACCGAGAATGAAATTACTGATATTCCAATTGAAAACCAGTTTCCCCAAATTTACAAAAATGAAATTTCCATTGAACCTAGAACAGAACAAATTTTCAAACTTAAATGTGATTTAACTAATACTGATGCTATACTGGTAGCTCAGGAAGTAGAGAAAGTTAAGTTGCCAAACGCTTTAGTTAAAATAAACGAAAAAGGAGAATTCCTAGTTTCTATATTAAACGTTAATGCAATTCCTGAAACTGTTACATTTTCGAAACTAATTTTAGAACCATACGAAATAAATTCTGTAAATAATATTCAACTTAATAATACTGAAGGAATGTGCACAGATAGGAATTTAGAAGTGAAAAATCAATTAAGATTTGATCATCTTAACGATGAAGAACGAGATTTAATAACACAACTTTGTATTGATTTCGCTGATATATTCTATTTAGAAGGAGACCCGTTGACATTTACTAACGAAATAAAACATAGTATAGATACTCAGAATGCAAAACCAACTTATGTAAAATCCTATCGTTACCCCAAATCCATAAACAAGAAGTGAAAGACCAGATCAATAAGATGCTTTCACAGAAAATCATTCAGCCAAGTAATTCTCCATGGTCATCACCAGTATGAGTGGTACCTAAAAAGCTCGACGCGTCTGGTAAACAAAAATGGCGCGTGGTAGTAGACTACAGGAAACTGAATGAAGTTACCGTTGATGACAAATATCCGTTACCAAATATTGGTGACATACTCGACCAGCTTGGTAGATGTCAGTATTTTACGACATTGGACCTTGCTTCAGGATTTCATCAAATTGAAATAACTCCTGAAGATATACCCAAGACAGCTTTTACTGTCTAAAACGGTCATTTTGAATTTCTCAGAATGCCGTACGGTTTGAAAAATGCCCCTTCTATATTCCAGAGAGTAATGGACAATGTTCTCGCTGGAATTCAAAACGAAAGATGTCTTGTTTATTTGGACGACATCATCGTTTATTCCCCAACGATACAAGAACACATAACCCGCTTAACGGATGTGTTTAAAAGACTTCAAAATGCAAATTTAAAACTACAACCAGACAAGTGCAAATTCTTAAGGAAAGAAGTCGCATACCTTGGACACTTGATCACAGAAAATGGTGTTAAACCATTCCCTGCTAAAATCGAATGTGTCAAGAATTTTCCCCAACCAACGAATCAAAAAGAAATTGAATCCTTTTTAGATCTCGCTGGTTATTACAGGAGATTTATTGCGAATTTCGCAAAAATTTCAAAACCAATGACAGTACTTTCACAAAAAGACGTTTCTTTTAACTTTGACTCTAAATGTCAAAAATCATTTCAAGAATTAAAAGACGCCCTTACTTCTACCCCAATTTTAATATATCCAAACTTTGAAGAACCATTTCTTCTAACTACCGATGCTAGTGCATTCGCAATCGGCGCGGTTTTATCCCAAGGACCAATAGGCAAAGATCTACCAATCGCCTATGCTTCTAGGACCTTGTGCAAAGCTGAAACGAAGTACTCCACAATAGAAAGAGAACTTCTGGCAATTGTATGGGCGGTGAAACACTTTAGACCATATTTGTACGGCCGAAAATTTACATTGATCATAGATCATCGACCACTTACGTGGCTATTTTCGATAAAGGACCCTGGTAGTCGCCTGGCACGATGGCGCCTCAAATTAGAGGAATATGACTACCAAATTGAATTCAAATCTGGAAAATCTAATAAGAACACCGATGCACTTTCTCGTATTAAAATTAACTACATAAAAGATTTTGTTTCCTTTAAATCAAAATTAGAAAATTTCAAACAGCCTTACCCAATCTACCCTACTCTCGAACAAGCAGGGCCATCTACAGAATTGGACGAAAATGAAATAGAAATTGACTGGAATGTAGCCGAACAGGAATTTCTAAGATTTGTTGAACTATATAAAACCAAATCATTGATTGATTATTCCAAAATAGAATATTCTAATAATCAGTTATTAGACAAGCAAAATAAAAACATTTTAACATTCTTTCGAAAAGATAATTTACAAGATTTTCATGAAAAAATAATAGATGACATATTTGAAGAAAACCCTGACTTTTCTTACGGAAAAATTAATGTACTAAGTAGTAAATCTGTGGAAAACAGAAAATATTGATGAAAATGAAGTTTAAATTGGTTTCCCAAAATCAACAACATCCTGATAGTAGCCATTCTTGCCACAGGAGAATACAAGTTTTCACAGTATGATTCTGAATTTTGCGCAAACCCTCTAACTACTAGTCTAGCCCGTAACCCGTATCATGGGGTCTGTGAGACACTTGTCAACAAGTCACGCATTCCTGCTCCCATACTTCTTCCTATATCATCCTGCCGTTCCATCTACTTTTAAGTTGAGCCAACAGCAGTGCGCTCGTAGATTTTGAGCGATATAGGTGAACGTACGCGTAAATTATTTCGAGTTAAAGTACAAAATTGTCTGTGAGACCACTTGGTACGGGTTAAGTAACTTTTTAAGAAATCGTGAAATATGAAATATGAATCAGGAAGAACGTTTAGAAATAAGAAAAGTGTGTTATACATGTCCTAAAAGACTTAAACGTAAGACCCAGTACTTATGTCTGATGTATAAGAGCCCAGTATGTTTTGAGTGCACCTTTAAAATATGTAAAGAGTGTATAATTGACCTCTAAAATGAAGCTTGTTATTTTTGTAATTTTTGATAAAAATTAAAGAATATCTTTTTCTTATACTCTTGTTTATCAAGCTTCTTCACAGATAAAAGCGGTCTGGTATGTTTTTATTACATTTTGAGAAAAAAAACATGTAAATTCAAAATATTTTAAAATTTTGACTTTTCAAGAATAAATTGAATATTTTCGTGAAAATATGACTTAATTTCATAAAGTTTCCACATAGGGCATCTCATAATATATTTATATTTATAGTCGAACCATTTTCACACACTTTCCAAAATATATATATGTATATATAGCTAGTTGTCTCACAGACCCCACTGTACGACTTATGTCCTGAAAGTGGCTCTGTACGGGTTACGGGCTAGCTTCATATTTTTCACATTCATTATTCTCCAGCTTTTCATATGTAAACACCCACTTTGTGTCTAAAATTTGAACTCCACTTGGTTTTTCTGTCTCATAGCATGTTTTATTTTCTCTTATTGCTTCTAGTTCCCTATGAACTGCTCCTAGCCATAGTTTTTTATCTGCCCTATCTTTCAATTCATTAAAATCTCTCGGTACCTCATTGACAAATTGTGATGCATTAAACGCCATGTACAATTCATAATCTTCTAATTTTTGGGGAATTTTCTTCATTCTAGTTGGCCTGCTATCTTCTTCATCTTAATCTTCAATTTCATCATGCTGTTCTGTACTTTCATTTACTTTCATGTCATTTCCAATTTCGTTTATTTCCTCATTGTCAATTAGCTCAATGTCCCTTTTTTACCAAAAACATTGTTCATTAAATTTTACATCCCGTGAAATTATAATTTTTTTTTGCTCAACATTCCATAATCGATAACCTGTAGGCGCCTAACATTTCTTCAGGAATATGACTATAAGCAACACATCCAAATACCCTCAAATTGCTGACATATGGTTTTGACCCAAACCAAGCTTCTGCAGGTGTTATACCTGGTATATTAGAAGTCAATCCTCGATTTAAAACATAAGCTGCAAATAACACAGCCTCCCCCAAAAATGTCTTCGGTACATTTGATTCCGCAATCATTGCTCTAGCTACTTCTTTCTATATACTTCTATTCATGCGTTCAGCTTTGTTGTTTTGTTCAGGAGTATACCTCACAGTGTAGTCCTGAATAATATCATTATCTTTACAAAACTCTATAAAGTTGTTTGAGATATATTCACCCCCATTATCAGTTCTTAATTTTGAGATTTTGCACTTAAATTCAGCTTCTACCATATTTACATATTCCTTGAATTTTTTTAATACATCACTTTTCTTTTCAATTAAATATACTATTGTGAAATTTGTATGATCATCAATGAATGTATACAAAAAGTGTATGACCATTGTAAGATTCGGGTGTAATAGGACCACAAACATCCGAATGAATTATTTGAAGTACCCTACTGCTTTCTGTCCTAACACCAAATGGTATCCTAGTCATTTTACCAATCGTACAAGCTTCACAAAAGTCAACTTTTCCAATTTTAATCTTTTTGTCAATTCCTGTAGTCATATCATTTTTGATAATCTTTTCTAAACCCGAAAATCCTATGTGACCATACCTCTTATGCCACTTAATGAACTCATTTTGTATTGGGTTTGTAACGTGCTCTTTTCTTCTCCCTTCTACATTTCCATTATAATTATATTTCAGGTGCTTATTCTCAACCAAGAGAAGTGAGCGTTCCTACGAGAAAATCCGCCATTGTTCCATTGAAATTTTATACGCCGTATTCTCGGCGATTCCCCTCCTATGAAATTTTAATAAAAGAGGAGCAATTTTGTTCTCCTGCTTTGAATCACACGAATCTAATATTTTCATGCGAATCGCATGCGCATAACGTATTTTACATTGGTATGTCATTGAAATGTCATGAATCAAAAGTAAGATACTTTTATTTATATTTACTGTTTATGCTCAACCAGAAAAATTGTGTGGCTTCTTCCTCCATATACAATATATAAAGAATAATTATATGTATGCATATATTTATTTACTCTATCAAAAGTGAAGTTGACTGGAGCTTCCACAATATTTAAACCTTCAACTTGTATTGCGTTCATTTCCAAAATTTCAGAGTCTATAGCTGAAAGAGGCTTCGCTGGTTCACCACCCCCTGTGCCAATGGCATACCGTTTAGCAGCCACAGCTTTTGATTTGGTATTTTTTTTTTCAAGTCTTGCCAAGTTTAAAAAATTATATATAAGTAATACAATTGACAAAGTTGAAATAATTCAAGTTACTTTACTCCACTGCCGCCATTCTTTTTGAGCACCATTTGGTATGCTATTTAGATTATTGGCCAGTTCTTGCCAAAGTGTTTGGGCCTTTTTGAATGTAAAACCATTTGTAAACCGGCCTGTTTGCAAATCTTTATGCTCCTTCATAAACTGAGCTAATATATCTTTTTGCGCAGAATTAATTGAAGGTTTTCGGTCCATTTTCATTTTATTTTATATTTGAAAGTTTGAAAGATCAAAAAAATTAAAACGACATCTATCAAGATATGACGTTTTCTTGTTACTCTTAAACTACTATTTGAGCAAATGATCTACCACATACATTCCAATTCATTGATAACATACGGCAACAATGTCCAAGTATTTCGCATAGCCCAGAATGCGGTTCAAAATTTCAAGAGAGCAAGGAACGTTCCTACTCGCGTGAGAGAATACTCACTTCTCTCAACTATGTTCTATCGATGAGAATAGGCGTCCTGATAATTTTATATTTCTCAAACACTCGTGAATAGTGTTGCGTACCGTATTTTGTTGTAACTTAAATATCTCATTCGTTGTAATAGAGTTGCATACTTTATTGTGATAAGATTCAATTGTTGATATCTATGACATATTTGTTGATCTCTGGACGTCTATTCTTGAACAATGAGCGGCATAGATTTATGACGAATGATCACATGAGGCGATCGTCGTTATATTCTTGGCCCGTGATCCGGTATTATTAATCGCATGAAAGTCATACGTTCCGGATCGCATGGTCCGAAATAGGGGAGCAGGCTCGAATGAATTGACATTTGGGCCGTAAAGGAGGTTATTTTATGGAAATTTGTTTTCATTCTGTCATAGAGAAATAATTAGAAAAAAAGTACTATATAATTACCACTTCTCCATGCATTCCGTAATTATTCTGATAGTTCTCTGCCTTTTTGAATCTTAAATTCATGCGCAAAGACTTGAAAAAAATACTTTGACGTGAGTTTGAGTGGATTTACTGGTTTTCAGTCTTTGCAATCGGTGTTTAATCATGACAATGGAGAACCATTATTTTTAGTACGTAATGAGAATTTACGGGAGTCAGAGGATGAAGTAAGAATGGACGCATATAGGGGCTCCAGGTTTTTATATGGTCATCGCTTGGAAGTGTGCCGTTTGTAGGGTGTTCTTTTGTGAGGATTGAAGTTCGACTCATTTTCATGCAATTTTAATACTAACTGATTTACTAAACAGACTTATTATTATTGGTTATATATCATAACAAATATAAGAAATTATTAATGACAGAAAATTATGACAACCGTACAAAAAAAGAGGCCAAGAGACCAGAAATAACTAAAAAGTAGATCTTTTGTATCAAATAATGCTGGCAACCACGCAATAATTTTGGACGTTGACATGAAGGTTCAAGAATTAGTCGATTTCGACAGTGGGATTCGATAGATCGCACGGGATAGATCCCTTCGTACGAGAGAAGCACCGGATTGTATGATTTTCAAGAATAGCTACCCTGGAGATTGGGTAAGGTATTTTAATTATTAGATTTTGCTTTAGTTTTTAGCCTCGATTATCGTGTACTATCGATTATATTATTGTTTGGTTAACATTTCTGTGTAGATGAGACTAGCTATCAACACGGACGAACGCGATTCCCAGTGTGAAACATAGACTTGCGAATATTCTTGGTTGACGTCAATTCCCTGTCAATCCTGATACCCGGCTTGGGATTGGGAAGTAGTCTTGTTCTGGTTGTTGAGAATTTTGGTCTGGGTGATATTAAAAAGTGTGCTAAACCTCTACGGTTATTCTTTCATATCTGGCTGTATTTGGGCCATCTTAATTGGATTATGAAGGAAAACCATTTGATTTTTAACTTGACCATTCTATCTTGCCTCAGTTGTTGATATTTTTGGATTTTGGTGTCGAGTTAAAATAACCGCATGCGGGATTTATTTGAGGGAAGCCATTGTTGATTCTGTTAATCAACATGCCGTTCCATAACCAAACTGGCTACAGTGAAGTTATTCTTGCTAAAGAGTTTGACTTAAACCCTATAACATCTAGAGGTGAGTCGATTATTTTGTCTATATCTCATTTGTATTAACACCGCAATTGCTATTGAATCAATTAATTTCGTTCATTTTGAACTATTCGAGTCTACTATGATGCTTTTCAAATTTTCATTCCATAAGTAAAACTTCTATCAATGTTCAATGTAATTTGTTTCAACCCACTGTTATATTACTATACGGTGATTGGAAGAAGTGAGTATTTACTCTAGTAGCTTCCGTAAGTTCTTCAGTTTATACAGTGTGTCGCATTTAATATTTTCACTGTTTGAAAGATTATAGATTTGAATTTTCGCAGAGTCATACATGTTGATGGGCCACATCTTTTAAGTTAATCAACTAAAATCTGAACTTTAATCTCAGCCTACTATGATTTCACAAAAAGGGTTACTTTTCCGATATTTTGCTTCGCGTTAAAAATATCGAAAAAAAATATTCGAAAAAATTGTTCAGAATATCATTTCAACCGCACATACCGAAATTCATAACAAAATTCGCATTTTTAATTTTTCAATTTTTTTGCCCACCCACATTTATTATTACAAAATATTGTTCAATTTGATCAATATTCCTTCGAAAGTGCTGTTTAGTCTACTAATATATTTGAATACATGACACTGTGTCAAGAATTTAATTTCCACGGCACAATAATTATCAAAATAAATGATAATTTAGTATAATTAGACCAAAAAATGAAAAATTGAAAATGTGAATTTTGTTATGAAATTTGGTATGTGGGGATAGAATAATATTCTGAACAACTTTTTTCAATAATATTTTTCGATATCTCTAACGCGAAGGAAAATATCAAGAAGCGGTCCTGTTTGAGAAATCGTAGTAGGTTAAGTTTGAAGTTTACATATAAGTTGACTATTTCAAGAAATGTGGCCCATCAACCTCCATGACTCTACAAAAATTCAAATCTCTAATTCTTCAAACAGCGAAAATATGGAAGTGTCTTCATCTTATATGCGACACACTGTAAGTAAAACTTAAGGCCTTGTATTTTATTGGGAATTTGCAATGTTATTTGCCTTGATCATTATTATATTACTTCACTATGATTTGATATGTGAGCATATAATTTTAGTAGTAACTTCTACCTTTATATATTATTTTGATAACTGGATTTTAATTTAACTTTGGCTCTCTCAAGTGTTGTTAAAGCTACTTTCACATAAACATACGCTTAACTTTCCCTGAAGAGGAGTATAGCTCCCCGAAGAGGGCCACCGTGTAAACCAAGTATCACAGATAAGCTTATCTAACTTTTGTTTATGTAGGATAATTAAAATTTAGTGTAATCACCCGTACGCTCTATATGAATTTTCATTTCTCTATCTAATTGTATTTTTGTTGTACTTAATTTTGTATTTACTTGACTTCAAGATCTATATTATCTGATCTTTAACTTTTTTTCCAATTGTTACACATTTTGGAAATCAACTTCAATTTAATACACTTTTATTGATTGAGTAAAGTAACATTTTAGTTATAGTTTTATTTATTTAGTTCACCATAATTTCAGTTAATTTCAGTTGTTTATCGTGTGGCTCTGCTAGTGCCTACAAGTACTAGGGGTTTCCGACTCGAACCATCTAAGTCGGTGGCGCGGCTCACTTTTATATTTTTTTCTTCTACCCTCTGCGGCTGAGCTCGGGCATAATTTGCCAGTAGAGAGACCTCTGGCAGAGTACTTTTAGAGAACGAAAAAGACGTAGCAGGTTTTCCAATTCCGATAAAACAAATGAAATTTCATAGAGGTTATTCCTTTTTTCTATTCCTATCAACTTATTATGTTTATCAAATAATTTGACATGACCCTTTTCAAATACTATTTTCAAACCAAACATTTCTAATCTTTTTATTGATAATAAACTTTTCCGCAAATTGGGTACATATAATACATTTTTATTTGTGCACTTGACAGCTTTATTATTAACCTCACTATAACCTACAATATTGCCTATACCCGTTGCCAATAACAATTGTTTTTCCTTTGCTACAGCTATCTAAACAGGTGTAGTGAAATACAAAGGATTACCTTTAGAATAAGGCTTTATTCAACAGAAAATACGAGACATAAAATTGATTGACAACTTTCTAACAACTGACAATGTCATGAATATGCTTAAAAGGGTGATATTATGACATTCTTCCTGCCTTCTTATTTCTCTACAAAGTCTTCTAAATATTGAGGACGCCTTCGCATCCTGATTGGCCTATCGGGTACTGCGTCTTTATTGTTCTGGTCTTGAATTAGATGGTCTTGATCTTCTGGAATACTTTGGTCTCTACTTTCGTGAATGCTTTGATCTTGATTTTAATGCTCTTCATTTAAATGGTCTTGATCTTGATTGACAGAATTTTCATCGCAACGAATTAATGATAAGTCTCCTCGATGAGCTAAATGCCGAGTTGAAACAGTCTTTTCTTCTCCATTTTCCAGTCTGATATGGGCGTATTCCGAGTTGGCTTCTAGGAGTTGGACTTCTTCAACTAACGGTTCGTATTTATTCAAACGGACGAATCTCTTCAATAGTACTGGTCCTGGTGCAGCTAGCCATGTAGGAACCGACGATCCATAAGTAGAGCGCCTCACATAATCAAACACACGTTCATGTGGGGTCGAGTTAATAGCAGTACATAAGAGAGATCTAATAGAGTGAAGAGAATCCACTAGAACCTGCTCCCATTCGTTTATTTTTAAATTTTGAGATTTTAAAGCCAACTGGATGGTTTGCCATATAATTCCATTAAAACGTTCGCACTGACCATTACCTTGAGGATTATAGGGAGTCGTGCGACAATACCGTGAGACTCTAAGAATGACTTAAGTTCACGGGACATGAAAGAGGTACCTTGGTCAGAATGAACATATGCCGGAGTGCCAAATATAGGGAATATTTGACGCAAACATTGGATTACTGTAGAGGATGATATGTCGGAACATGGAAATGCGAATGGGAATCTGGAAAATTCATCAACAACTGTTAGTAAGTACTTATTTCTTGAAGATGACGGCAAAGGACCTCTAAAATCCAAATTAAGACGTTCAAATGGTGAGGTGGCTTTGATTAACGTTCCTTCATTTTTGTGAAATTTCGGTTTAATTTCAGCACAAACAGGACAAGAGGAAGTAATTTGACGGACGTCTTCTACAGAATACGGGAGATTTTTGCAGCGTATCCAATGGAAAAACCGGGTAATACCAGGGTGACACAAAGAAGAATGTAAATCAAATAATTTCTTTTGATCAGCCGATGACATGATTGCAGAAGTAATACGGGAAAATGCATCAGCTACCGTGTTTTGACTTCCTGGCCTGTAAACGATATCATACTTGTAACATGACAATTCTAAACGCCAACGTTGAATTTTCTCATTTTTGATTTTTGAAGAAGACTTGTTATTAAACATAAATGCCACTGACTTTTGATCCGTAATGAGCTGAAAATGTCTACCAATTAAAAAATGTCGCCACTTTTTCAGTGCTTCTACTATTGCGTACGCTTCTTTTTCAATTGACGAATGCTTTTGTTCCTGAGAGGACAAGGTCCTTGAGAAAAATGAGACTGGTCTTCCTGATTGGGATAATTGAGCAGCTATCGCAAATTCTGAGGCATCTGTTTCAACAGTTAGCACAGCATCATCATCGATTGAAGAAATCGAAGAGTTAGCTATGTCTTGTTTGAGCTGTCTAAACGCCAAAATTGCTTTTTCAGACAATGGGAAACTTGTGGCTGTGTGCTAGCGGCTGAATTTTCTCGGAAAATTTAGGAACCCATTTAGAGTAGTGTGCAAACATCCCTATAATTCTTCGAAGAGAAGTTGTAGTATCAGGTACTGGTAAATTCAAGAGAGGCTTAAGTCGTTCTGGATCTGGCTTCATAGTTTTGATGCATATTAAATAACCAAGAATGCAAATCGATTTCAGGGAAAACCCTGATTTTGTTTCATTTATTGTTAAGCGGTACTTCTCAATGACATCCAAAAATTTTTGTAAATTTTGATCATGTTCTTCTTGTGAGTTACCGCAAACAGTGACGTCATCCAGATAAGCATAGACGCTTTTAAGATTTTCTTTCTTGATGATACTGTCGAGGGTTCGTTGGAAACAAGCGACTCCATTTGTAACACCAAACGGAATTCGAGTGAATTGATACAAATTTCCACAAGCTTCAAATGCTGTGTAGATCTTTTCTTCATCTTTGATTGGAATTTGGTAATAGGCACTACGGAGGTCAATTGTACTAAAAACGGAATATTTCGAAATTTGGTTTACAATGTCTTCTACCCGTGGCAATGGATATGCATCCAATAATGTGTATTTATTTATGGTTTGAGAATAGTCAATACACATACGTTTCTTGTGGTTTTCACTTGAAGTTACGAGAGGTTGAGCTCGCCAGGGGGAGATACTGGGTTCTATGATCTTTTCTTTTAGAAGATGTTTGATTTCTTGCCCAATGAAGTTGAGGTCTGAAGTCGTAAATCGACGTGATTTTATTGCGATTGGCTTGCAATTAAACGTCAAATTTGAAAATAAGCTGAATGGTTCAACATTTGCTACTGCTAAATTGCATATTGATAGGGTAGATTTGTCACCTCCAAAGAGAATTTCGAGTCGGGAATGCTGCTTCAAAATATCATGACCAATGATCACTTCCGTGCAGAGTTCATCTAGGACTAAAAGTTTCACATTTGAATAATTGTTATCCAAAATTTGTAGGCGTACAATACAATATCCCAGAACTTGCGACGTGAGAGATGTTGAAGCCATTTTAACATTAACTCTTGATGGAATGACAGGAATATTTCTGCTGGTAACAATTTTACTTGAAATATAACTATCAGAACTCCCTGTATCGACTAGTGCATGTGTGATTATGTTGTTTATTTTAATTTGAATAATAGATTTGGATAAACAACTAGGGGAAACAGCAGAAATTGTAGACAGAATAGCAGCAGATGTTTTGTGAGTTCTTCTGGTGTTACTTGATCTACACACAGTTGAAAAATGACCTCTTTTATTGCAGGAATTGCAAACTGCATTTTTCGCAGGACAGTGTTCGCGAAGGTGTCTATCTCTGCCACAAAAAAAGCATTTCTGAGAAGATGCAGCAGCCGCTAACTGCCTGGTTGGTGAGTTTTCAGAATCTTGAGACGGCTCTGAGTTTTGTAAAACAGCAACACTTGAATCGAAAGAACTTGATGAATATGATTCAGCATGCTGCTTGGCTATTTCTAACGCTCTCGCAGTATCAAACGCTTGAATTAAGCTCAAAGAAGAGTGCTCTTAAAGCCGCTGTCTAATTTGTGGTGAACTTAAACCACTGATAAATGAGTCTCGGATAAAGTCATCTCTATTCTGTTCGGCAGAAACAGCTTTAAAATTGCAGTCTTTGCTCATCTGCTTCAAAGTTTGTAAATATTGGTCAATTGACTCACCCGCTAGCTGTCTTCTTGATGAGAGAGAATATCGAGAAAATATTTCATTTTTGGGCTTCAGGTAGAGGCTTTCAAGGATTTTTATGGCATCTTCATATGTTGTACTTTCACTAATGGACTCAAAAACGACTGGACTAACGTAGTTTATTAGTAGATTCAGCTTCTTCGTGTTGTCCTCCGCATCAACCGCTTCTAGAAAGTTCACGAATGACCTGTACCAATGATTCCAAAGTTGACCTGCGTTTCCAAGTGTAACATCTATATCTAGACGATCGGGGCGGAGTAGTTTATCCATTTAATAAATTTTCTGTTGAATAAATTGTAGTGAAATACAAAGGATTACCTTTAGAATAAGGCTTTATTCAACAGAAAATACGAGACATAAAATTGATTGACAACTTTCTAACAACTGACAATGTCATGAATATGCTTAAAAGGGTGATATTATGACAACAGGTTTATCTAACATATTTAATTCTGAAAAACAATCTTTGCTATTGACCATGTGATCTTTGCATCCAGAATCGATAAAAAAAGTCAAGAATATTTTTGTGCGTATGATTATTAGGCTCACAATTAGTTTTAACTTGACCAAAAAAACAAACATCATTTTCGGTATCATTACATTCATCAACATTATCACAATTCTCAGCTTGTACAAAGTTACTTCGATTTACATAATTTTTGTTAACGTTATAAGAATTGTTTTGGTGCTCACCTCTCATAAACCTATTAGTATTACCTCTATAATGTCCTCTAAAGTTTTTGTTTTTACCGTTTTCCAAACATTGTTTCCCATTATTTTTCTTTTCGAATTGTTTAGGTTTGTTATACTTTCTTTTGATTTTGGAATCAAACCCAATATTTACTTCCACTAATAATCAGCTTTAATTACAATCACAAACATATAAGCATACTAACTAATACTAATTGTTACAATTTAAAAAAAAATACGTTTGTGTTCGTCTATTGTCTCTGTTCAACTCTCCCTCTTTGCTCGAGCAGGTGCTCATGCAAGAATGTTTAATGATGCGGCGTTGCCGCTATGCACCTTTTGGCAGGCCCGATGGGAAAACTGACCATGCCCCCCGCAAAAAGAAGTTTCAACTGTGCAGCGCAACAAATTCGCTCGCAGTTGGCTTTTCGTAAGGAAAAACATAACCGATTGAAATTAACGTAACAACCTTGAACAAAAAACACACTGGTCATTAGTCCTTCACTCTTCTGAGTCATCAAGCGGCAACGTGCAGATCTTGGCCAAAGACCTTTTTAGGTGGCCATCTGTTGTACGGATTGTGGCCACTCTTGCTACTCCGTCTGCGCCTGTATGAACGGTCTCCACGCGTCCCAGCTTCCACTTCATTAGAGGTTGGTTATCCTCTTTTAGTAACACTAATGTGTCTATTTTAAGCGAATCATGATTGTATTTCCATTTGGTTCGCTTTTATAATTCACTCACATATTATTTGTTCCATCTCTTCCAGATATTATGCTGCTTGACTTGAGCTAAATGCTGATACATGGATTGCCGGTTTCTCGGCAAGTATAACCCAGTATAACCGGGCTCAGGAAAAGCGTTTAACGAGCGACCGATTAAGAAGTGTGATGGTGTTAAAGGATGAAGGTCATGGGGAGAATCTGATAGGGGTGATAGTGGTCGAGAATTTAGAATTGCTTCCACTTCGGTCAAGATAGCATACAATTGATCGAAAATGAATGATAAATCTTCTGTAATACGTCTAAGATGGTACTTAATACTTTTAATCTCCGATTCCCAAAGTCCACCAAAGTGGGGGGATCGTGGAGGTATGAACTTCCACGCTATGTCGTTGGCTTGAAAGGAATTTGTTAAATTGTTTTCGTTATTAATAATGAACTTTCTCAAATCATTTAGGGCACTATTGGCTCCAACAAAGTTTGTGCCGTTATCACTATAAATACAAGCAGGCTTGCCCCTTCTGGAAATAAATCGTTTTAATGCTAATAGGAAAGCATCAGCACTGAGATCACTCACCAATTCTGTATGAATTGCCTTTGTAACACAACAAATAAATATCTATGCATATTTATGATTTCGATACCTTGTATCCCCGTCCGGATTTGCTTTTTACCGACATAGGGCCTGCACAATCAACGCCGACGAATTCGAACGGGTGTCTCGATTTCAAACGCATTTCTGACAAGGATGCCATTATAGATTGAATTTAAGTGGGTTTATATCTACAACATGGAATACATTTTCGTACAATTTTTTTAACTAATACACGTTCCCCTACGATCCAGAACCTTTCACGGAGCGTGACCAAGGTGTGCTGCGGCCCCGCGTGCATAAGCCTCAAATGCTTGTTCCTTACAAGTAGTTCAGCCAAGTGACTCAGTTACCGTCCACCAACTTGTAAAACGCCATTACGGTCTAAAAAAGGATTAAGACTAATGATTTTGCTATCAGTGGCGGTTTTACCATTGGTCAGTTTATTAATGTCACGCTGAAAGAACTCACTTTGCGATAATTTTATTAGGCAGTTTAATGCATCGCCCAATTCCGAGACTTCCAACGGTCCAGTCTAGTTTAATTCAGGATTTCCCTTGGCCTTGAGGTTTAAATAGAAACGTCTTATATAGGCGGTTATTCGTTTAAGTTTATTGATGTCTGAAAAGTGTTTAATAAAATTGTTTTCTGAACACGAGATAAATAAATTAACCCTTTGCTTACGAATATCGGGCAAGTTTTTGTTTTCGGGCCAACTAGCCCCTTTTTCCCTTAGGAATGGAGGTCCGTCCCACTACATCACATTATTCAATAAAATTGTGGGTCTTACACCCCTCGACACGAGGTCCGCAGGATTATTTCAAGACGATACGTGACACCAACTATCCGATGCTGACAAATCTTGGATTTCGGCTACCCGATTACCAACGAAAGACTTTAATTGATTCGGTGAATGTTTCAACCAACCCAAAACTACCGTTGAGTCTGACCAGTAAACACACTGATCAATTTCAATACGTAATGACCTTTTTACTACATTCGACAGTCTGACTAATATTACTGCTGCCATTAATTCAAGTCGCGGCAACGTGACGGTCTTTAATGGTGCGACTTCAGATTTTGCGCATGGAAGATTTGTAAACACCGCCCCACTCTTATCAATTGATCTTAGGTGAATACAAGATCCGAATGCATCTTCGGACGCATCCAAAAATCCGTGCATTTCAATTCTCACTTCACCTTGGCATATAGCGCGCCTCGCTAGCGCTTATTTAGTACCGACAAATCCGCTCTAAATTCACTCCAAAACGCTTCGATTTTCTTTGGAACCCTCTCGTCCCAAGATAGCTTCTCGAGCCACAATTTTTGTATCAATATTTTCAATAAAATGACACTTGGTGATAGGAGGCCAAAAGGATCCCAAACCTGTGAGACGTTTGGAAGTATGCTTCGTTTAGAAACCTTGGATTCAGATACATTGGATATTTCAAACACTAGTTTATCGCCAATTGGCTGCCACATAATACCTAGTGTCTTTGCATTTTCATACTCTCCAAAGTTAATTATATGATGATCTTCAGTGCCATCACCTACGTATTTTGACACGTCTGGATTATTCGAATAAACCTTTCGAAGTTCAAAACCACCCTGTTTAAGTACGTTGCTTATATCGAAACACATTTGTGCAGTTTCTTCTAAATCATCCGCTCCGCTTAGAAGATGGTCAACGTAAAAATATGTCTGAATGATTTCCGCTGCCTTCGGATATTCACTTTCGTTTTCATTTGCCAGCTCAAATAGGCACCGGATTGCCAAATATGATGCCGCCGCTGTACCATTTGTTACGGTTTTTAATTCGTGAGTAGTTAACGTGTCACTCGGGCTTTCTCTCCACAAGATTCGCTGAAACTTGTGTTGCTCGGGCGCGATTGAAATCTGGCGATACATCTTCGTAATGTCCGCGCTTATCACAAATTCATGTTGCCTTAGTCTTAATAAAATTGGAAAAAGAGTTTCTTGAAGGGTCGGTCCGACATACTGCAAGTTATTGAGCGACAATCCGGAAAAAGTTGGCGACGAAGCGTCAAACACGACTCTAAGATTCGTTGTTAAGGTATCATCTTTTATACCTCCATGGTGAGGCATGTAGTTGGATAATTTTTCAGGTTCGGTGTCCTGTATCCTACTCATATGGTTTAAATCTTCATATTCGCGAATAAAATCACAGTATAATTTTTTCAAATGTGTGTCAAGTTCTAATTTGCGTTCTAAAGACATAAATCGTTTTATAGCTTTTTCCCGCGAACTCCCTAATTTTTCCGGATTTTCCTTGAATGGTAACGTTACTACAAAGCGTCCGTCCTTGTTTCGTTCAGTGTATCGCGAAAAATGCTCCTCGCATGCATTTTCATCTTTCGACCTCGGTGGCTTTTAGGGTGTTTCTTCCACTTCCCAAAACTTAATTAAGCATTTTTGAATATCCGTATCAACGTTGTCATTGTGTATGAAATTGCACACGATAGAATTAGACTTTACACCTATTGAGCCCGACACTACCCAACCGAGATGAGTTTTTTGCAATATGGGATTGTTTCGCCCTATTTGTATCTGCCCTGTACTGATAACCTCCCAAAATATGTTTGCCCCTATTAAAATTTCGATTTTGCTTGACTTGAAGAAGGTTGGGTCGGCTAAATTTATGTAACCAGGCACACAAAGCCTTGAAACATCAACGTTTACTGTTGGCAAGTTTTCCGATATTTTATCGACATTTGACTTTAACATTTGACGAGTTATTATTTGAACCTCCAACTGTAATATTTGCTTCATGAGTTTTTAAATTCAATCGCGTACATAAATCTTTGGTCATAAAACTTGACTGCGCGCCACTGTCTAGCAGCGCTCGTGCTATATGAAGGTTACCGTCGGTGTCTGAAACCTGGACGTATGCTGTCGAAAGAAATACGTGGTCCACCGACAGTACTACCGAGTTTCCTTGTTGATGATTTGTTGCGGAACCTTGCGTGTTTGCCGTCACTTCATCGCGTTGCTGTGGTCCCGAACATGCACTGCGTTCCCTGTGCAATAATGTATTGTGTTTCCCATGACATTCAATACAGGTGCTACGTCGGCATACCTCACTGTAATGACCCCTTTTAAGACAGTTGGTGCATAATTTCAGTGCCTTTGCCTTACCTTCGCGTTCGTTTACCGATAGATTGAGGAACCGTTTACAGTTATGAATATAATGATTCCCTTCGCATACAACACAAAATGCTGAACGAGTTTGACTATCTGTTACTAAAAATGATCTAGTATTTGAGCTGGAAACTTTACGCTTGTCTGTTTGATTCTGTGCTTTCATTTCTAGCATATTGGCCCTTGACTTTAAAAAATCTTTCATGTCCTTAAAAGTAGGAATTTCTATATCCGATTTAACATTTTCCCACTCGCGTATCGGGATATTATCTAATTTCGAAGAAATCAAAAAAACAAGTAGCGTATCCCACTCAGATACTGGTTGATTCAATTGACTAAGTGCCCGCAAGTTTTTTTAAAAATCGTCTATAAGTTTTCTCAGCCCGCTAGCGGATTCCTTAATTACTGGATCGCCGTTGAATAATGATTCAACATGATTATGAATAAGCAATTTGTTGTTATCATACCATTCTAATAATGCATTCCACGCTACCTCATAGTTTGCCGCTGATATCTCTAAGGATTTCATGACGAAAGCCGCCTCTCCTTTTAGCGATGCTCTGAGGTAGTGGAGTTTTTGAATATTGCTTACAGACTTATTTTCGTGGATTAACGAATAGAAAGTGTCTCTGAACTCTAACCAGTGTTGATACACGCCACTATACTTTGGAAGGTTTATGGTTGGTAACCTAACATTATTTAACGACTGTGAATACTCGTTCGTGCTGCTTTCGGGACAAGCCCCCGAACTAATTATTGAATCACTCGGACATAATTTAAATTCCTGTTCACGTAAAAATCGTTTAGCTAACGCTATTTGTTCGAAATATTCATCCTCCAATTTATGCCGTAATTATAATTGATTATCTAAGTCCGCGGTATCTACTAATTTTTTTTATAGTGTTCTGAATATCTTCGAACTCAAATTTAACTTCCTTTAAGGCTCCGTTATCAGCCACTACGGTAAAATAATGAACCTCAGCTTCCACTGAAAACCACAAGATGGGGAGAGGATGTTGTTTTATCCCAAATTTGAATCATATATTCTCGGAGCTGGTAATTTAGTTGACCAAATAAGTGGTCAATGGTTGATTACTATTATAATCTTGAATAAATACTTGTTCAACCATGTACCGGACAAATAAACACGTGATATTCATCTAATATCCTTGACTCTATCGTCTCTATCCTATAGTGGAACGAAAATAAGAACACTTTTGCCAGCTACTATACCGAAATTATTTACCAGACAAATCCTTTAATTTTACTGAAACCTTCAAAAACAAACAACATTCAATTGAATAAATCAATATAAATAAATGAAATCACTTTTAAAGATCCAACTTAGCTTATTGTGATTTATTATAGTGAAGAGAATATATAATGCGAGATCTTTGATTGTCTATATGAGAAACGCTTTGAAGGCGTTCGTGTATAACAAATACTTTTCCTATTAAAAGTTAACATTATTGCATTACACACGTTGTACCAGTTTACATTAATTTATATTATCGAGAGTACGAAATCTGATACAAATGTACCTATTCTGGCAACACTGGATTGGAAAATTAGAGTCTTATATCGGAAACTATCCTCTCGATATGATATACCTATCACTCGAATGATACTGATTCAGTCAGCGCCCTCTGATGTCAAATCGGTACAACCAAATAAGACAGAATTTTTGGCTACCATATTTGAATTACGGCGCTAATTACGCCGCTTTTATTTCATTCAGTTCTTGATAAAATAACAATATTTTCGCTGCATTGTCACATATTTGTCTATAAAATAATGTTATGAAGGGTGTACCACCTTTATTTCATTTCAATCTTCATTGCTCAAAATTGGGGATATTTGACAACGTCTGTGAAATTTATTACTATTTATAACAAGAAACCCATATAAATTATGATGCACACTACCTTAATAGTTTGGCAATCAATATAACACCTTACGTCTCCACTAAAATCATTAATAAAAATTAACTGAATGAAAAACTTAAGCCATGTTTTTACGGTCATATTTTCGTTCAATAACGGGCCCTTAAAGCATCGACTCTTTCAATAATCTGCATAACATCATCCTCTGTAACTGTTTCCGATTTTAAGAAATTATTCACAACTTTTGGAAAGTGTGTTGATTTTGACATTAATGTAAATCTTCTTTTTATTGAAGTTGCTAAATCAGACATTGTAGCGATTGATGAGTATTTAAAATCTTGTAAGCTATAATTTCTTAACTATAAACCTACGTAAAAGCAATTCATCAGCATTAACGAACCAAAGAAATGTAAGTTTTAAAAAGGAACTTTCTTTCTTGTCGCTCGTCTCTCTTCGTATATCGTCCAATAATCCACTGGGCAGCTGGCCAAACCAGCAGAACGCCAACGGCTGCCGGGAACAATCTCGATGCTTGCACGTGGTGATTATAACCCCCACCTTCGATTCTGCTTGGATTTTTAGCAGAAAAACCGCGCTTTCCTACCACAATGTTTAGGTTTGATATACTTTCTTTTGATTTTGGAATCAAACCCAATATTTACTCCCACTAATGATCAGCCTAGCTTTAACTGTAGATGGGGATCACTTTGGTGGTTCCAAAAACCTATATTCAATGTGTCAGCAGACACCCTGTATAAGCATACTAACTAATACTACTTGTTACAATTTTTGAAAAAGTACGTGTGTGTTCCTCTATTGTCTCTGTTCAACTCTCCCTCTTTTCTCGAGCAGGTGCTCACGCAAGAATGTTTAATGATGCGGCGTTGCCGCTACGCACCTTTTGGCAGGCATGATGGGAAAACTGACCAAGAACCATAAGTCTCTTCTTATATGTCCCCTCTTGCCACATCCATTTCTCAGCCGTTTTAATTTCTCCAACATATCTCTTTTCTTCTTCAGCCAATAATTTTGCTTTTACATCATACTTCAACTGGCCTGGCTCCATGTTTTCAATAATCATTTCAATAATCGTTTCGAATGATTTTGGTAAGTTACAAATCACATCTTTATCATCTACTTTGGCACCTGTTGAGTTTAGTTGCCGTAGAGTTTCTTCAAATTCCAATATAAATTTTTCTAAGCTATCACCTTCTTTATGTTCCATTGATAGCAATTTTCTTTTGAGAAATAATTGCCCTGGGAGTCCTTTCTTCTCAAATATTTCTTCCACATTTGGAATTAATTCTTTTTATCTCTTGGATATTCCAAAATTTCAACTCGATTGTCGCTTTTGATAAATTTCCTTAATTCTTGGATCATCTAGACTCAGAGTATCAGTTTCTGTTTCAGCCAGGTCTAGCACACCATTTTCTGCTAAAATCATTTCCATACGGAATTACCAATTATAAAAATTATTGTTACCTTTTAGGGGTTCTAGGTTCATCAGTTTGATATTTCCTTGGGCCATCTTATTTTTTTTCCGTCTCGTGGTATTCTCAGTTCCAACCTCAAAATTTTCAATCCAACTTTTTTATCCACTGTTATTAAACCATCAACTTATCCGGGCCCATAACCACTTATTTTTTATTGTCAATAATCAGTTTTCCATAGTACTTTTAAATAAAGCTTCCACGATGATCTTTTTTACTTTATTTCTACACATTACATGCATATTCATACATCTATTATATAACTACCTACATTTTTCAAGTCATATGTCATTTTCAGTTTTGGTCAATATCTTTAAGCTGAGTACACATGACAAAAAGTCAAGAAAACAATTTTTTTGTATTCTGTGTAAAAATTTTTTTATTTCAATTGCAAAGCGCTTTCGGCTGTTAAGCCATCTTCAGTGCCTCACCTGCAAGTTAGCAATAGTTGTTTCAAAATAAAAGTTAGGAAATTTTTAAAAAATAATTACTTACTCGTCAGGCGATTACAAAAAACTTCTTCCATTAAAAAAGTTCACAACACATTTTTTAAAATTTTAAAATTTCCAATTAAAAACACATGTAAATTTATAAAATTATTTTATCCCTTATTTAGGGTACTGTCATTTTATATGCATTTTTTTAACATTTGATATTCAGGTACACCTATCAGTGTAACAGTAATTGAAGTGACACTGAATTGACTGAATTATAATTAATTTGAAATCAACAGAAAAACTTACATGGAACTATGACAATTGACAGTCGACCTAGACACAAAGTTAAAGTTATCTAAAGTGAGCATAGAACTAACATATCAAAAATTAGGTTAAATGCAAAATATTTTAAGGAATATATCAAGTAAAATCAGTCAAAATGATATGGTAATTGACAGAAACCACCATGTAAACCTGTTAAATAATTGTAAAATAAAATGAGAACCCATTTTTCAAAAAATTTTCAATAAGCTGAAAAGATTAAAGGTCTAATGAGAACCCTTTGCTAAATCTTATTCAATAAAAATTCACATAATAGTCCCCAGCAACTCCAAACCATTTATAACAAAAGAAAACAATTTCAAAAAATAAAAAATTCTGTACTTTTGGTTAACTTTCAGAGAGAGTAACTAATTATCTGTACTGAGCAAAGATATGATTTAAAGTCTAATGAGAACTCTCAATGAAATCTCATTCAGAGCTAGAAAAGATTATGGGTCTAATGAGAACCTATTACTAAATCTTATTCCTACAGAAAAACCATCAAAATCCCCAAGAGAATCCAAGAAAATTATATTAGACTAGAATTTAAATTTTTAAATAATAAATTTTGTGAATAAAAAATGTAAGAGATGAACAATTTCAAAATAATAAGTACTGAAAGTAGGTAATCTCTCTTAACAATCAAAATAATTATTCAACTATCCGATATAGGAATTAATTTAAAGTCTAATGAGAACCCATTATTTAAAACCAATTTAGAACAGAAAAAGATTATGGGTCTAATGGGAACCCTTCACCAAATCTAATTCACAAAGTAACTGAATTAACTGCAAAAAGAGATCAGCAAAATACCATAAAATGCATAGAATAAAGTGTCAAAAAATAATATAACTACTAGATAAAATAAACTATATGAAAATCTGAATTAAAGCAAGCATTATTCAAACTCAATATTAATATCATTTTCACCAAGAATAATCTGATTTGTGGTCTAATGAGAACCCATTGTTCAAATATTCCTAGATCAAGAAAAGGATTTAGGGTCTAATGAGAATCCATTATCAAATCCAATTCAGAAACAACTTCAATAAGAGTCCAAAAAATTTTTTTCAAACAAAATCAAGAAAATCAACAATCTTGTAAAAGTTGGAAGAAATACTATTAATTGAAATTTACCAAACTAAAAAATATAGCATTAATTTGAAACGTTAAGGAAATGGAACTCAAATTAATTAGGAAAACCATTTGCAGAAATTATTCCAGACTAAACAGTATTAATTGTTCTATGAAAAACATTTATGATAGGCTTGTAACAGAAATTGACTATATTAATTTACAGAGTTTTTTACTGATGTTCAGGAGGAAGTTTGTATTATCAAACAGCCAAAGTTTGACAAAGTGAGTAAAAAACTTTCTAATTTAATCAAAGATAAATCTAACAGTTTCAAAAATATGAAAATGAAAAAGTTTTCGGATTTTAAATTCCATGAAAGAGTGAAAAACCTTTCAGATATAATCTTTGATGAGACAGAGATGGAACTTTTGGAACTTGGTTTGAAGCATTCATTAGGATACAATATTTCTGAGAGAGAACTATTGGAGTTTGCTATTGAAGTAGATGTTGCAATTGAGTTTTTATCTAACAATGATAATTTAAAAAAGACAATTAGAAATGATATTCACAATTGTTTATATAGAGTTGAAAAATACAATTTAAGAAAGTTAAATCAAAGAGAAAAGCATTTAAATTCAGTTCTAAAGAGAATTAAAATTAAAATTAAAAATCATGATTTAGTTTTTTCAAAAGCAGATAAGGGTAATTGTTTGGTGATTTTAAACAAATTTGATTACCTACAACAATGAAAGCTTTTTAGTTGAACAAAAATTTTTATTACTTAATTCAAATCCTTTAAATAGTTTCATTAATAAAACTAAAGCACATTTTAAATTAAATAGTAATTTTTTCAAGAAATACAATGCACCATATAACTTAATTTCTAGTAATCCAGTCATACCTCGGATGTATGGTCTGCCTAAGATTCATAAAGTTGATATTCCAATTAGGCCGGTAGTAAGTTTCACCAACACCCCAATATCCATCATATCATCTTTTTTACATAATTTGATTGAAAATTTGACTAATTTCTAACCTAGTTTTTCAGTCATTGACACTTTGGATTTAGTAACTAAATTAAACACATTAAATTTGCCATTTGGAAATTGTCTCATGATTTCTTTTGATGTTAGTAATCTTTTTACATCAGTTCCTAAGTCAGAAACTATACCATTAGTAGGTGATTTACTTAGATCTAAGTCAATCGATGAGTTCATAATAACACAAATTTCAAATTTACTTAAATTTTGCCTTTCTCAGGATTTTTTTGTTTTCAATGGTAAATTTTATAAACAACCTGAAGGTTTAGCTATGGGTAGTTGTTTATCTCCTTTTTTAGCTGATTTATTCATGAACAATTTGGAAGTTAACCACATTATGAATGATAATAATGTTGAAATCTTACATTGGTTTAGATAATATGTAGATGATTGTCTTGTTTTCATAGAGGGAAATTCAGTTACAGCTAACAATCTTTTAAATAAAATAAACTCTATTCACCATCACTTTCACTTTGGAAATTGAACTGGAAAACAAATTGAATTTTTTAGACCTCACAATTAATAAATCTGATAAATTGGAATTTAGCATATATAGGAAACCTACACAAACTGACCATGTCATACCTTCATTTTCTAATCATCCACATCAACATAAAATGGCAGCTTTTTATTGTTATATTCATAGACTTCTTAACGTTCCACTTTCAAATATTAATTACAATAAAGAATTGAATATTCTCAAACAAATTGCTTGTAATAAATCCTAACATCATTAATAAGTTGATTCAAAAAGTTAAGAACAAAAAAGAACAAAGTTTGACTTATCCTTCTATAGAGAAGCCGTTAAGATATGTTGCTTTACCTTTTCTAATTGAAAACATTCCTCAAAAAGTTTCTAAATTGTTTAATAATGGATTTACAGATACAAGGATTTCTTTTAAAAGCACAAACAACTTGAGCAAATTTCTAGTCAATTCAAAGGATAAAATTGATAAATTGTCAAAAAGTGGTATTTACAAACTTAATTGTGATGATTGTGAAGCTTCATATATAGGTAGAACTTGTAGACCTTTGAAAGTTCGGATATCTGAACATTTGAATAGAAGTGATGTGTCAGCTTTTGGTCATCATATAAAATTTAACAAACATAATTTTAGTCCTAATAAGAATTTAAAAATTTTAAAAGAAGTTACCACTAAGAATTTTAATCGGCTGGATTTTTTGGCAGATCTACAAATTGACAAAGAACTAAAGACCAATGATCTTTGTTTGAACACACGAGTACAATTAAATAGATCTTATGTGCCTTCACATAGAAGATTAAATTAGTACATCCAAACAAGTTCTCTCTATGATGATACTCGTATTGATCCTCGACGCTTCAAATTAATGCTATATTTTTTAGTTTGGTAAATTTCAATGATTAGTATTTCTTCCAACTTTTACGAGATTGTTGATTTTGTTATTTGAAAAAAAATTTTTGGACTCTTATTGAAGTTGTTTCTGAATTGGATTTGATAATGGGTTCTCATTAGACCCTAAATCCTTTTTTTGATCTAGGAATATTTGAACAATGGGTTCTCATTAGACCACAAATTAGATTATTCTTGGTGAAAATGATATTAATATTGAGTTTGAATAATGCTTGCTTTAATTCAGATTTTCATATAGTTTATTTTATCTAGTAGTTATTTTGAAATTGTTCATTTATTACATTTTTTATTCACAAAATTTATTATTTAAAAATTTAAATTATAGTCTAATATAATTTTCTTGGATTCTCTTAGGGGTTTTGATGGTTTTTCTGTAGGAATAAGATTTAGTAATAGGTTCTCATTAGACCCATAATCTTTTCTAGCTCTGAATGAGATTTCATTGAGAGTTCTCATTAGACTTTAAATCATATCTTTGCTCAGTACAGATAATTAGTTACTCTCTCTGAAAGTTAACCAAAAGTACAGAATTTTTTATTTTTTGAAATTGTTTTCTTTTGTTATAAATGGTTTGGAGTTGCTGGGGACTATTATGTGAATTTTTATTGAATAAGATTTAGCAAAGGGTTCTCATTAGACCTTTAATCTTTTCAGCTTATTGAAAATTTTTTGAAAAATGGGTTCTCATTTTATTTTACAATTATTTAACAGGTTTACATGGTGGTTTCTGTCAATTACCATATCATTTTGACTGAGTTTACTTGATATATTCCTTAAAATATTTTGCATTTAACCTAATTTTTGATATGTTAGTTCTATGCTCACTTTAGATAACTTTAACTTTGTGTCTAGGTCGACTGTCAATTGTCATAGTTCCATGTAAGTTTTTCTGTTGATTTCAAATTAATTATAATTCAGTCAATTCAGTGTCACTTCAATTACTGTTACACTGATAGGTGTACCTGAATATCAAATGTTAAAAAAATGCATATAAAATGACAGTACCCTAAATAAGGGATAAAATAATTTTATAAATTTACATGTGTTTTTAATTGGAAATTTTAAAATTTTAAAAAATATGTTGTGAACTTTTTTAATGGGAGAAGTTTTTTGTAATCGCCTGACGAGTAAGTAATTATTTTTTAAAAATTTCCTAACTTTTATTTTGAAACAACTATTGCTAACTTGCAGGTGAGGCACTGAAGATGGCTTAACATCCGAAAGCGCTTTGCAATTGAAATAAAAAAATTTTTACACGGAATACAAAAAAATTGTTTCCTTGAATTTTCAGTTTTACCAATATAATCTAAACATAAAAGGTAAGTTCCGTGATACATATTTTATCATTTTGGCGTAGAATACCAATAGATGTGACGTTAACTTTAATAGTTATTTATGCAACAAGTGCAAAAAGTCAGTGTTTTTTGCACGCGACGTGAAATTGTCCAACGAGGTCTTTAGGCCGAGAACCACAAAGTGCACTCGGTCGTCCAGATGCCTTATTCCTGCTACCGCTGATACGCTACCTTGGGTACATTATTACCATCAACTACACCTATGGAGGAGCCAGATATTTTATCATAGGGTTAGTAAACGAGAATGGCCAAAGACCTATTCGGAAGAGGCAAAACGAACCGTTTCCATTAGAAGACATTTCCTTCCACAAGAATTTTATCTTCACATGACGTTTGACGTTTACGCTCTGTTGAAAGAATGTTTCGAATACTGAGACATTCATAACCTCACCTTATGTTAAACCATGGATATCCACCCTGTATATGAACACGTTTTGGCATTTTCTCTCCGCTACACTCTTATGCTTAACCTAAGAAATTTACCCTGTATATGATTCACGACATTTCGAACGAGATGTCGCTTAACCCGTCCGCGCATGGTGTACCATATACAGTGTGTCTACTTAAGCTGGACTCATAAGGGAAACTTTTTTATTATTGGTTTTAGGAAAAAAAGTTATTCTCCATAAAAAGTTCTTCATCATCTAAAACCTGAAATGCAATCATAAGATATTTCTTATTTTGGGCCGTATACGAGGATTGTCAAATAATATTAATCTCACTCAAGAGTAAAGTACCTTCAATTTTCACAATACAGAAAAATTGTAGGAAATAAAGTTGTTGAAAATTGAAAGTTATATTCAAATATGCAATTACAGCTATTTAGCATGAAAATTAATATTTGGTGATCATTTACGTTTTACATTATAAAGTATTTGTAATCGTAAATTTCAATAATGACTTTATCCCTCTCAGCTGCTAACAATATGATAACCTTTCTATTTGTTAATGTGTTTGGACAATCTAGCATTTAAATACGTAATGCATTATAATTATTCATCTCAGAAATCAGAAATATAAGAATCCGCAAAAAGAATATTATGTACCCAAACCGAAATCTAGTTACTAACACTAACTAACAAACATAATTGAATTTTAATTTAAACTACTTAAGCTTCTACATCCACCTCCTCTTTCTAAACATGTAATTGTTTTCGTCTGAAACTCTTTCATTATTTTCCGTATAATATTTGGAATAATTTTTTGGCATTCCTCAGAAATAATCCTTTCCAAATGGTCTACATCATCAAATGGTCCTCGCTGATAAACCTGCTGTTTTAAGTAACCCCATTGAAAAAAATCAAGTGGAGTTAAATCAGGAGACCTGGGAGGCCAAAAAAAATTGAATACCTGTGAATCACCTTTCCATGGAACATATTTCCAAGCAGATCTCCAACGTTTACGGTACTATGGATGGAGGCACCGTCTTGTTGGAACCAAATTTTCATACGTTCTTGTAACGGAAGTTCGTGCAAAAAATCACTTACTCGATTTTCTAATAATTGTAAGTAACATGCGGCATTTAACATTGTCGATAAAAAAGGGGTCCAATTAATTTATTTTTGTAAACCCCACACCATACGTTCGTTTCAAACGAATATTGGCTACGACTTTTTATTACAAAATTTGGATTACTGTTGGACCACCAGCGACAATTTTGTGATTAGACGGTTCCGTTGGATGAAAATGTGGCTTCATCGGAAAAAATTATACTTCTTGCGAAAAACCGGTCTTCTTCCAACTTTCCTTGAAACAAAGCGCATAATTCAAATCGAACATCGTAATCCCTTGGTAGTAATGTGTGTACGAATTGAGGTTTGTATGCATGATATTTATAACGTTTTAGAATGTTTACCGCCGTATCTTTTTTTACCGAAGTATTCGTGATTAGAAAAGCGCCCTTTTGCGTAATCCGATTTTTGGTTCCTCAACGACAGAAAGCATCACTTTCAACTCAGTGTTTCCATTGGCAACCCGTTTTATGCGTTTACCATTAAACCTATTATCAACACTTCCACTGGTTTTGAATTTCTCCATCATTTTGGTAACTGTTAAATACCCGATGCTTCTATGGGGATGTCTGTTGTTGAAAATATTTGCTGCCTTTCTATGTGTATTGTAATTTTCTCCAACGATTAAAACTATTTCTATTTTTTCTTCGCAAATCAGTAAAGCTGCCATTTCACCTGTAATTTTATAAAAACCAACCCAGTCTGACATTCACTGTCAAATACTCCATGACAGAGCATCCTAGATTAAATTAAATTGTACCAAGCCAGAATAATTAATACGGAATGAATAGTAAATAATCACCAAATCTTGATTTTCATGCTAAATAGCTGTTCTTGCATATTTGAATATTACTTTCAATTTTAAACAACTTCACTTCCTACAATTTTTCTTTATAGTGAAAAATAAAGGTACTTTACTCCTGAGTAAGATTAATATTTTTTGACAAACCTCGTATACGGCTCCAAATAAGAAATATCTAATGATTGCATTCCAGGTTTTAGATAATGCAGAACTTTTTATGAAGAATAACTTTTTTTCCTAAAACCAATGAGAAAAAAGTTTCCCATATGAGTCCAGCTTAAGTAGACACACTGTATATGATTTACATAAGACTTTAAGGTCTTCGGAATGATGGGAGCGGTGAGAGCCCTGGCGATGCCGGGACAAACTGCCTCATCACCTGAAAAACGGAAGTCCATTTGCCGCAAGTCTATTTGCGGTGCCGAAAAACGTAGAAGAAGAGCCGCAAGGGCAACAGAAAGGACACCAAAAAGTGTTCCAGCTGGCCCTAGCAAAGAGAGGACATCAGCACCGCCAAGCCGGGACTTGCATGATAGTGTCCTCATTTGTGCCAAACTTTGAGAGAGACTCGTTTGCCGTTATGGTGACCAGTGCGGATGGGGGCTTTCAGGCTTGGCTCAAAGAGGCGGCAGCTGAGATTAGGACGGAAGGTCTGGCGCTCAAAATATTCGAGCAGTCGTCCCTCAAACGCTTGTGTGCCGGCGTCGTCTCCTCAAAATGTCCTCAGAGGGATCCGGATTGATAATCCGACCCTGAGAACTGAAGGGTAGGTGATTCGGGCCTTCCGATGAAATACTGGGAAGGGCTTTGCTCGACTACCTAGGTACCACTGACTTGCAACTACTCAACCGAGGGACTAAACCAACATTCCGAGATAGGATTCAGACTTAAGTCATATAATATAATTTATTACTTCCAATTTTTGCAATGATTCAAATGAACAATTGATTATGAATGTGAAATATTTATGTAACAAAAACAGTTTTATCTTCGATGTTTTGCTTCTAATTATTAATAATTGTTAAAATAAATGTTGGTAATATTTTGCGTACTAATATTATTTATTCATTTTTTTTTTTGGAAATGTTGTTAATAAAACGCGTTTCTTGATAATAGTTGTTAATCGATACACATTTCAATACACAAAATCACAAAACTGAATATACATATTTTGAAAACTTAAATATTCATAGACAAAAAAAGTATCAAGAAACGCGTTTTATTAACAACATTTCCAATATAAGCGAAAAAAACGCGCTATCCCAATTAAAAAAACCGTTCCTGGAACGTGCACTTCACTGGATTCCATTTCTAGTAGACTATCATATCATTGGAATATCATAATATGAAATATTTCATTTAACATTTTACCGGAGATATGATCTACTATGAATGGACCTTAATAAAAATTTGATAACAAAATTTTGCAGTCTTAAACTTCACAATTTTTTGATTGTCTAGTTGTCAAATTTTTTCCGTTGTGTCAGTTAGGGATAAAAATCAATTTTTACTTATTTTTCTTGACAACGGTAGCTGGAACGCTACCGAAACGTTGAAATAAAGAATTCAAAAATATTGTGGTTTAATTTCCCAAGAAATTAAAAAAAGAATGAATAATATACCACAAGGAACATACAGAAAATATTATTTATTCTTACTTTTTTATAAAGGCACTCTTTTTCATGGCATAGAAATCACCATTTTCTAATGTGAGTAATCAAATCTATAATCACTGTAATTACAAATACACTTATGTAGAGCCTCTCACATCTACATAAAAACGCAAGATTGTACATGCCTGATTCGGTAGAAGTATATCGCGTGATCATAGGAAAAATAGTGTACATAACTTGTGCAAGAGTGATTTTTCACAGTCATAGGGTTGTCCCACTCGGCTTGCGCTCGTGAGACAATACTTTCCACTCGTGTGAAAAATGTCACTTTCCGCACTCGTTACGTGATATACTATTTCCAATCAGCTTTTTCACTCATTTATAAACAAATGGAGGAGTATATTTAGTAACTGGAGACTGGAAAAGCAATCAATATATGCGAAACCCTCTGAGTGATTTCAATTGATGGGAGGCTTTGACGTTTGTATACTATTTTTTTGGATGAGTTAGGGTAGTAAAAGCAAAATATCAACATCTCTTTTCGATGAAAATAGGTATACTTCCTTATGTTTTCCTATACTCACCTCAGCTTCATATCCTTCTCTCACATTGAACGTCAGATCATGTTGAATGTCATTAGCAAACTGCTGTTGATATTCTGGATACAATCTCAGTACATCTACTAATCCTTGCATATGTATACATTTCAGATCACAGTATGTTAAGGCGCGCACGTCGCTACTTGATTTTATCACAATATCAGCTGTACGCTCCCGTTGATTTTCGTTTGAAGGACCGTTAGATGAATACTGCAGGTGCATATTGATGTCACTCCCAACCAAATCACCTTTGCCTGAATATTAAATAGACAGTGTTAAATATTGTTCAGCTGAAGAATATTGAGTGGACAGAATAGTTCAAATGAGATAATGGATTCTGAGTTACGGAACAAGGGATCAGGGAGTATGAATGAGACTCAGGCATTTTCAACTTTTATCGTACGAATCTGTTTTTGGTGAAATTTACTGTGGTTTTATCATTTTTCACATCACGCAAAAAACAAAATTGAATAAAAAATACATCGATCCATTGCGTAGGAGTCTCAGAAGAGTGATTTTTTGACATCAAAGTTATTTTTGCGAAAACTGAAAAAGATAAGAGACAGTCTAGAATCAAGAAATACAACTTGTTCAGTGCTGACTATATGACTCAGGTAGATAGTGGTGGTTTGGAGTTGGCCAAATGCCATAACTTTTAAGTACCATACTCCAGATCTAGTTGTAAACGCTGTTTTATTTTGTCGCCTGGGTCTTTTTCCACCTTCCATTAACTAGTATCTAGAAAAAAGTTCACTGCCGGCACAGGAGCGGTGAACATTTCCACCTGTAACAATCCGTAGTCCCAGCCTTGACGGAAGTAGTTTTTTTTTAAGTTTATATATCTAGCCATATTACAATTTTCATAGCTTCAGTATCAATAAATCTTAGCATCTAAGAGAACTTATCAGAATAAGAGCTACTTCGAAATGACATACGATACGGTCGGTACTTCCCTCACGTGGCCGACCCCTTTCAGTCTCTTGATTTCCAGGCTCACTCCAATTCCATCATCCGATTTTTATTGGCATCGTGCGTAACAGGTTGATAGGCTATTTGAGTTTTATATCGTAAGCTTCTTCTTGAATGGTCCCAGCTTTGTGGTTACCAGATGCCCGTGTTGCGATGATGGCTTGAATTTCCAAAAAATCCTTTCTATTCTCCAGTGCTTATAGGTGAACAAATCGTACCAACCGAGTATCCACCTCACAATTCACGAGAGTTTCATCATGCCCATATTTTCGTATTATTGTCAAAGAAATTATTCTCTTTATAACTTATTCACATTTTTCCACGTTATTGGCTCGCGATGACTTTTTGCTGAACTTTGGGCATTAACTTGCACAAAACGTTTATGCCCGGCTGCACCGAACACTTCTCAAAAGCGGTAATCTAACTTACTAACAAGTCTCGGTTGCTTTGCTTTCTTAGTTCTCATCGAGATAATAGACTTCACAAGCTACTTCTCACTCAATCTCATCATTACTTCGATATAAAGGAATTTGAATTCTATCAAAAATTAGAGAGCTCGGAGTAATTAGGTGATATCTAGCTCCTGATGATTTGACGAGATAAATGATAAATGTATCCAGCTCGGAATTTAGTCTTTAGAAAGCAATTGCGAAGTTATACAGCATCATTTTTCGTATACTTTGAAAACACTCCGTAGCTGCACCATGCTTACTATTAGCATAATCAGTTTCATCACTCAATCACTCTACAGAAAGTATCCAATCTTCAGAAGTTTTAACGATATGGGTAATCTGAATATGAACACTTCTCCATCTCAGCCTGCGAACAGTCATAATAATGAGAAATACAATGTAATATAGTATGTACCAATGAAGACATCCTGAATCACAGTACAGGAAATATCCACAAACACCTTAAAACTTCAAATATCAGAATTTTATACAGAGTTCGGCAAAACTTGGACCGGACCGGACCATTATCGACGAAAATATAAATTTTTTGGAAAATCTTCCTATACCACAAATTTTAATCCAATTCGAACTAAAATTCAAAAATATTAAAAAAATATACAGGAAGTTCCAATAATGTGTGAGGTATTAAAGTTATACTTTTTTTCATGGAACACCATATATAACATATTAGGTGTTCCATGATTGTAGAACTATTACATAATGGCTCCCTACACCTGAATACACAGGTTTTCAAATTATGCTGATTTTAAAATTGAATATTCCGAAAAATAATCAATAGCTCATTGATATAACAGATCCTAGAAAATTTTCTTTTATACATAAATAGTTGGACATTCGTTGAATGTATTTAACGCTTAAGTACTGAATATCTCTTAACATGGTTTTCCGAATTTTCAGTTCTTATATTAAATCATTCAATGTGTAATATCGGGATTATTTTAAATGGAACACCCTGTATTTCAATAATTCTACATATTCAAGAAAATGTCCTTTTTTGAATGGTATAGGGGTGGGTACTTTTCGTGCAGTTTACAATTTTCTTCAATCTATTTTAATACATTTGCAATTCTCTTTAAATTCGAAATTATTGATGTTGAAATAGTTGATGTGGAAAACTTAATAGAACACGTTGTAAGCCCTCGTAAAATATATGCTTTTGCTATTCTATACCAAGTATTTTGAAAAAATATAGTCACTCTCACAGAAAAATCACTATCCACTTAAAGACATTTTATGAAAGATATAGGTAGGTAGGTAGGTATAGAACACCCTTATACCATTCGAAATAGAGCATTTTTTTGAATATGGTGAGTGTTTGAAATACAGGGTGTTCCATTCAAAATAAGCTCCATATTACACATCCAATGATCTAATAATGAAACTTAAGATTCGGAACACCCTGTGAAAAAATATTTGGTACTAAATCATGAAATACATTTAACAAATGTCAAGCTCTTTGGATGTGAGATAATAATAATAATAATAATAATAATTCTTTATTTTCTTTTTGACAAACAACAAAGTTTGTATAGAATTAGTCACAATAAAAACTTAATCCTAATCCTAATCTAAAATTGCATGCAAGTTATACTAAACAATATCTGATAAAATTTCAATCATAATACGAACAAACAAATAAATTATAATTATTCATACATCATTTACGAGTTAAAAAATTCTTCTGTGGAGTAAAAACAACGTTCAATTAAAAATGATTTTAACACTTTTTTAAATTCTATTAGTGTAGTACAGTTTCTGATGGTTAAGGGTAATTTATTATAAAACCGTTGACCTTGTATAGCCGGAGATTTAAAATGAATATTTCCCTTAGATAAAGGTACATGTAGATCATTACAATGTCTTGTATTAAATCTATGGACTTGTTCATTGGTCTTAAGATATTTTGTTTTAGTATAAACAAACACACACAACTCAAAAATATACAAACACGACAATGTTAAAATTTCAAACTTTTTAAAATAACCATGGCAGCTAGTGCTCCGAGAAATACCAGCAATACAACGAATGATCTTCTTTTGAGCTATGAAGACATCATTAAAGCTAGTACTAATTCCCCAAAAACATAAACCATACCGTAGGCGAGATTCCGCTTGAGCATAGTACAGCATTACCAGCTGTTTAATTGTTAGATGAAATTTGCTAGAATTTATTATATGAATGAGTTATTGCTTTTTTGCTGTAACAAAAGTTAGCAAAACTTGGAACCCTCTGTATTTAGGTATAGGAAACCATTATGGAGTAGCATTATATTTCTCAGGGGCAATCGGAGAATGCAATAAAATATAGGGTGTTCCATAAGAAAAAAGAAATAACTTTGATACGCCACAGTTTATTGGAACATTCTGTATATTTCAAAATATTTTTAAATCATAGTTTAAATTGGAGTAAAATTTGTGGTATGAACAGATTTTCGGAAAAATTCATATTTTTCATGATATTTGTCCGGTCCCAGACTCTCCAACAAATTCCAGAGATCTTACCAGCCATAGTACATACTGGAGCTCCGAACATCGCTCACCAAAAAGAACAGTTACAGAATAATTACTTAACCTTCCGGTATTGGCACACCTGTCTCTGAGACCGGGCGACAGTTTCACTGTCGATATAAAGGTGTTAATTTGACGGATGGTGCTATGAATTTCAGTACCTCTCTAGTTTAAGAATCCAAATGCACTGTATTATTCGTATTATCATTGGTTCAATAGTATCGTTTGCAGGAGAGATAACGGTGCAGTAGACCAGGTGCCACTACTTGTGATACCCAAATTGCATATATAAATTGGCTGGTGATTTGCATATGAGGTTTTGATTTTTCTGTGATTAGTAGTATTTCATCAATATTTGTAATTTTAAGTAATGTGTGAATTTTAAATAAATAATAAGCTAGCAATAAGTACTTTTTTGTTTAACTTGCGTCAGGATTTCATTTTTGTTAGGAAGTTGTGGAGTAAAGTTTCAAAAATGTTTCCAGATGTGGGTATTTGCAAAAATCACTTTTTTATGTATTGATTCAATGAAAATATATTCATTTGAAGTATGGTATGGTTTTTCAATGTATATTCATTTTTTTGAGGAAAAAAATCGGCAAGGTGTATGGGACCGGGTGCCACTACTAATGTACCTCAAACAGGCGCCACTACCGGAAGGTTAATAACCACAACAGAAATATTCGGAAAACTTCCCAAAATTGTACTATCGAAACGGAGGATCCTTAGCTGTCGACCTAACTTAAGCAATCCTACCATTCAAGCATCCTTCAACTGTGATATCCAACCTAGTGTGTATGGTAGTAATCACTTTCCCATTTTCATTACTCCTACCTTGGACTTAGCTGAAACGATACCTTCATAGGGAAATTTGGAAACTTGACCAGGCTGATTGGACACTTTTAAGATAAAAACCACTGTGAACTCCCGGGTCAGCCAGCTGATTCAGATATATCTCTGGCTTTCCCACAACTCTCAGATGCGACAAACTCAGTAATTGGTGCAACTATTTCGAATAAAACTAACCTACCAGCAGCATGGTGGAACGACAAGTGTGAAAAGGCTATCAAGAAATATAAACAGTTCTTTAACAAATTCAGACTATATCACATCGAGTACCATGAACCACAACCACAGCTCGCTCCAAACTGAACAAAGCAAATAGCAAAGCTGGAGGCTCAACTATCATCCACATCGCTGACTTTTATAAAGGGAAATTCGTCAACTGTTTGGGAAATGCCACAGTTCTAGAAACGTAGTGATAAACAGGTATATTACGAGGAGATATTGTAGAGATATTAATTTGCTGATCATTTCGAAGAGAACGTAAGTGGCACGGTGTAACGAGTTATTTTTTTTGTTATAGATACAGGGTTAATTTTCACCACTTTAAATATATTATAACTCGTTACTTAAATTCCAACTCTCTTTTCTTTTATTAAATTGATTTTTTTTTATTTATTGTTAGGTATATTGTTGTTTTGTATTTTTTTTAGTATAAGACCGGAGGTACGTAAATGAATTCTACCATAAAATTTAGTAGTTTCTAAAGTGAAAATTTTTCAATCGATAAGGACATTTGGTATATATACCATTTATTTTATTTAATTCCGAAATACGTCTGGTATATGACAAATTTTTTGTGGTATCTAAATTTTACTATCGAAAATGAGGATATAAATAGCAGAAGAATTGATTTTAAAAAGAGACCGACCGCTGATTCACCTTTTACCTTTACCGTTGACTGCTGCTAATTTTTGTACGTAAAGTGTGTGTCCCAAGTTTATGCTATTCCGATCCGGTTACCGGAATATATTTTTAATTAAAGACATTAATTCTTTTGTGACAAAAGTGAACTACGATACAGAAACCGACTTAAGAAGGTAAACATATTTTTAGCACCGTTTATTTGAAAATTTTCGTACCTCCGTAAAATAGAAATATTTTGATATTTTCATGGAAATTTCCGTACCGGTTATTTTTTTTTTCTGTAAGAAAAGTTGTTTTGTTTGAGATTAGGATAAATAAATGTAACTTTGTTTCAGAAAATGTGTTTTTGATTTCAATTGCGAAGTTAATTGGTTTTTAATTATTCGCCGGGTTTATATTGAGTTTACATTTTATTTTCTTCACAAGTCATTAATATACAATTAAGATTTATATGAATTGGTGCATTTTAATTATATTCAGGATCTTTTGTTTCTACACTGTGTGTCAAAACTAGTGGTACCGTTTATGATTTTTTTTTGAGTTTGCCGGTTTTCTTTAGATTCAAGGGATAATCAGATTTGGAAGTGGCCTAGCCATAATTTATTTGATTACCTGGCAGATTTAAATCGTTGTTTTCCAGTTCCGTGGTACCTTTCTGATATAATTTTTTTTCTTAACAATAGTTTGCCGGTTTTCTTTAGATTCAAGGGATAATCAGATTTGGAAGTGGCCTAGCCATAATTTATTTGATCACCCGGCAGATTTAAATCGTTGTTTTCCAGTTCCGTGATATCTTTCTGATATAATTTTTTTTTCTTAACAATAGTTTGCCGGTTTTCTTTAGATTCAAGGGATAATCAGATTTGGAAGTGGCCTAGCCATAATTTATTTGATTACCTGGCAGATTTAAATCGTTGTTTTCCAGTTCCGTGGTACCTTTCTGATATAATTTTTTTTCTTAACAATAGTTTGCCGGTTTTCTTTAGATTCAAGGGATAATCAGATTTGGAAGTGGCCTAGTCATAATTTATTTGATTACCCGGCAGATTTAAACATTTTTTTTGCTCTCAGGTACAAATTTTTAACACATTTTGTTTGTTTGTCGGAAAAATATTTTGCCGGTTAAATTTAGATTCAAGGGACAATCAAATCTGGAAGTGGCCTAGCCATAATTTATTTGATTACCCTGCAGATCTAATACGTTTACGTCTCGTGTGTCGAGAGTAGTTTTCCGTGGTTGTGATAACCTTACCGGCTCTGACCGTGCGTTCTTTCTCCCGTTTTTTTTTTCTTCTTGCTCCTGTAAAATTATTCATAACAGACCACAAGGTAGTAATAAACAAAGTTCCTGATTTCTCCGCTATTTACGGTAACTTGTTTTAATTTAAAAATCGATATTCAATTGAGTCGTGTTGAAGATTTGATAAAGAATTGGTTGAAATAATTCAACAAGACCCCTGGAATTATCCGTAACCTCCATCTGAGGCTATCTGGAACTCTTGACGCTAATGGTCAAGGGGCCGTGGAGCAAACCACGTTAAAAATCTGGCGCCCGAGTATTCCGTCGAAAGATTTTTAGTCAAGGGTGTCCATAGTGACGTGTTAGTGTGGTAGAAGGCCACGTATAGAAGGAAAACACGTTACAAATTTGGCGCCCGAGCAGGGACCCATTTGTTGATTTATTAGGAACCGTTATCATTTTTTTTTCTTGTTTCCGTATAGTGTATTAGAGCAGGTACCCATGTTTTGATTATTAGAAACCGTTATTATTTTTTCTCTTGTTTCCGTATAGCGATTGCAGAGAGCCGATTTTGTTGATTTGAACAAGGACCGTTATTCCGTTTTAGATTTTTTTTATTGGTGTTTTTGTGTTGTTTTAGGCAGAGATTTTTTTTTATTCCGTTTCGCCGATTCTTGATTATAGTAGGAACCGTTTTATACCGTTTTTGATTTTTTTTGTTGTTCTGGAATAATCTTGCTGTATTATTGTCATTCTGATTTCGACTGTCTTCCGCCATATGTCAAGGAGAAACTCCGAAGATCTTGACTTGCCGGTTTTGTTCCCTCAGGACGAAACTAAGGAATCCGAATCCGTTCCTGGAGGTCCTGCCCAGATACCGACCGTAACTTCCGTGGAAGAAGGAACAGACAATCGAGTGAGCTGGGTATATTTACTGAGAAACGAGGGTCTTAATACCGAATTAGAAAAGAGAAACTTATCAGTTGCTGGAACAGTTCCGGAGAAAAGAAGGAGGCTTGTAAGATTTTTAAGGAAAGAAAATATTCCTACACGACCCGTTTCTGACCGAACCGATACCAGACCCGTACCAACCGTCATGGCCACTCCTTCAATAAATGCACACGATTGGAAAGTGTCTTTTGGAAACCGGGGAGATCCTGCCTCGTTTATAGAGAGAATTGAGGAGATTTGTACGGCCAAGAATATAGAGAAAGATAGATTGCTGCCGGTGTTACCGGAATTACTATCAGGTGAACCCGCATTTTGGTACCGTAACAACCGGAGCAGGTACACGACCTGGAAGGAATTTGAAACCGATTTCCGAATTTTCTTCTACCCCGTTAATTACGAAGACGACTTGGAGGCTGAGATAAGCCGTCGTTTACAAAGAAGAAATGAGTCCGCTGCAACATATATAACCGAGCTACAAACTCTAATGCGACGACATGGAAAGCTAACTCCCGAACAACAGTTAGCATGGTTGTACCGCAACTTGTTGCCTGAATACCGTCTGCAAATCAGAAAAACGGACTTTGATGATTTTTCCACATTCTGCCAGGCTGTGAGGGAATATGAGCTCCTCAGGAAGGAACTCCAAAATGTACCCAGCCACAGTGGACCGAATCGTGGACACGTCAGACCGCAGCAGATAGGACCAAGATATGGACCGTCTCACAATTCTGCTCCTGGTCCGTCCAGAGAACCCGTCACCAGTACTAGCCAAACGTCACCGGCCGATACTCCTCTCCGTTCGCCGCCTGATTCTACTCGTCAACCGTCTGGATCGTCTTCCCGTTCACCCATCTGTTTCCGTTGTGGTGAGTCGGGACATTACCGAAACAACTACCAAAACCCGCCGAAGATATTCTGTTCCCGTTGCAAGAAGGAAGGAGTATTTTCCAGAGATTGTTCCTGCAGGAGGCAGGAAAACTAATCCGAAGCTGTCCCGAGGAGAGGCCGACACAGCTTCCGCAAATCTTTGCCTCTCATACCGAAACGCCGCCGGCTGAAATGAACGACCCCCGACCGCACATAGACGTCGAAATAGGAAATCACAAATTTCAAGCATTGTTGGATACTGGAGCCGCAGTATCGTATATTGGTGATCAAGTAGCTAAGACATTTCCCCAAAAGAAGCAAACTAGCGCCCGTCCAACAACGAAGGCCCGTTTAGCTAATGGAAATGTAGTCTCCATCACCGATACTTATGAGCTCAGTTGGGAAATCGATGACGTCAATATGAAGGGTTCGTTAGAGCATTTCCCCGGATTGATAACCGATATTGTTTTAGGACACGATGTTCTACAAAAATATAATTTCCGTTTGGAGTTAGGAACTGGCACTATTTACATCAATAATAAAATAGTGAGGCGTCCGTTACTAGCAAGTCCTGTTGGAGTTTTAGGGTTGGTAAATCAATCAATGAAAGAAATCGAAGTTCCGATGATCACAGAAAACCGTTATTCTGGAAATCCAACCGTTTCTGAAGTCTCGACGTCTTCCCTGGAGTTAGGGGTTGACAAAGAGCAGTCCGTTCTTGAAGTCTCTGCGTCTTCCCTGGAGCTAGGGGTTGACAAGGAGCAATCTGTTGTTGAAATTTCCGAGTCTTCCCCGGTGTTGTTAGGGGTTGATGACGGAAAATCTGTTTCCGAAGTCTCTGAGTCTTCCCTGGAGTTAGGGGTTGATGAGGAGCAATCTGTTTTTGAAATTTCCGAGTCTTCCCCGGTGTTGTTAGGGGTTGATGAAGAAAAACCTGTTGTTGAAGTCTCTGCGTCTTCCCTGGAGTTAGGGGTTGACAAGGAGCAATCTGTTTTTGAAATTTCCGAGTGTTCCCCGGTGTTGTTAGGGGTTGATGACGGAAAATCTGTTTCCGAACTCTCTGAGTCTTCCCTGGAGTTAGGGGTTGATGAGGAGCAATCTGTTGTTGAAGTTTCCGAGTCTTCCCCGGTGTTGTTAGGGGTTGACGAAGAAAAATCTGTTTCCGAAGTCTCTGAGTCTTCCCTGGAGTTAGGGGTTGACAAGGAGCAGTCCGTAGTGAAAGTTTCTGAATATTCCCCGGTGTTGTTAGGGGATGATGAAGAAAAATGTGTTTCCGAAGTCTCTAAGTCTTCCCTGGTGTTAGGGTTTGACAAGGAGCAATCCGTTATGAAAGTTTCTAAATCTTCCCCGGTGTTGTTAGGGGTTGATAAAGGAAAATGTGTTTCCGGAGTCTCTAAATCTTCCCTGGTGTTAGGGGTTGACAAGGAGCAGCCCGTTGTGGAAGTTTCTGAAGTTTATCCGTTGTTGTTTGGAGTTGATCTCGGAATACAAAACCATGAAGGTGCACTAAGCCGTGTAGCCGATGCCTTGTCCAGGAATCCGCTACCCACGACCGCCGAGACCGACCCACCGTCCGCTTTGACCGATGTAATCGCCGGATGTTCGTGGTACCGGAACAAAAAAGAAAAAGTTCTGAAAGATCCAGAGAAGTTTCCAGACTATTGCATTAAACAAGACTGTCTATACCGTTATTTCTGGGACATAAATGATTTCCGGGAGCCAGGAATTACCGATCCTTGGAAACTGTGCATAGCAAAGCCCGATCGAACCCGAGTCTTAAAAGAAAACCATCATGGTCCAAGCGCCGAACACTTAGGGATTGCTAAAGCCATCAGCCAGATGGCAAAATTGTACTATTGGCCAGGAATGTTCAGGGACATCACCAAATACGTGAGAAGATGTCTGCAATGTCAACAGTACAAAACGCCAAAGCAAAAACCGCCAGAGACCGACCAACCAGGCGACAGGTTAAAATCCCGAAAGCTCATCACCCTGACGGATGATATTTGCTGGAGATGTGGAACCCCAGGTCACCGCCGGGATAGCTGCAGCCGACCGTTTATTCTGTTTTGCTCCCGCTGTGGGCAAGTTGGCCGGATGTCCCGGGAATGCCCATGTGATGAACAAAGGCCCCGTACCCTATCGATGGCAGTCCAAGTCCACCAGGTCGCCCGTTCCAGCCAACCCCAACGTATGCAGGACGCGACCACCCAGTGCAACATCAACACCAAGCGACCCTTACCCATTTTAGAAGCGCCTCAACGCTCCGCCAGATCGTATAGACGTCAGTCGTCTCGTGGAAGAGGACCTTATCTTCCGGACCGTTCAACCCGAAGTTCCAGGATGTGAGACGGCAAATTCCTGGATACACATTCATTGTTTTTTTTTGCTCACATAGTGTGTTAAAAAAAAATATAATGATCGAAAGTTGGACTTTCGCTCATTAATTTTTTTTTTACCGAAGAAAAGGGGGTGTGTAACGAGTTATTTTTTTTGTTATAGATACAGGGTTAATTTTCACCACTTTAAATATATTATAACTCGTTACTTAAATTCCAACTCTCTTTTCTTTTATTAAATTGATTTTTTTTTATTTATTGTTAGGTATATTGTTGTTTTGTATTTTTTTTAGTATAAGACCGGAGGTACGTAAATGAATTCTACCATAAAATTTAGTAGTTTCTAAAGTTTAAATTTTTCAATCGATAAGGACATTTGGTATATATACCATTTATTTAATTCCGAAATACGTCTGGTGTATGACAAATTTTTTGTGGTATCTAAATTTTACTATCGAAAATGAGGATATAAATAGCAGAAGAATTGATTTTAAAAAGAGACCGATCGCTGATTCACCTTTTACCTTTACCGTTGACTGCTGCTAATTTTTGTACGTAAAGTGTGTGTCCCAAGTTTATGCTATTCCGATCCGGTTACCGGAATATATTTTTAATTAAAGACATTAATTCTTTTGTGACAAAAGTGAACTACGATACAGAAACCGACTTAAGAAGGTAAACATATTTTTAGCACCGTTTATTTGAAAATTTTCGTACCTCCGTAAAATAGAAATATTTTGATATTTTCATGGAAATTTCCGTACCGGTTATTTTTTTTTTCTGTTAGAAAAGTTGTTTTGTTTGAGATTAGGATAAATAAATGTAACTTTGTTTTAGAAAATGTGTTTTTGATTTCAATTGCGAAGTTAATTGGTTTTTAATTATTCGCCGGGTTTATATTTCATTTTCTTCACAAGTCATTAATATACAATTAAGATTTATATGAATTGGTGCATTTTAATTATATTCAGGATCTTTTGTTTCTACACTGTGTGTCAAAACTAGTGGTACCGTTTATAATTTTTTTTTGAGTTTGCCGGTTTTCTTTAGATTCAAGGGATAATCAGATTTGGAAGTGGCCTAGCCATAATTTATTTGATTACCTGGCAGATTTAAATCGTTGTTTTCCAGTTCCGTGGTACCTTTCTGATATAATTTTTTTTCTTAACAATAGTTTGCCGGTTTTCTTTAGATTCAAGGGATAATCAGATTTGGAAGTGGCCTAGCCATAATTTATTTGATTACCCGGCAGATTTAAATCGTTGTTTTCCAGTTCCGTGATATCTTTCTGATATAATTTTTTTTTTCTTAACAATAGTTTGCCGGTTTTCTTTAGATTCAAGGGATAATCAGATTTGGAAGTGGCCTAGCCATAATTTATTTGATTACCTGGCAGATTTAAATCGTTGTTTTCCAGTTCCGTGGTACCTTTCTGATATAATTTTTTTTCTTAACAATAGTTTGCCGGTTTTCTTTAGATTCAAGGGATAATCAGATTTGGAAGTGGCCTAGCCATAATTTATTTGATTACCCGGCAGATTTAAATCGTTGTTTTCCAGTTCCGTGATATCTTTCTGATATAATTTTTTTTTCTTAACAATAGTTTGCCGGTTTTCTTTAGATTCAAGGGATAATCAGATTTGGAAGTGGCCTAGCCATAATTTATTTGATTACCTGGCAGATTTAAATCGTTGTTTTCCAGTTCCGTGGTACCTTTCTGATATAATTTTTTTTTCTTAACAATAGTTTGCCGGTTTTCTTTAGATTCAAGGGATAATCAGATTTGGAAGTGGCCTAGCCATAATTTATTTGATTACCCGGCAGATTTAAACATTTTTTTTGCTCTCAGGTACAAATTTTTAACACATTTTGTTTGTTTGTCGGAAAAATATTTTGCCGGTTAAATTTAGATTCAAGGGACAATCAAATCTGGAAGTGGCCTAGCCATAATTTATTTGATTACCCTGCAGATCTAATACGTTTACGTCTCGTGTGTCGAGAGTAGTTTTCCGTGGTTGTGATAACCTTACCGGCTCTGACCGTGCGTTCTTTCTCCCGTTTTTTTTTTCTTCTTGCTCCTGTAAAATTATTCATAACAGACCACAAGGTAGTAATAAACAAAGTTCCTGATTTCTCCGCTATTTACCGTAACTTGTTTTAATTTAAAAATCGATATTCAATTGAGTCGTGTTGAAGATTTGATAAAGAATTGGTTGGAATAATTCAACAAGACCCCTGGAATTATCCGTAACCTCCATCTGAGGCTATCTGGAACTCTTGACGCTAATGGTCAAGGGGCCGTGGAGCAAACCACGTTAAAAATCTGGCGCCCGAGTATTCCGTCGAAAGATTTTTAGTCAAGGGTGTCCATAGTGACGTGTTAGTGTGGTAGAAGGCCACGTATAGAAGGAAAACACGTTACAACGGGATATACCTCAAAATTCGTTTTATATAGAATCAGAAGCAAAGCAAAATAGTTGAAATTTCCAATTATGATAACATTTACCCTTCAATATCTGTTAATTAAAAGCACATTTATGTTGAATGATAAATATATTGTGACATTAATCAAAAAATTATAATCTCATCTCAAAAACAACTCCGTTGCTAATCAAATCGGTTTGATTGCGCTTTTGCCGATTTGTTTAAAAAGTCCTTAAATACAAAAAATTCTTAACATAGCCCCCACCTTGAAAGGGTAACCCTTTCAATCATTTTCCATAGTTAGAACATTGTCACTGACTAGGGGCAAGACACAAATTTTTGACAAAGCACGTCGAATATCACCCCTCTGAGTTTTTACGGAAACAACACGCACTATGCCATCTGCTCCAGTATGAAGGTCTGTTACTCTACCTAGTTCCCATCGAAGAGGCGGCGCACAGTCATCTCGTATTAGTACTAAATCATCAGTTTTCACCTTGGGTTGTTGACTTCTCCATTTCACCCTGATTTGAAGTTGGGACAAATACTCTCGGGACCACCGGGACCAAAATTGCTGCTGCATTCTTTGAAGTCGTTGAAAATTGGACAGCCTGTTCTCCGGAACCATCTTAACGTCAATACATGGTATGGTGGTCAGCGGTTTACCAATCAAAAAGTGTGAGGGAGTAAGAGCGGTAAGATCATTAGGATCAGAGGAAAGAGGGGTGAGGGGGCGAGAATTGAGAATTGCCTCAATCTGTGTCAAAACAGTATACAGTTCCTCAAAAGTAACTATTGCATTGCCTAGAACACCCTTTAAATGTTTTTTTGCAAGATTTCACTCCTGCTTCCCACAAACCTCCCATATGTGGAGAATATGCCGGAATGAAATGCCATTGTACTCCTTTATTTGTACCGAACTCGATCACTGTTTGTTTATTTTTTATTAGAAATTACCCCAATTCGGATAACTCATTTCTGGCTCCCACAAAGGTCGTCCCATTGTCTGAATAAATATGGGACGGCGCAGCTCTCCTCGAAATAAAACGTTGGAATGTCGCTAAAAAAGCTTCCGGGGTTAAGTCGGAAACCAACTCTAAATGAACACATTTTGTAGCAAAGCATACAAACACAACAATGTAACATTTCGACGTCTTACTTCCTCTACCCTTCCTATTTTTTATAACATACGGACCTGCGTAATCCACCCCCATTGTTTGGAATGGCGAGGCACAGGTTACACGAGCCTCAGGTAACATTCCCATAATTGGCATTTTTTGGCTAGGGTTATTTCGAAAACATCGAATGCACTCGTTCACAATTTTTCGTGCTAAAACTCTACCTCTAATCGGCCAATACACATCTCTAACCCGAACTAGCAACATTTGAGGACCAGCATGCAGTAATCTCAAATGTTCAGATCTAAAAATTAATATGGTTAAATAATGACTGCCATGGAATAACGCAGGATGTTTTTTCTCAAAACTAAAGTTTGATAGTTCTAATCTACCTCCAACACGCAGAACTCCCTCATCGTCAAGAAACGGATTCAATTTCAGAAGAGTATTCTTTTTAGAAGGCTCCTCACCTTTTTTCAAGAATTCTAACTCATTCGCGAAACAAACGCTCTGAGATAATCTGACTAAAAGTTCCATTGCCTTATTCAACTCTCTCACACTCAACGAACCCCTTACTTTATCTCTACTACGGCAATTGTTCAGAAATCTCAGGCAATAAGCTGTAACACGTTTAAGTCTGATTAAAGTAGAAAATCTGTGAAATGGGAAATATTCTATCGACTGCATCTTTAATACCGTAGCTGCTTTTCTCATCTCTGGAAGATTCGATTCAAACTGAAACACACTAACTGGCCAAAATTCACGGGGCTTAGTTAGCCACGTAGGTCCTCCCCACCAAAGCTTCGAATTCTGGAGTAAACCTGGCATAACTCCCCGGGATAACAAATCAGCTGGATTCTCCTTGGTTCGAATATAGTACCAGTCTGAGGGATTTGTTAAACTCTGTATTTGGGAAACTCGATTACTGACGAAAGTTTGGAGAAGATTTGGTTGGGTTTTAATCCAACTCAAACACACTGTTGAATCACACCAAAGAAAATAGCCATCAACTTTCTCTGACATGGAAATCTTTATTTTTTGAATTAATTGAGCTAGGACTAAAGCTCCACACAATTCTAATTTCGGTATTGTTATTGTTTTCAAGGGAGCAACTTTACTCTTTGCCAGCAAAAGCTGCACTTGACTTTCACCTCTCTCATTCACACTACGAACATAGATGCAAGCTCCGTATGCTTCCAATGAAGCGTCAGCAAAACCATGAATTTCTGTATAAACGACATCCCTACAAATTATCTGTCTCGGAATTTGGAGGGAATTGAGATGTCCCAATTGTTGTCGAAATGCTCGCCACCGAGTATTAATTTCCATTGGGACTCCCTCATCCCAAGAAAGCTTATACATCCACAGTTTTTGGAGAATAATTTTCGCTAGAATAATGGTAGGTGCCAAAAGACCTAAAGGATCAAAGATAAGAGATATCTCTGATAAAATCACACGTTTAGAACATTTCTGAGTGTCTGTCTCTGAAATATGATACATCAAGACATCTCGAGAACATACCCAATCTAAACCCAACGTTTTTGTTTTATCCTTCTCACCTATCTTTATGATAACGGAATCACTACTCTGCTTAATATGCTGCAATACCTCCTCACTATTCAAAGCCCATTTTTGTAGTTCAAATCCACCTGATTTCAAAACTGATTGCAAATCATCACACAGTGAAATGGCCTCCTGCACTGTGTATGTACCTGAAATTATGTCATCCATGTAAAAATCTCTCTCGATTACTTTAGAAACTCTTGGATATGAAATTACACACTCTTTAGATAATTGTTGAAGACAACGCACTGCTAAGAAGGGAGAAGACGCATTGCCATATGTAACCGTATTAAGCTCGTACTCCATTATAGCCTCAGATGGATCAAATCTCGACAATATTCTCTGTAGACATCTCTGCTCATTATGAATCCAAATTTGGCGATACATTTTGACAATATCTCCACATATCACGATGTTGTACAGCCTAAATCTCAAAAGTATCGATATCAAATCATCCTGAATTGTTGGACCAACGTACTGCAGATCATTCAAAGATTTTCCGGTATCCGACTGCGCGGAGCCGTCAAACACAACTCGAAGTTTGGTAGTCTGATTTTTCTCATTTAACACACCGTGATGAGGAAAATAGTACGCATCTTTCACTTCCTTTGAGTCATTCACCAGAGACATATGACCTAACTGGATGTATTCCCTTATAAAATCACAGTACATTTCCTTCAACTTTGGATTTCTCTGTAGTTTCCATTCTAGGGAGCGAAACCTCCTAAATGCTTGAGCTCTAGAATCGCCCAGCAAAGACGTCGGAGGCTTAAAGGGAATCCGCACTATAAACTTGCCTTCAGAGTCTCGGCAAGTGGTTCTCACGAAAATATCCTCGCATTCTTTTTCGTCACTCGACCAGGAAGGTTTAGAATTATAAGGCTCCTCAATTTCCCAGAATTTTGATAGTTGAATCTGAACATCCAAATTCGTATTCACATAACACCGACTCACAGAAGAGCTACCCATGGAAGGGTATTCACCACTCAACACCCAACCAAATCTCGTTTTTTGGAGTGTAGGATGGTTAGGACCTAATGATACCTGTCCAATGCATAGTAAACTCAGATAAACTCCAGCTCCTATCAACAAATCAATTTCACCAGCTCTATGGAAGTCTGCGTCTGCCAAAAAAAGATGTTTCGGCACCTTCCACTCAGATATATCAATGTGATGACTAGGCTGATGGGCACAAATGGATGGAATTATGATACAGGACAAATTAACTTCGAATGCATTCACACAGGATTGTACCCTAACCTCACAACTCAAGTTAACTGAATTTCCACCAACCCCTAAAATAGTTAATGGTAACTCATGCTTTGGAAGACCTAATTTTTCTGCACACTTAGAAGTAATAAGGTTACTCTGACTAGCCCCATCAAGTAAAGCTCTACACCTCCTCGGAACTCCATTGGAATCCAAAATTTGGACCATAGCTGCTTGTAAGATTACGGGATTATTGCTTAGACTCGCGCCACTAGAAAGTACCGCACTACTTTCAGTAACTGACAACGCCACCTGCTGCTGACTCTTTGGACTCGGTTCACCCGTAACATTTTCTGAAATTAACACCCTCTCAGATTTCTCAAAATGAATTAATGTATGGTGTTTACCATGACATTTTCTACACGTGCTAGACTTGCAGGTTTTCACAGAATGACTACTCCTTAAACAATTGAAACACAGACGTAACTCTTTGACCCTACTTACTCGTTCACCCACACTCAAACTTTGGAACTCTGGACAGTTGTGGATAGTGTGCACCCCTTTGCATAACACACAAACACTCTCATTCATATATGAAGAAGTAAAGTATCCCAATGAACCACCGGTTGCTTTAAGCTCTCTAACGATCTCAAATGTTTGGAAATGTTATCAAGCATTTTTCTCAACTCAATACTAGACTCCTGTGTTAATACTGGTAAATCAAACAAAGCTCTCACGTGATTATCGACGAGTATTGCCCGATTATAAAATCTGTTACACAAAGTATTCCACGCAAGTTCATAATTATCTGCTGTGAACTCTATACTACGTATAACCTGCGCAGCTCCGCCAAACAATGATGCCCTCAAATAGTGAAATTTCTGAATCTCCGCCAAACTCCTATCTGAATTTATCAAACTATCGAATAAATCTCTAAACTCCAAAAAGTTACCATAATTTCCCCCAAATTTAGGTAATTCGATATCTGGTAATTTTATTTCCCTACTATTACTGTTATTATTCAAATTGACGGAAATGTTAGAATGTGAGTCAGAATTTATCTGTTCCCGTTGTTCATGGAATTCTGTAATTATATCTTTGGCCACGGCTAATAAATTGTGACAAACACTCTCAAATTCCTCTCTACCTTCTACTTCTAAGTCTACTTCATCTGATAAGTTTTCTACTTCACCCTCTATATTATCAAAGTCGCTTAGAACTGTTCGATGTCTTTCTACTCTATTCTTAATTTCTAGAATTAGCTGGCGATCGAAAATTTTAACGTCCCTATCTCTATTCTCCTGTAAAATATTATCTAAGTATTTTTTGAAATGTGTTTGTCTGGATTTTAAAATACCCCTTGCTTCAATTAAACCCTTCAACCTGACAGCTTCCTGTGTTTCTGTCATTTTACCTAAGATTTGTGGGAATACTGAAAGAAATCTTTATTTTTCTAACTCAAAAATAACCTCGATGCAATTCTCAATCTCAATGAAAAAAAGGAAAAACTAGAAAAATAAAGGATAAATATTTGTAGATGCCTCACACTTTTTTTCTCCACAATTTACTCTTCTCGGGTACTTCTCCACCAATCTCGGGACTTCCAATGACGCAGGATGCTACCGGTGTTCTTTATGGTACATGTATTCTCAATAATCCGGCTCTCGAAGGACCATTATGTTAATTAAAAGCACATTTATGTTGAATGATAAATATATTGTGACATTAATCAAAAAATTATAATCTCATCTCAAAAACAACTCCGTTGTTAATCAAATCGGTTTGATTGCGCTTTTGCCGATTTGTTTAAAAAGTCCTTAAATACAAAAAAGTCTTAACAATATCACTAGAAGAACTGGATGATGCCTTGTTGAATATAATATACTCGACCAGGGGTCCAGATAACATTCCAATAATCTTTTTCCAAAAACTGAATGGAAATGCAAGGAAATACCTGATAAATATTCTCAACAAAATTAGTATGGAGCATTATTTCGTTAAATCCATTTCGACATTCCTAGCCTAATACCACAAATATCTAAATCCGACCCCCTTTTCTATGGGCCATATCACTAGCCTCATAAACTTGCAAACTACTTGAAAGGATCATTAACCACTGGATTGTATGATTTTTGGAAAACAAAAAGCTTCTGATGTCTGAGCAGAATAAATATCGACAGAAAAAATCCAGAACTGTTGAGCTTGCATCTGAAATACACGGAGCACTAATAAACAAACTAAATTGTCTGGACATATTCTGTGGAATAACGAAAGCTTTCGATTTTAGATGAAGATTGGAGATTTTTCAGAAAAAAATGGAGTTTTCATCTACAAACCTTTTGATGAATTAATAATAGACTTTTTTGACTTCGCAGCTCATTCAATTTCATTTCACAGATATTTATGCAATACGTGTTTCGAGAGAACATGCTAAATTTTTCCTTTCGAAATAAATTGATATGAGAGTAAACTACAAGTTATTTTTTCCATTTTGTGATTTATCAAGTCCAAATTCCAATTCTGTAAGTAATTCTTTAGTACAATCTTCTGGTGATCTACAAAATTGTCTAATATTATATTCGGTAGCCTACAGCACCCTTGATCAAATTATGCTTGTGAATGACAATAAGGATAATTTCGTAAACAAGCATCATTTTCCAGGTCTTGGTTCTCAATCACTAATATTTTTAGGAATCTCAAAAAAATGTCAGTTGGATTAAATTTGGTATTCCAACTTGGATCCTGTTTCCTATGATACAATAGAATTGATTGACAAAAATAATTATTGAAGTTCAAATAATGTTCTATTTCAATTGGCCCACAGTGAACTTTGTACGGTAAGGCTGATGAATTTTTGATGCATTTACTATTGTACAGTCTGTTCGCTGAATCTTTTCCCATGTATGAAATAATTCACATACTACTTTATGTATTACGTCTCTTTCCTACTCACAGAATCTTAATCCCCGAAATGAAACCGTTTGTTCCATTACAGCGTAATATAACAAACAGAGATAGCCATATGATGAATGTCGGCGATAGGTTTAACGCGAATTTGTACATGTTACTTTGACTACCTTAAATTGTGAATTAAGAAAAGAGAAATTGTATATCTATTGGCAAAACATCTCTGAGCATTTTGTTGAAAACATTGGGAATCAAATGTAACAAAGATGACAATCGAAGAGCTTTAATAGAGCGGACAAGTATTGCAGCCTTAAGAGCCAATTTTCTGCGTGAATATATGGAAAACCTTTCAAGTACTCACCCAAAAGAACTTGTATATTTGGATGAAACATGGATCTATTCAAAAGGAAATAGAAAATATTCTTGGCAAGACAACAGCACTAAAAGTGTATGTGAGTACTCAATTAATTCCCAATTCAGACCTTAGTGTCCTTTTAGAAAAGCAACCTTCTACTAATTCGACAAAACATGAGATTGTTACATGGTTGACAACAAACAACATTAAATTTGGTACAAAACCTGAATTTCTACAAACTGCAAAAATGAATAGAAAAGGAAACGTGTATAAAATTGATGAATTACTACGAGAACATGGTCATGAAGTGACTCTGGGAAGATGCACTGGAACAATGTGATCAACAAATTTGGGAAAAATGTGTTAGACATACTCAATAAATTATAGAAAAGTAGTATGCCCAAGAGCAGAATATACTTGATATTAGCATTCAACCAATTACCATTGACATAAATACTGGTGATAGTTCTGATTCCGACTATGAGGAGGATTAAATGAAATTTATTGTATATATATTATACAAGGACAGGAATATTAGGGAAGCGGCAAATTTGTAAAAATTTACTCTTTTTACATTATTTTCCAAGCTTTTGGAATATCTTTATTTCCATTTTCAAGGATAGCATTAGAGATTGTATTACAAGTTTTTTTAAATGGTAAATAAATTTAACAATAATTTTGATTTCCCCAATATTCCTGTCCTTGTACATTATTATTCGGCAAATATCTACTATAACTATATTTAAATGAGTCTCAAATATATATATTCAAAATATTTATTTTTTATTTTCACAACCCAGAGAAGATTTTTATTTTCCATTGTTGAGCCGTATGGGTGGGACGGCCCAATACTAATGGTTGCAGCCACAACCAAAAAAAGGCAATTCTGATTTGCAAAGTTTCTACCCAGGAAATTGTTATTAATACTAACTCTTGATACTCTTGTGCAAGTAAATTCGCAGAACAACCCCATAAAATATTGAATTCTAACAGTTTTTCCAAACTAAAGGTTTAGGTAGCACATTGCTAAATGGCTATGAAATATTCACAAATATCTATCACACCAACTTCGATAATAAATAACGCACACCGTAATTTTAGCCAAATCTCAATTAAACGATTGAACTACGACCTACGTCTTATTTAATGTATTGATGTATTGCGTTTGTATATTAATGATGACGCATGGGAAAAGATCCACCGAACCAACTGTACTTGATATTTTATTATTTTGTTCCGAGAAGTTCAATACTTTCCACGGATCATAAGTGTCTACCTTGAATGGATTGGAATATTAAAAACTACTTCCTATTTCTACAATGATGTTATAAGATTAACCACTTCATTTTAATTCCGCTTCACTCTTGAATAATAAAGCAATAGACAAAAAGATAATTAATTTGATCAAATAACTGTGAAACGTCCAGAAGCTTCTGATATTTTCAGGTGTACAGTTACTGGACTATGTACATAAGTGGCACAAAATTTACACACCCAAAAGAAGACAACGCTAATGCTCAATGGGAAGCCATAAGAAAATCCATTCAAATAACAGCAGAAAAACACATAGGCAAAATGGATAGAGATAAAAGAAAAGAGTGGTACAATGATAGTTGCCGTATAGCAGTAGAAAAAAAGGAAGCACAAGCAAGAATACATAAAAAGCAGAAATTGATGTTACAAAATGATAAGAAAATCGAAGCAAGAATGGATGGATAACAATATGAAAGAAATAGAACAAGAAAGAAAGAATTGTAATACCAAGATATATATAAAATATAAATGCCGAACCTATAAGGGCAAAATGAAAGGTATGAAAAACCAATATGGCAGAGTCATTGAAGAAGAAAATGAATACAAACAAATATGGATGGATCAGTTTAGGAATTTACTAATAGAAGATTCAGATATTGAAGTGAACATTGAAGAAATATCGAAGAAAAAACATTGGAAGAACCTACAAGAACAAAGATTATGGAGATTATTAACAACAGCCGAAATGGAGAAGCTCCAGAAAAGGATAACATAAATATGGAACTGATAAAGTACGGAGGTGGAAAGCTTCATGATATAGTATACCTACCAACTCATAATAAGAATAAAAGGTGACCAGAATGGATGCCAAAACTATAGAGGTATTATATTACTGATTACTTATGAAATACTATCAGTTACAATGAACAGAAGGCTTACAGACACTACAGGAAATACTATAGAACGATATCAAAGTGGATTCGTGAAAGGAAGATCAACGGTAGATGCCATAAATATGTACACTGAGGCAGATAATGGAAAAAGCATATGAACATCGAATAGAACTGGAAATGTTATTTGTAGACTCTCGGCAAACTTTTGATTCAATAAATAGAGGTGAACTTTTGTCTGCTTTGAAAGAACTAGGCATTAATGATAAATTGAGAAGGTTAATCAAGATGACTATGGAAAACTCAAGAGCTACGATAAAAACACAAGGAGGAGAAACTGGTGAAATAAACATGATAAGGGTGTAAGACATGGCCATTAGCTATCTGCAACAATTTTTAACCTTAGTGCCGTTTCAGATGGATGCGTATGGTACGCGCGCGTACCATACGCGTGAGGACAGATATCATAAATTAAATGTAGGTTTCCAAATGGACGCGTAGAGCGGATGGCCGTGAGCGCGCTTCAATTCATACGCGATGGCGACGGCTCAGCCCGTGCGCTTCACGCAGATACATCGTAACGAACGCACCTTTCAGTAATCGCTTTTGGACAATAATGTGCACCCATATCCTTCTCTTTTTTTGACTTTTTTGAAAATGTAATATGCAGCAATGGCAACAGCGCTGGATGTTTCTCCTTGCATGTTTCTTTTGTTACTACTGTGTGCCAACGATTGTACGCCCCATGTGAAAGTAAAACCACGTGTACACATACGCGTAACCTTTACTACGCACGCGTACCATACGCGTCCATCTGAAACGGGACTAAACTTGAATATGCAATGAGACGAATACAAAAAAAGCAATCTAAGGACGAGCGGAAGACAGATAATAGCGTAAGCGGACGACATAGTAATCATATCAAAGACAAGAGAGATTCTGGAAAACACAATAAGGGAAATCACAAGTGAAGGAAATAGGATGGGACTAGAAATAGATGCAGATAAAACAAAAATAATGTTTTTTGGTAAAATAAATCAAACCAATGCAATAAAGATCGGAGCTTTCGAATTTGGAAAAGTGGGAAAATTCAAATTTTTAGGTGTCACAGGAACAAACACTGGAAACAGAAAAAAGGAAATTGAAGAAAAAATCACTAATGCAAATAGGGCTTACAATGCCAACAAAAAACTTTTGAAAAGCAAATTACTCTCAAGACAAACCGAAATCAATATTTTCAAAGTGCTAATAAGACCCGCCATATTGTATGCTGCTGGAACAATGACACTGACTGAAAAGGAAGAAGAAGACTTGAGAATAATAAAAAGAAAGATAATGAGAAGAATATTGCGACCAATCAAATTGAGAGATAACGAGTACAGACAAAGTATGAACCATGAAATTGAGCAAGAACTGGAAGGAGAGGAAATATTAAGGAAAATAAAAAGACAAAGATTGAAATGGCTGGGACATATATAATATATATTGATATGAATTTAGTGTTTTGTGTGTTATCATTAGTATTGAAATTTTTATTTATTGTATTGATGTGTTTGTTTGTTGGGCGCCAATGATTTTTAGAAATCTATTTTATGTCAATGGTATCATACACCAGTTACCGTTTTTCTAGGACTCTTCAATACTCAGGGTGAGTTCAGGTATTAAATTATTTTATTTTTGTTTTTTTTTCATAATTCTGTTTACCTTTTTTTAATTTTTTTTTTAACTTTAATTATATACGAAAACTTTTAAGGCCGGTCCTGTGTCCTTGCCCTTGAAAATGTTCAATAGTGTATTGAGTTTGCCAATCTTATGAAAGAAAGAAAATTAGTGTTGTGATCAGTGAAATATTAGTAAGTTTATTATTTTACTTTTTAGTGTATTGATACAATTTTTTTTTATTCAAATTAACGTGCTCGGCTACTATGGTCACTTGCACGGGAGCGGTTACAATATATCATTTATAAAATACAATAATACACACACAGTAAGTAGCACAAATGGTTTATAGTTTTTGGTAAAGCTGTACGTTTTTCAAGAATTGGAGTAGGGAGGTTATTTGTTCAGAGTTGTTGAGGATTTCTCTGTAGTTTTGGCTCAGTTGTAGCTGTTGTCTTTGAACGGTGTATTTGTGACACTCAGTCAGAATATGCTTCATGGTTAGATTACAGTTACAGCTGGAGCGTATGGGTCTGGGGGTAGTAGACATCAGGTATTCATGGGTAAGTCTTAAATGGCCAATTCTCACTCTTCTTATCACAGCTAACTCTTGCCTTGAGAAACTTGCAAAGCAGCTAGGTTGGGGGTGACCAATTGAACGCTGTATTTGACGAAGGGCTGTGTCAGCAGTGTCCCAATGCTGCTGCCAGGTTACCTTGGATTTTCTTTTGAATGACGATTTTAAATCCTTTCCAATAATTATATTGTCGGTGACGGTAGATGTGGTTGCGATTTTTGCGTGTTGGTCAGCAAGTTCGTTGCCCTCGATGCCAATGTGGGATGGTAACCAGATTAAAGTAACTGCTATTCCTTGGGATGAGATAAGTTGGTAGGAGTCATGTATAGATTGGACAATGGGATGGTCGGTAAATATATTTTGGATGGATAAAATTGAAGCAAGTGAATCTGTACATATGGCTACGTGTTTATGAAGTGGAGAGATTGAAATAATGGCCTGTAGAATGCTGAATAATTCACCTGTGTGAACGTTACAAGTTGATGGGATATGGGAGGATTTTATGGCAATTTGCGACGTTGTTACAGCGCAGCCTACGCCTGTTTCATTTTTGGATGCATCAGTGTATAATACTAAGTCATATTGGTTACGATTTATTATGTCGTTAAATACATTTTTAATTAATTGTTTGGGAGTTTTGTGCTTGTCATATCTCATAAGGGATGTGCTAAATTTAGGAAGGTTGGTAGTCCATGGGGGGGAAGAGGGAATAGGAAGGGGACTAGTTTGTTGGAGGTTAACACCGTCAATTAGCTGGGATAAGATCATAGGGACCGGTTTCAATAATGGTATGGTTGAGAAGTTGTGGGATTTGTTGAAAGTTGATGTGAAAAGTGGGTAGACAGGATTAAGGGGGTTCGACGATACGGATGCTGCATAAGAAAGCAGAAGTTGCTGCCGTCTGATCCAGAGAGGGGGCTCATTTGCTTCGCAGTAAATGCTTTCTGCAGGGCTAGATCGGAAAGCACCTAAACAGAGGCGTAGCGCTGTATTTTGTACCGAGTTCAAGAGATTGAGGTCAGGATATGCGGCTGAGATATATATGTGACATCCATAATCCAATTTTGAGCGAATAATGGACCTGTATATTTTAATGAGAGAGTTTTCGTCTGCTCCCCAGTGGTGATGCGAGAGGATTTTAATAATGTTCAGTCTTTTGTAGCAGTCGCCTTTGATTTCTCGAATATGTTGTTTCCAGGTGAGCCGAGCATCGAATGTTAGACCAAGTATTTTACATTTATCAACGACAGGAAGGCAGTCATTGTTAATGAGGATAGTAGGGGGTACTGTAGGTGGTCGTCTACTAAACTTAATGATCTTGGATTTTGTTTCTGAGAAAGTAAATCCTAAGTGGCTTATATTTTTATTCAGGGTGTTTATTGCTGACTGAATTAGATTAGTTGTAGTGGTAATAGTCGTGCCATGACAGTAAATAACCAAATCATCGGCATATAAAGAAAACTTGATGGGAGGAAGAAGATTAGTGCAAATATCGTTAATAGCAAGGTTGAATAGAGTGGGGCTTATAACCGACCCTTGGGGAACTCAATCTATCTGACTGTAGGTTGATGAAAAAACTCCATTAGTGAAAACTTTGTATGTCCTTGAAGTTAGGAAATTCTGAATAAAATGAAATATGTGTCCAGGGATATTTAGAGAAATTAGTTCATTTAGAATTGATTGTCTGCTAACAGAATCAAATGCACCGTTGATATCCAATATAGCTGCAATGACTTCTTGTTTTTTATTAAAAGCACTAGAGATATGGGATTGGAGAAGAGCCAGATTGTCTTGGGTCGATCTATTTTTTCGAAATCCCGACTGTTCTTTTGAGATTGAATTATGTTTATCGAGAAACCATATCAGCCGCTTATTAACCATCTTCTCTAATAATTTGTACATGGTGCAGGTGAGTGAAATGGGACGGAAAAAGTTCGGCGATGTAGCAGTTTGTTCAGGTTTTTTAATAGGCGTACTTCTACGTTAGTAGAAGTACGCCATTGGTCAGGGAATTGGTTGGTGGTCCATATTAAATTGTAAATATCTAGAAGCTTGTGTAAACCTATATTGGAGAGTTTTTTAAGAAATATATACGGGATGTCATCAGGACCGGAGGCGGTATTTTTGCAGCTATTTAGAGCTGCGGTGAGTTTTAAAAAGGAGAATGAGCAGTTTAGAGAAGTGATATCTTGCGATGCAGTCATAGAGCATGGAGAGGGAGATTTATCGAAAGGGAGAGGTGTGAAATTAACTTTACATTCAAATTTTGATCCAAAGGTTTTTGCCAGAATATTACTGATTTCATAATTATCACTAACTAATGTATTGTAGAAGAGAGAGGGAATTTTTAAATTCGAATTGTGTCCTTGGATTTGTCTAATTTTATTCCAGAGTTGGGTTGGACTTGTATTCACATTTATAGATGACACATAATTTCACCAGGAACATTTTTTACTTTGCTTTATCACATATCTAGCCTTGGCTCTGGTTCTTTTAAGGTTAATCAGATTTTCTTGTATTTTATTACTACGATACAATTTTAGTGCTATTTTTTGTTGGTTTACAGCGTTTGAACAGCTGGAGTTCCACCAAGGGACAGTTTTTTGTTTGTGAGAGATATTATTTTTACCAATGTGCTGATTGGCAGCTGAAAGTATAGTATTTGTTATCATCTGTATGTTATTGTTCATATCGTCTGAGAAAGATAATGACGAAAAGTTAGTCTTTGTTTCAGACGTATAACTAGTCCAGTCGGCAGTGTTCAAGCGCCAATATGATCTGGGAGAAGTCTCATTATGATTAAGGATACTGGAGGATATGATAATAGGAAAGTGGTTACTATCATAAAGATCATTAGTAGTATGCCAATTTAGTGAAGTGGCAAGCTTGGGATCACTAAAACTAAGATCAATACATGAAAAGGTACCGGAGGAAAAATTCAAGTGTGTATTGGATCCTGTATTTAGTAAGCAGGAGCCGGTAGAATTGATCACGTTTTCGATAGTTTTACCTTTGCCCATAGTAAGATTGGAACCCCACATTGTATTGTGGGCGTTAAAATCACCCACAAGAATGTATGGTTGAGGAAGTTGATAAATTAGGTTGAGAAGTTCAATTTCTTTTAAAGGGTAATTAGGAGGAATATATAAGTTGCAGATATTAAGATTATTTGGGCACCATGTGGAAACTGTAATAGCCTCAAGATCTGTAGTGATTTGGAGAGGGGAGGAAAATAGTTCACTAGAAATGAAAATTGAGGTGCCCCCGCTAGTCCTTGCGCAGTTGGTGCGAACATAATGATATCCTTCATAATTTTTTAGATAAGGGAGTTTGTCAATTTTAGAATTGGTTTCTTGTAAACACAAGATATCAGGGCGTTCGTCTGATATCAATTGTTGGATTCTCTCCAGACGAGGGAAGAATCCATCACAATTCCATTGAATTATTTTGAATGCAGATTTAAGGTGTTTGTAGTTAAGAGCATTCTGGGTGAGGAGGATTATGTTCATCATCGGTTTGATTATCAGAAGAAACGCTTTTGTTATCCGAAAAGTCCTCAGGATTTAGTTGTCTTCTGAGTTTTTTCTGTAATCGAGTGATGCGGTTTTTAAGAGATCGTTTTTTTGTTTTTGTGTGAAGAAGTGACAAATCATTTAACAGTCCCTGGATATTAGGAGTGAATTCTAAGGCATCGTTAAGCGGATCAGAACTACCCTGTGTATTTTCTAAGAATGCCGTAAACTGGATTTCAGAGAGCGTGAGTTTGGATGGGTTGTTCTTATAGAGATTCTGTATAGAGATTTGAGAATTGGGGGTTAGTTTAGGGTTTTCAGTGACTAGAGTTTTGGGTTTTTTCTTACAGGGCTTAGTTGTGTTGTGGGATGGTTTAAATGTCGGAGGAGGCATTTGATTGTCTGTTGGTAATGGGGATTCTGTGGGAGATAGTTGACTGGGGGTATCAGCATAACTGTCAGAGGAAATACCTCTTTTTTGGCCATGGAATAATGGGGGAGGAGTGAGGTTGGTTGGTGGTTCAGCATCAGTTTGGTAAGCTGTTAATAGATTCCATATGGGTTCAGAGGACGAGGTACCACTAAGGGAAGTAGATGCAGGGAATTGTGATGGTTGAGGTGGGTGGGAGGTTACTTCATTTTGTGTTTCTGACAGTGTAGGATTGGTACAGGAGTCGGCAGTATGTCCACTCTGCTTACAGAGGAAACATGCCAATTTGTCAGTAGAGATAAATATACGATATGGACGCCTATTCTTGAAATAAAGAGAAGGGAGTGCTCCCAGGGAGAGCTCCCTCATTTCAACTCCCCAATAAAAAAACGTTATATTCTTGAAAAATGAAAAGTACCGGAGAGTAGCGATGAGGGAGCAAGATCGGGGAACAGCGTTGCCGTGACCAATGAACTTGTAGAAATTTTGACAGATATTTGATTCATTGATAACCTCACTATTTACTATATTTGTTTGGTTGATATAATTGAACAAAATATTGATGTTAAAAGTAAACAGTTGAGTCCCAAACAAAAAGAAACTTTGTTTACGCGCGGTTTGTATGGATAGAGCAGAGGTTCTTGTGGGTTGAACTAGAAAAGGGGTGACCATGTCTATTATGTTATGACAGAAGTCTTCATCGACTCTAAATAACTGCACAAATTTTTTGTCTCAAAACATCCCTACCAATACCCACTTCTTCTAACGCCTCCTCAACATTCTCGTTAATTATTTTATTCCACAGCATTAAATTGAAATCTTCAACATTCATTTTGAACCACAGTCAATGAAAACAAAACAATTATATAGGTTAGGTCAAATACTCTCTTTTGCAATTCTCTCACTACCTAGTAGGGGAACTTCGAGTTCTCTTGGGAGATGCTCCCTCCCTCAAATTTTTTTCAAGAATACACATTTAATCTTTTTAAGAGAACCACACCTACTTCTCTCGCAAAGTTCTACTCCCTGAAATTCAAGAATAGGCTCCATGGGGTGTCTTCATGAGTAATTAGAATCGAGGTTTCTATGCTAAAGTTATCATTATCAGGGATAACGTAAGTAATTCTACGGAAACTCATTATATGAGAGTATCTCCTTGCGCGCCGCATTTAACAAATGAAACAGGTGAGGCTGTTTGCAGGCCGATGTCCTTGAGAGCTTTTTCGATAACGGAGTGAGGGACATTGGGGGATACATTTGAAATAAGAATGCGTTTAGCTGGCGAAATAAGTCTTCGTATAGGTATTATTGTGGAGTTGATGCAAATGTTCTGGTGTGTTTTAAGAAGATCATCTAGAATTGCAGTTGAAGCTAAATATATGCAAATACGATTATTGGAAATTCTGGATGCAAATGTGATATTTTTGGTGGAAACAATATCTCCTATAGCTTTTATGTACTCGTATGAAACGATGTTTGGGATAGAGTGCAAGATAATTGCTTGCTCGCGTTTAGGGAAAGTGAGAGGAGGGAGTCTTGTTGGAGTTGCATCAGCATATGATTTTGTGCCATGAGGTGAGTTTTGATTAGATGGGGATGATTGAATTTGATTATTCATTGTGGACATTTTTGCGAGTAGCCCTGGATGGTTGGAATTGTGAATGTAGCAACAACACAAAATTTGTTAATTATCAAAAGTGTAATAAAATATGTCAGTAGTGACATTACAAAAAAATTATGAGAATTGTCAGTTAATTAGCATTTTGAAAGTTGTTATCAATTTTTCTTTTATATTATTACGTTTATTAGTTTTACGATTGTGAACGTATTTTCAACATAGTTTATCATTAAAGGTTGTGATCAACATAGTTATACAGTCCGCTTGAGTTATTTATTTACAACCCTTGAAACATCGACACAATAACATTGGTCCTTCGAGCCGGATTTGGTGTGACATTGGATACCGGCAGCCACGTAAAGAATAAGTCATTGTCATATTTACGTTCAAGAAGATCCTGGTGAAGAAACAAATCATTGGTACAGAGGCCAAACAGCCTGCTGAAGAAATAAAAGCATTGGTAAAGAGTCGAGCCGTAAGAATTGCATGGCGAGCGGCTTGGCGGAATTCAGAAGCTGAACTTCTATCAGGTGTGCTCAATCCTTTTACTTTCCCCTTAGATTCCTTGTCCATTTGAATACCTATATTTTTCACTAGTTTTTTCATAGAAACACTTCAAAATGTCTAATAACGATCCTCCTGTTCCTACGGAGGCAAGAAGAGAACAAATTACATTAACAGAGCAATTAGAACAGTTGAAGATAGATAGAGGTTGCATAAAAGGGAAGTTAACCCGTTTTAAAACTTTCATAGATTCAAAATTTCCCATCTCAAAAAATATAATTGAGTTATCAAAAAGGCTACATAGAGCAGAGTTCTTACTAGATGAATTTGAAACCGTGCAAAATCTAATAGAAAGAATTGACAACAGTGAAGAGCAAAATCAACAGAGAGATAATTTTGAAACCTTTTATTATGAGGTGATTTCACAAGGGCAAACAATTATAGATAAGTCAAATTCAAATGTAGCAATCAGTGGTATGATTGAAAATGAGAATATTCCAACGGCTTCTCGTGTAAACTTACCTATGATAAACCTGCCTACTTTTGATGGGTCGTACCACGAATACATGCATTTTCATGATACTTTTAACTCGCTCATTAACAAAAACGCGTCTCTCAGTGAAATACAGAAATTTCATTATTTATTGTCTTCCTTAAAAGGTGAAGCTTTGGGTCTCGTTCAGTCATTGGAAGTTACAGATAGTAATTATTGTATCGCTTGGGATCTACTAAAGCAACGCTACGAAAACAAGCGTGTTATAATTAACACACATTTAAAAAATATTTTTGAGCTTCCGTCTTTAACAAAGGAAACAACAGCAGGGCTACGAAACGTTTTAGATTGTTTCAACAAAAACATTAGGTCACTAAAGAGTTTAGGTCAGCCTGTTGAATCATGGGACACAATTCTTATATATCTATTTGTTTTTAAATTAGATTTTGTTAGCAAGAGAGAGTGGGAGGGTAAGATACCTTCTGGTGTTTTGCCGACACTCGAAGATTTTTCAAATTTCTTAAACACTAGAAGCCAGTTGCTAGAAACTTTATACAACCGTAACAGCAGTAGCGATTCAATGAATAAAAACTTTGACAAAAATAGGGTTTTTAATTATGGCGGAAAACCAAACATCCATAAAGCAATGAGTCATTTAGCTACTTCATTAGATAAACAATTAAAATGTTTTTACTGCAAACAAGATCATTGCTTGTTTTATTGTAAAGATTTCTTAAAACTTTCTTCTACAGAGCGTTTTGATAAGGTCAAAGGTCTTAATTTATGTGTCAACTGTCTACGACCTTATTCAAAGAATCACGAGTGCACAGGGTTTTGTAAAATTTGTAAAAGTAAGAGGCACAATACTCTATTACATAGGGACAGGGATTCTGGCACGTCGTATAAGCAGGCAAATGCTGCGTCTCAGGAAAATGTACAAAAATCAAAGATTGATTTTGAAAATAAATCTGAAAATCATGTCAATGTTAATGCACATTGCAGTCAAATGAATAACTCATTGATTCTTTTGGCTACAGCTACAATTGGTATTTTGGACAAAAATAACAAATATGTTCCTTGCAGATGTTTGCTTGATGGAGGTTCTCAAAGCAATTTCATAACTTCAGATTTAGTTAAACGATTAAAACTCCTACCTGAGAAAATACATTTTCCAATAACTGGAATTAATCAAATGGTTTCTAATATATCACAGAAGGTTCATACATCAATAAAATCTTTACATGGAAATTTTAGCAAAAATCTATCATTTCTTGTACTTAACAACATCACCGGACAAATACCAAGTGAATCATTTGATCTTTCAGAATTAAATATACCAGACGGTATTGTGCTTGCTGATCCTGAATTTAATGAGTCTCACACTGTGGACGTCTTACTAGGTGCATCTATTTTTTATGAGCTTCTATCATCAGGGAAGATTACATTAGGAAAAAATCAACCAATATTACAAAGTTCAAAATTAGGTTGGCTAGTTACAGGTCCATTGCAGTTTAAAAATAATCTAAATTCAGAAATTTGTTTGCTTTCCATAAGCAATTTAAATGTACAAGATCAACTTGAGAAATTTTGGGTTTTAGAAGACTTGCCTAATGCGCAAAAAACAACTAAATTTACAAAAGAAGAACAATATTGTGAAGATCACTTTTTACAAAATTACTCCAGGGACAGATCGGGGCGCTTCACAGTCGCTTTACCATTAAAGGAAAACTACAAAGACATTGGGGAAACTTTTGAAATAGCTAGGCGCCGTTTCTTGAGTTTAGAGAACAAATTGGCAAAAAATTCGAAATTTTCGAAATTGTATTCAGATTTTATTCACGAATATGAGTCATTGGGTCATATGACCAAATTAAAGGATTCTCAGATCAAAGTTAATGATGTAGTTTTCTACCTACCTCATCATGGAGTATTAAAGGAAAGTAGCGTCACTACTAAGCTGCGTGTGGTTTTTGATGCCAGCGCTAAAGGTTCTTCGGGTGTTTCTCTTAACGATGTCTCATATGTAGGTCCAACTGTACAGTGCAGCTTATTTTCTATTTTGTTAAGATTCAGAACGTACAACTATGTACTTAAAGGGGATATATGTAAGATGTATCGCCAAGTTCTTGTTAAAGATGACCAACGTAACTTTCAAAGGATATTGTGGCGTGATAGTCCAGATCAGGAGTTGGCTCATTATGTGCTTAATACTGTCACCTACGGTGTGGCTTCTGCTGCATTTTTGGCTATAAGATCAATGAATCAAGTTGCAATTCTTAATCAAAGGCAGTTTCCACAGGCATGTGAAAAAGTTTTGAACGATTTTTATGTAGACGACTTGATAACGGGAGATGATTCAATTGATAATTTATTAAAATTAAAAACCGAAATTTATAACATTTTAAAATCTGGCGGTTTTGTTTTAACACAATTTATGTCAAATTCAACGGATATTTTGGGATTAGACAAATCTCAAGAGAGCTTTCACATTTGTGATACTGACAAAGCTGTCAAAACACTTGGAGTATTATGGAATCCCAATAAAGATGAATTTCAGTTTTCAGTCGATATTAAAATTCCCACAAACAAGTTAACTAAGAGAGCAGTTTTGTCAATCATAAGTCAAGTGTTTGACCCAATTGGTATTTTGGGGCCTGTCATCATCAAGGCTAAATGCATTTTACAGCAACTTTGGAAACTGAAAATAGGTTGGGACGACGTTATTCCTGATGGTTTTAGCTCACACTTTCTAGAATTTTTTCATAGTTTAGCCAATCTTAGCAAAATATCTACACCTAGACATGTACTCTTGTCCACTTACGTGGAAATACAAATCCACGGGTTCACGGATGCTTCCGAATCTGCATATGGAGTTTGTATCTATTTAAGAAGTAGTGATTCTTATGGTAGGGTATACACACAGCTATTATGCTCTAAGTCACGGGTAGCACCCTTAAAGGTTATCTCACTACCAAAGTTAGAATTATGTGGGGCTTTATTACTGGCGCGATTACTCAACAGCTGTTTACAATCACTACATATACAAATTACTTTGAGGTTCTTTTGGACTGATTCAAAAATAGTCTTAGCTTGGTTATCACAAGAGCCTACACGATGGAAAACATTTATTTCGAACAGAGTATCAGAGATACAGGGCCTTTCAGCAATAAAGGATTGGCATCACGTATGTTCTGCAGATAATCCTGCTGACATAATTTCAAGGGGATGCGATCCGCTTACATTAATAAACTCTAGTTTATGGTGGTCAGGACCGAAATGGCTAAGTGATGATTGCAGATTTTGGCCAAGTGAATCTGCAATATACAATTTTAATTTAGAAAACATTCCTGAACAAAGAAATACTAAAAAGGTATCGTGCTTGGTTTCTACAAATAATTTCAATTTCTTTCAGAATTATTCAGATTTGAACAAACTGCAACGGGTGACAGCTCTTTGCTTAAGATTCCTTACCAATTTAAAGTTGAGAAAACAAAATAAAAATATTATAACGACTAATCTAAGTGTCGGAGAAATACAAAATGCTTTAACAGTTTTAGTTAAATTAATTCAAAATATCGAATTCCATAAGAAAATATCTGATCTGAAAAACTCAAAGGGGATAGCAAAAGGTAGTTCAATAATTAGCTTAAATCCCTTCTTGGACAAAAATGAAGTTTTACGTGTGGGAGGGAGGCTTAATAACGCAAAGGTATCATATGATCAGAAATTTCCCATGTTATTGCCGAGTAAGCATCATTTTACTGATCTAGTAATTGCTCATGAACATAGAAGAACCTTACATGGTGGGGTTCAAACAATTTTATCGTCTATAAGAACAAGGTTTTGGCCAATAAACGCAAAAAATTCGATTAAACAGATTGTTAGGAAGTGTGTGCTATGCTTCAGGGCTAAGCCTACTGGTTTTAATCCTATAATGGGGCAACTACCAACCTCGCGTGTAAGCCCTTCTCGACCTTTTCAGTCATGTGGAATTGATTATGCTGGTCCTTTCCTTGTAAAAGACGGCACCTTAAGAAATAGGAAATTGGTAAAGGTGTATGTGTGTCTTTTTATCTGCTTTTCAACCAAAGCTATTCATTTAGAATTGGTGGGAGACATGTCCACTGATGCTTTTTTGAATGCATTAAAGCGGTTTTTTGCTCGCCGCGGGTTTTCTAAAAATATTTGGACCGATAATGGCTCCAATTTCATAGGAGCAGCCAATAAAATAAATGAGGTTTATGAAATTATGAAAAATTTATATGAAAATAAAGGCTTTCAAAATTATCTTTTGGAGAACCATATAACATGGCATTTTATTCCTCCCAGAGCGCCACATTTCGGAGGACTCTGGGAATCAGCGGTAAAACTCATGAAGTATCACATAACTCGTTCAATTGGTATGTCACATTTATCATATGAAAATTTCTACACTGTTCTAACACAGATAGAATCAATTCTGAATTCACGTCCAATAAGTCCCTTGTCAAATGATCCCACCGATTTAAACCCCCTCACTCCTGGGCATTTCTTGATCGGTGCAAGATTGGATACACTCCCCGAAGAAAACATTGAAGATGTTCCAGTTAACCGATTATCCAAGTTTCAGCAAGTTCAACAAATAACACAAACATTTTGGCGTCGATGGTCTCAAGAATACTTGCATAATCTCCAACAGCGTACCAAATGGATGTGGAACAACTCACAAGTTTTAAAACCCGGTCTTATGGTTTTAATAAGAGAAGATAACGTTAATCCTTTATTATGGAAAATTGGACGAGTCATAAATGTGCATCCAGGCGAGGATGGCGTAGTACGAGTAGCCAGTGTGAAGGCTAGTGATGGCGTTAAAAAAAGAGCATTTTCAAAACTTTCGATATTACCAGTTGACTCTTAAATTACGAACTAAATTACGATTTCGAAAGCCGTCAGCTTTCAAGGCGAGCGGTATGGTTGGAATTGTGAATGTAGCAACAACACAAAATTTGTTAATTATCAAAAGTGTAATAAAATATGTCAGTAGTGACATTACAAAAAAATTATGAGAATTGTCAGTTAATTAGCATTTTGAAAGTTGTTATCAATTTTTCTTTTATATTATTACGTTTATTAGTTTTACGATTGTGAACGTATTTTCAACATAGTTTATCATTAAAGGTTGTGATCAACATAGTTATACAGTCCGCTTGAGTTATTTATTTACAACCCTTGAAACATCGACACAATAACACTGGATGCCAAAGCCACAAGCTTCTGGTTCATAAAGGAACAGGAGTCCAGAGAAGGACCCTGTGATAGGATATTAGGAAAATAACAGTTACCTTCTGTATTTCTACGGCACTGGATGATTTCTTTATTCACTTGCTGATAATAGTTTCACAGTATTAAAATAAACGTTCGCAAATTGGAAGTTAATGATCACATGTTGGTATTTGGTTTTTAACAAATTCACAACCGAATAAAAACGATCAAAATGAAATTAGCACCAAGATAACGATAATTATTCAGATAGAACAATATGCGTGTGCACTCGTCGGCTACCTGAATGTGAATCGATACAGATTTAAAAGTAAATATGTAGACAAAATTTTTTTTATACTCTTGTCTAAATGGTCTTTCACTCCTGAACATTCATACTAATGAAAATTAAAAGCTAATTCTTATACTAGTTATGCAACTCTATAATTTATCAAATACCTTTTCTCCTTCTACGTTTTGAAATTCTAATAATTACTTCCTTTTATGCTTCAGACCGCTCTGGGCCTGTCAGTCCTTGATTTGGATTGCTTCGCTCAGGTTCCGTCGTCAGCTTGGAGAATTTTTAGTATAAATGGCCTCTAGTTTCCATTTATGGTTTATTTGAAAAGGTTATTAATTTAAATGGATAGGGATTTTTAACAGGAACTTGTTGGAAAAAGGTTAGTTTCAATTTAAATATTTATTTTGAGTTGTTTTACTTTATTCTAACTTGATATTTGGCATATGTATATTTAAGAGAATCACTTAACAAAATAACATAACAATCACCCCCATAGGGGGGAGTGGGGGGTTCGACACCCTGGAAAATTCGTGAAAATGAATGTTTAAATATGAAATCAAATTCTACGTATTTTTTCACGTATAACCCTGAAATTTCATTTTAACAACTTTTTTTTTCAAAAAGTTATGCGGAAAAAATGTTTAAAAAAAATTTATAATTCCATAAATATAAAAATCTTTATTCCGTCTTTACGAATGGAAATTAAAATTTGATATTTGGCATATGTATATTTAATGGAATAAAATTTGGGATAAAATAAATTATATGCAAATATCATATCATAGGGGTAGGGGGTGGGGGTGAGTTTGGGATATATTAGGGAAATATTATATTTGCATATAATTTTTTTTTGGTTCCAATACTTACCATTAACCTTGACTCGCAGTATTGTTTTCATTTTCAAAATATGACTTTAAATGGTTCAAACCCGTATTTCAAAATCAAGAGGTTTTAACTTTTTTCAAAACAATTTACAAGTCCACAAACTCGAAATACGTTTTAATAAATATCTTCGGCAATAATGGAGAAAAAAATATGAAAATTGGCATACATACTTAATAAAGGGTGTAGAATTCTACACATATATATTTTATATATGAATTTATACCCCCCTGCAGGGGTTTTGCCGCTTTGCGCTTCCTAGATCCATTTTTTTTTGGTGGATCAATCCCCATTTTTCCTTCTAGAGTTTCTTTGTCAATGTTCTCCATAGTTTCCTATCTTCAACTTTGTCCTTCCATTCTCCAATTCCGGCTTTTTTCATATCTTCCTTTACCTGTTCCAGCCATTTTATTCAAGGTCTACCTACACGCTTTCTTCCCCCAGAACTCTTTTTTACTACTTCCAAGCTTTTGAATTTATTTGAATCCTTTATCAAGGCTAAAATATGAACAAGTTCTTATTACAGGTAAAAATTATAATAAATTTAAACTTACGTGCAAAGTGAGTTTGTACAAATCAAGTAAAGCATCATTAAAAAATATGAATAGATTTTCCACCATACGTGGTAGATAAAAAGGTTACATTTTGAGAAGTAAATTATGAATCTGATTGAAGTCGAACATGAAGACAATATTTGTGTAATTAAAATTCTCAAGTTTCTTATATCTATAAAATAATATTTCTTTTCTTCATTGACCTGTGTACCATTAATATTTACTAAACAATCTGAAATCATTAGTTGCATTGGACTATGAAAGTTATTTACGAGGGTTTGTGAAATTTTTAGTATGAAGAAATACATCAAGAGCAACCTGTGATTGAAGATGTTCAAGTCACTTTTCAAATACTGGAGGCCAGATCTTTTGAATTGGATACATTAAATACTAAAATTTGTGAAGCTATGGCGGATTTAACAGCTGAAAAAGATGATCATGAGAAAATGATGGAGGATGAATATGAGGTAGCTGTTGAATATTCAAGTAAATATTTACGTGCCAAAATTGAAGCTAATAAAATGAATAAACAGAATCAATCAGATCAAAAACTAATTCATCAGCAAGTAGCAGCTACTGGTAATACACATTCTCAAAGGAGATTCAAGTTACCTAAGATTGAATTGAAAAAATTCGGAGGCGATTTAAAAGACTGGTTACAATTTTGGAGTCAATTTAAAAATATTCATGAAGATAATAGTATCACAAAAGAAGATGAGTTCCAGTATTTAATTCAAGCTATGATAACAAATTCAAGAGCTGCAGATTTAGTCAACAGTTTTCCACCAACAAGTCAAAATTATGATAGGTTATCAACAATTTAAAAAGTCGTTTTGGTAAAGATGAATTACTAGTTGAAGTATATGTAAGAGAATTGTTAACACTGGTAATTAGTAATGCTGTAAAATCGAATGAACAAACTTCATTGGCAAAAATTTACGATAAGTTAGAGGCGCAATTACGTGCTCTGGAATCACTTGGTGTCACTAAAGATAAATGTGCAGCCATGTTATATCCATTAGTTGAATCATCTTTACCAGAAGAATTGATCCGAATATGGCAAAAACAAAACCAACTGCAATCTTGGGATAATGAATCTGGACTCCTTACATCCTCCCACCTTGAGTTAGTGTTAACTCAAAATATTATATTTAAATGAAAACAAAATTGGCAATATTTTTCCAATAATTCAAAATTATCTATTCACTCCAAATCTCTTGGGCATTTTTACTTGTCTTCCGTATCTTGTTACTAGAGCCTCTTCATTTACTGAACTCTTTTCTTTATCTTGATTTTTTTCAGTTAATACTATCTTTTCCATTTTTTCTTGTATATTTTTCTCCACTAATATTTGCGTTATCAATAAAAGTTAGTGACCATAATTATTAAATAATATTTTCATTCTAAACATCACATTGTGGAAGGAAGATAATGTAATTGAAGTTTTACGACATTCAAGAGTAGTATTTGGAGTAACTAGTATTTCGTTTATATTAGCTGCTACAATCAAACTACATTTAGAGCGAGTAGCACAAGGGGATAAATTTAAATGCATGTTGGCATCAATAGACAAATTAATTTCATCTTTTTATGTCGATAATTGTGTAACTAGTATAGATTCTGTCGAAGAGTTACACCAATTCAAAGAAGAATCAACGGTTTTGATGGCAGAAGGTGGTTTTAATTTACGAGGGTGGGAGTACACTCATTGTGTAGAGCCTAATCAGTTGACATCAGTTCTTGGTCTTACATGGGACAAAATGGAAGATGTATTAATGCTAAAATATTCAAATTTATCTGAAACAGTGCAAGAAAAAATAACGAAGAGGGTTATTTTATCAATCAGTCATAAAATATTCGATCCAATCGGTTTTGCTTGTCCAGTACTATTATACCCTAAGTTACTATTACAGAGAATTAATAATTTAAAGTGGGATGTTGAAGTTCCCCAAGAAATTGAAGAAAATTTCAAGAAATGGTATTGTCAATTGAAATTATTGAAAGAAGTGAAGATTCCACGTTGGATATCGTGGAATAGCGAAGCAGAAAACAGAATTTCATTTCATGTATTCGTTGATGCTAGTCAAGCAGCCTATGCTGCAGTGATTTATATGAGAACACAGACCTTGATGGATACAAAAATACAATTAATTGCTGCTAAATCAAGAGTATCTCCCAGTAAAAAGATGACTATTCCTCGACTAGAACTGCTTGCTGCAACAATTGGTGCTAGACTTATGAAAACTGTTCTGGGTTCTATAAATTATAACCAGCAAGATATATATTTTTGGAGTGATCCAACGACAGTATTAACATGGATACAGCAAGAGAGTCAATGGGCATTATTTGTATGGAATCGTGTTCAAGAAATTCGTAAAATAACAAATGTTGAATGTTGGAGATATGTACCAGGAGTTTTAAATCCAGCTGATCTACCTTCTAGAGGTTGTACAACAAATCATTTGATTGAGTCAAAATGGTGGGAGGAACCAGATTGGCTCTATAACTCAGAAGAATGGCCTGTCGGTGAATTTTGTATTAATAATGAGGAAATTAATAGCGAATTGAAGAAATCAGCAATTAAAAATAAATCTGAAGATAACATTAATTTAAGCAACATGGAAGAAGATGACTCGATTAAGAAAAATAATGATGAATGGCATTTAAGTTATTTTTCAAAATATATTAAGCTTATAAGAATGTTTGGTTGGATGAAAAGATTTATTCATAATGCTCAAGTAACTGTTAAATCTAGAAATCAAGGAGAACTTTCTGCAAGAGAGTTTGGTAATGCTGAGAAGATTGTACTACGACTTGTACAAAGGGAATGTTTTTCTGGAGAGCAAGATCCTCGAATTAAAGATTTCAGAGCATACACAGATGGAAATGGTTTATTGAGAATAAAAACTTTAATAGCTAATCGAGATGATGATTTTAATTTTCGTGAGCCGATAATATTAAGTCCAAAACATTATGTTATTTCAAACTTGATAAAACATTATCATGAGAAACTACAACATGCAGGTGTCCAAACGGTATTAAATGAGATCAGAGAGAAATTTTGGATACTTCAAGGTAGAAAATTCGTAAGAACAATTATAAATAAATGTATTATTTGTAAAAGATTTAAGGCTTCACATGCTGATATAAGCCCTACATCATTACCTAAAAACAGGGTGAAAGATGCTGTGCCATTTGAAATATCAGGTGTCGACTTTGCTGGTCCAGTTTATTTGAATGAAAATCAAAAAGGCTGGATATGTCTATTTACTTGTGCTGTTTATCGAGCAGTACATTTGGAACTAGTTACGTCTCTGTCTACAGATGCTTTTTTAGAAGGGTTAAGACGTTTTATTGCACGTCGAGGTAGACCTGCCATAATTTATAGCGATAATGGCACGAATTTCACAGGCACAAAAAATTATTTGAACAAGGTTGATTGGAACAAAATCAAGAAATATAGTTCAGTTGAGAAGATAGAATGGTGTTTCAATCCTCCATCAGCTGCATGGTGGGGTGGTTGGTGGGAAAGATTAATACGCGTGATGAAAGAATTACTGCGTAAAGTGCTCAAGAGATCAAGCTTAACCTATGAAGAGATAGGTTAAGAGAGAGAGAGAGAGAGAAGAGATGTGTACTACTTTATGTGATTGTGAAGCAATTATTAATTCGAGACCTATAACCTATCATTCAGATGATATTAATGAACCAAGACCGTTATCACCAGCGATGTTTTTAATGGAACCAAAAAATATCGAAGTACCTGATTTAGACTGTATAGAAGCCATGGATTCAAGAAAAAGGTTCAAATATCGACAAAATCTGCGAAATGATTTGCGTCGACGATTCCGGAGCGAATATCTTGGACAATTATCAAGAAAACAACCAAGTTTAAATCAAAAATCGAAAGTTGAATTGGGTGAAATTGTTCTTGTCGGAAATGATAATCAAAAGCGTTTAGATTGGCCTCTAGCTAAAATCATTCAAACAATACCTGGTAAAGATGGTGAAATACGAGTCGTCAGATTGAAAACTACGAATGGAGAAATTATTCGACCAGTACAACGAATTTATCAATTAGAAATAAATTCACCATGTGAACAGAAAAATATACCAGAAAAAATGGAAAAGATAGTATTCACTGAAAAAAATCAAGATAAAGAAAAGAGTTCAGTAAATGAAGAGGCTCTAGTAACAAGATACGGAAGACAAGTAAAAATGCCCAAGAGATTTGGAGTGAATAGATAATTTTGAATTATTGGAAAAATATTGTCAATTTTGTTTTCATTTAAATATAATGTTTTGAGTTATCACTAACTCAAGGTGGTAAGGAGTCCAGATTCATTATCCCAAGATTGCAGTTGGTTTTGTTTGTTTAATGATTAGTTTCAAATATATTGCGATTTTAATGTTGTCAGATAAAAGTTTTATAATTGTCAGTTTTGATGTAATTGAAAATAATTCAATAAAAGTATATTTATTTCTCCACTAATATTTGCGTTATTAATAAAAGTTAGTGACCATAATTATTAAATAATATTTTCATTCTGAACATCACAGACTGACTGTTCTGTGTGATTTTACATAAGAAGTAAATTATTTAGTGTTAGCAAAAATAAATAGTGTGTCAGCTTTTTATATATAATATTATGGAAAAGGGATGACATAATTCGCTCATTGTAAAATTGAAATTTGTTTTTTCCACTTGCTCCACGCACATTTTGTATAAAAGTTCAAGCCCTTGTGTGTCTGGAGTTAAGTGCTTTGGAAGAATGAATGTCTATGAACAGAATAATTGCAAAATCTGCTTTCACGCGAATTAAAAACTGGGTTGATGTAAACATTGATATCACAGACAATGTGTTCAGCTTGAAAGGTCGTGAAAAACAGTTGAGAAGTGCATTTGGAAGACATTGTCAAGCTCAAGATTTGTTAGATATATAATATTTAGCTTAAGAGGAAAATAGTGAGAATAGAGATTTAATTGAAGATAAATATTATGATTTTTGGTCTGGAACTCAGCAAAAGATTAGAGACTTGGGAGATATGAAAATTCCCACCCTACCGAGTTCATCCCCACTTTCATCTTCTGTTTCTCTTCCCCCATTAAAAAAATTACCGGAAACTATAATTCAACAGTTTCAGGTACTGGAACAGAATGGGTTCCATTTTTACAAATTTGTTTTGCTCTAATGATTGAAAATAAATATCTGACGGATATTCAACGTTTCATTCATTTTAAGACTTATTGGGCAGGTGAATCTTTAAAATAGATTAAGAATTTGCAAGTTTCCAATGTGACCCATTCTCTATCAATTATAAGTAGGTACTGAAGACTCCTCTCTGCTTTTGGTTACTGCTCTAGTTTACTTATATAATTCACAAGGTTTACGTGTTAAAGCTCGAGCAATTCTTGACCCTGGTTCACAAAATTCTTTAATGAGCAAAAGTTCATTAGATAATTTGGATTACACCCCTCACAATAGAAAGCTTAACGTCTCAGGTATTGGTTTAAGTGCCACGTCCTCTCTCACCAAACATTTGATATTGTTTTCCACTCCACTATTGATCGCTACAAGTTTGAGGCTTCCTGTTTCAGTCTTGAGACAATAACATGTAATTTCCCCCAAGCCATAGTGGATCCGACTTATTCTCAGCCGGCAGAGGTCCACTGTCTTATTGGAGCTAACTGTTATTATGATTTAATAAGTGATGATTCCTCGAAATTGGGAAAAAAATTACTCGTGCTACAAAACACCCTCCTCGGCTAGGTGATAGCTGGCAACGCCCCTCTTTTGCACTATCAAAAAAATTTCAATTCCCATGTATAAACCTGCTCATCAGGTCACTTCTCTCCCACCTCTAGTGTATCAATGCTCACACAAGTAAGTGATCAATGCACACTTGAAACTTCAGGTTTTGGGAATCAGAAGAAGTTCCAGAAATACTTCTTCAATCTCCTGATGGAAAGTTATGTAAAGAAATTTTTGTGTCCACTACTGAACAACTTGATAATGGATCTTATCAGGTGAATTTGTATCACGTTAAAAGCTCTGCCAAGTATTTTTGAAAACAGATTCACTTCTTCAAAAGTTCATTTATGTCCAGATTCAGAAATTGCACTCCACTGAATTCTCTCCCACTCTTTTCGTTGGTCAACATTTGTAGCAAATAGGGTTTCACAGATTCAGGAACTAACTTTAGATTGCGTTTGGCATTATGTTGGGAATGGAGATAATCACGCTGGCCTCCTTACTCGGGGAAAAACTCCGATAGAAATTGTTGATAATTTACTTTGGTGGGAAGGTCCCATCTGTTAATCTCACAGTTTTCAAACCCATAAGTCAACCACCAGAATTACCTGATGGAAGAAGGGCGATTCTTATATTTTTAGTGAAAACTCCAGTGAATGATTTTTGGGAAGATTTATATAAAAATTATTCCAGATTTTCCAAACTACGGAGGGTGGTAGCATATTGTCAAAGATTTATTCATAATAAATTCCTCTTCAAAACACCCTCAGAAAAATTGATTGGCCCTCTGACAGTTGATGAAATGACCCATTCTCTCAGTTGCATTGTAAAGTCACCACAGAATAAGTACTTCTCACGAGAGATTATTGGAATAAAAAAGAATGGTTGCATACGAAATGAAATTTTCATTCCAACCACACCCAAATATAATGTAGAAGATGGTTTTCTCCGTGTGGGAGGAAGATTGAGAAATACTCATGTTCCCTATCATCAATATCATCCTATTTTGTTGCCTTCCCATGATATTGTTGTCTTCCTTATGCTCAAAGATGAGCATTAACGTCTGGGACATGCTGGTGCTCAAACCCCTTCCACTTCCGAAGTTTTAAACACCATTTTGAACCAAATAAAAGCTATTATGAACTCGAGGCCTGTTGTAACGAGTTTTTTTTTTGACATTGACTTAAGTTTTTTTTTTCCTTGTATCATATTTTATTTTGCCACTTGATTTCAAATAACTCGTTACTTACTTTCCGATTCCCTTTTTCGTTACTTATTTTTCATTTTTATTACCGTTATATTATAGTTTTAGTATTTTTTGTATTAGTCCGGAGGTACGCAAATTTATATTCAATCATATAATTCAGTTATTTCCGAAGTTAAAAATTTTTCAATTAAAAGGACATTTGGTATATACCATTTAATTTAATGTAATCAATTCCGAAAGACGTCTAGTATAATATGACAAACTTTTTGTAGTTCCAAAATAAAATTTTACTAATGAAAATATAAAAGGACAGAAGAGTTTCATTCGAGGTTCTCAACTCGTGAGACTAAGACTGATAGATCTCCGCTCTCAGCTTATACATATAGCTCTCTGTTATATTCAAAGTCGTGTTCACGTGTAGCCCAAGATTTTGTTTTTCTTTTTCCGTTCCGGTTCCCGGAGTGAAATACGTTAAGTGGATTCTGATACCGATGCCGTTTCAAGCAAGGAAAAACATATTTGAGAATCACTGTTTATTCGAAAATTTTTGTACCTCCGCAAACTAGAGATAGTTTGATATATATATATAAAGAAGTGAAGGGTAGTCTTGACGGCTAGTTAGAAAACAATCTACTAAATTATTGGGGATTCCGTCACAATCTGGGCTGGTTAAGAAATTAAACTTTTTTACTACTTCCAAGCTTTCGGATTTATTTGAATCCTTTATCAAGGCTAAAATATGAACAAGTTCTTATTACAGGTAAAAATTATAATAAATTTAAACTTACGTGCAAAGTGAGTTTGTACAAATCAAGTGAAACATCATTAAAAAAACATGAATAGATTTTCCACTATAAGTGGTAGATAAAAGGTTACATTTTGAAAAGTAAATTATAAATCTGATTGAAGTCGAACATGAAGACAAAATTTTTGTAATTAAAATTCTTAGTTTCTTATATCTATAGAATAATATTTCTTTTCTTTATTGACCTGCGTACCATTAATATTTAATAAACTATCTGAAATCATTAGTTGTATTGGACTATGAAAGTTATTTACGAGGGTTTGTGAAATTTTTAGTATGAAGATATTCACAAATGTATAAAATTTTTTTATTTTTTAAAATTAAAAAAAATATATATAGAAAACACCAACTTAATTACCCATTTAACTCTATCAATGACAAAACCATGGCCCATGCAATGTCTAATTCTTACATCCATAAGTTTGCCATTCTTATGAACATAAAAACCTAACACCACCTATTTACCATTGTTCTTAAACATTATCTATCGCACATCTCGATATCAATTACTTTGCCACCAATAAGGATCCAAAGATATGCGATATCCAATCCGAAAGAAAATGGCCATGTCAAAGACAAAGCCAAAATGAGCAATAACTATTGTGAGAAGTGTTAATCTAAATTGTTACCAAGGTCAATAAATTGTAAAAATGCACTTTAAAATTCGAGATTCTTATTATATCCCAGGACAATACATAACCAAATTAGCTATTCGCAACAATCTTATCAACAAAAAAACCATGGCTCATGTGACATTCAGCATCTAAATTCATCAGTTTGTCACTCTCATAAAGATAGAACCCAAATATCACTCTTATTACCATTATTTTATCTCACTGCCTACCACACATCACACAATAGATTACTTTGCCACCAATAAAGACAATGCAACATGTTATACCAACAAGGAAAAATTGGTCTTGTTAAAAAGAAGGTTTTAATAACCGGAAACTATTAATGATTATGCTAAATTCTAAATAAACAAGACTATTAAATTCACTTTATTATATTAACTCTGATGATGTATTATTGAAATTATTACTATCTTTATTCATTTTAAGTAAAAAGGAATAAGTATGTATTAGATGATGTGTGTCTCTCTTTTTATTTAAGGAGTTAATATCCAACACTGTTTGGAACATCTCTAAGCAATTTCTTTCAAAGTTGTGTGATTCACTATATACAATTGAAATGTCTTTAAAGTTAGCTTTATGATTTAATAAAATGTTATGTTCAGCTAAGGCACAACTTTGTTTTTCTAACCTTATATCACTTTGATGTTGAGTGACACGACTTTTAAGTACTCTCGATGTCTGACCATAGTATACTTTATCGCAGTCTTTCCATGGTATCTTATATACAACTCCTGATTTCTTTAAAATAGAAGCTAAAAAGTTAACAATATATAATCAAGTTTCACCGAAGTTTTATGGCTCACCAAAAATACATAAAAAAGGTTTAGCGTTAAGACCTATCACATCTTCAATCAATGCACCTAATAGTAATATTTCTAAATTAGTTACAGATATTTTATCAAGTGCATATTGTACAGATAATGATTATTATATTTTGGATTCATTCACGTTTGCTTCTCAGATAAACAATAAAATAATTCCAGACAATTATGTATTAATAAGTTTAGATGTAGTCTCTTTGTCCAGTAACATTCCAATAGAATTATTTAAACAAAGTATTAACAATAAATGGGATACAATAAAAAAAAAATAAAAAATTACACTTCAATTCCTAAAAATAAATTTATAGAGCTAATAGAGTTTATTTTTGATACCACATACTGTAATTATGATGGTACTTTCTACAAACAAATATTAGGTGCTCCTATGGGAGCTATCATTTCACCTATAGCTGCTCAATATGTTATGGATGAACTTCTTGACTCTTGTGCTCCTAAGTTGAATTTCCAAGTTACTTTTCTGAAAAAGTTTGTTGATGACATTATATGTGCTGTTCCAATTAATAGCACACAACATATTTTACAAGTTTTTAATTCATATAACAATCATATTCAATTTACTATTGAGGAAGAAATAGACAGAAGTATCCCCTTTTTAGATACAAAATTATGCAGACAACACAATAATGAAATCTGGTTAGATTGGTATAGAAAACCAATGAATTCAGAAAGATTCATTAATTTCCACTCATACCATACTAAAAAAATCAAAATAAATGTAGTTTTGGCTATGAAAAATAGGGTAGATAAGATCTGTCATCCATCAATGGTACAAAATAATTATAATAAATTATGCAATATTTTCTTAGAGGATTCATATCCGACTAAGCTATTAGAAACTTGATATTTAATACTAGAAGACAGGAGTCACTAACATCTATAGTAAATATTCAACAACTAAATGAAAATATACTAGTAGAAAGAGTTAAATATGTCACAATTCCATTCATTAAAGATATTTCAACAAAAATCATTAATGTTTTCAAAAATGAAAGTACAATAAAAATAACACAAAAATATAATAACACAATTGGTAAAAAATTTTTTTCAAAATTAAAAGCTGAGGATGACATTTTAAAGAAATCAGGAGTTGTATATAAGATACCATGTAAAGACTGCGATAAAGTATACTATGGTCAGACATCGAGAGTACTTAAAAGTCGTGTCACTCAACATCAAAGTGATATAAGGTTAGAAAAACAAAGTTGTGCCTTAGCTGAACATAACATTTTATTAAATCATAAAGCTAACTTTAAAGACATTTCAATTGTATATAGTGAATCACACAACTTTGAAAGAAATTGCTTAGAGATGTTCCAAACAGTGTTGGATATTAACTCCTTCAATAAAAAGAGAGACACACATCATCTAATACATAGTTATTCCTTTTTACTTAAAATGAATGAAGATAGTAATAATTTCAATAATACATCATCAGAGTCAATATAATAAAGTGAATTTAATAGTCTTGTTTATTTAGAATTTCGCATAATCACATCATCAATAGTTTCCGGTTATTAAAACCTTCTTTTTAACAAGACCAATTTTTCCTTGTTGGTATCACATGTTGCATTGTTTTTATTGGTGGCAAAGTAATCGATTGTGTGATGTGTGGTAGGCAGTGAGATAAAATAATGGTAATAAGAGTGATATTTGGGTTCTAACTTTATGGGAGTGACAAACTGATGAATTTGGATGCTGAATGTCACATGAGCCATGGTTTTTTTGTTGATAAGATTGTTGCGAATAGCTAATTTGGTTATGTATTGTCCTGGGATGTAAAAAAAATCTCGAATTTTAAAGTGCATTTCTACAATTTATTTACCTTGGTAACAATTTAGATTAACACCACTTACCATAGTTATTGCTCATTTTGGATTTGTCTTTGACATGGCCATTTTCTTTCAGATTGGATATCGCATATCTTTGGATCCTTATTGGTGGCGAAGTAATTGATCTCGAGATGTGCGATAGATAATGTTTAAGAACAATGGTAAATAGGTGGTGTTTGGTTTTTATGTTCATAAGAATGGCAAACTTATGGATGTAAGAATTAGACATTGCATGGGCCATGGTTTTGTCATTGATAGAGTTAAATGGGTAAAGTTGGGGTTTTCTATATATTTTTTTTTTAAATTTAAAAAAATAAAAAAATTTTATACATTTGTAAATATCTTCATACTAAAAATTTCACAAACCCTCGTAAATAACTTTCATAGTCCAATACAACTAATGATTTCAGATAGTTTATTAAATATTAATGGTACGCAGGTCAACAAAGAAAAGAAATATTATTTTATAGATATAAGAAACTAAGAATTTTAATTACAAAAATTTTGTCTTCATGTTCCACTTCAATCAGATTTATAATTTACTTTTCAAAATGTAACCTTTTATCTACCACTTATAGTGGAAAATCTATTCATGTTTTTTTAATGATGTTTCACTTGATTTGTACAAACTCACTTTGCACGTAAGTTTAAATTTATTATATTTTTTACCTGTAATAAGAACTTGTTCATATTTTAGCCTTGATAAAGGATTCAAATAAATCCGACAGCTTGGAAGTAGTAAAAAAGAGTTTAATTTCTTAACCAGCCCAGATTGTGACGGAATCCCCAATAATTTAGTAGATTATATATATATATATATATATATATATATATATATATATATATATATATATATATAAATTATTAGAAATATTTGCCAACTCAGTAATGGAGAAGATTTATGTGGGGATGTGGCAAGAAAATACCAGAGAGTACTCTTTTTAAATTTTATTCCAAGCTTTCGAATATTATATATTCATTCTCAAGGAATTATCTAAATGAGGATGTTGGTATAATAGTAAAGAATTGTATAAAAAATTGATATAAAATTCATAATGAAACTCAAAAAGCAATATCTATGTCATATTCTATATATATATTTTTTTCATTTTCCTGTTTGAGCTATTTTTTTTCATAATAATACCGTTGTGAATAAAAATCCATTTGTTCTAGAAAACTATTTTTTTTTTCTTTGTTGCTGAAAAAAGCAATAGGTCTTTTTTGGAATATTTGCCGGCTCTCTATTGAGGTCACGATTTTGTGTGTTTTATTTACAGGACGTATCTTGAACTTGGAAGAGGACTAGCCACAACTCGTTCAACTACCTGGTAGATTTAAACGTCCGTTTGTGGTCCAATATTTTGTTTAGTGACTTCCCGTGTCTCCGTTGAATCTGGAGGGTTTCTTGAACTTGAAAGAGGCTTAGCCACAACTTGTTCAATTACCTGGCAAATTTAAACGTTCGTTTCATAGTTCAATATTTTTTATCAGTACCTCTCCGTGCCTCCGTTGAATCCGAAGGGTTTCTTGAACTTGGAAGAGGCTTAGCCACAACTTGTTCAATTACCTGGCCGATTTAAACGTTCGTTTCGTCGTTCAATATTTTTTTATTAGTACCTTCCCGTGTCTCCGTTGAATCCGAAGGGTTTCTTGAACTTGGAAGAGGCTTAGCCACAACTCGTTCAATCACCCGACAGATTTAAACGTTTTATCACATTTCCTTGGATTATATATTTTATTATAATCGCATTCTAGTAGTTTCCCGTGCCTCCTTGCATCCCAAGGGTTTCCCGAACTTTGCTTATCCCTGTAAATTAAATAATAAAAGGACCACAGAGAATTAATGAACTAGAGAATTTAAGTTTAATTCGTTATCAACTGTGAATATTAATTAAAAGACCGATATTTAAAACATCCGTTTCAACAAGACCCCTGGAATTTTCCGTAACCTCCATCTGAGGCTATCTGGAACTCTTGACACTAATGGTCAAGGGGCCGTGGAGCAAACCACATTAAAAAATCTGGCGCCCGAACATTCCGTCGAAAGATATTCAGTCAAGGGTGTCCATAGTTACGTGTTAATGTGGTAGAAGACCACGTATAGCAGGAAAACGCGTTACACTGTTTGTAGTCTTTCAAATGACCCCAATGATTCACAGTGCCTAGCCCATGGCCATTTTCTAATAGGCAGAAGCCTTACTGCTTACTCAGGAAAGGATATTACAGAGAGCGTTGAAAGAGTAAAAAGAAGTAGAAAGCAGTGAAATGATTATCCTAACAACCAATATGACCGAAAATACTCCAAAGGAAATTATGAGATTTTCAACTGCAAAAGAAATGGCAAAAATTACATACTATTTGATGGTGCAACATGAGAAAAAGTTTATGATATCTGTTTAGAATTCTTTAGCTTTGGAGAAGAACCAAATGACGATGTAGCTACACATAATTATGTTAGCTTAAAAATATTTGAAATGAATTGTAATTAGCATTAAAAAAAATCCAACAAAACTACCAGAAGTGCTGCTGATTTATGAAATGTCAGAAAAATTACCACACACTTATTTCTTATTTAGATCTAGTTGGATGTTAATATTCAAAGATAATAAAACAAGAGACAACCTCAATTGTGTGTTTTTGAGAAAGTGTATAATGAAAAAGATGAAAATAAGGTGAATCAAGAGATTCTTTTCACTGGCACGTCTTCAATATTCAAATGAAAATAAATTCAAGAATTGTTATTGCAAACATTGTGGAAGAAAGGTCATTAAGTTGAAATGTCTCCCAAATGGCGTGCTGATGTACTACAAATTCAAAAGCTAACGTCATATCGGTATGTTCAAATAAATGTTCCAATTCAGAAGAAGTGGTTCGTAACTGGTGAGTAGATAATGGTGCTACAAATTACATTACATTTTGTCCAGAATTATTTGATACTCATGAACCTTCCACAACAGCTCATCAAGTAATAACTGCAAGAAATAGGAAATAAAATGCTGGTAGGAACAGCTAGAGCTCTCATGCACTCCCATGAAGAAATTTCCCATTGTGGACAGAGATGATAAATACAGCTAAATATATTTTCAATCTTAACAACAACAAAGGGAGAAAATTGATAAAAAGGCCATGAGAGGTATTTCAATTGGCTGTGATGGTAAAGATGGCTATCACATCTAGTGCAGAAAAAAAGATGAATCCGTGAAGTCACTTTTCAAGAGAACTTTCTTTCAATTGAAAGTAATTTCAAATCAGAAGCTGATCGACAGAACAATGGAAAGACGCAGGTAGAAAATCTAGATGCTGCGGATAATGGTGTTCAAACGGAAGAATTCTTGAAGAAGATAGAATTCATAAGTCAAGACGAAGATAATGATGATGGTGGAATAAAACATTCGGAACCGCTAATATGTGAAACAAGAAATCTACGGAATAAAGCTTTACTAAAACCTCCACAACGTTTTGAAGACTTTAGCAAATAAAGCTGAATTCTCAGAACCATCTTTATACAGAGGAGCAATAAAGAGAACTGAGGAGGCAGAATTGCAAAAAGCAATGCAGATAAATATGGAATCTTCACAAGAAAACCAAACGAGAACTTTGGAAGAACTCCCGGAAGGAATTGAACCACTTCCATGTGAATGGGTTTATGAAGTAGAAATGAATCCCGACGATTCCATTCATAAGTATGAAGCTCGACTTGTCATAAAAGGTTTTGCTCAAAGAGACGGCGTAGACCATGATCAAACATTTAGTCCAGTTGCGAGATCTAGCACTATAAGACTTTCACTTAGTGTTGCAGCGAATGAAAAGTTGAAACTCACTCAGTTTGATGTATCAACTGCTTACACAAGAGTCTATGTGGGTTAAAACATGCTGGAATCAACGTTTTGTTGAATTTTCGAAGGAACATGGATTCATGAAAAGCGAGCTTTAAATTATCCTGAGCATACTGCAAATTTTGTTGAAAAGCTGGAACCTGAATCCAAAATAACCCCTCAAGTCTGCTCTATATTTATAGGTATAGAGATTTCTACTGAAGACAATGGTTCAATGGAATACATCAAAAGTCCTATACTTAGAAAATTTTAGAGAAGTTTGGCATGGAATATTGCAGACCAACACCTGTCATTAAGGACTATTCCCAATCAGGGAAAGATCAAGATCAATATCTGAGTTTTCCTTATAGAGAGGATGTTGGTATACCTATGGTATTCAAAAGACCAAATAATATATCTTATGCACAGGAGTTGCTTTCAAATCATTGGAGAATCACTGAAGAATAGGTGATTTTTGGTGAAACGAATATTTAGATATCTCCAAGGAGCATTGTATAATGCTTATCATAGTGGTGATACACTCACTGGTAGATCAACATCAGGAATTGTTTGTATGTATGCCGTAGTTGCGGTATCATGGTTGAGGCAAAAACAAAACTTCAGTAGCAATTTCCTCAACCGAATCAAAAATAGTTGCTGCAAGTACATACTGAGCATCAGTTGGCTGATAGGATGACCAAAGCTCTTCCAAAACCTAGATTAGTACAGCTTTGTACAAAACATAGGAATAAACTAATTTACTGACAAGAAAAACCACTCAATAACGGAAAGTGTTGAATTATCATCGTTTTCTAGGTTTCTACTTTCAGTTTACTAGTTGTTATGTACTTGTTTAGTTATGATATAAAGAATGATACTTGTCATATAATTTTTATGGTTGTCATCATTATAATTTTTCTTTAAACATAAAACTATTTTGATGGAGTATTTTCGTGTTATTGGGTACCTATGCTTCAACAAACTTACCTTAAATAAAGCAGATTGGAACAAAAATTCCGTAGGAGCATCCAGTAATTACTCAAAAAATCATGATTTTAGTTCAAAAAATAGTACTTTCTCAACACTGATTAATGCTTTTTCACGATAGAATACTTTCACTTTGATCAGTGAAGGTTATTACCTTGAGCTACGTGTGAGTCTGTTTCACAAAAAAAAACCGGAAGAGAATAATTCAATTTTGCCAATTTTCAGTAATATTTGTAAGCATGAATATTTTTGTTTTATACTTGAGCTTATAAAACTACACACTAAAATCTTATGTCTAGATATCCTGGGTTCACAAACTAGGATCAGGTGATAGTTCCTAACAGCGTTGGCGAATGGTTTTTATTTTCTTCCAGCTGAATCAATAATGCATTGTGATAGATCACATCCATATAATATAACAATTTATTCCCTTGATTCGTATTCAATGATATTCTAGTTACACTTTGATCTGTGTCAGTTGGTCGGGATGCGATATGTGTTAAATTATGATAAACATTTTTTGCTTCAGTTGGAATCTTATGGATTCGGACAATTTGGAGTGGAGAGCTGAGGAAAGGGGGATAGACATACATGAACTTTGGCAAGTTTAACTGAAGCCGTGAAAGGAATGCAGTCGAAAACATTCGATATTACCACGTTCAATTAAGAAAAAGCTGAAGTTCTGAGTATAATATCAGTATTATTAGCAATATTAACAATAAGTTAATTTCTTAACGTAGGTACCTGTTTTCTTGGATTTTGTCTATTAACATAATTTTCAATTCTTAGATATTTAAATCTGAACACTTTTCCAAATGTTTAATGAACTTGTTCAAGCTTTGGCAGCGTTGTGCGAAAACCAGAATAACCACACCCTCCGAATTACATAAATTGGTGATTTTTATCGACAGCTGACTTCTTGCTGGTAAGCGCATGCGTGTGTTCTTCCCTCTCCTTTGTCAACTGAATGAAATTGATTAATCTAGTGGCATTGGTATTGTCAGTAACATTTGCTTTTCCAGTTTCACTTTATAAAAAAAGTACAGTACACCATTGGTAGGTTGAACAGATACGCGCTATGTTTCCTCGCCTCTCACCGATGCCCCGTAGCTCCCGATAAACTTGCCAGACTATTTACGAATATTTATATACCTACTTATCGGGACATTTAACGTTCATTTCCAATTCAAAATCACAAAAATATATACATATAATTTTTCATTTTAACTTTAACCACATAAAATATACGTACCAAGCTAGAACCTGTGGAACATACAATATTACGCCCAAAAAAACTACATTTTCAATACATACATTTTAGATCATAAATATATTAAGTACATTGGTGTTATGTGAGAAAAGATAAATCAAAAATCTTGGTGCTATTTCCAAGCCGTAAAGAGTTACGGAAATGAAAAAATAAAAACTGGCAGCATTGCCTATTCCCTGCTCTTTCTTATATTGACTGTCCGATATCCAGACATAATTGTAAAAATTGTCAAATATTTAGAGGAGAATGGTGGATTCGGTACTTGTTATTGCAATTCTCTCTTTCAAAAGTCGCAAACCTTACCGGGCCCTCTTAATTGTATTATTTGCATACTAAGGACTTCTCGAATCCGAAGCAGCCTTGATATGGGAGAACTAAGAAATGAAAAAAAATATTTGGATAAAACTAACCTAGGATTGCTACCACCATGTTATTTTGTACCACTTCCATTGATCCATTACAAATATAGTAAATGTAGCTCAACGCATCTCCTCTGTGAATAAGATATTCTCCCGGAGCACAGAAGTTGGTTCTGATGTGCAAGGAAAGAAGTTTCAAGCATCCTTGTGAGGCAGCTTCAAATATAGGAAGCTGTAATATTTCCCTATGAAGATGCATTGACACGTCACCTCGAAGTTCCTCAGGAAATTCTTTGAGAGTCTGGAAACAAATGTCATTCTTATTCTCATGGTAACAGATGTAGGCCAGTTAATATAGAATTTAGACTTGCACTAAATTTCCGATCGAATTTTCCACTTTTATTAGGCTCAGGAACACTGATTAAGTATTAAATCACAAATGCTGACATATTCCGGTGGAGCTTCAAGCTCCAAGAAAAAATTACTTTGACCGATATCTCGGGAATTTTGCGCTTGGGTAGAACATCATTCCAATTATTTTCGTAGAGAATAAAATTCCGCACCTTCCAATTTCAGTGAACTTGTTTCTGCGAAAATCACCGTTCACGATTTATGGTCCATTTTATTAACTGGTTCTAGTATCTCGACTGATAACTCTGGAAATATTTGATAAACCGAAAAAATGCGCCCTTCCATTTTTAAAGATCATCTTATTCTCCACAACTGTTCTTTGAAACATATTTTTATTACTTTTTTTGAGCTGTATAACGTCCATGGATGAAACATACAACTGATAAATGAAAAAATGATTCCGATGGTTTATGTACATAACAGTAATAGTTCATTTCTTCAATAGTAAACTTTGTTTGATTTTGCTTCATTATATCCAGTACAACTACAAATAGTACCTATGTCACAAGAGAGCTATACAGATTCTGGAGCACTACTTCGAAAAATGTCTGCTGGTGGCGCTGAGAGTGGCGCGGCAAATTTGAATGCGCTAGGCCGCCATTTTTATTCCGCTAGTTGTATATTTGAAAATCCGAGAAAAACTTCAGTGTGATTCGATCCCACAACCTACGCGTCTATTAGCAAGGCATTCAACACATGCTGCCATGAGCTCTAAGCGTATTATAAGAGAAAAAAGGTATTACATGCTGCAATTTTGCGCGCTTCTTGCTGTGTGACGTAATCGAGAACAGTTAGGATGATAAGGCGGCGTGCCACGGGACTTCAGCTCGAAAGACCTTAACGTCCATTATATACAGGGTGGATCAAAAGTAACATGCATGCAATGCCTTAACGACTATTATATACAGGGTGGATAAAAAGTAGCATGCATGCTCAAAAGGCGTTAACGACTTTTATATACAGGGTGGATAAAAAGTAACATGCATGCAAGGCCTTAACAACTTTTATATACAGGGTAGATAAAAAGTATCATGCATGCTCGAAAGGACTTAACGACTTTTATATACAGGATGGATAAAAAGTAACATGCATGCTCGGAAGGCCTTAATGTCTATTATGTACAGGGTGAATCAAATGTAATATACCTGCTCGAAAGGCCTTGACGTCTATCATATACAGGGTGGATAAAAAGTAAAAGCATCACTGTAAATTGTGACGTAATCGAGAAAGATCTGTTAGGATAATAAAGCGGCGCGGCCAAAAAGATTCAATAAAATAACAGCGGAAAAATATTATATACAGGGTGGATCAAAAGTAACATCCATGCTCGAAAGGCATAAACGTCTATTATATACAGGGTGGATCAAAAGTAACATGCATGCTCGAAAGGCCTTAACGTGTATTGGATCGAAAATAACATGCATGTTCGAAAGGCCTTAACGTCTATTATATACAGGGTGGATCAAAAGTATCATGCATGCTCGAAAGGCCTCAACTATTATATACAGGGTGGATAAAAAGTAACATGCATGCTCGAAAGGCATTAACGTCTAATATACAGGGTGGATCAAAAGTAACATGCATGCTCGAAAGGCCTTAACTATTATATTCAGGGTGGATAAAAAGTAACATGCATGCTCGAAAGGCCTTAACGTTTACTATATACAGGGTGGAGTAAAAGTAACATACCTGCTCGAAAGGCCTTAACTATTATGTACAGGGTGGATCAAAAGAACATGCATGCTCAAAAGGCCTTAACGTGTATTATATACGGGGCGGATGAAAAGTAACATGCATACGATTGTGATAGAATGTTCTAGAAAAAATATTATTTTTGTTAATAAAATTTTGAGATGATTTAAATGGTCTCCATTTGGACATAAAATATCGAACACGTTCCAATTAAAGGGTCCGGCTGCAACAAGTTTTTCGGTAAACTCATTATATTTGTAGTATGTGGTGTTTTTGAAGAAGTTTTATGTGTCCGTCAATGTACTGGAATGCTCCTGTAACATCTGTAGGTAGTCCAGGGAAAATATCTTTCATTTGTCCTCTATTCTGAACAGTTTTCAAGTTCTTGTCAAATTCAATATAATTACTGTTATTATAAAATATATATATTTTCCCATGATTGCTTTGAAACATTGTGTTCATTTGATAATTTTTAGGTATAATTAAATTATTTCCCTCAAGCATTTGTAGAGCGAGAAAATCTGCTACATAGTATTTACGGTCATTTCACTTCTTCATCGAGTATCTCTGGTTGCAAGGGAATAAGCTTCGAGTTCAAATCAATTTTCCATAGGGAATTTCCATTAATAATATGTAAATGGTAATTTTCAAATTCACCAGCCATGGCAATGAACATATACTCCGGTGTTATGTCGCATAAATTTTTATCCGGTTCATTTGGTTGATGTCTATGATCAAGTGTCTTTGTATTCGGTGGTGGTGGTGGTGGCAGCGCTGAACGAGATGTGGGTTTGAAAGGATTATTTACATATGTATTGATTGGTCCATAAAGAGCTTCAAGTGCCATTTTATCATCCTCATCCAATTTAGGAGCAATGTTGAATTGATACCATGGATACATTATTGCTGTCTCAATATCACTGTGAGCAATTCCTAGGATATCTCCAATTCCATGAATTAATACCATAAGTAGACTTGTCTGATCTTCTGAACTTGATCCATCCAAACTTAAATCCCACTTCTCATCAGCATCATTATGAAGCTCTATACAACTGTTGCCTTTTGGGAAATAAGCATGTGCCAACACCTTTCCGGGACCATCAAATGTACTGGAGCACTCACCTCCACCTTGGCAATCTGCTCGAAAATAGTGCTTTCCCCGTAAAACTGTAATAGTTATATCGGGAGCATAAGGCCGTGTTTTGAGTATTAATTCAAATTTAAACTTTGAACTGTTACTCCACACTTCAAAAGCCTTTTTGGTTACTTTAGATATTCTGGAGCTGCCTGAGGAAAATACCATTTCGAATCAAATTTTGACCATTTAGATTCAACTCTAAAAGAATGATCATCGTCAGAAGCTGCTTCTCTTACATCACATCTTGGTCTATTTGGAAAATGAATTGTATTTTCATCTTATTCTCCCGTTGCAGGGATATTATATCTTTCTTGGAAACTCAACAAATAATCCTCAAGTTTAGTCAAATCATATTCATTTGCGTACCCGAACCGTTGTAAATACTTCATAGCATACTGTTGGTCGACAACGCATAGTGTTGGACGTAGTACTGCAGCTAATATGATTAACATGATCTTCACTCTTCTGCTATCCTCAAAAAACTAATTCCCAATCACATTAATAACGGTATATATAATTTTTTTTAAACCCAAAGAGTTACTTTTAACCGACCTGGTATATCAGCACTCCCGCTGTTATCATGGCAACGAATCTATCTCGATTACGTTACGTGTGTGATACCTTACATTGATAAAAACCACTTATTTTTGTTGAGAAAGGTATAAGGAATGAAAATAAGATATTTTCAAGAATTTATTCCGGTAAAGCGACCAAAGTCTTGACTGGAAAGTTCTTGTTCAAAAAATGTATTGTGGAAGATCTGTAAAAAAGGTACAGTAATGATAATACAAAGTATTTCAACATTCCCATAACAGCATGCCATTCAATGCCCACACCGTAACGTATTCTGGTCCTTTTTCCAGATAAATTTAATGGGAGCCAATGCTCCCTACATTAACAAAAGTGAGGGGGGGGGGCGGATTCAGCCCCTTCCTACTCATAAAAATTGTAACATGTCTATCGACCTGTTCCGATTTAACGAAATAATTCCGATTTTACCGCTTGCCGTCATAGTAACCACTTCCAATATAGTTTTGTGATCTAAATTTCTCTTATCGTTACGACAATTGATTATGATGTCAACGCTCGATTCTATGTGTGGTTTTCTTTCCCTTTCCGTTACCGACCCTTGAGTAGCAAGGACGTATCTTTCTACCGTCTCTTAAATTTAATTGTCTTACCCTAAATTGCTGTGGTAAGTCCAAAATTATAATTTATATTTATCAAGCTTTTTCTAAAGTAGTGGCTGATATAATTTTTTTTGCGCATTTCTTTTTTTACAGAGATAGACGAATATACACATACCACGTGGTCAACTACATTTCTTTTATACTTCTACATTACTTTTGAACTGAATCTTTTATCGTAAATACCTTTTTTAATGCAAACATTTGCTAGATTCTGTGTTGTAGAATACCTAATTATTTTCAAAGATAGATAACATTTGCATTTAAACCTTTTCAAATATTCTCTCATCATAAAAACCTGCCAATGCCGGCATCACATTTTATTCTTCTAGAAATGGTTTATTCATTATTTTTTACTATAATTGTTCTTCTGATCCACCCTGTACATAATAGTTAAGGCCTTTCGAGCAGGTATGTTACTTTTACTCCACCCTGTATATAGTAGACGTCAAGGCCTTTCGAGCATGCATGTTACTTTTTATCCACCCTGCATATAATAGTTAAGGCCTTTCGAGCATGCATGTTACTTTTGATCCACCCTGTACATAATAGTTAAGGCTTTTCGAGCAGGTATGGTACTTTTAATCCACCCTGCATATAATAGTTAAGGCCTTCCGAGCATGCATGTTACTTTTGATCCACCCTGTATATTAGACGTTAAGGCCTTTTGAGCATACATGTTACTTTTTATCCACCCTGTATATAATAGTTGAGGCCTTTCGAGCATGCATGTTACTTTTTATCCGCCCTGTATACAATACACGTTTATGCCTTTCGAGCATGCATGTTACTCTTTATCCACCCTGTATATAATAGTTAAGGCCTTTCGAGCATGCATGTTGCTTTTGATCCACCCTGTATATTAGACGTTAAGGCCTTTCGAGCATGCATGTTACTTTTCATCCACCCTGTATATAATAGTTGAGGCCTTTCGAGCATGCATGTTACTTTTGATCCACCCTGTATATAATAAACGTTAAGGCCTTTCGAGCATGCATGTTTCTTTTTATCCGCCATGTATACAGGGTGGGGCAAACTTCTGATATCGGAGGATTACATCGTTGTGGTACGAGATAAAACTTTAAGGTTTTGTGTGAGCTGATACAGTTACTGAGGGCACATTTTGAAAATACTTTCGCTTCTACAGGGTGTTCCAAAACCACGTAGCAGCACAAACTTACATTTTTTTAAATGGAACGTACTATATTTTGTTCAAGAATCGAAAAGATCTCACCGAGAGCGTTACAAAAATATAGTATTCTAATATATTATGTTTTAAAAAGATATGGCCAATTATTGATAAAAAAGACCTCCTCTTTAACACTCTGTTAAACAGTAAATCAAAATAAATCAACAGGTCTTTGTATTCAATTGTTATTCACATATCATGTCATCATGTCTTCCTGCGAAAAATTCATTATAGTTATTTATTATTTAAACCTATGAACACAAACGAAGAATACAGCAATATTTCTTTGACATTTATTAGTAGATACTATTTTGACAGTAGCCCAGTGATTGAATATTGTAGATGCATCCAAAATTACAATTAAAATTTATGCCTTACACGTTGCATGTTAAAATTTGAAACCATTTAATTTGTGTACGTATAATACTTGTTTTTGATCATTATCATAAAATAAATACGGTTGTCCATCAACTTATACCCTAAATGTGCTATATCGTTTGAAAGATTATTAATTGTACTAACAAATTGTGAAAAGACTTATAGGGTGATTCATTTAAAATTTTCGAGATATTGCTTGATTTGCGTTTTGTTTCACCCTGTATCAAAGAAGCCACAGATAAAAAAGTAATTGATACTGAGCACAGCCAATGATAATATGTGAATGACAATTGAATACAAAGACCTGTTGATTTATTTTGATTTACTGTTTAACAGAGTGTTAAAGAGGAGGTCTTTTTTACCAATAATTGGCCATATCTTTTTAAAATACCCATATAATATATAAGAATGCTATATTTTTGTAACGCTCTCGGTGAGATCTTTTTGATTCTTGAACAAAATATAGTACGTTCCATTTAAAAAAATGTAAGTTTGTGCTGCTACGTGGTTTTGGAACACCCTGTAGAAACGAAAGTATTTTCAAAATGTGCCCTCAGTAACTGTATCAGCTCACACAAAACCTTGAAGTTTTATCTCGTACCACAACAATGTAATCCTCCGATGTCAGAAGTTTGCCCCACCCTGTATAATACACGTTAAGGCCTTTCGAGCATGCATGTTACTTTTTATTCACCTTGTATATAATAGACGTTTATGCCTTCCGAGCATGCATGTTACTTTTGATCCACCCTGTATATAATATTTTTCCGCTAATATTTTAGGCCGCGCCACCTTATCATCCTAACGGATCTTTCTTGATTACGTCACAATTTACAGTGATGCATGTTACTTTTTATCCACCCTGTATATTATAGACGTTAATGCCTTTCGAGCAGGTATGTTACTTTTGATTCACCCTGTACATAATAGACATTAAGGCCTTCCGAGCATGCATGTCACTTTTTATCCACCCTGTATATAAAAAACGTTGAGGCCTTTCGAGCATGCATGTTACTTTTTATCTACCCTGTATATAAGAGTTGTTAAGGCCTTGCATGCATGCTACTTTTTATCCACCCTGTATATAAAAGTCGTTAAGGCCTTTCGAGCATGCATGTTACTTTTGATCCACCCTGTATATAATAAACGTTAAGGCCTTTCGAGCATGCATGTTACTTTTTATCCACCCTGTATATAATAGACGTTTATGCCTTCTGAGCATGCATGTTACTTTTGATCCACCCTGTATATAATATTTTTCCGCTGATATTTTATTAAATATTTTTGGCCGCGCCGCCTTATCATCCTAACGGATCTTTCTCGATTACGTCACAATTTACAGTGATGCATGTTACTTTTTATCCACCCTGTATATAATAGACGTTAACGCCTTTCGAGCATGCATGTTACTTTTTATCTACCCTGTATATGAAAGTCGTTAAGGCCTTTCGAGCATGCATGTTACTTTTGATCCACCCTGTATATAATAGACGTTAAGGTCTTTCGAGCTAAAGTCCTGTGGCGCGCCGCCTTATCATCCAACTGTTCTCGATTACGTCACACAGCAAGAAGCGCGCAAAATTCGCATATAATACACTTAGAGCTCATGGCAGCATGTGTTGAATGCCTTGCTATAGTGGGATCGAATCACACTGAAGTTTTTTTCAGATTTTTAAATATACAACTAGCGGACTAAAAATGGCGGCCTAGCGCATTCAAGCTCTCAGCGCCCCCAGCGGATATTTTTCGAAGTAGTGCTCCAGAATCTGTATAGCTCTATCTACTAACAAGAGTTGAAAATAAGGTTCAGCAGCACAAGACTATTAGATACACAAGCGAGCGTAGCTAAGAGAAGGCAGTTGATATTAAAAAAAAATTCCCCTATTTTTGGTGCTCATATAATTTTTCGGGTGAGGTAGACGAAAATAGTAATTTGGTCTTCCGCGCCACTCACCAAGTGTCAACATTTTCACATTAAACGTCGTTTATCTAAAAGTTTATCAGCATTAGAGAACAAAGTTTCCAACAAAAGCTGTAAGAAATGAATCGATCTTTAAAAATGGATTGATGCGTTTAATTGTTATATAATATTTTTAGAGATAGGTTCATTGAATGGGCCAGAAATCGTGAACGATAAGCTCCACAAAAAAAACTGGGAGCAAATGCTGAGAAAATTTATACTTCACTATAATATATCCGATTACCTTTGCTTTGAAATGAAACGTCATTGTGTATTATTTTATGCTTATCAAGTGATCCTAAGCCTCATGGAACAAATACATTTGATCAGAAATTCAGTGCGAGGTGGATTAAAAAAACGTGCTTTTTCCACTAGCGTAATGTGGCTGTTAAGTGTGAGTTTATAGAATGAAATATAGGTACATAAATTATTCTCAAAATTTGCGCAAAAATTCCTGAAGTAGGTCAATTTTTGGATTCCACGAACACAATTCTCAATTATGTACCCGAGATATTTAGGTATAGTGAAGATAAGGGTATACAAGGTATGCACATTCTAGGATTTGTAAACTTTATATTAATCATAAAGTTTCCATGATAAGAAATCCCAATAAAACCTCAATTAACGAAGTGCCCATTTCTTTTCTTGTGATTGAAGAAAAAAACATCCTGCAAATTTCTGAGAGTAATTATCTCGAGTAATTATTCACCAAATAACAACAAAATTGGATTTGAGGCATATCATAGACTCCCATTAACAAATTTGCAACAGTATTTGGAAGATTTGGAAACATACTTAGGGACGATACAAAAAGAAAATATATAAATTGGTGATATAAACATTGATATCTTGAAATATAATGGCAAAGGTCTTATTTCTCACATGAACATACCGATTAGAGTTACAAACAATACTTAGACTATTATTCATCATATTTTTATAAGAGCTCATGAAAATATACATTTGTCCATGACCACCTAATAATAAGCCGATATTTTACCTCCTAACAAAAGGTATATGGTACCCATATATCAACTGTCGTGATTTATGAACCATAATACACTACAGTGTATTATGAACTAGAGATGGGGGTACCTACAATATGGAATAAACTATTAAATCTGTGTATTTCGTTCAGGAAATTTGTTTCTGACATATATCGTATCGATAAAATATTGTAATTTTTAGTATTGATACTTTTCATAGCGATATTTTCTAATATCAAGTATTTTTAAACAATATATTTATAACGGTACGTTATATTGATATTTTCTACAGTATCGCCCATCTCTATATATGTCAAATTATATTTTTGTCCACGACCACCTAATAATAAGTCAATATTTTACCTCCTAACAAAAGGTATATGGTACCCATATATCAACTGTCGTGAATTATGGACTAGAGATGGGGGTACCTACAATATGAAATAAACTATTAAATCTGTGTACTTTGTTCAGGAAATTTGTTTCTGACATATCGTATCGATAAAATATTGTAATTTTTAGTATTGATACTTTTCATAACGATATTTTCTAATATTAAATATTTTAGAACAATATATTTATAACGGTACGTTGTATTGATACTTTCTACAGTATCGCCCATCTCTATATATGTCAAATTATATTTTTTTATAGATGTCAGAACATTTTGAATTTAGTAAAACCAAATCGTTTCAATCTTTTATTTAACAAAATAAATTAATGGTCGTGGACAAAGTATAGTATTCTACTCGCAATTTATGGCCATAATTCACTTGGGTGACTTGCGCCCCTCGCCTGCGGCTCGTGACGCAAACGTCACCCATCGTGAATTATGGCTATCATAAATTGCTCGTTTAATAATATACTATTATGTAGCTGTCAGAACATTTTGAGGTTAGTATAATACCAAATCGTTACTGACTTTTATTTGATAAAGAAATCAAGTGTTGTGGACAAAGTATAGTATTCTACTCGAAATTTATGGCCATAATTCACTTGGGTGACTTGCGCCTCTCGCCTGCGGCTCGTGACGCAAACGTCACTGGTGGAAACACAGGCGACAATGTCCCGTTAGGATCCCTGTTAAAACTCTTAGCGCAGTCTTGCTTTGACTTATGCATTCATTTGATCTCCGTAGGTTGTAGTCACCCAGGAGAATCTTTGATTGTCTAAGTCCTACTAGATATTTCCAATGGTCAGATCTTCTCTTACTTTCGGCTTCACCTATTAAATATTACGTTACTGAATGCGTGATATTCTACCAAGAAAAAAGTTAATGATGATTTATAATTCACTAGTTGAAGCAGTTCCAAGATACTGCATTGTTGCATGAGGTGGAGCTTTCAATACTACTCTTTATTCACTTTGAACCACTTGAAATAGGACTTTGAAAATTATTATCAATAAAACTAAGCGCAATTCCACTGAAAAGTTATATAATGAAACAGAAGTTTCCAATATGAAACTACTTCATGTTTATAGCTGTATGATGAAAATCTACACAAACCCTACTTTGCTTGAAATCAAAGATACCCAGGTAACTCGATCCACAATCAATTTGGACATTATAATACAAACTTTTAAAAAGTCGGTAGCGATCTTCGTTTTTCTTTGGACCAAAACTTCACAACTCAATTCCATTGACTCTCAAACAAATACCTAAAGTTAAGAAATTCAAAGAAAAAATTGGAAACTTCCTAATGATTCACCAAAATTAATTTTTAGAGATAATATCGTGAAATGCCTCAATTTTGTAACATAAGCAGACTAAGTAGTGAAAATTGTAAATATCTGAATTTCGCCTTTCTGCCTAGTATTAACACCAAATTATGTTCCTTTGTCGACTTTCTCTCAGCATGTATGTAGTTCTTTATTATTTCTGTACGTCGGAAGCACAGTATCCTAAGTCGCATTTACTTAATTTTACAGGAGAGCTGATTAAAGTTGCGTTTTTGTTATTACTCAAGTGACAATTTAATTATGATAACGAGTCAAAAATATTAATAGATATTCAAAAGCAGGCTAGAATTTTGTTCATTAGTGCAAACTAAAATTTCCGAAATGGTTTTAGAATAATATGAAATTATACAATTTGTGACTTAGGATACTGTGCTTCCCACGTACAGATTTATAATAAACGTACAAATATACAGGGTTTCCAAAGTTGGCATATCACAAAACAGGCAAATCTTGCCTAGGTTTTGATGCCAGATCTGGAGATTTTGATATATATTCTTTTCTCTGCTCAATGTATCATGAGTACTTAATTATTGGATGAAAAAATTTGAATTCCCATAATATTTAAATTAATGTTCAGGTGATGTTCCAGCTACTGTTAACAACAATAATCAATTGTTCACATTTTTTCACTTCACATCACCTTACAAATGAATAATATAACAATTAACAATACTTTGCAATTTGAGACTGCAAAAAATGGTTATCAGATGTTCAAGGTATGTTCATACTAAAATATTTTCTCAATTAACAGGATTGTGAGTGAAAGAATGTTTTCAATATTAGCATTCTGATAAAATGAAGTCTACTAGAAACGGGTTCTAGTGAACTGCATACTGTTTTTTCAAGGAATTCGTTTTTTTTTACCTTTTTCAGGGCTGCTTCCACATTGTTAAGCGAATTTGACTATATTCTGTTGTTTCACCCACTCATTTTTTTGCATTTTAAGTATTGAAGCACTTTTCCGGTTTTTCATTTTCCACCATTATTCAATATTACGTTTGTTGAATCTCAATCAACATAATTTCATTTTCCAAGAATGTTTGCGAATATCTGACATAACTCAATTTTCCCACTCAAATAAAAAGAATATATACCACGAAAAACATACAGGAGACGTTATATTTCATCAAAGTCCAGTTTCCATTCATAATAGGCCAAGCAATAGGTGAACGTATTTTACAAAAATCCTAGTAGAAAACGGATGATGATCATATGAAAGACAGTGAATGATTCCCGAGTAATGACGTCATCGTCATTTTTCCTCAATGAAACACCCCCGTTTTGTCTCAATTTTCGAATTTTTCTAGCCGAGCTAATTCCAGAAATGTATCACATGATAATTCCAATTGGTGTTCATGAAGTAGCGTGTAGCATTCTTTATCAGTTGAATCAACAATATCATCAGAAATACTTATTGTATAGCGGACATAATATGATAAAATTCATCACTTCATAAATGTTCGAGCTGCAGCCCAGTAACCTAAACGGTGGACAAATTTTTGTTGAACCATTCATTGAGTATTGAGGAATATTGTTTATGTCCGAATTATCTCTCTACATCCTTGAATATTCGCTGGTTTCGTTTAATACACAGCATTCTTCAAATGGCTCCACATGAAATAATCCGAAGGATTGAAATCGGATGACAGTACTGACCATTCAATAGGTCCACGTCCACCAATCCACCTGTTCGGAAAAATTTCATCTAGGTACCTTCTAACATCTAGGTACAGTGTAATATGGAGGTGCACTATCCTGTTGGAACCATAAACTTCCATCAAAACCTCCAGAATTACGTCTGCTGAAAACAAATTACGTGGAGTGGGTACGAGACACCCCTTTGAAAACTCAAGGTACGTTCCTTCGTCATTTCATATTTCTGTTACTCTAGCGCCATCTGCTATTCAATGCTTACCGCTAGACATTTTCGGACATTCGTCATATCTACAGGTTTGTGTTCCTTATATCTAGTCTACATGCACGAGACCACTACTATATCGTGGCCATATTTAAAGCAAGTCGTCCGACCATTGTCACCTATACGCTCCACTGTGAATTTTAATACTAAATATTGTTGTTAATCATGTAAAGCAGTGAAAACCAAAATGCAAAGGTGGCTTTTCCAGCTAAATATCTTTTAGATTTTTCTTCTGATTCATAATTATTTACAAACGGCTGTATCTGTATCTGTAGAGTAGGGAGGGTGAGTGTAGGCTCACAGCACTTAGGCCACATATTACAAACGGCTATTTCTCAACAAGTGGTACAGATTCGAAACTATTCGATTTTTTGATCATTTTGTCAATGAAGTTGGGACATTTATAAACGCTAGTGTCGCGTAACTGTTTTTTGGCAATCGACACCAGAATCTGCTGGGTAGCATAGAGAGTCGGATAAAATGCTTTCAGCACTGGGAGATATTGGAGCGAAGACTTCTTTATGCTCGTTTATGTGCAATTTGTATAACGTACAAAATCATGGGTACCTACTAACACAGCGGCAAAACAGTCAAATTTATGCCTTAGAGATAAAGTATCATAGAAGAGTCAGGGGTGTAGCAAAGTAAGAGAAAATAGGAAGAGCAAAAATAAGAGAAGGCCCGGAAATAGAACCAATGCTGGAATTCATTGGGAAACGACATCTTAGCTGGTGTGGTTATCTCCAAACAATGAATAATAGGACGCCTGTCAAGCAAGTTTAAAAATCAAGGTACAAAGGGAAAAAAGCGAATATGGGATGAGGTATTAGTGAGAGTAATGAAAAACGATAGATAGTTTGGTTAGTGACCAAGGCGCTAGAAAAAAAAGGAAAAACATGGACAAAACTCGTGTACAGACATTTAAATACATAGATAAAAATACAGACATTAACATATACCCAACACCATCATTATATCCAATATTCACATGGCCCATTAAGCGAGGTGTCCGCAAGTGTCTCAGAAAGTATTAGTCCCAGGTTGTAGGGGAAGAAATTGCTTTCAATTATTCACTTCTTCCAAATTCCACCCCTAGGATACGCTACTGCTATGTTTGAATCCGAAATTATTATCAACGCAGGGAGTCAAGTTTTGAAATATTTCACAAGTGAATTAGCAAATATTTCGATCAACCCAAGTTTTGAACTAATTTCATGTGTGAAATAAATTCGAATTCGAAAATATTTCACGAATATAATTCGGACGCTTTATTCCATTCCATCATAAATTTTATTTCACTTATATTGAAAACTAGGTATTGCATTTCACTGGTGAATTGATAATCGAAATATTCCGCATATGAATTGATTTCCACCTTATTTCAAAACTTGACCCCCAGAATGTCGCAAAACAAGCTTTATCCATAATGTTATCATTTCAAGGCCCGTTCAATAACAAGTAGTTTTCCATAGTGACCATTCTCTGCAACTGTCATAATTAGCGAGGAGGAGAATCATCTATTTTCCAGTGTCTAAAATTTAATATTTCGTATAATTCAACGTATCAGGGCTCACATAAAAAGGGGTTGTGTAAGCTTTGGAAACCATCCACATACCATATGGATTATTCCAAAATGAATGAACTATTCACGTTAGGTACTACTTAAGTAGAATATTCTGAAGCAGCTTCAAAATTTCTTTCATTCCAACGAAGACTCATATCCCTATCAGTTCCTCAACGTTTTATCTTACGTGAAGTTTAATTCACATGTTAGTACGAGAACTTTATCGGTAGAGTTCGGAATACTACGGACTAACGTCTAAATAGTTCTAGTTGATAACAGCTGAATTACTATTTGTGGAAGGCGAAAATTGTGGCGTTATGAATTTCCCGCCCTTGGAATGCTAGAGTGCGTTCTTAAACTTGGTGTGTCGTTTAAAAATCACACAGTGGCCGTTCGAAAAGTTGGAGTGTAAATAAAATAGTACGGTGCTGTAACATTAGAAATGTTGGTTGCAAACACTCTAATCCCGCCTAGGGTAAAATTCAAGCTGACAAAAAAAGTCTCATATGACAGCTTAAGCATTCGAATTCATTCTAATATATAAACCATATAATATGAACTTTTAGATGTCAATTATTGATTATAAATTCATTGAATAATTTCTAAGAAAGGGAGTGTATGGAACAAGTTTCATTGGAAAAAGGTAGACATATTATGGTAGAAAATGAGCGGGCTGCCAGCATGGACGCCCTCTTTTCCAGTAATTTCAACATTTTAGTCTTATCTTCACTATCGGATCTTGAGTCACAATCCTACAGCTGTTATGCTGTAGACACAGGGAAAGTCTTTATCAACAGCTTTAGTTGGTGTTTTCGATGCTTATGGAAATAAACATACTTGCCGTGCTCTTCTTGACAACGGATCCATGTCAAACTCTATAACGCAGAGTTGTGCACAATGTCTGGGTCTTTCGCTCTCCAAATGTGAACATGTTGTAGGTGTAGGACAAGCTCAATCATTCATAATAGCATCGTGTAATATCCATTTCCATTCCTTGACTTCAAGATGGTCATCAGTCATTCATTGCTCAGTTATCCCTGAGATCACAAATCAATTTTCAAATTATTATTTCAACCGGACCTTGTTAAACATTCCTCCAAATATCACCCTCGCAGATTAAACATTTTACAAGCCTCGTGACATAGATCTGTTAATAGGCGCCGATACATTCTGGTCCTTACTGAATGAAAACCGGCAGCATTTGGGCAATGGATTGTCTTACAGGATAGTGAATTGGGCTGGCTCATCTCAGGTCCTATAGGCATGGGTACTAATAAGGCCACAAGCTGTAATGTGAGCAGAACCGGTGAGGATCAAGATCAACTTGCAAGATTTTGGGAGAAAGAAGAAATTTCTCAAGGTCCGATACTTTTTTCAGAGGAGTCTTCAGCTGAAGAACATTTCCAGAAAACACACAAGCGTGACAAGTGTGGTCGTTTTATTAAATCAATTCCTTCAAAGAAGCCTATCGAAAAATCAGGAAATACTGAAGATTTATGTGAAAACCAATTTTTCGGCTTAGAACGTTGTCTTTTTTCAAACCCTAAGTTGGAAAATATGTATATGTAGATTTTATGTCTGAATATAAGAACCTTGGTCATATGTCCATATTTTAAAGATCAAGCGAGGATCAAGTTCTTTGTTATACTCCACATCATGGAGTTTTGCGGGATCAGAGTCAAACTACTGAGCTTCGAGTAGTCTTTTATGACTCTGCTCTATCTTCTACTGGTCTCTTTTATAATTCTATCCAAATGGTGGGCCCTGTCGTTCAAGACGACCTGACATCCATTCTCATACGTTTCAGACAGCAACGTTACCTGAAACGTGAAGTTTCACAGTCGCCTTTGATATTCCTCCGGCTGCTTTGCCGTATCGTATAACCAGGGACTTGATGATAATTATTGTCACATATATCGTCCTAAGTGGAGGTGGCGAACTGTGATTGCAAACAGCCATCTCTCTTTCCTATCTAAGTTGTCGACTAAGAAACACGCTAGCAATTCAACCACTGTGGGATATATCTTCCATTTTCAAACTAAATTTCCAAGAATCTAATTATTTTATTGATTATTATATCCCTACAGGTAAGATTCCACATTTCCATTCTAATAGTTTTAGTGTTTATTAACGGATTTTGTATAAAATCTCTGTGGAATTTATTTAACATTTTAGGACACGTGACCTCGTGCTACCTTCACATTCCCTAAATTATTTCCTTCCCTTTCTTGAACAATTCTCCATAATTTTTTCCCTTTCTTCAACAATTATCTGGTGAAGTTATTTTATTTTCATATTTCTTTAGCTAATTTCATGAGCTCTAGAAAAAACAAAAGAAAATGTACTTGTTCTTAAAGATAGAAAAATTAATTTTACAGAGAGTTGATGATGTAATCATTGTAATATTGATTTTAATTTATTATGAATTATTTCAGCGGTTGGCTTCATAGATTTTGTTTTACAAAACAACTGAAACTGAAACAAGTATCTTGAATTTGATACATACCTTTAAACCGATTTTATGGTTTCATAAGAACTTATGGACTTCGAGGCATGCCTCCACTGCAGAGGGAACATTAATTTGGCCTGATACCCAAGAAGGCAGTGAGGCTTCCAGACTAGTACTTCCGTTAAGATAAGTACCTGATATATCTAAATAAGTTTTCACCAAAGTCAACCTCTCAAGCTGAAAATTCATATCTCGCATCATTTGCAAATCTTAAGGGCTTCACCCACTGTAATTCTATAATTAGTAAACTTAAGGGCTTCACCCACTATCATAGTTAATATATATATATATTTTTTTAGGAAAGATTTGACATAAATTTTATATTTTTACATTTAGAACTCATTAAATCCATATTTATTGTTATTGCTTAACTAGTGGAATTTTATTTCAACTTCCTTCCTACTGAATTTATATACACACAATTCAATTATCAAATAGTGAATGCTTAACTAATAGGACAGAACTATATATTCATAGTTTCGGGGTTAACCTATTCTTTTCATAAAAAAGAAAGAAAACCACGTGGCGCTCAACTTTATTAACTACTTTCTTTTAAGCTATAGTTCTGTTATTGTTAAGTTTGGAGAAAGCCACACCTGAGAATAATTTTTTTGAGTACAATTATTTTTTTCAATCTATATAACTTTTCATTTAACGCCAAGTAAAGAATGTTTCATTTGGCGCCCAAGCCAACGTACTTTTTTTTGTTTCATTCGGCAGCCCAACGTGTTATTGACTGTAGTGTTCATGTAATATTATTTTTTTTCCAGTAATCACATATCTTGCCTATACCTATTGTTTTTTTTCTTTGGCTATTATAGGGAAAATACTATAATATATAAAGTGTGTATAAATTTGGTCAGGAGGATTGAATATTTATATTTCTGTAAACGGCTTATGAAAGATTGATATCACATAAAGAAAACCAGAGGTGAACCTATTATCTTGATACATAACATATATTTTGATTACTTTCTACCTTTAATATTTGCATTTCGAGTGGTACCAAATTTGGAGGTTTAGTGTCGAAGTTGTCTTACCTGTTTTCTTTTTTTTATTTCTGGTTGTTTCTACCTTATTTACATTTCAAAAATAAAATAAATCATGTCTTAAAATTTTAAATTGAACGTAGATTATCTATCCAATCATGAACTCGAGCATGAATTAGCATACCGGGGTAAATCAGTGTTAGCTACTTCAGCTGAACGTAGGAAAATACTACGAGGTGTTTTAGCACAGGAATATTCTGGTAGGAGTCCTCTTTTATATGTTGACAATTTAGAAATTGATTAAGAAATCGCTGGTATTGAAACCACATTAGCAGATCTTGAAAAAAAAATTAAAGATTTTGTAGGAACTGTCAGAGATACAGAATATCTAAGATTAACTTGTCGGTTAGGTCATGTAAATGCAAGAGCTACTCGATTAAATCATAATTCAAATGAGTTCACGGCTGAACAAGAAAATTTAAAAAAAAAAACTTACACAACGAATACTCTTGTTGGAAGGAGAGTTAGATTCATGATTATCGGGTACAAGCCAAGCTCATTCGACACCTGTCAATGACAATCAATCTTTTTCTTTTACTAAACCAGTACCGGTTCATAAATGGGGGTTACATTTCCCTGGGGTTTCTCCTAAAGAGTCTCTTACAAGTTTTTCAGAAAGAGTAGAGTGTTTGAAAATATCTAGGGGAGTTAGCGATACTGAACTTTTCTCTAGTGCAGCTGACTTGTTTACCGATCAAGCTTTTTATTGGTACTTGAATAATAGGACACAATTTCAAGATTGGGGTCAACTTGTAACTAAATAAAATCAAATTTTCTTCCCTATAACTACCATGAAGATTTATTAGAGGAAATTAAAAATCGTAAACAACATCCTAATGAGAAAGTTACCCTTTTCATAAATTCTATGTGTAGTTTATTTAATAGGTTAGACATCAAACCAGATGAATCAACTAAAATTAGAATCATTCAACGCAATTTGTTACCTAATTTTGTTCAACCATTAGCTTTACTAGATATTTGAACAATTTCGGATTTAACTACTAAATGTAAAAAACTTGAGGAAACATTAATTCACTCACAACACTCAAATACCTCTAGCTTTGGTTCTCGAAAACAAAATTTACTTGAACCTGACTCAAGCTTACCACATACTTCCTCTTACCGTCCGCACAATACTTTTTCCCGTCAAGTACTGCATTGAATACGAATATTGTATGTTGGAATTGTAACAATCAGAATCATACCTATAGTCAGTGCCTTAATGCTTCGAAAATTGTTTTGCTATGGATGTGGTACACCTGGAGTAGTTAAAACTAAATGTACTAATCGTCAAAAAAACTGCGAAGGCGGTCGAGTATCGTCCCTATCTCTCCCAACCGCAGAAAAAATCAACCAGGGAATTCTTCATCCAAGAGAAGCAAAGACAAAAGCAAAATAAAATCCAATTCCAACACACAAAATTCCAACAATTCAAAAAGTCGTTGAATCAACTTCCTTACTGTTCTTCTCTGCATGACAATGTTTTAACCCAGTTTTATCAACCACCTATTTCTCGTTTCTCGTGAAGTACCTAAATTTGATAGGAAAGACTGGAATTCTTGGCTTAACTTTGTTAGAAAATTTTATGAGTCAAGGTTTGAAATTGAGTACAACTCACCTTTTGGTTGTGTGGAATCATTGTTGTATAGGAAAGAACATGACAATCGACCTTATGTTGATGTACAGATTTTCGGGAAAACATTTTCTTGTTTAATTGATACCGGTAGTAACTTTAGTTTGATAGGTTCGTTAGGACTTGATTTTCTTCAGGATTTATCTTTACCCGTCTTAAAGGGCCAATATAACAAGGTGTCCACCGCTGATGGAAAACTTCATGATGTGGTTGGCTCAGTGGAAACTTATGTCACATTAGATAAGATATCTTGGGCAATTACATTATTTATCTTACCTTCAGTAAAACATACAGTCATACTTGGAATAGATTTTCTCAAAATTTTTAACATTAAAATTGATTTTTCTAAATTCACTATGAACTTACATTATTTATCTGTAAATATTATTAATACCGTACAGGATGTCTCAAATTTAACTTCAACGGAAACTGATAAACTTAATCAGGTTATTGAAAAATTTAAATCTCTCAGTCCTAAGGATAGGTTAGGTAAAACACATCTCTTAGAACATTTTATCGATACTGGAGATTCTCCACCTTTTAAGCAAAGTCAATATACATTACCTCAAGCCTTACAAGGATACTTAAACCAAGAAATTGATAAGTTACTTGAATTAGGAGTTATTGAAGAAAGTAGATCTTCATATTGTTCACCTATTTGTTTAACTCAAAAATCTGATGGTTCATATAGAGTTTGTTTTGATGGTCGAAAGCTCAATAGTGTCACCGTAAATAAAGATTCATATGCTTTACCTAATATTGAAGTTATTCTCAGTCAACTTAGGGATACTCGATATATTTCTAGTATCGATTTGAAACATGCTTTCTATCAAATACCTTTGGGGAAATCTTCTCGTCCTAAGACAGCTTTTGCAGTTCGATCTAAAGGACTTTCTCAATTCACGTGTACTCCTTTTGGTTTAGTTTCTGCTCCTGCTTCCATGTGTAGACTAATGGACTTAGTCATAGGACCTTCCTTAGAGCCTTACTGTTTTTATTACTCAGATGACATTATAATTTGTACCCCTACCTTTGAAAAACATCTTGAGATATTAAATAAAGTTCATGATAAGTTGAAAGATGCCAATTTAAGTATTAATATCAATAAATGTCACTTTTGACGCCCTTCTCTTCGATATTTAGGATACACTTTGGATAAAACTGGTTTAGGTATAGATAGTGAGAAAACTAGTGTCATTTGTAACTATCCTGTCCCAGAAACTACTACTCAAGTACGTAGATTTCTAGGTATCGTTTCTTATTATCGTCGCTTTCTAAAAAATTACTCAACTCTTTCTTCACCTATCTCTGATCTGTTGACTAACCGAAGGAAACATGCTCCAATTATTTGGACTCCGGAAGCCCAGAAAGCTTTCGAAGATATCAAGGTTGCTTTAACTTCTGCACCAGTACTTTGTAGACCTAATTTTGATCGTCCATTATTTTTAATGTGTGATTCTAGTGACGTAGGAGTCGGTAGTGTTCTTTTTCAACTTGAAGATGGATTAGAGCATCCAGTAGCTTACATGAGTAAAAAACTTACGAAAGGTCAAAAGAAATTTTCTACTACGGAGAAAGAAGCCTTAGCTGTTCTTTTAGGGATAGAACTTTTCCGATATTATCTTTTAGGTAGACACTTTACTGTCATAACAGATCATTCTTCTCTTGTCTGGTTAAATAATATGAAAAAACCCTCTCCTCGTCTCGCTCGCTGGATTCTTCAATTGTCTCAGTATAATTTCTCTATCGTTCACAGAAAATCTACAGGAACAGTACCTGGAGATTTCCTTTCTCGTATACCTGATGTAAATGTCTTAGATTTATCTTTACTAAAACCTGATAATTGGTACAAGGAGATGATTAAAAAGGTTACCAGTGATCCTGATAGTTATCCCAGTTTCAAGGTAGAAAATAATGTCTTGTATAAACATGTCTTTACTAAATATGCCGATATGAGTAACGTTACTGATTGGAAAATTGTGGTTCCAACTCCAAATAGGTCTGAACTCTTAACCAAATTTCATGATAACTCAACTTCAGCTCACTTTGGTGTATTCAAAACTTTAGAGAGAATTTCTGAATTGTATTATTGGCCGAATATGAGACAGTCTGTACGCAGATATGTAAGGCGTTGTCAGGTTTGTGCCACATGTAAGCTTACAAATTTGCCACAAGGTGGACTAATGGGATAATATCGCAACATAGAATTTCCATTTCAACTAATCTCTTGTAATTTGATAGGACCTTATCCTAGATCCCGCCAGGGTAATAAATATGCCTTAGTAGTTGTTGACTGGTTCACTAAGTTTACCTTAATTCATACTATGCCTAAAGCTACCGCTCGAGCCATTTGTAAATTTTCAGAAAATAATGTATTTTTAATTTCTGGAGTACCTCAAATTATAGCTACTGATAATAGTAAACAATTCACCAGTCAGTTGTTTGAAAACTTAATGACTGAATCTGAAGTTCAAAATATTTGGTATACTTCAAATTTTACACCACAAGCTAATCATACAGAACGTGTCAATAAATCTATCGTTACTGCTTTACGCTCATATTGTTATGAAGATCATAGATCTTGGGATTAAGAAATTCATAAAATAGCTCAGGCAATTCGTCTTTCTAAGCACGAAGTTACTGATTTTACGCCTTCATTTTCAGTATTTGCTCGTAACGTACCTGTTGTAGGTTCTTTCTATGGAAAAATTGTAGATAATCCTATTAATAAACCTCAAATATCTGATAAGATTCATAGATAACAGGATACATAAACTATGCCTTCTATATTTAAATCTGTTAGGAAGCGCCTTCATAAAGCATATGTGCAAACAAGTGCTCGTTACAATTTACGTAAAAGGAACATCCAATTCCATCCAGGAGATCATGTTTTGAGAAAAACATATCCTAAATCTGATAAAGCTCAATATATTTCTGCTAAATTCATGCCTAAATAGATACATTGTGTAGTAAATAAAGTTATCTCTCCCTTGATTTATGAACTGAAAGATTCAAATGGTAAAAATATGGGTCGTTGGCATATAAAAGACCTAAAGGCTTTATCTTCTGCTGACTCAAGTGGAAAATTCATCCGAATCCGACTCTGAAATATCTTCTGATTAATTATCTGCTAATTCGTTTTATCTATTACCTATAAGTTTGGAATTCTTTCCTACTAATATCTTACATGTGTTCCTTCTCTGTCTCTGTTTTGATTTGCTATATATATTCAATAAGAGATTAATTAGAGAGAGATCCTGCTTAGAAATTTGAGAAAGTCTGAATAATTCATACTTTCTATATGAGTATTGAAATTTGAAAACTATGCTTAAAGGTAACAACGTGAACCTATGAATGTTGGTGTAACTAATTATAGTTTTATGTAATGAATTTTTTGGGAGAGCTTTTCCTGAGAATATATTTTACTTTTAGCTTTGTCCTATATGACAAAGACTAAATTATCTTTATCTCATCTTTTTACGTTTCACTTATCTATCGTGTTGAGTTCCAGAGGAGACTTCGACCCTTTCACCATGCAGGTGTTCATAATTTTTTATCCCAGAAATAACCCTTCAGGTTATTCTTTTTAGCGTTAATGATATGCTATAATATCATTGAGTAGACAGTACTTTGAACTGGAGGTTTCATGTGGCTGAGGTTTCATTGTTGTCATTAGGTGAAGTGATTTGATTATTCTTGTTCTGGTGTCATTATAGATGAGTTGGAAAACGATACCTATTTCGCTGCTACATAGGTGCAATTTCAACTTTTGGGTAGTCTCTTTCATCTTGACTCCTCTCTATCTTGATATCGGGCTGGATTGATTTGGATCATGTAGTTTGGTGGTAGTGATGGATCTCAATCATATTAAACAGCGAGGTAGTTTAGTAATTTGTTTTATATATCGTATAATAGTATTTTAGTAATTTTTTCCGGATTTTTTTTCTTCAGCTTTTTTTTCTCTAGGGCTTAAATCATATATGTTTTTTTTGGTTGTCCAGTACCATGTTTAGAAATCTGGTTATGTATCTATGTGTTTTTTTCGGTTGTCCAGTACCTTGTATAGAAATCTGGTCATTTTTTTGAGGTTTTAGTCCTATTTTTTTTAATAAAAAAAAAATTATTTCAATTTTTTTCTCTTCGGCTATCAAGGGAATGAAACGTGAAGTTTCACAGTCGCCTTTGATATTCCTCCGGTTGCTTTGCCGTATCGTATAACCAGGGACTTGATGTTAATCATTGTCACATATATCGTCCTAAGTGGAGGTGGTGAACTGTGATTGCAAACAGCCATCTCTCTTTCCTATCTAAGTTATCGACTAAGAAACACGTTAGCAGTTCAACCGCTGTGGGATATATCTTCCATTTTCAAACTAAATTCTTAAGAATCGAATTATTTTATTAATTATTATATTCCTACAGGTAAGATTCCATATTTCCATTCTTATAGTTTTAGTGTTTATTAACGGATTTTGTATAAAATCTCTGTGGAATTTATTTAACATTTTAGGACGCGTGACCTCGTGCTATCTTCACATTCCCTAAATTATTTCCTTCCGTTTCTTGAACAATTCTTCATAATTTTTTCCCTTTCTTCAACAATGCTCTGGTGGAGTTATTTTATTTTAATATTTCTTTAGCTAATTTCATGAGCTCTAACAAAAACAAAAGAAAATGTACTTGTTCTTAAAGATAGAAAAATTAACTTTACAGAGAGTTGATGATGTAATCATTGTAATATTAATTTCAATTTATTATGAATTATTTTAGCGGTTGGCTTCATAGATTTTGTTTTACAAAACAAACTGAAACAAGTATCTTAAATTTGATACATACCTTTAAACCGATTTTATGGTTTCATAAGAACTTATGGACTTCGAGGCATACCTCCACTGCTGAGGGAACATTAATATACCCAAGAAGGCAGGGAGGCTTCCAAACTAGTACTTCCGTTAAGATAAGTACCTAATATATCTAAAGAAGTTTTCACCAAAGTCAACCTTTCAAGCTGAAAATTCATATCTCGCATCATTTGCAAATCTTAAGGGCTTCACCCACTGTAATTCTATAATTAGTAAACTTAAGGGCTTCACCCACTATCATAGTTAATATATATATATATATATATATATATATATATATATATATATTGAAATGAAATTAATATTTAATATATAAAACATATTAAATATGAATTTAAAAATAACAATAAAATTCCAATAACAAAAAAAGAAAAGGTTCAAGCTATAATAATATTGAAGATCAAAATATTTTAAAGTGTAAACAATAAAAATATATGTAAGAAATATCAGAAAGTGTATTTGTAAAGTAAAACATAATTGATTATAAAGATGTATGAAGTATAAAAATATTAGGAACAGAAAATGAAATGTAATGTTAAAAGTAAAGTTTTTTTTGTTATATGTATAAAATATGTGAAAGCCATCAGATAAATTGTAAGAGGTGGGATAAAAGGTAATATGAATTTAAAAGTAGAAAGAAAGTATTAAAAATTTATGACGATTGATTTATTGATAGAATAGGTGACAGTAAGAAATTTTGACAATTAAAAAAAAAAAAATTTAGAAGCTGATGGAAAGAAACTTCAATTTTGAAAGGTAGAAAAAATTTGATTAGAGAAAAATCAACAATTTTTGAAAAAACATTTTTGGAGATTAGAAATCAAATTGAATTTAAAAAAAGAAAAACTTAAAATATAGTATAAATTGTAAAGAAAAAAGGTGACACTATCGACGGAGGAGAATATTTGAAAATTTTGGTTAAAGAGAAGCTGTAGTTGGGGAAAGGAGGTAAAGAAATAATATTTGAAATTGAATAAGACATACTGAGGCGAAGAAAGCATTTAAAAGTTCTATTCCATGGTAATTGAGACCAGATATTTTTTTTGGAGAATTTATAGTGAATATTGTCAAAATTTGGTAAGAGATTATTAATTATTTCCTGATATATAAAAGGATAAAATTATGGTAAATTTGAATTAAATAAGAAGAAAAGAAGATATAGTTAGTTCGTTAAATAAAAAAAAAATAATATATAAAGAATAATAGTTTTTAGGTTAGGTACAAATTTTGATTAATTGATTAAACTGCTAAATTTATTACATATGAAATATTATAGTTTGAGCTTTAAAATAATAAATAAAAAAAATATAATACTTAAATAATAATAATAATACTTAAATAATTAGAATTCATAAAAATAAAAAAAATAAAAATAATTACAAATTATCTGAAGGCACTGATAAGAGTGTACAAAAGGTGAATGAAAATTTATTTAAGGAAGGTTTTTTTTTAATTTGGACATAAAATAAATAAAAATATTATTGTTTCACATCATAGATATTTTATTAAAAAAAAAAAAAAAATAGAATTTTTTTTTTGCAAATTTGTTTTGTCAGATTGGAACTATTCGACCCTGAGGTTAAAAGACTCATAATAAAAAATAAGGTAATTAATTATTAATTGTTTTTTTTTAAACAATTTGGCGCCCAATAAATATAAAATATTTAAATAAAATAAATTGAATAGGTTAAAAAAATTATAAATAATTAAAATTTGCCATAACAACAAAGAGGCACAAAATAAAATCATAACAATTTGGCGCCCAACGTGGGGCATAACAAAAACAAGACATTATAAAGACAAGGCATAACAAAAACAAGACATTATAAAGACAAGACAAAGACAAACGGCTTTAAAAAAAAAGAAAAATTTGCTAATTTATAAAAAAAAATGGAAACTAGAAACAGCAAGAAAGAAAATAAAGACTCACAGAAAGGAGTGGACAAAGAAGAAATGACAAAAACTAGGGAAATGGAAATCCAAGAAACAGAAGAAAGGGAAATACAAAACGAAGCAATAACAAAACAAGCAGATGAGCAAACGGAGATACACAAAACACAAATGATGTTAACACAAATGATGAACATGATAATAAAAAACCAAGAAGAGAATAATAGAAACCAAGAGGAGAATAAAAGAAATCAAGAAAAAATTACAGAAGCATTAAGAGAACAAAAGAAAGAAATAAAAGAAGTGATAGAAGAGTTTAGACAGGAATTAAGAAGAGATCAATCACAATTTAAGGTAGAAGTTAGAGAGTCTATAGAGCAATGTCAAAAAGAAATTGATAATGTCAAGAAACAAATGGAAGATACATACAAAAACTATGAAAAGAACAAGTTAGAGATAAGTGAAGACTTATATAATATAGGAAATAAAATGATTCAACAAAATGGAGAAATAATAGAAATAAGAAATAAATCCAACAAAAAAAAAAAAGAATATGAAGAGAAGTTTATGATGATAGAAAATAAAATAGAAGATAATAAAAATCAAATAAAGAGATTAAGAACAGACATGGAGGAAGGGAAAATAAAAGGAAAACATTTGGAAGACCAGGAATGGCAAAATGAGAAACAAAGAATAACAGAACTAGAAAAAGAAATAAAGAAAATGGAACAAAACATGAATAAAGAAAGACAAGAAATGATGGAACAATTCAGAAATAATCAAGAATATACAGGAGAAGCCAAAATAATTTATCAAGGAGAAAATTTTAACAATAAATTTTCAGGAGACATCAAAAGATTACATCCAAAAGTTTTCAACAAAACGTTAAAAAACAAAATAAAGGGATATATGCATTTGGATCAAATTAAACAAATTATCAGGGACAATTTGACTGATCAGGCAGCAATATGGTTTGATACAAAGGAAAATGATATACAATCATATCAACAATTTGAAACAATGTTCTTAAAATTTTATTGGGGGGAACAAGCACAACAAGAAATAAGGGAGAAATTATATTTTGGGGTATTTGATGAAACAAAAAGTATTTCATATCATAACTATACCGTGCAAATGTTTGCAATTGCTCAATATTTAGAACCTAAAATACCTGAACATGAACTAGTCATATTTTTAAGTAGACATTTCAAATATGAAATTGGACAAACAATTGCAATACAAAATATAAATAATATGGAACAATTATGTAATTATCTACTTAGAATAGAAAGGAATATTAAAAATAAACAGAATAATAGAAACATACAAAACAACAGCAATTACAACCGATACAATAGAGATAATCAATATGACAGGAACAGCACTAACAATAATAGTTATGAAACAAATAGGATACAAAATAATTATCCAAATAGAGGAAGAAATCAAAATGAATACAATTACAATAGACAAAGCCAATCAACAAACAATTATCACAGACAAAGTCAATATACAAATAATTACCATAGAGATAATCAAAATTCAAATAATGAAAATAGAAATTATAGACAAAATAACAATTATAGAGACAATAATCAAAATAATAGAAATATAGAAAGAAGAAACTCGTTAGGAAATACTGATAGAGAAAGGAATCAAAGACAAATAAATTATAATAGAAGGGAAAATAGACGTCAAAGTTTAGATAGAGACAGAAGGGAAGAAGATAGACCAGAGGAACAAAGTACATCAAGGGGGATAGACAGGATAAATAACGAGAATATAAATGATCGGGATTTTTCATAAATTGTACATCTGAGACAAACGGAGATCTGTATATTTGTTCTAATTTTTGTTCGTATGAACACCCAAAAGAATTTATAAAATTAAAAGAAAGCTTAGATTCAAAAGATTTAATAGGTTTAATTTATTTGGAGGGTCAAATGAATCATAAAAATTATAAAATATTAATAGATACAGGTTCGGAAGCATCATTGATTTCTGAGAAAATAGTTTTTGAAAATGAAATTTTGAAGAAAAATATAATTAAAATTCCGAAATTAGCACTAATTGGAACAAATGGAAAGAAGTTATCTGAGGTGTACAAAGCAGTAAATGTAAATATTAAAATAGAAGATAAAGTTTTAGAATTACAACTATTGATAGTAAAAGATATGCATGTAGACATATTAATTGGTTCAGATGGATTGGACATGAATGGAATTAAAATCAATTATCAGAATAGGATAATAGAAATAGGAGATACAAAAATCAAAATGAAAGAAGATAATATAGAAGAAAATAAAAAGTTATATAATGTGTACAAGGAAGAAGAAGATAAAGAAAGTATTGAATGGAATAAGGAAAGAGAAGGAGCATGTATGAATAAAAAAAATATTATGAGTAGCCAAATGAGCTTATATTATAATGAGGAAGAAGAATATGGATGCATAGAGCACATATATCATAAAAAAAAATAGAATAAATGTATTGAATATAGAATTTTTATGCCATAGTGAGCATAAAGAATTTGTCAAAGGAATGATTAAAAAGTATAAGGACTTGGTAGAAAATGGATCAAGAGTTACAGAAGATTAGATACACAAAATAAAAGTTAAAAATATAGAAGAATTTAAAATGAAAACATATCCAATACCATATAGACAAAGAGAAAAGGTGAGAAGTAATAGTAAAAACAATAAGAGTGGCTAATAAGGAAAGGAATAAAAGTGCTGAACTGTTATTATCATTCGAAGGACCTTATATAGTTGAAAATGAGAATGATATCCGAATTCAGATGAAATTAGAGGGATATTTCACATAGAGCAAATATACAGATTTCTAGAATGACAATTTAAAACATAAACATAATATTGATAATTTGTTAATTCAATAGTAGTATTATAGTTTTTTTTAAATTATTAGATATTAAAGTTGAATAGTAAATAGAATTTCATAGATGTTGATGTTGAATGTTGATGTTGAATAGATGTTGATTTATAGTATATTTAGAAAGTTAATTAATTGGTAATTGATTATATTTAGAAAAAATGATTTGAAGCAATAATGAAAATTTTTAAAATAAAAAACAATCAACTTCTCAGAGTTTGATTGTGTTTTGATTTTAACAAGGGGGAAATTGAAATGAAATTAATATTTAATATATAAAACATATTAAATATGAATTTAAAAATAACAATAAAATTCCAATAACAAAAAAAGAAAAGGTTCAAGCTATAATAATATTGAAGATCAAAATATTTTAAAGTGTAAACAATAAAAATATATGTAAGAAATATCAGAAAGTGTATTTGTAAAGTAAAACATAATTGATTATAAAGATGTATGAAGTATAAAAATATTAGGAACAGAAAATGAAATGTAATGTTAAAAGTAAAGTTTTTTTTGTTATATGTATAAAATATGTGAAAGCCATCAGATAAATTGTAAGAGGTGGGATAAAAGGTAATATGAATTTAAAAGTAGAAAGAAAGTATTAAAAATTTATGACGATTGATTTATTGATAGAATAGGTGACAGTAAGAAATTTTGACAATTAAAAAAAAAAAAATTTAGAAGCTGATGGAAAGAAACTTCAATTTTGAAAGGTAGAAAAAATTTGATTAGAGAAAAATCAACAATTTTTGAAAAAACATTTTTGGAGATTAGAAATCAAATTGAATTTAAAAAAAGAAAAACTTAAAATATAGTATAAATTGTAAAGAAAAAAGGTGACACTATCGACGGAGGAGAATATTTGAAAATTTTGGTTAAAGAGAAGCTGTAGTTGGGGAAAGGAGGTAAAGAAATAATATTTGAAATTGAATAAGACATACTGAGGCGAAGAAAGCATTTAAAAGTTCTATTCCATGGTAATTGAGACCAGATATTTTTTTTGGAGAATTTATAGTGAATATTGTCAAAATTTGGTAAGAGATTATTAATTATTTCCTGATATATAAAAGGATAAAATTATGGTAAATTTGAATTAAATAAGAAGAAAAGAAGATATAGTTAGTTCGTTAAATAAAAAAAAAATAATATATAAAGAATAATAGTTTTTAGGTTAGGTACAAATTTTGATTAATTGATTAAACTGCTAAATTTATTACATATGAAATATTATAGTTTGAGCTTTAAAATAATAAATAAAAAAAATATAATACTTAAATAATAATAATAATACTTAAATAATTAGAATTCATAAAAATAAAAAAAATAAAAATAATTACAAATTATCTGAAGGCACTGATAAGAGTGTACAAAAGGTGAATGAAAATTTATTTAAGGAAGGTTTTTTTTTAATTTGGACATAAAATAAATAAAAATATTATTGTTTCACATCATAGATATTTTATTAAAAAAAAAAAAAAAATAGAATTTTTTTTTTGCAAATTTGTTTTGTCAGATTGGAACTATTCGACCCTGAGGTTAAAAGACTCATAATAAAAAATAAGGTAATTAATTATTAATTGTTTTTTTTTAAACAATTTGGCGCCCAATAAATATAAAATATTTAAATAAAATAAATTGAATAGGTTAAAAAAATTATAAATAATTAAAATTTGCCATAACAACAAAGAGGCACAAAATAAAATCATAACAATATATATATATATATATATATATATATATATATATTGGTACACCATACGTTGTGACTTCCGAAACAGATACTCAATATACGTTCTGACCTCATATATTACGTTGTGACTTCCGATTTCGGAGGTCACAACGTTTACCCATGTAAATTATGTTTTTCATAATGCTGGTGCGCAGATCGGTCGAAATCCGAAAATTCGTTTGGAGGTCAAAACGCTCTTCCAGTATCTGCAAAGGAGGTGGTGTAGTTCCGCTACAAGGCACTGGCGCTGGTGTCGCTCTATTGGAGATACCACTGGCTTGCTGTGACTTCCAGCCTGTTACCATCCTCCTTCCACTTCAATGAACGAGTATACATCTGTTCCTGTCGAACTATATCACTATATACAGATGTCACAGCGTCTTTTGCGATCTGGCATCATAGCAAATTGCTTTGAATAAAATAGAATTAAACGTATTCTTATGCACAGATGCTACAAAGACGTATCTATCGAATTCTTATCTGCAGTTTTTAGTGTTATAATTAATATTCTTTTTCCACCTTTTTACATAGCGAGGGACTATTTTACAATTTTATCACGAACTCATTGATTCTCGCAATGATATATGTTTTTCGTTATTCTTTGGAAATAAGACCACAATATTATATTACATCTTTACCTAATTTTTTCAATTTGAAATTTTCATGGTTCATTCACAGTAGTAATTTTGTGAAAGAGGATTTTGAATGGAATATATATTTTTTTAATAATGCTATTTTCATGGAAATAAAATCCACCATGGGATTTAGTGACTTGCATGCTCCAGGAACGGTTTTTAACGGATAACACTTTTTTGTTTACTTAAATTTTCAGCTAATGAAACGCGTTTGTTGTTCCTTTTCTGTGGAAATAATTACGTTTGTTCGAAAAAATGTGCTGCTTTGTTTTGTGCTGTAGTGTATCAAAGTTTGAATTGATTAACAATAAATCCAATAATAAGTCATAAGAGGACGTATATGAAAACTTAGTATAATACTATCCTGGGAAAATTGATTATTGGAGATGTCAGATAGGAGAAAAAATTTTGAAAACCGCAATTGTTCTTGATAACGGAGCGCTACCGGAACGTTGAAATGGGAATTTTAAAAAATATTGTATTTTCATGGCCTGAGAAATTAACGAGAAATATACTGAATACAGGATGAGTCATGAGGAACTTGACACACTTCTACCATATGTACCTACACATGTAAAGTCTCTCAAAGAGGGACGTGGCTATTAAAAACTGTCAACTTATTTTCTTCATCAATTTACAGGGTGATTTGAGAAATTAATCATACATTTTAATTGGCTGTAGTATATAATAAAGTATTAATTTGAACAAATGTTATAAATTTCAAGTATTTCTAGAACATAATCTAAAATGTATAAATTGAACTACATCTTTAGTATTATGGGGTAGAATCGATTCTTTCAATCAATAATTTTTAAACAAAAATCGCATTGGGTCATTATTTTCGAAAAGTAATAGATTGAATTGATTGAAAAATTGAATATGTATGTGTTGATTGTGAATGATTAAAATTTTTTGTCAGATAATACATTGTATAAAGTGTACCAAATAAAAATAACGATGAACTCTAAACAGTATATTGTGTCACAAGGGAACAAAATGGGTTTCAGCAGCCCAGGACTATTGGATGCACGAGCGAGCGTGTATGTATACAAGAGAGACTGGCAGTCAATACTAAGAAAAAACAAATTATTAACTCAACGAAAAACATGACACTGCCTGGCCTGAAGCAAATGAAATAAATTTTGATTGAAGGCTTCCATGGAACATTCAGTCCAACCACACAAGAAGTTATCATCCCTGATGGTAGATGCAAACATGTGTATGCAGCAGTGTACAGACTAACTGAAAATAAATAATGCTCAAGTCAGAGTGCTGACTATCGAGAGCTTATCCATGAGTAAAAAGTGGATTACTTGATGGGTAACCCACTGATGCAATATTGAGTTCTATTGATTTGTTCCACAGAACTTCACCAGATGGGGAAAACTATGGAATATGTACCCATACAGACGATCGACTCTAGGCAGATGATCAAGGTGCCGGAATCGTGTGTCAAAAACAACTGATAGATATTTCAATTACCACATAATGACCACATTCAAGAACAAAACAATTTCCCGAAAGATACCGCGTTTCACCTCTGCGTTGGAAAAATTAGAATGCTCCAAGAAACATTATCGTGTTACATGTAATTAACTTTGTCATGCATTATTTTTTCTCTACGCTCTACTTTTTCGATAAAAATCAAAAATCCGAATGAAATGGGACAAATCTCTAAATTTGTTGTGGAAAACAACTGTTTGCATGAACACGAATTCACACCACTATTATTTATTACCTTTATGGATGAAATTATGAAACAATGATCCCCCAAGATGAAAAAGCTACACAATGGCTACAGAAATTTACAAAGAATAAACTTCGCTAAAGGAGCTTTTGGAGATGATTCTATTATTATGACGGGGATAGAAAAGGACCTATAGAATTCAGACACATGGAATAAAACTTTAAAAGAAAATGGGATGAAAATAAATAAGAACAAATTAAAAGTGATTCACATATGTAGAAACAGTAGGGAAATAAATATTGTAATATATGGAATAAATATTTTAATAGATAGATCATATATTGTACAGATAAAAAGCTTACAATGGAAATTCACGTGAATGGAAAACGGGATATTGGAATTGATAATAGGATACAAAACGCTTTGATATTATACCATGCAATGAACAGGTTAATATGGATCATGAGTGCTCACACAGCGACAAAAGAGTCAAATTCAGGCCGTAGAAAGGGAGTATCTTAGAAGAGTCAGAGGTGTTACAAATAAAGAAAAAATGCCAAATACAAAGATAAGAGAAGACCTGTAAATACATCCAATGCTGGAATTTATTGAGAAATGGCAACTTATCTGGAGGATGCATCTCCAAAGAATGAATGAATGAACAAAAAAGTGTGGCAATCTTTGGTTCAAAGAGCTATGGAAAAAGCACGGCCGAAGCAAACATGTGATGGAATATTAGAAGGAATATTGAAGAAACAGAAGCTGGTTAGCTGCCAAGGCACTAGCAAAAATCAAAAAAGCATGGACAAAATTCGTATACAGGGAATAAAATATATTGTTAACAAGACAGAAATTAATACTTATTTATGGTGTACAGTAAATGGTAACAGGGAATCTTGATTTGATTATACAGTGTGGAAACCACTTATGGAATAAAATCCTTCGCATTATTTTAGGAAATTATGAAAAATGCCGAGACACGTCAACTTTTTATTGAGTTGTGCGTTATGTTAACATAAATTTAAATGTACAGGGTGATTCACGCGAGTACGCCATAGTCGGTGTTTTTTTTAACGAAACACCCTGTATATTTGCATATTTTTGAAATTTCCCGGAAAAACCGATTTCAACAAACTGAATAATGTATGGTCAATTACGAATTATACTTTATTCCATAAGTGGTTTCCACACTGTATATGTTTCTACTGAATAATCAATTTTTTCCATTAAATTACTATGGACAATTATTGTAAACATATTGAACTAAATACAAAAAAATAGGAAATAATTTCTTGCCTTGAAATTTCCATTTCTGGAATAGGCACGAATACAGTTAAGTAAATGGTACGCAGTTACAGGCGGTGTTGCCAATTTCCACTTTGTGCGACGTTGTGGCCTCCGTTTTCACGGAGGTTATACCGCATAGGCTGTATAAAATATGAATATAAAATTTTCGAGGAAACTGCTACCCCTCTCTTGATATTCGGATTCTGTGGCTCTCCCCCAATAAAAATCTCTTTACATATCTGCTCTTAGCCCGCGGGAACACCCGGATGTCAGGACGCCTCATATGTATATCGGAGGTCACAACTTAACAGGCACCAATATATATATATATATATGTATGTAAATCGTGAAGTTTGGGGACATTTTTGTAGACCAATTGATCAGTTTGGGGACATTTGTTGACTTTGGGGTCCGTCCTCAAATTTTTATTTTAAGAATTGGTAAGTTTGAGGACATGTCCCCAAACTTTTTCGAGAGGAGATAAAATGGTTAGTTTGGGGACATTTAAAAAAAATAGTTTGTATTCATCTTTTTGAAAGACTTTTCAAATTCCTTATAGTTTATATGAAAAAAAGTTGGGAAAGTATGGAATTAATTCATTTTTTGAATCACAGTATTCAAAACCTGTTTCGAGTGCAAAGAGTGATTATGTTTTATTATGTCACTATTTTTTCCGTACGCATTTCTGCTTATTTTAATTAATACTTATCTCCTCATATAATGGGTTATTCGAGATATAAAACCTCAAAATTGGTAAAAAGAATTGAAAATGGAACGTGTCAATTTCATCATTTTTATATAATTCGAGTGAATTTTCATAAATTTCAGTAGGTATGCCCTTCAAAGGAGGGGAAAAGTGTCGTTAGGATGAATAAAGAGAAGTAGGACGGAAGGTGGAAAAATCTCAGTTTTTGATGTTTAACCACGAATTTCGGCTTAACGAGAGATCATATAAAAAAAGTATAGCGTAAAATTTGTAGGAAATTGGAAAATCTGCAGTTTGATTAAAACGATGCTAGAAATGAGCTTGGGAATTCTGACAGTGTTCATTTTTTCGTTATTCTTCAGGGTGCAGTGACCTGGTCGGTACTTGTCTTGTGCTAAGGAAAATTTAATACAGGATGGTCAAAAAAAATTAGAATGTGGTAAATTTTTGACCACCCTATATTAATTTTTTTTTCAGCATCAAGTAGTCCTTGGAAAGTTGGGATAGGGAGATGTAAGCCGTTTTGCCAAATATTCAGAAGTTTTCACAAAAAAAGTTGAAAAATATGTGATTTTCAACACCCTGTATCTCTTTAAAAATTCAATTTAGTATGTATGTGGTATCTACGAAATCAGCACTTCAAGGAGAATTGATAATTACGAAAACATATAGGGTGTTCCATTTGAAAGATAGTTACTTTGATATGCCACACTTTATTGGAACACCCTGTATATTTCAGAATTTTTCCAAATTATAGCTTAAGTTGAAGTTAAATCTGTGGTGTAGCAAGATATTTCACAAAATTTATATTTTTTTCGATATTTCTTGCGTAAGCTCAGAAACTGTTTAGAAAAAAGTTAGTTAGAAGGGTTCCTTTAGAGAATTTGCTAATTCTCAAGCAGTCAGGAACACCTTGCATGTTTTCACAGCTAATTATATTGTTATCTCACAGCTGATTATATTGTGCTCTCACAAGGATTTATATTATTTGGTTGTCCTCGGAAACTGTAAATACTGCACTAATAGCAACCTATTTTTGATAGATTTATTAAATGGTATTATTGTATCATTAAAATGTAACTAGCCTTGATATAATATATGTCATTTTGACATATTATGCCAAATTTTGAAATTCTTTGAAATGTCACAATTTGGACAACTAATATAGCTAATATGCCTTCAATAAGTTCTTTGAGCCTTAATTCAATGGCACGTACTGCAGCGGGCTCCAAAAATAGTAATTCTCACAATTGTGCTTTCCACTGTAATCCATGCAATTTTCAGTTTCTACAATTTCTGTCTAATTCAGTTTGCCCATGTTCATATACCTAATTGTTGTTGAAATAAAAATTTCATACTAACGTTCTTTTATTTCCTCTGCTCGAGAAATATTCTACCGAACTACACTCGTGCATCAAAATAAACCTGATAATTTTTCATTCAAGATTGTCAGTGAAAACAGCATTTGGTTATTTTCATATTTTGTTAAAAGAGCCCATCTTCTTCAGAGTCGGGCTCTTTCGCCAAAACATGAAAATAAACTCATGCAGTTTTTAGACAACATGCGTTCATGAAGAATTATCGGTAATTTTGATGCACTTCTGTAATTAATTCCGATAAGAGGTTATTACTGCTATTCCCTTTGAAACATCATTAGTTTTTTGTCTTCCCAAGTTTGGACGGATTTTATAGAGCAGTTCCTCTTTTTAATACCCAGTCAGTTCACTTATTGCAGTTTTCCTGTTTTTTCGATTTTTATTAGTTTTTTGCTCTCAACCTACACATAATATATTTTTATATCTATTGAAAATGGACCTAGAAACAAACAAATAGGGCCCTATTGTTAAATTGATTTGAACAAGTTATAGTTTATTCTTAACTTAGCTTTTTTTCCCGAAATCGCAATATTTCCAAAACAAATGAATAAAAATTTTTCGAAATGAAATTAAGGGTTGAAAAAAACTACCCTTCCGGCAAAATTTTGTACAAGAAAACAATGAAAAACGAAAAAAAACATAGCAATTCATCCGGAATCTTGAATTTGGATGGAAAAATCCATTTCATGAAAATTGTAAAATTTTCAATTTTCCGCAACTTTTACGTGTCTCAGACAGAAGATACAACAATTGGTGAACCTTATTATGTATGTAAATCGTAAAGTATAGGGACATTTTTGTAGACCAATTGATCAGTTTGGGGACATTTGTTGACTTTGTGATCCGTCCTCAAATTTTTATATTAAGAATTGGTAAGTTTGAGGACGTGTCCCCAAACTTATTTAAGAGGAGAAAGAATGGTTAGTTTGTGGACATTTAAAAAAAATAGTTTGTATTCATCTTTTTGAAAGACTTTTCAAATTCCTTATAGTTTATATGAAAAAAAGTTGGGAAAGTATGGAATTAATTCATTTTTTGAATCACAGTATTTGAAACCTGTTTCGAGTGCAAAGAGTGATTATGCCCTATCAGAATTTGTTAAATTGATTTGAACAAGTAATAGTTTATTTTCAACTTAGCTTATATAGCTTAGATAACTTTCCCGATTTCGCAATATTTCCAAAACAAATGAATGAAAATTTTTCGAAATGAAATTAAGGGTTGAAAAAAACTACCCTTCCGGCAAAATTTTGTACGAGAAAACAATGAAAACGAAAAAAAACATAGCAATTCATCCGGAATCTTGAATTTGGGTGGAAAAATCCATTTGATGAAAATTGTAAAATTTTCAATTCTCTACAACTTTTACGTGTCTCAGATAGAAATCCTCGTTTTGCATTAATTCGCCTCTGAACATCAAAATATTTAAATATTACCAATTTCAATATTAGCCTATTGGGTGATAATAATCATTAAAATACCAGGTAGTTGATTCTAAACACTTCTTATTACTCCGATATTGGAAAAAAATGTCAGGTTTTTAAAACTCATGCACAATATATATGCACGTCACTGGGTGTTGTTTACCATCAATGAGATTAAAGAGCCGACTATTTTTATGTGGTTACAATACACTTGAAAAACGAACCTATACAAAACAACTATTTGAGCTAAATAATATAAATCGGAGAAACATTAGGAGGAATCAGCCAAATATCAATAGTAGAACCAAAACCAAAATACAGCCTGAAGTGGAAAATTTTTTTTCTACACCCACATGTATATTATCCATTTTTTGCACAGTTTACAGAATGGAAATGTAGGCCATACCAGTTAACTGAACGTATATATTCATATACATCCTAGAACGTATATGAAATCCACCAATCAGCATTCACGATTAGTATTTGTCAACTCCCCTTCTTTGAATTTCAAAGAAACGTCAAAATAACTTATCTAAAAAAAGGCTTCCCTAGAAGCACTGGATCAAGAATATTTATTAACAATAATAAACATAAATAAAATAATCCATATAAATTAACGACAAATACTGAAAACAGAATAAAATGGGTATTTAAGAGGACTTTTGATAGACGTCAGCTTTTATAAAATTTTGTAATTCATGTGACGTTATAGATATCAACATAAACATTCCTAGGTGGTCGAGTTGTTAGCATATTAGGTTTTTGCGCGCTAGGTACAGGGTTCGATTCTCAAAGTAGAAATTTTTTTTTTTTAATTTTATTTTTAAATAATTATTCCGCTTGATATTGATTGGTAAAATTATGAAAATTGTTAAAAATTTTGAGATTGAAGTTGTATTACAGTAGAGATTACAGTTTATTAAAATTTTTATTTTCTAGATTTTTCAAGTGGGTCGTAGAAAAAATATACTGTTCGACTCGTGTGGATTGTCCATATCGCACTCGAACGATTGAGCACTCCGCCTACGGCGTCGTGCTCAAACTTCGTCCTCGTGCGATATGGCCATCATATCCACACTAGTTGCACAAACTACTATAAGCAAGGTGATTGATTCTCTGGCAATTACAGAAAATATCTAAGCTACAGATTTTTATCGAAAGCAGAATAACTAATATTACGAATGTACTAATACCTATGTACATTTGGGAATTGTAAAGTTTAGGGACCAGCTAAGTAGAATTGACCCGATCGACACGAAGCAGCGGGAACGACACTTTACGCATAAGTTGGGAACCTTTTTTTTCTACGACCGTATATACAAAAAAGTATACTAACCCGTTTTTCAAAAATTATTTTATTTCAACATACATATTCAAAACTTTTACTAAAAGCTAATAATTATTATAAATTAATATTAATATTAAAAACACAATTTGTTGCATTTTGGAAATTACTGAAAATTGCCGGTTCAGTGGAATCATTTGGTGTTAACTGGTAAGTAGATGACTGTTGTAACAATAGATATAACTTCCGAAGAGAAAAACTATCTAATAAGGTCAAAATTTGACACTAATAAAATAAAATGCGTGAGGGAAAATGAGTTGAAACGCACGGTCGTAGAAAAAGGATTATGTACAACTTCACTAATAATTCAAACAAAATATCCTATTATACCATCACTGAAAAAAATGGAAAATATCATGTTTTACTATTTTGTGGATCAATTACACCTCTTGTCCGTCTAGTGATGAACCTGAGGATCGAATAAGTTCCAGAGATTCCTCTGTCATTTTTATTCAACAATTTTTTTTCCGAAAGCTGATCAATAAATAGATTTAGAGATAGAGTTTGCTCAACCATCCTTTGCCGTTATGTAATACATTGTCAAGCTTGCTCTCTCATTCATGAAATGGATGAAACGGAATTATGACGTCGTCAAGGTATTTCTTATCTGAGGTCGACAAAAAATTTTTTCTGTTGCTTTTGGCAGCTCATTTGTTATATTTTGAAAACAATTCACATATGTCATTGATTATAATTTTGAGGTTAAGTGTGAAATAACATTCAACTTATACAGTGTGTCCGCGTAAGTTGGCTACCAATGGAAAACTATGTTAATATTGATTTTATGAAAAAAAGGTATTCTTCATAAAAAGTTCTGCATTATCTAAAACCTGGAATGCAATCATTAGATATTTCTTATTTGGAGCCGTATACGAGGTTTGTCAAAAAATATTAATCTTACTCAAGAGTAAACTACCTTTATTTTTCACAATACAGAAGAATTGTGAGAAGTGAAGTTGTTTGAAATTTAAAGTTATATTCAAATATGCAATTACAGCTATTTAGCATGAAAATTAAGATTTGGTGATTATTTACGTTTTACATTATAAAGTATTTGAAAAATGGAGATAATTATAAATTAAAATAAACCCATATACATTTGAAGTGAATGCAGCTAATAACTTAGATATGAAGCAGTCATAAACTTTGTTCAACCGTCCTTTGCCGTTACGTCATAATCGGTGATATATTCCGTTGTTTCACGTATGTCTTATACAGTGTGTCCGCGTAAGTTGGCTACATATGGAAAACTATGTGTACACACTGTATAAGACATACGTAAAACAACGGAATACTCGTATATCACCGATTATGACGTAACGGCAAAGGACGGTTGAACAAAGTTATGACTGCTTCATATCTAAGTTATTAGCTGCATTCACTTCAAATGTATATGGGTTTATTTTAATTTATAATTATCTCCATTTTTCCACAAAAAATATCGAAATTTCACCATTTTTAAGTTATTTGTAAATTCTTTGTATCAATCAAATGGAATAATTATTGCCATAATCCTCTTTAATTAACACCTAGTCAGCGGAAGTAGACTTTTCTAATTTTTCAGAACTAAAAAAATTAACATCTACAATTTGTTTTTAAGAGGAAAATTAGAAATATAGGTCTTTATTTGTGAAGAAAACTATATAGAAAGTAATCACGACCAATTAAAAAATACCATTTGCTTATTATCTACTGTAGAAAAAGTTTGGGCAGTATGTTGTTTTTTCGATTATAACAGCTCGTGAGTATAAAGAGAGGAAAATTGCAGTTTGTTTTTTTTACGAAATACGTCTAGGATATTAATATAAGGGCGGGGTGGATAATATAATAAATTATATAATGATGCATATAATAATACTGGTGTGAAAATAATAATTTTGTTTAAAAAAAATTTTTATGTGCTATCATACAGGGTGAATCACGACTAACGGGACGGAAGTTTATGGCGAAACGGTGAAAATTGTGAAATGTTTATCACTTCAGTAGTTTGTACATCCATATAGGCTACATTTTAAAATTATTTTGAAATATACCGGGTAGTCCAATAAAGTGTAGCGTATCAAAGTTATATATTTTTTTACGGAACACCCTATATTTGATTGCATTTTCTGATTGCCCCCAAAAAATGAAATACTGTTTCATAATGGTCCCCTATACCTAAATACAGAAGGCTCCGAGTTATGTTGAGTTTAATATAACTTTGATACGCCACACTTTATTGGAACACCCTGTATATTTCAAAATAATTTCAAAATATAGCCTATTGAATGTACAAACTACTAAAGTGATAATCATTTTAAAATTCTTACCGTTTCTCCACAAACCTCCGTCCTGATAGTCGTGATTCACCCTGTATATCATGTAGAATTAAAGTCCCCGAACTTCACAGTATATTGCAAACTTCCAGAAAAACAAACATTTTCCAAAATTTTCATATTTATATTGATTGTAACGTAAATGTATACTTATGTATACAAAAAAAATTGGCTGTTGGAAATGTCCCCAAACTTCACGATTTACATACATATAGGCGAGCGGCAACCACCCCTAAAATGACATGGTAGTGACCAGATCACTTCTAATCGCTAAAAACCATGTAACTTTATGTTTTCGAGGGTGCTGAATACGAATATGACGTTTGTTTTTCTCTAAAATTGGGGGAACATTGTTAAAATCTAAAATTAAGTGAAAAATGAGAAAAAATTTTTTTCGCGAATATCGAACTTCAACTCGCTGCCATTCACGGAATAATCAATATTTTTCCATAAAAATTTCATCACACATTTTTGAACTCATTTGCAAGGCAGTAAAACATACCCGAAATTTCTAAAGCAATTTCCCACCGCTCGGGAAATTTTGGAAAATTTTTTACTACTCTTTCTTACTTTGTACATACTTTTGCAAAAGTTGAGTGACGAAGTTTTTAATTTTAAATTTCTACATATGTAGTCTCCAAGTGCAATAGACAAGGAAGTTTTTCAGAAAATTTCAAATTTTTATTTGCAAAAATAAAAACTATACAGCGTCTTAAACCTCAGCGTTCTAGTCGCTCGACGCTTGCACTGGGCGCGTATCTCTTGAATTTCATGCAGTGAGTGAATAATGAATCTAAAATTTTCTAATAATAATTTTTTTTATAAACAATGATACAAAGAATAATAATAGAAAACCATGTATAAATATAAAAATGTATTCACTATGTACATTCATCATCAACTACATTTACAATATTAGTAGGTACATGAATCTCGGCAACTACATAAATCACAGATCACAGCATTCCAAACTAGATTTTTTACAAGGGCACACGTCGGTAGAACAAGAAGATTTTTGAGCACAAGAACATGTAAATATGTAAATATTCCATTGCCGATAATCCATTGTAAAAATCAGGTAACAGATTCCCCTCGTCGATCAACCATCCATATTCTTCCTAGTTTTTTGTGGAAAATGTCGCCTGATTCCATTCATTGATTTGCCAAATGCATCTCAATACGTGTTTTTCCAATGCAGGCTTAGAAGGTGGTAACTTATCAATACATGAATTTTTCAATAAAGTCAAATTATATCTTAGTAAGTTAATATCTGTGCGAATAGCTTTAAACTTGTTTTCCTTTAAAATTAGGGGAACATTGTTAAAATCTACAATTACGTCAAAAAATAGAATTTTTTTTTTTCGAATATTCGAACTTCAACTTGCTGCCTTTCACGGAATAATCAATATTTTTCCTTAAAAATTTAATCACACATTCTAGAACTCATTTGCAAGGCAGTAAAACATACGCGTAATTGCAAATAAAAATTTGAAATTTTCTGAAAAACTTCCTTGTCTATTGCACTTGGAGACCTGCATTGGAAAAACACGTATTGAGATGCATTTGGCAAATCAATGAATGGAATCAGGCGACATTTTCCACGATTTTGACAAAAAACTTGGAAGAATATGGATCGTTGATCGACGAGGGGATTGTGTTACCTGATTTTTACAATGGAATATTTACAAAATTTCTTCTGTTCTTGTGCTCGAAAATCTTCTTGTTCTACCGACGTGTGCCCTTGTAAAAAATCTAGTTTGGAATGCTGTGATCTGTGATTTATGTAGTTGCCGAGATTCATGTACTAATATTGTAAATGTAGTTGATGATGAATGTACATAGTGAATACATTTTTATATTTATACATGGTTTTCTATTATTATTCTTTGTATCATTGTTTATAAAAAAAATTATTATTAGAAAATTTTAGATTCATTATTCACTCACTGCATGAAATTCAAGAGATACGCGCCCAGTGCAAGCGTCGAGCGACAAGAACGCTGAGGTTTAAGACGCTGTATAATTTTTATTTTTGCAAATAAAAATTTGAAATTTTCTGAAAAACTTCCTTGTCTATTGCACTTGGAGACTACATATGTAGAAATTTAAAATTAAAAACTTCGTCACTCAACTTTTGCAAAAGTATGTACAAAGTAAGAAAGAGTAGTAAAAAATTTTCCAAAATTTCCCGAGCGGTGGGAAATTGCTTTAGAAATTTCGGGTATGTTTTACTGCCTTGCAAATGAGTTCAAAAATGTGTGATTAAATTTTTAAGGAAAAATATTGATTATTCCGTGAATGGCAGCGAGTTGAAGTTCGATATTCGCGAAAAATATTTTTTACAATTTTTCACTTAATTGTAGATTTTAATAATGTTCCCCCAATTTTAGAGAAAAACAAACGTCATATTCGTATTCAGCACCCTCGAAAACATAAAGTTACATGGTTTTTAGCGATTAGAAGTGATCTGGTCACTTTTTCGTTTTCTAAACGACTTTTTGGGGGTATGCCGCTCGCCTAATATATATATATATTTTTAGGAAAGATTTGACATAAATTTTATATTTTTACATTTAGAACTCATTAAATCCATATTTATTGTTATTGCTTAACTAGTGGAATTTTATTTCAACTTCCTTCCTACTGAATTTATATACACACAATTCAAATTATCAAATAGTGAATGCTTAATTAATAGGACAGAACTATATATCCATAGTTTCGGGGTTAACCTATTCTTTTCATAAAAAAAGAAAGAAAACCACGTGGCGCTCAACTTTATTACCTACTTTCTTTCAAGCTATAGTTCTGTTATTGTTAAGTTCGGAGAAAGCCACCCCTGAGAATAATTTTCTTGAGTACAATTATTTTTTCCAATCTATATAACTTTTCATTTAACACCAAGTAAAGAATGTTTCATTTGGCGCCCAAGCGCCATATGCAAAATATGCAAAATGTATAGACAGATCTTAGTTGATGAGGAATTTCATCCTTCATCCTTTACAATTGATATTATGGCGTGATTCTCCTGACAAAGAGTAACAAACATTTTCCTCAACACTGTGACTTATGGTACGGCCAGTGCTCCATTTCTGACCACTAGATGTTTGAAACAACTTGGTTTGGATAGCAACGAGTCATTTCCTTGAGCTTTACAGGTCATACTCCATGACTTTTATGTTGGATATTCAATATTAAGTAATCACCCTGTTTATAGATATGTTGATTTATAATATATATGAGTTGTCAGATTTTGATTAATTATAAAATAAAAAAAGTCAGTTATAAAATTCCTTCTTTCAAAGTTATTTTTCGGTGATATCTGATTGTAAATTCCACTAAACTCTACAGGTTACGGTCCCAGTTACTGAGAAAGTAAAATAAAAGTAAAACGTAACACAAGATGTCGGATATCACAAAATTTAATATTGTAAAGTTGAATGGAAATAATTACGGGATTTGGAAGTTTAAAATGGAGCTGTTGCTGCAGAAGGAAGAACTATGAGAAGTCATAGAGAAAGATAAACCAAATCCAGAAACTGATGCATGGAAGAAACTCGATAATAAAGCAAGGGCAACTATAGGGCTCTTGATTGACGATAATCAAGTATCTCATATAAGAAATGCGAAAACAGCTAAAGAGGCTTGGGTATCTCTTAAACAGTATTATGAAAATTCGACCTTAACAAATCAGGTATGTTTATTAAAGAGAATCTGCAGACTGACATTAAATGAAGATGGTAATCTTGAAGAACATGTTTCAACGTTGCTAGATTTAATTTATCAGTTAAAAACTCTAGGCGAAGAAATTGGAGATCGCTTAGCAATTGCACTATTACTTAGCAGTTTACCTGATAGTTATACCTCACTGGTTATGTCTTTGGAAGGTCGAAAGGAAGATCGTTTAACACTGGATATTGTTAAAGATAAACTTTTACAAGAGTATAGACGCAGAAAAGAATTTATTGCGGAAGGAACCAGCAATACTGAAGAAACAGTAATGAAAGCAAAAAGTTTTAATAAAAGCAAACTTAAATGTTATTTCTGTAATAAGGAAGGTCACCTGAAGAAAGATTGTTACTTTTATAAGAAATCTACGAGGAATTTTAAAGGTGAAAACAAGGTGAACAATGTTCAAGATGAAATGAAAAACGTTACAGAAGATTCTGATGAAGAATGTTGCTTCAATAACAAGGAAGAAGAAAAAAGAAAAACCGATTTTTGGTATATAGATTCTGGATGTACATGTCATTATGGTGAATAATAGAGAGTTTTTTGATGAATTTGAGGAAAAGACTAATAAGGAGATATTTCTTGCTGATGGTAAGAAATTAAAGGCAAAAGGCATCGGTAAAGGTACAATTAATAGCCTTGTAGATAAAGAAATGTTAAAAATAACTGTAAAAAACGTTTAGTATGTCCCACAGTTAGAAAACTGTCTTCTATCTTTAAGTGTCCTTGAAAGACAAGGATTTGAAATTAGTTTTGCAAATAAAACATGTAAAATAATGAAATCGAACAAAGTATACGCCGTTGCTAAACTGGAGAATAAATTATACAGACTACAATGTGCAGAAAAGGTCTACTCAGTATGGGATAAGCAGGATATGCCATGTATTCATGTTTGGCATCGGAGATTTGGTCACAGAAATCAAGAAACATTAAAAAGTATGTTTGATAAGAATCGGGCTCAAAGAATATCATTGAAACCATGCATTGAAAAGTTGAACTGTGACTGCTGTATTCGAGGAAAAATGTCGAAGTTACCATTTCCAAAGCATTCTGAGAAAAGAACAAAAGAAACTTTGGAAATTGTACATTTAGATGTTTGTGGACCAATGACAAATGTTACTCCTGGAAGAAAAAGATATTTTTTAACCATGATTGATGATTTTAGCCGTTTTACCAATGTTGTTTTAATGAAACAGAAAAATGAAGTTTTTAGAAGTATAAAAGAATTTGTGGAAAGCTGTAAAAATCAGTTTGGTAAGAAACCAAAGGTTCTACAGTGTGACAGAGGAGGAGAATTTTTAAGTAATGAAATGAAAGACTATTTAAAGAGTGAAGGCATAAAATTACAACTCACAGCACCTTTTTGTCCACAACAGAACGGAGTAGCCGAAAGGAAGAACCGATCTCTTCAAGAAATGGCACGTTGCATGTTGCTGGATGCAAATCTTGAAAAATGTTATTGGGGAGAAGCAATAGTTACAGCTACCTATCTACAAAATAGACTTACTACTGAAGGTAATGGTGATAGAATTCCTTATGAGCTATGGTTTGGAACAGAGCCTTCATTAAACCATATTAGAACATTTGGATGTTATGCATATGCTTTAGTTCCCAAGCGAAAGAGAACTAAATTGGAAGACAAAGCAAGAAAATACATTTTTGTAGGTTATGACGAAAATTCCAAAGCATACAGACTATTAAATAAACAGACCAATAAAATTATCATTAGTAGAGACGTAAAGTTTATTGAATCTGAACACGAGGAAAAGGTATTTGTTAATCAGAAATATAAAGAAGAAGACGAAGTCGAATTTGAAGTAGAAGAAAAGAAACAAAGTAACATTCTACAACCAGAAATAAAATCGCAACTAGAATTGACTGAAACTGAAGAAGAAGAAAAAGACAATGAAAATAAAGAAATTCGACGATCAACTAGAAAGAATAAAGGTAAACCACCAGAAAGATACGGAGAACGCAGTTATTCAGCTTTTAACCATGATTTTGAGATTGAAGAACAGGAAGAACCCAAAACATATGACGAAATAAAATTGAGAAAGGATAGACTTCATTGGGAGAAAGCTATGAAAGAAGAGATGGATTCTATGGAAACTAACAGCACATGGACGCTGTGTTCTTTACCTAAAAACAAAAATCTAGTAGGTTGTAAGTGGATATTTAAAATTAAAAGAAATAATTTAGGTCAAATAGATCGCTACAAAGCTAGGATAGTAGCGAAAGGATATTCACAGAAATATGGACATGACTATGACGAAATTTTCGCTCCAGTAATCAAGCAAACTACAATAAGAACACTGCTTGTTATTGCCGGATACAAAAATTTATTGGTTTATCACTTTGATGTGAAAACTGCATTTTTGAATGGTGAACTTGAGGAGGATATTTACATGTCACAACCGGAGGGATTTATTATAGAAGATGAGAAAATAGTATGTAAACTCAACAAAAGTATTTATGGTTTAAAGCAAGCAGCAAGAGTTTGGAACGTTCTTTTAGATGGAGTTATACAAAACTATGGTTTCAGAAGGGGCTTAGCTGATCCTTGCTTACACATTAAAGAACGAGATAATGGAGAAACTATTTATATTTTGACTTACGTCGATGATATTTTGCTGGTTAGTCACAATAGCGAAACAATTGAAGAATTGGGACGATATTTCAATTGTTATTTCGAAACTAAATCTTTAGGAGAATTGAAATATTTCCTAGGACTACAAGTGGAGAGGCAACCTGATGGAATTTTCAAAATTTATCAGAAAACCTATATTGAAAAATTACTGAGAGATCACAATCTTTTAAATGTCAAGTTTTCAAAAATTCCACTAGATACAGGATATTACAAAATTATTGATAATGATATTATAGAAAATCAAGACATTTACAGAAAAATTATAGGAGAACTTTTATATCTATCAGTTCATTCGAGACCAGATATTGCTGCAAGTGTTTCGATTTTGAGCAGAAAAATTAATAAAGCTACAAAGAAGGATTGGACTGAAGTAAAAAGAGTTTTAAGGTATTTGAATGGAACTAAACATTTAAAGATAATCCTTGGAGGTGAAACATCAAATGAAAATATACTCTATGGATATTCAGATGCTGATTGGGCTGGAGACCAATCTGATAGAAAATCTAACAGCGGATATGTTTTTAAATTCAAAGCAGGTTTAATTTCCTGGAGAAGCAGAAAACAAGACACCGTGGCTCTATCTTCAACAGTGTCAGAAATAATAGCTCTTTGTGAAGCTTGCAAGGAAACACTTTGGTTGATTAAATTATTTGAAGATTTTAAGATAAAATTAGAACAAATACAAGTATTTGAAGACAATCAGGGATGTTTAAAATTAATGGACTCAGAAAAATTAAATGACAGAACCAAACACCTGGATACAAAATATAATTTTATAAAGGATTTGCGGAAGAACAACACAATCATTTTTGAATATTTTCCTACTGAGAAAATGTTAGCTGATCTTCTAACGAAGCCTTTACAAGCACAGAAGCTAGGAAGATTTAGGGAAATGATTGGGTTAATTACCTAATATTGAGAAGGGGTGTTGGATATTTAATATTAAGTAATCACCCTGTTTATAGATATGTTGATTTATAATATATATGAGTTGTCAGATTTTGATTAATTATAAAATAAAAAAAGTCAGTTATAAAATTCCTTCTTTCAAAGTTATTTTTCGGTGATATCTGATTGTAAATTCCACTAAACTTTACATTTTATGTTGATGATATTCTTTCAGGTGCTGAATCTATATGCGAGGCTATCCAACTTGATAATCAAGTAGCTGAAATATTAAAATCAGGCTGCTTTGACCTACAAAAGTGGAAGTCAAATAGCTTAGATATTTTGAGGGGTATCAAACCTTCCCACACGTCAGTGATTCGTTTCATTTTAGGCCTACAGACACCAGTAAAGCTCTTGGCATGCTGTGGTCTCCCGACAAAGATTACTTTTCCTTTATAATTGAGCCGTCCGTGAATGTGGAAAAGATCACCAAACGAGTAATGCTGTCAGATATTGCAAGTATATTTGACACACTTGGGTTGCTTGATCCTGTAGTCATTAAGGCTAAGATCTGGCTTTAAACTCTCTGGTCTTTAAAATTGGCTCGGGATCAAAATATTCTATTAGAACTTTGCAAAAAATGGACATATTTCAGAAAAGAGTTAAACAATCTTCGGCAAGTAAAAATTCGGAGAAATGTCGTTTGCCCAAATCCAATCTTAGTTCAACTTCATGGATTTTCAGATCACACAATCTGCGTGAGGAGCTAGCGTCTATGTAAAAAGTTTGAATCTTGATAGAGACGTGCAAATCAATCTGATCACTCCTAAGACACGTGTTACTCCTTTAAAATCACTTAGTATCCCTCGTTTGGAACTTTGTACTGCTGTCCTCGTGGCAAAACTTGTCGAAAAAGTGAAATCTTCTTTAACCATCCATTTTTTTGAAAGTTCTTTTCGGAGCGATTCAACTGTGGTCTTAACTTGGAAACGTTCATCTCCACATGAAAATCCAGATGTTTGAGTCGCAAAAGTCAGGAGGTCGTCTCAAGTTTTCTCCGTATTCATCCTGCACTCTTATCACCAAAACAACATCTAACTTACCTTATAATGCGTCATGAGCACATAAATCTTCTCCATTGTGGTCCCCAAGCATTATTGGCTCATGTACGAGAACAGTATTGGCCAGTCGCAGGTTCAAACCTCGCAAAAAAGATTGTTAGGCAATGCATAGTTTGCCTCAGATTCAAACCTCGAACTTAAAACCCAATCATGGGAAATTTACCGATTGCTCGGGTAAATCCAAGTTTTCTTTCCACTAATACGGGAGTTGACTATGCACGTCCGTTTATCATAAAGGATCGCAAGGGACGAGGGTACAAACATACTAAATGTTATCTCGCTTTATTCATATGTCTTGTAACGAAGGCGGTTCACTTGGAAGTTGTGCCCTCCTTAAGCACCGAATCCTTTCCTGAAACTCTACAACGGTTCATTGCTCGCAGAGGAAAGCCTTCCCACATTCATAGCGACAATGGCAGCAGCTTTGTTGGAGCCAACAACACCTTACGCGAGTTGTCATTGTTCCCTAAAAGTAACGAAACTTCATTGATCGATAAGATCGGTAATACACATGACATCAAATGGCATTTCATTCCGGCGTATTCCCTCCATCAAGGAGGTGTTTGGGAAGCAAGAGTCAAGTCGGCAAAACATCACATCAAAAGATTTTTAGTTAACACTATTTTGACATTCGGGAGTTTACACACTATTACAGTTCAAATTAAAAGTATATTAAATTCTATGCCGTCAACGCCGATTTCAACTGATCCTAATAATCTGGAGGTGTTAACACCTGCTTATTTTCTTATTGGCCACTTACTTTTGTCTATTCCTATGCCAAATTATCAACACACTTCTGTAGATAGACTTCCGCATTTTCATCCGTTGGAGTTACTTAAACAGCATTTTTGGCCTAGGTGGTCAAAGGAGTACCTATCTTAAATTCAACAACGTTCCAAATGAAAAACTCCACAAGGACAAATCACTGTCGGTACATTAGTGCTAGTACGCGATGATGACGTTCCTCATTATAAGTGGTGCCTTGGACACATCGTAAATGTTCATCCCATCAAAGATGAAATAATCCGCGTTGTGTCGGTTAAAACCAAACAAGGTGTTATAGAGCGTTCCACAGTGAAAGTGTGTCCACTTCCTTTAAGCAACGAATAATCATTCATTTAATAATGAAGTCACCTTTATTTTGTTTTGGTTCTATTGGTTTTTAATCCTTTGTTCATAATAGGGTATTTGACAATTTTTTCAAATACCATTAAAAGATTGTCTGACCTCAGTTAAGTACTCCAAATTTTTTTCAAATTTCTTACTAAGCGAGAAAGTTGCCAAAGCCAACTTTAAAAATTTCCTATTTAAATAGCGCGCCAAAACACGCTGATTTTTTATGACGTCAGTGGTCTTGTCGCTCCGCCTACCGCATCCCGAGCGACTCGAAAAAATAGTTGATCTTCGGCCACCATCGGTTCGACCTGCGACCGCCCACCTGAGCTGGCCTATAAGAAACAAGCAAGCAACGAGACCTCCGACGTCACAATAAACTCACATATTTTCCCGCGCTGAGTAAATATTTGAAAACTACCATTTTTGTTAAGTTAATGAAAAATCACTGGTTCAATTTATTTGTGTGAAATATTGATTTCTGGCACAATAATACCACAAAGTACCTGCTCAGACTCTCTTTTAATTTTTTCCGCTCATAGGAAACACGGAAGGAGTGAGGGCGTTAAAGAAATATAAAAATACAATCGTTATTACGTAACCTCTAAATCTTAAAATTCATTTTTGTCAACATGATCATTTCAGACCAAGTTGACAATTTCTAATTTCAGCTAGTAAAAAGTATCAGATTTTAGCTGTATGAATTGTTATTATATTCTCATTATTTCAATAACATATACTTATTATATTGAATATTTCGTACTTTTTTTTACAAGATTAAAAGAAATTAAAAATATTTTAACCTTTGAATTATCACAGGATCACTTAGAATTATTTTTTCGTGCTATGCTTCAGTAACAACCCAACAACACGACAGTTTGAACATGCTTATAAGAGTCTTATAATCCACCAAGACGTTGAAGCAGGTAATACAGAAAGTGTTATTAGGCTTGATTCTACTGGAATATTACTCTGTAGTAGCAGAGTACCTAGTAATATTGAAAATGGTGTTATTGTAGAAAATACAGAATTTGTAACCTCAATTGAAGAGCTTGTAAAGAGTTTGATTATTCAGTTTCAAGTACATGGAACTTATGTTTTAGATGTAGTTGGTTAACCAATGAGTCACAGTTAGTCATCACAGTGTGTGAATCTGCTGAAAAATATTTCAGATTTTCTAACAAGCCAAAAACTATTTTTATAGGAAATATTAAAAATTTGGAGTTATCCTTAATTTCTGGTATAATTGCCAATTTGCTAAACTCCATTTAAGATGATTTCAAGGACACTCTGTATGATGTTTGAAAATCATGGGATTCAAATGGTGGAATTGATATTGAAAAAGTATTTTAAAATTCGAATCCACCATGAAGCTGCCACAAAAACAGAGAAAACAGTAAACACTATTCGCCAACATCTCAGAAAAGCAATTTTATTCAAAAATCAGTAATTTTTGAATCATCTGTATTATTTTTTACGAGCTACTATTTTTTTTATTTATGTTACCTCTAATGATCTAAATAAAACATCTAAAACTTTTGTGGTATAATTTTGTCTGTAGCTTTTCTTGTTTTAGTTTTAAAATTAACATTACCTACCCTTACCCTTTAATTAATTTATTATTATAATAAAAAAGTTCATTTTCAATTTTAAAGCTTGAAATGTGATGTATTTATATTCCTTCAATCATGAATGTATCCATCCCAATGAAACGCCACTGTCCGCAGTATGAGAATTCCCACTCCGACTGCTAGAAAACAATAACAAAGTATCGTTTATTTGGCTTCATAGGTCTGCATGTAGTGTGTATTGGTACGCTGGGTCCATCTTTATTTATACGTCCATGGACTTTACAACACACAAAACGGGCAACGGAGAGAAGGTAAAATATATAACATAGGGATAGACACGAGGAACAAGACTGAACAGATATACACTGACACTGACATCCGATACTAAATTCTTCTTTTTGTCCTTTTTAAAAACTCCCATATTATTTGGCTTAGCCTAGGATTACGTCGAGAGAGATACAGAACACTAGCTTGATTCTGAGGGAGCGGAATCCTTTCTTTTGCGAGGGATTCTGTCAAATACTTAACTGCATTTTCATTATGTAAACAGCCAAATATAATAATACATAATATATACCATTTAATTTACTGTAATTAATTCCGAAAGACGTCTAGTATATGACAAACTTTTTGTAGTTCCAAAATAAAATTTTACTGATGAGAATATAAAAGGACAGAAGAGTTTGATTCGAGCCACAACTTGGTAGATTAACCGGCAGATTTAAACCGTTATTTTAGCATCATATTCTACCACCTCCATATTAGTAGCTTCCCGTCTCTCCGTTGAATCCAAAGGGTTTCTTGAACTTGCAAGAGGCTTAGCCACAACTCGTTCAATTACCCGGCAGATTTAAACGTTGTTTCGTGGTTCAGTATATTTCAATAGTAGCTTCCCGTGTCTTCGTTGAAATCGAAGGGTTTCTTGAACTTGCAAGAGGCTTAGCCACAACTCGTTCAATTACCCGGCAGATTCAGACGTTCTAACACAATTTCGTGGAACATAAATTTTATTATTATCGCATTTCAGTAGCTTTCCGTGTCTCCTTTGAATGCAAAGGGTTGCCCGAACTTGCAAGAGGCTTAGCCACAACTTGTTCGGTTACCCGGCCCATTTAAGTTGTATTCGATAAACTGACCGGCCCCGATCGCTACAATATTTTCCCCTGTATTTTGCTTATCCCTGTAGATGAAGGAATAAAAGGACCATAGAGTATTAATAAACTAGAGAATTAAAGTTTTGTTCATTCATTATCAAACGTAAATTTCAATTAAAAGACCGATATTGAAAACATCTGTATTCAAGAAGACCCCTGGAATTTTCCGTAACCTCCATCTGAGGCTATCTGGAACTCTTGACACTAAGGGTCAAGGGGCCGTGGAGCAAACCACGTTGAAATGCTGGCACCCGAGCACAATAACCGTGACGGCTTGGCTCAAAAATCAAAATACAAGACGCCATTTTGACACTTCAGTTTGAAGGTTGTCAATCCGCGATATCATTTGTGTTATTTGACTAATCGATTGTAGGTTGTGGTAATATTAACTGAAAATAGTGTACCTACATTAGTATATTATTTTTATAGAATGAATAAACATCACGGGGGAGTGTATTGTTCATACAGAGACTGTCCAAATAAATTTTATTCAGAAAGAAAAGTGAAGAACCGGCACTGGAAACTGTTATTGTTCCCAAGTCAACATTGCAATCTGGTAAGAAATTCTAAAAATCGCGGCCATACCGAGTTAAAGGTCCAAGGTCATTGAAATCGGAGTTGAAAATCCTTTGATGTTTTGCCGGGATTCGTATCTGTTCTCTTTCATAATCTGTGGTGATAGCCCATATATTCACAACAATTTTGATGTTTTATGGATTAGCAATTTTTTCGTTTGTCGATACAACATGAAATCTTACGTTTTTCTAGTAATTGAAGTGTAAATTTTGATAAATTGCTTGAAATTATACATTATGATTGAAAAAATTTACCATAGTAATGTATATTTTTTTCTATACCATCAAAAAGTAGAGATTTCAACGCATGAGAAACACACCAACTTTTTTGAAAAAGCAAATATTTTGACGTGAGAATTTTCGATTGAAAATTAGGGTGCTTTTTCGATATTAGGTCAAAATAAGGTGAAAAAATGGATATTTTCAATCAAAAAAATTACTGTATGTTTGGAGCATACAAAGATGAGTTTTCACCAAATTTCGTGAAAAAATAGATTTTTCCGCAAATCGCTAGGAAATTTTGACATTCCTGTCAAAATTTCTTGAAGAAAAAGTCAGGACTTCCTTACTGTAAGGAAATGTCATTTCCTTACTGTGAGGATATGATATTTCCGTAGAGTTGTTAGTGTTCTACATAATCCATAAAACGTCTGTTTGCATTTTCTTACTTTTCTCTTGATTTCTTTGGCAATAATTCTAATGAAGCAGTATTCACTGCCTCAACCAGCTCTGGAGGAGTCCCAGGAATGGAAATTTCATCATCACTTATCATTTTACTTTCGAGAACACCAGCAATTAAATTTATAAGCGTCAAGTTTGACAATTCAACCTCAATACGTTTCCATAGTAACCCAAGTAATTTTATTAGGAATTTCAAAGCACCATTTATTTGGGAATAAAATTATCGCGTTTTTTTTTAAATCAATCAATATCTGTCGAATTTTAAACGATTTGCGGAAAAATAGTATGTTTACCTCGTAGGAAAAGCCACATTTCTGGACTCTGTGCTGCTAAGTCTCGGCTTGCGCTTCGACTCAGCAATCTTCACAGTCGTCCAGGAATGTTAAGCTTTTCCTACCCGGTAAACAATGTACTATTTTTGCGAAGGATAAAAATTAAAAGCCAAAAACTCAGTTATTCCAATTTTTCACATACATTTCAAGGTTATGTGGAAAAAAAGTCGATACAAAAGTTGTGAATCTTTTTATTACATACTTTCAATAGTAGTTTTAGTGAAAAATGTTTTATAGCCAGTTTTTTGACAACCACGTGAATTTTTGGTTAAGTTCGAAAATAATGTACCATTAATAATTTTTAAATTGTCGTGAGAGATGGATGAGACGTTACGGAACAATATTTTTTCCGCCCCGATACCCCGACTTAACTATTTCAGATTCATCTTATAAGGCTACTTAAGACAAAAAGTTTATGTTCTGTTAGGTACTTTGGCTGATGGCAACACTGTCACGTTTGTCAGATGGCAGACCGGTGTGAAGTCAGCTGGGGGAACGAGAGAACAGTCGGCGAGGAGGTTAGAGGTTATATTGTAAAACTATTGTAAGCGAGGGACTTCTTTATAAATAGTGTCTGCTATTACTGAACCCGCCAACATACCATGGTGGCAGCGCGGGTGTTTTAATTTGAGTAAATTTGTTGAGATCACACAAGTACTATACAAAGGCTACTACACGTGTTAGAATATAGAAATCAAATCATTTAAAAATCTAATATCATGTCCACATCAGTGTCTGAGGATTCCTCACCATTCGTAGCAGCATCAACTGGAGAGCTCGGGCAAGTGTATAATAACTTTAATATTGTACCTCCTGTAAATGTCAGTCCACCTGAAAAACTCAATTTTTCCTCGCCAGCTACATGGCCAGCATGGCGTAAAAGATTTGAAAGATATATGTCAGTGTCAGGACAATTGGGTTCGAAAAGGAAAAAATAGATATTCTTACATACATCATGGGCGAAGAAGCCGAGGAAGTTATGGTCCAATTCCAAACTGTTCCTACTACATATTATGAAGCCTTGGATAGTTTTGAAAGTTACGTTATTCCTAGAAGTTATGCTATTTTCGAAAGGTTCAAATTTAATTCTAGGTTTCAGAAACCTGGAAAATCTATAGATTCTTTAATCAGCAATTTGCATTCATTAGCGGAGTATTGTGATTATGGCAATCTAAAAGAAGACCTTATCAGAGACAGAATAGTAGTAGGCATGTTTGATTCCAAAATTCGGAAAGACTTCAACTAGAAGATAAACTGACTTTACAAGAGTGTGTTCTGCAGGCAAAACAAGCTGAATTGCAAGCTAATCAAAATAAGGAGCTGCAAGGCAGTCAACGCTACATTGGAAAAGTGCAAGTCCCTAGGGACAAAACTGCTGGTTCATCAAATGCACAATCAAACTCTTCTATCCAGTCGTACAGAAAAAAAAAATACTCTACAAAGTGTGGATTTTGTGGTTTACAGCCAAATCATGTTCGAGAACAGTGCCCAGCTAACAAGTCTACCTGTAGAAAATGTCAGGAGAAAGGTCATTGGGCAGTGGTTTGTAAGAAAAATAAGGTGAACTCTATCGATTTGAATAATTTTCCAGAGTTGGAGGCCAAATATAACAGTGTGAATACAGACCTAAATTTAGATCATTTGGAAGGTGTAGAAGACACCTTTCTGGGATCTATTACTGTTGATCATAATAGAGATCATAATTGGAAGGTTAATTATATTGATTCTAGTGAGTGGGTAGCTCCAATTTTTGTATCAAAACTTAACAAAAATTCAAATTTTCTTGTAGACACAGGTGCAGACATTTCATGTATACCTAAACATATACTTAGTCCTAGTTTATGTGAAAAAATTAAAGTTACTGATAAAATGGTCACTGGGCCGTCTGGAATTAAATTGATGGTGTTAGGGACTATTTCTGTTGTCTCAACGTTTGCAGATCTGAGTTTTAGTACAGATTTATATGTAATTGAAAAGCTTACCAAACCTATTTTAGGAAGAACCGCAATTCATAAATTAAATATTTTGAATCTATTTTGTAATCAGATAGCTCCGGTAAAATTAAACGATACCTTAAAAAACCAGATTGTTAAAAAGTACCCTGAAATTTTTAATGGTGTTGGTGATTTTAAAACTGAAATGCAAATTAAGTTAGTTGAGGGTGCTCCAACCTTCATTCAATCAGTTCAACGAGTTGTTCCAATTCCCCTTTTAAAACCACTGAAGGAGGAACTGGAACGCTTAAAAACTCTCAAGATAATTGAAGTCATTACTGATTGGGTAAGTCCAATTGTTGTAGTTCAAAAAAATTCAAAAATTCATGTTTGTGTTGACTATACACATTTAAATGAAGCAGTTTTACGGTCACACTTTCCAATTGGTAAAGTTGAAACTATCTTATCACAAATTCAGGGTTCCAACTATTTTTCTAAACTGGACACTAATTCAGGTTTCTATCAAATTAAACTTAGCCAAGACTCCCAACTATTAACCACTTTTATTACTCCGTTTGGGAGATTTTATTTGGTATTACCTGTGCTCCGGAATATTTTTCCATGTTACTCAATAAAATATTATTTGGCTTGGAAGGAGTAATGAGTCATATTGATGACATATTAGTCCATGCTCCTACTATGGAGGAACATAATAAAATTATATTTGAGGTGTTACGGCATATGGAACAAGAAGGCATTTCTTTAAATAAAGAAAAATGCATTTTTGCTACTCAATCTCTCACTTTTTTAGAACACCCTATTTCTAATACTGGAATTTCTGTTAATTCAGATAGAATGAAATCAATTGTTCAATTTCCTGAGCCGGAAAACAAAAAAGAAATTTCACAATATCTCGGTATGATGAATTTTTCAAGTCGCTTTATACCCAACCGTTTTCACTTATTTGAGCCATTAACTTCTCTTTTAAAGAAAAATGTAGACTTTATTTGGGGAATCTCTCAAAAGAAGGCTTTTGAAAATTCAAAATCAATATTATTAAAGTGCCCCACTTTAGCATACTTCGATCCTACAAAGCAAATTTGTATCCAAGCAGATTGTTCATCCTATGGTCTAGGGGTTTGTCTACTTCAGATTTCAGAGGACGGAAACACTGAAGTAGTTGCATATGCTTCTCGTTTACTTTCAAATACAGAAAAGAGGTATGCTCAAATTGAGCGTGAGGCCTTGGCTTTAGCCTGGTCAGCTGAAAAATTTTCTGAATACATTTCTGGAATCCCCGTTTTAATGCAAACCGATCATAAGTCCTCAATTCAGGTTTTACAAACAAAGCCAATTGATGAATTAACCCCAAGATCACAGCGTTTTAGAATCCGTTTAATGAGATATGATTATAAAATCTATTATTTTCCAGGAAAGGAGCTCGTAGTGGCCGATGCTCTATCGCGGAATTTTTCATCTAATGCTGAGTTACCAATTCAAGATGAATTGCAGTGCGAAACGGAGGCCCATGTTAGATTTATAACCCAGTCAGTTCAGATAAAATCTTATTTTCTAGACGAAATTAAAGCTGAACAGGAAAAAGATCCTGTTACAGTTCAAATTAAAAAATACACTGAGTCTGGTTGGCCAAATAAAAATAATTTGGGCAACGATTTATTGCCTTATTATCAATATAGATTTGAATTTTCAAGTTCTGATGGGCTTCTATTGCGAAGTTCTCGTATTTTTATTCCGGCTTCACTTCAATTGAAATGTTTGAAATTAATTCACGATGGGCACCTAGGAATTGTAAAGTGTAGACAAAGGGCAAAAATGTCAGTGTGGTGGTTAGGCCATTCTCCTCAAATAGAAAATTTGGTTAGAAATTGTCCCCAATGTGTGGAAAATAGAATTAATTTTAAAGAACCTATGATCGGCGAAAGTTTTCCTGACAGTGCTTGGCAGAAAATTGCATTAGATCTGTTTAAGAGCAATAATATTTGGTATCTCATTGTTACAGACTACTACTCGAGATTTTTTGAAATATTTGAGCTTATAAAAATGACCGAATTAGTTATCATAAACAAATTAAAACAGTTATTTTCTAGATTTGGAATTCCCGAAATAGTTAGATCAGACAATGGTAAGCAATTTCAGTCTAAATTTAAAAAGTTTTATCATGAATATGATTTCAAACATATAACTAGTAGTCCTTACTTTGCACAGTCAAATGGCTGTGTTTAGGCAGCTGTTAAAATTGCTAAAAATCTTTGAAAAAAAATGATGACCTTTATAAAGCTTCACTGGCTTATCGAACGCTCTTTTATGCCTTTGTTGCCAAGTCAACTTAACAATCCAATTGACAAGCAATTTTTGATCAATAGGGAAAGTAAGGTAAAGGAAAAGTCCATCAAACAATTTATTAACAGATACCGGTCCAGAAAATTATCTGACCAGTAGATATACTAAGACAGTTCAGCGATCAGTATGGGGAAAACAGTGTGTTAGAGAGAGAGAGTCATGGAGTCAATGAGTGTGAGAGAGAGGGCCGCTCCGCGTTGGCTGACGCGAATTTTAAAAAAACTTTGACTTCAGTGAGATTCGATCCCACAACCTACGGGTCTATAGCAAGGCATTCAACACATGCTGCCATGAGCTCTCATGTATATTGGATGCGAAGAAAGGTATTACATGCTGCAATGTGCGCGTACGCTTCTTGCTGTGTGACGTAATCGAGACAGATCCGTTGCGATGACAGCGGGAGCGCTGATATACCAGGTTGGTTAAAAGTAACTCTTTGGGTCAGGTTAGCTGTTACGTTAAACGTCACATCGTTACGTCAAACGTCACGTCAAACGTCACGTCATCACGTCAAACGTCACATCGTTATGCCAAACGTCACGTCAAACGTCACATCGTTATGTCAAATGTCACGTCGTTAAGTCAAACGATCATCAAACGGTTCTACGTATGAGAATGTTCTCTTTCGTAATATGTCTCCAGAAGAGTACAGACGTCGAATTGAAGAGCTTATTAATAGCATTGGTGAATTAAAGAAAGATATTGCTTTCTATAAAGATGAAAGTGAGGTTATAAAACAAATGGAGAATCTTAGTTTATCTGATAAGGTAGGTCAGACGTGGAGCAGTCTTCGTATAAACTGGGTACCTCAAGAGGTTCATCAGTTAGCCCGTAGACTACCGCGAACTACTTATCCGTTAAGACGTATTCAACCTACACCATGTTCAACAGAACAGAAAAGGAAATAAAAAATGAAATTAATAATGTTTTCACAATGTCATGTGTAATATTAGTGGCTGTATTTGTTTTAATTTTAAAAATTATTTTGAAAATTGTAAAACGAAAATTCCAATCTTCATGTAATATAAAAGTTGATGAATATACAGAGTGTTTCAATAAAACCCATGTTTTTTAGAAAAAACTTTATTTATAGAGGTAATACAGTATTTGAAAACCAGTGGCGGAGGCGTTGTACATTTCTTTCGGTACACGAATATACTCCAGTGGCGTGGCAGGGGTTTGGATCGTGGACAAAGTTTCCTGTTGCACACGGCGTACCATCAAATTTGCAAACATCAATAATGCGTGGAAAAATACTGAAAATGTGACATTTCTTATCCAGAAATTCGGCTTTTTGTTGTCCTCGAACGTAAATGTAGTCTGCGGCATACAATAACTTGCTTTTCAATATTTCATTTAGTTTAGAATATTCTACATTTCCTGAAGAGTATCGAATACCATGCACATTCCTTTCCAAGTATGATGTAGTCGTCTTGTCTGCGTCGCACAATGTGGAAAACGGTTGCGGTGGTAAAAATATGTAATGCGAACCTTTAAAACCAATTTCTATGCTGAGTTCTTTGACAACGAAATGACCTTCTACAACAAAACCTTGGATGTCTACGAATGCTACTCTCATGTTGACGTCTGCTCGAACACTAACTCACAACATCTAGTTCAAGCTTTTAACAATTTCGGAGAAGGGGAAGTATTCCATTACGCAATCGTGAATTATGATGCAATAGACTTTGGTATTTTCGGGAAAGCCTATGTTTGCTTCAATGTCAAGTTTCACATCGACTGTGGACGCCTTCATACCTTCCTCCTGTTTTGAACAATCGATAACAAACAATGCTCGTTTCTTGAAAGAAGAATAATCCAGCAGGGTACGCTTCTGTGTGGAGTTTGTGTAGTTGGGATAGAATTCAGTGTAGTTAAAATACGCCTCATTGTAGTCAGTTTTAGCGAAATCCAATTGCATTCTTTCATTGGGCCAATAGTCACCATTAAGTGATAGTCTTATACTTTGTACGTCGGCATTGTCAAATAGAGTCGGGTCAGCTGTACTCGAGTTACGTTTGTCGGTTTGAAAGAAAACAATAACAAAACGAGGTCTTTCAACTGAAGTGGATGTCTTGACAGCCCAAACTTCATGTCTTGCTCCTTTAGTAATTGAAGGTAATTCGTGTAACTCCCACTTCCTGAATGGAATAACTATAGGTTGATCTTTTTGAATGGATTTCATAAGATTTAATTTTATGTCGTCATTAGGAAAGATATGTTTAACTTTCAGCTCAACGCTTGTAATGTTAATTTTAGCTGTTGTAGGCGTTCCAGAGACATTCTTTTCAGTAATATATAAGCAATCATTATCGTTTCGTGCTCGAACTAGTCGTATTGTTTGACGTCCACATGTAATCATGGGATAATCGTTGAAAATGTTGAAAATATGTTTGAGAGGTATTTGAAGGTTGAAGGACTTGTCGCTTACATTCAAAATAGGATCTTTCGGGTAATTCCAGCCGGCTATAGCCATATGATTGGAATCTTCTTGGTTATAACAGGTCATGGCACGTACGGTGCTTACTATTCCAGGATCTCGAACTGTTTCCATTTCCCTGGCACTTTCACTGTACGTACATGAATCGAATAGAAAGGCTCCAACATTATTTGCTAATTTTACGTCACCAGCTCCGTGTACTTCGAGAGAACCCCTAATGCACAACAATGTTTCGCTCATCGCAAAAAACGAATCAACCTGATGCTAAACTCCACAATGTCACTGCAATTGAATGATTTTATAAATGGAGCATAGGTTCTATATTCGGCCTTTCGAATTGACTCATCAAACATCGGCTTACGATAGATATCAAACATTGGAGGCATGTCGTTTTGGCGTAGACGTTTTCCATACATGGTTGTCATTTTTCAATTTAAAACCCAGCGATTGCAAGACCAATTTGTTTGCGAACGAGAGCTGTTTCAGCTTTGGCGACTGCTCAGCTAATGAAGTTGGAAGTGCTGCAGATTGTCTTTTATGATTGATTATTAGGCCCATCGCGCTCTAAGCTCCAACACCAACGTACTTAGTTCTCCACGAAAGTTTACGGGCTGACCGTCCTGGTCTAAAGCGATGACGGTGATATTGGTTATTTCACTTTGTGGTATAACAGGTAAATAGAGTAAATCATGAGGAATTTCGTCTATGGAATATCCCGGATCCACTTGTATGACGAATTCGTATATAGTATGAGCAGGTCTGTTTGCATCGAAGGCTCCAGTGGTAATTTTACAATCGAAGCGAATACTAGATACTTTAATGATTTTGACGGGGAGATCTGAAGAGTGCAATTTGTTAGCTTCGAGTACTTTCGGTGAAAATCCCAAGATTCTTCCAGGACTATTGGTCTCCTTGAAGGAAATTTTGTATTTACTGAAAATTTCACATTTTAACGTATTGTGATTGGGTTTTAGTGAAAATATATCCTCTGGTCTAGTTAGATTGCCTGCACCCAATTTATCTCGGATAAACGCTTCAAGATCGGCAATTTCGTAACATCCTGTGGGAAAATCGAAACTTTGAAGCTTGCCCTTGGTATCGTAGTAGAAAAACTTACAATTTTCAATGTTCGGTATACTGTGATAAGAATGAAAAGATCGTAGAGCTATTTCGTATTCCTTCTTCGGATCGAGCTCAATAGGCGTAGGAGGTTGAAAGGTAAACACGTGATTGGTGCTGTTAACTCTCAGCAACTGCGACATGATGACTAATGAAAAACGAATAATGTTTGAATTTAAATATCATTTTTATTTTTTTAATGTTTGTTTACAAAGGAAACAAGTAGCTTGCGAACTCGGTGGGCCGTCACAATGCGTCGTCCAATCAGGTCGGTTGTAATGGATGAAACAAGGTAGTCGTATTTGTAGTTCAAAATTTGCTCGATATTCATTGGGAAGTTTATGCCATATTTCCAGCAATTCCCAAGGTCTTACACACTCTATTAGATGTTCAATGGGAAAGTGCTTTAGTTCTTCGGCAGTGAAACTACTCAAAGCTTTTCCATGGTAGATGTGTTGTAGTAATAGTTCCATCATTGTTGCAGAAATTTCAAACACAAATGGCCGCAATTGATTTGATCGTAGTTTTGATATTGGGTATTGTTGTAGAAAATTCGCGCACTTTTTCCGAGATATTTAACAACTTCTTTCGGCGGCTTCAAGTTACCAAATGAATCAAAATACTCTACATTGTTGTTTATCTTTCGGTAAGCTACCCAATGACTTCCGCTATTCTCAGAGATGTCCAAATTAACAACTGCGCATTCTCGTTTTCGGGGCCCGTCTTTGGGGAGAGTGTCTCGCATGAAAACTCCTCGAAAATGCGGTATTTTAAGCGATTTTGCGTAATGTGTTATGTCAAAGTCGGTTAATGCGTGATTGGGTAGCTTTATCGGTTTTTTTGTTTTTTCAAGTACAATCCAAAACCGCCTTTTGGGTACTTTTTCAGGTACAGACCAGATCCTACACGTTCCATAGCCTTATTATGACGTACATCTTCTTCCAATTTCTTTTGCGCATGCTTTGCGTCAATGACAGTTTTTGCAATCCCAGCAGCACCACCTGACAGCGCTCCTAGTGCCGAAAGGCCTGCAAACAAAGGGATAAGTGGTAGGAAACCTCCGGATTTCGCTACAGGTATCACTCGAGGAACCTCGACTTCTTTTTTCCCACCAAATTCTTTAATAAGTGCTTTGGCTGCTCGTAAGGCAAACGTTGCAGTGTCTTTCAAAGATGCCCCTTTTTTCATGTTCTTTCCCACTTTTAGAATGACATCTCGATGCAAGGAACGACGTTTGCGACGACAGCCCATCCCCAACTTTCTTTTCACCTTCATTCCACCTGTTACAAGTAATGCAGCAGTTTTCTCTCCCAGTGAAGCGTCTTTTGATTTGACGCGTGCCCAAGCTTTATCTTCAAGTATTTGATCGGCTTTGTGTCGTTCTTCGAGAGACTTATTCTTCCAGTAAGAAATATCGTGTTGTTTACAAGCAGCGTCCAAGGGGTTTATGCCCGGATCTCCACGATCAAGACGTTTTTCCAATTTTGTACCGGCTAAAAATAAAACAATTAATTTTTCGCAAAAAGGGTGGGACAGTTTACTTACGTCCACAGTACTGATAGTTAGGTAAGTGAAGTTCAATAGGTAGTTTATTGATGAGAGAATTTAAGAGACCTTCTCCTTCAAACACCAACATTAAGACTGATACGCGTAATTGGTGACACCTATATTTAAAGAGTATTACTACGAAAAACAGCACACACGATGAAGATAATTCAACAAGATCAGACGATTCCCATTGAAAATCTGGATTTCACCTCAACGCCATCGATCGGCAAACATGGTAAATTGTTACCAAATTCTTTCCGTGCCATTATTTGTGGTCCCAGTGGGTGTGGTAAGACGAATGTCGTGCTGGCGCTCCTATTTAATCCGAATGGTGCGAAATTCAAAAATATTTATGTCTATTCAAAATCGTTATTCCAACCAAAGTACCAATCGCTGCAGGAAGTTATAGCACAAGTGAAGGGCGTTGGCTATTTTCCATTCAAAGACAACGAGGAAATAATTAGTCCAGAGAAAGCTCGACCAAATTCTGTCTTTTTATTCGATGACGTTGCATGTGATGGGCAGCAGAAAATTCGTGAATACTACTCCATGTGTAGACATAAAGATATTGATGCTGCATATCTTTGTCAAACATACTCAAAAATACCGAAACAGCTTATTCGGGACAATTGTAATGTTATTGTGTTATTCAAGCAAGATGAGGTGAACTTGAAACATATATTTGACGAACACGTATCTCCTGACATGACATTTGACGTATTTAAAAATATGTGTTCAACGTGTTGGTGTGATCGCTATGGTACATTGGTAATTATGAAAAATTTCACCCTCAATGATGGAAGGTATCGCAAAGGATTCGATAAATATATAAAATTGTAAGCTGCTCCTTCAGTCCATACCAATATGTCTGACGATAAGGTTGCTACTGCATTGCGCAAGAAAAAAGTGTCTGAACTTGCCAGATCGATTCGAAAAAAATACTTGGCATTGAAATTGGGTAAATCAGAGCAAGATGAGTCTATTAATAAACTATTCAAGCCGATATCTAAACCACTCGAAGAAATTGTGCAATCCTCAAAGACATTACAAAAAACGATTACAAATTTAAATCCCAAAGAGGAAGTAAAGAAGGAAGAGGAAGAAGAAGAAGAAGAACCTGATGATGTGTTTACACCTTTTCTCGAAACGGAACCGGTGGCCGAAACCGATGAATCGGGCAATATTACACGTTCTGAATCTCCAGAAGAGATGCGCCCCGAAATTTCTCAGGAAGCTTTCGAAGAATATTTGGACCAATATCCTGCCATCAGTCATCAGTTCATTGAAGATTACTTCCAAAAAGATGATAAAATTGATAAAAATTATGGACCGATATACAACGATGAAATCGGTTGGTCATTAGGCAAACGTCGAATTGCGTTTGATGGAAAAACCGGTAATATAAACATACTACCTGAGAAAAACAAAGTGGGAAAATATGTAATTGGAACACCAGGCTTGTATGAGCTTCTATTTCACCGAGATCCCAGTTACAATGATCAAGATTTACAGAACTATAAAAGTCTTTTGACAACATCTGAAGTTCATTCAGACACGTTAGATCGTCTTAAGGGGTCAAGTACTGATAAATATCACTACATCATAAAACCTTTATTCAAAACAAAATCTCTAACGACGACTAGATCGTCTCAGGTATTGACTCGTCTAAAATCAATTCCTTTTGCAAAAGGAAAAGGTATCGATCGTTTAAGATATAATGATAAACCTATGGAGTATATTTATTGGGATGATGCGAATGAATTGGTGGATCGTTTGAAGTTGTTGATTGCTTCAAAAGAGGCAGGGAATACGTCACACGACAACGAAATAGTAGCAATTATAAATGAGCTCAAGGAGGCTGATATAATAGAATAATACAAGTTGAAACTTGTTCATTTCAATTATGCCAGTCGATAAATTCGGACATAGACATCAAACGCCCTATGCGCGTTTACCAGCGAAAATTACGTTTCCTCATACTCAGGACGGTAATATTGATATTGAAAATGTGAAAATTTGTAATGTTAAGGAGCCGACAACAAATAGTGATGCTGCAACAAAAAAATATGTTGATGTGCAGTTGAATGGCATACGTACCATCAACTCACCATTAATTCAAGAACATGGTACCGTGCTCCAGCAACAAGAACGTGATATAAAAGATTTAGCTGTAGGATTGAACGAGATAAGAAATTATCTTCATAAAACAAAAATCCCCATATTACAGACACATATTGCAGCCTTGCAAAATAAAACCAACGAAATTGAAGAATTTATTTCGCGAAATCCCCCCATAGCAGGAAGGGATATGGCTACAAAGAAATACGTTGACGATTCAATTGTCACAGCCAAAGTTTTCATTCGAAAAGAATTTTCTGCTTCTATAAACAAGTGTGTTGACAGCATAGGTGAATTAAAAAAAGAATTTACAGAACTCTCCGATTTGAAAAGTAACCTTTTAAGTATTGTAGACATTAATGCCCCAGATTTAAATGACCGCATTCGCAGTCTGGAGATGAAGCTAGCCAGTCATGTTACATAAGCATTCTAAAGAAAAAATTCAGCTTGTAAACGAGCTCCACAAACCGATACGGAAAAAATTCCCTCGGAGACGCACTATCATTAAGGGCCTTGACGATCTTTGGCAAATGGATCTTGCGGAGATGAGGAATTTTGCATCACAAAATAGGAATCATAAAATGATACTGGTCGTCATTGATTGTTTTTCTAAGTTTGTGTGGACACGCCCACTAAAGACGAAGACCGGAGAGGAGATTACTCGGGCATTCTCGGACATTCTCGCTCATACACGACGAACACCGAAAAATCTGCAATCCGATCAGGGGAAGGAATTTTATAACAGCAAATTTCAAAATTTGATGAAAAAACACACACCATTACAGCGTATTTAGTACAATGAAAGCTTCTATGGCTGAGCGTGTTATAAGAACTTTGAAATCGAAACTCTACAAGTATTTCAGTTTAAATGGCACCTACAAATGGATTGATATTCTGCCTGAAATTACTCAAAACTATAACGATACAAAACATTCCACAACAAAATATAAGCCTTCTCAAGTCAACAAATCCAACGAAAAATCTATTTTGAATAACACCTATAGTCATTTGAAGATAGCAGGCCCGCGAAAATTTAAAGTTGGCGACATTGTGCGCATATCCAAGGCAAAACATGTCTTTGAAAAAGGATATACACCCAATTGGACTACAGAACTATTCAAAATCACCAAAGTTAAAATTACCAATCCTGCTACGTATTTACTTGAAGACATGCAAGGTACACCAATCAGCGGTTGCTTCTATGATGAAGAACTACAGAAAACATCGAATCCAGACATTTACTTGGTAGAAAAAGTTCTCAGAAGAAAGGGTAACAAAATTTATGTGAAATGGCTCGGACTAGACAAAAAACATAACAGTTGGATTAATAGAGTTGATGTTTTATAACGTAAAAGGCCACACACGCTATAAATTGGAGTCGCTTCAGATCTCAAACTCAGTTAGCAACATGAGTTATCAAGGTGTCAGTAGTGGTTACGACAGTAGTAGTAGTAGCGATAATAACTATACTGCAGAGCTGGATAGAATTTTGAACAACTATGAGTTTGCTGCAAAGTCTGAAAATGTGTACCTACTTTCAACACAATATACAATTTCCGGTTATGAAGTAAAATGTGGAATTAGTCCGGCAAGATCATTCACGCCTGCTGTTATTCTATCTCAGCTGCACAAGTTCAGCAAAATATCTTTCAGCACTTACGAATGGCAGAACTTTATTTCAATAATGACGCAACAGATGAATTTCTTTCGTACCGGAGATGAGTTCAAACCTGATTCGATTCCATGTGGAGACTTCTGCACCATTACCCCATTAAATTACGATGATTGTAAGGTGATTTTTGTTAGAAAACATGACGTTGAGTATTACATGGATGAAGAAGAAGTATCCCAAATTTTAGAAGTAAATAATTTGATTATACAACGTATATCTGTGTTGGAAAATTTGGATTTTTGCAATATTATTATTATGTTTTGGATTTCTGTAAAAATATCACCCCCGAAAATTCTTTGCAAATTTTATATGCATTTTGTTCCATAACATCAAACGATATGCTAAACAACGCTCTTAGAGAATTTGTATATTTTTATAAACTCAAAGTCATCAATGATTTGAATAAATAGTTATATAGATATGTGGTTTTCTTCCCCCAACCGATGACAAAAAAAAAACAACTATCCAAAATAATGTTATTTATTTCAAAAAAGAAATACATTTAAAGCAGCATAAAACTTTAATACAGAAACCTCCATAAAAAAAAGTACATAAAGGCACACAAAAACGCACAAGAATGTTCCCAAAACGCATACAAATTTATTTAAACGAAATACAATAATCAAAATCAAAGTTAACAAGGGAAGTCATATTTTAGTCAATTATATATTACCGCTCTTGGGAGTTTGTTAATTAAATGTGTGGGGAATCACTTGAAAGAAAAATTTTGCATTCTGGTTCAGTATCACTATCATCAGAATCTATAAATCTGTAACTTTTACGTGGGTACGTATGTAGTGCATTTACACATGATTCGCTGCTTTTAACTGTAAACAGCACTTCATGATAGCAACTTTGACACCAATAAAAATGAGCTTGATATTTATCTGTGAGAAGAGAATCTTTATCTGTTGTTTCATGAAAATTATCAAATACCGCTAATAATGATTTATCTTTGCTCTTGTGAGCTTCTAATAAAATTTCAAAACAATGCTTACAAACGCTAATTTTATAATTGAAGATTCTATAATATGAAACCCATAGACAATATTCATCCTCGTCGTGATCATGTTCCCAATTTTCAAGTGATAACACAGTATTTCTTCTAGGTATCGATATATATCTACTACAATCGATATAATCCAAAGGATAAGGGTAAGGCTGATTTTGAGCCAGAACATTTACTGATTTCCATTTCCAGTATGAGAATCTTTTTGCAATATTACATGTCATTGACCATGGTAACGGTGACTCATTAATAAAATTAGCTAATATATTAATATTTTCACAAATTGCTTTTATGCATAATCGGTGTAATCGGAGAGGCTGCTGCTGCTGCTGCGCCATCTACAACAATGGAATTTTATAATGTCCCCAAGGTAGCGTATCGAAAGTATTTGGTATTAAATAGCGTTTATCATCATAAGGACTCAAACCGATTTTTGATTGCTCTACACTATAAACATTATGTCCAAATGACCTAATGCAGCGTTGTGTGGTTATTTTATTTTTCCATTCTCTCAAACATTCCACATAGTCATCAAACGTAATGTTATTTTTAACAACATTATATTTAACGCCTTTGGACTTTTTAACAACTTTACCACCCTGAACCTTGTAACTATACATTTTAGAGCGAAGCCCTACGAAATGAGTCATAATTTTTCCATTATTCTCGTCTTTCATTAAACCTAAAACTTTTTTATTAACTTTAGGAATTCCGTATGGATTATCATCACTATAATCAGATGTATCAAATTGTGATAAATCTGTCTTCATCACCTCCTCATAAGCATCATTACATCGCAATTCGAGGATAAAACTATCTGTATCCATATACATTATCTTACATCGATCCGGCCCCATTTTTGGTAACATGTAATTATAATGAAAATTGTACATAAAAATTTTAGATAAATCTAGTATTGCCTGCCCTATGTACAGGGGTTTATTGAAAATAATTTCTGACTTTTTTAGTTCGATAGCCACCAAATTTTCCTCCAAAATTGTGCGGCTATGAAATCGAAAACTTGAAATTAAATTTTTAGCCCCATAACGACCCTCCCATGATTTTACTAGCTTAACTACGCGGTGTTTGCGTATATTTTCCATCGTTTTACCAAACACAGCGTTGTTCATTAACTTGAAAAGGTTTTTTTCAAAGTCATTATTGGCTGCTGTCCTCAATCGCGTATTCAGCTCGATGTAGGGCTTCAACCAAGCTGCCTGGTGAAACTTCAAAATTTTATGTATTTTAGTTAAAATTAAGCCATTGACCAGCATTTGTTTCAAGTTTTTGTAGTGTACTGTATATTCTTTTTTATCAGTTAGAGTTGTCATTAATTTTGGCAATTTAGCTCCCCCAGGTGGTATGATGTGTTCTGATGCAAATGGAAAGTCCTTGTGTTTGTCGTGCAGTTCTTGTGGATATGATAAATCAACCTGAAGAACGTACCCTTCTTCAGATTCGTCGAGTATTGACATTACGTCAAAATTCGTAAAATCTACCCATTCAAACTTCTCGTAGGGTAGTAGTTCACTCATAGCTTTACCATATAAATTGTTAATGTCAAAATGCATGAGGTACGTCGAGGGTTTTGTGGGATCATATTCTGACATGTATTTATTGTTAGCTTTTGAAAATCGGTTACTGCAAACAGAAATTCCTCCTCTTATGGCGTTTTCCAAAAACAGCACCATGTCCAGATCCTTAAGTATCTCCAATTTACATCGGGTGTATTTGAGCATGCAATCCCACGTATAACCGGGCATAGTGTAGTACCATGCAGGGTCTAGACCGTATATGGAAAAACATTTTTTGCGAAACTGCTCGAACACATCCGCAAGAAGTAAAATATCTGTTTTTAAATATAAGTCTGCATATTCCCCCAACGTTTTAATACCAAAATTTTGCCACACTGCTTGGGCATGAGCATACTTTTTATCATCTATATTTTCATCGGTAAGTTTACTGTAAAAATGCTTAATTGGAGGTAGGGAAGTTTCATTTAGTTTGTCCAAACAATCAATATATTCATAACAAAAAACCCCTTTACCCGTCAATAAATTAAATTTGACATTATCTAAATTTTGGAACTCTTGCTTCAAAATTTTTTTCTCCGACTGATCTAAAATTGATGCTAATTCGTCGAGAGAAGCTCCCAAGAATCGTAAAGAGTCTATAAACCGTAATTTAATATTATTTTCATCTGAATGTAGAGTGAAGGAGATGTATTTATCTTTGTTGATTGGAAGTACGCTCAATTGGCCTTTCTTACATAAATTTGTAATCAAAAAATGGCTGTCATATCCGCTTAAGTTATGAAATATGACGGGTATAACGAATAATTTTTTGAAATTTAAATTGCATGCTTGATGTGCAAATCCCCTAAAATCCCCGGAAAAATGATCGTGATCTCTGACAATCACGTCTTTAATTGCAAATTGTTTATTACATATATGGCAAGCTTTTGCTGCTGCTGCTGTACATTGGTCTTCAATAATAGGAACGATTGTTTTAATTTTTGAATGAACAAATTTGGCAATGTCCAACATATTATTTGCAAACCAATCCATGCAATCCGCACCGCAATAGCTATCGAAATAAGAAAGACTATTGTCGTAAGATCATTTTACATAGTAGCCAGCACTGTATGGAACATGTTTCTGATATTTATGTGTTGCAGATTGGCAGCAAGGGTCAGTAAATTTTTCCAATTGACATTCAAAATCAGCATAAACGACAAACGGAGCCGTTTGTTGATATGTGAAATTTTTAAATTCTACATGACTATATTTAGGTACACTCATTTTATATTTATTCAATTTACTGCACAATTTTTCATGTTCAGTTAATTTATCTTTTATTTGAAAATAATTCAGACATCTATCACAAATAAATTTTCTGCCATCATGTTTGTTTAACTGTGAGGAAACTAGTCTTGATAAATTTTTAATCCAGCAGTAATGAAATTTGATTTCTTCGTTATTATCATCTACAGGTGGTGCATCATAATCATTCAATTTTGGATAATATTTGTTTTGAATTAAAAGTAAATTTACATGTTTATTCACCTTATTTTTTGTCAATCTAGCCGGTACTACTACATAAAATGATTTCTTTTCCATTTCAATAAGTTCTAAAGCGTAAACGTTTACAGAAATATCATTAAGTTTTTCAAATTTGGTTATTTTTGATAATTCCATTGGACAATCTAAATCCTCTGTGTTCAAAACTGTACTATAATATGGATAGGACCTAGTCAAGTTTGTATTTGTACGTGCAGGATAAAGGGCACTAACAATGGCCCAGTAAAAGCAAAATTGATCTGTATTTTTAATATTTATACAACTGTGTTTCTTCAAAATTTGTTCTGGAAGTTTAATGTAAGACGAGCCGTTTCCAATTTCAAATTTATTTATATTTACTGCTAATGATATAATTTTAAATAATGCGCTACCCGACTCTTTTTCCGAAAATTCCGATAATTTATTCAATAGTTTATCTTTGATGTGGTCTTTAAACCTCTCTAATACATCAGTCGATTTATCAATTACATCGTTTTTGGTATTGAAGTACTTTATGTCTGACATTTCATTTTCATCGGTTTTTTTTTAAAATTCCCCACAAAATGTCGTATTCACTTTCAATGCAGAATGTTCCGTCAAAAGTTTCCTAATTTTATTTTGAAAAATAACTACACAATCTCCTAAAAATCGGTTCAAGTCTTTATGAAGTAGGTTGACTATAACCCCCGTCTTAATCCTACTCTTAAAACTCGATTCTACATTCGCCCATTTAACTCTACTCTGTAATTTGGAATTTAAACCTGACCCTACATGCCTATTTAAAATTAATTTCCTAAAATGTTTAAAGTGTCCCACGTAAGTTTCCAATTTTCTCAAAGTTCCCATAGATAATTTATTAGGTAACTTTCTACGAATTGCCGCATTACATAATTTTATTTGTCTGTGCATTCGTTTTAGCCAAATCTCAGCGTCCCTACTGGTAAATTTGTCAAAAAGTATTTTTCTCAATTTTTTCATTGAAATTAACAAACGGTCTGATTGTTCAATTAAAGTGTTAACAGACTTCATTGGAGCGGTAAATATATAAATCGAGAAAAATATCACTTACCCTTTTTAATTCTCCTGAATTTCGAAGGATGTTAGGGGGTTTGGCTTCCCCACGTCTATTTGGCCCCTGTATGTGATGTTGAATTTTAGGCTGCTAAACTCAGCTATGTGCGGTCGGTATGTTTCCGTCACCCTCTGGGGTAGAAATACAGTCTTGTCTTGTAGTTCTAAGAGTACAGCCTCCCCAAATTTGGTTTTCACGATTTGACCCGCTTTTATTTTCACCGGTGTATCTTTCGGCAGATCGGTTAGTTTCACAACTGGTTTTTTTTCTACAAGAGACACACTGTTTATTTTAGTCAGGTCCATCTATAAAGAAATTAAATTTGATGATAATTGAAAACGCGGAAACATTTACTGTTGCAAATTGAAAAAACTCACCTTCTGATATTTTTGGTGAAAAAACTCTTGGTCCTTGGTTGGAGCGCTTCTCAGCAAAAACACTGAAATCAAATTTGATGATAATTGAAGATGCGAAAATAATTACTGCTTTTATAAAAAGTTGTTGAAAACTCACCTTTGTTTTTCGTCACACACACTAGTTTCTCAGCAAAGATTTTTTTTTTATATGCTTCTAAGCAAAACTCTCCGTTGAAATTTTACGGTCAGCTTCTCAGCAAAAACTACTCTCTCCCGGCTTGCGTTTGCTTATTTTTGTGTGTCTTTCCCACCGTGTGCAAAAAACACGTGTCGTGACTTTGAGATAGTGAGTTTTTGTAATGGGAATTGCAGTGTGATTTCCTGTTATATTTTCCTCAAGTTTCCTTTTTGTGTTTAAATTTCAGATTGTAATTTCCTATTTACAACGGGTATTGTAGATAAAAACTTCTTATCTCAAGGCTGCAACTTCGTGTGCGCTATTTTTGTGGTAGATAAAAATTTCTCATATGTAACGTTCGTAGGAATTTCAGAAAAAACAATTTAATTATTTGCAAAGTTTATTTAAAAAAAAAATATTGATAAAAAGAAAATAATTTTTGTTAATAAAGTTTTGAGATGATTTAAAAGGTCTCCATTAGGACATGGGATATCAAATAGGTTCCAATTAAAGGGTCCGGACAACAAAAAGCTGAGTTTCTGCAAAAGAAATGTCACATTTTCGGTATTTTTCCACATATTATTGATGTTTGCTTAAGATCCCAATCCCTGCCACGCCTCTGGAGTATATTCGTGTACCGAAAGAAATGTACAACGACTCCGTCACTGGTTTTCAAATACTGTATTACCTTCATAAATGAAGTTTTTCCTGAAAAACATGGGTTTTATTGAAACACTCTGTATATTCATCAACTTTTATATTACATGAAGATTGGAATTTTCGTTTTACAAATTTCAAAATAATTTTTAAAATTAAAACAAATACAGCCACTAATATTACACATGACATTGCGAAAACATTATTAATTTCATTTTTTATTTCCTTTTCTGTTCTGTTGAACATGGTGTTGGTTGAATACGTCTTAACGGATAAGTAGTTCGCGGTAGTCTACGGGCTAACTGATGAACCTCTTCAGGCACCCAGTTTATACGAAGACTGCTCCACGTCTGACCTACCTTATCAGATAAACTAAGATTCTCCATTTGTTTCATAACCTCACTTTTATCTCTATAGAAAGCAATATCTTTCTTTAATTCACCAATGCTATTAATAAACTCTTCAATTCGACGTCTGTACTCTTCTGGAGACATATTACGAAAGAGAACATTCTCATACGTAGAACCGTTTGATGATCGTTTGACTTAACGACGTGACATTTGACATAACGATGTGACGTTTGACATAACGATGTGACGTTTGACGTGATGACGTGACGTTTGACGTGATGACGTGACGTTTGACGTGATGACGTGACGTTTAACGTAACAGCTAACCTGACCCAAAGAGTTACTTTTAACCAACCTGGTATATCAGCGCTCCCGCTGTCATCGCAACGGATCTGTCTCGATTACGTCACACAGCAAGAAGCGTACGCGCACATTGCAGCATGTAATACCTTTCTTCGCATCCAATATACATGAGAGCTCATGGCAGCATGTGTTGAATGCCTTGCTATAGACCCGTAGGTTGTGGGATCGAATCTCACTGAAGTCAAAGTTTTTTTAAAATTCGCGTCAGCCAACGCGGAGCGGCCCTCTCTCTCACACTCATTGACTCCATGACTCTCTCTCTCTAACACACTGTTTTCCCCATACTGATCGCTGAACTGTCTTAGTATATCTACTCTGACCTAAAGGTAGGAGATTATGTCTGGGTAACGGATTTAAGAGTTTATGCTTAAATATTAAAAACCTCGTTTATACCTAATCGAATCAAACTCCGGAACTTACCGAAGAAGCAGGTGGCACCTGATACCAGTACCTTATTATACTCAGCAACAGTTTACCCCGGCATATACTCCACCCGATAATTATCAACCTCTAAATTGTAATAATAAAAGTTCAAATTTGACAGAAACAGATAAAGAGTGTAAGCGGAAAGACATTGCGCTAGTGCGCCTGAAAGTGTATCCCGGAAAGACATAATTCATGTATGGGCGTCTTCGGATATTCAAGGTCATGAGTCTCTTCCCTTGCCTTGAGTCGTATTGACAATAATGATTCAAATATGTGGAGTATAACATTACAAATTTTTATCTCAAACAATTCACGTTTAATCAGGTCTGAGATGAAGCGTGAGGAGTGCGGAGCGCTCATCCAAACATGCCATGGTTTGAGTTGAACAAGGAATCCAAGTCCTAAAGGTGGAAGACTTTCAAATTTCAGTTTCAGTGGAAAATGTTATTCTTGATGAAAAGTTCCGCTTGTTCTAAAACCCCATAAAATGGGATAAAATGTAAGTTCAATATTAACTTAACAATATTAACTATACAAGGATTATAATCACTATCAAAAATAACAAAACAATATAATAATGTAAGGGACACTAAGTTCACAAAAACCTCTATTCAATATATTCTCCCCCAGCTTCAAAACATCTCTCAATTCTCTTTCTACATTCTTTGTGAGTTTTTCGCAGCATTTATAATTTAACGTTAACGGCATCAATGATAGCTCATTTCAAGTCTTCAATATTATGGTTTGAATTATTTGTGTAAACTGTTATGTTGGCGGGTTCAGTAATAGCAAACACTCGAGTGTTTAACGTTTCAACTTTATTTATAAAGAAGTCCCTCGCGTACAATAGTTTTACAATATAATCTCTAGCCTCCTCGCCGACTGTTCTCTCGTTCCCCCAGCTGACTTCACACCGGTCTGCCATCTGACAAACGTGACAGTGTTGCCATCGGCCAAAGTACTGTAACGTTTATTTTAATTTATATTTACACATTTATATGTACGGTCCTTAATTTACTAATTTATATTAAACACTAAACTAACTAACTACACTAATTTATATGAACGTCACTGAATAACACTTTATCGATCGCTTTCCTTCAGTATAAGCACTAGATGTCCATCTATGTGATTATGTCTCAACTATCCGATGACTGTTGACTGTTAACTGTTTTTTAACTGAGCCCTGTGCGGCGATGCTCATATTTATATGGCAAAGGTAGATTTCTGGAATACTCTCGATGTTCTCTGGCCACCGGTAGGTAGTCTATGGAGGGGATGGCAGTCTGAACTCTCGAAATCTCTGGAATGTTTTCGGCTAGTGGCTTGAAGAGACGCAGGGCTGAGTGGACGCAGGGCAGGTAATCTCGAAAATTCTCGATTACAGTCATAGTCGTCTCACGCGGGAATTTCACTGGGACACTCGCGTAACAGTAACTAACAGAACATCTCCCTTTCTTAGATCTAATTAAATTCACAAACATACATATTGATCTAAATACCTAGGTTTTTTGATTTCACGTCTAGGTCTAATATTTGAGTTTTCTATAATTGGTTTAGGGGAAACAGTGTCGTTTGAGTAAGCATTCATTTTAGGGGAAGTGAAACTAGTTCCAGAAACGGCCGAGAGATCCACTTTCAGACGCACTATAAAAATTCATAGAATTTTTGAAAAATATTTATGATGAGAAAATTCAGGTCACAATATCATCTACTCAATTCAACTCAATTCCATACCTCATGAATATCAATTCCGTGATTCAGTGACCACATCGTTTGGAAATAATCCTGCATTCTCTGCTTTAGTTCTTTGGGAATCTGGTGCAGAGTGAGAAAATCCTTGAGATCTCTCCATTTTTGTTGATAAAGAGATCGCCTTGAATACATTCTCTGGATGATCGCAGTCACGTTACCAAAAACCACTGCGTGCATCAAAGCTGAAAATTGAATATACAGAAATATTAATTTGAATCCACTGATCTTACGTTAAATATTATGTGAATATCTCCTGATCCACCCATCAAGATAGAATTTAATCACTGAATTAATATAACTCGAGCTTGGTTTATATATACAGGGTGTTCATCAAGTGATTGTACATGGTTCAGTACAATTGATTTCCAAATATTGTGATTCAAAAAACTAGCATCTATTAAATATTAATATTAAGAGAGATACAGGGTGCTGGGCATGGAATTTTTATTTTTTTTTTTTTACAAAAACTCCAACACTTTTTAACGTTATGCACAAAAATATCATGTGAGTGGTGTTTGGATATGGGAAATTATAATTTTCCATCTATCTTAATGTATTTTCTAGATGGAGCCACAAAGGCCACGTATGCGGCACACATGTACGCAAAACTTTTTCACTTTTTACATTAGCGCTACTTTTGTGTAAAATCACATAACAACAACAAAAGAAAAGTATACCTGTTGGTATTTCCAGATCTAAACGGTCCTAGATTGCATGATTGATATTCAATTGGATTATATTCACATTTTCAAGTGGAAATTCATGCCATAGGAATTTTACTGACTTCACAAGTGTTTTTTTTTTATTGAAGTGAGAATTTATTACTGTATTTCGTTCCATTGTATTATAGCTTCATATACTGACGCGACCTATTGAAGAGTTCCGTATCTGTCCACAAATTATCGCTCCCAAAAATTTCATTATCGTTGATAAAGATAGCTGGAACATTCCTCGAACAAAAAAACAGGATGGATAATGAAGATATTACAAGAAACTTCAGAGCTATAGTGCCGAAACTTAAATCGAACGAAGATTTTGAAGCTCTTAGTCTAGTCGGCTTTGTTTCAAAAGCGGTTTATTTCCAATCAAGTCATGAAAACCTATCTGTTTCAAAGCAGGTATGCTGGGAAGGTAGAACGATCTGATAGGTCTTTTATCATTACGGGAAAACTTTCGGTTATACTGGAAATGCAATTTTCAATACAAATAATTTTTCCAAAGATTTTAACGATGAAAGCGGTCGACCTAAGTTACCGCTGAATGATAAGTACAAGGATACAGTGCTACTTATTTATGAAGTCTCAGATTTTCCGCATAGAAGTTGAAACAATTTTGGCGCTTCTTCCAAATCACATTTTCGTCGTTCCATCCCAATGCTCACGTGTGATAAACTCGCAAGAGCAGAATCGTCAACCTTGATGAACGGACCCGAATCAGCTGTGGGCATTCCCTGATGATCAACTTAGAAGAGTGGGTAGAAGAACAGCACAATAATCACTGGAAGAATACGCCCAGGAACAAACAGAGGGTTTTTGCGACGGAACAAGCGAAGTATGTGAGACTGAAAAAATTCGTATAGCTTGGAGCATGCACCACGATACTAATACAGCTGAATGCTTAGGCTGTGAAGTGAGTGAAACAGATCCATATTTATGCTAACAAAAATAGCTTCAAGCAGATATTAACCTTATATGGTAATAATTCATTGTGTACTTGAGTAATTAGAATTAAAATTCCCAAAAACAAGACCAACAGATCAATTTTTGGTATGGTATAAAGCGACCGTCCCTTCGGCTGGACAATTCAAGCACTGAAAACGACTTAATATTATATGGTAGGATTTGAACGAGAGTGAACTGAAAAAATGTATGCGGTAACAAAAAGTGTCATATAAGTTCCGCCAGAAGCTTCAGTTCAGCCGTTTTTTTAACATACTAGAATAAATTTGAGGAATATTTTTCATCATACTTGGATGGGCGACGCTAAAACGACCTTTCCAAATCTGCTATTTGGTAAAAAAGTTAACTCGCCTTCGACAGTTATGTCACATCTTGGATCATACAATTTAAACATAACTTCGAAATCAGCTATGACAAACCCTTCATTCTTCTGGAACTAGAAACAAACTAAATTTCACCATTTAAGCCCATTTCAGAAGTTGCTCACACTTCTAGAAGTGATATCATGTATTGTGATAATGTCATAGGTCTTAGGGGCCCATTCTTTAACTCTTCCTATGAAATTTGGAGGCCGTTGAAAACTAAACTGGCGCTAATATCAAATCGGTATAAGCCCACCACTTCACCCTTAAAATTTCAAAGGATTCCTTCGAAACGTTAGTATACTTTAAACTAATCTAGCATTTCGTTACTACATACCACGTGGTAGGTATACTTGAAGAACTAGGAATAGTGTCAGGATTTCCATGTTCGTCGACATCCAGTGAAAATTTACGAGATTCACCTTCTGACGATACCTTTGTTGGTTTCTGGATTATGTTGGTTTGCTTAAATTTGGAAAGTCTTTTTTATTCTTAATTTAGTTTAAACATGAGCGACATTCTGTTCCAAGTAATTGAACGTTTCCAGCCTGTTTGTAGTATTGAGTTAATTTTCGTCGTTTTTCTATTTTTTCGTGAATAGTTCACTTGTTTCTTTGAGATTTTGGACATACTGAGACATAACCAAACGGTCATTAAGATAAATCGAATCTGGGCTGTTTATGTCTTTTCCTGTAATTCCTGTACCTATATCCTCAAAGCGTTCCGAGGCAGTATAGGATAAGTTTAATTTGATAACAGGAGGATTCCTATCGTATTTGTTTGTTTTTCAAGCAGTTATCCACGAAAAGTGCTATCACTTCAAACATTATTAACAAATAATATCTACAACTAAGATTTGGACTCTGTCCATGCATCTCTGTCTTGATTTGTACACATGATAGTATTTTATTTTCTCTTTCCGCTCATCGATTGATTAGATATCGGTAAGGGCTTCAGTAGGTACACATGATAAACTTGGATACATAACTATTTGAATGTATGTTGTACAGTTACTATGAAAACTTGCGATAAAAAATCATTCCGAAAATGAAGAGCGTAAAATTGAATAGATGAGGATTTTACTCCATGTAGACCAATACTGGATAATGAAATAGGACAATTCAATTTGTTGAAATCTACATAATGTTTAACTCAAAATTGTGACGCGCTTCGCTAACACAGTAGCTTTCTCAAACGAATGGAGGTATAATGAGAAATTTTCAATTTTCACAGTGCCTTGATACTGAATTTCACGGATGCTTAAAATGAAAGTATCATCTATTCCAGATAATCTCACTAACAACCTAATGAATATAAACAATAATTATCACTTATTAAAACCTTTCCACCTAAAAAGGTAACTGTAGGATTGTTGTTAACGAATTTCCAGGTAAACTTGTCAAATACATTACAATACAATACAAAAACATCTATTTTAAAATGATGCCTAAGTGTTCCGACAATATATTGATTTTTTTTTTCGCAAAGATATTCGCGAAAAAAAAACTAACTACCTTAAAGTCATTCCTTCAAATTTTTGTTAACGAAGTCCTAGCGACAGAGGAAGAAACTGTGCATGCAGTGTTCTAAAAGAGCAGCGCTGCTATGTTGCAATCGTTGCTTATTCAGAGCCAATTAGTGTAGACACGTTCCTATAACGCCATGTCTATCGGTTTGCCTTAATTTCAATGTATGGTAAGGGATTAACAAAATATGAATATTCAATTGAACATCGTTTGGAAGTCTGTGAGTTTCTATCAATTGCTCAAATTTCCACTATCACTGTTACTATTTCTTGCCAACATTTTTGCCTTATTCCATATTTTTCCCTTTTCTTGAAAAAATTTTCCAACTCTGCTGTCCCATGTTTCTCTTGGTCTCCCGCGTCTTCTCTTATTTGAATTTCTTGTCTTCCATACTTGTTTATAACTTGTCTGTTATACAGCATTTTTTGAGTTAACTGTATAAACCCTCACTTCGTGGAATCTACTCATCATATGGTTTTAAATGAAACTAACTGTTTCTAAATGACTCCACAATATATTTGAAAAAATGTGTAAATTGCAAGTAAATTATTTGACAATTGTTTCGATAAATATATCATCATCAGAATGACAGAAGTTACTTTTGACATGATGTATACTTGATATATATTTGGCTAGTCCAAATAGTGCCTATCTAGTGATTGACTTAATATATATGAATAGAAAAAAGAAAAGAAGAATTTTCAAATAGTAGCTTTGATATTATTAGCCCTATGGGGATATTCTGGATATCTTTGTCCCATTTGAGATCAGTATAACTGTGCAATGATACCTGGCGTGAGAAGGAAAACGCGCGGATTAAAATAACTTCGTTATTTAATAGCCAATCTCTGGAATACCACGAACAAAAGAGTCGTGTTCGATTTCTACCTCAATTAGGTTCAAAATGTTTAGGCATAGGTTTTGTCACCCCAAATCGCGAAAAGAATGTCAAATCATCCCAGCTGTTGAAATATTAATTTATATGATAAATCCTTCTGGGGTTTCCATGAAAGATCAAGTTAAGATCGTCTTAATCGTCATCGTCATGATCAAATAAATTATTCATAATTATTTTCTCAATAAATAATGAAGACAAGCCACTGCTAAAAAAAAGGAAAATACCACAACAACAACACGCATGTAAAATAGTAAACTTACTGTCAGATTGAAGTTTAGATGACATTAAGGAGAACTTTAAGCGGCACAATTCTTAGGCTTAACTAAGTACACCTTAAGGTACACCTTAAACCTCAGTTGATAACCCGTGCAAACCAAATTGTTATATTAAGGTCACCTTAAAGTTGAGCTTCACTTATCTTTCGCTAAGTATAACCGGTGCAAATGGCCCCTAATAATAAATTAGCTGAAAGACTAACCTAACCTAACCTAACCTAACCTAACCTAAATAATATACTCAATTAGGCAATCCAAACCACGTGATAGAAATGTCAACAAAATTGACGTTGGTTGGCACACAAAGTGAACCCAATCTGGATGATCCTTGTTCTCCAATAATGCAGGCTCACCTATTAATCATAAAAATGTATTAAGAGACTAAGACCACTAAAATTTCCTTTTTCAAAACACAGAAGAAAGTTACTTTTCCATAAAGTTTTAGAAACTTACCAGTTATAAAATGTTTGCTGCAGACTCTCTGATATTTTAGCTTTGATTCGGTTAAATCATCACGCTTTATGGATGCTATCCACAAGGCCCTACGTGTTTTCGATAACTCATTTTTATGTGGCTTATTGGGTAAACTGAGTATGTTGGGAATTCTATAAAACGACACATTGTCACGATCACCTCGAGATCCACAGTTAACAACAATACAAGTCACAGGCATAATAATAATAATAAAGATCTCTAAAAATACTGGAGAAATAACAAACAACAAAACTAGCTAGAAAATACGAATATAAAACACTCTTTTCACTAAGCTCAAACGGTTGTTTACGTACATGTGTGCCATCCACTGTCATTTGGAATTGAATTTGACAGGTCGTTGGATTGCCTAATGACTATGGATATATTTCTAAATACTCAATTCAAAATTCCATAGAACTAATCAAAAAATTGAAAACATACAACTTACAAGAAAACTCTAAACTAATTTCATTTGATGTTACCAATATGTTCTCTAAAATTCCGCCAAAAGAGTGCATAACACTTGTAAGAAAGTTGCTAGAGGATAAAAACATCCATCCGGGAATAATATCAGACATACTTAATTTATTTGACGTTTGTATTAATCAGAACTATTTCACTTTTGATAGTAAGGTATATATTCAAAATGAAGGTTTACCAATGGGAAGCCCTATATCACCAATTTTGGCAAACATTTTTATGGACAGTTTGGAAAGAAAGATCTTTGAATGTAATCTTTCAAAAAATATTTTATTTTGGTATAGGTATGTAGATGACATATTAACGTGTTTTGTAGGTAGTGAACGACAATTAATAGTAGTTTGTGCAACTAGTGTGGATGTGATGGCCATATCGCACGAGGACGAAGTTTGAGCACGACGCCGTAGGCGGAGTGCTCAATCGTTCGAGTGCGATATGGACAATCCACACGAGTCGAACAGTATATTTTTTCTACGACCCACTTGAAAAATCTAGAAAATAAACATATTAATAAACTGTTATCTCGACTGTAATATAACTTCAATCTCAAAATTTCTAACAATTTTCATAATTTTACCAATCAATATCAAGCGGAATAATTATTTAGAAATAAAATAAAAAAAAAAAATTTCTTCAATGGGAATCGAACCCTGTACCTAGTGCGCAAAAACCTAATATGCTAACAACTCAACCACCGAAGAATGTTTTCACTGGTATCTATAACGTTACATGAATTACAAAATTTTATAAAAGCTGACGTCTATCAAAAGTCCTCTTAAATACCCATTTTATTCTGTTTTCAGTATTTGTTGTTAATTTATACGGATTATTTTATTTATGTTTATTATTGTTAATAAATATTCTTGATCCAGTGCTTCTAGGGAAGCCTTTTTTTCGATAAGTTATTTTGACGTTTCTTTGAAATTCAAAGAAGGGGAGTTGACGAATACTAAACGCGAATGCTGATTGGTGGATTTCATATACGTTCTAGGATGTATATGAATATATACGTTCAGTTAACTGATATGGCCTACATTTCCATTCTGTAAACTGTGCGAAAAATGGATAATATACATGTGGGTGTAGAAAAATATGTTTTTCAATTATATTAATAATTTACACCCAAAAATTAAATTCACACTGGAAGTTGAAGAAAATAACTCAATTAATTTTCTTGATTTAAAAATTCAAAAAGTCAATAATGTACTGGACTTTTCAATTTACAGAAAACCAACACATACTGATGTGACTATACCATATGATTCCAACCACCCCATGTCACATAAACTAGCAGCATACAATTCGATGATTCATAGAGCATTTTCGGTTCCTATGAACAAATTCAATTTTGATAGAGAAATTAATACAATTAAACAAATAGCCACATCCAATGGTTATCCTTTACATTTAATAAATAAATTACTTAATAAAAAAGAGAAAAAGATGGCGTTACAACTAATATTTCCTGAACAAACTAAAGAAGTAACAAATTACAAAACCATCACTTATGTTGGTAATATTTCCAATAATATTTCAAAGATAATATCTTCAGCAACATTACAACAATTTCTTTCAAAACAGAAAACAATGTAGGTAGAAATTTGCTAAATGTAAAAACAAAAATAACCCCATTAAGAAAATCTGGGATATACAAACTTAAATATCTTCTGTATGTTCCTTGTGGTATATTATTCATTCTTTTTTTAATTTCTTGGGAAATTAAACCACAATATTTTTAAATTCTTTATTTCAACGTTTCGGTAGCGTTCCAGCTACCGTTTTCAATTCAATACATAAAATCACAAAACTGAGTATACATACATATTTTGAAAACTTAAATATTCACAAACAAAAAAAGTATCAAGAAACGCGTTTTATTAACAACATTTCCAATATAAGCGAAAAAACGCGCTATCCCAATTTAAAAACCGTTCCTGGAACGTGCACTTCACTGGATTCCATTTCTAGTAGACTATCATATCGTTGGAATGTCATAAAATGAAATATTTCATTTGACATTTTACCGGGGATATGATCTACTATGAATGGACCTTAATAAAAATTTGATAACAAAATTTTGCAGTCTTAAACTTCAAAATATTTTTGATTGTCTAGTTGTCAAATTTTTTCCGTTGTGTCAGTTAGGAATAAAAATCAATTTTTACTCATTTTTTCTTGAAAACGGTAGCTGGAACGCTACCGAAACGTTGAAATAAAGAATTCAAAAATATTGTGGTTTAATTTCCCAAGAAATTAAAAAACAAACTTAAATGTCCGGATTGTAATGCTGTCTATCTTGGTCAAACCAGTCGTAATTTTAAAATTAGGTACAGTGCGAGTATACAGATTAAAACAACCAGATGAATCACATTATGCAAATCACCTACTTGACACTAAACATTCAGTAACACCTAACACAGAACCAGAAATACTACATGTTTGTGATAGGAAGCAAGAACTGGACTTCCTTGAAGAATTAGAAATTAGAAGACACTTAACAGACCCACAATATGAAGTCCTCAATGAACAGCTGAATCTAGGAAGTTCTCCATTATTAAACTGTCTTCTTAAGTAATAATTGTAAAGATCAGCAGATATAGTTTTCCTGGTTTCCTATATCATTGCACAGTTATACTGATCTTAAATGGGACAAAGATATCAAGAATATCCCCATAGGGCTAATAATATCAAAGCTACTATTTGAAAATTCTTCTTTTCTTTTTTCTATTCATATATATTAAGTCAATCACTAGATAGGCACTATTTGGACTAGCCAAATATATATCAAGTATACATCATGTCAAAAGTAACTTCTGTCATTCTGATGATGATATATTTATCGAAACAATTGTCAAATAATTTACTTGCAATTTACACATTTTTTCAAATATATTGTGGAGTCATTTAGAAACGGTTAGTTTCATTTAAAACCATATGATGAGTAGATTCCACGAAGTGAGGGTTTATACAGTTAACTCAAAAAATGCTGTATAACAGACAAGTTAAACAAGTATGGAAGACAAGAAATTCAAATAAGAGAAGACGCGGGAGACCAAGAGAAACATGGGACAGCACATTTTTTCAAATATATTGTGGAGTCATTTAGAATCAGTTAGCATCTTTTGTGGGTAATGATTAGATCCTTTCTTATTGCTATTTTTCTCACTCCATCAATTCTTTTGACTCCTTTAACTCCACTCTTCTGGATACTTCATTTCTACTGATTGTATTTTGCTCTTCTGTCTGCCTGTTAGTGTCCACGATTCACAACCAAACGTCAGAATAGGTTTATATATGGTCTTCGATACATTCAATTTTGTCTTAATCAATATTTATTTTTTGCTTATAAAAGCCTGACTCAGAGACTGCATAGTACAATGATTTTAGGTTTATCATTTATTTCATTTTCCTTTTTCCCGTTCTCTTGTACCTATTCTTATACCTAGATATTCGAAACTTAATCTATCATAACAATGTGTAGTGAATAGACAAAGACATATTTCGTAAGATAAATTGTTTTGATTGATAATTGGTCAATACTTAGTAATGCGCGAATTATGTAGTTGAATGAGCTACAGGAATTAAGTACACGTCCATACTGTTGCCGGTGCTCATTCATTTATTGTAGTGTAAGCATTTTTGTTGGGTTATAGATCTGTAGACATGAATTTTGATAATTATTAAATAAAGTTATGCTAAACGAATAAGTTTATTCTTTTCATTGGAAGTATGTGAGTTATAACTAAAAAGGCTAGAATTAACAGAACCTGAAGATATACTTTGAACATTAAACAAAGTATATCACAATTGTCTACTTATATCTTTATGTTTCTATGTTTCTTTTCTATCGCCTTTTGCTTTGTGTTCATTCAATTTCATCCCATATTTTTCGAGGGCACAATTCCAAATCTCCAAGTTCTTTTGTAAATCAACCTCCTTTCCAGCCACAGTGACTATATCATCTGCTAATGCTTCTTCTGACACCTGTTCCATTTTCATATATATCTGTATCCTACCTTGAATTTTTTAACCTCCCCCTTGCCTCAATCCTTCTTTTGTTGTGGAAGCTTCTGAGATGCTGTTATGATGTATAGTGGAATTATTGTTTCTACTGTATATATTTCTCAATACTTTGATCATTTTATTTTCTATTTGTCTCAATGAAAGTATTTTCCATAGTCTATTTCTTGGTCGATAAAATCTAAATATACTCCTTTGTCTTCTTCTATTGTATTCTCCATCATCTGCTCCAATGTAAATTTGTGATCCTGAATGCTTCTTTTTTTTTCTAAATCCACTTTGACATTCGCCTGGTTCATTTTTTGTTACTAATCCAATTTTTGCGTCCAGTATTTGTTCGTAAATTTACATGGAAACATTCAGTGAATTAATTCCTCTGTAGTTATTACAATCGTATGCATCTCCTTTCTTATAATATATTGGTTTTATTGAAGCTGTTTTTAATTCTTGTAGTTCTTCGTACCAAACTTTATAGTACAGCTAAACAAGTATTTCTGTTCCTTTTTATCCCATATATTCGGTCACCTCATTCGTTACTTTGTCACTGCTGCTGCTGCCATGAAATGTCATCATTTGACTTTGACAGTATAACTACCTACCGAAGGTGACTTTTATTAGAATGGATTCAGAAAGTGGAAACGAATTCAACTGCACTCCACCACAAGTTCTACAAACTGCCAGTTTGACGATTTCCTGGGAAACAGGATGGATACGGCACAAAAAGTTGTGGACTCAATTGGATGTTATCTCCAAATCCGAGGTCTGAAAACATCGAAAATAATACATACCTCCACTACTCAAATATTGATAAATAAAAATGTGGAATCTTCCCCTACTACCCGTATAAATATTTCTAGCTGCGCAAATCTCACCATCAATATTGTGAACAATAGATGAGTTTTTATTATAGCTCCCAAAATGGGATTGTTTGCCATAAACCATTAAGTTTCTTCAATAAAATATTCTCGTTCGTTTGATTTGAATGGTGAGCACTCAGTCATGGAAAAAGTATAGTATTCTACTTTCGTGTAATGGCTATAACAAGCTCGTTGAATAATATACTATTACATCATCTGCTATTATATACTGTGAAATTATATTTTTTCCAACTTGGACATGTGTTTGTTCGTTTATTACTTCCCCCTTAATATTCTTCCACTACTCCTAGTAATTCCTGGAAATATCCTTTCCACCTTCTCATTATTTGAGTATCTTCCGTTATTATCATCCCATTACTGTTTTTCATCATTGCTACTACCTCTGTTCTCCCTTTCTCCAATGTTTTTGATATTTGTGAAACAATTTTGGTTCGTTTCACCATTTGTCTCCATTTTTCCCCAAATTCAGTCAACTTGCTACTATTTGCAATCGATAATAATTTTTCTACATTCCTTTTCTCTGTTTTATATCGCTCATGATTTTCTTCTGTTCTGTTATTTGGGTACAGTTCCACTTTCATCTCTTGATTTTTATATGACTCTTCATTTCTCCCGACCACCAGGTCTTCTATTTTATGTAATTATTTTTCCAACTACTTCCATAGATCTCTTCAGCTGTCTCCAGATGCATATTCTCAAATTTATCCCACATAGTGACCACATTGCTATTTTCAAGTTTTTCCGAAATGTTTTGGAATTTTGTATTCAGTGCTAGTCGGTATCTTGCTGCAGTTTCAGTGTCCCTAAGTTTGTACGTTTGAATTGATCCGTATTCTACTGTTTTTTTTGGTTTTGAACCACTTCTAGTTTTTTTATTTTTTTTTTATTTTGGAGTTATGGTCACTACCAATTTCTGGTCCTCTACTCACTTTTGTATCAAGTACACTTCTCCTGTTTTCTCGTCCTATCAATTCTCATTTCGATTTTTAATTTTTGTTGTGAATTTATGGATGTTTTTGTGTTCGAAAACTGTATTCGTCAGGAACAATTGATGCATCTCAAAGAAATCTAGCATCCTCACTCCATTACTGTTTCTACAACTTTCTCCATGTGATCCAATTACTGACGCGTATTATTTATCTTCATTTCCTACCCTGCAGTTGAGATCTCCTGATATTATCATTTTTCCTTGGGCGTGTCCTGTTATCAATGTTAATTGTTCCCAAAAATTTTCTTTATTTTGTACTGTATCGTCTTCGTTTGATCCATACACTATTATAAAGACTTTCTCGTTTTTGATCTAATCTTCAAGTTCAATTGACAATATTCTTTCAGACCATCCTCTCCAGTTGACTATTTGCTGTTCCAATTCCTCATGTATAATACATCTAATTCCTCCCCATTGTCCATTTTCATCATTGTTTGCCCTTTTTAGCTTCTGTAATTGCCAGTGAGTCTATCTCGCTTCCTTGAACTCTTTTTTTAACTCTTTTTCTTTATCTAATATGCTTCTTGTGTTCCAAGTACCAATCTTGATTTCTCCGTTTTTTTTCATTTTTCTGGAACTATTTCCGTATTTTCCGTTAATTTCGTTACTATACTCGATAGTCGAAATTCTGTACAGTGACTCATCGCTCTTACTGTCCATAAAATCAGCAGATTTTACTTGTGCTTGCAATCCGATTTTTTCCGTATCATATTTTGCATGTTATTTCAAGATCTTCCGTATTAGTAACATCAATCTTTAGATCCATGTTCACTATATTATTCTTTCTCACTTCCTTCTCCACCCACTGGACCCTTTTATTTATCTGCAATGATTTATCATTAGTTTTTTGTTTCCATCTATTAGGAAGAGGATTTTTTTGTCTGAGTATTTCGTTCTCCTCTCGTATCTGTTTCATCTCCTTTTTAATTCCATATTAGTTATCATGTCTATTGATAGATCTATTTTTTATCTGTTTTGGTTGGTGCCATCATGTTGAATATCTTCTCTCAAGCTATTTACTCCCTCCCATCATCTGTGGAATAGTCGTCGCTATCCAATTCCATGAAATGAAGCTCCTCGAATTTCGGAATGTCATTTTCGCTTATTGAAGTATTGTTAAGTGATCGCAGAATATTATCGACATCAATTCATAAACTATTGATAACGAAAGGTATGGGGACGGCAAAAAAACTCGAATTTTCTATCCACGTTACAGATGAACTGACATTCAAAATATTTTGCTAGATCTCGTACGGCTGTATCCAACCACAAAATTCGCGATTGGAATGTTGAAATCACTACACTTTCATTGTCCTACAGAAACATCGACAAAAACGGCACACACTGTATATTTCAAAAAGCTGAAAAACTTTTCTTATATAGCTTAGTACTTTTCACGATTTGCGCCAATCCTTCTGACTGCGCCAAACATGAATTTTGATCCAAACACTATAAATTTTTTTATTTTATTATCAAATTATGAAATCAAACAATTTTAATTTGTTAAAGCTACATTATATTTGAAATTGTTTTATTTCATAATTTAGTATAGATCTACATCAAGTAAAAGCCTCATCCATTCAACTATTTCATTATTCCTATAACAAATTCACTACAAGGGGATCACACAAATAGTTAATTCTCATATTATGAAAGTAACTGAGACCGTTATAGTGATGAGATTACCAGTTTCCTAGTATATTTTAATATATCCGTGTGGGTTTGTGTGAAATGTGTAATATATCAAGTCAGTCAATCGAGTTACCATGAAAACGAATCAATGGACGCAATTTTAATTTGATTATTTTTTCCGTATGATTTTAAGCCAATCAGAACGATCAGTGTTAGTAGTTAAGTCAGGGTAGGGGATCTTTGAAGGCGCATGGATGCTGCCACATAAAAAGTCCCGTCAGTACTAAAATTTGTAATTTGATGAAAACTGTAATGCCATTAGGGGTAGTTCTAGATTCTTCCACATATATATTAGCGCTGACCATACCTGACAACCACTGACAACTGCTTATTTGTGTGTGTTGATTATTCGTATTTGGATTTTATTGTTTATAGTGGGACTTTTATTTCAAGAGACAATTTCAAGAATATGTTTTGTGAAAGACTGTAATGTGAGGTGCATACGGTAAGCTTTATCTTCATTAAAAAACATGTTCCATCAAATAGGAAGTGGCAGAAGTAGTAGTTATATTCTTCCATACAACTTTGAACCTCCCAGCATTATTTTTTTTCATGTTTGTCATTGAAATATGTTTCATTTATTGTATACTTTTTTTATTCAATAAAATATGTTGATGATTATTGCATTATTTTTCGCAATTCAGGCATTATATGATCCATTTTTTGACATTTCATTTAATTTTACTTGACTTTTCATTGTTATTATTGTAATATCAATCTTATGTTGAGTAATTTTGAATGAAATATCAAAAACTGGATCGTGAATGTCATTTTGCAATAAAAGTAAAATTATAGTAATTTTGAATATACCGCAAAAAACTGTAAAATTATAGGAATCTTCTTTTTCGGCTATTAGCGAAGTTCACAACCTGATTTGTGCTAGAGGTACTGACGGGACTCTCAAGGTACCCGTATGAATAGAGGGCGCCACGGGTCAGTTTCCCATCTATAAGTATTTCTTTATCTATGAGTTAAGTTACCATAAATGCACATAATATAGTCAAAGGCACTCTTATCGTGCGGGTTCAAAGGTCACTAACCATATGTATCAAATCAGAAAACACAGAGGTTACCAAAATGTGAGAATACACTGATTGACGAATTTGCACTTCTTCTTTCGTTTTCGAAACTGAGTACCATTTTTTTGCTTGAAAATACAAAAAAAAAAACGGAAAATTGCTACTTATTATTCATATTGTCACTTTGAATTGTCAAAGTGAGAAAACTGACATTTAAATGAAAACTCTGCTGGTGAAAGACTTTTTAGAATCGCTGAAAACTAAATACATATCCTTCTTTTTCTCGTCAAAATTGCATAAGTCTGTCATAATCATCTCACGGATTTCATTTGGAAGTTATAATTAAACGCAATAAAAGAAAACAAAAACTGTAAGTATGTCTTTGTTGAGTCGTATGACCCGCACTATAAGACTGCTTCTGACTATACGTATTATATTTTTTCGAAGGTTATTGCAATTGTTGGAATATGGGTAACTAGTAGAAAACTAGTGAAAAAGGTTGAGTCGTCATTGGTTGGAATACCTGATGCGGAAACCTAAGTATGTAGATCTTTCGTAATTTCCTGAAAGTTTCATGCAATCATCGATTATATTTTCGTATTATATTTTTTCGAAGGTTATTGCAATTGTTGGAATATGGGTAACTAGTAGAAAACTAGTGAAAAAGGTTGAGTCGTCATTGGTTGGAATACCTGATGCGGAAACCTAAGTCTGTAGATCTTTCGTAATTTCCTGAAAGTTTCATGCAATCATCGATTAATACATAGACACAAACAACCTAGCGATCCAAAAATTAATAAATGTCCCCTTAATTTTTTTCTAGGAAATTAAAACAATGACAGGAGGTGGGTGATTTATAATGGATAATCCTGTAAAAAACAAGTAATAAGATTGAAAAAAAATGAGTGGTGTACACAGGTCACTGCTTAAGAACTCTATTTTGGTTGATGCTGGAGGTGATTTAATAGCTCTCAAGCGACAAGGCGGGTGGAAACTTTTAACAACAGCCAAAAAATATGTCAATGGGTCAATAAATAACTGGTCAAGGGTCAGTAGCATCATAAATTCAATTGAAAGTAATCTACATACCTTTCCACATATCGGAAATACCAATGTAAAAAAAAACCGTACACTCCACGTCACTCTACTATTCCCCACCCTCTATTGAATTAACAGTTAGCACGTATAGTATAAATAATTGCCAATATTCCACAACTAATAATAAATATAAGTAGATGCTGAATTTGAATGGTGTCCGATTTTGTTGAATATATGATAGTAACAACAAATTTTTCTGCTGTCTGATTGAAGAATTAGGAGCGAAGAAAATCGGGAAATTGGAAGCTCCGTGATGTTTCAAAAGTCCTTAATATTCACATTATGTGCGTGTAGAGCAGGTTTCGTGGAACGATTACTATTTTGCTGTAGGACTTGATGCGTTATGAATAGTCCGATTTGATAACGGCTTTGGAAAATATAGACATGAAGCAGCAAAACCTATATTATCCCATTTGTGATTAAATGCTGCGAAGGAGATAAGAACCCCTCGGGAATAAAGCTGAAAGTGACCGTGCGCCGTGAAGTGATTAAGTAGATATTTCAAGACATAAGTAAATATACCCCGGTCAACCTCCCACAGCCGATTTTTGTCACATTAACGTCACATTTTATCGTTGAGGTTTTATTTCGTTATGCTCATTCCTTTCTAATGAAAATATTTGTATGTTTTCGTCACACAGTTCTACCACATACCACTCTAGGTATGGTTTATACAACAGCCTTTTTGGTGTGCGTCATCGTTTGTGACGTATATTCGGGTTTTGGGTATGTCGTTTATTTTATTCGCCATTTTGACACATATCTAACCTTAAATTTGATAAATAAAATCATCAGGATCGCATTCAGCAAAATTCGGAGACGATATTAAATGAATAATCACCAGCTTCTTCTTCTAACTGAAGATATTTGGGAACTTTCAAAATGCTGATGTTTTTCCGTGTATCCAGATATTGTGTTTTGAGCTCCCAATTGATAGACTGCGCTTGCGTGTAATTTAAGCATCAACCGATCAAATTTTTGTAAGTTAGTGATTAGGATTGACGTTTGTAAATCGTAATACATTTGAGCGGCGATATTTTGATTAGGATTAATCAAAGACCTGACTTTTTTCCATTTCTTTCCACGTAATGTGTTAGAAAGACATTAACAAACGATGACGCACACCAAAAAGGCTATTGTATGAGCCATATATACTTTGTTTTGTATATTAATCTCTTGTGATCGTGTTAAATTGACAGGATAATCCTTGCGCTTTGCAGTCGTATTATTTGAACTGTCAAACCGAAACTCTTTGTAACTATGCAACAAGTTACCGATGTTTAACCATTGTTTAACCTTATTATTTTGAAGTACTTAGGGTCGTTTGCACCAATCCACCTTAAATGTTCATCTCATCTAAGGTCTACTTAATGTTAAGGTGAACCTTAAACTTTAGATGGTTTGCTAATTTGCTACTTAATGAAATCTTGGATAAGTGGCGAGAAGCTATAGCAACACCGAGAAAGCTACTTTTCAATTTGTACCTAGATAATGACATGACAATTATTGATGGACATTCAAGAGATAATTTGTGTGATTTAGTTTAATTTCACGAAGTTTGATTACTGATTTGGTTTATGACTGGTGGTTTAATAAAAATGGAATATTTATAATTGTGATGAAAATAATATTAGGAAAAAGAGGACTCAAAATTTTACTGGACTAGAGAAGACAGCCCTTCTAAACCTAATATGTAGTCATAAAACAATTATAGAAAATAAAAGGACCAATGCAGTTACCTGGTGTGAGAAGGAAAACGCGTTGATTAAAACAACTTCGCTGTTTAATAGCCAATCTCCGGAAGGAATACCACGAACAAATGAGTCGTGTTCGATTTATGCCTCAATTAGGTTCAAAATGTATAGGCAGGTGAGTTTTGTCACCCTAAATCTCGAAAAGAATGTCAAATCATCCCAGCTATTAAAATATTCATCAAGTACCACAACAATAACACGCATGTCGAATAGTAAACTTATTGACAGATTGAAGTTTAGATGACAGTAAGGAGAACTTTAAGTGGCACAATTCTTAGGCTTAACTAAGTCACACATAAGGTACACCTTAAAACTCAGTTGATTACCCATGCAAACCAAAATGTGATATTAAGGTCACCTTAAATTAAAGCTTCACTTATCTTTCGCTAGGTATAACCAGTGCAAATGGCCCTTATAGTATTACTACTGATTATTTCCTTCCTATTAATTTTGACCAATCACTATCAAAACTTGGTTTGTCAAATATAAATTTAAAAATTCAAGGGTCGCTTTGTTAAAGTTTAGTTGCACCAATGTTTTTTGCTCTGCTCCTTAGCTGAGTGCCTAATACATTTGTCAACCTTTCTATTCAAGTCCATTTTCAAGAATATCCAATACTTCCAAATCATCCTCCATAAGCATCCTTCTTTAAAAATAGAAAAGAACATACCTGAAATTGGGCGTCGGAAAACGGAAACCCAAAAACGGAAAAATCATTGACATATATGTCAATGAAAACACAAGAAATCTCCACTTTCAGGATAAGTGGAGAATGAGCGAGCGAAAAACCAGCTTAAGATGACCAGCTGCTCATGGTGCAAAACATAACTTCCTTGAAGCACCACTTTACTTCAAGTCTACCTACTTGAATATCAATTGATGCAAACGGACATTTTTATTTAATTAAAAAAATGTATTGAAATGAGATGTTCATTCAACTCAGGGAATAATCCCACCAAATATTCCTCGTGCATCTAATTTGCCCTCGTTACTGAGTAATCTGTTCCAACAAATAGCATTCGCAAAAAAGCAAAATCCTTTTCTTCCACTCAGATATTAAAAACCACTCTCGCTCATGCTATTTGTTGGGAAAAAGTACTGAGAAACTTATTTTTCCGGAAAAATTGAATGTACTAGGGATATTTCCCCCGATAAAATTGCTTCCTTATCGATAATACCCTGTTCACATTTGAATGTGAAAATTTCACTTCGGATTTGTCATTATTGACAACTAGAAGTGCTTCGAAGATTATTGAAAAATGAACACGAAACGATTTAATGTCGTTACCCAAGAAAAATCATAAAAAAATAAGCAGAATCCTTTCAAACTGTTGAAAAAAATAATTTTCCCCGATTGTTCATAATAAGGATATTGTATTTGCATTTTTCATTACAATAGGCATGACGACAGTATGAAAAAATCGTCGATATTACGGTTTTAGGGGAAAGTTCACATCAAAAAAATTAAAAACACTGCATTAGTTTTATTTAAATAATTCAGATTATTGAGATTTTCAATAAAATTAAACATTAAAATACTGCAATCGGCCATTTTGACTGAAACACCAATCACAGCGAATGACGTCACGACAAGGTAAACACTGCTGTCAGTCAATACTCATTACATTCATTTTCTGTGTTTTGTTGTGAATAATAGGTACTGATTACGAATTTGGATTGATCTTTTATTATTTTACGTGTAATTTATCATCTCTACTATAACAATGAATCCAAGCTTTGTTAAGGCAAATAGTTCAAATTTGCCCAGGATCGACGTAATGATGTTGGGCGATTTCCTCGCAGCAAATCAAGAATTTTGCTCGTCTGAATTTCGAAACGTGAAAACTTCCTTGTAAGTAGATTTTGTATTTATCTTCACCCTTCATACGTACTTGTGATACTGACCCCATCACATGATATTGCATATAATTTTCCATATCCATCGGCAACTACAAAAAGACCAAAGCAAACACAACTTCAATAAGTTAGTTAAGTTTAAGAAATATAAATATAATATGATAAAATACTCACATCAAAGTGGTCTTCACAGAAATAAAGTGGCGAATTCGTAACTACGTCGTTTGGGTTTCGTCTTGCGAGCTTCAACCACTTATCCCTTATTACTTTTTTGATTGGAACATGTACAAACACTTTGTTGGGGGTTCTTATTGAAGTGTTTTTACACTGTGGTACTGCACACCACTTGTAAACCTTAGAATTCATTTTCATGACACGAATTATTTCAACGTTTTGTTAACTCACTTCGCTACGCATAAACACAATGACATGTTTACAATGTCGTGACGTCAGAGCCGACGCCATGACACCCGCGAGCTGTTTTCGCGCACTTTCTAAAAAATATTTATAAAATGGCTTCAAACTTTGTTAAACTTGGGTTTATTACCGAAATAAAGGATTTTTCGTAAATGTTGAATGTGTACCCACATTACGGAAAAGTATTTCAAAATATGTCGTCTCGCCTATTACCACAATCTCTTTATTTTGGTTGGCTGCTATGGAAATGTATAATCACAGGCAGCAAAGTAGTTACTTTGCTGCCTGGCAGGAAAAGTAATACTTTGCTGATTAATATCAGCAAAATTAATATTTGCTGCCAATCGGAAAAAAAGTTATTTGTTTAACTAGGCAGCCAAGGCAGTCAATCTACTTTGCTGCCAAGTTGAACATATAATTTTTTCTCCGATTGTTCATGAGGATATTGTATTTGCAAATTATTACAATTCCCACAATCTCTTTATTTTAGTTGGTTGCTATGGAAATGTATAATCACAGGCAGCAAAGTAATCACTTTCGTGCCTAGGCAGGAAAAGTAATACTTTGCTGATTGATATCAGTCAGCAAAATTAATATTTGCTGCCAATCGGAGAAAAAATTATATGTTCAACTCAGCAGCAAAGTAGTAGATTGACTGCCTATAGTTAAACAAATAACTATTTCCAAATATAACTCTTTTTTTCAATTTTATCACATAATTTCTTGATTTCATCATTCAAACTTGTTTATTCGAGGCAAAAACATTTAAACAAACCGAATTCAGATGAAGTCACTCATCCCAATGGACTCGTGATTTTATCAATCGGTTTGTTTTCATATCTCCATATTCATATTCCATATTTTCGCCAAATAAGCAAGTTTTCGTGGAAATGAAAAAATTAACGATAAAATTTGTAGCACTCGTGGTATTACCTTATGTATCTTCATCAAACAGCTGAACTGACAGCAATTTTTTAACGTCAAATAAAAATGACACTGACAAATGTCCTGTACCCAATTGACTCACACTATGGTGTAAGGATGAACAAGGTGTGTTCCTGCGCACCCATTTCCACCGACCAATGGCAAATCTTTCTCAAGATCGGCCATATTAACTTTCTAACCAATCGGATAGACGCGCGGATTTAATATGGTTCAATTCAATAACTGCCTAATGATATATTCTGATTTATATGATGGTATGAAGAAATTGAAAATGAATCGAAACTGTTGTGAAATTCAGCAGCGTATCATTATATTATTATATTCAAACTTGCACTCGTGTGAGTATACGGTCAGCTGTAGCAACCAATTGTGGAGGTTTAAACAGTGAAACCAATGATTTTTACAGAAGTACCTTAGAAAATAACTTCGATATCATTATAGCTGTTGAAACATGGCTGCAACAAGAAGTAAACGATGAAGAAATTATAGATACAAGCGTTTGAGCTAAGAATTAACTGATAAGAGGAGAGGTGGGGGAGTATTTATTGGATTAACTAAAAAGTATAAATTATTTAAAAGTGTTCAAAAATGAAGTGCGTTTGAAGCATTAGCTGAACACTTAAGAGTTAGTAACATAAAATTCACATTTATAGTTTTGTATATTCCTCCAAATAGTTCTAATAAAGTGTATGAATCAGTATTTAATTTTGTACAGAAACAAACAGATGATGATGAAAATACCTACATATTTGGGGATTCCAATATTAGTGAAATTTCTAAGGCCGATTTTAGTTTTAACAGTCTTAAATAATAAGCTGGGCATATCATATGAATTCTTAAATTTTAATTCTTCCACCCTCAATGTTGAAAATTTTGAAGACAAAACACTCGATTTGGTGATTAGTTCAGAAAACCAACCAAAAACAATACTGTTATGTGTTAAAAGATTTGACTCCATTTGTAAAAGAAGATATATATCATCCTAGCCTCGATATTACAATTAGATTCAATAAAAAAAATTATAATCGATTCCAGTCTACTAACGGAAATCGCTATAACTTTAAAAAAGCAAATTTAGAAAGTCTTGCTATTGAAGTGAGAGATACCGATTGGTCAATTGAAATCCGATGTAAATGCGGCTTTAGATAACTTTCATAAAATATGGAAATCTATTATTTAGTAATGTTCCCAAGTTTATAAAATATGAAAATAATGATGTTTCCAATCTGGTTTACTTAAGAAATAAGGGAGGCGTTGATTAGAAAAAAGAAAGTAGAGATACAATGTATATCAAATTTTTATAAAGAAAAGTATAATAATAGGAGGAATTGCTCGGAACCCAGTGATTACGTATATCAAGGAAATATTGTGGAAGATGACAGAACCGCAGACGCTATAGCAAATTTTTTCTCTTACATTTATGATAAAAGCAAAGCTGATTACAAGCTGGATTTCCATAATGACGTAACGAATATTTGTGACTCCTTTTCAATTAGTTATATCTCTGATCTTGATTTTGATAATGCGGTCAGAAAATTAAAGCCCAAAAAAGCTGAGGGTATCGATGGTATTCCACCATATATATTGAAAAGTTGTAGTGAGTGGCTCAGAACACCTCTCAATCATATTTACAACTTAATTATCAAATCAAAAGTATTTCTAGTGCAATGGAAGACTGCTATCAGTACACCAATTTATAAATCTGGTGGAATAACTAATATAGAAAATTATCGACCTATCTCGATAATGCTCCATCTGAACTATTTGGGTGAATTAAATATAACAAATTATATAACTATATAGAAAAGTATATAGTATCCCAACAGCATGGCTTTATGTCATATAAATCTATTAACACAAGCTTGTTATTATTCGGAAATCAAGCACACTAAACATTAGGTGCTAAATCACAAATGGACACGATTTATACTGATTTTCGGAAAGCGTTCGATCGCGTGAATCTAAATGTGCTGTTGAAAAAACTAGTAGGTTACGGGTTCAATGCTAACTTTATCGAAATGATTGAAAGCTATTTAGAAAAAATACAAAATTAGTCGTCAAACATAATGGAAATGTTACTGGGAAATACCATGCAAATTCCGGAGTGCCGCAAGGTTCCAATCTTGGTCCCCTCTTATTCATTATATTCATCAATGATTCACCTTCTGTTCTTAACTATACTATAAGCCTATTGTTTGCAGATGATCTTAAAAGAAGAATAAAGTCAGTCAGAGAGAAAAGGTCCAGAACAAGTTTTTCAGACACTTATACCATAAGAAATATCGTACTTGGCCGGACTATATTATACAAGGGCATATATTGAATACATCAATATAAATTTGACTGTTGCAAAGCTGTTTAAACCTTCGCAATTCACATATTTCGTTTATACAATCCATACTTGGGATATGTTATTGCCATTATTAATATGTTAATGTGAATTTAAAAAATTATTGACCACATAATTAGGCCTTTAGGCTTGTTTGGTTATAAATAAATAAATATTTTCAAGTAATTCAGTAATTTCAATTTGAACTTAGTATGAATTGTTTGAAACGTTCCCTTCCAGCTTTGTTATACGTTATACGCAATTTAAACAAGAACTTGGTTGATAATTTATTATTTTTATGGCTGCGAAAATGGAAAATAGTCAGTGAATTGATTCGATACATTATTAAAAAACTATACGTACCTCCAATTAACATAACGCATATGCTGAAGATTTTCTCGTTAGTTGTATTAGCACTAACATTTCCAAATCCTACGCTGGTTAAGCTAGAGCATGTGAAGTAAAGCGCTGTGACGTATGCGTCCAAGCTTGTTACGTTATAGGCATGCGGTAAATGAAGTCTTTCTGCAAGTGTATGTATCCAGCCTGGAAAAAATGTAACGTTAATTCCGGTACCAAACAGGAAAATAACATCAACACTTTCAAAATACTATTTTATAAATATGTTTGTATGATCAATACAAATAATAGCAAATATAGAACTGTGATATTTCTCACTAGCTCAGCTAATTTCAAAAATGTAGCATGAGAATGCAATTAAGAACTCGATTGTGGTTATCCAGGATAAATTACTTCTGTAGACAGTCCCAGACCATTCTGGATCTGATCTGAGGACATGCTAAGGATTTGAGTCCGTAGAAGATAAGACATTTTTGAAGTGTCTCCTGTCATCTTTTTTCAAATTTGAAGCTTAGAGCCCTCATGAATATCAGTTCCAATTCTGTATTGCTAATCTCACAGATTCGCACAGATTAGTAATGACGTCAGTCATTGTCTGTCATCTTGTGGATATAATTGGAATAAAATATAATTATGCTCCTCCTTCCTGTGGGCGTAAGAAATGTATGGTATGCACCTAGTGTCAAAATATAACTTTGTACTTCCTTCCTTGTCATTCCTTTTCAAATTTGACGCTTAAAGTCCTCATGAATATCAATTCCAATTCCAATTCTTTATTGCTAATCTCACAGAATCTGTAGGCGTAGAAAAGGTATGGTATGCACCTAGTGTCAAAATATAAATTGGTACCTATACTTCATTTAAAAACCAGGAGGAGTGATTTGAAAAGCCTCACTCACATCACTAAAAGTTACCAGATTAGTTACTAAAGGGTGTGTTCCGAAATAGTCGTGTTCAAAATCTATAAAATATGCCTTGATTGACTTGACGGAGAAACTAGCCAATCATAGGTAGCCCTTATGTACTGAAAAAATTGAGATGAGATGTAAACACAGGATGTAAACAAATCTGTGAAACTTTTGTATCATTTTGATTGTTTCGTATTTGATGTTCTCAAGAGATTAAAAATAGATATTTCATTGTACAGTTATATTGAAGGTCTCTTTTTGAAACTATATTGAAAGTATTTATTTTATAATTGTGGTAATACATGTAAATATTAAAAGATATAACTTCTATATATTCCAGTAAATCGGTGTACATATTCGACAAATTAAAGGTGAAAATGATCAAAAACTTGTGTATGGGATTTTTTACAATTCCACAACCTCCACATGAAATCATTATCATACTAAATGAGACCTGGACTAAATTATTGTTAATTAAAAGTCAACAAATATTGTTAATAATTTATTTATTGAAAATATTCTACAACTTTGCTTCACAAAATATATTACAATATTTCATAATAGTAGGTATTAAGTTCCTTATGTATATTCCAAAGTTGTACACAATACAAATTCATATGATAAATGTTATGTATAAAATCTCATTCATCGGTTTATATGTATCTTAACAAAAATAATAGTGGAAATATACAATGCCTCTACTTAAGCAGGAACCATATTGGAAACGTTTTCCTTTTTTTCAATTAACACACTCTATTTTTTTCACAACTAAATAAATTTGCCATTTTTATTGTAATTTTATAAATACTAACTCACTCTGACATTCACTGAGAAATACTTGATATCGGTCTACATTGAATTGTGTCAGATAAAATCATTAATACAGAAAGACTTATTAATGAATAATCACAAAACCTTAATTTTCATGCTAAATAACTGGAATTTGAATATTTGCACACATGCATATTTGAGTATAACTTTTAATTCAAGATTTTCTTTTGTAACAAGATTAAGAAATTTGTGAGTTCACTAATATTTTACTCAGTATTACAACCAAATTGTGACATTTCGAAAAATATCAAATATTAGAAACTTCAAAATAAAATGAATCAATATGAGTCCATAGCCACGTGAAAGTAGTCCATGTTATGTTATCACTGTAATATTGACATGATTGGGTGAAGTTGTTCATATGATAAAAAATGAGGAAATTTTATTTGTTCTTGGAGCTGTAAAAAAATTTAATTATCTGTATCAGAAGATTCTGTTTCGTCTGACCTTCCAGTGTTGGCAGATATTATTAAAGGCTCTATCATGTCATCCGTCATTCCATCCAGTGTGGACATTTTCTCCTCTTCCTTGATGACATGTACACATTTCTGCCAATTTGTAAGAGTTACATTTTCAACTGCACTTAATAACAGGTCTTTGACATCTGCCAACTTAAAAGTTGTGTTTTTAGCTGCCACCTCATTTTTTATTTGTGCCCATATCAATTCAATTGGATTTAACTCACAATGATATGGTGGCAGCCGTAATACAACTTTGTTAGATTCTTTTGCCAACATACAAATTATGGTTATCTTTATGTTGTCGAATCAGGTATAAGAGTTCACACCTTCTCAAATTTGTCTTCTCTATGTTGTTTTATGGATCTATTTATAGTCACTATGGACAGCACTTGAGTGTCACTTAGCTCGGAAACTTCGTAAACTTGTTCTATAAACACAATTTAAAGTCACGTGATGTAGTAAGAGGCACTCAAACTTAAGGGTGGTTGATACAACCCTTGAGTGATACTTATACGTCAAAATATTCAAAATTAAATCGAATTGACGTTATAAAGTTATTCAGTTGTACACAAAAACTGCATTTCCTCTGAAATGGAAGATTTAGACGACTTTTTAGAATATATTGATAATATAGAATATAATGAAAATGGACAAAGATTAGAAAAACGTTATATTCGTGATATGCAAGACCCTGTTATATTGTTCAGCATTGGTTTTCCACGTTTCATGTTTTATAGCATTTGTTGTGCCATCAGTTTTCTTAGATTCTAGCTTATCTTTAAATGTCTCCACTAATGATGCAAGTAATGCCTTTTCTTTGGTAGAATAAATCGCTTTCGTACACTGTTTTGCAGACATCACAATTTTTGAAAATATATGCGTTTTTAACTAACTCTACTCCTACGAACACGTAAAACATTAAATAATAGAAAAGAAACGAAACACTATAATTAGAAACCGGAACAAACGTGGAACTTGAAATATAATAAAGATAGGTTGCAAATTCACCATAAAAACCCACTAAATTTTAAGCCCGAATGTCAAATTGACAGTTCTGCTAATAAACTTCAACTGAAATCCCTTCTAGAGAAACACTTAGGAGTCACTTATCCAAGTATGACCTGAGTGTAACATAACTTCAACTATAGAACACGTAATCAAGAAAGGGGTAAGTGCTACTCAAGTATCACTTCATTAAGGGATACTTGAGTACCACTTTTCAGAGCGACTATAAATACCGCCATAAAATAGTTCAACCTCCATCGACATATATCGTCACGCTCTATCAACACACTTTTTCGATTTCTCTTCAAATATCTAAAAATATATTATATGATATTATATTTGACTCTTCAAAGTTACACACTTACTTGAAGTTAATTTGTTTTAAGAAAGTAAATAAAGATGACCGGGACAATTGTAACAAATCTGAGCGTTCCTTCAAAGCTTGTAAAATTTTATCAACTGTAGGTAACTCGTTTTAAAAAAAAAACTATGAACTATTCTTCGAACTGAATTTTTATACCATTCATCAAAATTTTTAAGAAGTGAGGGTCTTCCACCAATATTTTTTGGGTTGGTAATTGTTCCACTACTACTGTATTCTTTCAGTGTTCGGTAAACTGTTGACTTTGCTACTCCTGTAAGAAAAATGATCAGCATTTAATACTACTCTTAATTTGGAAGTTATTATGATAACTTACCTGCTGTTTGAGAAATTTTCTATATAATATCAACAATTTTGGTATTCGGCTTATCATCCAAAATTTGTTTATAGGTACATATTTATTATGTATTGTTTTCCTGACATTCCTAAATGGCCTAAACTTAGCCGTTTTCGTGGTTTTGGCGAAGTACGCGAACAACTGGTACTTGGAGTAGAGTGATCCATGATCGCAGAAATTCAACACAGGAGTTCTGAAAAGAACTGTCTTAGCGTAATAGAGTGGAAAACTAAGTAAAATGATGAAATAACTAGGAAACGAAAACGATGATGAAAACAACCACATTTATATGTCAGAACTGTCAATTATCACGAGATGTCAATGTTAAAAAGTGTTGTGTGAATCTGGGCGGAATCTGACCAATCAGAGGTCTACAGAATTGCCAACTTAAATTCAAATCGCTCCTCCTGGTTTTTAAATGAAGTATAACATACTATTTCCGTCGACCGTGTATCAACATATGCTATTAACGTTCTCAAAATTAGACCAAATCCTTTATCATTGACCATTTTTAATGCATGATTCACATTATCCAACGATTTTTTCATAGGCAGCCCAACGCACAGCTGATACATTATATTTATATTGACCTTTGTGGTGTAGGCAACCAAACATACAATAACATCTTTAAAAATGATAACTAGTATAGAATTCTGTTCAGGTTGTAGTTTCATGTCTCGGGATTAATACTTTCGATAATTCCATTTTTATTAGTATTCAATTTCTTCTCATTTGGCATATGAGGACTCTAGAATGAAAACTCACATTCTCTGCATTTTTGCGGAATTGAGTTACCGGTGCCATGTATTGGACAAAGTATGTATCTATGTATTCAGGATATAAAACGACAGCAAAACTCACTTCTTCCCATATGAATTGTTGTGACAAGATTGGTTTGGTACCAAAACTCACGTACAGTGTACACTTAGTACAAAAAAGCCGCGAGTTATATGAACATACTTGCACACCTCGTATAAAAAACGAGCCGACGCTGCAAGATTCCTGAAGACAACGCCGAGCTTGATATTATTTTTAATTTTATTCCTGTTATTGTCGTTGTCTCTGCACAATCTATAATTGTATCGAATAAAGTTTTAAAAACTTCTTCCGATCAATTTATTTAACTGGCGCAGTCAGTAGGATAAAACGACGTTATTAGTTTTCGAAAGTCACGGTATCGACAGCCGGTTTCGGAAAAAATAAAAAACGGTGAATTTTAATTCTTTGCGTTTGTACCTACAAAGTGCATAGTTAGATTAGACGAAAATATGGCAAACGAAATGAACATTTCTATGTTAAAATTATATGACGACATGATTCAGAATTATGATGGAGATTCTACAACATTAATTGAGTTTTTATCGCAATGTGATTTTTTAATAGATTCTTATTCCGTAATAGCTCAGATCCGATTTTACAAAACTATTTAATAAAGCTTATTCAATCAAAATTGGTAGATAAAGCAAATTTATTAGTAGGTTATAGAATCGAATTGAATACTTGGCAATTAATCAAAAATGCTCTGAATCAATGCTTTGGTGATAAAAAAAGTTTAGAGTGTTTGGAACAAGATCTTTCGATGGCTCCTCCTCAGAAGAACGAATCCGCTTTACAATTTGCGGAAAGATTGCAAGCATTAAATAGTCATTTAACCCATGAAATCAATAGTTTTAATGACGTGCAAATGAATGCCCAAACTAAAGAAATTCATAGACGCCAATACGGGCAAATGACTTTAAGAACCTCACTAAGAAATCTTAAAGGTCAATTACAAGTAACTATTCGTTTGAAAAATCCTAATTATATCGAAACAGCCATTTCTTATTTGATAGAGGAAGATAACTTTTTGTATTCTCAAAACAATTTAAGAAATTACTCATCTATACAAAATAATAGTAATAATAATCAAATTACATTCAATAAACCATCATATATTCAATCGCCTCAATCAACTAATCGATATTTTGTGAATAATAATCAACGCTCTAATAATTTTTCTAATAACACTCATTATAATTCTCCACGTCAAAACTACCAATCAAATCCTTTCCCCAATTTTCAAACACCAAATTTCCAACGTCAATATATACCCAATCATCAAATACCGTTGCAATCCCAAAATAATAACTTCCCAAGCCAACCTATAAATATTCAACCTAGACAAATCAAAAATAACTACCCTACTAACAGACAAGTTTTTGGTCCCCCGAAAAAAGTTTTTAATGCATCCGGTAAAAAGCCTGAAAACCCAGTTGAACCAATGTCAACCACATCCCGAAATACATTCCATCCTAGACAACCGTCAAGAAACTACATCTTCGAAGAATCATATCAAATCGAGCATGTCAAACCTGACATTCCGACTCGTGAGGATAATTCTCCCAATACTCAAACAAATCATAATACAATAAATGACGTAAATAACAAAGAAAATGCATGTGGTTATACTGATAACCAAAATTATCACCTAGAGGGTGACCATAATCGAAATTTTTGGAAAACTCGTCAAGAAGACTGGCATACATAAACGACATATTTTCCGATTCCTTCTTTACCGATTTACCTTAAATAAAAATAAAATACCCGCCGATTAAGCTATTAGTAAATACAGGTTCAATGAATAGCATAGCATAGCAATAGCAGAAAAAATTTTTCCACAAACAATTTATCACAACATGGCCATAATCGAAACAGCTGTAGGAGAAAAAATATCCAAATTTATGGCTGAAATACCCACGTTTCCTGAATTCAATTCCGAAATAAAAATTAATTTGATCTTATATCAATTCCACAATCAGTTTGATGGACTGATTGGTCTAAACGACATTCGCAAGGTACGTGAATGTGTATTGTACTATAAAATTTTAATACACAAAAACCTCCGTACTTGTACAATAAACTTAGATTTAGAACCGATATACACAATCTAAACCTGAGACAAGTTGGACGCTTAACGATGCCTAAACATTCAACCGCCTTATTTGAGGGCTGCTTTTCATTCAATGTAGTTAGGATTTGGAACTGGATACCCGATTATTTGAAAGTACTCACATTGAATAGATTTAAACGGGAAATTGAAAGTAATTTGCTTAATGGTAGCTTAAAAGCGTAATGGAAGATGGATACCTATATTATCTATATTAATTTTATTTTCTCTGAAATGGAATAGTATTTTCATTTTCTTTGTAATTTCTGGTTTCTACACAAAATATTAAATGATAATTGATTTGTAATTAACTTCTTGGTAATGGGTCTCTCACGGTTATATTTTTTTTTCTTTCTCTTTTATTCATACATTCTTGGTTTATTCTTATTTTTTTTTATTTTTTTTTGACTTCTTTTGTAGTTTGTATTATTTTTGAATTGTATTCATAGTTATAGTGTATAGGTTTAAGTATTTAACTGGTTGAGTGGAAGAGCAAATTCTTGATTTACTCAAGAAATTTGAACCCTGCCATTTGGCAAACTGCTGTGTAACATAATGAACCTTTTTATGTACATCTTTACTTGTATGTACTGTATGTTTGGCCAATAAAAGCATTTATTATTATTATTATTAAATTTCTGTATAGATTTTCCTAATAATGTTCTGAAAAATGAAGTAGCTGAAATTCCCTTGTTTTATAAAATAAATAGATCTAAATATACAATTTCTGTGGATTCTCACGGAACCATAGCTACACAAGTTCCCCTGAACTATAAAAACGGTGAGATTATAATACCAGAAATGTAACTCGATAATCTTGATTTTCCTGAAACATTAACACATGCAAAACACGGCTTTGCAAACAGAGATAAGAAATAACACAGATAAAAGAATAATTATAGGAATAATTATAGGAATTCCTATAACTCTTGCTAGACACACATTCATGGTGTCAGTCACATAAGCGTTTGAAAAATTCTTGAAGAAGCCAACAATGACTCATATATGATGCAAGACCTGCAGGAGCTTCAAGTACATTATTCTTGAATTTAGCAAATAAATTATGGCTTCTACTGATGGTAGACAAATTGCTCCGGAATGGGTGCTGTTTTCTGCTGGGGCTACGTTGACATTACATGGGCATGTCAATTGATAAAACTGCGCTATTTGGATGACTGAAGTCCCTATTGGATGCTTGGATATCATGCCCAAATATCTCAAAAAACAAATTCCTAGGCTAGGCTTTTTTTTCAATGGAAATTCAACTGGAGAAACCTACCTTATTATTCTGATTACTACTCAACTTATTTGACTGAAGGATGTAGTCTCAACAAGATAAAATACCAACACATTTCACTCAAAATGTACGAGCCTGTCTTGACAAAGTGTTTCCAAATAGGTGGATTGGAAATATGAAAATATGAAAGGTGAAAAGCACTTTGATTTTTCACTGCAATAAAGTTATTATTATGATTATGAAAAGTAACAAACAAAAAGTGGATTAGGGTCATTCACATATTCCATTTTATTTTACCATTAAGGAGAGCACATCATTTTGAGGCTCTGTGCAAGAAATTAGACGTCAGAGAGACTCCTAAGTCACCTAAGAAAGTTGTCAGAATTAAACAGCGTCTCTCTACGAAATTCAGGCGTGACGTTATCGCATATAATATCTCTCGTTCAGATAGCAGATACCGCGCCAATCGGTTTTCGGTTGGATGACTTCCAATGAAGCTATAGAAAAATAGTAACAGTATTTTGCTTGCTTATAAGTTTCAGCAAACTTTTATTGTTGTATTTTTATGATAGGAACGTTTAGAAATAATTGAAACTATTTGGAATGTAGGAACCTCTTTTTTTTAGTGTATGTGTATATCTTAAACTCAATAATTAAAAAAAAGAAATATCAAGCATTCTATGATACGGAAAGATCACCAAGGCAAAATACAAACACAGTTTGGTCTGTGGATACTGTGCAATAGTTATAAATTTAGAAAACTGGTCACCATAACAAAAAAAGTAAAATATCAAGGCTCATCTTTCCAAGTGCTCTTTACCAGATTGAGAAAAAATATCGTTTTGACAGAAGCAATAAGCAGCATTTGTATTGATATTGGGTTTTCTTGATTGAGGTTGGAAAATTTTTAGTAAGTTTCGTTTAGTCCTTACACGGGAAAGATCTGTTTTGCAAATAGTTCAAGCTCCAGTTTAAAGATAAATTCTGTGTTTGTGGTTGTGTTCTGGTCGGTTCAACTGTTCCGATTAATCTTGGAAATGAGGTGAGTCTTCAAACAAAGCTATCAAATTTTACCTGTTTTATTATATCATATATTCCTACTTTATGTTTCAACTGCTTATCACATTATTTCAAATTGATGATAATATAAATCACAATAACATTTAATAATTGAACTGCTTGAGTTTGTCTCTAAACTCATGTTTGCACTATTGCGAAGTGCTTGAGCCGCGTAGCGTGTTTTGTGAATAAGATGACGTGATACGTCCTGATCCTTTGATATCACTTGTATCACTGAAGTGGAGTGTTTAAGCCACTTGATACATCCTGTTTTACCTTTTCATTGATTATAATCTTTCATAAGGGAGTGTTTTGACATACTCAGCACATTTAGCACTTGGGTGACAGACGCATTGCATTTTTGTTTGAATTGAATTGATTGATCAATAATGAATCATTATATTTAATAATTCTGTACTTACATATGATTTGGTGAATAAATACAAACTAGAGGGAATTTGAATGCTCAGGTTGATATTTTATTTCCAGGTATATGTTATGATCGCACGTTAGGTAAGCACATCCGACACCACAACATCACTTTAGATCACATTTGTTTACTGACTTATTTCAAATGAACTAATAAAAGTAAGTAGAGTCACATATTATTGTAGAATTTATTAATATTGGCAAATCCAGTTTATTCTCAATCAAATCGCCCATAAAATTGAATATATTCGTGACGCCTTTGCTTCGTTCACTATCCTTTTTAATATGAAAGCAATTAACGTATATTAAACCAAAAAGGAGGCTCATAGAACCAAAGCCAGAGTGAAAAAAAAAACTATAAATATTGTGTAGTTGCAGAATGTGGGAAGACTACGATTGAAACACCTAACAAAACATTCATTTTTATTAAAGAAGATGCGAATAAAACGAAAGCAGTGGCAGAAGATCATGAAGACTTGAAGCATTCAATGGTAAGTCATACTTTGTTTGTGTGTTTTAAAATTTCATATTTTTTCAATCAGAGGTACAAAATCGTCATAAAATACTTCGCGAATCTCTACTGGTAGGGTTATTGATTATATTAACCTGAATTTCTCAATATATGTAGATAGATATTATTCCTATAAATTTTATTGAATATTACTTTTTTCCAAAAAACAGGTAATTTTCTTCAGTAGATCATTGACAAAACTGGCGTATATTCATATGTTGGAAAAAATTCATTTCATTTGATTCAAAACCGGATCAGCTCTGAAAAAATATCGCTTTTTTTACCAGTGAGATGCATAAGGCATGTACATCTGAAGTAAACATTTGTAACTAATATTACCTGCTCCATCAAAAGTTTTTCTTGTTAATTTTAACATAAGGTGTGTTCTTTTTGACTGAGATCTCAGCTCACTTCAGTAAAAGTGATCTGAGATAAACTGATGTGAGTAAGCACGAAAAAGAACGACCTACTCAATTGAAACGAGCGATCTGCCAACGCTTTCGTCAATAAGACAGATAAAACATATGAACTATCGAATATCTCCGATAACCACGTATCATCCTCTCCACTTAATTTCCGACTCAAGAACTGATACCCCCTAACAGCACATTTAGCGTCGGTGAAGGGGGAAGTAAAATCTCAGCTCACTTCCAAGTGAGTAAATAAAAAAGAACGCGCACGTTACCGATGTGAGCTGGGATTAACTGAGATCTCAGTCAAAAAGAACACACCTATTGTAAGTGTATTTTGTCGTATTTAATAAAACTAACGAAATTAACTTAAAATTAACATAGGTATGAAATTGATAAAATATAGATGAATTATTATATAGAAAATGAACTATCTTGTCTTTATAGTGTATTGTTTGAGTTCTTTTATGTAACTGCTTTTTTTGAAAAACCACTTGTTTTTTCGGTGGTGAAGGTTGAATGCCGGCAGTCAGGCGCCAGCGAAGGGTCGGGGGGTTAGACCCTGTTAGAAGCTTTGAGGCGTTGCCACAGTTCCCTTTTTGTCAATGGATAAGAATTTAAGTTTTCGGAAACATGCCCCCGCCTTGAAGTCTAACGGATCTTCAACGGGAAGGACACAAATGCGCTTGAAGCTACGTTTTATCACTCCAGCTGAAGTTAAGATGGAAGCAACTCTCACAACATCATCTTGTCCTTTGTGAAGACTAACTATACGACTCAACTTCCAATCCGTAGGACTAGCATTATCGTCTTTGATTATAACTAGGTCGCCTTCCTTGATTTGGCCTTTCGTACTTTGCCAACGGCTTCGGCGTTGTAATTCACTAATATAGTCCGTTCGCCACCGGTTCCAAAAATGTTGAGACACTCTTTGGATCAACTGGAAACCGTTGAGTCTGTTTAGGGGTACATCAAGCACATTTTGTTCCGGTAACAATACTAGCGGGCGTCCGATTAAAAAATGAGCCGGGGTTAATGGAATTAAATCGTTAGGATTGGATGAAAGGGGACAAAGCGGACGAGAATTTGATATATCCTCTATTTGAGATAATGCCGTAGTGAATTCTTCATATGTAAAACTTGCCTTCATATGTAAAATACGCTTAAAATAAGTCTTTACACTCTTCACTCCAGCCTCCCAAAGGCCACCGAAATGAGCTGAATATGGTGGAATGAATTTCCAATCTATCTTTTCTTAAGTAGCGGAGGAGGAAAGCTGATCTTTATTAAACCCTAAGAAACCTGCCCAGTTCTTTATTCGCACCAATAAAATTGGACCCATTGTCTGAAAAGAATTGAGAGGGCTCTCCGTGCCTAGAAGCAAACCTTCGTAAAGCAAGCATGGATGCGTCGATGGAGAGACTAGAAATTAGCTCTAGATGTATCGCTTCAGTGGGAAAGCAAATTAATACTCCAACCCAGCATTTAATGAGTTTAGATCCGCGACACTTTCTATCATGGACAAGAAATAGACCTGCGAAATCTATTCCGGTCACTGAAAATAGACTGGAAGGTATTGTGCGCTCGCGACGCAAATTGCCCATTATGGGTTGTATAGTTTCAGGACTGTAACGTAGACATAAGACACACCTTTCGACTGTCAAACGAGCCAAATTGCGACCAGAAATAGGCCAGTACTCGTCACGTATAGTTGAGAATAGAAATTGCAATTGCGGACCACAATGTAAATTGATTCTGTGTTCATGCGCAAATAATAATTTGGTGAAATGGTGCTGAGAACCTAAGACAGCAGGGTGTTTTTTCTCAACTGAGAGATCTGGATACTTCAGTCTGCCACCTACTCGAATTATATTTTCGCTATCTAAGAAAGGGTTTAAGGCAAAAAGTTCACTTTCGTTTACAATGGTTTGTTTTTCAATTGAATCGTTGAATTCTTTAGAAAATGTTTCTTGTTGACTTGATTTTAGCAAATATTTTGTCGCAACATTTAATGTCAAATAAGTGGCGGATAGTCTTGAGGGAGATTCCATACAATTATTTTTGAAGCGTATTATGTAAGCCATTGTCCTTTGCATGCGTTCAAAACTTGAAAATTTTTTTAATGGAAAAATTGGGCCATACCACCAGGGTTCGCACTTTACCAGTTGGCTCAGGTGTAAACCTCTTTACACATGGTCAGCAGGGTTATCCGTGGTGCATATGTATCTCCAGTCTTGATGATTTGTGAGATTTTGTATCTCGGAAAATCTGTTTCCAACAAAGAGTTTCAGTAGATTTTGAGAAGTGCGTATCCAACCAAGAGTTATAGTAGAGTCGAACCAGAGAAATTTTGCGTTTAAATTGAGGTGTAACGCTTTCTCGATTTTGTTAGCTAAAACCGCGGCGGATAGTTCTAGCTTTGGAATCGTTAAAAAAGTTTTTACAGGCGCTACCTTGCTTTTGGCAGTTAGTAGGTTGACATAAGCTTTACCATCTTTGTCGATACTACGAAGATATATACATGCGTTGTATGCTTCCTGAGAAGCGTCAGAGAATCCATGAATTTCTAATCTAGTATAATTGTGACAAAAAACATGTCTTGGAACTGAATATTTCTTCAATTCGGCAAGCTCCTTTCTTATTTTAAGCCAAGACTCTAGTAAACGTGGAGATAATGGAGTGTCCCATGAAATCTTTTCAGCCCAGAGCTTTTGCATCAAAATTTTAGAAAGTATTGTACAACAGCTAAATAAACCAAGAGGGTCGAGAATTTTTGCAATTACAGCTAAAATAGTATGTTTAGTATAGACTGGAGGATCGGAGATGTGAATGCTGTAAATAAGCGAATCTGAATGTGAATCCCACACATGAGTACCAAAGTTTTGGCTTTATCGCTTGGTGCAATGTCTGAAGATTTTCGTTTGAGATCAGGCTGAGAATCAGCTTTTAGCATGGTTTTCAATATTTCTGAATTGTTAGATCACCATTCACGCAAATTGAAACAACCTTTTTGCAAAATGTGTGTTATATCTTGGCATATTTTCTGTGCCTCAGCGATGTAGAACATCCTGAGAGTAAATCATCGACGTACATATTCTTTTTTATGATTTGAGCAATTGTTGGCTTAGATTCGCTACACTCGTCTGCCAATGCAAACAAACAACGAATAGCCAAAAAACTTGATGCAGTTTTACCGTACGTAACCGTACGTATCACGTAAGTTTTTAGATCTTCCTTAGGATTTTCCCTCCAAAATATTTTTTGTAGTTGATGTTGTTCGGACGAAATTAGTATCATACGATTTTTGCAATGTCTGCTGTAAAGACATAATTGTGGCAGCGAAATCGCAAAACAATATCTAACAAATCATCTTGGATTACTGGATCTGTGCGTTGGATGCTATTCAAAGATAAGCCATCACTTGTGGGAGCAGAGCAATTGAAAACGACTCTTGATTTAGTAGTTAGGCTTTCTTCGCGAAGAACACCATGGTGACTTGTGAATACTCAGGACCAAAATCGTATTCATCTGCATTCAATTTCGTCTATGGAAAGGGGCTTAGTTGTGCCGCACTCTTCGACCTCCCAAAATTTGCAAGGAATTTCATGTAGATTGTTTGACTCCTGAATAGTTAAATTGCATGAAATTGTATTTTGATAATTGTTTGATAAGTATTCCATGGGTCCGGACACAACCCAACCGAATTTGGTGTCACGTAAAATTAGTCTATTTTCATCGCAAAAAATCTGCCCCTCATTGATTAGAGCCCAAAATAGATCTGCACCGACCAAGATATTGATATCGCTAGGTTTATAGAAATTAGGATCGGCTAACTGAATATTCTCAGGGATATCGAGTGAAGTTATATTTACTTCGTAGCTTGGTAATCTATTTACAAAATCTTCAAGTATTAAACAAGTAAGATTAACTTTAACTTCAACTCAATCAAACACTTATGTTGAACTTGAGAACTAGCACCTGAAATACCAGCAATAGATATATTAACCTTTTCTTCAGGCAAGTTTAGTAGAGAATGAAACTTTTGTGATAATAATGAACTTTGCGAAGCTGAATCTAGTAGTCGTGCAATATAAATTTGTCCGTCACTAGCAACAGCTTTGACTTGCGCGGTTGATAAAAAAACCAGCATTCGCACCCCTACCCAGTAAGCCATTCGAACATACACTTGCTGATGCTCCAATGGGTGTGCTGGTATCGTTAAATTTTTGTGTGTTGAATTGAATGTTTCTCGTGTTATTGGATTCAGCTTGTAAAAGACTATTGTGCCAGCCTTCACATCTTCGACATGGCCCTAACTCACATTGCTTTATATCGTGACCTGCTCGCAAACAATTCGCACACATTTTAGATTTTCGAACAAAGTCCCATTTTTGATCAGTACTTAAATTTAAAAAATCTGCACAAGAATATATAGAATGATCCCTTTCACAGTAGTTACAAGAATAGCTAGTAACAACGAGAGTTCTACTATTAGTGCTTGCATTGAAATTAGACTTGTAATGAGGTTTTGTTTTATGGTCAGTTTGCTCATCGACATTTTTGTGTTCTATAGTTTCAAGCAAATCTGCACGATATTTGAGAGATATTTTCAAGTCATCTAGCTTCGGCAAATTGGGTTTATCAGTTGTGAAATATTCCCATTTTTTTATAGTGGTGTTTTCTAATTTGGAAGTGATTAAGAAAATTATCAATGTATCCCAATTTTCAGTGCTTTTCTTAAGCTTTTCTCATGCCTGCATATGCCTAGAAATGTCATCAATAAGTTTTCTAATTTTATGAGAAGATTCTATTGACATGGATTCAAGTGAAAATATTGCCTTTACGTGATTATGAACTAATAGCTTTGTATTAATATAACGTTCGCAAAGTGTGTCCCATGCCGTGGTGTGGCCGATTGCGGTGAATTCTATTGACTTAATTACGAGTGCCGCACTACCCTCCAATGACGCTCTGAGGTAATGGAATTTTTGTATTTCAGTTAATGCCTCGTTATTGTGAATTAGTGACTCAAAAGTGTCGCGAAACTCTAACCACCCCTCGTAGAAACCTTGAAATTTAGGGAGAGATATGGTGGGTAACTTAACCGAATTCAAAATATTGTTTTGTTGTATGCTTGAGACAGTTGTGTTCCTAGCAGAGCGGACCGACGCGCTATCATTTTCAAATTTTTCCGAATGAGTTTTAATTAAACCTCTTGCAGTGGCTATCCACTGATAAAACAAATCTTCAAATTTATAACGTTCGTTATATTGTGCCTCGACTGCTTCTGGGTCCACAGTTGCCTCAATATCATTTTGCAATTCATAAAAAATATTGAAAGTCTGCTCAATTCGTGTAACCCTATCTTGTAACTCAATGCATACATGCTTGTTCAATTCTAGCTAACTTTTCATGGCCTCGACATGCTTCACAAAATTCGTAAGACCAGCCTTAGCTGAGCCTCGTTTTTTTATTAAAACATTAAGATCGCAGATATTTTTCTTAGTTCAAACTTACTAAATGAACTGGACCAGCTTGACTAACTTTTATATTCGGTTTATAGGTAGCAATAGGATCACAATCAAACTGAATTAACTACGGACAATATCTCAAATAATCCAGTAGAATTTATTTTCTTTTATATTGTTAATTAGAATCGCGTAGTTCGGTGGATAATGATTATATAGTTTAGTTTATAGATAAATCAATTTCTAGCACCCACTGTATGCACTTATACCGGTAATAACTGCTCGATATTATTTAAAACTGATTAAATGGTCTCTTGATATGGCTCGGAAGGACCACTTGTATTTTGTCGTATTTAATAAAACTAACAAAATTAACTTAAAAATAACATAGATATGGAATTGATAAAATATAGATGAATTATTATATAGAAAATGAACTATCTTGTTTTTGTAGTGTATTGTTTGAGTTCTTTTATACAACTGCTTTTTTTGAGAAACCACTTGTTTTTTCGGTGGTGAAGGTTGAATGCCAGCAGTCAGGCGCCAGCGAAGGGGCGGGGGGCTGGACCCGGTTAGAAGCTTTGAGACGTTGCCAGAGTTCCCTTTTTGTCAATGGATAAGAATTTAAGTTGGCGGAAACAGTGAGTACCTAATACAAAATAAATAAATTCTAAGCAAGGCAAGTTACAGCCTGGAACAAACATAAAATTTCATATGCGGTGACGTCATAGTCATAGTCTCCGCCCCGCTATCGGTATGCTTTTGTTTAATTGGTTGTATCAGGAGGACGACATATTCCATCGACATGAAGTTTTTAGAATTCCATTTCTATCCTTGATACTTCGTTTTACGGAAGTTGAAAGTGATTTGAAAATTCTAGTAAACGAGTCCATCGTATTTGCAATTGAAAAAACTCTGAAATGAATAAAATAATCAACTCACCCTTCCATTGAAAAAAAAATCAGAGGTGTGTGCAGCCCCCCAGATATTTGAAAAAGTGAACAAATTTCTTTGTTTCATGCTCTATTGAGGATGAAAATTTACGTGTTTCAGGAACTTTGCGGTAAATCTCTATTTATCAAGTTACAGTTACAGTTTCAGTTAGACTGTATCAAGATAAAAATACTAGGTAATAAAGTAGAAATATATAAAACGCTAAGTCTTCGTAGAGTATGGTAACATTTCATACTACAAACTGAATGATAAAAGCAAATTAAATAATATTCACTCACCTAAATCCGTATCGACTTCTTTTTCCGCGATGACGAACCAAATACATGCCAGCCAATGTGCTACTAACGTGAAGAATAACATCAAGAGTGTCAGTATCATGGCACTATACTGTGAATATCTATCCATTTTTTGGAGAAGCCTCGCTAATCGTAACAGTCTTGTCAGTTTTATCAAGTGTGTATGAGAGCTGGAGAGAGTTCCAGATGTTTGCAGTAAGTCCTGAAAAAAATTGGTTTCCAGATTTTCAAGACCCATTCAAATTGAATCATATTATCCTTTATCAAATGTGAAACGAAACATTTTTGTAGACATTATAATGTAATGTTCGGTGATAGGGTGATAAAATGAAGCACATGTATCGCTTTCAATGCATCTGTTAGACTTCTGAGACTTCTTTCATTTGATCATAATTCATTAATCGATGCGTATACAGTGTGTACATAAAGTAACGTAACTTGCTTATATTTCGATTTCCGTTGGGTTCACGAAAATGATGTTGAATAAAAGTTATTTCTAATATCCCAGACTATCTACTTTTAGAAGTATACAGGGTGCACCGTTGCTCCAGAATAACTTATCAACATATTTTCTTGAATACTACACCATGTATATATTTTCAGTTTTTGATAATCTATTAAATAACAAATACAACGGTCAAGACTGCATAGTTCTACCTTTAATAATTCTAAAGTTACATTGGTCTGAATTTTAAATTATAAAACAATATTGTTCATGTCACAGAAGTAGTACGTTTTCTGTCATTGATTATTTTTAAATGTCATGAATCATTTCTCATTGTCATTAGTGAAAGGTGTTTAATGTAAGTTAACAGTTGCTGTCCAAATTAAAGCATGTCCACCGAACAAGAAAGAATACTGATTCTTATGATGATAGATTACGGTGATCGTGAAAAAACTGATGATGATGTTAGGTTTGGTTAGTCTATATACCCCGCGAATTTATGTATATGTCAAATGCGTATTTCCTTAGTTGATTTGTCCATATAATATAATTTTTCTTTTCCTGTTTTATAATATACTTATTAAAAGACTAAAATCTGTATCATGATGATATTCATTATGATACAGATTTTTAAGCCAATAGGAATGCGACACTCGCACAATATTTAATATAGCCATGGATATAGTGTTTCTATTGTTAATTTGAGGACCCCTATTTTTAATCCCATTGAAGAAAGAAACCGCCCAATGGCGTGCATAAATTTTTTTTATAAATTTTATTCTAATATTGTGAAATAATGTTTTTCAAATGTGATTCAAATGAATAAAGTGGATAAAATTAACCTGCATCCGTAACAGTGCCTAGTTTAATTTCATTATAAATCGTTGTAATCCCGATTTTCGTCAATTCGTGAATTCTCGCGATAACCGTATTATCAGAAATTACAGAATTTTCTTGTTTTAAACACGCGTACATATTTAAACCAACGCGTTGACACTGAACATGTGAATCTTTGTTTTTAAATTCGGCCCTTTCAACATTTATTGCTAAGTCATTTGCTCGTGGCGCCAAATTATTAGATTCCCGCGCTTCATCTTGGACTGTCGTTTCAAATGGTCTCCAAAATGCCATTCTAATTAATTAGAAATGAATTATATTCCCAAAACTTACCCTAACGTCTACGAACAAATAAATATTATATTGATATCAATTCACTCAACTCCACGAACAAATAAATATTATATTGATATCAATTCACTCAATAAAGGTATTATTATTTCATTAAAAACTCACTCAACCAAAAAATAAATACTACTATATTATTTTAAATAGGTCTACATATAAATATACAATTAGAATTGCACACGCCTATGAGACTAATGAATCTAAACAGAAGTCTTCCACCCTAAGGCCAAAGTCTATATATTCAAGAAGTCAGCCCACTCTCTCGACGACCCGAGAATCCCCCTCCTGCCGACACTCACCCTCTCAGCGGCGAAAGGCACAGCCGCTGTGTATTTATTGATTTTTTCAGTTCTGTTTGACTTACACGGTGGTGTAGCTGAGCGTTGTATCGGGTGCGCCCAAGAGAGTGATTTTGAATTTTAATTTGTGCGAACGTTATCTGCTGTGTTTTTGATTGTGTGCGATGACTTCTTGTGGGAATTATTGTTGCGTTGATTTCTGTAGAAACAATACTGCAATTCATAAACAATTATCATCTTTTGTTAAACACAAATGCAAAATTTGTCTAAACTTTTGTAATAAGGAAGATTCTGACCAATCCACATCATTCTGCGAAAAAAAAATCTATGAAGGTAGAAGGCAGGGACGGTTTGGAGGCTTGACAGTTCCTCCAAAAATTTTCAGTGAATATATGATTTCTTTAGAAAATATATTCACTGAAAATTTCAATGATTTATGTGTGCAGGATGATGTAGGAATGAAGTTGAAGACCAAGTTGTCCACTGTAGCATTTTCGCATCCTTGCCCAAACTTCCCATGGGAATACCTGCTGTCCTTATATACAAGGGTGCGAATCTATTACACACTTAAATTTGCAAATTCCTCACTAAGGACATTTAGAAAGAATAAGGAACATCCTAAATTGAAAATCTTAAAAAATTTATAAATATTCAAGTATTTATTAATTTTTAAGAATGTTCATGTTATTTTTATTTATTTATTCAATACAACGCTACAGAGTACACTTCAAATGGACTTGACCTAAATAATTGTTCATTTGTATCCGTTTTGTCCCAAGTAGATGCTAAACTGTGTTATTTATGTTCATTCTGTATTAGTTATTAAGTATTATCAGATATAGGTACGCTCGGAAGTCTATGTTGATGATTTTTTTCAAATCATTCCTCGGTTAAAACAAAATTTCTAAAAAGCTACTTACCAATAATAGTAGCTATTTTATATTTATATATATATATATAAATATAATTTATATAAGTTTCCAATATTTCTCAAAACAAGAATAAAGTCAACTTATTTTCTAATTGCACCCGGTAAATTCCTTCACAAATGAATTCACCATCCGTCCCCTCGTATACTACCAAAAACAGGTGTCGCACATGATTTACGACTCCCAGCAAAAAATGCCGGCGTTTTCCGACGACCAAAAGAGTGAGCTGACTTCTTGAATATATAGACTTTGCTAAGGCCATTAAATTTTTTATGTTATAGTGGACCACCTTAGTAGCTACCCGAATTTTTCGATATTATGAGCAATATTTCAGTCGGTAACTGACCGATGCACCTGCGGTGCCAGATTTTCATGATATATCAGGCATACATGAAGTTGTTCTAATTAATTTCTCTTCTTATAACAGTTTCGAGCGACTTTTTTTAATTCTTACAAATAAATTTATATTATGTATTTTTTATTGAATATTTCCAAACTAGTTTTCTAAGAAATTCATGAGCTAACAGTATTTTGAAGTAATGGGCAACATGTAAAATGAGCACAACAATTTCAGAAAATATATGTGACAACATTGCTTTATTTTATGGTCCTCAAACTAACTTTGGTCAAAGTTATACCTAGTTGACATTTCTGAAATTAATTATATTAGGTCTGTTCCCTGCAATAAAAGTGTAGCACTGAGCTATACGATTTTATTTATTTTAATGCTTCTTGCAGTATACAAATGCAATACACATAGATATTCCCAAATTTAGTAATTTTACACATATTTTTTCACAGATAGACCTGAATTTTTCAAAATTATATAGCTTAGTGCTACACTTTCATTGCAGGCGAACAGATCTATGAAGTGACACTTAATTTGATAGCTATCAAATAATTTCGATTTTCTTAAGTAACAGTATTTAAAATTAATTAAATTAATAATTATTGCTTAAATAATTTTCATTAATCGGAGTAGAAAAAATATTGTATGCAACTTTCATGTAATGGCCATTAATACACTCGCATATTATATACGAAACTTGCCTGCGGCTCGTTCCGTATCCTACAATATGCTCGTGTTTTAATGGCTATCATTACATGTTCGTTGCATAAAATACTATTATTACTCTTAATTTTTATAATAATTCGAATAAATAATTAATTCTGAATCGCGATATTTATGTAACAAAAACAGTTTTATGTCTGATGTTCTGTTTCTAATTGTTGTTAGTTGTTGGAATAAATGTTCTTAATATTTTGTGTACCAATATTATTTATCCTAACTAGCTCTTAAAAGTCACAATTTTTTAGGCCACTTTCAAAGGTGAGTAATCAAAACTGTATAAAGTATTTACAAATATTGAATGGATGAGGCTTTTACTTGATGTAGATCCATACTAAATTATGAAATCAAACAATTTTAATTTGTTAAATCCACAGGATATTTTCAAACTTCAAGTTGTGACGCGTTTCGGTAACACAGTAGCTTTTTACCGGTAGTCAACTGTTACTTTGTTATTTTAAATAGAACACCCTGTATATCAATACATTTTTAAAATCTACGTAATATTTTAGTATACTTTTGTCTGAAAACTTTTTTCGAAAAATGCACACTTTTTAAGTTATTGATTTTTTTGTAGAAAATTTGACCGTTGAAGACCCTTATAAATTATTTTTTTACGAGGGGATCCTTGAAGATATGGAAATGGTTTCTCTTCGGTTGCCTTAAGCAAGGTCAAACGTATTCGAATCTATGTTGAAAAATTACTCATTTCATACAGGGTGTGTAGAAAAAGTGTTCAAAGTTTAACTTCATAAATATCAAATTTCTTAATTTTTTTAAATGAAATCACTCTGTTTTTCCTATTTTGATGCATCCAGGGTAAAAAAATAAGGCAAGTTCATGTATACTTTCCTATACCTAAACCTTACCGTTATCCAGATATTAAATGTTTTCTGTAAATTTATAGAGATGCAGGTGTGGTCTAAATAATTTTGATACAAGCACTAAGAAATAAAAATTATTATGTGAATTTACTTTTAAAACATGGTGAATATGACAAAGTTTTTACAATAACATGTGCTTTATTTGCAGTAAGATATCCAGATTGACCGCGATCCAAATCGCAAATTGTTAAAACAATTTGAAGCTATTCGGTTCATTTTAAGCAAAAGTTAATCGAGTTGAACCATTTGTGAGAATAAGAAGATATGCTACAAAATTTTATTGAAAATTAAAAGCCAAAGAAAAATAGTCTGATGTTTTAAAGTAAATGTTTAAAATTGCTCCCTTGAACTTCAATGCATTTTTCAACCCTTCTTCGTATACCTTCATTCATCTCAGAAAGGGAATTGAAGGAATTTCGAACTCTTAGCTCACAATCTTCTCTAGATGTTAACTAATGTCAATTAAATAAGTGTCATTTATTACAAAGCCTACTAAAAGTATTCATGAAAAATTTAAAATTGTTAAAAAATATAATAACAATTTAAAACCTCAAATATCTCGGAAACGACTAAAAGTTGGAATAGGATTGATAAAAACAAGTTGATTTGATTTTTTTAAGAGACAGATGAAGAAAAAGACTTTTATTTCTTAGTGCTTGTATCAAAATTTAGACCACACCTGCATCTCTAAAAATCTACAGAAAACATTTAATATCTGGATAACGGTAAGGTTTAGGTATAGGAAAGTATACATGAACTTGCCTTATTTTTTTTCCCCTGAATGCATTAAAATAGAAAAACAGGGTGGTTCTATTGAATAAAAATGGAGAAATTTGATATTTATGAAGTTAAACTTTGAACACTTTTCATACACACCCTGTATAAAATGAAAGATTTCTCAACATAGATTCGATTACGCTCGACCTTGCTTAAGGCAACCGAACAGAAATCATTTTCGTACCTTCAAGGGTCTCCTCGTGAAAAAATAATTTATAAGGGTCTTCAACGGTCAAATTTTCTACAAAAAAATCAATAACTCAAAAAGTGTGCATTTTTCGGGAAAAGTTTTCAAACAAAAGTATACTAAAATATTACGTAGATTTCAAAAATTTATTAATATATAGGATGTTATATTTAAAATAAAAAAGTCACAGTCGAATTCCGGAAGAACCGGAAGTCCGCCATCTTTGAAAATATTTTAGTTGAAAAGATCGTATCCGAAAACCCAAACGTAGAAAATTTCATGATTTTACTATAAGTATTTTGCCATATACAGATAGTTTTCACTCGTCGTGGGACACCCTGTATATCTCCTCCCCTTTTTGAAAAAACAATACAACTGGCCAGCTTCACCCTCTTGGGGAGGATTTTTTTTCTTGAAATCTTCTTTCGGGTCCATGATATTGAAATGGAAATTACAATTATAGTTAAAACCCAGTAAACAAAATCACTTGCTATTCATGTTCTGAGAATGTCTCCCAACAGAAACATCACGTTCTAAGAAGGTGCGTTAATAACGTACAGCATGTGAATAGAATGTCCTGAGAATATATCGCAAACCCCTAACAGAAGCAGATATCACACATTCTAATAATGTGCCCCAGCATGTTCTCTGAATGTCCTTATCACCTGACTTGGCAAAGGTCTATAGCATGTCCCATGAAAGAAGGTTCTAAGAATATACTATTAATTTCCAAAGCATAATAGTTATGTGATAAGAACATGATAGTTATTTGATAAGAACATGATAGTTATGTGATAAGAACGTCCACATTCATAGTATATTTTCCAGTATTTGCCAGGAATGTTCTATGCACATTCTCAGCACTTTTTTCATTTTTTAAATAGTAATGGTTGTGAATTTAAATTTTCAGCATCTTCAATAGAATTTTTCATGTTAATATTGATCGCAATTGGGGAAAATAAAAATACCATATGAGAATAAAAACACCTGATTTATTTATGCTAACCCATAATTACAAAAATTTCACTTAGAAGGTTCGTTGAGTTCCAGCAGAGGTTTTTTAAGCCTTTCTTTGGCTTCCACCAGCCAAACTATCACTGATGTTATATCAGTATCCACTGTATTAATATATTGCAGCTTAGCAGCATCTAAAAACATAATATATCATCAATACGATTTCTTCTAAGTACTGTTAATTGCAGATAAGATTATTTATTTTGGCCAAGCATATTGTTAGATTTCTTATTCTTAGATGTATTAACAACCATTAACAACCCAAGTCAAGCAGCGAATGCCGGACGGAAACACGGGGGATGTACATCTCCTCCCTCGTGTCCGCCTGTGTTGGCGCGCATGCGTGAGCGGTTGAAAGATTGTAAGAGCGCCAAATTTGAATATCTTAAACGAGATCTAACACGGCCAAACTGACATCATTCCGCTCTCGGAATGCACAAATCTCGAAACCTGGAAAAGAAGCTAGGAGCAGACAAAGAATTGAAATCTTTTATCTTAACCAATATTTATAAGGTATGTAAGTTTTTGTTTGAATAGTTTACTGAATGACACGATGGAAATATTGCAGCAAGCACATATTTGCGATGGGTCATTCTACACTCTAATTGATAATTCAGTAGATGACACGATGGAAATATTGCATCAAGCACATATTTGCGATGGATCATTCTACTGCACTCTAATTGATAATTCTCTAAATGACACGATGGAAATATTGCAACAAGCACATATTTGCGATGGGTCATTTTATACTTTCTAACTGCAATCTAACGCATTTGTATCTGCGATGGGTTGATCGAAGTCAATCTACTACCAATGATCTAACACGGCATAGATTAGACGAAACATAGTGGGATTACTCACACAGGGGAACAGTCCCTTTCTTTTTGATTTGTGGTAATTATTACTATTTAAATTTTCTAAACTTTGCTCGGCCAATCTGAAAAATGTTCCATTCTACTCTTAGAAGGTTTGTTGCGGTTTAACTATTGGAGCGATATAAATCAGAGGTTCTCACGTGCATTTCGATGACAAAGTATTAAATAAATGATTTGAAGTTCTTTTTGTTAAATTAGTACCAGCACCATGGATTGGTTCATGCTGAAGCATAAAATGTTCTTATGAAGTTGTCAAAAAAAAAAAAAACTTGGCTTAGTTTATTCAGTGGCGAAGGTAGGTTGGAAGCGAAGAAGACAAAAGTTTAAGAAAGCCTCCAACTAAAACGAATAGGTACTGTGTTAAGGTTTCCAGAATTTTCAATAATATTTGGATCGAGGGTGATGAAACGTAGCTTAAAACCAACCTGACTGGTTCTATTCAACCTTCTAACACATATCAAACAATGTTCAACATGTTTCTCAACACAGGGAACCAGCGAATTCATTATTAGATGGTACAGAAGATGAAATTCCATAATTTTCTTAGCCTTTGCTGAGGTAATTCGAAATAAAGTGCTTTTTATTTACTAATGCCACAAGAGAGCGAGAAGAAACTGAAAACATATCATTAATTTCTATAGGTTCCATATATCATTCTGGCATAAAAAGAAACGAGGAAATCGATCAATTATCCGTAGACACTACAGCTATTACATCCACACAAAAAATCCTTGCACTGACCACGTTAATGTAATAAAAAACATAACATATTTAATTCGTGGCAAGTAATATGGAATCATACGACATCCAAACAAAGAGGACTTAAGATACAAGTTGAGTTCTGTCTATCAATACTGGACAAACCAAGAGATCAAGCCGCATGCGTATAGGGCACACACTCAAATATCTCCTCAAGAAAGAACCAGCACCAGTAAAAACTGTCATACTTCTCCTACCGTGAAACACATCATCATTAGTGTCCTGAATTTTCCAGACATATAAAACAGAATAACTTAGTTGCGGTATTCAAGGATGTGCTCACCAAAGACACAAGTGATTTATTTAAATATCTCAAAGACGCTAATTTGTTTAGCAACATTTAATTAACTACAAACCAAATATAGCTCATACTATTTGTAAGTCCTCCTGTAAATGACTCTCAGTATTGATGCGGGTATTTTTGTATTAGTAGACGAAAAAATGCTGAAAACAACCTGACAGAGATTATAAGACCTGCTGTATACCTGTGGAGGGATGTAATGTAAACAACACTTAAACCTTACTTTTTTTGCATACCTAGTACACCACGATTCGTCATTTTATAAATGTAACTATTCCATAAAGCATAGGTACTTATATTTCGTCCTCGATTTCGTCTATCAAAATTTTTCCCAGTAACAATTGAAACAAACAATTGTCGAGAAAAAAATAATAAAAAAAATGTTAGCGGCTTTGTCACATTTATTGAAAAATATAGGATTTCATAAAATTTCAAATTGGCATTCTGTTTATAAACATATTCGTTCGTGTGTGAAAGACGTTCTGTACACTTTCAAAGATTGAACAAATCGATCTACATTACATCTATCTCAATTCTATAACAATTATTGGATTTTATACATTTCAAACAATACGTTTGGCAACATCTATTGAATGTAGCAACATAAATAAATAAACCTTAACACTGTTTACACACTGTTCATCCTGGCATAGGGCAACACCCCTTCAGTATGTCCATTGTTCAGGGATCTAATCTAATGATGGTCGATAGATTATTTTTTTTTTGAATGACCTTTTAAATCACTTTTAAAGAATTAAGAATTCATAGCACTCGGTTCAAAATTTCTTAAAAATGTATGACAGCGCTTCAAGAAAATACGCTTCGCCATGTGACTGACATTCAATGAAAACAATGCACATTGGACAATTTTTGCTGGAGTAATGTGAGTAGATTATTCCCACCATATTTATTATTTCGACCGGCTAGGACGTAATTATGAATCACTGAAACCGAAATTGTCTTTTGGTTTCGAAGGACGTCGAAAAATAATCAAGCTTCTATTTTCTGCTTACGTCCCGTTTGTTATCATCAAAAGACTTAGACTGTTCTTACCTACATAATTATGTTCGCCTATGTCAACATCGTAATTAGTAAATTAGTATGATTGTGTGGTGCTACGTGTTACCACAAGATTAGGTTTCAATTCTACATCAGGAAGTTCTACGAAAGCATTTGTAACAAAATACGAATTGTAAATAGAACTCTCAAGCCGCCGTAATGGTGCATTATGCGAAACTTTGTTTCAATTTATTTTTGTTAGCCAGTGTCTCAATAATTATTCAAATGTTGTATCAATAGGACAATTTGTATGATAACCAGAGATTACAACAGGTAATAACTTTGAATGGTTATTGTTATTGTATCTAGATTAGAACATTAAATAAAAAATAATTTTTCTCTCTAAAATTTGTTTAGGCGTCTTAGTCAAGTTTCAATTACACCGCCTCAAGCGTGTTTGTCTGGACGTAGGAAGCCGAAAGCATTGTGTTGTTTCGTGGTGCTGTTTTTTTTTTTTCGGTACCGAATGCTTTGTCGGCGTTATCGACGTTGTTATTATTATGAGCCGGTGATGTGTTCGCTGTAGATTCACCAGAAATGAATTATTTTTTGTAGCAATAGAAACTTTTGAACTTTTATAATAAAATTCAATCGAGCCACTCATATCATGCCACAATAATACTCGTAGGGATGACGAGTCACCAAGAATAACTGAAATACCTATCTAATAGTTTGAAACATAAATTGTACAGACCGCAAATACTTGAATTTACTGTTTGAACCCCGTAGAACTTGTACACACCAATAAAATCAATAAAAATGACTGCTTCAACTCAGTTCCACCATTGGGAAGAGATACTTTAAAATCAATTTTAAAATCTACGTTTCTGGAATGGGTTGCCATGCGGTAACCACCTTTGCACAGATTTTATTAGAAAAAGAATCAACTCTACTTACGGTTTTTCGCTCTGATCACCCAAATACAGTTTAAAAGCTGATATAAATTTTTGTACCATACATTACTGTCTCATCCAAACGGTTTTGCAGATTATCCAAAATTGGTGCTCTTCTGCCGTAATGCATTTCAATTCACCCACAGAAATATTTATTTACATGTATGAACTACAAAATCTCACATAGCTCGGAAGGGTTAAGAAAGTGCACGTGTACCCCACACCTGATGTTAGATTTCTTATTCTTAGATGTATTCCCTACTTGTAGATGTGCTTTCAGCGCCTGTTAAATTTTTAACGGCCTCTAAATTTTAAAGGACTGGTTACAGAATAGACCCCTTACCCAGTATGCATCTTGCCAACAAAAGATTTTTTAGTGGTGCTTTCTGTTCGGCTCCGTCCCACGAATATAATGAAGCCACTTCATTTGACATTAATTTGTACAACATTGTTCCCACTGCTTAGGGTGCAGATTGTCCTCCCATTTTGCGAAACTCTGTGACCTTAAAATTACAAACAAAAATAGTTTCTAATAAAAAATTACAAAAATAAGCTCGTATTTTATTATTTCCTTTGGTGGGGCACCTCAAGATTATTCAAGCATTGTGATTTGTCGAATTAGGATCAAAACCAGAACCATCAAATATTATTTTGAGAATAATTATCTCAACCGCTATATACCTATTCATAAATACAATAATGAACATTATTGTATACAGAACTACGAATAGGAATATTTTCCAATACTGTAATGGGAATCACAAGTATTTAAATGCTTTCAATCAACCTTTTTGAATAGGTGAAAAACAGTTTGTTGTCCTGATGATGACTCAATATAGCTTGAAGCGTCGACAACCTCATACTGGATTATTAGGTTTTATTTTAACCCGAATCCAACTAATTACCATCCTTGAAACTCTTATTTGGCTAATAAATGATTTGTATTTATTTTTAATTAAATTACCATGAATTTGTAATTGCTCTCGTCAGTTAGCCAATCTTCCAACTCTTGAGTTACTCATTAGATTTTAACACACTGAGAGAAAAATCATTAACCATAATATAAAACTTGTATCATCTTTATACAAAAGGTATATACTATTTGTGACAAATCAACTATTATTTTGTGTTTATAAAACGCGTTTTTCTGGAAACTGAATTTGGATTGTTTAACGATTAAACATCTTTGTATATTGGTTATACAATTAGAATATGTATATGCATTAAAATTCACTTGATTAACTATCACTCTCATTTTGTATAACTATAAGTATACGTATTTTTAAGCCAATAAAAATGTTGTATAATCATTATAACACCTGTTTTCAGGCCAATAATAATATTGTATGACAGTTATACAATTTCTAGATAATCGTTATTTGACATTGTTTTACTCTAGTTAACAAGATAATATAACCTTTATACAAGTGGTCATTGAATATTATAAAATTTTTGTATACAATTTGGATAAGGATATAATAGACACGAATAAACAAAATTATATTTTCCACAAACAAACAAATAAACAAAAATGTATTCATCATGAACAAAGCGCAGAAAAAAACTTTCAGAAATTTCACACTTCTTGCCATGAGGGTCTCCAATTCCCACTTTTTCTTTTGTTTTTTGACGTTACTGGTGCTACCAAGTACAGCAACGTTAATACTGTTTCTACAGTCAGATCTGAAATTTGAAAATTGAGATATCAGAAAGGATAAGAGTATTTTTCAGCTGAGTTCGATATATGCATCGCAGAGGCGACGGATTTTTTTGTCACGTTATCACAGATTAATTAATATGAGCAAATTGCTATTACTGAAAGTCTCCATGCTCTATATGTAATAAACGAACGATTCAGACTAAAAAGATTGATCATACGCAAATAACGAACTTAGCTTTTATAAAATTTGGCGATTTTGCGAAAAAAATCTCGCACCGACATGCATGGACGCCAGCCAACGACCCTACACACGCTTTAGTGCTTTAATAATAAACGATGGTTTAAATAATTAAATAACTACAGGTTAGTTTAGCTTACCTCTGAATAATTCTTCTAATTCTAATATCATTTTCTGACAATTCAAAAGCATCCTTTTTTAATCGATATAGGCACTAACTAATAACATTGTCTAATATAAAGAAATAGTCTGTCAACAGTGTCAACCTCGTGAGTATAACAGAGACCCTAAAAAGAGAGATGCATACATATTGAGAGGTGGCGGCTTAAGTTAAATTACGGTGAAATTTGAAAGTTCCAGAAGCTTTTGTGCATACGAAATGCTATTGACCAATAGGTGGCTCTATAATAAAATATTAATAACCCTCAAAATAAACATAACAAAATACATTTCTACTTATCAAAGTTGAATAAAAATTTCTACCTAGATAAATAGCCCAACCCAACAAAATTTTACAAGTATAGATAAGTATATTTCAAAATAATTTCTGGACTCAGTTTCTGGTCGGATTTATAATAAAAGTAACAGATCCGTATTAGATAAAATTTAGATACCAAATCATAAATAAAATTTTTTTTTTGACAAAAAATAACTGAGTTTTACAAGAACAAATCTAATTGGCAAATGTTATCAAACAATTTTTCTTTTAAAAAGGATACGATACTGTGTTATTGTGATATACAGGGTGTTTTCAAATGCCACTTACAACGTTTGCATGTATATACCTTTAGTAAAATTGAACAAAATGATATAAGCTCATTTTCTTTTTGAAAAACAGGGTATTTTTATAAAAAAACATTTGTCAATTCTTGATCCAGTGGTGTACATTTGGAAATATATGTCACTTTTCTTTTCCCATTTTTCACGCTACTGGGTATTTGTAGCTATTTTTAATAGAGGAGTTCAGTTTAAGGTCAGTGTGGCCAACAAAAAGTGGTTTTTTTCTGACAAGAATGACAATTAATGTATACTGTTTAAAACATAAGATTTTGCATGTCAATGTTTGATGTCATTGCGAACATCTATATCGCTTTATTAAAATAAAGAATACAACCCTGAAGGGTATATCTTAAAATTTAGTATTGACTTTTTAGCTGAATACACAACATATTGGTGGCCTCTATATTAATTTTGTATTCCTTAATTTTTTTCACGTAAGAAACACATAACCTTTGTACATCAAAAAATGTGTATAGTTTTCGATATTTAATGTTTTCATGAAGTCTGCAACTTAATTTATTAATAATAAAATAAAAAAATATCTTTTTTTAATAACCTTCAAACTACTAAAATATGTATCAGGTACTAATTTGTGAAGCAGCAATTAATGCATCTTGAACATTGTGAGAAGACTCGAAAATATTTGTACAAAATTGTGCTTTTATTATTGAAAATGATGTTGCAAACTTCATGAAAACATTAAACACATATCTTGATAACTACTAATTTTTTTATATGTGGAGGTTATGTTTTTCACGTGAAAAAAAATAAGGAATATAAAATTGATTGAAAATAGCCACAAATGTCAGTAAAAAAAGGAAGGAGAAAAGTGACATATTATTCCAAATGTACACCACTGGATCAAAAATTGACAAATGTTTTTATCAAATAATGCCTTTTTACATTTAAAAACAACCTGCCAAATATCAAATCAATTTATTCATCCATTTTAAAGTTATCAAATGAAAACATTTGAATTTTCATAACTTCAACACCCCGTATTTCGAAAAGTATTATAAATGAACTAATCCTTTTATCATTTTGTCCTATTTAACGAGAGTTTTCTACATGTCTACACGTTGTAAGAGTCATTTAAATACACCCTGTATATCGGATTAACGTCCACGTGTTACGTTTGTTTTTCGTTTGATTCAATCATATTGTATCATAGTAGGTATTTTACTTTCCGTTCGCTACCCACCTAGGTATATCTCTACTGAAAAAGGATAAAAAAATGCGTAAGTTTTTCTTCAACAAATAGTAATTAAGACTGTCCAAAAAATTGAGTTTATAGCAATTAATTGTCTGTGAACTATTTTGGAAACATGTAGACTCTGTTTGTATATCATCTTTGTGACTGCAACTAACGAAAAAATAATTCAGAACCATCCATTATTAGCATATTTATTTGATAAACTGTATTCTATTCCATCCAACCACTATTTACGTATAATAATCAAAATAACAACAATTCTTCAAAATACCAATCCACGCAACTACAACAAGAATTAAATAATCGATAAATGCGAGATAACTATAAACCTTTTCCCCCTTTACCTATAGTGCTGTGGTTATTATAAACGACCTTCAAAAACAGGTAGATTTATTTCGAAAATAGACTCAATTAATACAGATTGTCGTCAGTTACATCTAGCGATTAAAAACATAATCACTTGAAATAAATAGGTATCTTTCCTAATTCGAAGTGAAATATTATATTCAGCGCCATCTACTCGTTAAGTCTACGCCACCTAAACGTCCAATCCGAACTACCGAAAAACTGTTAAATTTTTAGCCCATAAGGTTGTCAGACTATTTCTTTATATTAGACAATGCTAATAATAAACACACACTTCCGCTGTTAAAAGCTAAACAGTTATGGTATGTCATTGCAGGCATAATCCCTCCCTCTTCGCTAATAGCTAATTGGTGATTGGTGCGTATTAGCGGTAATTTTAAAACTAAGACAATAGATATTTTGTACGTATATAACCGAAATTTGTTTTTATACAACAAGTCAGATACATATTATACAACCAATACAACTAACCATATAATTCATATAAAGGCGGTATTATTGTGTTAAGAAACTGGTATAGTAACCCGTATATGATTTTTGTATTTTGATTATATAATTTGTGACAAACTTGTGGACCTATAAACAACTTGATTCGGTATGTAACTACAGAAAAAAAGTTGTATAGCAGTTATACACCCTCACTTAGAATAACATTTGTTTTTGCTGCAATATAATTGTATTTTGTCAATATTAGAATATTAATTTGTGATTATATAACTTGAGTCAGAATAAAAGTTGTATTGGGTGATTTTCCTCAGTGCAGTAATTTACTATTGAATATTCTGAATATTTTAAATATTCTGAATATTCTTCAATAATTTTTTCATTAACAGCCCAACTAGCCAATCTTCTTGCGAAAGAAGGATGTGGGGTATCTAAAGATTCCAATACTAGTGAACTATTACTTTGATTTCGATAGTGATCAGCATATTCGATCATTTGAGGATGAATATCTGTATCTGTAGTAACCTCAGTTACTCTTCCAAACTTTTTATTCAAATTTAAATCACTGACATTCATTAGTTCCCTTGGTCTTATTTCTGAAACCAAAATTCTAGTATTATGTGCCCTATGATAAGCTGCTAAAAGTGAGGTTATCCTTTCATTTCTCCTTTTTCTCTCAAACTGTACCCCAAATCCTTCTTTTGTTCGTTTGGAAGCCATTATACAGTTATAACAGACAGAAAGAATATAAAATAATATGTATCTATAGGTAGGTAGTACCTATAAAGTGAAATTAGCAAAAAAAAACGTGACCACAAGACTACACAGATTATGTAGGTATTTACGTACCTTATTATTTAGACTAAAATTGATATCCTTAATCCGACAACGCTGGGAACCGTATTCACACACAAAACACACTGCTTATTTTTCGAGTATGACACACACAAATGTAGAAAAAATACTATTTCCACAAAAATGTCTTAAAGAATAGTTGTTACACACGAGGCGTTAAATATAGTGATGCAAAAATGTAAGATTGTAAGCATGCGCCGCATAATTAGTAGGTGCGCATGCGTTCATACAGGTTTTACCCTTAATTCCATAGAATATAATATAATGTATGCAGATCTTAGCCCATTGAAAGCGTGCTAGGATCTCAACCCAAAGGTTCCAGGATCGAGTCACGCTGAGATCAAGGATCAATTTATTTTAATTGTTTTCTTTGAAAATTGACTAAAAATACGAAGAATTGTAGGTAAGGGCAGGTTTGGTTAGGTTATTGGAAATTATTATAATTTATTTTTGAAAAATTGACTATATATACGAAGGTTTAGTAGGGGTAGGTTTGGTTATTATTGAAAACAGCCGACAATGCCACTCGAACGGACAACTAGTACTAGTTATTTCTTATTTCTCTCACTACCTGGTTGCTACGTGGCGTAAAGACGACGTAAAAGTGAGACAGATGTATAAATTTATTATATAAGCCACCAACATTAAAATTATGAAAGAACACTAATAAAAACTAGTGGATTCATATGTCTACAATAGTATGTATAGATTGATATAATATAATAAGTAATTGATTCAAGATCGGAATATACTATATAAGTATATACTTAGCACATATTGAGGATATCTATTTACTAACCTGGTGGAACGTTATTATCATGTGAAAAGAATGTTCCAATAGGTAAGTCCTGAAAACGAATATTCTAAGCATGTGCGTTAAGTGATATCCTTTAGAGGTAAGTACTAAGAACATTCCCGTTCGGAATATTCTGCCAACGTATATTCATAGGACAGTTGCTAAAAGAACATTCTCTGGAAGGGATGTGAATAGGATATACTACGAAAGTCCATAATTCGTATATTCGTTGTTGGACCTAAAACGTACATTCTTAGAACGTGAATGTACCTTTTTATGTTTACTGGGAATAAACAAATTAGGGATATTACAAACGGTTGGGTGAATTGGACTTGTTTCTATGGGTTGGATGGCTTCTGCTTCTAATTGCATCTCTTGGATGGCTTTCAGATTAATGTTTTCCAATTTCAGAACATTTTTGTCTTCGTTTTTTATAATTACTTTATCAAATTCTGAATTCATTTTAGGTAGAATTAATGGGTTTCCTTTGATCACTTCTTTGGTATTACGGAATGGCCTTACGCATATTTTAAAATTACCGTTCATCAAATTTTCGTACCTCCGCAAACTAGAGATATATATATATTTTTTTCAATTTCCTGACCGGTTCAATTATATTTTATTTCACTTTTTTTATTTTTTTTCATCTACCCGGAACTATTAAATTAGTGGGATTTGTTTTAAGGAAATTTATTTATTTACATTAGTTATAAATGGTGGAGAAGTTTAATTTGTTCTATATACTTCCCGGATTGATATTTGCGTTTTATTTTTTTTTATAATAATACCGTTGTGAATGAAAATTCATTTGTTATGGAAAATTGTTTTTTTTTTTATTGCTAAAATAAATAATTGATTGGTATTTTTTGGTTCGAATATTCGCCGGCTCGCTATTAAGGGTACGATTTTATGTGTTTTCTTCACAGAATATGTATATTTAATAGATATTGTTTAGGACTATGATGTTTCAGTTTAACTTCTACTCTGTGTGTCGATAATGAGTTATTTCTTTTGACTCTTGAATTTTACTTCCGGATTAAAAATTTTCAATAGTGTTTGTTAAATAATACCGTTCAATCCGAAGGGTTTCTTGAACTTGGAAGAGGCTAAGCCACAACTTGTTCAATCACCCGGCAGATTTTAATGTCCGTTCCGTGGTCCAATATTTTTTTTCAGTAACTACTCGTGTCTCCGTTGAATCCGAAGGGTTTCTTGAACTTGGAAGAGGCTTAGCCCAACTTGTTCGGATCATATATTTTATTATTATCGCATTCTAGTAGTTTTCCGTGCCTCCTTGCATTCCAAGGGTTTCTCGAACTTAGCTTATCCCTGTAGATTAAATAATGAAAGGACCACAGAGTAGTAATAAACTAGAGAGTTGAAGTTTTGTTTCATTCGTTATCAACCGTGAATATTAATTAAAAGTCCGATATTTAAGACATCTGTATTAAACAAGACCCCTGGAATTTTCCGTAACCTCCATCTGAGGCTATCTGGAACTCTTGACACTAAGGGTCAAGGGGCCGTGGAGTAGACCACGTTGAAAATCTGGCGCCCGAGCATTCCGTCGAAAGATTTTCAGTCAAGGGTGTCCATAGTGACGTGTGGTAGAAGACCACGTATAACAGAAAAACACGTCACAATATTTTATTTTAGGTAGGTGTCTGTCGTATTTTGCTTGTTGACAAATGAAACAGTTGTTTATGTTCTGTGTTATAGGTATTGGTTTTCATGTCAGACAAGTAATTTTTGTTTGTTAGGGCCTCTCAAGCTTCATTAATGCCTATATGACACGTTTTTTCTCATAGAGATACATCATAATATTATCTCGTTCTTCGGTATTATCTAGATATGTTACTACCTTTCGAAAATTACTAGTTTATAAGAATTATTTTCAAATGTGTTTTGTAGCGTTGTAATTAATATTGGTACTGAATCTAGGGTGGTACTTTTTATGTGAATACAATGAAGTTAAGTGGGGTTGACATAATTTTCAAGCAAGTAAATTATTCCTTTTTCTATGTTTTAGGTATTATTTGTCAGGAAAGCAGATATTCTGAATTTGTTGACGAAATGTTCGCTTTTTATTACATGGAATTTGTTTGAATAACCTTGTTCAATTGTTATTCAATTATTGTATGAATTAACGCATTGTTCTGTAATTGGTATTGCAAGTATTGGATTTTCGTGGGAGGTATGTAGGTACTGTTTCATTGTCTGATCCTGTATCCTTTCTTACGTCAGTTATATTTCCATTTTTGTTCGGACTTGGGGGTTGTATTATCTCTGTTATTTCTTCGATATCTGTAATTGTCAATGTATATTTTCTTCAAATGTTTTCTAAATTTTGTTCTTCTTCTACATTTTGTATAAAGTTATCTACGTCCAAATCTATATTTACTAGGTGACCTACTATTGATTCGTTTTCGGTTACATTGATTTCTATTCAAGATATTGCGTCTGCGTTCAATGATCCGGTTTTGTGTATCACTCCATATTCTTTTAATTGCAATCTTCATCTTACTAACTTGGAATTTGGTTCTTCCAAATTGAGTAACCAGGCTTGTGGTCGGTTACGACATGAAATTACCGTCCGAATAAGTATGGTCTAAAATGTTTTACTGCCCAAACTATCGCCAATAGTTTTTTTTCGATTTTACTGTATTTAGTTTCGGCTGGATGTTAAGTACGCGATGCGTAGGCAATAGGTAAATCGTGTCCTATTGGTCCTTGGCTAGAAACAGCAACAATTGCGAAATTTGAAACGACAGTGATTAAGTGGAATGTCTTCGTGAAATCGGATTATTGTAGGATCGGATCGTTTGTCAGAAGCTGCTTGCAAAGGTTTTTATAAATTTTGTATTATGTTCAATTTTACCGCCTTTCTTGAGACACTTAATGAATGGTTTTGTTAATTTAGCGAAGTCTTCAATAAATTTTCTATAGTAGTCTAGCAAATCTAAGAATGATTTCATTTGTTCAGCTGTTTCAGGTATTGGATATTTTTCTATTGCTGCGATTTTGATAAAATCCGGCTCAATACCGTTGGGAGTTATTATGTGTCCTCATAATTCGACTTACTTTCGAAGGAATTCACACTTGTCTAACTGGATTTCCGGAATTAGCGTCACGTAATCTCTGGAAAACTAATTTCGAATTTTGAATGTGTTCTTCTAAACAAGAACTAAAAATAATTAGGTCATTTTCCTCGTAAATTTTTCAGTACATTACCGTTGGAAAGTACTTGGTGCATTATGTAATGACTTGGATCCGCACACATTCGCCTATTTGGATGATATGATTGCATTAGGGGAAGAAGATAAGTGTTTCCTTGGGTTTTAAGTTAGATATTATGTATTTTGTGAAGAAGATTCGTCTTAGATTATAATTGAAAAAATGGAATAAATGCAAGCGTTACTACAATTCATTGATCTTTTTTAACCGAAGAAATAGGAGGATGTAATGTTGTAACTATTTTTCCGATATTCGATAGTATATATTTCATTTGACGAGAATCACGGAAAAAGTTTATTTTTGCTGACCATTTTCTTTGTATATATTGTAGAAGATGGTTTATATGTTGGGGGAGATTGACGTTCTTCGTTTCTCTCCTTGGTAACTTTTTCTTTCCTAACTTGAATCTCATTTTCCAATTTTTCAGTTAATTTCGGTTTTATTATTTTTGTAATCATGGGTGTAGTTATTCAGTGGATTCATTTTAATCTCAATGTCAAAAGGATCTTGAGAGGCTTTGAAAATTATCAAACATTTCAATTCTGAATACATATCAACTTGAATTGAAGTCAATTGTGGAGTTTGCTGCTATTTTAAGAAATAAAACTATCCTTCCACCATGTCGATCAAGAAATATCTTGAAGTTGTGGAAGATTATCGCTAACACCTGATTTTTGGTAGTGTAGGTAGTATAGTATATTTGTCTTGAATCTCAAATTATGGAAATCAATTATATACGTACTCACCTCAGCACCATAAAGAGCGTATAAAAAATCGAAAGGAAGCGCAGCCAACAAATCAACTAGAAACCATGTCCTCAAGTAGTTAATGGCTATTGTTCGCCATGCTGACACCACCTCCCCTTTTGTGTTGACATATGTTGTGCGAAAATTGAGTAAAATATCTGTAACAAGTTGAAAAAATATCTAAATTTGTAGTTCAAGTTCAATATATCCAATAAGAGATTAAATTTGTTGGAGAAGCATCAAATTATCTGCATTGAAATATATTGAGAATCTCCACTTTTATCACCTTTGAATAACGAATGACTCAATAATAATGTTCTCCTAAATGCGGCACTTCCAGTTATACCGTAAGTGGACGTCAATTTGGTTATTTAAAACAAAATGTGATAATTTTGAGTCTATCCTTGAATTCCATTCCATGAAAAAATTCAATTCGATGAAATTTATGCACACTGTCCTATACCAAAGATGAATTATTTGGAGAATATTTTCATTGAAAAAATATATGAAAAATTCAAGTTCACATTGGATAACGATATCTCCATTGATAACGAAGATAGTGACGTGAAATTTTGACTAGAAAACAACAAGGGCTTCTTCATTTGTCTCACTTATTGATATCCAAACAAGATATTCCATACTCAGCCGCCAACATGCACGAGTCAAATCATCTATAAGCTGCTTGAATCAAATAAAGCACCCTGTACTCCATTATTTATTCTGCTGTTCTTTTTCAAGCCAGTTTCATTTATCTCAGTTGAAGCATAACAACACTTGATTATTCCAACAATGGAAAAGAGTAGATCATGGCTGTCATTGATTTGATAATAACAACGTTTATTATTGCTTATGGTAATTTGAATGCGGTACCCTATAGGTGAAAAGTTTTCAAATATTAGTTTCAGTGAAAAACATCATTCTTGATAACAAGTTCTGCTTCTTCTGAAACCCCATTAAATGAAATGAAACCTAAGTTTTTCGAGACGACATAGCCAGTTTTATGAAACCGTATAAAAGTTCGAAAAAAATGTACCAATAATAATTTTCAAATTGTCCTGGGCGATGGATGATATGACGTTATGGACCAATATTCTCTCCACTCCGATCCACCGATTTAACCATTCCAAGAACAGAGAATTCACTTGAATAATTTGAACATTCAAGACTTGAAACAAGCTTTCATTGATGCCATTAACGAAATCACCCCAGAAATGCTGCGAAAAACGAACAAAGAATGTAGAAAGAGAATTGAGAAGTGTTTTGAAGCTAGGGGAGGATATCTTCAATAAATATTTTCGTGTACTCAGTGTTTCTTACATTATTATAATGTATTGTTATTTTTAATAGTGATTATAATTCTCATTAAGTTTACATTGTTATCGAATATTTATTAAAGAATGAAAATTTCAAAATTATTCATGTTACATTATTTTCGAACTTGGTGCAAGAATTCATAGGGGTTTTATAAAACTGGTTGTAAAATGGGACGGTATTGAAGAACTTGAATTTTATTCCATTTTATGGGGATTCAGAAGAAGCGAAACGTTTTATCAAGAATGACATTTTTTACTAAAACTAATATTTGGAAATTTTCCACCTATGAGGTACCCCATCTGTGGACACGCTTCAAGGCAAAAACACGAATGTGTGTTCTCTTGAAATAAAAAAGCTGAATATAATCCAAAATTTTAGTCCGACAACTTAAATTGGTCAATACGACTTCTACTCCTTGCAGAGAATATTCAAAGACACACAAAAACCCTATTTTTCCCAATGGTTACAAATCTTTAATGCAATTATCTCAAAACTGTAATTTTGCACATCCATGGTTTTGGCATGTGACCAACGATATGATAGCTGCTAATGAGAAATTTAGGACCTACTAGTGAAAATTTTTCAAACCTTATCACCATTTACTGTGAGTGTGATAATTTGTGTAAGGAACTTGCTAGATATTTGAATCTACGAAATGCATCTGGTGGTATTATGAGAGGATTTCTCAATGACTGCCGTCAGCTTAATTAATTTCAAAAAAAAAGTATTAGAAATAAACCAGTAGTGGAAAGTAAAATGGATGGAATCCTTAATTTAGTTATTTCATGTAATTGTAACTTTGTTGGTAAGAACAATTAATCGCATCAATCGTAAAATCTTTGACACTCTGCGAGACGCCTATGTACTTGACAACGTCATCCAATACCAGCGCACAGCCATCTTCTGCTTTTGAACTAGTTGTAAACAAAGGATTTCGGTTTAAGATGAAATTCAATTCACTATTTCCCCAAATTACTTTGACGTAAGTCGATGGTTTTATTTTTACTTGACTTTAATGTGAGAATTTCTATAGAAGCCATTTCTCGTAAGAGCGCTCCTGATAGTTGTTCCAGTGGAAACAGTTCTGTTCCAAATGATGTATAAAATATAGTTTTACAACATAATTTAAAACTATGCATAATTTTGAATTAGGTTCTATTTCAAAATGAGATATTTTGCAGTTTCATTTAGAATACTTGGTTTCCTGAATTTAATGAGAGTGTGTATGGTTTGAAAAAAATTAGTTCATTTGGAAGTTATCATAACAGTCATGCACTACAATATACAGTACCAGCTCCAAAAAAATATGCACGTCGTTGGAATGTTTGATCATTATTTCATATATTCCGTTTCTATTGTTAATTAAATTTTTAAACTACATTATTCGGTACTTACAAAACAGACAATAGGAAAAAACAAACAGCATGGTGGAACAATGAAATTAAAGAAGAGGTTAAAAAGAAGAAGGAAGAATGGAAAAAGTATTTAAAAAACAACACACAAGAACAATATAAAAGATACAAAAACCAAAGAGAGAAAGTCAAAGTTCTAATAATAAAAGCAAAACAAAATGCCTGGATAGATTTCGGGAACAAAATGGAAAAAGATAGTATGGGGAATCAAAAACTATTTTATAAGGTTCTAAAATCGTTAAGAACAGAAAAACAGATAAAGGAACTGTACATAAAAGATAAAAATCAAGAGATACTAACAATTGAAGCAGACATTATAGAAAGATGGAGAGATTATTTTCAAGAGATGTTAGATCAACAAACTCAGATAAAACCAAATAACGAACAAGAAAAGGAAAATCAAGACGAAGAAGTCGAAATACAGAGTATAAAATTGGAAGAGCTGAAAAGAGTTGTTATAAAATTGAAAAATGGGAAAGCGACGGGAGATGATAGAATTACAGCGGAAATGATTAAGAATTTAGGAAATATAGGACTGGAAGTGTTATTAGAAATTATCAATAAAGCTTGGAGTTATGGAAAAATTCCAGAAGAATGGGGAGTAGCCTTAATTACACCTATATACAAGAAAGGAGACCAGAAACAATGTCAAAACTATAGAGGAATAACCTTATTAAATACCGTTATGAAGATATATGAACAGCTTATAAACAACAGAATTAAACCAACTCTAGAAAATCAGCTTTCAGAGGCACAAAGTGGATTCAGACCAGGAAGAAGTACGCAGGATCACATATTCACAATAAAACAATTAGAAGAGAAGAGACATTTAGAAAATAGAAACACATATCTAGCGTTCATAGATCTGGAAAAAGCGTTTGATACTGTACCCAGAGAAAAAGTATGGAAGGGGCTGAAAGAAAAGGGAATACACAGAAAAATAATTGGAATTATTCAAGATATATATGGAACAAACATAAATTTTATCATAAGAAACAACATGAAATCAACAGGATTTAGAACCAACATAGGATTAAGACAAGGAGGGGGACTGAGCCCAACACTATTTAATATACTTATGGACAGTATTATTAAAAAAAGCGAACAGAAGATGAAGAAAATGTTCGTTGGGTATAAAAATCTAGAAAGAGTAGAGTTAGCCGAAGGAGTTTTTGCAGATGATGTGGTGCTGATGGCAGGAAGTGAAAACCGATTACAAGAAAACTTGAATATATGGAAAGATGTTATGGAAGAAGAAGGCATGAGAATCAACAAGAATAAAACAAAAATACTCGTAATAGGAAATCAGAAGATCAACACAGAAATTAAAATAGATAATGTACAAATAGAACAAGTAAAAGAATTCAAATACTTAGGAATAACTTTTGACGAAACAGGAAAACAAGATGCAGAGATAAATGAAAGAATAGAGAAAACAATTAAGCTATACTATGCCATGAACCAAAAATTTCTAAACAAAAAAGAAATTACCAAAGAGACAAAAGTAAAAGTGTATAATACAATATATCGACCAGTTTTAACGTATGGATGCGAATCTTGGACTCTTACAAGTAAACAAAAAAGCAAAATACAGGCAACAGAAATGAAATACTTGCGAAGAACATTTGGAACAACAAGAATGGACAAAATTAGAAACACAAAAATAAGAGAGGAATTGGGTGTACAACCCGTACTAAAATTTATAGAACAAAGACAACTCAGCTGGTGGGGACATATTCAGAGAATGAATAACAATAGACAAAAGGACATATGAGGCAAAAATACAAATAAAAAGAAAAAAAGGAAGACCAAAACAAACATGGAATACAATAGTGGGTAATATACTAAGAGAGAGAGAGGTAAATCATGGGAAGAGGCGAGAACATTGGCAAGAAACAGGAAAGAATGGAAAAAATTTATATACGAGAATTAAATGCAAACCCGACACCTTAGGGTATAAGGGTATATGATTATATATGATTATATAGGAAGAAAGTAGTCGTTGCTGACTAGTTAGAAACGAACTAGTAAATAGTGGGGAATGCAGCAAAGTAAAAGAGAACTCTTCAAAGGTTTTCCAAGCTTTCGGAATTATTTATTTCCATCATCAGGGAAACTACAAAATTATGGTATAAATCAACAAATTCATAAAACTTAGATGAATTTTAACTTACAACTTTGATGAGAATGGTTACTAAGATGTACATAAAATATTTTAGATGACACATAGTTTAATGATTGATACAATACTAAATTCAAATATATAAAAAGAACATTACTAAAATTACAAGTACATGGTTAAAATTGTTAAAATTTATAGTACTTCCACGTGGATAGCACATTCATTAATTTTACAGGTTAGAATCAAACTGACTGACACTTATGTCATATGTCACATTGAAGTTGGTACTGAAACTATAAATATCTATGTTTGAGAGATGGAATTATCATTTCTATGTAAATGTTTATCTATTGTTAATAAATATGAATAGATCTCACTTAGATGGTCTATGTCAGTTCTTTTATTCATACAGTCATTTTGTTCAAAAATGTGTGCCATTTCAAGAAAAGTTCTTTTCTTGTAATTCGATTCTATTGATAATATTTTTAAATCATCATAACCAATATGGTGGTCAAAATTGTGAGCATGTGATGCTAAAGCACATCTTTCAGGATGTAATCTGCAATCACTTTTGTGTGAGGTGATTCTAGCTCCAACGGATCTTGATGTTTGACCAACATAATACTTATCACAATCCAAACAAGGAATACCATAAACAACATTAGTCTGAGAAGTTTTAGGAACTTTATCTTCAACTTTACTGTGAATTGATCTAATTGTTAGAACATTTTTGTTGGCTATTTTTATATTTGTAAACTTACTGAATAGTCTAGATAATTTTGGTGTAACATCTCTTATATACGGTTAAGAAGTGAAAAAGGTTTGAGATGGAGCACTATTCGTTAAATTGTTATCAGTGATAGTACTGTGTAACGTGTTATTAGTATTAATAGGAACTAGTGATGTATTAGTTCTGAACAAAATATTTTTGACTAAACTGTTTGGATATGAATTCTCTTTAAATAAATTGAATAAAATATTGAGATTTTTATTATGAAATGAACTATCAGAAATTTTCAACACTCTATTCTTCATCTGTTTGACCAAATTTACTTTCATGGAATGCTTGTGGTAAGATAAATAATTGACCTATTGATGCTACAATTGGTCTTACTGATAAGGTTGGTTTATGTATCTCAGGCAAAGCATAAAACTTTGGAGAAATACCATTATATGAAGTGAGTTTCTTTTTTACATTATCATCTATCTGTTTTGCGACTTTTAGTTCTTTTAAGATAGCGTTACCTTTCCGTTGTATAGAGGCTGTTGGATCTCTATTTAATTCTTCATAAGATGAACTGTTAATGATAATATCATTGGATAATTCAAAATATTGATGTTTATTCATGATGACTGTAACGTTACCTTTATCAGATGATGTTAAAATGAGATTAGGATTGTCTATTAAAAAATTTTATTTTTTTTTATTTTAACAAAACTTTTCGAAAAACAGAAGGGTGATTATGTGGAGTACGAATGTGGTTGGTGATCACATTAGTACCATGCAGTTCTGGAAGATACATCAATTATTTATCTTACCACAAGCATTCCATGAAAGTAAATTTGGTCAAACTACTCAACTAGCTCAACTACAGAGCAACGTTATGCTCAAATAGAACGAGAGGCTCTGGCTCTCGCTTGGGCATGTGATAAATTCAACGAATAGCCACTTATTCAGGTTCTACAGACCAAACCTATCGACGAATTGACTCCTAGATTACAGAGATTGCGTCTCCGCCTTATGAGGTATGACTATCAAATTTACTATTCTCCTGGTAAAGAATTACTGGTCGCGGACGCTTTATCCAGACATTTTTCTAAAAATGAGTCTCCTCCTCAAGAACAGGAGCTTTCTAATGAGGCTGAGGCGCATGTCGATCTCATAACCAATCACTTTGAAGCAAAACCGGATTTTCTTGAAATAATCAAACAAGAACAAAGTAAAGATCCCGTTTGTCAACTGCTCAAAGAATATTATTTTACAGGTTGGCCAAATAAGAACAAAATATCCAACCTTGTCATCCCTTATTATCAATACCGTCTTGATATTTCTTTTTGTGATGGATATCTCCTTCGAGGTTCGAGAATTATTATACCTTCTTCCCTGCAAGAAAAATGCTTAAATTTTGTCCATCAAGGTCATTTGGGAATTGTGAAATGTAGAGCGCGTGCAAAAAGTAGTATATGGTGGCTAGGACTCTCCACCCAAATTGAAAACCTCATTCGAAATTGTCCTAAATGCGTAGAATACAAAATCAATTTTAAAGAGCCGATTATTATAGACAAACTTCCAGACCGCCCTTGGCAAAAGATCGCAGTAGACCTTTTTAAGTATGACCATTGGTATTTAATAGTGACCGATTATTATTCACGTTTTTTTTGAAATATTTAAATTAACTAGCCTCACAGAAAACGCCGTTATATCCAGACTCAAGGAATTATTCTCTAGGTATGGTATTCCTGAAACAGTGAGATCAGACAATGGACCTCAATTCCAGTCTTTTTTCAATAAATTTGCGATGGACTATGATTTCAAACATATAACCAGCAGTCCTTATTTTCCTCAGTCTAATGGATGTGTCGAAGCTGCAGTCAAAACTGCCAAGAGCTTGCTTAAAAAGAATGAAGATATATATGAAGCTCTTTTAGCATATCGCACTACTCCATTAGATTGCGGATTTAGTCCATCTGAGCTGCTTATGAATCGTAAGCTGCGTTCTAATTTACCTGTTCTTCCCAGCTTGTTGAATAATTCAGTGAACACTGAAACGTATTTTAAAAAGGAAGTTAAATCCAAAGAGAAATCCGCTATTAGTTACAACAAAAGACATGGCGTGAAAAAGTTGTCAGATCTAGAGATAGGTGATAGTGTTTGGATAATTGATCTCAGGCTATATGGAAAAGTGATTGAAATACTTCCCCAACCTCGTTCCTTTTTAATTGAAACCGAAAACGGGATTTTCCGTAGAAATAGGTGGCATCTTGTCCCCGCTCCGTATCATTGTTTGCCTCAATTTCAACCGGTATTAACTCCACTACCTGAGAGCAATTTTCAAACTCCCACCCATAGTGGAGAAGTGGTGACCCCCCTTGGAGCCACAGTGCCTCTTGAGAGTCCTCTTAACTCTCACACAAGTGCAAATAGACAAGTAGTGCGCGAAGATGTCGTTAGCAATGAACCTGCGAGCGAGCGAATCTGCGATTCGTCAGCATCCACCTTCAATGCCATAGCTAATGATAGACCTACTAGAAATGTGAAACGTCCGTCCTATTTGAAGGATTATATTTCTTAGCTTATAGTCAAGATTACCTTCAAAAAGGGGGAGATGTTATGTTAGACACATGTTAGATTTATCTTAGACATATATTAGATATAGTTGAGAACATGCCCAACGGCAGCCATGAAAGTAATTCTTAACATTACCCCTCTATATATGGTAGTGGAAAGTGTTGCAGAAAGAACAAGACAAAGACTAAGTGGAGAGGGAATCATTAAAAGAAGAATCACCTTCTCACATCTTAGAATAGATCTTAGAAATCAGACAACCTGGGACGGTATGATGAAAAAGTACAACTTTTCGAAGAAATTCGTTACAGAATTTAGCAACAAGAAGGAATGGGATCCGAATACCATTACCAGACTTGGAAAGAATGCCATTCAATGGTACACAGAAGGCTGGAAAGCAATAGGAGGAACTAGGATAGGAGTGTTCGGGCCAGGGGGTCAAGTTTTGAAATATTTCACAAGTGAATTAGCCAATATTTCGATCAACCCAAGTTTTGAACTAATTTCATGTGTGAAATAAATTCGAATTCGAAAATATTTCACAAATATAATTCGGATGCTGTCGAGCTGTCGAAATGCTTTTTTCACGTGCGAATTATTCAGAGATTTTAGAATCGCCGGAATTTGTGTTGTTATTTTCTATATATTTTACGTGAATTTTCTTGTTTTCAAGCCTAGTTTGCAGTTATTAGTCTGCTATTTGGTATTTATTAAAATAGTTAAGTGAGTGAGTTGGAATGACACGCGCGAAAACGTTTTTTGAATGAAATGGCCAATTTGGAGGAACTGCAGCAAATAGTGGTAAACAACGTAGTGGACCTAGTGGAGCATGATTTATTATCAACAAGAACAGTACTACATCTTTTTAGGCAAGATCCTTCCAATCTGAGTGATCGCCAGTTCCTTATAATTTATAAATTACATAAGGAAGGTGCTCGTGAACTAATAAATTTATTACAACCTCATTTGGACTTTGTTAGCTCCTACAAGAATATCAGCTATTGACAAAGCTACTAAGGAGTGCAAATGTATATAACCAAATATAAATTCTAGAACTATTCTTAAATTTCAATATTATTTGTAATAATGACATTAGGAGTTATTGTCAGCAATATAAGCTAACCTTAGAATTGTGTGAATTTTAGCTTGAGTTGAAGTGATTCCAAGTTTGTGACTAGCTAAGTTCTTCTTCTTTTTGAAACCTACTGATCTGGTCTTTATAAACAAACAGTCATTTTCTTCTTTTTCTAGATTTTGTGATATCTAAGCGATGCTGCCAAATTAAAAAAGTCAATTAAATTCGAAGCAGTGAATTTATTTCATTTCATTATAAATTTCATTTCACTTCTTTTGAAAACTAGGTATTGCAATTCACTGGTGAATTGATAATCGAAATATTTCGCATATGAATTGATTTTCACCTTATTTCAAAACTTGACCCCCAGGAACCAAACACTCCGAAAGCTTGGTGAAAACCCCAAGTATCTTTCAAGCGGAAATCTACGCCATAAAAATTGCGCCCAGTTCAATATTGATAAAGGATACAGAGGACAAAGGATTATTATAATGACAGATAGTCAAGCCATCAAAGCACTGATCTCTTGTGTAATTAGTTCTAGAATGGTTTGGGAATGCCTAGACAAACTAAATGAATTGGGCGAGAACAATATACTATGGATTCCAGGACACCCTGGAATAGAAGGAAATGAAATAGCAGATGAACTAGCAAAGGGGGAGTCTGAAATTCATTTCTGGGGGACCCACAATAAGTTTGTTTTTGAAATATAAGTTTGTTTTTGAAATATAAGTTTGTTTTTGAAATATGTCGTATCGATAAAATATCGAAATTCTCAGTACCTATTGATACCTTTTATAACGATGTTTTCTAGTATCAAGTATTTTGAAACAATATATTTATAACAACCTACTGCAAAAATTTATCAATTTTGAGGTTAGTAATTCCAAATAAAATTGTTACTATCGTCACCTATCATGAATAATGGCTATCATCAATTGCTCGTTAAATAATATACTATGAAACGTCACTTCTGCTGCATACACACTAAATAAGGAACTGCATATAAAACGATCCACCCCTATATACGAGGTTGGGATAGAGTATGGAGCCAAGTAAATATCTTTTAAACCAAAAAAAAACGATAATCATGAAAATTTGCAGGTAAGTGCAATATGGAACAGAATGCATCTAACGTACATACATTTTTTTGTTAATAATACCTCTACGTCTAATCCATTGATTTGGGAAATTCGCACACAGAAAATCCCCAACCCGTCTATTATAGTGGGAAGGTGCTCCATCTTGTTGAAACCAAACTTTTTGTGGTATGTAATTGCCATTCTGTTGAATTGCGAGAAAAAATTTCGTTATCGCGTAGATCCAAGCAATCTGCATTATAAAATAGTTCAAAATGTGCAGTTCCTTTGATATACCTAAGAATACGTTTTTAGCAGGAGCTGTTCAGGAGGATTCTCCTCGAATCTACTGCAAATATCAATTGAAATGCTAGAATCTGAGAAGTTCCAGCATCAAATATATGATGTTTCCTATTAATCAAGAAACTGTTTCCTTTTTTTTGAGTTCTCTTATAGTTTCTATAAATTTCATGAAATGTTATTCGAGTGAACTTCCTGCTTATAGTTTCATGGTGGGCAGTTTTTTATTTTAGACTATCAGCAGGGCTAAAGCGGAAAGCATCAAGACAGAGGCGGAGAGCGGTATTGTGTACAGAGTTCAGTGAATCTGTGACAGGTTTGGGGACTGACATGTGAATAAAGCAGCCATAATCAAGCTTTGAGTGGATGAGAGCTCTCTTAATAATACGATTTGATCGGCACCCCAATGAAAGTAACTGAGGGTTTTTACTATGTTTAGTCCCTTCATACATATGTCTTTGAGTTCAAGGATAATATGGTGTTTCCAGTTAAGTCGACAGTCGAAGGATATTCCAAGAATTTTACATAGATTTGCAATGGGTAGAGGACAGTTATTGAACATAATGTTAGGTAGAGGAGGGGCTGTTCTTCTTGAAAACTTGATTATTTTGGATCTACTTTGAGATAAGGATAATCCAAGGTGAGTAGATCTATTTTGTAGAAGGTTTACTGCGGTTTGAAGGAGTTTGCAAGCTGCTGAGATCGATTTACCATGGCAATTAGGTCATCAGCATATTGTACGTGTTTTATGGGTGCGAGAGAATTGTAACAGAGTTCGTTTATTGTGAGGATGAATAGGATAGAGCCTAATACTGATCCTTGAGGAACACTAGCATTTTGTGGGTGAGGTGAGGAGAGTTTACCATCAGCGGAATTTTTGAATGATCTACAAGTTAGGAAATTTTAAATGAATGTTAGAATGTTACCATAAAGATTGTATTGGGAAAGTTTATTTAGAATTGTAGTACTAGATATCAAGTCAAAGGCACCGTCCCGTCGATATCAAAAATGGCTGCAACGACGTCTTGGTGATTATTTATTGCGGTAGAAATGTGTGTTTGGAGAAGAACAAGGTTGTCGCGAGTGGATCGATGTCGCCGGAAGCCGGATTGGGCATTGGAAATGATTTTATACTTCTCAAGAAACCAAAGGAGTCTTCTGTTGATCATTCTCTCCAGGAGCTTGCAGGTAGTGCAAGTAAGAGAGTTCGGTCGGAAGGAATTGGACGATGGGGTGAATTTATCTGCTTTTTTTATTGAAATAATAATAGATTTCGGCCATGCGTCAGGGACAGATGAGTATTCCAGATAAGGTTTAAGATTTCGAGAAGCTTGAGGAGAGATGAGTTGGATAATTTTTTGAGAAATATGTGAGGGACCTCATGGGCCGCCGCCGAATTTCTATAAGTGGACAAGGCGGATTTCAGTTCGTTTAGGTTGGAAGGGGCGGTGATGGATGCAACAATTCGAGGATTGGCCAGAAGAGAGGGGGAAGGCTGAATATGTGAATCGGGAGATATAGAGATGATAATACGTTTATTAAATTTGTCTTCAAAGTCTTGTGCGAGGGAGTCGCAATTGCTTGGTTTTCAGAGTTAACCGTATCATGTATCAGGGAGGGAATTTCAGTGTTGGTTTTCCTACCTTGAATTTGTGCAATTTTTTCCCAGACTTGACTAGGATTTATATTATGATCCAGAGAGGAGGTATAGTTTTCCCAGGGAGATTTTTTGTTTTGTTTAACTGAGAATTTGGTTTTAGCCTCAAGCTTTTTATGTAGAAGCAGGTTTTCTTGTGTTCTATATCGTCGAAACCTGTTAAGAGCGTGCTTAGACTCACGGATGGCCTTTTCGCAAGCTGAATACCACCAAGGCACAGCTTTATGTGCTGGGAAAGTGACTGTATACCTTTGTGAGTTCCAGCAACAGCAAGTATGCTATCAGTAAACATTCTTAAAGTGCCATTTATATTTGCAGAAATGGTTAATGAGGATAAGTGGGTTCGAGAGAAAGAAGTGAACTCAGACCAGTTTGCATTTTCTAGGTGCCAGAAGCTTATAGAGATAGTTTCTTCAATAGAATGATTGGATATAATGATAGGAAAGTGGTTGCTATCATAAAGATCATCGGAAACTTGCCAAGAAAGAGAAAAAGCAGCTTTAAAGTCATATAAGCTGAGGTCAAGGGCAGATGATGAGCCGGAGGATATGTTGAAGTGGGTTTTGATTCCTGCATTCAACAAGCAGGTTCCGGATGATTTTAATACGTTTTCTATAGCTTTGCCTCTAGTGCAACTACAAGAAAAGCCCCACAAGGTGTGGTGTGCATTAAAGTCACCAACAAAGATGTGAGGGTGGGAGAGCTGAAAGATTAGGTCAGTAAGGTCTTCTCCATTGAGAGGAATGTCAGGAGGATGTGAATGCTACAAATGGTCAGCTTATTAGCACACCAAGCGGTGACAACAATTACCCCAAAATTTTTAGTTAGCGGGAGGTGAGATGAGTATAAGTCGCTAGATACAAATATAGAAGAGCCACCACCGGCTCTCACACAGTTGGTGAGGATGTATTGATATCATTCAAAGTTTTTCAGTTTGCACTGATGATCGATTTTGAAATTGGTTTCTTGGAGACAGAGGAAGCCAGGGGTATGGAGAGAGATGATTTTCTGAATTCTTTCTGGGCGAGGATAAAAGCCATCGCAGTTCCATTGTATTGGAGAAAAAAATAAGGAAATGAAGTTATTTACTGAGTTAGTGCAGAGGAGTCAGTGGTGCTACCATCATCAGAAGAAGGTTCCTCAGGATGAATGTTTTGCTCGGGGTGAAGTTTGAGCTTAATTTTATTAGCCAAACGAGTAATGAGATTTTTCGAGGATCTTTCGTTGACTAGGGATAATCTTCCAGTACGGCGGCAGTATCGGAGATAAATTTATTGGCTTGAGGTAAAGGGGTCGTTAACTCGATAAGTATTTGCAAGGGAAACAATAAGCTGGGTGGTTTAAGGGAGAAAGACTCAGGAGACTCGTCAAGAAGTTTCTGTATAATAGAACGTGATTCGGGGCTAATATGCGGCAATCATCATACAGTTTAGATTTTTTGGTTCTTTTTTGGCAGGTTTTTTCGGATTAGGTATGGTGAATTCTGAAGGAGGGATTGGATTGGTATTATCGAGAGGAGTGTTGGATGGTGTTGAAGACTGCGGAGAGTCAGGAATGCTGTCTCTTGAGCGGAGACGTTTTTTGCTAGGTACAGGAGAGGAGGGAACGGATGGTACTCCAGAAGTTAATTCAGGTTTGTCTGAAGTGGTGCTAGTAGCAGCAGGGGCAGCTGAAGAGGACGTTTGAAGAGTGACGGAAGTGTTTAATAGGAAAGGGATGTCGTGAGAAGAGTTGGGGCAAGATTCGGCGGTGTGTCCAGCCTCTTTTCAAGGAAAGCGTTTAATTTCATTAGTAGAAATGTATAATGTATAACAAGTATTGACTTAGCTTACGCCTCGGCAGATAACAATATTATCCTGAGGTGGTTTAAAGGACACGACAGGAGTAAAGGAAAGGAAATCGCATTGCCCATTTTTTAGCCAGGGAAGCCACTGGACTGAAAATTCTTGGACCCAGTGACACCTACAGACTGACGACTTCAACAATTGCGAAACTAGCCAAACGTTACACCATGCTCAATCCCTTGAGAGATGGGAAGGAATCAAAGGATGCAGTTCTGCCAGGATCACTCTGGGCGACCCTGAGAAGATGGCGCCGAAGAAATACTTGGCGATGACTAGGGAAAACCTACGTATAACAGTGGTATTCCGACCGGCCACTATCAACTGAGAAAACACTTCTATACTATGGGGCTAGTGGACACACCTCTATGGAGGATGTGTGAACAGGAAGATGAGACTGTCAGGCAGGTCCTATGCGAGTGTCCTGAGTTATGGTCAATAAGAGAGTGTGTTCGGTGAGACTTGGCCCACACCCGCCGATATAAAGGAGATGTCTCCCAGTGACCTGTCCACCACCCTGAGAAGGACAGAATGGACGATGACCTAGGAGGACAACTCCTCGGGAGGATGTACAATGGGTCTTATGTGGCCTAAGTTCTGTGAACCTACACTCCCCCTCCCCACTCTACAGATACAGATAATGGATTCCCTCAGAGCTTTTCTAAATCCAAGGTGTGGTTTTTGTATTTTTCCTATTTTGTTTCCGTGAGAAGGTACATGCATTGACGTTTTTTTGTATAGCTTGTAACGCGTTTTCCTGTACACGTGGTCTCCTACCACTCGAACACGTCACTATGGACACCCTTAGCTGAAAATATTTCGACGGAATGCTCGGGCGCCAGATTTTTAACGTGGTTTGCTCCACGGCTCCTTGACCCTGATCGTCAAGAGTTCCAGATAGCCTCAGATGGAGGTTACGGATAATTCCAGGGGTCTTGTTGAACTTATTTTGATCAACTATTCTCAAATTTACAATAAAATATAGGTTTATTCTCAACTAATGAGTTAATAACGGAGTAAATAGGAATTTTTCTTTCGCCATACGAATAATACTCTGTGGTCTATTGTCGTTATAATTCTGTAGGACTGTCAAACTAACGGGGAGAAGAGAGGGGTGGACTTAATAGGCTAAACCGATCAAACTACTAATACGGATGAATCTGCCGGGTAAACGAACAAGCGTAACTGAGCCACATCCGAGTTCGAAAATCCCTTTGGATCTGAATGTAATCCGGAAAATGACACAAAATTTACTTATTGATCACGGATTGAAGGGAATACAGTTATAAATCTGCCGGGTAAACGAACAAGCGTAACTGAGCCACATCCGAGTTCGAATATCCCTTTGGATCCAAATGTAATCCGGAAAATGACACAAAATTTATATATTGATTACTGATTAAAGGGAATACAGTTATAAATCTACCGGGTAAACGAACAAGCGTAACTGAGCTACATCCGAGTTCGAATATCCCTTTGGATCTAAATGTAATCCGGAAAATGACACAAATATATATATATATATTGATTACTGATTGAAGGGAATACAGTTATAAATCTGCCGGGTAAACGAACAAGCGTAACTGAGCCACATCCGAGTTCGTATATCCCTTTGGATTTAAAAAATTTTTAAGCGGTACACTACTTTTCAAACGAGAAAATAGATTTATTTCGATTAAGTTCAAATTATTCTACTTATCGACACACAGAGTAGTAAGCATAAAACTCGGAAGGAAAATTGAAATATTTATAGAAAACGTATATAAATGTCAGGTAAAGAAAACACATAAAATCGTAAATTCAATAAAGAGACGGCAAATTAATACCTATTAATTGTTTAGCAATAATAAAAAAAAACAATTTTCTAGGATGAATTAACTTTTATTAAACATTTGCAATATCCCATGACAAATAACTAAAACGAGTTTCAACTCGACAGCACTTGAAATGAAAATCCGGAAAACAGAAAAAAAATTTAATTTCTTCACTAATAATAATTAATTTCTATGATGAAAATAAATGTCCTCAAAGCAAATTACAATAATTCAATATTGCCGGTTATTTACCCAAACTGAACAAAGTAAAAGTTAACACAAAAAAAAACCAAAATATCAACCGGTACGAAAAAAAAATATCAAACTATTTCAAAAGTACGGAATACGGAGGTACGGAAATTGTTGAGTATACTGTGATTATTACAAATATTTTACCTTTCTAAATCGGCTTCGGTATGCACCACTTATTAACTATTAGAATTGTCTTTTTAAACTATAAACTCCGGGAACCGGATCGGATTTCTCGTACTCGCACGGCAAAACGGAACTATATCGGTAACTCAAATGAAGCTTAGAGCTGACGGCTGAGAAATACGAGCTGCTTTTTAAAATTCAACTCTTCTGTCCTTTTATATACTCATTAGTAAAATTTTATTTCGGAACTACAAAAAAGTTTGTCATATACCAGACGTCTTTCGGAATTAATTAACTTGAATTAAATGGTATATATACCAAATGTCCTTTTGATTGAAAAATTTTAACATCGGAAATGACTGAATTTTATGATTGAATATGAATTTGCGTACCTCCGGACTAATACAAAAGATACTAAAACTAATATAACGGTGTTAAAAAAAATAATTCGGTAACAAAAGGGAATCGGAGAGTTAGGGACAGTGCATTCTGCCATTTGTAGCATAAGATATCGCAGTGGCGACGAGGATTTTGTTTTTGAGTTCTGCAATTAAATCGCAGTTAGTGTGAAATTCCACGTGCAGTTTTTTTTAAGTTCACCCAAAATGGCCGAAACTCGTGAAATTATTGGACATTTGAGGGAATTTGACCCATCATTGTCAGATTGGTCTATATTTAGTAGACGGTTAGAAAATTGTTTTCTGGCAAATGCCATTGAAGAAGATAAGCGAAAACCCGCTATCTTGCTAAATGCACTTAGTGAAGAAGCCTACAAGCTTGTGCAAAATTTGTGCTTACCAGTGCAACCAGAAAAAAAGAAATATTCGGAATTGATAACATCCTTAACAGAACATTTTCAACCAAGTTTAGGTGTGTTTCCGGCTCGATTAAAGTTTTACAATTCGCGTAAATTGCCTAGTGAAACAGCGCGGGAATGGTCGGCTCGGTTAAGAAGCTTAGCAGTGTTGTGCGATTTTGAAAATACAGAGTTAGATTTAGTGCTTCGTGATCATTTTGTAATTGGGTACAATCCAGGTGCGGTTCAAGATCGATTGTTGGAGGAAAAAAGGATGTTTCCTTAAAAAAAGTTGTTGAAATTGCAAAGGCTAAAGCAGCTGCTCATGGTACCTCGCCAGAATTTAACCACGCTGCTGTAAAACGAGAATTGGACATCCAGTATGCGCAGGCGAAACCAAGATCGTCACGCAATTTCCAGAAGCAATCTACGTCAGCAGGTTCAACTACAACGCGCAGTAACTACCACGAACAAGTAAGACATCAACAACAAAAAACACTACCGGCAAAGGACAAATGCAAGGTCTGTGGAAGGGAGAACCACAAATCAGATAAGTGTTCTTTTAGAAATTGTTTTTGTCACATTTGCAACATTAAAGGTCATTTGGCTCCCATGTGTAATGAAAAAAATAATAACAAATCTTCTAATAATTCCAATCAAAATTACTTAGAATCTGATTCAAATCGAAATTATTTAGAATCTGATTTTTCTCTGTAAAATTTAGATTCAAAACTGATCCAATAATTATTGATCTGCAAATTGATTCCAATAAGTATGCTTTCAATTTAGATACAGGATCAAGTTTTACAGTTATTCCAGAAAATTTCTTTGAACAAAATTTCAAGGCTAAAACATTGTATGAAACGTACAAAATATTCAATTTATACAACGGAGAGCAAATAGTACCTAAAGGGTACATAGTTTGTAACATTGTTTATAATAATGTAAGCAATGAATTAAATATTTATGTTATACCAGCAGCATCTGGTCCACCTTTGCTAGGACGTGATTTTTTTAAGGCTCCGTTATTAGCCACCACGTTAAAATAATGAACCTCAGCTTCCACTGAAAACCACAAGATGGGGAGAGAATGTTGTTTTATCCCAAATTTGAATCATATATTCTCGGAACTGGTAATTTAGTTGACCAAATAAGTGGTCAATGGTTGATTAATATTATAATCTTGAATAAATACTTGTTCAACCATGTACCGGACAAATAAACACGTGTCGTTCCCCACCTCCCATGCCAGTTTGTATCATTCGATACAATACCGAGTGATAAATTTATCGAGATGTTATAGTTTTCGATATATGAAATTTATATTTCCTATCACATCTATTAACCCGAGCGGTGCCAGAGATAACGATGCAACGAGGGTAAATATTACCTGATTTGTTGTTGATACGTTCTTGTTTATATACACGAAGGTGAAAATCTGAGAGAAACGCTATTAGCAAATGCTTGAAATTGTGTTGTTTGAGTTTTAGTGTTAGTGTGTATACCGGGTGTCCCAAGTTATCGTATACATACAATATCTCGCTTATTTGACAAGATAATTTAAAAATTAAAAAACTGTTTTGATTGGTATTAAAGTCCCTTCATAATGACATATAAAAAACTTGATTGCTTTTGACAGGCTTGTGCACCCACCTATCACTTTTTATTTTAAAATGGTACCCTCTGTATATTGTCATTGAAAATTGCGTGTTATTCTATTGGGAAAACAACGATACAACATACTTGTACTTATTTTTTATTATTAACAACAAAAAATTAACATTTTAGACGTTTTTAGAAGTATTACCTTATTATCCTTATAAAAATTATGTTGCCTCCGCCGATGGTTATGAAAATGTCAAAAAGAAGTACATTAATTTTTTGTTGTCAATAAAAAAAAGAGCTTCAAATACTTATTGTTAAACAGTGCCTAGTGTAGTTAATGACTTGACTTGACTTGACTTAATTGATTGTTGTGTCCACTATGCACAAGTTCTCTTTTACAGAAGCATCGGTTTTTGACAGCAAAAAATTAATGTACTTCTTTTCGACATTTTTATAACCATCGGCGTAGGCAACATAATTTTTATAAGGATAATTAAGAAATACCTATAAAAAAGTCTAAAATGTTAATTTTTTGTTGTTAATAACAAAAAATAAGTATAAGCATGTTGTATCGTTGTATTCCTAATAGAAAAACACGCAATTTTCAATGACAATATACAGTGGGTACTATTTCAAAATAAAAAGTGATAGGTGGGTGCACAAGCCTGTCAAATGCAAACAAGTTTTTTCACAAATCATTATAAAGGGACTTTAATACCATTCAAAACAGTTTTTTAATTTTCATTATATCTTGTCAAATAAGCGAGATATTGTATGTATACGATAACTTGGGACACCCGGTATTGGATTATTTTGTGTTTTTACAGTTTATTTTTGTATTTTCTATGTATATCCTTGTATATTTTCTAAATAAATGATAAAGAAACATATTTTTTTAATTCCAGCGATTAGGTAGGTACTATACCACCTTGGCAAGTTTTCACAAAGAACGTGCCATTGAATATGAACGTATTTTATTTAAATTCTAACAATAAAATTTTTTCTACTAGCGTGCAGAAAGTAAATTTGTTAAGTTTTTGGTAGTATACTGACATTTGAACATTTAAAATATATATTTGTATGATTGTAGTTTACCAAATAACTGAGAAATTTATAAATTTATTATAATTCTGATATAGTTTTCAATAGAAAAAAACTTATATTTAAATAATTTTTTAATGGCCCTGGTATAAGCCTCGTCAAATGAATGACAAATAATAATAATTAATTTGTTGATATGTATTTAACAATAAATGTACCTTTATGCTAACTTTTGGGTTATTTTGCGCATGCCTTTAAAAAAATAGTGTTCCTAACACGTGTGTAAAGTGACTTCCGCACGAGATTGCTGGCGTGCAATAGCGTGCGGAAAAGTATGACTTTCCGCTCTAACTACTATTGTAAGTACTAATCTGAAGTAAATTGCTGGTGGCCGACTACTACAAAAAAAGCATTTTTAAAATAAAAATTAACAAAGAGTTTTCTCTTAATTATTGTAATATTTTTTTCTGTTAGTACATAACTAGTCATATAGTTGTGCTTTCTTACTATCTCAGAACTAACATCCTAACTTGGAAAACACCTGGGCAACTTATTATCTAATTTGGATGTCCTATAAAATAGCCGACTACTAGCGAAGTCACCCTGTTTATTATATAATTTGTATCTCTATTTTTTTCCCGTCTGTATAATAAAATAATATTTCGATTATTTTTTGTATATAAATTTTGTATGACGCTTTTTTTCCTCCAGGTATACATCATGTTTGTTTTACGTTTTAAAACCCACAGGCAACTCTATTCCAAGGATATTCATCTAATATCCTTGACTCTATCCTATCCCATAGATAGTGGAACGAAAATAAGAACACTGTTGCCAGCTACTACCAAAATTATTTACCAGACAAATCCTTTAATTTTAATGAAACCTTCAAAAACAGACAACATTCAATTGAATAATAGTATATTATTCAACGAGCGTGTAATGATGGCTATTACTCATGAGAATGAAGTTTGCGACGTGAGCCGCAGGCGAACGTCGTAATCATTCGAGTGAGTAATAGCCATTACACGAAAGTAGAATACTATACTTTTTCTATGACTGAGTGTTCACCTATAAATTCAAACGAACGAGATATTTAGAGAATATTTTATTGAATAAACTTAATGCTTTATGTCGAACAATTCCATTTTGGAAGCTACAATGAAGATTCATTTATTGCTTACAATATTGATGGTGAAATTTGAGCAGTTGAATTCGTTTTCACTTTCTGTATCCATTCTAATAAAAAGTCAGCTCTAAATCACCTTCGGTAGGTAGGTATAGGTACTGTCAAAGTCAAATCATGACATTTCATAGCGAGTCTGATTCAAACATTACACCGAACATAGTCGTGTGTAATGGCATTCTTTGACGGTGATTGGCCAGATAGTCGTGTGTAATGGATCATTACACACGGGGCGTGGCTTGTTTTGTGTAATGCATCCAATTACTCAACAAAAATGTTACATAAAAAGGGTCCATTTCTCAACAGTCATAGAAAAATCAATATAAATAAATGAAATCACTTTTAAACATCTAACTTGACTTATTGTGATTTATTATTGTAAAGAGAAGATAATGCGAGATCTTTGATTGTCTATATGAAAAACGCTTTGAAGGCGTTCGTGTATAACAAATACTTTCCCTATTAAAAGTTAACATTATTGCATTACACACGTTGTACCAGTTTACATTAATTTATATTATCGAGAGTACGAAATCTGATACAAATGTACCCATTCTCGCAACACTGGATTGAAAAATTAGAGTCTCATATCGATATAATATATACCTATCACTCGAATGATACTGATTCAGTCAGCGCCCTCTGATGCCAAATAGGTTCAACCAAATAAGACAGAATTTTTGGCTACCATATTTGAATTACGGCGCTAATTACGCCGCTTTTATTTCATTCAATTCTAGATAAAATAACAATATTTTTGCTGCATTGTCACATATTTGTCTATAAAATAATGTTATGAAGGGTGTATCAGAGTGTATCACCTTTATTTCATTTCAATCTTCATTGCTCAAAATTGGAGATATTTGACAACGTCTGTGAAATTTATTACTAACAAGAAACCCATATAAATTATGATGCACACTACCTTAATAGTTTGGCAATCAATATAACACCTTACGTCTCCACTAAAATCATTAATAAAAATTAACTGAATGAAAAACGTAAGCCATGTTTTTAGGGTCATATTTTCGTTCAATAACGGGCCCTTAATCTGTTCAATCTCAATATTTCAAATAATTTTTATTTGGGCTTACCTGATGATTTGAAATTTCTACTAAATAAGTTTAACGAAGTTTTTGAAACAAGCCTTGGTACTTTTAACAAAGGAGTAATTTCAATAAATTTAAAAAATAAAGAAGTTTCTCCGAAATTCATTAAAGCTCGTCCGCTCCCATACGCGATCAAGGAGAAGGTTGAAAAGGAGCTGGAACGACTTCAAAAATTGGGAGTTATTGAACCCATAGATTACAACCCCTGGGGAACTCCAATAGTACCAATTCTCAAGAGTGATGGTACAGTTCGAATTTGCGGCGATTTTAAAGTGACGGTTAATCCATTTATAGAAATAGATCAGTATCCACTACCGCGAATAGAGGAATTATTATTTGTAAAATTACAAGGTGGAGTACATTTTACGAAATTGGATTTAGCTAACGCTTATACTCAAGTTTGTTTAGATGAAAAATCGAAAACTCTAGTAGCGATATCTACTCATAAGGGATTATTTAAATATAATAGAGCCCCTTTTGGGATAGCGAGCATTCCAGCTAAATTTCAAAAATTAATGGAATCACTTTTAGGGGGAGTACCGGGTGTGGCTATATTTTTGGACGACATATTAATTACGGGTCGAAATAGACAGGAGCATTTGTCACGGTTAAATCAAGTCTTGTCAAAATTACAAGATGTTGGTCTAAAAATATCTTTAAAAAAATGCGATTTTTAAAAAAATAAAATTTCTTATTTAGGGTTTGTCATTGACCACGAGGGGCTACACACGTCGGAAGAAAAAACTTCCGCTATAAATAATGCTCCGGTACCAGAGAATGTTACCCAACATAAGTCGTGGTTAGGTCTAATTAATTAATATGGGAAATTTTTGCCAAATTTATCATCGCTATTGTATTCTTTGTATGAGCTACTTAAGGCCGATGTAAAATGGTTCTGGTCAGCAAAGTGTGCAAAGGTATTTACCAAAGTAAAAAAATTATTGACATCCGCCCCGGTTTAAGTACATTATGATCCGAATAAGCCATTGAAACTTATTACTGACGCCTCACCGTATGGAGTTGCGGGTTTGATAGCTCATGCCATGTCTGATGGTACGCAAAAACCTATCGCGTATGCGTCAAGGACATTGACGAAGGCTGAGAAAAACTATTCTCAAATCGAAAAAGAAGGGCTTGCGATTATATTCGGTATCTGTTAATTCAATCAGTATATTTACGGCCGCGAGTTCACTTTAGTAACCGATAATAAACCCCTTACTACTATCTTTCACCCAGAGAAAGGAATACCCCAATTTTCCGCAAACCGGCTCCGCCGCTGGGCTGTAATTTCATCAAATTTCAACTATAAAATCGAATTTGTTAAATCCGAGAGAAATTTAGCAGATTCATTATCACGTTTACCGGAACAATTCAATGAACACTCATGGGAAAATGTGGACATAGATTTTATACATTTTTTTGAAAAAAAATTAACACTTTCCTTCAAATTTTAAAAACATAAAATCGGAAACTGAAGTAGATAAAACTTTAATTACTGTTCGAAAATACGTTAAGGAAGGTTGGCCCACAAAAGTTTTTAAGTTAGATTCAGAAATGAAATCTTTTTACAGAATACGGGATGAGTTGAGCATCGAAGATAATTGTTTATTGTGGAACAATGGAATTATAATTCCTACGACACTTCGGAAGGTGATATTAAAAGATCTTCATTCCTCTCATTCGGGTATCGTGAAATCAAAAAGTCTGGCTAGATCATATTTTTGGTGGCCAAATTTGAGTAGAGAAAAAAAAAAATTTGTTCTACTTGTGAGAATTGTATTTTGCATAAAAAAAACACCTAATAAATCAGAATTTCTTAATTTTAGTTGATTCTTTCAGTAAATGGATAGAGGACTTTGCAGTTCATAATATAACTTCTAAGACCTCTATAGATATTTTAAGGACTACCTTTGCAAGATTTGGTCTTCCAAAACTTCTAGTTACAGATAATGCAACAAATTTTTGTTCTAATGAATTTGAATTTTTTTTAAAGCAAAATAATACTAAACACATAACGTCACCTCCTTATCAACCTTCATCCAATGGAGCGGCCGAAAATGTGGTAAAAACCGTGAAAAATGCTGTAAAAAAATGCTTTGGGCAAAAGTATATCTTTAGATTTGAATAAGGTTTTAAATAATTTCTTGTTTGACTACAGAAATGTAGCACACTGCACCACAGGAAAGAGTCCGGCTAACCTTATGTTTGGGCGTAATTTACGAACACGATTTGATTCACTTTTGCCAAATAGCTCTAATGGTGACCCAAGTAACAAAGATCTAACAAATCACATCTTAGCAAAGCAATAATTGCAAAAAATTCATCATGGTGGATCTAGAAATATAGTTTTTGAGATTAATGATAAAGTTATTGTGAAAAACTATGAAAATGTTAGTAAGCCTACTTGGTGTAAGGGTGTAATTAAAAAAAATTAGGAAAGTGTGTTTACTTGGTGAACATTCCTGAATTTAATGTTGTATGGAAGCGCCACCTGAATCAAATTAAATTAATTAATCATGTAGAAGCTTCACTTCCCAACAATACAAATTCAGATGTCGCTACCAAAGAAATTACTGTGAGTGATAGAAGTGAGAACGAAAATGTTAATTTTTGCGCGAATACCGATCAAACAGTTAAAGGTGAACTCTTACGACCAAAAAGGAACATTAAGCCGATTGAGCGGCTAAATTATGAATGATATTATATTTGTTAAAATAATAACATTTTCTTTTGCGGGGGGAATATTGTAGTATACCCATTGATTTATTGATATTTCTGGTTTTTGTGTGTTTAGGTTAAAAACAAAAATAGTTGTATGGGAAGTAATGAACATTCATTAAAAGTCTTAAGGTCAAGTTGGTCGATATTTTTATTCTACATCCTATCAAATTATAGGGACAGTGCATTCTGCCATTTGTAGCATAAGATATCGCAGTGGCGACGAGGATTTTGTTTTTGAGTTCTGCAATTAAATCGCAGTTAGTGTGAAATTCCACGTGCATTTTTTTTTAAGTTCACCCAAAATGGCCGAAACTCGTGAAATTATTGGACATTTGAGGGAATTTGACCCATCATTGTCAGATTGGTCTATATTTAGTAGACGGTTAGAAAATTATTTTCTGGCCATTGCCATTGAAGAAGATAAGCGCAAACCCGCTATCTTGCTAAATGCACTTAGTGAAGAAGCCTACAAGCTTGTGCAAAATTTGTGCTTACCAGTGCAACCAGAAAAAAAGAAATATTCGGAATTGATAACATCCTTAACAGAACATTTTCAACCAAGTTTAGGTGTGTTTCCGGCTCGATTAAAGTTTCACAATTCGCGTAAATTGCCTAGTGAAACAGCGCGGGAATGGTCGGCTCGGTTAAGAAGCTTAGCAGTGTTGTGCAATTTTGAAAATACAGAGTTAGATTTAGTGCTTCGTGATCATTTTGTAATTGGGTACAATCCAGGTGCGGTTCAATTATTTTTCTGTTGCTGAGTCTGGACTGCTACAGCTCAGGATGGAGTACCAAGACTCTTTTGAGATATTGTGAGTTTTTTATAATTGATTTGTTTAGTATGATGCTCCCTTCTCTTTTCATTTGTTTTGTTATTATAAACTTTTTGTAATGCTATTGTAAAGTGGTCTGTAATGTCGGTTTCTATTGTTACCGGGATAATACTTTCCAGAATATCAGTTCTTGACTTTATAAATAAATGATGTGAACAAGCGGACATTCTGGTTGCGTTATTAATGGTGGATGTAAATCCGTACTCAATCAGGGTGCTTAAATATTTTATGGTATTATCGTTTAGATCCAATAAATCAATATTGATATCTCCAGCAAACAGACAGTAATTTTCGGAGTTGATACCACTATTCTCAAGGAAATTTTGTGAATTATAAGTGAACTCAGGGATACTTGGATTAAAATTCTCCTAAGAAGGTGATCTATAAAAAGCAAGGATAATTACTTCATTGTTATCATTAATAGTAACAATAACTTTCGAAATATTTGTGGGTTCTAGTGCTATGATGTCATATTCAAAGGAATATTCGCAATTTAAGTAAGCCACAACTCCGTCATTTTGGTCAAAATCGCCTTTGTGGTATATTACGTTATATCCTGATATGTTGTACAAATTGATATCGGTAATTTCCCAAGTCTCAGTTGAAACTGGACAATCAAAATCTGTAATTGTCGATAACAGTTCAAGTTCATTCAGATTCTTGGATATGCTTCTAATATTGTTATGGAGTATAGTGAAGTATTGGTTAGGTCGTTTATCACATCACATCCACCAAAATTTCTTACATTGTTTGCTTCGACAATGGGAATATGAAAATATCTCACATACTGATCCAAAGCAGATTTATATAATATACCCATATAAAAACGAGCAGTTTTAAGACATGGTTGAAATCATTCAGTTGAAAATAAAAACATGATCCACAAATAACATCTGAGTATTAAAATATAAGCACGCACAATGTAGTGAATAATAAAATCTCGCACTAAGTTGATAAAATTATAACAATCAAAAGTAATAATATTTATCCAAAGGAAGGTTTCAATGGAACAGTGGGAGAAGTAAATTATGAGGACTGTTACAGAACTGTATCTTCCATTTCTCGTGATTGCTAGAGCCAGCCCTGGATCTGGTGTTCCAATTTTGTGAAGGTCCTTGGTTCCGTTGACTTTTCCCTACTCTGGTGGGAGAGTTAACTGTCTTTCTTAATTCTTCTTCCATATTTTCGAATCCAGCCTGTTCTATTTCCTTAAATTTTACTACTATAGTTTTTCCAAGCTTCTCGATCTCTTGAAAAGGACAGGGAGTTTGTGGACCACTATGATTTTGATGAGTAGATTCGGCTGCTTTTTCAATTTCCAGGATTCCTCCAGCTGTGTAGATAGTGTCGTCTACGTACAATTTTTCTCCTTTTAATGTAACACTTGTTGCTAGATGTTTTTACCTTGTTTAAGTATCTACTCAAAGTCGCAGTTTTTTCCCGTTGTTGTGTTGTCAAGTCGTGTGATATAAATATATTTGTTCCTTCGAACTTGCTGCTTTTTTCACCATTCCACTTTTGGTAAGATATGGGACAAACTCAATTTCCACTGGCGCGCGATGGGATCTAGCGTATGAATGCAGTTTTTTCCTTAAATTCAGTAGGCTAGCCATACCTTTTCTATGAAAAACTGACTCAAACGCTTTCCACATTTGGAACCCCGTTTATTTGTCTTTCACATACTCAAGACGCCAGTTTGAAATGCACTGTACAATTATTGATTTGCATTGTTTGTCCAGCTTCTCAAATTCTTCATTGGATTGTTGTAACAGATTTTCTTGTTATTTTGATCTAGAATAATTTCCATTCGAAAATTCCCATGATCGTAGTCTTTACCATCGAATGGTTTTATTCCATTTTCCTCATCGAGTATACCTTCCATTCATATCTTTGCTTTGTGCCGCATCTTCCTAATTTTCTCTGTTCATCAAACCTTCTATGTGTTGTTACGGTTCAGATGGAATCAGTTATTAAAAATATTGGTGATAAATAACCAAAAGCTTACCTTAGAAAAAAAAACTAGATAACTTTTACTGTTTCCATATTCATTCAAACATTAATAAACATTACCATGTGTTTGTTTCAAAGGAATATTTATTGTTTACAATCTTTTTTTCTTCTTTTTCATCGAATCAACTGTTGGTCTTGGTTTGCTAGGTAAAATAGCTTACTGATCACTATATATGTTGTTTGTTAATTAGGTTTTAATGGCTTATTGATTCAAATGTTCAGACATATCTTGTCAATTTTTTTTTTGGAATTTTGGGTAAATGGCTACCTTTTGAACCACATGGGTTCCAACTTTTCAAAGTAATTTTGGATTTGAAATAGCCTACAATACAAAAGCAAAAACGGTAAATTAAACTCATCAGTATTCTTTTCTTCGAGAGAGTTGGGGAAGAGGCCCCAACCGGGATCTTTACTGGTTTAATTTATTCTACATCAAAGCCACACACCACCTTTAGTAATTTGACCAAATACTTCCATTTCTAAACAAAGGGTTCAATGAAACTCAAAGTCAAACCACAAAGTCTTCAATGTCCGTTGGGACTCAAAAATTGCAACCAGTTTCGGTAACAATTACCATCATCAGGCTACAACAATAGAAAATGGTACTTCAAATTAAAGTTCTAAGGAGATAATACAAATTGTACAAATTGATTTAAAAAAGTTATGAAATTTTATATAATTTTTAAGTTTTTTATTTTATAAATATGACAGAAAACAAAAAAGAAAATTATTATATTAAAAACACCAAATTTACCTGTATGAAATTTCACATTATGCATGAAAAGAACATCATTGTCTGTTAAGTTTCATTATTAAATTTAGAGAATTATAATCATGTATGTAATGCGGCTGTCTAATTGACATTACTAATTTCGCTGCTTGTCTAACGCATATAATTTTTAAAATATATATTTAGTTAAATATTTCCAAGTGGTGTTTCTTTCACTCAATTAAGAGGAAAACCCCAACATATAAATGGTCCTTCGAACGTGGATAGATCCAGTTTAGCCACGATTCACTCGAGCCAAGCAGCATCCAGTCTTGATATCGCGCGAAAAAGGTCAGTCCGTTCCATTTATTCCACCCAAAATCGTGTCCCTATTTTCTCGTTTTAGTGTTTAAAATTGTCACGATATCTTAAATATTCACTTTTTATAGGTAAAATGGTTCTCGGTGAAATTGTCTGAGTTTTTAGTATGTTGTAGTATTGGATGTACTGATTGAACGTGCATAATCGCAAAGTTTGTTGATGGATAGATATTGAAATACAGGGCGTTCAAGTTAAGAATCAGTAAATTTTATTTAATTATTTCTTCGGGATTTGAAAGTGCCAAATGCATTTTTTTCGCTCTTATCATCAACGCACCTTCATATTAGTATAATAAATAATAAATAAATTCTTTATTTTTTGAATGACAAACAAAGTTTGTATAAAATTCGTAAGAAGTTTTCTTAAAATCTAACCTAACTAACTTACTAACTAACTAACTAGTACAGCCTAAAATTAGAGTAAAAATAACGCATAGTAAAAAATATAGTATAATAATACACAAAGTTCTTACAAATTTAAAAACTCATCGACTGAATAGTAACACATATCTACTAAAAACGTTTTGAGTAAACTTTTGAACGATTTTATTGTTTTACTTGATTCAATATGTAATGGTAATTTATTAAAAAGTCGTTGTCCAATTATAGGAGGGGATTTGAAAGTAATATTACTTTTAGGAAAAGTCGAAGACAGACTATCACATCCTCTTGTATTAATATTATGCATCTGGTAGTTAGTTTTAAAATCACGTATGTTGTTATATATAAAAACACAAACATCTAAAATAAACAAACAGGGCAACGTTAATATTTAAAATTTTTTAAAAAGTTCTTTACAACCAGTTAGCCGAGAGACACCAGCAATACAACGAATTATTTTTTTTTGTGACACAAAGACGTTTTTAGAATTTGTAGACAATCCCCAGAAAGATATGCCATACCTCAGACGGGATTCCACTTGTGCATAATACAGCATAATCATTTGTTTTTGTGTAAGAACGGATCTTAGATTTCTAAATAAGTAATTAGTGGAATTTAACCCTGAAACAATTGCCTCGCACTGTTTACTCCAATTAAGGCATTCGTCGATCAGCAAGCCTAGAAATTTGACATAAGAGACACACTTTATCGATTCATTATTAATTTTTAGATCAACTAACTGCAGTTGTTTTTGTCTATGATGAAATTGTATTGCCTGAGTTTTTTCTGCATTAAGATATAGTGAATTTATGCTAAACCAATTGTAAAGACTCGCCAGGAGACTATTACAATTATCTTCAACTACTGATTGACATTTATCAGAAACCAACAACGAGGTGTCATCAGCATATAATGTAAAGTGAGTTGATAAGTTAACTGACACAATGTCATTTATATAAATTAAAAACAGCATTCGACCCATAATTGATCCTTGGGGCACACCAACTGTTGAAGATAGATAATTTGATGTACATGTTTCAATACTGCTTTTTGTTATTTTTGGTAAGCTCACGTATTGTTGACGTGCATTTAAGTAAGATGTGATCCAATTTAATGAGTGATTTTGGATTCCCATGTTATATAATTTCATAGCTAAGATTTTATGATCGACACAGTCAAACGCCCTGCTGAGATCACAAAAGATCCCAACAGGACACTCACCCGAATCTATCATATTTGTAAGTTCTTGATAAAAAGAATGTATTGCGGTGTTAGTTGATTTTGCAGTTTGAAAACCGTGTTGGTTTTGCACAATCGTATTATTTAGCTGTAGGTATGCATTAAGTCTTTTCAGATAGCTATACTCAAAAATTTTTGAGAATATAGAAGGAATAGTTATAGGACGGTAATTACTAACCTGTTTAGAATCACCTTTCTTAAATATTGGAATTATTCTTCCAGTTTTGATCATATCCGGAAAAGTTCCATTCGAAAAGGAAAGATTGACAAGATGTCAGAGGGGATATTATAAATGGCAATATTTTTTTAATTAAGAATGCTGGTACCTCATCGAAACCACAAGATGTTTTATTTTTCAGTTTGTCATGTAATAGTTCATATAATTCTTCCCGATTAAAAGGATACAAGCGAAAGGTATTATTGGGTATTTTTCATTCATTAAAATTAAAATTGAGTTGTTCTCCAATCGCTCCAGTACGTGAAATTTTCGATACCATTTCCCGTGGCGCATTGTTAAAAAATGTGTTAAACATATTAGCTACGTCAGTAGGATTATCTATTATTACATTATCGTTATTGTACAATGAAATAACTTTTTTACGCTCATTATTTGTAGTAAAATCATTTATTAGTTTCCATGCACTTTTTGTTGGATTATCCGAACTTGAAATTATGGTTTGGTAATGTATTTTCCTAGTTGTTTGTAAAAGTTTTACATGTTCTTTTTTTTGTAAATTATAGTATGGACGTAGTTGCGGAAGTTGTCTAGATAATGTATGCAGATTTTTCAAATTATTGCTAGAACATTGTACCTCTTTGTTTATCCACCTTTTATTATTTTTAATTAGTTTCTTTCTCAACAATGGAAAATGAATATTAAAATAATGCATAAAAACAATCATAAAATTATCAAATGCTAGATTGGTATCTAAAATTCCATATACTGTAATCCAGTTCTCAAGAGCAAGACTATCAACAAAATAACCCATCGCACTCTCAGCAAAAACTCTCTTATAGCAAAAACTTGGTAAGGCAGCTGATTCATAAACAAGTTCCACAAATACTGTACGGTGATCCGATACAGTGTTGTCGAAGACACAAGCTAAAGGAACATTTTGAAAGTTGACAAATACATTATCAATAGTTGTACTGCTGGTATCCGAGACCCTAGTCGGCCACTTGACAATATTATTGTGTATATTAAAAGGTGACAACACATCTAAAAGTTTACTGTGATCACTATTTTTTGTTCTAGTATCAATATTAAAGTCACCACAAATAATAAAAGAAACATTAGGTTTAAAATAATAATTTAAAATATTCTCAAGATTTTCCAAAAAAATGTCAACATTACCTGAGTGTGACCGGTAACAATTTATTACAAAATATTCACTTCTGTTTTTGTCCTTAAAAGAAAAGCAACAAAACTCAGCATCTTTAGCTGTACAAAACCCATTTAAATTAAAATTATTTTTAAAAGTTATACCCTTTCTTACCCAAATTCCAACACCACCACCCTTAGTAGTGGCATCACGACAATAACTACTAGCTAAATTAAAACCTTCAATATGAATTTGCTTCACAGAGTCACTGGTTTCCCATAACTCAGTAAATATCATTCAGATAGTGAAGATTATATCATTATGTACAGAGTGAGAAATAAAAACATTTTAGTAATATCTGAAAATTAGATGTAATAATGAAATATTGTTAAAATTATTCTGGCATGCAATATACTACTTTCATTCCATCATTTATCACAATTCATAAATTTCGTACAGGGTGATTCGAAAAATTGGTTGAATGAATGGCCGGTTCTTTCGTACACATCCTGTATATTCAAGTGGATTATTATCCTCCAAAGATAGCTGATACCGTATAAACATGATTTCGTTGGAATATATAGGGCGATCATGAAAATTTTCGATGATAAAAATGACAAAATATCAGTTTCAGAAATCACCCTGTTAATTCACGATTAACCTGGTGAAATTCCTTTATTATTGTTAAATATATTCATCGTTCTCTACTCAACACTTTCCCAAAAATTCACTTTCCTACTATGATTAGTTTCATAGTTATTAATTTTTGACGAGTTGGAGGAACCTTGTTCACTCGTACATAATTATATCATTGGCCAAGATATTTCATAAAAAGTGAAACGTGAGAATGTGGAGATCAAAATTAATGTGAGAGGGGATGAACATGAGAGATAACAATTACATCAGATATATAAATTCAATAATATAAGCTACAGATAGTTAAGTGAACTTTATTGGTTTAAGCTTTGTCGGAATAAAAAACGAACTATCTGTAGCTTATATTATTAAATTCATATATCTGATGTAATTGTTATCTCTTATATTCATCCCCTTTTGCATTTATTTTGATCTCCACATTCTCATGTTCCACTATTTGTGAAATGTCTTGGCCGCTAGTAGAATTATGTACGCGTGGACGAAGCTCTTTCAACTCGTCAATAATTAATAGCTATGAGACTTATCATAGTAGGAAACTGAATTTCTGGAAAAGTGTTGAGTAGAGAATGATGAATATATTTGATGATAATAGAGGAATTTCACCGGGTTGATTGTGAATTATTGAGTGATTTCTGAAACTTTGATATTTTGTCCTTTTTACCATCGAAAATTTTCATGATCACCCTATATATCCCAACGAAATCATGTTTTTCCGCAAACGTCAAAAAAAGGAGACATTATTAACGTCAATTCATGATGTTGAAGTATGATTTCACAGACGCCACTTTTTTGTACGGCCGTGAGTGGACAAAAAAGTACTTTTTTGTACGCTGACGGCCGTACAAAAAAGTAGAATTTTTATCAGGGAAAATAATTATTAGTTGAACTTTTAAACTTTATTATATAATCTAAAAGAAAATTTCAGTACACTTTACTACAACAAACGAAATTTTGATGCTCAAGTAGGTACTTACCAAAAATGCACAGTCCAATTTTTGCTTTAAATCACTTACAATATTTCTGACATTATAAAATATTATTGCACTGTCAAATTTGCTTTTGACTTGGCAATCATAAAACCAGTAACCACGGAAATGTAGTGCGCAGTTTTATAATTATTATTCTCTGAATTTATCAACTTCGTTGCAATGGTTTTGAGTTTTTATTTAAATATTAATTAGTTCTATAGTCTGGATGCCGTTTGCGGAAAAAATAGCATGTTTCATTCGGAGCAAGAGCACTTTTTGTTGCTCGTCTGAAATTGTCGGCCTCACTAACGTTCGGCCATCAAACATTCAGACTCGCCACAAAAAGTTATACTTTCACTCCTAATAAAACAATATACTATTATACGGTATCAGCTATCTCTGGGGGATGATAATCTACTTGAATATACAGGATGTGTACGAATGAACCGGCCATTCATTTCACCAATTTTGAATCACCCTGTACGAAATTTATGAATTGTGATAAATGATGGAATGAAAGTAGTATATTGCATGCCAGAATAATTTTAACAATATTTCATAATTACATCGAATTTTGAGACATTACTAAAATGTTTTTATTTCTCACTCTGTACATAATGATATAATCTTCACTATCTGAATGATATTTACTAATATGAAGGTACGTTGATGATAAGAGCGAAAAAAAAAGCATTTGTCACTTTCAAATCCAGAAGAAATGATCAAATAAAATTTACTGGTTTTTAACTATCCATCAACAAACTTTGCGATTCTGCACGTTCAATCAGTACATCGAATACTACAACATACTAAAAATTCAGACAATTTCACCGAGAACCATTTTACCTATAAAAAGTGCGGGGTCCTTTGTCTCTCGTAAATACTGGGCAGAAAATTAGTGAAATACGTCTTCAAAGCAAATCATATAAATCTTAGTATCATTTATTGTCTTCAATGCATAAGTGTAGGTACCGTTACAGAATAACTCAATAACTCACGATTCACACGCTACTTCATAAATTTGTTTTTATATCCTCGTAGGATTTGTTTCTGCAGAAGAAAATGTCTAGCATTAACCTTTTCTTGATATTATTATCATGTAATTTGGTAACTTATTGTATTTAAAAAAGCGATATAGCATTTCAAGCTCAGTTTTTGTAAGTAGTTGAAAGAAAGCAAGCATTGTCAAGCATGTCAGAGGCCGGAGATGACCTTTCAGCTGGTGCTGAAACCGATTTAAAGCGATTAAAAAACAGTAGAACTCAAATCAAATCAGAATTAACGCGTTTCCAAACGTTTTTATTTAAAACCGATGTAAATAATTTCATTGAACTCTTACAAATACGATACGAAACAATAAAGCCTATTCTCGAAAAATTTAAAACTATACAGACGCAATTTGAAGAATTGTTATTAAGCGATTTCCCTGATAATTACGATGAGGAAAAAAATTCATCTGAGAGAGATATTTTTGAGAGTCGATATTTTGAAGCATTGGCTACAGCGCAAAAAATTCTTGATTTGCATATTTCTGATAGACAATCAGTGGCACAGGCGCGAATCGGGGCAATGGCATTATCTAGCAGTGTTTTAGATAGCACAACCTTGCCAAATGTTTGTGTTGAGCTACCATTAATGACTTTGACAGATTTTAGCGGTTCTTACGGTGATTGGCAGAGATTTCGTGATACGTTTCTTGCTCTTATTCATAATAATAATACTTTATCTGATGTTCAGCGATTTTATTATTTAGAATCGTCCCTTAAAGGTGAGCCAAAACATTTAATTGCATCCTTAACACCTACTAATGCAAACTATGGTATCGCCGGGGATCTTTTAAAAAAACGATATGAAAATAAAAAAATTATTATTAATTCACATTTGAAAGAAATAATGGAGTTACCCACGTTGGTCAAAGAATCGCACACATCGTTACGGCATTTATCAAATTCGTTTTTAAAAAATTATCGTTCTTTGGAATCTTTGGGCGAAAATGTCTACCAATGGAATACAATTTTAATTTACATTGTTGTTTCAAAATAGGATTTTTGTACCAAACGCGAATGGGAAATTCATTGTAAATCTCTGGATTCTCCAAAAAAGGAAGACTTTAATGAGTTTTTGATGCAAAGATATCAAATTTTGGAGGCAATGGATATTAAAATGTCTTCAAACTCGAAAATAACTAATGAGTCAAAATAATTTGTTTCCTCTGAAGCAACTTATCGTCCCAAATGTCCTTTTTGTAAGGCAGCTCATTTCATTTACCTATGCGATAAATTTAAACAACTATCCGTGTCAGACCGTTTAGATAAGGTTAGAAAAATGAGTTTATGCACAAATTGTCTACGATATGTGCACAAACCTTCAGACTGTCGTTCATCTAGTTGTAAAAAATGCCATCAAAAGCATGCAACCTTGCTCCATCGACCCCAAGAAGTCTCAACTACAAGTTCCAATCGCCAACATTCGAGTAGTAATCACAGTTCTCTTCAGACTCGTTCTCCAGAAAATTATGTTACGGGATTTGAGAATTCGAATTCGGAAAATATAAATGAATCATATGTGGAATCAGAAGAAAGGCCAATAACATCTGTTACTTGTCAAAATTCCAAAAATTCCTTCACTTTATTATCTACAGCTATCGTTAACGTTTATGATGCAGATAAAAACATTATACCTTGTAGGGTATTACTCGATTCTGCTTCACAATCAAATTTTGTGACCTCTGCCATGTTGAAAAAATTAAATTCACAAACTGTGAAGGTTAATGTTCCTATTATAGGGATAAATCAAATTAAGACTAAGATATCACGTCGAGTCAATATTTCATTAGCGTCTCAACACTCTGGTTATAAGTCCACATTAAATTTTCTCGTATTACCTTCTATTACGGAATTTTCTCCTCAAAACTATTTTGATTCATCAAAATTGAATATCCTCTCAGAATTATCTTTAGCAGATCCTAAATTTAATATTCCAACGGAGATAGATATGCTCTTGGGCTGCGAAGTGTTCTATGAGCTTCTTTGTATCGGGCAAATTAAATTGGGTGAAAAATCATTTTCAACAAAATACATTTAGAAATGTAACACTCTGACTGATAGATATAGCGAGATTTTCGAAACTGGTAGATATGACCCTCCATTCTACGAAAGAGTGCGGAAACACATGAGCAATCTACAATTACAATTCCCCAAATTTTATACCACAAATTATCAAATTCCTCCCCCTTGGCTATGTCAAATCCCATCCATAAATACAAACCTCACAATGTTAAATAAAACAGAAACTCCACATACATTAATTAAAAAGTCTTTCCAGCATGAGCTTAACAGATATGAAAACTGCTATGTGATCTACACTGATGCTTCCAAATCAGATGACGGAGTGGGAGCTGCATTTAAAACCCCAAGTACCTCTAGCCAATTTAAACTACCAGCAATGAGCACAATACATACCGCTGAGTTATTCTCAATACTCCAAGCAATAGTCCATGTTAAAAATATCAACCAGACAAACACGTTAATAATAACAGATTCACTTAGCTCAATCCAGTCGATTCAACAACTTTACACTAAACATCCATTGGTCAATCTCATTAAAACAGAACTAAATAATATAAGAAAACTCAATCTAAATATTGAGTTTATGTGGGTCCCATCCCATGTTGGTATTCGTGGAAATGAAGAGGTAGATCTTCTAGCGCGACAAGCTTCTACAAGTGAAAGTTCAGTGAATGTACCAAACGTTGTACCTAGTGATTTTAAAGTATACATAAAAACAAAAGTGCTCAGTGCGTGGCAAAATGAGTGGGAAATGTCCAATTCTAAGCTTCGCGAGATTAAACGCGATGTGAAACCGTGGCGACAAAAAACCGAACTCCGGGAGGACCAAGTGAAAATCAATCGACTTCGATTAGGGCACACCAATTTAACCCATAAGTTTCTAATTACAAAGGAAGACAAACCAACCTGCAATGTATGTAACAAGGACTTGACTGTGAAGCACATAATTTGTGATTGCCTCAAATTCCTGGTATCAAAACAAAAAAATAAATTATCAGGCAATTTGAAAACTGTTTTGGGTGAGCAAATGGACGCAGATCGGTTAATTGAATTTATTAAAGAAACCAGACTATACCACCTCATATAATTATTTGTAAATGTACTTATTCGTCGCTAATAACCTTATTGGTTGAAGTGACGTTAAATAAATGAAAAAAAAAAAAAAAAAAAAAAAAAAAAAAAAAAAAAAAAAAAAACATTTAGAAATGGAGTTGGTAGATTCGTCGTAAAGCTCCCATTAAAAGATAATTTCAAGGACTTAGGTGATTCTGAACAATCTGCTCTTAAGAGATTATATATTGTCTCGAAAAGCGACTATCAAGAAACCCAGAACTTGGAAAGTCCTATAGGGCATTCATGCAGGAATATAATGATCTTGGACACATGTCTGAAATATCTCGAGATCATGTTTCAAAAACTCCCATATACTATATTCCCCATCACAGCGTTGAAAAACCTGATAGCTCCACCACAAACCTAAGGGTTTTTTTTGACGCTGCTTGCAAATCTTCTACAAATTTATCCTTAAATAATGTACTCAAGGTTGGCCCTACAATTCAAGATGACTTATTCTCTATTGTTATTCGCTTTAGACAACATAATTTCGTTCTAATAGGTGATTTAAAGAAAATGTATCGCCAAATATTAATCCATAAGGATGAGAGAGATTCACAAAGAGTTTGGCGTAACTCACCATGTGAAAAACTGGAGCATTTTCATTTGAATACTGTTACATATGGCACGGCTTCAGCCTTTTTTCTTGCCACTCGTTGTTTGTCAGAAATTTCGTCAATTATTGAAAAAGAATTCCCACTTGAGAGTAACGTAATATCAAAGGATTTTTATGTTGATGATATTTTAACGGGATCATCAGATATCAATTCACTGATTAATATGAGACGTAATCTTTGTAAAATTTTTTCGAAATTTGGATTTAAATTGAGAAAATTCCAATCTAACGATCGTAAACTTCTTGATGATATCCAGCAGGGGTATCTTGAAAGTCAAAACACTTAAGTGTCAAAACACTTGGGATATCTTGGATCCCTAGATCAGACAAATTTGAGTATAACTCAACTAAAAATATTGTCCCAAATCAGGAAACGGTATCTAAAAGAACTATACTTTCGTTTTTAGCAAAAATTTTTGACCCCGTAGGCATACTAGGGCCCCTCTCTATTCGAGCAAAACTAATCATTCAAAAGCTATGGCAATTAAAAATCGATTGGGATGAAAGCATCCCGCAGCAACTTTTTTCAGAATGGCTGGATTTGAAAAATGAAATATCTCGTGTTGGTTTAATGCAAATTCCCCGACATGTATTTCAGATGCAAGCGAAAGAGCATATGCATGTTGTATCTATGTACGTTCTATACTCGATAGTCGAAATTCTGTAAAGTGAGTCAGAGCTATGTAATCAACACTTTGGTTAAAGCGCAGTTGCCATATGTATTCTAGAGAGAAATGCTTTTTATTTAGGACTATTAAGAGCCCTTCAAAAATGAAGTTCGCTTCTGCAACTGATTTTATGGACAGTAAGAGCGATGAGTCACTGTACAGAATTCCGACTATCGAGTATATAAACATAGATAATACTATCGAGAGCCATTTATTATGCGCTAAGTCTCGAGTAAGTAGGCTAAAATCCCTCTCTTTGCCTCGTCTAGAACTCTTAGGAGCAGTATTATTGACCAAACTTATCTTTAAAAGTTAAGAAGCTTTAAATATTCATATAGATCAAACGTTTTTGTGGTCAGATTCCACAATTGTGCTTTCCTGGATCGCAGCTGAACCCAGATGTTGGAAAACATTTGTAGCTAACCGGGTTGCTGAAATTCAACGACTAACGCATATTGAAGATTGGAATTATATTTCATCAGAACAAAATCCTGCTGATATAATCTCCCGTGGAGCCAGTATAGGGCTTTTGGTCAGTTCTAAATTGTGGCTTCATGGACCCAGCTTTTTTAGGGAGTACAATGATTGGCCTCATAATTCAAATATTTGTAACTTTTCACGATCAAATAATAATGATATTCCCGAATTCAAACTACAAAAGGGAGTATCATGTGTAGCACAAATCAACTTGAATTTAGATATTCTTGAGCAATTTTCGAGCCTAAATAAATTATTTATGGTATTGACGTACTGCTAAAGATTTTTTAACAAACTCAAGGTTTCTAAGGAGTATCGAAAACATGGAAAACTAAGTTCCTTTGAAATCCAGCAAACAGAGTTATTTTTGGTGAAGTTAATTCAACTTCAATGCATCAGAACTTTACGAGCTTAAGCATAAAAATAATATTTCTATTAGGAGCAAACTCAAGTTTTTGTCGCCTTTCATTGACGAGCATGGTATCATACGGATCGGCGGTAGATTAGAACTCTCAAGCTTTCCGTACGACGTAAAACATCCCATTCTTCTTCCTGCTAAACATGTCTTTACGCAGCTTATCATTGATTGTGAACATAAACATACACTACAATCTGGTCTTCAGGGTACGCTGTCGCACGTCAGGCAGAGATATTGGCCGCTCAATGGCAAACAAGTTGTGAAATCGTGTCGAAAATGTGTAATTTGCTTTAAGACCAAACCAAAAATAATTTTCCCAAAAATGGGTGATTCACCCAAGCTTCTTATTACTCCGAACCGTCCATTTTTATCGGTTGCTGTGGACTACGCAGGTTCATTTAAATTGAGAGATAGCAAAGCTAGGTCAAACAAAGTGATCAAAGGTTATGTATGCATTTTTGTTTGTTTTGTGTCTAAAGCTGTTCACATTGAAGTAATCTGCGATCTAACGAGTGATGGTTTCTTAAGCCTATTGAAGAGGTTTGTTTCAAGAAGAGGGTTTTGCACACGTATCTACAGCGATAATGCTACGAATTTTGTAGGTTCAAAAAATGAATTATTCTCAATCCAAAGGTTAACTGAATCAGGTAATTTCCAAAATTATTCAACGTCGTCCAATATAGAATGGTGATTCATGCCCGCGAAGTCTCCACATTTTGGTGGGCTTCATGAGGCCGCGGTAAAATCTTGTAAACATCATTTAAAACCTATTTTAAATAATTTTCGCCCACATTACGAAGAGTTTTATACTCTAACCACTCAAATTGAGGCAAGTTTAAACTCAAGACCGCTTGTCCCTTTTTCCTCCGACCCCAACGACCTACAAGCGATCACTCCGGCTCATTTTTTGATTGGTCAAGAGCTCACGGCCTTACCTGAAAAAAATTTATTAGAAGATAAGGTCAATTTCGTTAGAAGATACCGACATCTTCAGCTTATGGGACAACACTATTGGTCACGCTGGAGTAAGGAGTATATTCATTACCTTCAGCAACGAACGAAGTGGCAATTTGATAGCAGTGCTGCTGGGATTGATGTTGGAGCATCAGTTCTAGTTAAAGAAGATCACGTCCCTCCGATGTGCTGGCCTTTGGGTAGAATATTGGAGCTTCACCCAGGAAGGGACGGTGTTGTTCGTGTGGTATCATTAAAAATGAGAAATGGCACATTTAAGAGAGCAGTTACAAAGATTGCCGTGCTGCCAATTGACTAAAGTGAAATGAATGTCGTCCATGCTATTATTTTGACGACATTTTGTAAAGTTTAATTAAGTGTTAATGTTGAAATTCTAAGCCTAGTCTTTCAAGAGGGCCGAATATATGTTAAGTTTCATTATTAGATTTAGAGAATTATAATCATGTATGTAATGCGGCTGTCTAATTGACATTACTAATTTTTTCGCTGCTTGTCTAACGCATATAATTTTTTAAATATATATATATATTTAGTTGAATATTCCCAAGTGGTGTTTCTTTCACTCAATTAAGAGGAAAACCCCAACACTGGGAAAAATAAAGAAATAATTAACAAGTTCATATATTTTATTGATTAAAAAAGTATACAATAAATGACAACGTTTTTTTAATATTGCAATGACAAACATGAAAAAAAATAAATGTTAGGAAGTCAACAGCAATGCTGAGAAGTTCAAAGTGGTATGGAATAAGAATAACTACTACTTTTGTCACTTTCTATTTAATGGAACATGTTTTTCAATGAAGATAAAGCTTACCGTGTGCACCTCACATTACAATCTTTCACATTACATATTCTTGACATTCAGCCGTATTCCGTATCATGTATGTTATTTTTAACGATGGCCCGTTATGTTATAATAACGATCGTATTTAACTATATTGTTAACTAATCTGTGATTACGTACGGCCCTATTCCGTATCACTTTATGTTTTTTAACGACTATTGTTAAGTGTGAATTTATGTTATATAACGATATGACTAAAAATATCGATTCTGTATCATCATGCGCATCGTTATGTTAACGAGAATCGTTATTTTATTATCGTTATTTTTGAAAAGTTTGTTGTTAAATAACTGGACCATTTTGACAGCTTGTTATGTCTTAACGATATCGTTAAGTGGAACAAATGTCAAGAATCTAATCAGTTTTTGCTATATACTCGTGGTGATTTTTCATTTTTTCAACCTAATTATCAATTATTTTAACCCCGCATGGTTTGTTCTTCCCTCTTATCACAATAGGATGATTTTCTGAAAATTCCAACAGCATCTCATACTGTGGCCTTGTTGATTTTAGGAGGCTTACTTATATTAAGTACACTTGAATCTAAACTTTTCCCGCGTTATATTGTACAAATTGCTCTTCTGTCAGAGACAACCTTCTGTCATGCGTTTTGACAGTATGTTATATAACGATAGGCAAGTTCTTAAATCTACCGATATATCTATCGGTAAATACGGTGTCTACCAAAGTCGTTCTTAAATTTACCGATAGATTGTCAATAAAATCATCCTAGCGTTCTTAAATTCACCGATAGCTCTATCGAACATCTATCAGTTCTACCGGTCTTTAGACTTGATAAATCAGGTAGATTTGGAAGGGGAAAGAACAATCAGAGAGCACAATCATCAATCATATGCAATGACAATTAACAATTGTTTTGTTGAAGATTTTATAATTTTTTTTGTTAATAAAAATGGATTATGATATGGAATAAAATCGAATTAAATGCTGTGCTAATAGAAAAAAAAGTTTACTAGCGTCTATGCGTCAATACTATTAAAGATGACTGAAATAATTGTCAAATTTATCTTCTTTCTTTCTTCAATCTACCATAGTATCTAACCAATACGTTCTTATAATCGTCTACCGATAGATCAACTTCATTCTACCTGACATTTATCTGACATATCACAGACATCTATCGATAGAGTCTATCGGTGGATTTTAAGAACTTCCCTGATTATACTCTGACAGGTCAAACGGGACCGAATCCATCTTTTTTTATATTTATTGAAGGTGTATCGTTCCATCTCGCTTCGTAAGAATCAAAACTTACTACTTTTTTAACATACAATTTTAACAATATCGTTAAGGAAGGTTGATACGTAATCACAGATCAGTTAACAATATAGTTAAATACGATCGTTATTATAACATAACGGACCATCGTTAAAAATAACATACATGATACGGAATACGGCTGATTGTTAAAATTGTATGTTAAAAAAGTAGTAAGTTTTGATTCTTACGAAGCGAGATGTAACGATACACCTTCAATAAATATAAAAAGAGATGGATTCGGTCCCGTTTGACCTGTCAGAGTATAATCGTTATATAACATACTGTCAAAACGCATGACAGAAGGTTGTCTCTGACAGAAGAGCAATTTGTACAATATAACGCGGGAAAAGTTTAGATTCAAGTGTACTTAATATAAGTACGCCTCCCAAAAACAACAAGGCCACAGTATGAGATGCTGTTGGAATTTTCAGAAAATCATCCTATTGTGATAAGAGGGAAGAACAAACCATGCGGGGTTTAAATAATTAATAATTTGGTTGAAAAAATGAAAAATCACCACGAATATATAGCAAAAACTGGGGTGACATTCCGTTCATAAAAACTAGCGATCGCTTTTAAGCGACGTCGCCTGGATTTTACATTTCACGTTGTTATTTTGACAAGAAAAGATAGAGAATACGTAGGCGACACCTTATGGGTATCAGAAATTAGAACTATTTTTCGCTCCAAAACAACCAAATTTGGTGAACGGAATTTGTATATCGACAAGATCGATTCAAAACTACTCGCCAGTGTGAACAGAATGCCACCCCTAATTAGATTCTTGACATTTGTTCCACTTAACGATATCGTTAAGACATAACCAGCTGTCAAAATGGTCCAGTTATTTAACAACAAACTTTTCAAAAATGACGATAATAAAATAACGATTCTCGTTAACAGAACGATGCGCATGATGATACAGAATCGGTATTTTTAGTTATATCGTTATATAACATAAATTCACACTTAACGATAGTCGTTAAATAACATAAAGTGATACGGAATAGGGCCGATTAAGTCAAATTTTATCAATATTTATTATAGATTAATAGTTTTTTGTTGTTTGATAATTATTGATCGATTGTAATATATCGTTAAGGAAGGTTGATACGTAATCACAGATTAGTTAACAATATAGTTAAATACGATCGTTATTATAACATAACGGACCTTCGTTAAAAATAACATACATGATACGGAATACGGCTGATTGTCTTTCAAAGTAAAAGTCCCACTATAAACAATAAAAACCAAATACGAATACTCAACACACACAAAAATAAGCAGTTGCCAGTGGTTGTCAGGCTAGGATGTTAGCGCTAATATACAGATTATAAAAAAGAACAGATACGAATCCCGGCAAAACATCAAAGGATTTTCAGCTCCCACTGACTCCGACTTCAATGACCTTGGACCTTCAACTCGGTATGGCCGCGATGTTGCCAGTTTAAAATATTTTCATAATTTCTTACCGAATTGCAATGTTGACTTGGGGACAATAACAGTTTCCAGTGCCGGTTCTTCACTTTTCTTTCCGAATAAAATTTATTTGGACAGTCTCTGTATGTACACTCCCCCGTGATGTTTATTCATTTTATAAAATAATACACTAATGTACACTATTTTCAGTTAATATTACCACAACACACAATCGATTAAGTCAAATATAACAAATAATATCGCGGATTAACAACCTTCAAACTGAAGTGTCAAAAGTGGCGTTTTGTATTTTGATTTTTGAGCCAAGTCGTCACGGTTATTGTGCATGGTTGCCAAAGATTGTGAAAAAGATTGTGAAAAAAAGTATATATCTATGGTATGATTTTTATACATTATAATCTTTTGAATTGTAGAATTCTTTTAATGTTAATGAAATTGATTTAAAACAAGTAATTGTCTAATATTTGTATGTGTATAACTTTCACACTAAAAATAATGCTTATAAAATTTCCGACCTATGATCGTGAATTCAGGGAAATATCCTGCAAATTGATAACCATGTTGAAAAGTTTCGCGAAGCAGCCCGAACGGAGTCGACATACGACGATGGACCTTTAAATGGGTATGTCCATCCATCTCTCTCTTTTTTACTGTTCCTGTTCTCTTTTATAATCTGTGGCTAATATATATGTGGAAGAATGTGCAACTACTACTAACGGCGTTACAGTTTTCATTAAAATACAAATTTTAGTACTGACGGGACTTTTTATGTGGCAGCACCCATGCGCCTTCAGAGATCCCCTACCCAGGTGATATGTATTATCCAAGAGGAAAAAATTTAATCAAATGTTATCAGTTAACATTTGTTCCCCTAAATGTTTCGATGCGAAGAAATTGTAATTCAAGATTGCTATTTTTGTTTCAAATATAGTTCATATACACTTTCTCATATTATACAATACATTGGAGTTTTAAGTGGCATTTTAGTATATTATACAACGATCATGAAATGATAGTTATTAATACACAAGCATTAACCGGGATACGAAACAAGCCAAAGTCGAGCTTCGTATGGTTAATGCGAGCACCAATGAAAAAAAAATAGCGTTAAGTATTCGTGGATAACTGGTCTCAAAACACTTGCTCTATTTCAAGCACTCCGACTTCGGTGTTTTCAAGACCTTCATATCCACTTCTACTTCAATATACTATCAAACAAAAATTAATAAGTTTAAATATGTATTTACCTTGGTGGTAATTAAGTATTTTTGGTCTGGTGTGCGACTACTCTTTTAGAAACTAACGCAAAAGATTTGAACTGTCACAAGACATTCTACAGAAAATATTGTGTATGCCTACTTGGGTATTTGAAAATCTAGATTTCTATTGGTCTATTTTCAGTTTTATGATAGAAACCAGTGCTATAATGATTACCATTATGAAACTGAAAATTGGCATTCAATTACCAACTTAAGTAAAGAAGTAGAAAAAACAATATACAAGTACAATGCTATATTAATACTTGACATCAAATTTAAAGGTTGAGTTCAGATAGTGAATGTGACATAGTTAATATTTCAAAAATATATTTTCAATGTCTTGCTTATGTTCAGAGAATATGAAAGAAATTGAGAAATAATAATAATAATTATATACAAAGAAGCGATTTGCGTGAGCAAATTGATAAAATTTAATAATTTTTTTCCAATTTTACGTTACTTTCAGAAGTTATAACTCCAGAACGAATTAAGTTATCGGCATGAAATTTTTACTGTGCAATATATTTGACTCCTAGTTTTTGTTTACCATATTGCAATTTCTAAATTTGTCTACATTCTACCTTAAAAATTTATCAAAATACCACTTTTTCCACAAAAATACGATAAAATATTCCGAAAATTTTCTAGTGGCATATTACCTAAACTTCTGTGTTTTGATAAAGTTTTCGATAGTAGAAAAAATATTGTATGCAATGTCGTGTGTAAAGGCCTTTTTTAGACTCATGTGATTGTCGCATTCGTCAAAAAAAGTCTATTTTACACACTAGTTACATAAATAACTATTCTTTGCCATAGAAAAATATATTGTGTTAACCATATGTTTTTAATTTGTGAAAAAAGTACTGTCCCAGCAAATTATATTTTTTTGCTGGAAACAAAAACATGTTTCTCTTTCAAGAAACCTATTAATTTCCACTTAAATTGAACATATTTATCATAAACCAAACCATAATTTTGATTGTTAGTCTGGACACAGATTAAAATGACAGTATTTTTATGACAAAGATGTTTGAATCTAATAAAAATAAATGGTCTTCTTTATTTATGCATAAAACTGTTTAGTAGGAAAGCGGGATAGAAATAAAAAACTTGGTGCTGAATATTTTGGTCTATTCAAATAAAAACTATACATTTTTAAAATATGAACCATACATTGATAAAATGGAAACCATACATTTTAAAAATTAAGCATACCTACATGATCTAAAACATAACCAACAAAATTTCACGTTATGGATGCTTAATGAATAAACGATGTTGGTATTAAACAAAAGGGAGTCAAAGAAATCAGTTTATTTGTCTAGAAATAACTCTCTCGGTGTGCATACAAAATTTTATCGCCAATTGCTCAGAATTCAGAAAACTGAGGTTTAATCCATTGCATTTTATTATGACAAAGTAAACAGCTAATAGAGAACAAATCTACTTATTATTTGTTATATTTAAACTGAATAAATAAATCGCAAGAAAACTATTAATAGGGAGAAGCGCGACACTGACAGATGATGATTTTCGAGTAATGTCAAAGTCAAAATACTTTTTCACGAGCGGGCGGAAAATTGAATTTTTCACACACATTTTAGTGTGGAAATAGTATATTGTATAAATAGTGGGAGAAGCATCATATTCCCAAACGACTGTGATGATTACCAGACGAGGAGCGTAGCGACGAGTCTGGTAACACAGGAGTTTGGGAATATGCTTTTCCCACGAATTATACATACTATTTTTTCTTCGATCGTTGATTTACATTTAAAAATTAATTAAAAAATGTTACCTTCAAGTTGTAATCAAGTAAGTTTAGATAGGTTTCTCTATGTTTATATTGAAATGTAGAAGTGGTAACGAGATAAACCAAACAATTAGCCATGCAGCTTCAACGTCTATAAATTCTCGTTGCCCTCCAGTACAATTTAAAAATTGTACAGACTGTACAATAAATATAAATATTGATAAAATTAATTTGTGTTCAGGAATATCGTTATAAATTAGATGTTCCTTTTATTTATATCATAACAGCTTCATCAATATAAAAATTAAAACCATACTTTGTTTCATTTTATTGTAATAATCCATTTGAAACATTACCGCACGCTACAGCAGTGCGGTAAGAATATTACCGCACTGTTATTTTCTAATTGCTTAGCAACTGCCCACTATTCCGGAATGTTGAGCTTTGCGCATAGAAAACAGTTCCAAATAGTGAAACTTTTCCCACGATCGGAGAAAATAGTATATTGTATAATTAGTGGGAATATGCTTTTCCCACGAATTATACATACTATTTTTTTTTCGATCGTTGATTCACATTTAAAAATTAATTAAAAAGTGTTCCATTCAAGTTGTAATCAAGTAAGTTTAGTAGGTTTCTCTATGTTTATATTGAAATGTAGAAGTGGTAACGAGATAAACCAAACAATTAGCCATGCAGCTTCAACGTCTATAAATTCTCGTTGCCCTCCAGTACAATTTGAAAATTGTACAAACTGTACAATGAATATGAATATTGACAAAATTAATTTGTGTTCAGGAATATCGTTATAAATTAGATGTTTCTTTTATTTATATCATACCAGTTCCATCAATATAAAAATTAAAACAATACTTTGTTTCATTTTATTGTAATAATCCATTTGAAACATAAGAATATTATCGCACTGTTATTTTCTAATTGCTTAGCAACTGCCCACTATTCGGGAATGTTGAGCTTTGCGCATGGAAAACAGTTCAAAATAGTGTAACTTTTCCCACGATCGGAGAAAACTTGATTAATCAAAGTGTAGTTTTTATTTCTCAAAATAACAGCTTTACGATGTATAATATTTGACGCTGTAGTAAGGAGTATATTCATTACCTTCAGCAACGAACGAAGTGGCAATTTGATAGCAGTGCTGCTGGGATTGATGTTGGAGCATTAGTTTTAGTTAAAGAAGATCACGTCCCTCCGATGTGCTGGCCTTTGGGTAGAATATTGGAGCTTCACCCAGGAAGGGACGGTGTTGTTCGTGTGGTATCATTAAAAATGAGAAATGGCACATTAAAGAGAGCAGTTACAAAGATTGCCGTGCTGCCAATTGAATAAAGTGAAATGAATGTTGTCCATGTTTATATATTATTTTGACGACATTTTGTAAAGTTTAATTGAGTGTTAATGTTGAAATTCTAAGCCTAGTCTTTCAAGAGGGACGAATATGTTAAGTTTCATTATTAGATTTGGAGAATTATAATCATGTATGTAATGCAGCTGTCTAATTGACATTACTAATTTCGCTGCTTGTCTAACACATATAATTTTTAAAATATAAATTTATATTTCCAAGTGGTGTTTCTTTCACTCAATTAAGAGGAAAACCTCAACATTGTCATTGATCCATCAAGTGACACAGTAATAAAATTGTGGATTGGAAAAGAAATGAACGAATGAAAAACCTCAAATTGAATTGAAGTAGAAATATGTGTTTTCTCATGAGAAAACTTGTACTATACAGGGTGAATCACGACTAACGGGACGGAGGTTTATGGCGAAACGGTTAAAAATTTGGAATTTTTGTCACCTTGGTAGTTTGTACATCCATATAGGCTACATTTTAAAATTATTTTGAAATATACAGGATGTCCCAATAAAGTGTGGCGTATCAAAGTTATATTTTTTCTTATGGAACACCCTTTATTTGATTGCATTTTCTGATTGCACCCAAAAAATAGATTACTGTTTCATAATGGTTCCCTATACCTAAATACAGAGGGTTCCGAGTTATGCTGACTTTTTTAAAAAGTGAACATTTCGAAAAAAATCAATAACTTATTGATATAATAAATTTTACCAAATCTCCTCTCACAGCTCAATAGTCGAATATTCGTAGAATGTATTCCACGATTGAGTTCTAAACATCTCTTTACTGGGTGTTCAGAATTTTCAGTTGAATTATTAGATCATTAAATGTGTTATAACGGGCTTATTTCAAATTGAACACCCTGTATTTCAACAATTCATCATATTCAAAAAAATGTCCTCTTTCGAATGATATAAGGGTGTCCTATACCTAGGTACTATACTTTTCGCGCAATTTACAATTTTCTTAAAATTGTATGCTAAATCGATTTTAAAACGTCTACAGTTCTATCTTAATTTCATACTAATTATCTTGAATAAGTTATTGTGAAGAAAAACAGTGAAGCTTCTAATAAATATGCACACTTGTAGTTCCTGTGGTACACTAACTATTTTGTTACCGATAAGCATTTGAGTACATAATAAAACAAAAACTCATAAAGCGAATACATAAATACTACGAAACGAACAACAAATTATTAAAAGCAATAAATGAAAAATTACTATAATAGCCCTAACACGGATGAGTCTAAACGTTTGGGGAGGGATTGTGGGCTAATATGTTATCGGCCCGTATGTTTTTGACGGATACCTGGACAGAAGAAAATTTTTGAGTTTTTTGGAAAATATCTTCTAGATCCTTTTCAAAAACCTACCACTTAGCATCAGAATGAAAATGTGGTTACAATTAGACGTAGCTTCAGATCACTTTTCTCGTGCTGTTAGGAATTACCTAAATAGATAATTAAGACATAAATGGATAGGTAGGGGAAGTCCTTGTTATTGGCCAGCTAGGTCACCAGACTCACCAGAACTGACCAAGATGGATTTCTTCGAATGGTGTTATAATAAAAATATCCTATAATATGAAATTAATAATTTCGGACGCTTTCGCGTCTATAACACCCGGTATGTATGAATAATGTAAGTACATAGTTTGAAGCCAGAATCACGTGTTGCATTGCATAAGATGACAAGCATTTCGAGCATCCATTATAGTTATTTTTCAATTTTTGCTTTTAATAATTTGTTGTTCGTTTAGTAGTATTTATGTATTTGCTTTATTTGTTTTATTATGTACTCAAATACTTATCCGTAAAAAAAGAGTTAGTGTACCTCAGGAACAATAAGTGTGCATATTTATTAGCAGCTTCACTGTTTTTTTTCACAATACCTTTGTCAAGATAATTAGTATAAAATTGAGAGAGAATTGCAGATGTTTTAAAATCAATTTACCATGCAATTTAAGAAAATTGTAAATTGCGCGAAAAGTATAGTACCTAGGTATAGGACACCCTTAGGTATATCATTCGAAAGAGGACATTTTTTTAAATATGATGAATTATTGAAATACAGGGTGTTCCATTTGAAATAAGCCCGTTATAACACATTTAATGATCTAATAATTCAACTAATAATTCTGAACACCCTGAAAAGAGATGTTTAGTAGGTACTCAATCGTGGAATACATTCAACGAATGTCCGACTATTGAGCTGTGAGAGGAAATTCGCTAGAATTTATTATATCTATGAGTTATTAATTTTTTTCGAAATGTTCACATTTTTAAAAAAAGTCAGCATAACTCGGAACCCTCTGTATTTAGGTATAGGGAACCATTATGAAACAGTACTTTATTTTTTGGATGCAATCAGAAAATGCAATCAAATATAGGGTGTTCCATAAGAAAAAATATAACTTTGATACGCCACACTTTATTGGGACATCCTGTATATTTCAAAATAATTTTAAAATGTAGCCTATATAGATGTACAAACCACTAAAGTGACAAACATTTCAAATTTTTCACCTTTCCGCCATAAACCTCCGTCCCGTTAGTCGTGATTCACCCTGTATAATACTTATACTAATACGAAAAAATTGTTTTTTTTTTTTTTTTTTTTTTTTTTTTTTTTTTTTTTTATTCAGCTTTAAGTGCTTTGTGACAGCTCTGGCCATTAGCACTAGGTACAATACATACAATATGATACATTCGTTTATATACATGAAATGGATAAATAAAATATAATTAAATTTTGTTGAATAGATGTTCTTCTTTCAGGAATTGGATGACTGTCGTTATTTGGTTTGGGCAGTTTAATATTTCTTGAATGGATGTTTTAATTCCCAGCTGTTGGCGACGTTTTGCATATAATGGGCAGTTAACTAGTATGTGTTCAACTTTTAATGGGGAATGGCATTGTTGGCAGTTTTGTTGAGGGGAAGAGCTCATCAAGTGGCCGTGCGAGAGACGTGTGTGACCGATACGTAATCTTCTGGCAACGACCTTCTCGTTTCTTTGTAAATCGGGAATATTGAATTGGTAATGAAGAAATTCATTAAAAGGAAACTCCTGGTCACCTTGATGAAATATTTCAAATGTGGAGATTGAGTCTCAGTGATTATGAGTTTGTGCATAATAAAATTCTGTATAATGAACAGAGGAAATATGAAGAGTAAAATGCTATTCTCGATTCTACTGTTCATTGATTTTCATGATTGCATTTGGTTATTTATGGTTTTTGATTTTTTAAGGAAGGAGTGGGGAGTAATTTGATATTACTACGTAATACTTTTTTTATATCTTCTTCTTCGAATCAAATTTAATTGTAAACGCAATACTAAGTACATTGCGCTACAATTTGATATTATACTTAATACAAAATCTATTTCTTGGTTTGAATTTGAATTCTAAACAAATTAATGTATTAGAATTGAATAGAGTTCAAATTCTTATAGGTACACTTATAAACTATAATCTTACCATCATTATCATTTACTTTAATTTACGAGGTAGAGGTGGGAAAATATTTGTACTGAAGTTGTGGATAAAATTGGGTAACATTCACAAAGTTCAGTGAATATCCTCACTTAGTAACGATTAACTTAAGAGGTATACATATTAGTTTAATATTTTTTTCAAAATGTTTGAAGTAAATCGACTCCTAAGAGATGAACTTATCTATGAGTTGATATTAAGAAACCTACCTGTATATAATACCGTTCAAGAAAATCGGGCTGCGTTGAGAGTAGGTATGCAGATGGAAAAAGCTGGATTGGGATTTGAAAAATTAACACTCAATAAATTAATCCCAACAGAGGAAATTAATATCTGTATTCAAAAGCTGGAAGATTTATGGAGAGGTATTGAAAATTTTAATCATGCCAACGGAGATAACGAATATAAAAGGATATCTTCAAGATTATCACACGTCTATTCTCGGTTGCAACGTCTAATCCCTAGTGATGCGGACTTGGAAGAAGCTAGATCCAACTTAGTTGCTAAATGTTTACGGTATACAGATAAATTAGGACGATTAAGGGATACCTGTCGCCAAATAGAACATCAGACTACTTTTTCCAATTTTCTGGACGAAAATATAGTGTATGAAGGATCTACCGGGTGGTGACTCGACCTTAGGACCATAGGTTTTTAACATGGGAAATCAGAAAAATCCTAAATATTCGCTTCCCAGCAAAAGAGAACCTAATGAAATTTTGTGTGGGCGTAAAGTACATTATTTCTGACAATATTGTCATGAAATAATCACTGTTTAATAGCAAACAAGTTTAAATATTGGAAAAATAAATTTAAAAACACAACACCTGTCATTGAAGTACTTGAATTTGACAATTGCTGCCGGAGTCGGTTATAGCGCAGAGATAGAAGCGGTTGGTTTCTACGCGGATGGCCCGGGTTCGAAACTAGCCTAATATCAATTTTTTTCAATACTTAATAAAATATTTTTTTTATCGTTTTTTAAATAAAATAATTTTATAAGTTGTTAAAATTTTAAAACGATAAAATAAATTAAGCATGTTATCACAGAAAACAGATTTAATGAAATTAACTAAGAAACGAAGAGTAAAATTTTTTAGTTAAATTCATTAAATCTGTTTTCTGTGATAACATGCTTAATTTATTTTATCGTTTTAAAATTTTAACTACTTATAAAATCATTTTATTTAAAAAACGATGGAAAATAAAATTTTATTAAGTATTGGAAATAATTGATATTATGCTAATTTCGAACCCGAGCCATCCGCGTAGAAACTAACCACTCCTATCTCTGCGCTATAACAGACTCCGATTGCAACTGCAAATTCAAATACTTCAATACAGGTTGTTATTTTTTAATTTATTTCCTTAATTTTCAAACTTATTTGCTATTAAACATCGATTATTTCATGGCAATATTGTCAGATATAATGTACTTCACGTCCACACAAAATTTCATTAGGTTCTCTTTTGCTGGGAAGCAAATATTTAGGATTTTCTGATTTCCCATGTTAAAATCCTATGGTCCAAAGGTCGAGTCACCACCCTGTGTGGGGAAGTATAAGTTTGCCAATTGAATTAGAGTCACAAATAAAAATTTTTGAAGTTTTAGTTGTGCCGTCCATTCCTCACAGTCTAATCTTGGGAGTGGATTTCTGGAATCGGATGGAAATAATTCCAAATTTGTATTCGGATAACTGGTGTTTTCGTTCTGATGAACCTAGTACTTCTGATTATCTTTGTGCTGTGAAACCTCTAGATCATCTTAATGCCGAGCAACGATCTGCCTTAGAAACACTAGTAGATGATACTTTTAAGAATATGCCAACGACTCCAGGGTGTACGTCAATGGTGGAACACGTAATAACAACCGTCAGCCATAAAACAACGACATTATCCAGATGCCAGAAAGATGGAAGCTATCGTTTCTGTGTGAACTATAAACGATTGGATGAAGTCAGTAATAAAGATGCTTACCCTTCACTGTTTGTAAGTGCCACATTAGATAAAATTCGAGATGCTAAATATTTAACAACACTCGACATCAAATCGGCATATTGGCAAATTCCAGTTGCGAAAGACTCTAGACCTCTCACAGTATTTATGGTCCCAACCAGAGGTCTCTTTCAATTTCGACGAATTCCCTTTGGGTTGCATAATGCTCCTGCCACTTGGCAAAGGTTCATTGATCGACTAATTGGAGTCGATCTTGAAAATTATGTTTTGGTCTATTTGGATGATATTGTGATCTGCACTCCAACCTTTAGTAAACATCTAGAAGTATAAAACGAATAAAAGATGCGGGATTACATTTAACAAAGATGAATGTAAGTTTTGTGAAGACGAATTGAAATACCTTGCTTATGTGGTTATCAGCCTTGGATTAATTGTGGATCCCGAGAAGGTAGAGGCAATTTTACCTATTCCCCCTCCCAAGAATGTTTCCGGATCTCGGAGAATTATGGGCTTAGCATCTTGGTACAGACGGTTTGTCCCGAATTATTTTACCATTATTGCCCCGATGTCAAACTTATTAAGGAAGAATACTAAATTTGTTTGGGATGAAACGTGCAATGTAGCCCTTAATACCATAAAGAAACACCTGGTATCGGCACCAGTTCTATCCTGTCCAAACTTTCATTTACCATTTTTTTTTATAAAACCGATGCATCAGACTATGGATTAGGAGCAGTTTTATGCCAGGTTCAGAATGGAGAGGAAAAAGTTATCTGTTACCTTTCTCGATCTCTGACAAAGAACGAGAGAAAATTCAGTACGACTGAAAAAGAATGCTTGGCTGTGCTGTTCGCCATTGAAAAGCTTCGTCCTTATCTTGAAGGCTCCCGTTTCACCGTTATCACAGATCATTACTCTCTGAATTGGATTCATCAAATTAAAGATCCTGTGGGAAAAATTGCTAGATGGGTCATACAGCAGTATGACTTTGAGGTAATCCATCGGAAGGGTGAGGAGCACATTGTTCCAGATACATTGTCTCGAGCTGTTCCTGTACTGGACGAAATCAATTGTTCTGTTGTTCCAGATCATCCGGATACTACTGATAAATGGTTTATGGAAATGTGGAATGTGGTTCAGAAGGTACCATCTAAATATTCTTTGTAGAGAATAGAAGGATGAAAAATTTTTAAAAAGGAAAGGAATACTTTCGATACCTACCTTATCGGTGGAGACAGTGATTAGAGGTGGTTCCCAAAGAAAATAGGAAAGAAATTATTAGGATTCATCATGATCCACCTACATGCGGGCACTTGGGAGTATATAAAACAGTTGGTCGGATTGTTCAAAAGTATTACTGGCCAAAATTAAGGATGACGTAGCTAGATATATTAGGAACTGCATAGTTTGTATACAAACTAAACCTGAACAGAAACCTCCAACTGGTCTGATGTTAAGCAGAACTCCGGTGGTTTCTAGACCTTTCCATCTACTTAGCCTCGATTTTGTAGGACCACTACTCAGAACCAGCGCTGGTTATACCTACATCTTCTCTGTATCTGATTGTTTTTCTAAATATGTACTATTATTTCCTTTAAGATCAGCCACCGCTGAACAAATGTCGAAAATATTCGAAGAACAAGTTATTCTAATTTATGGTGCACCGCGAAAGGTCATCACTGATAATGGAACTCAGTTCCATAGTGATCGATTCAAAAAACTCATGAGAGAATATAATATTGAAATAACTTATACCGCCAATTATCATCCTCAAAGCAACCCTGTAGAACGAGTTCATCGTGTTATGAAGTCTATGTTAACAGCTTATGTTTCGGATAACCATAAAAAATGGGATAGTGTCTTAGCCAAGATCTCTTTGGCTATTCGGTCGGCAAGACATGAAGTGACCGGTTATACGCCAAATTTTCTAATGTTTGTACGAGAAGTCAATATATCGCGAGATATATCGGGGAAGTCACAACTACCTGTTGGTGAGATTATTTGGGTCAAACGTAAAACAGATGTTCAGAAACTACTTACGTGCAAGTGTCACAATAAAAAAAATGATTTTGTTGTTGACAGATTATTAAAAAACGTCAGATCAGCATTTTCATTTTTTATGTTGAAGTTTTTTACTTAGAAAATATTGCTTTATGTTATATTAAATTGATATAATTATTGTTGAAAACATGACGTTGGGAATAAAGAACCAATATTCACTACAGTCCACATTAATGTTCTTCATATTATTTTCCCTCGGAATTACAACAGACGATCTGACACGTCTAGATAATATTGTAGACAAATATCATGTGGTTAACAGACGGCTAACAAAAGCCTATGATCAAAGTAGTAAACACTTCAATCTTCGCCATAGAGATGAAAGGTTCGGTATAGGTCAAAGGGTTTGGAAAAAGCATTTCGCTATATCCGATGCGTCAGTAGGTTTCACTTCCAAGTTCGCAAATAAATTTGTGTGACCATATAAAGTCAAACGAATAGTCTCCCCATGGACTTATGAGTCCCTCTTCACTTCTTAGAAATTAGACAACCTGGGACATGCCACAAGACGGTATGATGAGAAAATACAACTTTTCGAAGAAATTCGTTACAGAATTCAGCAACAAGAAGGAATGGGATCCGAATACCATTACCAGAATTGGAAAGAATGTCATTCAATGGTACACAGATGGCTCAAAAGCAATAGGAGGAACTGGGATAGGAGTTTTCGGGCCAGGAACCAAACACTCCGAAAGCTTGGGAAAAACCCCAAGTATTTTTCAAGCGGAAATCCACGCCATAAGAAAGTGCGCCCAGTTCAATCTTGATAAAGGATACAGAGGACAAAGGATTATCATGATGACAGATAGTCAAGCAGCCATTAAAGCACTGAGCTCTTGCGTAATCAGTTCTAAAATGGTTTGGGAATGCCTAGACAAACTAAATGAATTAGGCGAGAACAATATAGTTACCCTACTATGGATTCCAGGACACACTGGAATAGAAGGAAATGAAATAGCAGATAAACTAGCAAAGAGGGGGTCGGAAATACCCTTCTGGGGGCCTGAACCTTTTTGCGGAATCAGCTCCAATGTAATATTGGAAGAAATAGGCTAAGCCGAAAGAAAGAGAAGATCTGACCATTGGAAAGATCTAGTAGGGCTTAGACAATCAAAGATTCTCCTGGGTGGCTACAACCTGAGGAGATCAAATTAATGCATAAGTCAAAGCAAGACTGCGTTAAGAGTTTTAACAGGGATCCTAACGGGACATTGTCGCCTGAATGGGCACCTGAAAAAGCTCAAATTAGTGGAGGAAGAAGAATGCAGATACTGTGGCATGGAAGAAGAAACCTCCATCCACATACTTTCCAACTGCACAGCACTCCAGAATCCTAGAGCACAGTACCTGGGAGATTACTGGATAGAAGAGGAACATTTACCTTAGCTGAAGCCTGCAGATATCCTAATATTCCTCCGGTAAATAGGACTAAAGGAGCTACTAGTTTCAGAGACTCTCCTCAGAAACTAAGTAGAAGTGAGTGGGCACAATAGATCTTTTAGGTCTCAGTGAATGTTACCCCAAACACACACAAATACATACACACACATGGACTTATGAGTTGGAAGATTGTGATGCCTTTTGGTGAATATAATAAGTAATAATATTTAAATAACAGACATAAATTCCTTGAAGTTGACTTCAACAAATAAGGTAAACGTGAATAATTACATAGAATAGAAATAAGAAGGTCTCAGGTACGAGTTCAAGTTCGAGCGTGAAATAAACATAAATAGTATTATTTATATTCACTTACGATGAACTTGACCAGGAGATATGGAATATACAAACTAAAGTATTTTAGGATTATTATTATCATTAAATTATTCAGACTAGTATAATCATTCATTATTAGTATTAAAGTATTTAGTATAATGTATGGTAGTAAGTTTAAGTTTGAGTTTAAGTAATAAATAGAACATATCCCAGTGCTACAGGTATAGTTGTTCTATTCCCATAAGATGACCCTCTGAGTGACCAGAAACACCATCAATTGAGAGGCCAATTACCACCCGGTAATCACCACATACACATACACACCAATACGTGGCATATATTACATGGCGATCCTGCAAACAATTAGAATTCTGTGAAACATGGGTGGTCAAGCGTCATAACAAGCGGTTCAGGAAGATGGTGTGGTCAACAGTAATTTTATAGTTCAAGAAGAGGAAATGAAAGCAGATCTGGAGGTGAAGACTCTCATCTACATCATTGTGGTTGTGTTGGTACTACAATTTGCATGGTCCGTATACAAAACGTACAGAAGACAGATGAAGAGGGAGATAAGAAGAAATCTACAGCAAAGCACACTGACTATTTAGGATTGGTGAGAAATTTTTTTTGTAAACTTTAAAGGTATATTTTGTTTTGTGTTAGTATTTGATATTTTATTTAAATTTCCTTTCATTGATAATGAATCAATCAATTTTAAATGTCCTCGAGTGATGGAAATGCAGTAACGTGAGATCAATTTGAGATAAGATTGAATTTAATTTTAGAAGATGCACGTAAAAATAGTAATAGTAATAGTGTTAAAAAAGGAGGTTACCAAAAGTTTAGAAAGTCATATAGATATAATAAATAAGTAGTGTGATTCATTTAATAGTTTCTCTAACTAGTTTGATAAATAAGAATTGGCATAAGTTGGATGAGAATCAGCAGAGTACATGTATTTTATATTTCGACAAAATCAGAGATAAGCTAGAGAAAGCATTTCAAGTGTTAGATTGTCGGTATAAAGTTCCGTCTTAATTAATTACACAGAACAATTTAATCAATGAAGAAGTATTAGAACCAATGAGCAAAGATAAAATGACATTAAGTATGAATGATTTTTTCAATTTTGCTGGTAAAATATTACCAAATGAGTTTAATGGCGATACAAGCAAACTAGTCTTTTGTAGATGCGGTTAGCCTACTACAAGTATACGCAGCAGAGCATGAAAGTAATGCTGTATTTTCGTGAAAACAAGACTAACTGGAAAGGCCAGGGTTTTGATTACTACGGAGAACTCTTTGACAGTATCCCAAGGATATCCATGAAGGAATTAAAAGATTTGTACATTGACAATGCTCACGTTTTAGCAATAACGAGGTCAAAATCTCGTCAGAATAAAGCTCAGCCTACACGAGAAGATAAAATAGTTTCCACAGAAATAAAAGATATTCGCAAGCCAGCAGTATATAAAGTACTGAACAATTTAGAGGCGCATAAATTACCAATTCTGCAATTTGAAAATAACCGTGTTTCGCCAAGGATGAACATACGGATCAAAAACAGGATGAGATTTAGCCAAGCCTTATTAAATACCGATATAGTTAACTTTGATTAAGGTTAGACGTTAGTTCAGCTTGATAAGCTAGCGGTAAAAAATGAAATAAGAAGGATGAAAATTTATATGAATTATATTATTTTCACACAGTGCACTATAAAAGAGTTTATTAAAAAAGGAAACAATACGTTAAAAAACGTACAAATATGTATTTGCGATATACCAAAGATGGTGGGAGAAGGAAAAGAAAAACAACAGATTTCAGAAACTTATCATAATGATCCTTTATTTGGAGGTCATGTAGGAAATAACAGGCTATTGAAAAAATTAAGAGCGAATTTTAAATGGAAAAAGATGTAGGAAAATATATTAAGCAGTGTCACAAGTGTCAAATCAATAGAGCAAAGAATAATCACAAAGAAGAATTTGTATTAACGGATACAGCAGCAAAACCATAGGATATAACATAGATACGGTCGGTCCTGGTGAAAATGGTAACCGTTATTGCATCATAATGTTATGTGAATTAACGAAATATGCAGTAATAATTCCAGTTAAAAACAAAGAAGCAAACACGATAGCTCGTGGAGTTTTTGAAAATTTCATACCAAATCACGGTTGGATGAAAGAGATTAGGACAGATTTAGGGACAGAATATAAAAATGAAATATCCAATGCTTTTATTAAAATGCTAAATATTAGCCATAATTATTCAACAGCATATATCATCATCAATCTATAGGAGGTTGTGAGAAATTACATAGAACGCTTAATGAATATGTTAGACATTTTATAAATGAAAGTGAAGTTGATTGGGATTAATGGTGCAAATTATTTGCTTATTGTTATAATACGACTCCTAACTCTTATCATGGTTATACGCCATTTGAATTATTGTTTGGAAGACGTGCTAACTCACCCGAAAATCTCACTAACTACATTGAGCCATGCTATAATATTGATGAATATCAGAATGAGTTGAAATATCAATTACAGGTGGCTCATCAGAGAGCAGAGGAATATTTTATCAAATATAAGCTGAATAGACAAAGTCAAAATGGTAAGGTAGCTAATCCAGTTGATTTTAAAAGGAGATTCAGTTTTTTTTCCTTCGGAGCCGTCCCTTCGCCGGTACCACCTCAGCCTCCTGGGCTTATTGTGGATACTCCTAGTGTTCTGACTACAACCTATTCAGCCAATCCGTTCCCTGTATTAGCTCGTACAGGTTCTTTGGTGGTTGGTTGTAGAAGTCTTCTGGAGTCATTTGGGTTCTGCCATACAGTTTCTGCCTTCTGTGGTCCAGCGACTCACAGTTGCATAGTATATGCAGAGCTGTTTCGGTATCCTTTTTGCATCTTCTGCATGTGAGGTCTCCGTTGTACAGCCCTATTTTGTTTAGGTGCTCCTTTGTGGGAAAGTGTCCCGTAAGTAGCCCCGTAGTGGTGCGCAGTCTGTTCCTGCTCATTGAGAGCAGTTCTTTCGCTACTTTTTCTGATGGTTCTTTTATGAATTTCTTCCCATGTATTTGCCCAGTCGTATTCTTCCAGTGTTTCTTGTGTTGTTCTTTCAACCACCCTTTTAACTATGACCCCACAGCAGGTTCGGGTCCGTTCATCAGAGTTGACGATCCTACTCTTGCGAGTTCGTCAGCTTTTTCATTGCCTGCGATTCCTTTATGACCTGGTACCCACTCCAGGGTTACACTGTTCCGAGTCGCCAGTCTTCTAAGTTTTTCGCCGCATTCCCATACTAGCCGAGATGTCACCCTATAGGTCTGGAGTGCTTTAAGGGCGGCTTGGCTGTCGCTGTAGATCCTGATCTGCCTGTTGTTGTAGGCTCTCATACATTCAGTTTCAGTAAAAAGGGAAAATAGAACCAAACTTGAATCTCAATATATAGGTCAATTTACAGTCACAGAGATGAGTGAGGTTAACTGTAAAATCGAATTAGAATCAGGTGCGATTGAAGAAATACACAAAAACAGACTGTACCCTTACTGTAAAATTATTTAAAAATTGTAAAGGTGCTAGAAACAAAAGTGTGAGTGTGTTTACAAACAATTACGAATAGTAAACAAAGTGTAACAACAAACACAGTAGATGAGTAAGGCCGGTTTCACTACAAATATAGGGAAAACAATATGTTAGAGAGAGAGGTACCATTTTGGTGAAGGTGCGAGAGAGAGAGCAACAGTGACGTCACTCAGCAGGGAATTGGAAACAAATTTCTGTGGGGATTGAACCCGGGACCTACGCGTCTACAGCAATACGCTTAACGAAACTGAAGAATATCGTGACGTAACCAAAAAGGCTTTTGAAGTGTGGAGCAGCAATTCAATGTTCACATTTGAATTATTAAGTAAAACAGACGTTTATACTCCTGATATAAGCATCACCGTGCAAGCCAAAAACACACTTTTCGAGCAGATTGTCAAGGCAGAGATGAGTGTCCATTTGCATTTGATAGTCTTGGAAAGGTGTTGGCACATGCTTATTTCCCAAATGACAACAAATGCATGGAACTTCATATTGATGGTGATGAAAAGTGGTATTTAAGTTTGGATGGATCAAGTTCAGGTGATCGAACTAGTCTACTTATGGTATTAATCCATGAAATTGGACATATACTAGGTATTGCCCACAGTGATGTTGATACAGCAATAATGTATCCATGGTATCACTACAACGGGGCTCCAAAATTGGCTGAAGATGATAAAAGGGCTCTTGAAGCTCTTTATGGGCCAATAACTAAACATGTAAATAATCCTGTCAAACCTAAGCAACCACCACCACCAACTACAAAGATACTTCGTCAAAGACCTCAACCTGTTAAGAATTTATGTAACATAATACCGGAGTATATGTTCATTGCGATGGGAGGTCAATTTAAAAATTATCATTCATACATTATTAATGAAAATTCCCTATGGAAAATTGATTTGAAGTCAAAACTTATTCCCATACAACCAGATATACTTGATGATTATTTACCCAAAGATGTTGACCCCATAATTCAAATTTTTCAAAGTTATTTGGGTAATTTGATTGCAATCAATGACCGTAAATGGTATGTACCAGATTTACCTAGTTTGCAAATACTGAAGGAAGTTGATTTACTCGTACCCAAAAATTCTCGAATAAACACAATGTTCCAAAGCAATCATGGGAAAATATATGTATTGTATAATAATGATAATTATATTGAATATAACCAAAACTCCATCATCAATAGAGGACAAATGAAAGATATTTTCTCAGGGATACCAACAGATGTTACAGGAGCAGTCCAGTACATTGACGGTCAGATATTATCACACTTTTTTTTAAATACTACCTACTACAAATATAATGAGTTTACTAAAAAACTTGTTGCAGCTGGACCCTTCAATTGGAACATCTTTGATATTCCATGCCCCAATGGAGACTTTTTAAATCACCTGAAGATTTTATTAACAAAAATTATTTCTTATTATCAATAATATTTCAAAAATGAACTCTACAAACAATTAAATTGATTATATGTCACATAACCACAACACTACTTTAAGTTACAACATTAAGATAAGAAGTTTTAACCACGGCAGGTATAATTTTGCAAAAGCCAAAACATGATAAGACGTATGGTCGGTGGTTCTCAAACGGATTTTGTAATTTAAATACTTATTAAACAATGAAACATAAATTTATTGAGGATTGTGACGGAAAAAGTTTGCGAGCCACTGCTCTGTCATGAAGCATATTTGTTTTTTCTCGCACCCACATACAGATAAATAGGTAAACTCAAGTCAAAGGGATCAGTTTTCCGTTAAGGAGCACCAACCAAAAGTTGGAAAGCAGCAGTTATTCAAGTGCGTGTGTGAAAGTATTTTTTATCAAAATCTGTGACAACGATTCTCTTTTTTTCAAGCCGGAGGAATTGCTGAGGAGCACCAACCAAAAATTTATCACAAAAGCAACCCTGTATGTGGAAGCAAATGTATTTTTTTACTCCACCCCCTCTAAAAAATTGTGTGACTCTTTTACAGATGGATCTTCCTGAAATTATTATTACGTCTCTTTCAGAGAGAAAACCGATCCGGAAACTGCAATATTTGGCAATCAATTCACCGAAAAAAATTGAGGGAGCTAGGATAGTCTCAACACAGTTTGGCGAATCGGTGCTGCTTGATTTAAATAAAGAAGTGGTGTTTTTGCCAAAGCGAGTAACAGAAATCTATCGACCACACCTTGAGGAATTTTCAAAAGGAATATACTCCGTGACGTTCAAGGGCCTAAAAGAAATAGGAGAACATAATCCACTCATTACATTTCAATTAGAAAAATTGTGAAAAATACAGAGAGAGAGAGAGAGCGAGGTAAGTACCATGGATATTGTTGAAAAATCTGAAAAATTACTGCTATTTATCAATAGAGTCAGAAAAATAGTGTTTGACAAATTCACAGCTAAAGACGCAAATATCTAGTTAGACCGATTGCAAAAACAAATCAAAGCTTGTAATAAAGTAATAAAAAAAGGTGGCCTTCATATAGGTACACGTAGGAAATTGCAAACATGTGTAGGACATTTAATACATTTTAAACAACTCATTTTAAATAGACATATAGGTTTGAGGGTGGGGACTAAACTAAAAAATAGGGCTTAATGGGAAAATGTAGTTTCCGGGTCTGCTAGCAGAATAAGGACTGGTGTTATAGTGAATTTATATCATAAGGACTCAACACAATTTTTGAATGATTGTCAAATTATTTTAAAAAATAAAATTAGGGAAATTTTGAAAAAACTCATCCAGTTGTTGAAGTTAATGTTTGCTTTTGTGGAGACTTCATTAAAAGATCTGGTGAGGATGAAATTCTTACTTTAAATTATTTTAACACAAAAAATGCTGTTCTCGACCTATCGACTGATATAGAGCGTTGGTTTTTTGAAAATGTGAAAGATAAAATTAATAATAAATTATCTAAATTTCAGGAGAAAGACTCTGGTTTTTCTTCAGAAGTTGATATCAATAAATATGAAATTGGAAATGGTTCATCATATATTAATTTCTTCCAGAACATATTCAAAAAAAGCTGGCTTGTACTAATATAAAAAATTCCGATCAAGCATGTTTCTATTGGTCAATTGTATCAGCCCTTTTTCCAGCTTAATCTCATCAAGCACTCACCTCCTCATACCCATGGTATAGTACTGTATCGAAAAAGCAAGACTTGGACTCTCCAATGCCTTTGCATAACATTCCAAAATTTGAAAAATCCAATAATATTTCAGTTAATGTCTATGCCTTGGAATCAATACAAAATAAAGAAAAGCTATTTCACACAGTATACCCAGCAAGACTCACTAAAGCAACATAGGAAAAACATGTAAATCTTCTTTTAGTTCAAAATCAGTATTTTCCGAAGCTAAATGATTATATGGCACCTCCTATAGAGGAGGAGGATGATAATGATTTAGAAATTAAATATCACTACTGCTGGATCAAAGATTTATCTCGTTTAATTAGTAGTCAGGTAAATAAAAATGAACATAAGAAATACATTTGAGATCGGTGTATGAATTATTTTAGTATTTGGAAAATATTCAATAATTAATTATTAATATGATAATTAATATCCACTAATACTTTAATATACTTGATCTGGATTTCAGCAGTCAGAGAGGTATTAATTTATTCATACCTCAGAAATAATTTCCATAGGTCGTAAAATAAAATCCAAAGTAATTGTCATGAGAAAACTGTATTATAAATACTTCTTCGAAGGACCAGTGGGTTTCAATCCACAATATAATTATCAGTAATCGAGATAAAGACTATGCTAAATTTACAAATAATATAACGATGAATTTCAAAGCTTTGACAGAGACTTTTTTTATAGGACTTGAAACTGTGTATTATGTAACTAGGATAAACAACAAACTCATTTTTGCTAAGCGACGCGGGTTCATTGTTTTTATTCGCAGTTTGACTTATTAAAGTGAAGGTAAAGTAATAAGTGCGAGAAATATTAAAAAATGGTTGAAAGAATTTCAAACATACTCCCCTCCATCAATAACAGAAAATTATTCAATTGAATAACTAAACATGAATGTAATATTTTAACAACACAAAAATTAGCTTTTTATATATCTACTCTTCTTTTGGCAAAGGACATAGTTTTGTGACATTCCTTATATAAGTTCCAGATTTTGTTTTAATTTTAACCAGCGAATTTTATTATCTTCACTAGGAATAATTTCAACAACTCTAGCAAGGGGCCATTCTAACGGACAATAATTTTCTTCCTTGAGCAATACAATATCATTTTCCTTCAAATTTGGATGAGGAATGAGCCATTTTGGTCTATTTTGCAATTGGTTCAAATATTCCTTAGTCCAACGATTCCAAAAATTTTGTTGAACACGAGTACATCTTTCAAAACGAGTTAAAAGATTTTCAGAAATGTTAAATACATCAGATTCAGGAAAGGATGTAAGACTATCACCAATCAAGAAATGTCCAGGAGTTAAGCAAGCTAAGTCATTTGCACTATCTGAAAGAGGTTGGACATTTGCACTATCTGAAAGAGGTCTCGAATTTAAGATTGCTTCTATTTGTGTTAAGGTAGTGGTGAAATCTTCAAATGTGAAATGGGCATTTCCAGCTATTTTGTATAAATGATACTTTGTGCTCTTTACTGCAGCCTCCCAAATTCCACCCCAATGTGGACTCATGGGTGGAATGAATTTCCACACAATCTCTCTACCTGCCAAAAAGTCTACAATGTTATTACCTCGAACCTTGAGAAAATCATATAATTCTTTTAACTAATTTTTTGCCCCTAGAAAGTTAGTGCCATTGTCACTGAATATGATCGAAGGATTACCTCTTCTTGAGATAAATCTTTTTAATGTCAGTATGAAAGCATCAGTCGATAAGCTAGGAACTAGTTCTAGATGAGCAGCCTTGAAAACCATACAAATAAAAACAGCAACATAATTTTTATCAAAGGAGCTTTACGCAGATGTGACGATTTAATTTGAAATGGACCACCAAAATCTACTCCAACTTTAGAAAAAGGTCTACACGGTTTCAATCTATATGAAGGTAAATTTGACATCATTTGTTCACATGATTTTGCATTTAATCTAGCACAAACTAAACATTTTCTGATGGTTCTTTTGACGTTTACAAGACCATTCAAAGGCCAATAATTTAAACGAAAATTTGACAATGTGGTCTGCGCACCAGCATGTCCCAATCTTAAGTGCTCGTATCTTAACATAAGTGTTGTAACCAAATTATTTGAGGGTAGTAAAATTGGAAATTTTTGATCAAACGGCAGATCAGAATTAGCTAAACGAACTCCCACTCTAAGAATATCAGACTTGTCAATGAAAGGGGGCAAATGCAAAATAGGTTTATTAGAGATTCTTTTATTAGCTTTCAATTCTGAAATTTCTTTAAAAAAGTACTGCCTTTGCAAATTTTCTATTATCAGAAGTTGTGCATTTTTTATTTCGTCTACAGTTAAAGGACCTAAATTCTTTAGAGAATTGAGTTTGAGTTTGTTCAAGAATCTTAAACAAAAGGCAACAACTCTTTTCAATTTAACAATCGAGGAATATTTTGAAAACAGAGAATTCCAAAAATCTGAGCAAGTATCTTGATTAGTATTAAGTAATGAAACATTAATTTTCCTTTCTTCAGGAATACTATCTTTCATTTCAATCGATAAAAATTCATTTATATCCAAATGTGGATTTTCTAGGAATTGTGGCCCATGCCACCACAACAAACTTTTAATTATGTCCTTTGGAGGAATGCCTCCAGTAATCAAATCTGCAGGATTATTTTTTGAATCTATGTGTCGCCACTGACAGCCTGAAGTCAAATTTTGAATTTCAGATACTCTATTCGACACAAAAATTGTCCATATAGAAGGATGTGATTTGAGCCAACACAATACTATTTGAGAATCTGTCCACAAGTTGGTAGTAAAGGAAGGAATTTTATTTTCAAAAATTGTAACTATTTTTCTAATCAAATTTGATAATAAGACTGCAGCGCATAACTCAAGACGTGCTAACGTTATAGTCTTCAAAGGAGCTACTCTACTTTTTGAAGCTATGAAATTACAAGAAATCAAACCATTATCATAAAACGCACGAATATAAACTACAGCACCATATGCCTTCAAGCTACTATCACAGAAACCGTGAAACTCAATTTTCCAAATTTTATTTTTAAAGAAAATGTGTCTAGGAATAAATAACTGAGAAAGTATATGAATTTGTGAAATGAAACTTTTCCACTGACATAGAAGTTCAGAATTCAATTCATCATCCCAACCTAATTTTGACAACCAAATATGTTGCATTAGTTTAGTAATCGAATTTTGATTGGGATTTTTAGGAAGTTTCACAGAAAATTGATCCAAATTTGGATCCCATGAAATACCTAACACTTTATTTGAAGAGCTTTCTATTTTCAAATCAATACTTTCTTGAGAATTATGTTTTATAACATTTTTTTTTAAATTGTGGATCATTACAAGCCCACTTATGTAATGAAAAATTTGCTGAGTTTAGCAACTTCACTAACTGACGGTAAGTTTCTGTCAAATTATCGATGGAATCACTACCTGATAAGATATCATCTACATAACATTGAGAAAGAATGACATCAGAAGCTAAGGGAAATTCTCTTTTATTTCATTATGCTAATTCATTCAATGTACGAGTAGCTAGATATGGAGCACTGTTTGTACCATATGTAACCGTTAGAAGTTATATACACCTTAGGGGATCTGAAGGACTTTCTCGCCATAATATATTTTGTAAAAATGTATAATTGGGATTTAATCTAATCATCCTATACATTTTTTGTATATCACAAGTAAGCACAAAATTAAACATACGAAAACGACAAAGAATATCGAATAATTCTGGCTGAACTGTGTAACCCTTTAACATGATATTGTTTAACGAAACATTAGATGAACTTTTCATACTAGCAACAAATACTACTCTCAACTTAGTCGAACTACTATCTTCTCGAATCACACAATGGTGAGGAAGGAAATATTTATTTTCTTGGAACTCATTCACTAATTTCAAAGGAACATAATAATATCTAGCATGATTTAACAAAACATATTCATCTATAAAGGATTTATAATCTGTGAATAAACTAGGATTTTTCTCAAAACGTTTTTCTAAATTATAAAATCTATTTTTTGCCATGGAATAAGAATTACCTAACTTTAAATGTTCATTCATGCTTTTTAAAGGCAAATCTACCTGGAAGGAACCATTTTCTAGAATTTGTATACTGTTTGTGAAAATATTCTCAGCTAACTCTTCATCAGGACTAAGAATTCTATTTTTTGAGGAAACTTCTTCTATTTCCCAGAATTTTTGCAATAAATTATCAGTATCAGAACCTTGAAGGAAGAAACAACTTTTATTTGAACTATCACTTGGTGAAACATATGAAATATCTTCTTTAGGAATAGGACCACCTACTATATAACCTAACTTGGTATCAACTAGTGTTAAGAAATTTTTCTGAATTCTTATTATAAGTACCACCATTTATCAAACTATAATAAATATCAGCTCCTAAGAGCATGTTAATTTGGGAAGGAATGTGGGAATTAGGATCTGCTAATCTCACATTCGAAGGAATTCGAATTTTTCCTCTACTCAATGAAAATCGAGGCAATTTTTTTGTAATTTCGTTCAGAACCAAACAATTTATGTTAAAACTAATATTTTTTGCAATATTAGAATAAACGTTAATATTTACCATTTTATTAGAATTCGTAACTATACCATCAACCTCATTTATTTGAATAACTTTTGATTGCGGAATAAGTTGGAGAAATTTTGTTAAGGTTTCTGTGATTAATGAAACTGTACTACAAGGATCTAAAACAGCTTTCACTTGAATAGGTTTGTTTTCTGAATTATACACTGTAACAAGTGCAGCTGCTAGGAGAGCTTCATCACTGGAGGATAAAGTGGATAAAGTAATACCATTATTTTGACTAGACGAAGAATTTTCTGATTGTTGATTTAAAGGATTTCTATCAAAGTTTTTACTGGAATTAGGGATGTCATTACTATTGTGTGATGATCTATGAATATTTGAATTGATCTGTGAATTTCTAGGATAATCTAAATTACTTTGTGAATTCCTAGGAGAATTTACCAAACTATTAGACTGATTGTTGTTATCAAAGGTTGAACTGCATTGACTAGAGTTGTTTGAATTTTGGAAATTAGAATTTCTCTGTCTATTTTGACTATTCTGATTAGTATTTTGCAAATTTCTATGAAATCTTTCCGAGTTGGGTGAATTCCTGTTATTGAAACTTTTATTATTTGAAGAAGTTTGTTTACATAATAAAGTATGATGATAGTTTTGACAATTCGAACATCCAGCAGAGGAACAATCACTTACATAATGGTTGTAGGCTAGACAATTTATACATGATTTGTTATTTTTAATGAATTGCAGTTTTTCATTATGGGAAATGCCACCGAATCTCAAACAACTATAAATTCTATGGTTATTTAGATTGCAAAATAGACATTTACCTCTCACAACTTGTAAATTCATTCTATTGTCATTAGCAACTTGAACTTCTGGTCTCATTTTTTGTGAAATATGAACAAAATGTGAGGTTTTCTGTCCTTGGCCTCTTTTCTGAGTACTATTTAAATCAGGAATTATTTGTCTTTCGAGAATTGAACATTTATATTCTAGAAATTGAAGAAATTGAGGTAACGTTGGTCTTGCATTTGGAGGTATTTCAAAGTCAAATGCCTTTTTTGTATAATTATCTAATCTTTGAGACAGAATGAATACTAATAACAAATCCCAATCATCAACATTGACTTGCAAATTTCTGAGACCATCTATATTTTGTTTAATGGAGGTGACAAATTCTCTGAGAGTTATTGAGTTTATTTTGCTAAAGGAAGGAGTCTCTAACAAATTTTTAATATAAGCATAAATAATATTCAGTTGATTATCATACCTACTTTTCAAAGAATCTAGAGCTACCTTGAAATTATCACTAGTTAATTGAAGATTCGAAATTGAATGCAAAGGTTCACCTTTGAGATAGGACTTCAAGTATATTAACTTTTCAATGTCTGTTAACGTGGAATCTTTCACTATCAAAGTTTCAAATAATTGAATGAATGCATTCCAATTAGTAATATCTCCTGAAAATTCTGGAATGTTTGATTGAGGTTTGTTTATATGTGATCTTTGCGAACTTTGAGAATTTGAATTACGACTTGAATTATATTCGACAGAAAGTGAATCAATCTTTTCTTGCAATAAGGATAAAATCACACAATATTTTTCTTCTACTATTTCTCTGTCTAAGCTTTGATCTTCATCTAAACATTCTATCTGATCTTGTATTGAATTGTAATTATCGAATGCTTTAGTTGAAAGATTCAATCTGGTATTAAAAAATGTTATTTTGTTTTCTATCATAGAATTGCTACCAAACCAATTCTCTATTCTAGTGATTTCACCTTTTTCAATGGCTCTCTTTTTAATTAAAGCATCCATAGTTGTATCTATTGGAAATAATTATGATATAAATCAGTAGGAATCTAAGTTACCTATCAACTAATTAATAGCATAGGTATAATACAAAAAAATATTTAATCTACCTTTGATTAATGTTAAAAAGAAAAGAAGGTATTATTTAAACTAAAAACTGTCTTACAACTATGGAAGTGAAAATCAAATTTATATATTAAAATGAAATGTTTATCTGACCTTTATCAAAAAGAGAAACGTCAATTTTGACAACAACAAACGCTTGTAACGAAATGGAACAACTTATCGGCCCAACTCCAATCTTTTAACGGGAATGGACTTGAGTGGAACTCTTCTAATACTGGAAAACGGAATCTTCTCACTTCACTTTTCTGGTTTCCTCCAAAATCCGGCTCGAATTAGGACCAAATGATCTGGATTCCAGCAGTCAAAGAGGTATTAATTTATTTATACCTCAGAAATAATTTCCATAGGTCGTAAAATAAAATCCAAAGTAATTGTCATGAGAAAACTGTATTATAAATACTTCTTCGAAGGACCAGTGGGTTTCAATCCACAATATAATTATCAGTAATCGAGATAAAAACTATGCTAAATTTACAAATAATATAACGATGAATTTCAAAGCTTTGACAGATACTTTTTTTTATAGGACTTAAAACTGTGTATTATGTAACTAGGATAAACAACAAACTCATTTTTGCTAAGCGACGCGGGTTCATTGTTTTTATTCGCAGTTTGACTTATTAAAGTGAAGGTAAAGTAATAAGTGCGAGAAATATTAAAAAATGGTTGAAAGAATTTTGAAAAAAGATGTTTTTGAACAATTTCGGAAAAATTGATCAAAAACTTATGGTTTAGATCCGGCATGGTACTATACAATGCCTGGGTATACATGGGACTGTATGTTGAAATATACAGGATGTAAATTAGAGTTATTGCGTGAGGTTGACATGATAATGTTCATCGAGAAAGCAATTCAGTTTGTAGTGGTAGAATGTCGGAAGCTAACAATAAGTACATGACCGAATATGATCCTATGAAACCCTCAATGTTCTTGCTCTATTATTTCGATGTTAATAATTTATATGGTTGGGCCATGTGTGAACCCCTACCCTACAAGGGGTTCGAATGGGACGATAGCAGAAATTTTGATGTTATGTCTGCGTCAGATGAATCTTCCGTAGGGTATATATTACAAGTAGACTTGGAGTATCCACGTGAATTACATGATCAACAAAAAGATTTTCCATTTGCCTCCGAACACCGCAAGCCTGTTGGTTCAAATCATTCAAAATTAATGACAACACTACATTTTAAAAAAGAATATACAGTCCACTATCGTGATTTGAAACAAATGCCTGAAGGATTAGTAAAAAATTTTTGAAATTTGAACAATCTGCGTGGTTGCAACCCTATATCTAATTGAATACTCGATTGAGGGCTGCAGCTACTAGTAAATTTAAGGAAAAATTATATAAATTGGCAAATAATGCTGTGTTTGGTAAGACGATGGAAAATATACGAAAACATCGAATAGTAAAGCTTGTCAAATCTTGGAATGGGCGTTATGGTGCCAAAAATCTGTTGGCAAGTATTCGATTTCATAGTAGAACAATTTTTGATGGAAATTCATGTGCAATAGAACTCACTAAATAAGAGTTAGTTTTCAATAAACCCTTGTACATTGATATGACCATTTTGGATTTAAAAGTTATGTATGTATGAATTTCATTATGACTACATGTAGAAGGAGGATGTAAGATGTAAGGTACGATCGCTGGTTTGAGGAAAATAACAAATTGAAAATTTATTTCCTCTCTACATTTAGTAGCGACTAGAAGTATCTAGTGTGAACTATTAAAATACTGAATTTATAACAAAAGTTTCGAAGGACCAGTGACGGATGTCACGAAATTGTGGAGGTGAAAGATTTAAAATGAAAACACCTTGTCTGTAAAAATATACTTTTTGTTTTAATGAATTAAACGAATGAAGCAGGCAGGAATTGCCATAAACTAACATTAAAACCACACGTGATGATAAGCGTTCACATGAAATGGTTCTTATACTACAAAGTAAACTTTCAAATATATTATTATGCAATGCGAAACTATACAATAATTAGCAATGTTCGAAGTTGAATATATACAATATGCACACAGTTAAATATAAGTGAGTATAGTTACAAATAAAATATCTTCAAACAATAGGTAGAACAAATGAAACCGGCAACCCTGAAATAATTGGGGCTGATGGTGAGATTGAAGTTGCACTTGATGTAGAACTTTCTCCTCAGTAATTTTTACTTTGGAGATGATTTAATTTTTATATATTGATTATAATGTACTCACAGTAATTGTAGCACTGAATTTAGGATGAATTAGTTATTAATTTTCTCTAATTGTAGCTATACAAAATATCCATTTCATCGGGTGTAAATTTGTTGAGAATTGTGGCCTACACTTTCTACATGTGGTCTAGTCGACGATCTTAGAGAAGAAAAAAAATCACTCGATGAGAGAGAACTACCCTTAAATAGCTAAATAACACGAGTTCGATATGAATGGCCTTTGTCACCATACATAGGAATAAAGCAATATATGCTTTAGTAGTGGGGGCTTTTCTTAGCCTGGAGGAGCGAATCAGGATTGGTCCAGCAAAATCTATCCCAGTTTTGAAAAATGGACGAGCTACTTGAACTCTATCAACTGGAAGAGGAGCCATGATCTGAGATGCAAACTGCGCGTTAAATCTGTAGCAAATGATACACTTTTTGATGACAGTCTTAATTCTTCGAGTGCCGTTCAAAGGCCAATATCGAAGACGAAGGTTTCCAAGAACATTTTGAGCTCCGCTATGACCCAAATGCCTATGTTCTTGATCAATTAGTAGGTCAACGACGTGATCATTCTCTGGGAGTAAAATGGGGAATTTCTGGTCAAAATTCAAATTGGAGAATTCAAGACAACCTCCCACTCGCAGTATACCTTGCTTATCAAGGAAAATGTTAAGTGGAAGCAATTTAGGATTGGGAATTGATTGTTTATTTTGTAGCAGTTTTATTTCTTCAGAAAAAGCATAAGACTGTACTTGACTTATAATGAAGTCATGGGCATTACGAAGTTCCTCAACAGACAAACAATTTTCTATAGTAGAGAGTTTCATTCGAAATTTGCGGACCCATTTGAACATAAAAGCAATTGCTCCTTGTAGGGTGCGAAATCTAGAAATTTTGGAGAAAACGGTTTTCCAGAATTCCTCTGGCAATCTAGTTATCGTAAGAGATACTTTGAGACATTCGGGTACCTCATCTAGCAGTTCGAAGGAATCGATAGAGTTGAAATCAACGGTTTGGGTCAAAAAGGGGGGACCGTGAAACCATAAAGAATAAACATCGGGGGAAAAATTTCCACGTGATAAAAGATCGGCGGGATTCAACGAAGATCTGATATGTCGCCATATGGTGTTTTTACTATTATTTCGAATAGCAGGGACTCGTTTTTTAACAAAGGGAGAGATTTCCGACTCAGACTTCTTAACCCATGTTAAGGCCACTGGAGAGTCGGACCATAAATTTATAGATTCAATTGCAACAGTATTGTGCAAAATTTGTAAAATACGAGAAGATAGGGAAGAAAGTAATTCCATAGAGCATAGCTCCAATTTAGGAAAGGTAAGTTTACTTTTTAAAGGATTAACACGAGATTTGGCAGCAACTAGCCGAGATGAGAAAGTATTGTCGCAGTAATTAGCAACCAGATACACACAAGCACCCTAGGTCAATTGGCTGGCATCGCAGAAGCCGTGTAAAGAAAGAGAAGATAATGTTTTGTTATCAATGAAATACCTAGGGATAGAGATATGTGAAATGTCAGAAACCAAAGTGGGAGATTTTTTCCAACCTTGCAGAATGGTGGCATCCGAAATGGGCGTATCCCAAGATATCTGGGATTTCCAAAGGGCCTGCATTATAATTTTTCCTTGAACTATTGAAGGATTAACTACACCCAGCGGATCAAAAACAGAAGCGATAAAAGCTAAGATGCTACGTTTAGTTAGAACAGTAGGTTCTTGAACATTTGAAGTACGAACAAGCAAATGATCAGAAGTAGGACTCCATTTTAACCCTAGAATTTTACTAGGAGAGTCATCTATATTGAGGTCTATTTCATTGGAAGCTGATTGAGAAATAGAGGATAAAAATTCGGCGGAGTTGGATTGCCATTTATGTAGCTTGAATCCATGTTTATTCAAAACAGTGTTAAGTTCAGAATAGATTGCTTTCAAATCTGAAAAAGTATCAGTACCAGATAAAATATCGTCCATATATGTTTGCTTGAGTAGTGAAAACTGAGCTTTCAGAAACTCAGAATTTTTCTCTGCTATATCTTTAAGGACACGCGTGGCCAAAAACGGTGCACAGTTTTGACCAAAGCTAAGACTAGACAGTTGAATACAAGTGAAGGGATCAGAAGGGTTATTCCTCCACAGAAAATTTTGGAAATGGCGTTGTGATGGATATATGTCTATGAATCTGTACATCATTTGAATATCTGCACAAAGAACAAATTTGAAACAACGAAACCTACATAATATATCGAAAATATTATCTTGTACTTGATAGCCTTTTGAGGTTAGGTCATTCAAGGACACACCAGTATCAGTACGAGCACTAAAATCGAAGACTACTCGAACTGGGGTTGAACTGTGTTCGCGTATCACAGCTCTATGGGGAATAAAATATTTAAATTCATTGGTAGGATGATTATAAAAACATAAAGGAATCACCTGCGCGTGATTTAAAGTAAGGTATTCAATTATAACATTTCTATAGTCTTGAAAGAGAGTAGAGTTAGAGTTAAATTTTTTCTCTAGTGTCGAAAATCGTTGCAGTGCCATACAAAATGACTGACCCAATTTTGTAGGTTTATTTTCGAGAAAAGGCATGTCGGCTTGATAACGACCTGAAGGTAGAATGATAGTAGTAGATTGGAATATCTGCTCTGCAAATTATTGACTAGAGCAACGTTGTTTAGATTCAGGAATAGTTTCTAGTTCCCAGAATCTTTCCATTTGGCGGTTCAGATTATTTTCCATATCAGATTGAACATCATGAATGGTTAAAAAAGAATGAGAAATATTTTGGTTTGATACAAAACTAACTGGGTTCCTAGGTATAGGACCAGCAATGACGTAGCCTAGATAGGTTTCAACAAGAGACGGGGAATTAGGCCCCACATTTATAACGTTTGATTTAAGTAGATTAAAATAAATATCTGCACCAAGCAGCAAATTTATAGGACCGGTTTTAAAGAAATATGGGTCGGCGAGTTCAAGTTTTATGTATTCTGGTAATTTTAGAGCTTCTGGAGATATAGAAAATTGCGGAATATTGTTAGTAATTTGATTTATAACAGAACAAGAAAAATTAAAACTAGCAGCTGGATTAATGAGAGAACTGATTTGGACATCTAGTATTTCCCTACTTTGAGTACAAGTGGTACTACCTAATCCAGAAATATTTATAATTTGTGTTCGAGAAGGCAACTGTACATTTTTACCAAAAGAACTTTCAATCAAGCTCATTGACTACCGGAATCCAAGAGAGCTCTTGCCACAATTTGTCGGCCATTACAACATCGAATATTTACAAGAGCTGTTGGTAGAAGAACTATTTTTTTAGATATCGACGCAGTATGAAGCGAGGTTTGCTGAGATGGTGCATTAGAATATTCATGAGATTCATTCACTACGGGATTCCTATTCGAAGATGAAGAACTATTTACAATATGTACATTTGATTGTCGAGGTTCAGTATTATTTGTCCTAAATTGAGGGGCCACGTTCCGACCTTGAACATTAGCTGAAAGATTATGATTTTGAGGCATGTTTATTGACCTCGATTGATTATCAAAATGAAGATAAGAGTGATGCGATTTTCCACATGTGAAGCATCTCTTCAAAGATTTGCATTCCGGTAGAGTATGTGTGACACTCAGACAATTCAAGCATGATTTTTTAGATTTGATGAATTGATATCTGTCGTTGGGATTTAAAGATATAAATTTGGAACATCCATAAATAGGGTGACGAGAATCCTTGCAATAACAACAATTTGAATGCGCGCTAGACGATTGTTGTGGATAGTTATTTAGACTAGCAACTAACGACACCTTATTTTTTCGACTGTCTGTTTGTCTAGAATTTGAAGGGCCACGTTCCGACCTTGAACATTAGCTGAAGGATTATGATTTTAAGGCATGTTTATTGACCTCGATTGATTATCAAAATTAAGATAAGAGTGATGCGTTTTTTCACATGTGAAGCATCTCTTCAAAGATTTGCATTCCGGTAGAGTATGTGTGACACTCAGACAATTCAAGCATGATTTTTTAGATTTGATAAATTGATATCTGTCGTTGGGATTAAAAGATATAAATTTGGAACATCCATAAATAGGGTGACGAGAATCCTTGCAATAACAACAATTTGAATGCGCGCTAGACGATTGTTGTGGATAGTTATTTAGACTAGCAACTAACGACACCTTATTTTTTCGACTGTCTGTTTGTCTAGAATTGGACTTGGAAGTATTGGGATCGAAAAGATTTAAATTTTCTAAGACAGATTGTCTCTTGTTTAGAAATTCGAAGAATTCTTCAGCGGAAGGTATGGTTCCGGAACTTCGATCATTCTCGAATGCTTTTCGCGAATGGAAGTCAAGTTTCTGTTCGAGCAAAAATATAACCAAAGATTCAAATTTAATTTCAGACGAATGATCTGTATTATTTATTAAATCAAATGTTTTCCGAGAGGTTATATAAAATTCTTTTAAATCGCTTGCGGTACTTTTCGATAAGCTTTTTTGTTCTACCAATGTTTGGTACAGAGAATTTAAGATTTTAAAATTATCATCATAATTCCTTTTTAAAATATCTAATGCTATACTTAAATTCTGATTAGTTAGACTTAGACTAGAAATTAAATCTAAAGGAGAGCCACGTAATAAGCTTTTCAAATAATAAAATTTTCCCCCATCAGTTTTTAATTTTGAGTTATTGAGTACAACTGCAGAAAAAAGGTCAAAGAATGAGGGCCATTCTTGAGCCGACCCTGAAAATGGTTTAATATTTATTTTTGGCAAAACCACATTAGAATATTGAATGTCAGTATTGTTAACAATTTTCTCCTTACGCCTTTCAATAATTGATTCAAGTTTAGCGATGGCATTTTCGAACCTATCCGCTACAATATTTTCCGAAACAGTATCGGAGTCGGTAACATCTTCAGAAGCAAGAGAAGCTATGTCAAGTTGAATTTTTTGATAGCATTCATAATAATTACTCAAAATATTATTAAGCTTTACATTTAAAAGATGAATTTCCTCAGATCCCTCAAGACCTCTGAGAAAGGTTTCAATTCTAGAAAGTTGGTTTTTGCAACCTTTGCGTTTATTTTCCAAACTAGTTAGATCCATTTTAGAGAGTTGAGCTATTATAGCACCACTAATCAGAAAATAAGATAGTAATATAAAAGTTGAGCAATACCTATGTAATGCTAATAGGCAAAATATCAAATAAAAGCGTAAGTAAGCAAATACATATAAAAAATATCAAAAACCGTTAGAAAATTTGCGTATGTGAGAGCAAATACATGCAAAAAATATCAAAGCACGTTAAAAAATCCAGATCAGTTAGTAATCCTTAAGAGCTATAAATGTTTATAGGATATCAATAATACCCAATAAAATCATAAAAAATATTAGAATAGGTCCTATTTAGATACCTAGATAAGTAAGCAAAATGGATTGTATTCAAAATAATAAAAAATGTTCAAAACCTATAACTCATACTAAATTTCAAATAGTATACAGAATTAACGTTAGGTTTTTCCTAAACCACTGTAAACATACGGATACTGTACAGTTGCGAAAATTAGAAATATGCTGCAGGTACGATCGCTGGTTTGAGGAAAATAACAAATTGAAAATTTATTTCCTCTCTACATTTGGTAGCGACTAGAAGTATCTAGTGTGAACTATTAAAATACTGAATTTATAACAAAAGTTTCGAAGGACCAGTGACGGATGTCACGAAATTGTGGAGGTGAAAGATTTAAAATGAAAACACCTTGTCTGTAAAAATATACTTTTTGTTTTAATGAATTAAACGAATGAAGCAGGCAGGAATTGCCATAAACTAACATTAAAACCACACGTGATGATAAGCGTTCACATGAAATGGTTCTTATACTACAAAGTAAACTTTCAAATATATTATTATGCAATGCGAAACTATACAATAATTAGCAATGTTCGAAGTTGAATATATACAATATGCACACAGTTAAATATAAGTGAGTATAGTTACAAATAAAATATCTTCAAACAATAGGTAGAACAAATGAAACCGGCAACCCTGAAATAATTGGGGCTGATGGTGAGATTGAAGTTGCACTTGATGTAGAACTTTCTCCTCAGTAATTTTTACTTTGGAGATGATTTAATTTTTATATATTGATTATAATGTACTCACAGTAATTGTAGCACTGAATTTAGGATGAATTAGTTATTAATTTTCTCTAATTGTAGCTATACAAAATATCCATTTCATCGGGTGTAAATTTGTTGAGAATTGTGGCCTACACTTTCTACATGTGGTCTAGTCGACGATCTTAGAGAAGAAAAAAAATCACTCGATGAGAGAGAACTACCCTTAAATAGCTAAATAACACGAGTTCGATATGAATGGCCTTTGTCACCATACATAGGAATAAAGCAATATATGCTTTAGTAGTGGGGGCTTTTCTTAGCCTGGAGGAGCGAATCAGGATTGGTCCAGCAAAATCTATCCCAGTTTTGAAAAATGGACGAGCTACTTGAACTCTATCAACTGGAAGAGGAGCCATGATCTGAGATGCAAACTGCGCGTTAAATCTGTAGCAAATGATACACTTTTTGATGACAGTCTTAATTCTTCGAGTGCCGTTCAAAGGCCAATATCGAAGACGAAGGTTTCCAAGAACATTTTGAGCTCCGCTATGACCCAAATGCCTATGTTCTTGATCAATTAGTAGGTCAACGACGTGATCATTCTCTGGGAGTAAAATGGGGAATTTCTGGTCAAAATTCAAATTGGAGAATTCAAGACAACCTCCCACTCGCAGTATACCTTGCTTATCAAGGAAAATGTTAAGTGGAAGCAATTTAGGATTGGGAATTGATTGTTTATTTTGTAGCAGTTTTATTTCTTCAGAAAAAGCATAAGACTGTACTTGACTTATAATGAAGTCATGGGCATTACGAAGTTCCTCAACAGACAAACAATTTTCTATAGTAGAGAGTTTCATTCGAAATTTGCGGACCCATTTGAACATAAAAGCAATTGCTCCTTGTAGGGTGCGAAATCTAGAAATTTTGGAGAAAACGGTTTTCCAGAATTCCTCTGGCAATCTAGTTATCGTAAGAGATACTTTGAGACATTCGGGTACCTCATCTAGCAGTTCGAAGGAATCGATAGAGTTGAAATCAACGGTTTGGGTCAAAAAGGGGGGACCGTGAAACCATAAAGAATAAACATCGGGGGAAAAATTTCCACGTGATAAAAGATCGGCGGGATTCAACGAAGATCTGATATGTCGCCATATGGTGTTTTTACTATTATTTCGAATAGCAGGGACTCGTTTTTTAACAAAGGGAGAGATTTCCGACTCAGACTTCTTAACCCATGTTAAGGCCACTGGAGAGTCGGACCATAAATTTATAGATTCAATTGCAACAGTATTGTGCAAAATTTGTAAAATACGAGAAGATAGGGAAGAAAGTAATTCCATAGAGCATAGCTCCAATTTAGGAAAGGTAAGTTTACTTTTTAAAGGATTAACACGAGATTTGGCAGCAACTAGCCGAGATGAGAAAGTATTGTCGCAGTAATTAGCAACCAGATACACACAAGCACCCTAGGTCAATTGGCTGGCATCGCAGAAGCCGTGTAAAGAAAGAGAAGATAATGTTTTGTTATCAATGAAATACCTAGGGATAGAGATATGTGAAATGTCAGAAACCAAAGTGGGAGATTTTTTCCAACCTTGCAGAATGGTGGCATCCGAAATGGGCGTATCCCAAGATATCTGGGATTTCCAAAGGGCCTGCATTATAATTTTTCCTTGAACTATTGAAGGATTAATTACACCCAGCGGATCAAAAACAGAAGCGATAAAAGCTAAGATGCTACGTTTAGTTAGAACAGTAGGTTCTTGAACATTTGAAGTACGAACAAGCAAATGATCAGAAGTAGGACTCCATTTTAACCCTAGAATTTTACTAGGAGAGTCATCTATATTGAGGTCTATTTCATTGGAAGCTGATTGAGAAATAGAGGATAAAAATTCGGCGGAGTTGGATTGCCATTTATGTAGCTTGAATCCATGTTTATTCAAAACAGTGTTAAGTTCAGAATAGATTGCTTTCAAATCTGAAAAAGTATCAGTACCAGATAAAATATCGTCCATATATGTTTGCTTGAGTAGTGAAAACTGAGCTTTCAGAAACTCAGAATTTTTCTCTGCTATATCTTTAAGGACACGCGTGGCCAAAAACGGTGCACAGTTTTGACCAAAGCTAAGACTAGACAGTTGAATACAAGTGAAGGGATCAGAAGGGTTATTCCTCCACAGAAAATTTTGGAAATGGCGTTGTGATGGATATATGTCTATGAATCTGTACATCATTTGAATATCTGCACAAAGAACAAATTTGAAACAACGAAACCTACATAATATATCGAAAATATTATCTTGTACTTGATAGCCTTTTGAGGTTAGGTCATTCAAGGACACACCAGTATCAGTACGAGCACTAAAATCGAAGACTACTCGAACTGGGGTTGAACTGTGTTCGCGTATCACAGCTCTATGGGGAATAAAATATTTAAATTCATTGGTAGGATGATTATAAAAACATAAAGGAATCACCTGCGCGTGATTTAAAGTAAGGTATTCAATTATAACATTTCTATAGTCTTGAAAGAGAGTAGAGTTAGAGTTAAATTTTTTCTCTAGTGTCGAAAATCGTTGCAGTGCCATACAAAATGACTGACCCAATTTTGTAGGTTTATTTTCGAGAAAAGGCATGTCGGCTTGATAACGACCTGAAGGTAGAATGATAGTAGTAGATTGGAATATCTGCTCTGCAAATTATTGACTAGAGCAACGTTGTTTAGATTCAGGAATAGTTTCTAGTTCCCAGAATCTTTCCATTTGGCGGTTCAGATTATTTTCCATATCAGATTGAACATCATGAATGGTTAAAAAAGAATGAGAAATATTTTGGTTTGATACAAAACTAACTGGGTTCCTAGGTATAGGACCAGCAATGACGTAGCCTAGATAGGTTTCAACAAGAGACGGGGAATTAGGCCCCACATTTATAACGTTTGATTTAAGTAGATTAAAATAAATATCTGCACCAAGCAGCAAATTTATAGGACCGGTTTTAAAGAAATATGGGTCGGCGAGTTCAAGTTTTATGTATTCTGGTAATTTTAGAGCTTCTGGAGATATAGAAAATTGCGGAATATTGTTAGTAATTTGATTTATAACAGAACAAGAAAAATTAAAACTAGCAGCTGGATTAATGAGAGAACTGATTTGGACATCTAGTATTTCCCTACTTTGAGTACAAGTGGTACTACCTAATCCAGAAATATTTATAATTTGTGTTCGAGAAGGCAACTGTACATTTTTACCAAAAGAACTTTCAATCAAGCTCATTGACTACCGGAATCCAAGAGAGCTCTTGCCACAATTTGTCGGCCATTACAACATCGAATATTTACAAGAGCTGTTGGTAGAAGAACTATTTTTTTAGATATCGACGCAGTATGAAGCGAGGTTTGCTGAGATGGTGCATTAGAATATTCATGAGATTCATTCACTACGGGATTCCTATTCGAAGATGAAGAACTATTTACAATATGTACATTTGATTGTCGAGGTTCAGTATTATTTGTCCTAAATTGAGGGGCCACGTTCCGACCTTGAACATTAGCTGAAAGATTATGATTTTGAGGCATGTTTATTGACCTCGATTGATTATCAAAATGAAGATAAGAGTGATGCGATTTTCCACATGTGAAGCATCTCTTCAAAGATTTGCATTCCGGTAGAGTATGTGTGACACTCAGACAATTCAAGCATGATTTTTTAGATTTGATGAATTGATATCTGTCGTTGGGATTTAAAGATATAAATTTGGAACATCCATAAATAGGGTGACGAGAATCCTTGCAATAACAACAATTTGAATGCGCGCTAGACGATTGTTGTGGATAGTTATTTAGACTAGCAACTAACGACACCTTATTTTTTCGACTGTCTGTTTGTCTAGAATTTGAAGGGCCACGTTCCGACCTTGAACATTAGCTGAAGGATTATGATTTTAAGGCATGTTTATTGACCTCGATTGATTATCAAAATTAAGATAAGAGTGATGCGTTTTTTCACATGTGAAGCATCTCTTCAAAGATTTGCATTCCGGTAGAGTATGTGTGACACTCAGACAATTCAAGCATGATTTTTTAGATTTGATAAATTGATATCTGTCGTTGGGATTAAAAGATATAAATTTGGAACATCCATAAATAGGGTGACGAGAATCCTTGCAATAACAACAATTTGAATGCGCGCTAGACGATTGTTGTGGATAGTTATTTAGACTAGCAACTAACGACACCTTATTTTTTCGACTGTCTGTTTGTCTAGAATTGGACTTGGAAGTATTGGGATCGAAAAGATTTAAATTTTCTAAGACAGATTGTCTCTTGTTTAGAAATTCGAAGAATTCTTCAGCGGAAGGTATGGTTCCGGAACTTCGATCATTCTCGAATGCTTTTCGCGAATGGAAGTCAAGTTTCTGTTCGAGCAAAAATATAACCAAAGATTCAAATTTAATTTCAGACGAATGATCTGTATTATTTATTAAATCAAATGTTTTCCGAGAGGTTATATAAAATTCTTTTAAATCGCTTGCGGTACTTTTCGATAAGCTTTTTTGTTCTACCAATGTTTGGTACAGAGAATTTAAGATTTTAAAATTATCATCATAATTCCTTTTTAAAATATCTAATGCTATACTTAAATTCTGATTAGTTAGACTTAGACTAGAAATTAAATCTAAAGGAGAGCCACGTAATAAGCTTTTCAAATAATAAAATTTTCCCCCATCAGTTTTTAATTTTGAGTTATTGAGTACAACTGCAGAAAAAAGGTCAAAGAATGAGGGCCATTCTTGAGCCGACCCTGAAAATGGTTTAATATTTATTTTTGGCAAAACCACATTAGAATATTGAATGTCAGTATTGTTAACAATTTTCTCCTTACGCCTTTCAATAATTGATTCAAGTTTAGCGATGGCATTTTCGAACCTATCCGCTACAATATTTTCCGAAACAGTATCGGAGTCGGTAACATCTTCAGAAGCAAGAGAAGCTATGTCAAGTTGAATTTTTTGATAGCATTCATAATAATTACTCAAAATATTATTAAGCTTTACATTTAAAAGATGAATTTCCTCAGATCCCTCAAGACCTCTGAGAAAGGTTTCAATTCTAGAAAGTTGGTTTTTGCAACCTTTGCGTTTATTTTCCAAACTAGTTAGATCCATTTTAGAGAGTTGAGCTATTATAGCACCACTAATCAGAAAATAAGATAGTAATATAAAAGTTGAGCAATACCTATGTAATGCTAATAGGCAAAATATCAAATAAAAGCGTAAGTAAGCAAATACATATAAAAAATATCAAAAACCGTTAGAAAATTTGCGTATGTGAGAGCAAATACATGCAAAAAATATCAAAGCACGTTAAAAAATCCAGATCAGTTAGTAATCCTTAAGAGCTATAAATGTTTATAGGATATCAATAATACCCAATAAAATCATAAAAAATATTAGAATAGGTCCTATTTAGATACCTAGATAAGTAAGCAAAATGGATTGTATTCAAAATAATAAAAAATGTTCAAAACCTATAACTCATACTAAATTTCAAATAGTATACAGAATTAACGTTAGGTTTTTCCTAAACCACTGTAAACATACGGATACTGTACAGTTGCGAAAATTAGAAATATGCTGCAGGTACGATCGCTGGTTTGAGGAAAATAACAAATTGAAAATTTATTTCCTCTCTACATTTGGTAGCGACTAGAAGTATCTAGTGTGAACTATTAAAATACTGAATTTATAACAAAAGTTTCGAAGGACCAGTGACGGATGTCACGAAATTGTGGAGGTGAAAGATTTAAAATGAAAACACCTTGTCTGTAAAAATATACTTTTTATTTTAATGAATTAAACGAATGAAGCAGGCAGGAATTGCCATAAACTAACATTAAAACCACACGTGATGATAAGCGTTCACATGAAATGGTTCTTATACTACAAAGTAAACTTTCAAATATATTATTATGCACTGCGAAACCATACAATAATTAGCAATGTTCGAAGATGAATATATACAATATGCACACAGTTAAATATAAGTGGGTATAGTTACAAATAAAATATCTTCAAACAATAGGTAGAATAAATGAAACCGGCAACCCTGAAATAATTGGGGCTGATGATGAGATTGAAGTTGCACTTGATGTAGAACTTTCTCCTCAGTTATTTTTACTTTGGAGATGTTTTAATTTTTATATATTGAATATAATGTACTCACAGTAATTGTAGCACTGAATTTAGGATGAATTAGTTATTACTTTTCACTAATTGTAGCTATACAAAATACCCATTTTATCGGGTGTAAATTTGTTGAGAGTTGTGGCCTACACTTTCTACATGTGGTCTAGTCGACGATCATAGAGAATAAACAAAAATCACTCGATGAGAGAGAACTACCCTTAAATAGCTAAATAACATATGATGAGAATGATCGAGGATCGGCGGTTGGGCAGGGTAGTTATTTAAAAACTATTGTAGAAATTTTGTGAATTTCTACACTACATGATTCCAAAAATGGGCGTTGATAAATGTAAATTATTGTACATGGACACAGACAGCTTTATTTATGAGCTCTATTGTAATGATGCGTATGAGGAAGTTATAAAACCTGATTTAACAAAATTCGATATATCAGATTACCCTGCTAATAATATCTTTAATATCCCACAGATGAATAAAAAAATTTTGGGGGCCATGAAAGATGAAAACCAAGGTCAAATTATGACCCATTTTGCAGGATTACGATCTAAAATGTATTCTCTCAAAGTTCAATCGGGTAAAATAGTTAAGAAGGCGAAGGGAGTTCGATACAATGTAGTTAAAAACAAAATAGATTTTAATGATTACGTGAGCTGTTTAAATGATTTAAAAGAAAAAAATATTACTCAACGCTGTATTCGATCGTATGCTCATAACGTACCTATATAGCATAGAACAAACAAAAATTGCGTCAAGTCCTTATGATGATAAAGGATATTTGATCCCTGATAGTTTTGACACACTGCCGGGGGGGCATTAGTATTTTAGAATGAGGTTTTTTTGTTATAGATGAATGCTCCAACATTAATGGAATTATGCACCAACAAAATTTGTCAAACAATAGTGATGGCAGCAGATTTTGCTGGACAGTCCTCACTTCCTTGGAAATTCACAAAAAGAGTTTTAAAAAGATTTCCCAAAAATAAATGGACTGCGATTGTAAATGAAGCTAAAAATGATCCTTATCCCTCATATAGAGGAATGAAATCAATTCACTGCTTTAAACAAATACCTACACATTTACGAAATACGGTATTAGGGTAAACAGATTGGGGGGATATATTTGAAGAAGAGGAGTCAAGTTATTGTGTATGGTTAAGTGGATACTGGCTTCAACAATATCGTCTAAACGTATGCAAATCGTGTTTTGATATATTCAAAAAATTACATAAACATTTAAATCAGTACATACTAGTTAGCTATATGATCACTTACACGAAATTTGTGATGCTGAAGATATTGTTGAAAGCGTGTATCAAGAACCATATTATTGGTGTCACAGTTGTTTTGAAAACGTTTTATTTAAATTAACCCTTAACTACTACCACCCTAAAACTATTTCGTTAACACTATGAGTGGGTCACAGTGACCCAGTTTTTTTTACCCATAAAAAACAATAAAAAATAATAATTTGACATTTATTTATGAACACATAAATGGAAACATAACTAAAAAACAATAGCTATTAATAAAAAAAATTTAGGCGCAGTTTGGGCACAAAGTTTTTGCACATTCTATACAAACTGGAATATTACACATTTGACAGTAGGTGCTGGTTTTCCTGTCTTTTTTGACGGGACAAATTGCACATCTTTTTCTTTTAGAGGCTCCCACTCTTTGTTGAGGTGCTGGGGGTGGTGGAAGTGTATCTCCAATCAAATTGAAAATTAAAGTTTTCAAACCGCGTGGCAACGAAGTTTGATACCTTTTTTGCATATGCGGTGTACATAAATTACGTCCAAGCTGTTTTAAAAAATTGTACCTTGAAATCTCTTTACCACCTGACGAAAATTGATAAATTATTCTACTATTCACCCCTCCAATATTCAAAAGAGCATGAAAAATGGTCATTGGCCATCTTCGACTTCTACGTGAAGTTGTGTAATTGGCACATTTTTGATCAAGCGCATCCACTCCTGCTTTAGTACTATTGTAAAATAATATTATATCTGGTTTTTTGGTTTGTGCGTCCACTTTATCATCATGGTGGGTACTTGAAATAAGAATAACAGATTTATTTTTTTTGGGTACGTATGATACTATTGTCTCCTGAGCAGTAAACCCAAAAATGGATGACTCTGCTTTTCTCTTGGGAGATGTCATAAATTCCAAAGGAATAATTTAATTCTTCTAATTCTCTCATTAGTTCAACTGAGGAGTACCAATTATCGGCTGTTATGTTTCGAGAAGTCTTTTTTAATGGTTCCACCAAACGAAGAACTACTTGGGTTGGATTAGAAAATTTGTTTGTTTTTTTCTCTGTAGGATCTTTTCCAGCGTAAATTTCAGCATTTAGCATATAATGTGTTTGAGAATCTGCAAGAATTTGTACCTTTATGCCGTACTTTGCGGGTTTGTTTGGTATAAACATTCGAAATCCACAACGGCCTCTAAAAAGTACTAACATTTCATCCACAGTCATACTATCACCAGGTGTATAGTTTTGCTTTGAATTGGTGACAAATTTATCAAACATTTCAGAAATTGGTGCTAGTTTATTTTCTTTTCTTCTATCCGCTCGAGTAGTCTCGTCATCGAAACGAATGCAGCATAAAAGAAATGAAAATCTGGCTAGTGGCATAGTAGCTCTAAATAGATCCCTTCCTGTACCATCCGTAGCCCATAGACTTTTCAAGTCCTCATGGCCTGACCTGAACAAACCTTGAAGGTAAAGGAGACCAATAAACGCTTCAATTTCCAATTTATCTGTATTTTTGATAAATGTTGGAGAAAATGATCGACGCGCATTTTTCTTTCTTTTGCATCGACTGTATTTAGCAGCGACTATGTCAATACGTTGATTCGTGAATTGCACAATACTTTCTATCATTGAATCATCAAAAAGTAATCTCCAACTTTCTAGAGGAGTTGTAGGAGGATGTTCACGTGCTAAACCTTTGACGCCTGCTAAAACTTTAATCAAATTGTTTGAGAGTGTTTTCCTTTATTTTGGAGGTGTCTTTGACCATTTCATTTTGTCTTTTTTACCATACCAATATTTTTTTCTTGTTTGTTCATTTTCTGGCGCTATATTTTCTCTTTGGTATTCATCAATTAGTTCATTATTTTCAACCACCGTATCATTCTCAATAGAATCGTCACTCTCTAAATTTGCATTATTGTCAGGTTCCCACTCTTCCTCACTATCAGTGTAGTGATCGCTTTGTATTTCTTCATCTTCTTCTTCTTTGCCACTTTCATCTCCACAGTCCAGAATATTTTTACAGGCATCTAGTTTATCACTGCTTGAAAGAGGTATATTTTCATTATTTTCATGAGGGTTGTCATCATTCATTTCTCTGAGAAATAAAGTGGTTATTAGGAAATACAGTTATATTTAGCGAATACTATTTTGTAGGGAACAATTACCTACCTGACCCAAATATAACTTTTACACTATAACTGGGTCACTCTGACCCAATATGATCGTTCTAACAGACTTACGGTAATTAATTTAAACTAAAAACGCCGCCACATGTGTTCTCTCTGGGTACCTAGAGCATACTGAGAAGCCCAAGCAATAGAATCTCCGTAGAATGGCGCACTGACAAATTACCAATTGCGCATGGGTCAAAGTGAACCAGTGGTAGTAGTTAAGGGTTAAAAAGCTTCGATTCATGTGTTAATGCTTCACATGAAATACCCAAATATACTCGGTTTGATGATTCTGAAGTGGACAGTGATATTGACTCTTTTGAAAATTTGCAGTAAATGAAAATATCCATGGACTAACCCTCCTGTCTCTCTCTCTCTCTCTCTCTCTCTCTCTCTCTCTCTCTCTCTCTCTCTCTCTCTCTCTCTCTCTCTCTCTCTCTCTCTCTCTCTCCTCTCTCTCTCACTCTCTCTCTCTCTATTTTATTAGGTTTTTGATATTTTTATACAATTAATACAAAATTTCAACAATTTTTCTTACTTTTATTTCAGTTTTAAGCCTCAATTTGTTGTGATTTAGCGGAAAACACATATGTATAATCATTCATTCAAATCATTAATAACCATATGTATATAAAAGTATACAAATTCTCTGAGAGCATTGTTTACCAAATCGTTTGGTGTTACAGAACAAAATGCATATAAAATTTGTAAAGGACCCAAATTTTCGGAGAAGGTATTTTTACAGAAATCCAAAACATTATATTGATATTCACAAAAATTCAAATTTTCCAACACAGATATACGTTGTTCAATCAAATTATTTAATTTTAAAATTTGTGATACTTCTTCTTCATCCATGTAATACTCAACACCATGTTTCTTGACTAAAATTACCTTACAGTCATCGTAATTTAATGGGGTGATGGTACAGTAATCTCCACATGGTAACGAATCAGGTTTGAACACAGGCTGGAACTCGCCTACAGTATGAAATAAATCCTTCATCTGTTGTGTCATTATTGATATAAAGGTATTCCATTCATAAGTACTGAAAGATATTTTGCTGAACATAAGAGGTTGAGATAAGATAACAGCAGGTGTGAATGATCCTGCAAGACTTATTCCACATTTCACTTCATAACCCGAAATTGGATACTGTGTTGAAAGCAGGTAAATAGTTTCAGACTTTGCAGCAGACTCATAGCTCTCCAATATTTTATCTAGCTCTGTACTATAACCAAAATCACTCGATTCTGATTCGAATTCAGCATTACTGTAATCACTACCCTGGGAAGTCATGTTGCTAACTAAGATTAAGTGCTGGAGTTCACTGCCTTCATTTTTTGTGGTTAGATGTCCACCCAAACAGTATTCCTAGGCTGTGAATTGGAAATTATATCTATACAATGTCAACATTTTCTATCCAACTGTTATGTTTACCATCTAAGCCAAGCCATTTGACATACATTTTGTTACCCTTCCTTCTAAGTACTTTTTCCACTAAGTAAATGTCAGGATTCGATGTTTTCTGTAGTTCTTCCTCATAAAACCCTCCACTGATTGGTGTACCATTCATGTCTTCGAGCAAATACGTAGCAGGATTGGTAATTTGAACGTTAATGACCTTAAAGAGTTCAGTTGTAAAGTTCGGTGTATAGCCTTTTTCAAAGACATGCTTTGCCTTGGTGTTATTAATTTAACTTAATAAGTAATGTAAATTCAGTAATATGAACATTTTCTTCTATTAAAATATACTTAACGACATTTACATTTTATGTAAAAAAAAATACTGTCAATTCTTTTTTTTTCCAAACAAACAAAATTGAAAATATCTCGCGCGATGGTCCGAATGCAACCAGACCAAGTCCGCTAGATAACACACAAAGTCTTTGAGGCGTTAACATACCCCCCAACTTGAAGTCACTAGGCTTCAACCTAAAACAACACTCAATAATTAAGTTTATTGTTCATTCTAACGGTAATGGGCAAAGCTTTTGAAAACCGCGTTTTATTAAGCCAGAATCAGTCTTAATGGTTGCCACTCGCGGTATTTCATCCTTTCCGCAATGAATTTCTAGGACTCTACCAAGTTTCCATCGACCAGGCGACAAATTTTCTTCTTTTATGATAACAAGATCATTTTTCTTCAGTGAACTTTGGTTAGTCTTCCATTTCACACGCTTCTGAAGTTCTGAAACGAACTCCTTGCTCCATCTTTTCCAAAAATGAAATTTCATTCGCTGTATGTGTTGAAATACGGAGAGGCGATTTACAGGAATTGTACTAACGTCGTGTTCTGGTACTGAATTGAGCGGCTTTCCGGCTAAGAAGTTAAAGGTTGAAGGTAAAAGATCACCAGGCTCAGAAGATAAAGGAGAGAGGGGTGTTGAATTGAGCACAGCCTCGATCTGTATCAAAAGTGTATACAAGCATTCAAATGTTAAAGGCGTTTCACCGATCACCCGTTTTAAGTGATGTTTGGTACAGCGCACACCCGACTCCCACAGCCCACCGAAATGTGGTGAATACGGAGGAATAAATTTCCAAGTAATACCATCATTTGATATTTTATTTACAATAAATTCTTGATTTGACTTGATAAAATTACCAAATTCACGCAGCTCTGAACTAGCTGCTACAAAGTTTTTTCCATTATCAGAAAATACTATGGAAGGCTTTCCGCGACGTCCACAAAACCTGCGGAATGACATTAAAAAGGATTCTTTAGAGAGGTCTGATACCAACTCCAAATGGATTGCTTTAGTAACAAAACAGACGAACAAACAAATGTAAGATTTTGAAAACCGAGAAGAACGACCAATTTTATTTTTTATTAAAACTGGCCCTGCATAGTCTACCCCAACAACCTTAAATGGTTGCCTTGATTCTAAGCGTTCACGAGGCAGTTCGCCCATTATAGGTGCAGAAGGTTTTGCATTATACCTAAAACATCGAATATACTCATGCACAATTCTTCTCGCCAATGATCTGCCATTTACTGGCCAAAACTTATTTCGTACATTTGCTAGCAACTGCTGGGGACCACAATGCAATGACAATAGGTGCTCATTTTTCAAAATTAGTTTTGTTAAGTGATGCTTTTCTGATAAAATAATAGCATGTTTTTGTTCATACTTGAAATTGGAAGATCCAAGACGACCTCCTACCCTCAAAATACTGATTTCATCCAAAAAGGGATCCAAGGAAAGAATTTTACTATCATGGGGGACAAACTTTTTTTCTCCAAGTTTCCTAATTTCCTTAAAAAAGGTTTCCTTTTGAGAAATTTTCATTATGACATTGAATGAGTTATTTAATTCTAAAACACTAAGGGGGCCTAATGAAATCAATTTCTAGACAATTCAGTAAAGGAAGTTCTTCGCTGAAGATTGCCCAAACTGTATGCAAATGTAATGGAATACCCTCGTCCCAAGAGATTCTCTCCAACCATAACTTTTGCATTAGAATTTTCCCAATAATTATGCATGGACTTGAGAGTCCAAGCGGATTAAATACTTGAGAAATTCGTGATAGAATTTCCCGTTCCGTTACAGGTACGTTATTTTGTTGTTCACTTATTTTATACATTAACTTATCTAAAGACGGGCAAATTAAGCCTAATGTTTTAGAATTTTCATTTTCACTTAGGTTCACTATTTTAGCATTTTCATTGCCACCGGAAATCTGTTTCAAAACCTCCGTACTATTTGACATAAATTTTCGAAGATTAAAGCAGCCCTGATGAAAAATATTGGATACGCCAATGCATATGCGCCCCGCTTATTCAACTGACTCACAACCAGTAAGCAAATCGTCCACATAAAAATCGGACTTTATAATTTCTGAAAACTCTGGGGCCACCTTTTCATTTTCTAATGCAAGCTGGTAGAGACAACGAATCGCTAGAAATGACCCGGAAGTAGTACCATAAGTAACCGTCTGGAGTTCATATTTTTCAAGAATATCACTAGAATTAAATCTCCACAGAATTCGTTGCAGAGGCAAGTACTCGCTAGAAATATTCACGTTTCTGTACATCTTTTCGATGTCAGCGGAGACCACAATACTATGTTTCCGAAATCGTATTAGAATTGACAACAGAGTGTCTTGTAAAGTAGGGCCAATAGGTTGTAAATTATTCATTGAATAGCCAGAGGATGAAGGTGCAGATGCATCAAAAACAGTTCGTAATTTTGTCGTTAGACTGTCCTCGCGGAGGACACCGTGATGTGGCATGTAATATGTAATTTTATCATCTTTCTCATTATCTTCAACCTTTTTCATATGTCCCATTGTAATATATTCTTCCATAAAATCGCAATACAATTTTCTAAAAACTGGATCTGTTTGTAATTTATTCTTTTCTAAGTTTAGAAAACGAATTTTAGCTTGACTGTACGACTCACCAAGTTTTGAAATAGAATCCTTTAATGGTAATGAAACAACGAAACGACCGTTAGGTAAACGCTTGAAATTTTCCACAAAATGCTTTTCGCACATAGAATCTTCCTGGGACAAAGGTTTTACATCAGGTAATTCCTCAATTTCCCAGAACCGAGATAGTTGATTTTGAATATTTATTTCAAAATTATGTGAAAAATTGCATGAAATAGAAGAAGTCTGAGCTTTGGCTACAGGACCAGATACGATCCATCCAAGTCGAGTTTTCTGTAATATTGGTTTATTGTTACCTAATATATGCTGACCGTTACTCAATAAACGCCAAAATAAGTCCGCACCTATCAGCATATCGACCTTTCCAGGCACATGTTGGATCAGCTAGTTTTATATTTACAGGAATATCCAACTTATTCACATCAATTTTTATGCTTGGTAGATTTTCCGTAATCTGAGGCAATACAAAACAAGTAATATTTTCTGAAAAGTTGTAGTATTGCGACTTCAATGAAACATTGCAGTTTAAATCGATACTAGATAGAGTACCATTGAGACCTTTTACGGAAATGTTAGTTTTTTCCACTTTTAGACCCAACGTATCACATAATGCTTTTGAAATGAAGCTCGACTGGGAACCGCTGTCAAGCAGTACTCTAATAGCATGCAATTTTCCATTTGCGTCTGCTATGTCTATAAATGCCGTGGACAAGAGTACACCATCAACTAAACCACTTGCCGAAAGAGCATTGGTACCAGGATTCTGATTTGTGGTTACTGGGTCTGACTGTACAGTATTAGCTGTATTATTGGCATGAGTAATATTTTCTGAAATTGAGTGGTTTTGGTTAAAGCCTGAGCTACTTTCGGAATGTAGTAAAGTGTGATGTTTTCTATTGCACTTTCTACATTAAGAATTTCTACAGTTTTTGGATATGTGTCCAAAACGCAAGCAATTTAAACACATTCTAAGAGAAATCACCTTCTTGCTCCTTTCCTCATTAGATAACCTCAAAAACTCCGAGCAATTTTGAATAAAATGTGAGCCCTTGCATAACAGACAAATAGGAGAATAAGACTGAGAATTAGAACCTTTCTTATCGACGTTGTCTGTGGACAAAAAACCCCGAGTTACATGTGTCTTACGCTTTTCGATTAGATTGTCCGTATAGCGCGTATCAGTAGAAACATTATGCTCAAGCGATTCTAGGAATTCTGCTCTCGATTGTAGGAAAACTTTAAAGTCTTTAAACGCTGGAACAATACCTTTACTTGTTTTCAATTTTTCCCATTCAAATTTAGACGATTTATCCAATTTTTCTGAAGCTAACGCAATTATTAATACTTCCCAATTTTCTGTAGGCTGTCCCAACTGTTTCAAAGCTCTTCAGTTTTTCATAAGTGTATCACTTAAAGCTCTAAGTTCAAGCGAAGAATCTCTTTTCACCTGTTCGATATTAAATAATGCTTTGACATGGTAATTTATTAACAATCGAGGATAGTTGTACCGTTCAGTAATGCACTTCCATGCCGTGGCATAATTTTGAGCACTAAACTTTTTTGAGAATGTCGGCGGGAGCGCCTTCCAAAGATGCGCGTAAATAATGAAATTTTTGTATGTCACTAAGTGTTTCATTATTATGAATCAAGGATTCGTACGTGTCACGATATTCTAACCACTCCAGATTTTTACCCCGAAACGTGGGTAGAGAAATTTTAGGCAGTTTTACCAAGTTAGTCAAGTTTTTTTGTTCACTATGATGACTAGGACCACTATGGTTGGATACAGATGAAGTATCATTGTTTACAGTTAACTGTGACATTAAATTCTTTACCAAACTCAACTGATCATATAAGTTTCAAACTGTGACCTTTCATTAAATTCTACTTCTAATTCTTCATCGGCATCCTCACCAGTAATATTATTTTCAATATGCGATTGAATCTCGTCAAATTCATGAATAAGCGTTTGATATTTCTCCGATCTTTCTTTAATATTTATAGCCTCAATATCTGTAATATCCATAATGTTTTTTGTTAAAAACGGCGAAATGAATTTAGAAAAAATTGTAACTTTGCTTTTTATCCCACGTATTCTACGTTTGAGTTCCTCGGTAGACATTTTGTACTTTAAATTATGTTTACTTTACAGAAGTGGTAATACTTATAAGTATTCTGAGTAATTTCACTATTTTACACAAGCTTGATACAATCTGATACAAATCGAAACAGTAATCAATTGAAGATCTTACCTGGGACTAAAAGAAAAAAGAAAAGGATACTCAACTTCTTAGCGGACTTTACCGCGTACTATTCCTGTTTGTATTTTTATTGTAAATGGAGTAGAACTTCAGTGATAGCGATCGTCGAAACCAAGCACCATTCCAGGCTAGATTTGCAGGCAACGACAAATTGCGTAATATTGTTACACTTTTATCGGAGAATAGCTGTATTTTTCACAATATACTGGTTAATATCCGGCTTTCGAAGGACCATTTTGTTAATCATTTAACTTAATAAGTAATGTAAATTCAGTAATATAAACATTTTCTTTTATTAAAATATACTTAACGACATTTACATTTTATGTCAAAAAAAAATACTGTCAATAGGCGAGACGACATATTTTGAAATACTTTTCCGTAATGTGGGTACACATTCAACATTTACGAAAAATCCTTTATTTCGGTAATAAACCCAAGTTTAACAAAGTTTGAAGCCATTTTATAAATATTTTTTAGAAAGTGCGCGAAAACAGCTCGCGGGTGTCATGGCGTCGGCTCTGACGTCACGACATTGTAAACATGTCATTGTGTTTATGCGTAGCGAAGTGAGTTAACAAAACGTTGAAATAATTCGTGTCATGAAAATGAATTCTAGGGTTTACAAGTGGTGTGCAGTACCACAGTGTAAAAACACTTCAATAAGAACCCCCAACAAAGTGTTTGTACATGTTCCAATCAAAAAAGTAATAAGGGATAAGTGGTTGAAGCTCGCAAGACGAAACCCAAACGACGTAGTTACGAATTCGCCACTTTATTTCTGTGAAGACCACTTTGATGTGAGTATTTTATCATATTATATTTATATTTCTTAAACTTAACTAACTTATTGAAGTTGTGTTTGCTTTGGTCTTTTTGTAGTTGCCGATGGATATGGAAAATTATATGCAATATCATGTGATGGGGTCAGTATCACAAGTACGTATGAAGGGTGAAGATAAATACAAAATCTACTTACAAGGAAGTTTTCACGTTTCGAAATTCAGACGAGCAAAATTCTTGATTTGCTGCGAGGAAATCGCCCAACATCATTACTTCGATCCTGGGCAAATTTGAACTATTTGCCTTAACAAAGCTTGGATTCATTGTTATAGTAGAGATGATAAATTACACGTGAAATGATAAAAGATCAATCCAAATTCGTAATCAGTACCTATTATTCACAACAAAACACAGAAAATGAATGTAATGAGTATTGACTGACAGCAGTGTTTACCTTGTCGTGACGTCATTCGCTGTGATTGGTGTTTCAGTCAAAATGGCCGATTGCAGTATTTTAATGTTTAATTTTATTGAAAATCACAATAATCTGAATTATTTAAATAAAAATAATGCAGTGTTTTTAATTTTTTTGATGTGAACTTTCCCCTAAAACCGTAATATCGACGATTTTTTCATACTGTCGTCATGCCTATTCTAATTTTTTTTTCCAAACAAACAAAATTGAAAATATCTCGCGCGATGGTCCGAATGCAACCAGACCAAGTCCGCTAGATAACACACAAAGTCTTTGAGGCGTTAACACTTGGATATGCGCACAATGTCACCAACTTTGAATTTTCGTGGGCCTGCTATCTTCAAATGACTATATGTGTTGTTCAAAATATGTAGATTTTTCGTTTGATTTATTGACTTGTGAAGGTTTATATTTTGTTGTGGAATGTTTTGTACTGTTGTAGTCGTGAGTAATTTTGGCGAGAATATCGATCCATTTGTAGGTGCCATTTAAAGTGAAATACTTGTATAGTTTCGATTTTAATGTTCTCATAACACGCTCTGCCATAGAAGCTTTCATCGTGCTAAATACGCTATAATGATTTATATCATGTTTTCCCATTAAATTTTAAAATTTGCTGTTATAAAATTCCTTTCCCTGATCAGATTGCAGATTTTTTGGAATTCGTCTAGTATGAGCGAGAATGTCCGAGAATGCCCGAGTAATCTCCTCTCCGATCTTCGTCTTTAGTGGGCGTGTCCACACAAACTTTGAAAAACAATCAATAACGACTAGTATCATTTTATGATTCCTATTTTGTGATGCAAAATTCCTCATCTCCGCAAGATCCATTTGCCAAAGATCGTCAAGGCCCTTAATAATAGTGCGTCTCCGAGGGCATTTTTTCCGTATCGGTTTGTGTAGTTCGTTTACAAGCTGAATTTTTTCTTTAGAATGCTTATGTAACATGACTGGCTAGCTTCAACTCCAGACTGCGAATGCGGTCATTCAAATTCGGGACATTAATGTCTACAATACTTACAAGGTTACTTTTCAAATCAGAGAGTTCTGTATATTCTTTTTTCAATTCACCTATGCTGTCAACACACTTGTTTATGGAAGCAGAAAATTCTTTTCGAATAAAAACTTTGGCTGCGACAATTGAATCGTCAACGTATTTCTTTGTAGCCATATCCCTTCCTGCTACGGGGGGATTTCGCGAAATAAATACATTAATTTCGTTGGTTTTATTTTGCGAGGCAGCAATATGTGTCTGTAATATGAGAATTTTTGCCTTATGAACCTCGGTTCTTATTCCGTTCAATCCTACTGCTAAAGCCTTTATATCATGGTCTTGTTGCTGGAGCACGGTACCATGTGCTTTAATTAATGGCGAGTTGATGGCACGCAGGTCATTCAATTGCACATCAACATATTTTTTTGTTGCAGCATCACTTTTTGAACAAGTTCCAACTTGTTATTCTATTATATCAGCTTCCTTGAGCTCATTTATAATTGCTACAATTTCATCGTGGTGAGATGTATTACAGGCATCTTTCAGAGCAATTAGTAGCTTTAGACGTTCAACCAACTCGTTGGGATCATCCCAATAAATGTATTCCATAGGGTCTTCGTTGTATGTCAAACGATAATCGAGAACTTTTCCTTCACTTTTCGGAGAAGGTATTTTTGTTAGACGATCCATTAGTGGCTGATGTGTTCGAGTAGAGGTACGACGTTTCGTTGATTCTGATTTTGTTCTGAACAAAGGTTTGATAATATTACGATATTTGTCGGTGCTTGAACCCTTAAGACGGTTGAGTGTATTTAGGTGAATCCTAGTATACTCTAGAAGGGTTTTATATGCCTCCAAATCCTACTGGGTGTAGCCTTCTGGGTCGTGGTAGAATAAAAGCTGGTATAAGCCAGGTGTACCAGTCACGGATCCAGCTTCTTTATTTCGTTCTTGTAGTATGTTGATATTGCCGTTTCTTCCATCAAATCCAATTCTACGGGTACCTAAACTCCAACCGAGTTCGTCATTGTAGATAGAGCCGTAATTTTTATGGATTCTTCCATTATCTTGGATTCAGGCACTGAACCCGCTTCATAAGTTTCGGCCACCGGCTCCATTTCGAGAAAAGGTGTGAACACATCATCAGACCCTTCTTCTTCTTTTTTCACCTTCTCTTTAAAATTTAAATTCGTAATTGTTTTTTGTAATGTTTTTGAGGACTGCACAATTTCTTCAAGTGGTTTGGATATTGGCTTGAATAGTTTATTAAGAGACTCATCTTGCTCTGATTTATCCAATTTCAATGCCAAGTATTTTTTTCGAATTGATCTAGCAAGTTCAGACACTTTTTTCTTGCGCAATGCAGTAGCAACCTTATCGTCAGACATATTGGTGTGGACTGAAGAAGCAGCTTACAATTTTATATATTTATCGAATCCTTTGCGATACCTACCATCATTGAGGGCGAAATCTTTCATAATTACCAAAGTACCATAGCGATCACACCAACACTTTGAACACATATTTTTAAATACGTCAAATGTCATGTCAGGAGATACATGTTTATCAAATATATGTTTCAAGTTTACCTCATCCTGCTTGAATAACACAATTACATTACAATTGTCACGAATAAGCTGTTTCGGTATTTTTGAGTATGTTTGGCAAAGATATGCAGCATCGATATCTTTATGTCTACACATGGAGTAGTATTCACGAATTTTCTGCTGACCGTCACAGGCTACGTCATCGAATAAAAAGATGGAATTCCGTCGAGCTTTCTCTGGACTAATTATTTCCTCATTGCCTTCAAATGGGAAATACCCAACACCCTTGACTTGCGCTATAACTTCTTGTAGCAATTGATACTTTGGTTGTAATAACGATTTTTTTTATTTTTTTATTTTTTTTTTATTTTAATATCTAACTGCATCAACCACTGAGGGTTATTAGCAGTGGGACAATACAGGTAACAAGCTTTTAGTTTACAATAAAGTAAAATACATACAGTTATGTGGTTGGTAACTTAAATTCGAGAACAAATATTAATTTGGTTGAGAAACCCTAATATGTTTTCTATGTTTTGATTTTCATTCAATATGTTCTCTAAAAATAAATCAAAATGAACAATATCATCCCATTTTTGGCATACGTTTACATGAAAATAAAAAATAAGTCAAATTTTAGGTTATAATTTGAAATTATTATCTAAGAATTATATGCGAATAGAAAGAAAAATATTACGTGATTTACAAAATCCTAGGGCATATTATTCAAACAATGTATTGTAATTTTTAAATAAATTTTCATTCAAAACCAATATATAAATATTGTTTTTATAAGTTGGGTTCATTGTTCCACTTCTGAAGACCTAATCATTTTCCTTTCATTTGAATATAATTCATATTGATCATCTGATGTTTTTCTTTTTCGTTTGTCTACAATAGTTAATTTTTATTTTACAAACTGTATTATCTAATTAGGTACTCACTATTCACATGATGACGATGTGTTAGCAAATTCATCATTTTTTCAAATAATAATTATGAATAAATAAACCTGATTACACCCACTAATAAATAATAACCTGAAATTCTTTTGTTACCTTGACTACTTTGACCTCTTGCTTTACAGTATCGGTCCAATAACTTGAAAATTATACAAATTCTACTACACAACATAATATAAGTTAAGTTAGCTGCGATGTAATATTGCGCTGTCAAAAATTATTTTACATCGGGCAGTTCAGAATACGATTTTCAACCGCGCTGTTGAATTTGATTTAACATTGCGATTTTGACTACATCGATGTTAAATTTACAGCTGTTACAGATAAATGTACAGAATAAGCCCATAAGCCGTGTGAGAATCGTCTCTGCTCTTCTAGTTCTCGGAAGGTTAGTCCATGGTGGAGTGGATTTCTTGATTACTCTCAGCTTGGTTGAAGAATGTGTCCAAAGCTCTTTCCAGTGGTCGCCGATTTTTTTCTTGAAAGTTGTTTTTAAATTTGAGCTGAGAATTGAGGATTCTGCGAATGGTATGGAGTTGTTAGAGGCTGTCTGCTTAGCGGCTGCATCGACACGTTCATTTCCATCGATTCCGATATGTGAAGGAACCCAAAGTATTTCAATCATTTTATTTGAACTAAGGATGCCATGTATTTGCTCTTTAATTCGCATAACTAAGTAATTGGTTGGATACATTTGTTTGATGCTCTCGATAGTGCTTAGTGAGTCAGTGATTATGAGGAAGGATTTTGAAATATGATCGATGCAGTACTGTGTCGCCTTATAAAGAGCATATAGTTCCGCTGAGTATATACTGTAATCATCAGGTAGTTTGTATCCAGAGGTGCTACTGTTTGTTACCACTGCTGACGATGTCCCGTGTTCAAGTTTTGATCCATCTGTGTATATAATTTCGTAGTTCTGGTACCTCGAAAGTATGTATTTAAAGTTATTTAGGATTAGTTTGGTGGGGTGTGAATGCTTATTGAATTTAGTGAGCTGCGTATTACATCTTATGGTTTGGAGGGTCCAGGGTGGCGAGGCCTCATCTGAACAATTGTAAATTGGTGGATAAATGATGTTGTATTGTTGGCATGCTCTATTAATTCTTTTATAGAATGGCGGAGTTATTCGGGGATGGGTGATAAAAAGGGATTGGAATTTGTTGGCGAAAGTGACATTTTTTGCTGGATGAAATTTAATTGAGTGTACCTTTATTGAGTATTGTAGGCTTAGAAGTTCTCTGCGTAAGTTTAGTGGCATTTCTCCTGATTCTACAAGAATGCTTTCTCGTGGACTAGTGTAAAATGCTCCTGTTGCTAATCGTAATGCTGAGCGTTGGATCACATCAAGTTTTGTTAATGCTTTTTTGTTTGCTGATGCGTACACTATTGCTCCATAATCTAAATGAGATCGAATGTAATATTTATAAATATTCAGAAGAGCATTTCGATCGCTTTCCCAATTGACGTTGGATAATAGTTTTAGCATATTGATACCTGAGAGACAAGATTTCTTGAGTTGTTCGCAATGTGAATTCCAATTGAGTTTCTGATCGAATGTCATTCCCAAATATTTGATTTCATTGACGACCGTTATTTGCTGATTATCAATTGTGAGGTTTGGCAATAGATCAGTGTTCCGACGAGCGAATAAGATGCACTTAGTTTTTTGTGTGGATAGCTGCCATCCATAAATCTTAAGCTTTGAAAGTATTCCGGAGATAGCTACTTGTAAATTGTTTTGAATTGTTTTTATGCTTTTACCTCTGGTGTAAATTACAAGATCATCAGCGTATAAGCTGGCATGCACTGGTGCTGCTATCGTTGAAGCAATATCATTAATAGCCCCTAGGAATAAGGTTACACTCAATACAGATCCCTGAGGTGTTCCGTTAATTTGGACATGGTCTTCCGAAAATGTTCCGTTGACTTCAACATTGAAATTTCTATCTTTCAGAAAATTATTGATAAAATTGAATATATTGCCTTGTAAACCTTTTGATGCAAACCATTCAAGTATTCCATGTTTCCAAACAACATCATACGCCTTACTGATATCGAAAAAACTTGCTATGCATATTTGTTTATTTGCAGAACTTTCATGGACAAATGATTCAAGTTGAATCAAATTATCTGTGGTGGAACGATTTTTCCTGAAACCATTTTGTATATTGGTCAAACAGTTGAATTTTTCCAAGAACCACATTAATCGTTAATTTATTATTTTTTCCAGTAATTTACACATTGTACATGTTAGAGCTATAGGTCGATAGGAATTGGGATCTGATTTTGTACTCAACGGTTTTAGTATTGGAATAATTGTTGCTTCAGACCATACAGAGGGGAAGGTGTTTTTAAGGTAGATTTGATTGTATATGTGCAAGAGATATTGTTTACCCTGGTAGGGTAGATTATGGATGAAAGCAAACGGTATATCGTCTGGCCCAGGTGAAGAATTCTTACAGCTTGACAAGGCATCACAAAGCTCTTCTATTTTTATGGGAGAATTTATACTTGGCTGTGGATTAACTTGGAATTTGATATTCTCTATCTCTCTGATTTGTTTGGAACGTATAAATTCTTCAGTGTAGCTTGCGTCACTACTATTTTTTTCGTATATATCAGCAAGAGTATTTGCTATTTCTAAAGGTTGGCTATAGATATTATTGTCGTGAACTAGGTGATTAATACTATAGTTTTTGCTTGAGCCACCTTTTATTCTACGTATTTTTTCCCAAACAGTGCTGCTTGGTGTTGAACTATTTATAGAAGAAATATACTTCATCCACGAATCCTTCTTGCTGTTTTTTATGGTCCATCTAGCTTTAGCTCATAGTTCTCTGAATTTTAGGAGATTTTCATTTGTTTTATATGTTTTGTAGTGATTGAATGCATTGTGACTAGCTTTAATAGCTTCATTACAGTTTTGGTTCCACCATGGAACAGGTACTTTTGTTGTTCGTTTAGTTTTTCCCACTGCAATACTGGCAGCGGATATTATTAATTCTGTAAAAGACTTCACTATTCCATCAATTGAGTCTTCTTTATAATCAGTAATATGTTCTTCTATATAAGTGGAATAAAGTTCCCAGTTTGCATGGCTGATTTTCCATTTTGGAATGAAATTGTTGTGTTTAGTTTGTGCGGTCTTTATTATGATAGGTCTATGATCACTGCCAAAGGGGTGCTTCTCTGTCTCGAAGAACAATTTTGCGCTCAAGGATGTGTCGCATAGGGAAAGGTCTAAAGTACTACTGCTTCCACTGCGGGAGTCGAAGTATGTTTTACTGCCATCATTTAGTAAGAAGAGATTGTTATCGTCAATGAAGTTTTCCATGATGATTCCTTTAGGATTTGTAGATTCACATCCCCATACACTGTTATGGCTGTTAAAGTCTCCTACAATTAATCTGGGCTTAGGGATCTGGTTAATAATATAGTTAATCTCGGGAGCAGAGAAGTCTTTATTTGGGGGTATGTAGAAATTGGTTATGTAAAGTTTGCAAAAAGTTTGTATATCTACGGTACATGCTTCAAAGTCATTTTGTACCATTTTGATTTCTTTGCATTCAAGGGACTCGTGGACAAAGGTACTCACCCCTCCACTTGCTCTGTTTGCATTCTTTCGGATATGGTGGAAAGCTTTGTAGTGATTCAGAGATCCTTTTTGTTCCTCTGTACTCATTAATTAACAATTGCAGCATTCCAAATTGTGGCCTGAATCCATTTATATTCCACTGAATAATTAGTGTGTTGGTCATATTAAATTTGGAATAGTTATTGTATTGTTGGGAAAAAATTGGTAATGAGTGAAAAATTAATTATTTGAGGATATCCCTTGACATGAGTGGTCACTTTCTGTATCAGAATAATCTGGCTGTAGGTTATCATGTATTGCAACTAAGTTTTTAGTTAATATTTTTTTCAGCTTCGTGTTCCTACTTTTGATACTTTTGTGTTCCAAGTAAGGGTATATTTTAGTCAACATATTTATCAATCCCTCTATATCTTATGTGTGCAACACTTAAGATATCTTTGGAGCCTTTGGTGTTTTCATAAAAGTCTTTCAATTGGGTATTTTCATGTTTTTTAGAAAATAGAAAAAATGGTAGTTAATGTACCTATAAATCTTATAGTATCTTAAAAAAAATTAAAAAAAAAATTATTTCCAACAAAAAAAGCCATTTGAAATTCAAATGCTAGAAACCCGCGCCAAAACGGGATTTCCCAAGGTTATGGCGGTCTGACGTCACACCGCATATAAACAGTGCAGCGCAGCTGGCAGCAGTATTGTGTTATACCTGATTCGTGCGTGTTGTGATTTTATTTACGTGGTTATAAACGAAAAAGTGCGTAACAATAATTTAGTGACTGAAATTTTAAGTTTTAGAATAAAAACATAAGAGAATGGCTATGTACGAGCCTCAGAATAAATGGTGTTTTGTGCCCCGTTGTACAAGCACTTCTAAAAGTACACCAAACAAAACATTTGTTCGTGTGCCTCAAGAGTATGAGCGTAAAAAACGATGGTTTAAAGCAGCAAGACGTGATATGCCCAAATCCAAGAGTGAATTTTTTTGTTGTGAAGACCACTTTAAAGTAAGTTATAGGTAAATTACGTTAGGTTATGTTATCAGTAATAAAATGTTTATTTAGCTAGAAGAAGACATGGAAAATTATGTACGTTTTAAATTAATGGGTGGAAAAATAATAATGAAACGGGATGTTGTTCCACATATATTTGTGTGTCAACCAGATCGGAAGAGAACTGCAACTGATGGCCCTACACGTTCTCTACCTTTGAAGAGAGAACGAAAATTTCTAGTGGAAGATGCTCAAGCAGCACATGAGCAACTTGATGCACAGCATTTAGCTTTAGACACACCCTCAACTAGTAAATTTGACAGTAAGTTCTTATGCTGCTGCTATAATTTTCTAATAAATAATAAATAACATCTCCAATACTTTTAGGTACACAAGAAGTGCAACAAGAATCTGACATCATGTTGGAGAAGCAGAAAAGCATAGGCATTCAGGTTCGGCCTTCATATCGCAGCAAGTATGTGGAATGCAAATTAACACTTCCAGTGCAACATGCTGCAGTTTCTCCAATGCATGTTCTCTGTAAAGATATTGCTACATCACCTATGAAAGCAAGTATAAAAGTGAAGGAGGCAAAAACAGTTTTATTTCAAACAAGTAGCAGTAGTGAGAAAAGTTATAGTGAGTCTCAGTCAGGCTCATTTTCATCAAGTACAAGTGCAGCAACTAGTGATATGAAAATAGTTGATAAACAGGAACAGGAAAGTCGAGCACTAAATGTGACATGTTGCATGATCAAACAAAATGCTAAATTTTATTTGGGAGTACCAAATGTTTGGTTGCCTCATTTAGAAAACCTATTAATTGTCAAAACAAAATTAACAAAGGAAAATATTTATTTAACTTTAATGAAAATAAAATTAAATGATTCATTTAGACGTTTAGGTCACATGTTCGGAATGTCCACAGGAAATGCATCAAAAGTATTTGCAAAGACTTTGGTTCAATTAGAACCATACTTAAATACATTAATATTTTGGCCACCCAGTGAAAAAATTAAATACTTTTTGCCAATCCCATTTAGAGCTCGATATCATAATGTTCAGTCTATTATTGACTGTCTGGAAATAGAGATTGAAAAGCCTACAAACCCAATAAAACAAGCTCTTACATGGTCAGAGTACAAAAAATGTAATACGTTGAAATATTTAGTTTCATCAACACCAGATGGCTTCATAAATTTTATATCCATTGGATATGGTGGAAGGATTAGCGACTCATTGTTAGTTTAGACATGTGGCTATCTGGAACAAGTACCTGAAGGATCAAGCGTAATGGCAGACAGGGGTTTCAAAGAGATTGCTAAGTACCTTCATGAGCGAAAGTGTAATTTGGTCAGACCTCCAAGTGTTTCCTCGTCAACAAAACCCAGTCGAGCTGAAGTAATGGAAAGCAAAAGGATAGCTAGCCTACGTATACATATTGAACGGGTTATTAGACGCATACGAGAATTTCAATATTTAAAGCCCCATTCTGTGATAAACCATAATTTAATTGCTCAGACTGATGCTGTAATTAAAATTGCATGTGCTTTAATTAATTTACAGAACCCAATTATAAAACAGAATTAAAATTATTGATTTTTTGTACCGAGTATAGATATTATGTAGGTAATTAAGTTATATTTAATTGAAACATTATTTCTCAAAATGATTATACTTTTTACAAATAAACTTTACAACATTTGTTAAGAAATTTGATCAGTTATTTGAAAATAAAACTTTTTGCAGAATTCCCATTTTTTACATCCTTTGTAGGTAATAAAAACAAATTTTTCAACTATATTTATATTTATTGACAACTATCAAAAAGTTTCGGAAAAACAAAATTTTTCCAGTTTTTCATAGCAGCAACAATTAATTCATTTGCGAACTGTTCATCAAAATCAATCTCCAAGATTTTCACATTGTTCGATTCTTCAAAGTCTGGAGATGCAACACAAAACAACCCTTTTTTTTTTAATAGCGCACAACATTTGCAAATGAAGTTGTCCTTTAAATTTAGGAGTAATTTTATTATCCTTTATGTATACATTAAAATTTTTCATGCTGCTTGGACACTTAATTTCAATTACATAAGCTTCTGATATCCCATCTGGTGAAGCTCCAAGTATTGGAAAATTGGGCATTGTAAAAAATCCGCACTCACGAAATTTGCACTTTAGTTGTTGTTCCACACACTTTTTTTTCAAGAAGTCGTCCCCTCTTCATAAATTTGGTGTCCCTCACTTTGTAAGCACCTATTATTGACTCCACTAAAGTGCCATCTGGAGTTTTACAATGAGCAGCTTCAAATAATTTAGAAGCTGTTATACGACCAAATCTCAGTTCGTGCCATAGTGGGGCTGTTGATTGGGCTCTTGTTTTCTTTTCGGCTTCAATGCAAATAGAGCCACTCATTTCTGCTGATGCAAATTCAATGAAATCATCACACTCTGTATTACCCAGACTTTTAAATTGTAACATTAGTTTGTATACTGATAAGTTGTCAAAGGCCTCTTTATAAGTTTCAGAAGCATATTTCAGTACATGCCCTGTCAAGTTTGAACTTTCACCAATACTTGTTACTTCACTGAGAAATGAAGAAACATCACAAATAGGAGAGTTTACAGTTTTCTTTGAAAACTCCCCTGCTGTAGTAAATTTCAATGATGACCCTACTTTTGATAGCTGCGGCTTTTTCCAGTAAGAAGTAACTTCTGTGGGTGAAGGTTCTTCTGTACGGCGATGCATCCACATTAGAAATGCAAGAGCATGCTTGCAACCACCTACAAAAAATATAACATTAAAATAAAATAAAGTGGCCTATTTTAATGAATTAGCTACCTGCAGCTGCTGCACAGTCCTTGCATTCAAGGCTCACAATGCTTTCGTTCACTTCATCCACTTTTAGGCTGACAGCATAATTTTTTGAATGGATTCTATGCTCCGGGCAAATCTTAGATTGCACTATACATAGTGAACCCTCTCGTTTCACCTCAACATATCCAACAGCACTATCGCCATATTCTTTTCTAGATGCCCTGAAAACAATAAATAACTATAGATTAAACTGTGGGTTTACCTTAATTTGCCTCATTTTAAGAAGATAATATCTACATCGATTAAAATTTGATATACCAATAATAAACACTACTTCAATTTGAAATTTTGATAATTTGGCATTATTGTTTAGACATTTTCTAGAAGATTCTTAAAAGTTATTAAAACATGTATCCAATTATACAACTTGAAAAAACATATTCAACAATTTACCAACAATATTGATATTGTAAGTAAACAAAATATCCATAATATTTTTGTTAGTATTGACTAACATCTTTATTCTTGGAATCTGACAAACCAAATGCTCATTGTCAATGTTATAGGTTGTGAGGTAGATTTCAACCTAATATGAGGCAAGTGTAAGTATTATAATATTTAGTTTATTTAACAACTCCTCAAACGTTTTTCTTAAACAGCTTTGTTTTTATATACATGAATAATAAAAGAAAATACTTACATTGCTGCTTTTGCACCTCTAATTTCAGCTGAATTAAAACATTCGTCCCTTTTTATGTAATCCATTACCATAAACATATCCACAGAGGGTAAATTGTTCGTAGAAGCTTTAACAAACCCTTCGGAGGTCATTATAACTATTTAACACTAATCAAAAATACTATTGTACTAAGCAAAATAAAACAAACTATAAGAATTCGTCACAATTTCACTACTACACAAAGCTGAAACAACAAATAACAACGAAAAATCGATATGAACCCCATGAACCCAACGAACTGAGACGTATTTATATGCGGTGCGACGTCACGACCAATGAGCGGTCGTTTCGAGTTCCGTTTGAATTTCACCGTTTACCTGCTTTTTTTTACCTGAAATATTTGGTGCTGGGTGGGTTAATCGATTTTGTACGATTGTAAAACTTATCTAAGGGTACATCCCTATGATATTAAATAATATTTTATTTGATTTGAAATATATGGAAAATACCCAATTCAGCATATGTGAGAGGATATAGGGATTGATTCGATTCAATATGCTCTTTAAGGGGAAGGATTTGCTCTTCAAGAGTTGTATTTCTTTTGACGTTTCCTGGAAGTTTGAAATTGGTTTGAGTTTCTGTTGGGTCCTCCTGTTTTTTGGTTATTTTTCCTTGATGCTGAATTTCTTTGGGAACATTTATTGATTCATCATCAGTTGGGGTTTGGATTTCATCGTAGGTTCGTTTTGATGTAGATTGAAGGATGTCCATAGAGAGCTCGTCAGGTTGTTTTGGAGTTTGAGTAACTGTTGATGCTGCTGTAGAAACGTCTTGTGACGATTCTGTTTCATTAGGGTGTGATGTACTTGTTTGAATCAAGGCTGTACACTGGGTAGCTATGTGTCCTGGCTGTTTGCATTTGAAACAGGTCAGGTCATCACTCGATAGAAAAATTCTGTAGGTAGTATTATCAAATGTAAGAGTGAGGGACTCTGGAATAACAGTAGCAGTTGGTAGGGGAGAAATATAAACTTGCCGGCGAAAACTTAGGACGTGAGCGTATTCTGGGTTAGGGATGTTACTACGTAGGAAATTGATTGGGGATAATAGCTTTAGACCTTGGTTTTTCAGTTCATCTTCTATTAGTGCGTGTGGGATCGATGGACAGACGTTGGATATAATTATACGTACTGCAGGAGTTATAAGACGTCTAGCTGAGATGAATTGGTCGTTGATTATTATACCACCAAAATTTTTAAGAAATGTGTTAACAATTTCAGTAGATGACGATAACGATTTTGAATAGACATAAACATTTTTGAATTTCGCGCCATTAGGATTGAATAGGAGCGTTAGCACAACATTCGTCTTCCCACACCCACTGGGACTACATATAATGGCACGGAAAGAATGTGGTAACAATTTGCCACGTTTGCCAACAGTTGGTGTTGAGGTGAAATCCAGATTTTCAATGGATATAGTCTGCTCTTGTTGAATTATTTTCATTGTGTGTGTGTCGTTTTTCGTAGTACTACTCTTTAAATATAGGTGTCACTACTTACGCGTGCCAGTCTTAATGTTGGTGTTTGAAGAAGAAGGTCTTTTGAATTCCCTCATCAATAAACTACCTATTGAACTTCACTTAACTAGTTATCAGTACTGCGTACGTAAGTACTCCTCCCACCCGTTTTTGTGAAAATTAATTTGTTTTTTTTTGTTAGCTGGTACAAAATTGGAAAAAAGTCTTGATCGTGGAGATCCGGGTATTAACCCCTTGGTCGCTGCTTGTAAGCAACACGATATTTCTTACTGGAAGAATAAGTCTCTCGAGGAACGACACAAAGCTGATTAAATACTTGAAGATAAAGCTTGGGTACGCGTCAAATTAAGAGACGCTTCTTTGGGGGAGAAAACTGCTGAATTACTTGTGACAGGCGGTATGAAGGTGAAAAGAAAGCTGGGAATGGGTTGTCGCCGCAAACGTCATTCTTTTCATCGAGATGTTGATGTTGGAAAGTCTATGAAAAGAGGAACATCTTTAAAAGACACTGCAATGTTTGCCGAACGAACAGCTTAAGCACTTATTAAGCAATTTGGTGGAAAAAAGAAGTTGAGGTTCCTCGAGTGATACCTATAGCGAAATCCGGAGGTTCCCTACCACTCATTCCTTTGTTTGCCGGTCTTTCGGCACCTGGAGCTTTTTCAGGTGGTGCTGCTGGGATCGCAAAAACCGTCATTGATGCTAAGAATGCTCAAAAGAAATTGGAAGAAGATATGCGTCGTAACAAGGCTATGGAACGAGTAGGATCAGGTCTGTACCTGAAAAGTATCCAAAAGGTGGTTTTGGATTGTATTTAGAAGAACAAAGAAACTAATAAAGCTACCCAATCACGCACTATCCGACTTCGAAATAACACATTACGCAAAATTACTTAAAATACCACATTTTCGAGGAGTTTTCATGCGAGACACTCTTCCCACCGGTCCCCAAAATAAGAATGTGCAGTGGTTAATTTGGATATTTCTAAAAATAGCGGAAGTCATTGTGTAGCTTACAGAAAGATAAACAACAATGTAGTAGATTCATTTGGTAACTTAAAGCCGCCGAAAGAAGTTGTTAAATATTTGGGAAAGAGCGTGCGAATTTTCTACAACAATACCCAATATCTAAACTACGATCAAATAAATTGCGGTCATTTATGTTTGAAATTTCTTCAGCAACAATGACGAGCGTAGAACATTACTACAACATATCTACCACGGAAAAACATTAAGTAGCTTCACTGCCGAAGAACTAAAGCACTTTCCCATTGAACATTTAATAGAGTGTGTAAGACCTTGGGAATTGTTGGGTATGTGGCATAAACTTCCCAATGAATATCAAGCAAATTTTGAACTACAAATACGTTTGCCTTGTTTCATCCATTACAACCGACCTGATTGGAAGACGCATTGTTACAGTCCTCCGAGTTCTCAAGCTTCTTGTTTTCTTTGTAAACAATCAATACATAGAATAAACAAGTAGTATTATTCAAATTTAAACACCAACCGAATTCCATTAGTCACCATGTCACAGTTGCTGAGAGTAAACAGCACCAATCATGTGTTTACCTTTCAACCTAATACGCCTATTGTTCTCGATCCTGAGAATGATTATGAAATAGCTCCACGATCTTTCCATTCTTATCACAGTATACCAAACATTGAAAATTGCACGTTTCACTACAACGATACCAACGGTAAGCTTCAAAGTTTTGATTTTCCCACAGGATTGCTGATCTAGAAGCGTTTATCACTGATAAGTTGGGTGCGGGCAATTCAACTAGACCAGTATTTTCACTTAAACCCAATCACAATACGTTAAAATGCGAAATTTCCAGTAAATACAAAATTTCCTTTCTGCAAACTGATAGTCTTGGGAGAATATTGGAATTTTCACCGAAAATACTCGATGCCAACAGAATGCACTCTTCAGATCTCCCTGTGAAAATTATTAAAGTATCCAGTATCCGCTTCGATTGCAACATTACCACTGGAGCCTTCGATGCAAACAGACCTGCTCATACTATTTACGAATTCGTCATACAAGTAGATCCTGGATATTCCATTGACGGAATCCCCCATGATTTGCTCTACTTACCCGTTATACCACAACGTTAAATAACCAACATTACTGTCATAGCCTTAGACCTGGACGGTCAGCCTGTGAACTTTCGTGGAAAACTAAGTACGTTGGTGTTGGAGCTTAGAGCGCGAAGCAGATGGGACTAGTAATCAATCATAAAAGACAGTCTGCAGCACTTTCAACTTCATCAGCTAAGCTACCATCGAAGCTGAAACAGCTCACGTTCGCAAACAAATTGGTTCTGCAATCGCTGGATTTTTCATTGAAAAATGACAACCATGTATGGAAAACGTCTACGCCAAAACGACAACATGCCTTCAATGTTTGATATCTATCGTAAGCCGATGTTTGACGAGTCAATTCGAAAAGCTGAATATAGAACCTATGCTCCATCTATGAAATCATTCAATTGCAGCGATATTGTGGAGTTTAGCATTAATCAAGTTGATTCGGTTTAATTCCGTATTATCTGGATTTTTTAATATTCTTTTATACACGGTGTTTCAGGACACCGGGAGCGGATGGAATTTTCCCAGCATTGCTCCAGCAAGCTCAAGACGGAATTCTACCGCATCTGGTTAGAATTAGTCAAAGTAGCTTAGAACTGGGTTATATACCAGAAGTTTGGAGAAGGGCAATAGTAACCTTCCTTCCAAAACCTGGGAAAAGGGACACAACAAACCCCAAATCCTTTAGACCAATTAGCCTAACATCGTTTGTACTCAAAACGATGGAAAAAGCAATTGACAACTACATTCGAACGGAAATCCTAGAGAGACTACCTCTCCACCCATGTCAGCACGCTTACCGGACAGGCAGATCTACGGAGACTGCACTGGTACAACTGACGGAGGATATCCGAGGTGCTCTAGACAACCAAGAAACTGTAGTATGTGCATTTTTGGACATAGAAGGAGCTTTTGACAACACTCCACATGAGGCTGTCAAAAGAGCATTAAGCAGAAGAGGTGTTGACAGCACAACATCCAAATGGATGTCGGAACTGCTCACCACAAGAGTAGCAGAGACAAGGACAAGCAAATACATTGTCTCCATCTGCACTACCAGAGGATGCCCACAGGGAGGAGTAGCATCCCCTTTAATGTGGAGTCTGACGGTTGACGAACTCCTGTGTGGTTTGACGAATCTAGGAATATCCTGCCAAGGATATGCCGACGATATTGTCATAACAGCCAGGGGAAAATTCGAAAACACCCTTTGTGATATTGTACAAAAGGGTCTGAACTATACAAATAGCTATACAAATAGGAGGAAGCACACTGCACAACAGGGTAAGTGAACTGCTCAGAGCCAGCTTAGCTCTGGGGCATATTCCAAGAACCTGGCAACGCATCAGAGCAACATTTATACCAAAACCTGGAAAATCTGGACAGGACACGGCTAAAGCTCTGAGACCAATCAGTCTAATGTCATTTTTGCTGAAGACTCTTGAGAAACTTCTCGACAGACATATTAGAGACGGTATATTGGCTACAAGACCAATACACCGAGATCAATATGCATACAGAGAGGGAAAATCAACCGAAACAGCATTACATCAACTCATAAAAAGAGCTGAATACGTGCTGGAAAACAAAGAGGTGCTGCTGGCAGCCTTTCTTGATATAGAAGGAGCTTTTGACAACACCTCCTATGAATCTATAGCCAAGGCGACGAGGAATTTAGGGATCGATGCCACGAGCTGCAGGTGGATAGACTGCATGCTCAGAAGCAGGCTCATAGAATCAACTCTGATGGGGGAAACAATGGCCGTATGTGCAACCAGGGGCTGTCCGCAGGGGGGAGTACTATCCCCGCTGCTGTGGAACCTGGTCATGGACGGGCTCATTAGAACCCTACACAGAGGAGGATTCGACACCATAGGATATGCAGACGACCTGGTAATTCTATCCCAAGGTAAATACAACAGTACAACCAGAGACAGACTCCAGATGGCTTTAAATGTAGTAACAGGCTGGACTGTAAAAGAAGGGCTACGTATTAGCCCTTCGAAAACACAGATAATTGCGTTCACCAGAAGAAGGAAAAGGGAAGGACTTGGCCCTTTGACGCTTCAAGGTGAACCAATACGACTGTCGGATGAAGTTAAATATCTTGGGGTTATTCTAGACCCAGGCTTAACTTGGAACCGACATCTCCAGCACGTGATCAAGAAAGCGGAGGTGACCTTCATGGTTGCCAGACGTACTTACGGCATTAAATGGGGACTAAGACCCAGCATGGTATACTGGCTATACAAAATGGTTGTCATTCCCAGGATCACATATGCATCTTTGGTATGGTGGCCAAAGACCAGACAATCCTCTGCTATGCTAAAACTAAGCAAGGTCCAAAGACTTGCATGCACTGGCATTACAGGGGCAATGAGGACTACTCCTACAGCGGCGCTGGAAACAATGCTAGACCTTCCTCCACTACATTATGTCATAATGTACGAAGCAAGGGCAGCACTAACCCGACTGGAAAAAGCACCAGACCATGATGTGGTACATGGGAGAGGACACACAGAGATAAGGCAGGTGGGTGATGACATTTTCAAAATGCCAACAGACCAAATGACTACCAAATATATCTTTCGCAAGAACTTCGAGATTGTCATCAAAGATCGAAAAGAGCTTGAGGAAGAGAACGCACCACCACTTAGTAGGGCGAATGAACTGATCTGGTATACAGACGGATCAAAAAATGAACTCGGCACCGGAGCGGGGATATACAGCAAGACGAGCAAATATGAAGGAATCGTCTCGCTAGGAAAATACGCCTCTGTATTCCAAGCAGAGGTTTATGCAATACTTGCGTGTGCAAGGGCTAACAGCATGAGAGCCTACCACAACAGGCAGATCAGGATCTACAGCGACAGCCAAGCCGCCCTTAAAGCACTTCAGAGCTATAGGGTGACATCTTGGCTAGTATGGGAATGCGGCGAAGAACTTAGAAGACTGGCGACTCGGAACAGTGTAACACTGGAGTGGGTACCAGGTCATAAAGGAATCGCAGGCAATGAAAAAGCTGACGAACTCGCGAGAGTAGGATCGTCAACTCTGATGAACGGACCCGAACCTGCTGTGGGCATCCCCAGATGCTTAACGAGGTCATGGTTGAAAGGGTGGTTGAAAGAACAACACAAGAAACACTGGAAGAACACGACTGGGCAAATACATGGGAAGAAATTCATAAAAGAACCATCAGAAAAAGTAGCGAAAGAACTGCTCTTAATGAGCAGGAACAAGCTGCGCACCATTACGGGGCTACTTACGGGACACTTTCCCACAAAAGAGCACCTAAACAAAATAGGGCTGTACAACGGAGACCTTACATGCAGAAGATGCAAAAAGGATACCGAAACAGCTCTGCATATACTATGCAACTGTGAGTCGCTGGACCACAGAAGGCAGAAACTGTATGGCAGAACCCAAATGACTCCAGAAGACTTCTACAATCAACCAGCAAAGAACCTGTATGAGCTAGTACAGGGAACGGACTGGCTGAATAGGTTGTAGTCAGAACACTAGGAGTATCCACAATAAGCCCAGGAGGCTGAGGTGGTACCGGCGAAAGGACGGCTCCGGGAAAAAAAAAAAAAAAAAAATACAAATAGCTGGTGTAGGCAAGTGGGACTCAGCATCAACCTCACTAAAACCATCTTGATAGCCTTCACTAAGAAAAGAAAACTCAATCTAAAACCATAAAACTTAATGGAAACGAGATTGAATGGAGACAAGAAGTCAAGTATCTAGGTTTGATCTTAGATAGTGAGCTCCTGTGGAACAAACACGAAAAGGAGATTACCCACAAGGCGAAAATGGCTCTTATGGTCTGTAGGAATCTGGCAGGGAGAAATTGGGGCTGCAACCCAAAAATCCTAAGCTGGATGTACACTGCCATAGTGAGACCAATTATCACTTATGGAGCCATTGCATGGAGCAGCAGAACTAGTCTATTGACAACGAGAGAAAACCCATCCAAAATTCAAAGACTAGCTTGTATATGCATTACAGGAGCAATGAGAACATGCCCAACGGCAGCAATGGAAGTAATTCTCAACCTCACCCCTCTACATATGGTGGTGGAAAGCGTTGCAGAAAAAACAAGATACAGACTGAGTAGAGAGGGAATCATTAAAAGAAAAATCACCTCTTCACTTCTTAGAAATCAGACAACCTGGGACATGCCACAAGACGGTATGATGAGAAAGTACAACTTTTCGAAGAAATTCGTCACAGAATTGAGCAACAAGAAGGAATGGGATCCCAATACCATTACCAGAATTGGAAAGAATGCCATTCAATGGTACACAGATGGCTCAAAAGCAATAGGAGGAACTGGGATAGGAGTGTTCGGGCCAGGAACCAAACACTCCGAAAGCTTGGGAAAAACCCCAAGTATCTTTCAAGCGGAAATCCACGCCATAAGAAAGTGCGCCCAGTTCAATCTTGATAAAGGATACAGAGAACAAAGGATTATCATAATGACAGATAGTCAAACAGCCATCAAAGCACTGAGCTCTTGCGTAATCAGTTCTAAAATGGTTTGGGAATGCCTAGAAAAACTAAATGAATTAGGCGAGAACAATATAGTTACCCTACTATGGATTCCAGGACACACTGGAATAGAAGGAAATGAAATAGCAGATGAACTAGCAAAGAGGGGGTCGGAAATACCCTTCTGGGGGCCTGAACCTTTTTGCGGAATCAGCCCCAATGTAATATTGGAAGAAATAGGCGAAGCCGAAAGAAAGAGAAGATCTGACCATTGGAAATATCTAGTAGGGCTTAGACAATCAAAGATTCTCCTGGGTGACTACAACCTAAGGAGATCAAATGAATGCATAAGTCAAAGCAAGACTGCACTAAGAGTTTTAACAGGGATCCTAACGGGACATTGTCGCCTGAATGGGGACCTGAAAAAGCTCAAATTAGTGGAGGAAGAAGAATGCAGATACTGTGGCATGGAAGAAGAAACCTCCATCCACCTACTTTCCAACTGCACAGCACTCCAGAATCCTAGAGCACAGTACCTGGGAGATTACTAGATAGAAGAGGAACATTTACCTAAGCTGAAGCCTGCAGATATCCTAAAATTCCTCCGGGAAATAGGACTAAAGGAGCTACTAGTTTCAGAGACTCTCCTCAGAAACTAAGTAGAAGTAAGGGGGCACAATAGATCTTTTAGGTCTCAGTGAATGTTACCCCAAACACACACACATACACATAGATACATACATTGCTTGCTTATTTTCAATACTTTTTAGTAGACCCGGTGTCACCCACTTTTTTTGCATAAATTTTCAGATCTTATCACAATCTCACTTGTATTTTTGTCTACATAATATTTCAATCTAGTTATGAACTCTTCACACATTATATCTGGATCCATTTCATTATAAAGTCCATTCCAAGATTCAGTTATTAAATCCTGTGTTTCAATTATTACTTATGGATAATTCGTTCGAAATTCCAAGCAAAAATTAAGGAAATTTCTGTTTTATTTAAATGGGAAATCAAAAATCACGCTTAGGCACTTCTTCATAGCAAAATTTATAGTTCAAACTTTACCAAAACTCCAATTTCGTAATTCAAGACAATATTTTCTTGGTAAATGAAAAAAACAAGTTTTATTTTTGTTCCACCCTAATGTATATATATTGAAGTGTATTTTTAATTATCGCCTTGTTCATCACTGTCCTCTGATTCTTCATCTGCAGAATCATCACTTGAGATCATTATTTCTGGATCGTCATAAATCGGTGCTCTCACTTACATCCACGACTACGCGCTGCCTATCTCTTTCTATTAAAATTAAAATTTATTTTCATGTTTTTCGATAATTAAACCCCAACAGAAGTGTCTGCCTTTTTGAAATTATTTTTTATTATATGAAATTAAGACGCTGTTAAAATGGCAGCGTGAATCAAACACTTCATTTTGTATTGAAAAAAAAAACAACTTGAGGGAGTTTTTATTATATGTTAACCCCCTCAAAAGTGTCTGCCTTTTTAATTATGTATTTTATATTCTTTGAAATTTAGATTTCTGTTTGTTGGCCTCTGAATCAAACACTTTTTTTGGGCAAAATTTTTTCATACCTTTCTCCTATGCGCAGTACCTGGTGTCCCCAGGTAGGGCTTGCCAACACTTGTTTACCTGCTCAGCTATCCATTTGATACTATAGCACAAAATTTCAACGTGAATCAAACACTTCATGAAACACGTGTTACTAGCTCTCCGACTATTTGAACTGGGCGATAATAACGAAATAAACTAGTATGTATAAGTGTTGAATCCATTTTAAAGAGATATTCACACTCAGTCATGACTATTTTTTTTATACTTAATACGTAGTGAAATATAATAATGCATACAAAATGTTATTTTATAAATTATCAGTTTTGTTACAATGTAGTTTGCAAGGTCGCTCTTGTTTGCGGGTGAAATATATCATGGTGGTTAGAAATCCGTGCAGGAGGAATAAAGGAAGATAATACCACAAGTGGTGGGGAATCAAATAGATAAAAACTGTTATATGAATTTTGATATCAATATTACGAGAATCATGGGTAAGGAACATACGTTTTTTATTAAAAAAAAAATGTTACTAATCTAATTTTTTTTCAGAACAAATAGTATTAACTGTTAGGCAGAGGCTGCCGCTACACCTAGCCGTAAGTATATCACAAATGTCATATATTTGATGTATATCTTATGCACTTTACAGCTACGGTGGAGGTAACTGGGCTCCACCCAGAAGATAGGCCATCTTGGCTAATGGTTTTGGGTCGTACCAGAGTGTTACGCTCTGGTACGTCCCACCCCAGGCGGGGTTCAAACCAGCCCCGGGACTACTGCCGGTGCTGGTGGTGAGGGTAATAAGGTAAGGTGATTAGTTATACCTAAGTGAAATAATAATTTAATATGTATTCCAGAAACGAATGAAGATGTGCCCGCTCCACTAAAAATTAGTGTTGTTTTATTATAAACCAACTATCCATCCGAGATATCCCTTTAACCTGATCGAAAAAAATATGAATAATAATATGAATAATAATAAAACAATGTAAAAGTTTTGAGATTGAAAGCCAACGCTGTGTAGAAATAATACAGCTAATATACTGACATTTTCAGAAATAATCAAAGTAGTAATAATTAAACTTTTACAACAGCAAAGATATAGAAATTGAAAAAAAAACTTACTATGGGTTAGAGGTTATTCTTCACGGTCATAAGGAGGGATACAATTATTCTTATCCCCAACGATAGAAAACTCTCTCTACCCGTGATCATAAAATGTCTCTAGAAAACCACCATATTGAGGGTTCTGAGGGTAATAGGTGTAATACAGCATTAGTTGGTTATCCAAATAAAAAAAATGGATGCTAACGGATGGAACCCTCACTTCGATCTTCTAGAGGTATATGGTGTTAATCGTTGACGTGTCTCAACAGCAAATTAATGCAAAGAGATACGCCTTCCTCGACCGCTTTCACATCATGACACATTAACGGTTTGTCATCAATACCTGCAGAAAAAATCAATTAACGAACTAGGTAATCAGCCATGGTGTTTTGAAAATTCTCGGAAATAACTCAGTATATTAAAGCCTAACCTCTATATAAGGGTGTCCCACGACGTTTTGACAGTCCAATTTCTCGAAATCTGTTCATATATGACATGTATGAAATTTGGCAGATATAAACAGTCGAAACTGATGCTTATATTTATTATAAAATGACTTACGTTTTTCCTGTCATTTCGGGTCACGTGACCCCAACATAACTTTTTTAAATGGGACAACCGGTATAATATTGAATTTTTGGATATATCATTTAAAAACAAATTCAACGATACCACACTTGTCATCATTGTATTGTGCAGTAATGATAATAGGGGCAATTAAATGAACATCTGTATAAATTATTTTATTAAAAAACGTAACATAGGGAATTAAAGAGTACAAGTAATTAGAGAAATTGTTCAAATTGATGACCATGTACATTGACACAATGTTCAAACCTTGTTAAAAGATTTCTTGTAAGTGATGCTGTAATCATTGCGGGTGTTACGGTCCGACATGCCTGTCTTATTTTATTCTTCAAATCATCTAAATCAATCGGGGGTGTGACATAAACTAGACCTTTCAAGTAACCCCAGAGAAAAAAATCTAAGTGAGTAATATCCGGAGAACGGGGTGGCCACAGAATCGCACCATTTCGACCAATCCATTTTTCAGGAAAGGTGTTGTTAAGATATTCTCTAACTGGCCCAAAAAAGTGAGGAGATGCTCCATCTTGCTGCCACCACATTGTTTGCCTTTCATGTAAGGGAATATCTTCAAGTAATTCAGGTAGAGTATTTTGAAAAAAATCTAAGTATCTTTGCCCCGTTAATGTTCCTTTATGAAAATAGGGACCAATCAACCGACCGTTGAATAAACCGCACCAAACATTGATTCCCCATATTGTTTGAAAATTGGTTTCGCGCATCCACTTTGGATTCTCCTGTGACCAATAATGACAATTATGGTGATTAACGATACCATTGTTATGAAATCTACTTTCATTGCTCCATAATATTTTTTCTAAAAAACAAGGGTCATCATTAATGTGTACTAACATTTCAGAAATAAAATTTATTGTCCTTTCCGGATCTGCAGGAACTAAACCTTGTGTTAAATGTATTTTATAAGGATGGTATTTGTGATTTTTCAATACTCTTTGTATTAAACTTCTACTTATTTGTAATTTTTGTTCAAGAAATCGTATTGAGGTGTGTGGATGCACCTGAAGATAAGCCAAAATATTTATTACATTGTCATCTATCTGAGCGGTCTTTTGACGGGGAACTTGATTGTCACCGCTTGGAAAAGAACCAGTTCTCAGCTTCCGTTCGACATAGGCAAAAGTATTTTTGCTTGGAGTTATTCTATGAGGAAAACGATTTCTGTAGAAACCTTGAGCATAAGTTTTGTTTTTTCCACATTCTCCATAAATAAGTAGCATGTCAACATATTCATCGTAAGTAAATATTGAAGGCATTATTCACTTATTATTACAGGGTCTTCACAAAAATATGACTAATAATGACAGTTCTTGAATAAAATTCACCTAACAATAATGAATGATAACCTGTGTTGTTGATACTATTGTTTCACAGCCACCTAAATTTTTGGGTGCAAAATATTACTTTAATAAATTTAATAAAAATAAATAGCTCCTATTATCATTAGGTACTGCACAATACAATGATGACAAGTGTGGTATCGTTGAATTTGTTTTTAAATGATATATCAAAAATTTTAATATTATACCGGTTGTCCCATTTAAAAAAGTTATGTTGGGGTCACGTGACCCGAAATGACAGGAAAAACGTGAGTCATTTTATAATGAATATAAGCATCAGTTTCGACTGTTTATATCTGCCAAATTTCATACATGTCATATATGAACAGTTTTCGAGAAATTGGACTGTCAAAACGTCGTGGGACACCCTGTATATATATTCAGAAAAACATGTTTTTTTTGATATAGTCACATATTGACCACGAAAACTGCAACATTGTAACTATTAATTGAACGTTACTCCACAAGGCTTCAGCAAGGGTTCGTTATAGTTGGAATTGAATTTTCTTTTTTTTTCGATATTTTCTTTTTTTCGATATTGAGACTGAACATAGCTAACTAACACCTGTAAAAAAAAGTGAAATCTGGTGTAGTACGTTCTTGTGTTAACTCTTGTAGTAAACAGTTTCACACTATGGAAAAAAAAACAAGGGGTAGGATGGATTAACTTCAAGGAGGGTGCGGATATGACTATTAACGATGTGCGGTATATCATAACTTCCATATGTCAATCCAACTCCATTTTGCTTGAAAATTACTTTAGTGAAGAATACTGTTCATAGTATATTAGTAAATAGGCAGCAAGAGTTCGGGACCATGGCGGAGGCGCTAACATGGGAATCTCCATAAGGAAATCATCAAAAAAGGTAAGGTTTGAAAACGTCAAAATTTACGCTAAAAGTGGTGGGGGTAAACTATCATATATATGGTAGATAAAAAGTAACATGCCTGCTCGAAAGGCCTTAACGTCTAGTGTATTTGAAAAATAATAGAAAAATTCTACCCCCGTTCATCCCCCATCATCCCTCTTACTAAAAGTTAACCAATCATAGCAAACGATGTATCGTTCGAATGGCCTTAACGCTTAGTGTATATGAAAAATAATAGAAAAATTCTACCCTCATCCCCCATCATGACTTTTACTAAAAGTAAACCAATCATAGCAAACGACGTCTCGTTGGAGGCATAAACGTCTATTATATACAGAGTGGATCAAAAGTAACATGCATGCTCGAATGGCTTTAACGTGTATTATAAACAGGGAGGATAAAAAGTAACATGCATTGAAGACATAAACGTCTATTATATACAGAGTGGATCAAAAGTAACATGCTCGAAAGACATAAACGTCTATTATGCACAGGGTGAATCAAAAGTAACAAACCTTAACGCCTTAACGACTTTTATATACAGGGAGGATAAAAAGTAACATGCATGGAAGGCATAAACGTCTATTATATACAGAGCGGATCAAAAGTAACATGCTCGAAAGGCCTAAACGTTCATTATGCACAGGGTGAATCAAGAGTAACAAACCTTAACGACTTTTATATACAGGGAGGATAAAAAGTAACATGCATGGAAGGTATAAACGTCTATTATATACAGAGTGGATCAAAAGTAACATGCTCGAAAGGCCTAAACGTCTATTATGCACAGGGTGAAGGAAAAGTATCAAACCTTAACGCCTTAACGACTTTTATATACAGGGAGGATAAAAAGTAGCATGCATGGAAGGCATAAACGTTTATTATATACAGAGCGGATAAAAAGTAACATGCTCGAAAGGCCTTATCTATTATATACAGGGTGGATCAAAAGTAACATGCTCAAAAGGCCTTAACGTATATTATGTACAGGATACACCAAAAGTAACATGCTCGAAAGGCCTTAGCGTCTATTATATACAGGGTAGATCAAAAGTAACATGCTCGAAAAGCCTTAACGACTTCTATATATAGGGTGGATGAAAAGTAACATGCTCGAAAGGCCTAAACGACTTCTATATATAGGGTGGATAAAAAGTAACATGAGGGTCTTATTATATACAAGGCGGATCAAAAGTAGAAGTTCACCCGAAGTTCGAAATGTCTTACGAAAATTATATACAAGGTGGATCAAAAGTATCTTAGGCTTAACGAGTGGTGTGGAGAGAGTGAAGTGTAAATGCAAAAACGAGTCCAGGGAAGTCGACAATGACAAAAGAAGAGTTTTGCATATATACAAGGGGTATTGAAAAGGCACCCTCTATGAGACAATATGAATACCAAGCGAGGTTATGAATGGCCCAGTATCCAAAACATTCTTTTAACAGGCCAAGGGGAGTTACAAAATTGAAGCAGAGAGCGACCTCTATGAGACATTATGAATACCAAGTGAGATTATGAATGGCTCAGTATTTGAAACATTCTTAGAGCATAACATAAACGTGATACGTCAAACGTCATATGTGAAGAGAAATTCTATTCTTGTGATAGGAAATATACAGAGTGTTTCAATAAAAACCAATTACCTACTCTAAATTTTTATTGAATCTACAGTATTGATAATGTCAGAACTATTAAGGCTGTAAAATTTCCATAAGTTTTTTTGCACACTCAAAAGACGCATATATAATCGAAAGCAAATATCAACTGATGATAAATCGTAGTTTAGAGGAATCTTAGATTTTCGACAATTTTTTCATAAATCCACTTCACAAGAGTTCGTTGTTGAATAGTGTCCCCAGGGTAAGGTGTTATCTGTTCCAGGCAATGACCAGAAACGTTGAACAGCCCTTTAAAGCTACTGGCGTCACGTCAAATGTCACGTTGTCACATCAAACGTTTCGCTATCACATCAAAACGTCACGTTGTCGCGTCAAATGTCATGTTGTCACGTCAAATGTCATGTTGTCACGTCAAATGTCATGTTGTCACGACAAACGTCACGCTATCACGTCAAACGTCACGTTGTCGCGTCAAATGTCGCGTTGTCACGTCAAATGGAACTTCATATTTGATGATGATGAAAAGTTTAAGTTTGAATGGATCAAGTTCAGACGATCGAACTAGGCTATGGTATTAATTCATGAAATTGGGCATATACTAGGTATTACCCACAGCGATGTTGGTACAGTAGTCAAACGTCACGTGTCCACTATCCTTGTGAGTGTTAGGGTATATACAAGGTGTATGTATTATATATGAAATGGATATATTTTTAATGGGATAGTCTATGATGGTCAATCTTTGTTTAAGTTTTCAAAATTTAAATGTTTTATGAATTTCCTCGATTATAAAAGAGATTTAGCCTATTTACCGCCTTGAAGGTACCGGATGTACAGAATTGGAAGAAAAAACGGCGGCTATGATCGTTGTGGCAATCTGATATTCAAGGCAATTGAAGCGGACAGTGTGAAAATTCTAGCGTAAATGTAAAAACTATATCCAAATGTTGGCTGAACACAAAAAAACACCCAGGCTATAAGATATTATATTACGTGAATATTTTAGCTACAGTTTCATGAATATTGTCGCGCACTTTCAATAGATGTTTCGGAGCTTCAGCGAAGTATTCAATCGCAGACTCGTTCACCATAAATTTTTCATAAATACCAACCATGACTATATCTTCGAGGGTTTTGCACCCAAATTCATCTTTTCTATGAGTAATTTCTAGATTATGGGGTATGTGGTGTTGTATAACAGCTAGGGTGGGGTCATAGATTATATCATTGTGCTCTATCCAGAAATGTGGTGTAATTTTCATGCCATTCGAATAGACCTTTGTACCCAGACATAGTTTGGTAGCTATTCCATATTTTGCAGCCACTTCATGGAAAATTAAACTTCCCGCTAAACACACACCGCAATAGCCTGCTCGAATAAACTCCTGCTCGATACAACATTCAATGAGTTTGAGTTTGACGTAATCACGCATGGGATCCATGTCTACTCACATCAAGTGATAAATGATGAATGATGAACTGTCCAGACATGTTGACGCTTTTAAGCCTTCACCAGCCAAACGACGCAAAATTCTTCTATTTCGAAGTATGTCACAACTGGATACCCAATCAGGCACTATAGTTTTGATGCACGCTATATATGTTAAAAGAATGTTTCAACTTAGTGTCTTTGCCTTATTTTGATGCATCATGTATATGTTTGAAAATAATGTTTCGTATAGTTAACGTTTATCAAAGAATCTAAATGAAGTTAAAAGAATGTTTCAACTACTTGGTGTTTTTGATACATCCTGTATATGTTTGAATGTTTCGTTTAGTTAACTTTTATCAACAATGAGTAAACAAAAATATGTGTGGAAAACAAAAACATATTTTTGGAGTTTTGCCTGTGTGTGGTTACCGGTGATAACTGACAGTACCGATATTGAATAATCTTATCGTTGATTGTATTATAGGTGAGAATCTTAACATTAACCTTCAAAATTTCCATAAAAATAATTTCAATTATGGATACGTATTTAATAAAAAAATTATTTCTCAATAAATTTTGAGACTTTTCAAATACAGCAGTAGATAATACACGATATCTCACGTGATCTTTGTACACCCTGTTTTTCAACGTCACTAATATTTTTCTTCACAATATTGATATTTGCTTACGCCCTGTGAACTAGGTGTACAATATCTTCGTCACTGGTTTTCTATGGTTACCCGATTATTTGTTGGAGGATTTTTAAAACACTCTTATCAGAAAAATTTTACAATTGAGTCATAATGTCTTTATCTACCAACGTTTCCAATAAACTCCTCAAAGTATATCATTTATATAAAGAAATGTTACGTGATCTAGTTAGGACCTTCGTAAATATTTTGTAGTATTTACAAAAATATTGGTGTGCTTCGTTTGCCCTGTGGAGAGGTAGTGGACTGTAATAATGAACATCTAAGGGCTAGTAGTACCTCCGGATTTATTTAACACGATAATAATTTGTTGAGTATAAAAACTGTTTACAAATACATGAGATAAAACTTATATAAATATACTTGTTCCGTCCATAACGGTAGAACTAACATTCTCGAACCGCTTGCAATCATAGAATGCTGCCGACGGGCAGAAGGGGAGAACCAGATTGGTCTCGGTCTGCGCATGAATATACGGCAGGGCCGGCGGTAGGAAAAGTGTAAAATACAAAAGCGTTAACATGCCCCCGGCCTTGAAATGGCGAAGGATTTCAACAAAGGATAATCAAAAAAATAAATACATAAAGCAAACAAAAGAGAACGACAAATACAAATGATCAATTTGTAGTTTACATAAAATCAAATAAAGAGACACAAGTTTAAGAATAACTAAGCAAAATATAGTTCGTGCGCATAAAAATAAACAAACAACGAGTTTTGTGTCAATCACGCACTGGGAGGGGACACAGTTTATCAAATGCACGACGCACTAAACCACTGGGTGTCTTTATGGTGGCAACACGGTTGATGCCATCTGGACCAGGATGTACTTCGATGACTCTTCCCAAATTCCACTTGAGGGGCGGCAGATTGTCGTCCTTAATAAGAACGAGAGTTTCAAGTTGTAGGTCCGAGTAGTGCTGCTTCCACTTGTGGCGCTGCTGGAGTTCGGAGATATATTCCTTACTCCATCTCTTCCAAAAATGCTGATGAAGAGATTGGATGCGTTGAAAGTAGGTGAGACGATTATCTACTACGTGGGTGACGTCAGGATCCGGCAATGACGTCAAAGGCCTTCCAATCAAGAGGTGTCCAGGTGTTAGGGGTTCAAGGTCATTTGGATCACAGGACAACGGAGTAAGGGGACGGGAATTCAACACAGCTTCTATTTGAACAAGAAATGTGCACATTTCTTCATAAGTAAAAAGTGAGTTTCCCACGACCCGCTTTAAATGATATTTGCAAGACTTAATCCCGGATTCCCACAAACCGCCAAAGTGTGGACTGTGGGCAGGTATAAAATGCCAGTCAATATTTTCAAGAGCCATTTTTTCACAAATGGCATTATTCTCATTCTTTAGAAATCTTGCTAAATCATGTAGCTCTGAGTTTGCGCCTACAAAATTAGTGCCGTTATCAGAATAAACGCGTAAAGGTTTGCCACGCCGGGAAGCAAATCTTCGAAATGCAAGTAAAAAGACAGCAGTAGAAAGGTCCGTCACCAATTCAATGTGAACGGCTTTGGTCGAAAAACAAACAAAAAGGCATATGTAGGCTTTGGAGGTTTTAGCTCCGCGACCACGACGATCCTTAATAATTAGTGGACCAGCGTAATCAACGCCGATAGTATGAAAAGGATGTGATGGCTTAACTCGATCAGGAGGCAAATTGCCCATAATTGGTTTAGGAGTTTGAGACGAAAATCTGAAACATTTGATGCACTTATAAACAGTTCGACGGGTCAAATTCCTTCCTGAGGTAAGCCAGAATCGGTTTCTTAATGAAGACAATAATAATTGTGAACTAGCATGTAACATGCGAATATGTTCTCGTTCGGTTAATAATCGCGAAAATGGACTCTTGCCGCAGAGGACAATTGGGTGTCTTTTATCGTATGAAAACGATGAATGACTTAGCCTTCCTCCCACGCGTATAACGCCATCAGGGTCAATGAAGGGATTCAATTTTAGAAGGGGGGAAGCTTTTAAATTTTTTGAAGCACTTAACAACTTGAATTCATCCGGAAATGACTCTCGCTGAGAAATTTTTACTAACGTTATTAATGCAATGTTTAATTCATTCCTAGTGAGGGGCCCAACTATGCGTGCATCTCTTTTGAGAAGACAATTATTTCGAAACCTTAACAAATAAGCTGTAACTCTTTCAAGTTTTGTTAGAGTTGAGTATCTTGAAAACAGGAAACAATTTTGATTGGTTAACAAGAACGATTGAGTGTCCTTTTTAAACTCTGGCAACTTTAACGAAATTGGATTAAACTCAGGCCATGAAGACTTCGTCTTGGCTAGCCACGCCGGACCGTTCCACCAAAGGGTGGATTCCTTTAAATCTTGAGGAGAAACACCTCTGGAAAGAATGTCGGCTGGGTTAGACTTTGTAGATACATGCTTCCACATAACTTCCTGGGTTAGTCTTTGTATATCGGCAACTCTATTACCCACAAAGGTTTTCAACAAATTGGGACTAGTTTTTAACCATCCAAGCACTATTGTGGAATCCGTCCACAAATAAGCTTGACCTATTTTAGACTTCAAGGATTTTGAAACTTGGCTAAACAATTTGGACAATAATAATGCTCCGCAAAGTTCAAGCTTTGGAACAGTCATAGGTGCCAAAGGTGCAACCTTTGACTTTGAACATAAAAGGTGAACATGTACCCTCTGATCAGAATCGATTGAGCGTAAATAAATGCAAGCCCCATACGCTTGCAGAGAAGCATCACAAAATCCGTGCAGCTCGACGCTTATAGGATTGGGACAAACTGAGTGTCGAGGTACTCGCACTTTATTTAGAAGGGTGAGCTCTTGTGTATAAGAACTCCAACGCGAATGTATATCAGGGGGAACAGGGTCGTCCCATGATAATCGTTCCATCCATAACCTTTGCATTATTATTTTCGCGGTTATTATAACAGGTGATAACAGACCAAGCGGATCGAAAATCTGCGAAAATGTGGATAATATTATTCTTTTCGTCACTATGACATCGGATTTGACAGAAATCGAAAACATGAGGTTGTCGTTTTGACAAGACCACATAAGACCAAGAGTTGGTGTGTTTTCATGATTACCAAACTCAAGTACATTAGGATGGATATCACTATCTGAGATACTGGAGAGGATCTCGGGTTCGTTTGAAACCCATTTCCTTAAATTGAAACCACCACTATTGAGAGTATTTGAAATTTTTGAACATAATTCAATGCCCTTTTCAATAGTATCACAACCAGTGAGAAGGTCGTCAACATAAAAATCTTGCCTTATGATGTGAGAAACATCAGGCATCGATTCCTGACAATCATAACCAAGCTGAATCAAAGATCGAATAGCTAGATAAGAAGCTGAAGCTGTACCGTATGTTACCGTATTTAAGTTGTACACTTCAAATTCGTCTGTGGTCGCATCTCGCCACAGAATTCTTTGTAAAGGCCTTTGAACTGGTTCTATTAAGACTTGCCGGTACATTTTCTCAATGTCGGCAGAAATAGCGTATCGATGCTCACGAAAACGTACTAAAATGATAAACAGATCCTGCTGAATGGTGGGACCGACCATTTGGATGCTGTTTAAAGAGTGACCAGACGTAGTTAAAGAAGAACCATTAAAAACAACGCGCAACTTAGTGGTTAGACTGTCCTCCTTCAGGACACCATGGTGCGGCAGAAAATATGAAACCTCTTGCTTCGGTTGGCACAATGACATGTGACCCAAATCCTTGTACTCCTTCATAAAGGCGCGATAACGAGTGGACAACTCTGGATTGGCTTGAAGCCGCTTCTCCAGGGAATAAAACCTTTTTTTTGCCACAGTTAATGAATCACCTAAGACTGTAGTGGGCTGCTTGAACGGAATACTGACTATGAAGCGACCATCTACATCTCTACGAGTGCGCTCTAAATAATGAGCTTCGCATTCATTTTCCTCAATTGACAATGTCTTTTCTTGGGGATAAGAATCGATTTCCCAAAACTTAGTGAGAAGTTCCTGTACTTCACAAGAAGTACTTGTATTGCATTGTACCTGATCAACATCTCGCATAGAACTGACGGGACCTGAAATGACCCATCCAAATCTTGTGTTCTGTAAAACGGGGAGTTTTGGGCCTAAGCGGACCTTGCCCATACACAATAGATCAAAGAAGGCAACTGAACCTATTAAAAGATCAACCTTAGCATCTTGGTCAAAATTAGAATCTGACAATTTGATGTTATCAGGAATCTTGAACGAACTCTTTTGAACAGTAAATCCTGGTACTAAACCAGTGATTTCATCAATAACAAGATAAGAGAGCGACAACTTAAAAGGCGAATGACATGCTCTTAGCTCCAAGTCACATCTAGCATTTGACAGTGAATTTGAATTATTCAATCCCCTAACAGAAACATTAATCGATTTAAGTTGTAAGCCTAAACGATTGACGAGCTCCCTGGAAATGAAATTAGACTGTGAACCTGAATCGAGCAAGATTCGAACAATATGTGGTTTCCCTCGAGAGTCCAATACCCTTGCGGAAGCCACGGGCAATAAAACTTGTGTTGTACCTAAGCACAAAGACGTAGTGACCTGACTAGTGTCGCTTGGACTAGACGGTCTGTTGGAACAGTCCCCATGTAGTGTCTGACTTACTTGTTGCATTTGATGTAGCAAGGTATGGTGTTTACCTTTACATTTCCTACATCTATAATTAGAAGAACATTGACCAGTGAAATGCCCTTTTGACAAACAATTAAAACAAACCTTTAATTCTTGGACTTTCTTTGTCCGCTCCTTGGGGTTCAATTCCAAAAACTTATCACATTTTGACAGATAATGTTCTTGGTTGCAAAGATTACATATTTGATTTTGTGAAACTAACGATTTGATATGAATTTTAGACCTTTCGTTACAATTTTGCTTCTTTTCGACATTTTGTAAGAAAGTTGCATGATCATTTAAAAAGTTTTTAAACTTTTCCAAAGTTGGAATATGAGAATCCCCTTTACTTAATACGTTTTCCCATTCGCGTAGCGTAATTGAATCTAATTTAGATGAAACTAAATAAATCATAATTGCCTCAAACAATTGCTCCGCGGACGCCAGAGATTTTGCAGCAGTGGTGTGCTTGAAAAGCAAATCATGCATTTGGCGCAATTTTTGTGATGATTCGGACTTTAACGGTTCCATTTCAACGATAGACATTAGATGATTTTTTATCAAAAGCTTAGGTTGGTCATACCTTGACAATAAAGTGCTCCAAGCGATTTGAAAGCTTCCCGGAACGAAATCAATAGACTTTATGACCTCTGCCGCTTGACCCGACAAACTACTTTTAAGGTAATGAAGTTTCTGAATGTCATTTATTTCAACATTATCAGTTATCAAATTTTGAAAAACCGCTTTGAACTCTAACCAATTTTCAATATTGCCAGAAAATTTAATTATATTAATTTTTGGTAAATTAATACTCGGATTACCGCGCGAACCAAAATTCCCAGAGCCTACACTGCTTAAACTTGAGCGCCTCGACCTCGGTGTGTTGGCCCTAGCATTATCAACCGATGTGGTACGCTTTTCTATTAAATACTCTGCTTTAGAAATGACCAAAAAATAATTGTTTTCAAACAGTTCTAATTGATTTAAATCGGAATCGGAATGATCCGGTAAACTAATAATTTCATTATGAGTTGATTCAAATTCATGCAGTAATGAATTGACGGTTTCAAGACGCTTTTTTAGCTCGATACATTTTTGTTCATCAATAATTCCATTATCATTAAAATTTTGATCAACACTATGAACGAAAGTTTCAAATCTAGTTAGTTTTGACTTAATGGCACGACGTTTACTTTTTAACAGCTCCATAATACTTGCAACGAGATAGTTTATTTAAATATATAAAATATGTGAAAATAACCCCAAATGTGCAACGCACGAACGTAACCTTGAATAACTTTACAATAATTTAGCTGTGTTGAATAAACGTGAAAGAATGGAATGAATATAGGAAATATGGACTAACCTGTGATTCTATGAAGGCTTCCCTGCTACAAAATTTTCAACAAATTTGATTGAATGATAAATCCGGTATCGTAAGGACCATGTGCTTCGTTTGCCCTGTGGAGAGGTAGTGGACTGTAATAATGAACATCTAAGGGCTAGTAGTACCTCCGGATTTATTTAACACGATAATAATTTGTTGAGTATAAAAACTGTTTACAAATACATGAGATAAAACTTATATAAATATACTTGTTCCGTCCATAACGGTAGAACTAACATTCTCGAACCGCTTGCAATCATAGAATGCTGCCGACGGGCAGAAGGGGAGAACCAGATTGGTCTCGGTCTGCGCATGAATATACGGCAGGGCCGGCGGTAGGAAAAGTGTAAAATACAAAAGCGTTAACAATTGGTGTTTCCGATATTTGGCGTGAAATGATCGAGCAAGGTTTGAACAAAATGTTTGCATTGGTTCCTTTTTTCATCCCACAAAATCTTTCCAATGTTGTTGTAAAAATGGACAATGCGTTTTATAAAATTCATCACAATTGTACATAAAAACTATTTTTGATATTTTCAATGACAAAATAATCCATCACAGTATGTTTCAAAGTATTACTAACGACCCAAAGGTAGATATGACTTGATCTCTAATCGCAATTTCAATCTATAGGAAGCTTAATCTATCGCAATTTCAATCTATAGGAAACGGCATCTCCTCTCATGAAGCAAATACTACACATATGTGTACTGAATGATATTAGTCGTTACTTATCTTTTTTTACTATGAAATTTTGGAAACCAGATGCAATTAAGTATTTTGAAGAATCATTTAACCATATGTATTTTTATAATTCAATTCAATAATCTTACATTAATAATTTTGAAATATTTTTCATGATTGATAAGAAAAAAACAGGAAATTCGATATCGTTTCAATGCTGCAATATTGACGTAATTGATAAGAACACAAACCGGAAATTTTTATCGTATCTTATAACAATGTTATTCTGCTTATATTTTCTACTTCTACTGAATTTCAGTACTGATGTATAAAACTAACGCAACGCAAGCTGAAAAATTAATTTTCTTTCAACACCAGTAAGTGACATCAACAATTCGTAGCAGCAAGTGCAGTGAAAAAAAAGTGATATAAATATAAAAGTAAGTTTTTAATATATTGTCAGTTATTTCTTCCTCGATGTTCTCCCATTTTCTTGTTAATACTGAAAAAATTGAATGAATTATTCAATCGACATTATTTCAAAAACAATTTTTATATTTTCAGTTTATACCGATAAATTATTCAAATTCTCCTTAAATTCATACTATTTTAATATAGCGGGTGCTATTCATTTTTTAAAATTACTGAGTTATATTTACAACTTATACCACTAAATTTTCTCATTATAATCACTCGCTTTTTTCTTTAAATGTTTTTCAATAATTTATATTTTTAAGATTTTTAGAGTGGAAAAATAATTGGAGAAAAAACAGTGTTAGTAAAACGAGGATGTTTTTATAGTAAAGTTTTGATTAATTTGATAACTTCTTTAAATAAAGCAGGTTACGTTTTTAGAAATATCTTCTCTGTAAAAGGTAAATATTATTCGATTTTAAAAAATGAATTGTTATCTAGTTCCATGTTAGTTCCTTATATATTTTAATTTTTCACTTAATTAGACTCTGATTAAGAAATATTTCAGATATTAATAGTATTCTAAAAATTCATTTTGTCTGCTTATGATAGATAGATACAGCATTTAAAAGATCGTTTTAAAACCTCTTCAATATCAATTGAACTGCTACAATACATGAATTTATAAGTCTAATTTTTTAAACTTTTGAAAATTATTCATTATCTAGTTATCAATTTTTATAGTGTTAGGTAAAAAATCATGAAAAAACTTTTAATTTCCACCTCAATAGTAAAGCTGTTTAATTGACTTGTTGAGAGTGGTGTGATTTTCATTATTCTTATGTTTAAAAGTAAAAAAAAAATATAAGGTATACCTATAACTATGCTAACTAAGAAAATGTTACTATCATTATGGTATCTAGGTATCTTTGAATTATTAAAAATATTGGTTATTTATTTTCTAAATATTTGTATAGGATAGCTGTGTTGTTCCCATTTTCCCAATATTATTATCCTCTCTCTATTTCACACTACTACCACTAACAATAAATAAATATGGAATATTTGAAATATTTTGGATCTTTCATAAAATACTTGATAAATCTTTTCCTTGCATTCTGTTTCAGAACTTTGAAGCATTCAGAATTATCGTCAGCCCCTATTTAGATTTTTATTATTTTTTAAGTCAGTTTTCAATTATCTCCATTTTTTTCAAACATGATATTTGAGGTTATGTATTCAAAAAATAATCAACAGTTTTGTTTTCCGTCTAAAAGTATATTTTATATCTATGAATAATTATTTTTTTCATTCTATTGTAGAACTTTGAAAAGCATTCAAAATTGTCTTGAGCTCCTATAAATGGTTTTTACATTCATTTTTCACACTAGTTTTATATTAACCTCCAGTATTTTTGAAAATTGATTGAAAGCTTAATTTTTGAAACTTCAATATCTAACATGATATCCAATATTTAAGTCTAATTATTAAAAGTAATCAATTACTCCGTCTGACTAAAAGCGTTATGCTTATAATAATAATTATTCACTTCAGAACTTTGGAGCTTTCCTCTTCATAATAATTTAAAAGTAAGTTATCAATTATCTCCATTTTTGTCAAACATGATATTTAAGGTTATGTAATTAAAAAATAGCTTTCCATCCATCTAAACTATACTTTATAATTGATAAATAACTTTTTTGCATTCTGTTTCAGAACTTTGAAAAGCATTCTGAATTGTCCTCAGCTCCTATTTAGATTTTTATAATTTTAAAGTTTTCAATTATAACCATTTTTCTCCAACATAATATTTGAGGTTATGTTTTATGTTTGTTATACCTTTCAATAATTATTCTTTTTAGGAACTTTAAGAATCATCCGACAGCTCTTCCTATTTGTTTGGAAAGTTTTTAATTCATTTAAAAGTAAGTTTAAAATCACCAATTTTCTCAAACATGATATTTGAGGTTATATATTCGAAAAAATAATTAGCCGTTCAATTTTTTATCCATCTTAAAGAGTACTTTTCACTAATTAATTATTTTTTTTCATTCCGTTTCAGAACTTTGAAGCTTTCAGAATTATCCTCAGCTCCTATTTGGATTTCTATTAATTTTAAAGTTATTAATTATAACCATTTTTCTCTAACATAATTTTTGAGGTTATGTTTTATGTTTGTTATACCTTTCAATAATTATTCTTTTTAGGAACTTTAAGAAACATCTGACAGCTCTTCCTATTTGTTTGGAAAGTTTTTAATTAATTTAAAAGTAAGTTTAAGGTCAATCACCAATTCTCCCCAACATAATATTCAAGGTTATTCGAAGACATCGTTCAATCATCCAGTCTTCCGTCCGACTGAAATTATATCTTATAGCTATGAATAATTATTTTTTTCATTCTGTCTCAGAACTTTGGAGCATTCAATTGCGCTCTTTGTTCCTAGTTATTCGAAAAGTTTTTTTTATCAATTTAAAAGTAAGTTTGAGGTTATGATGTACTATCAATCACTAGGGTCGTTTGCACCGGTCCACCTTAAATGTTCATCTCATCTAAGGTCTACTTAAAGTTAAGGTGAACCTTAAACTTTAGATGGTTTGCTAATCTGCTACTTAATGAAATCTTAGATAAGTGGCGAGAAGCTATGGCAACACTGAGAAAGCTACAGACATTCAAGAGATATTTGTGTTATCGAGTTTGATTTCACGAAGTTTGATTGTTGATTCTTTTTGAGAATATTAATAATTGTAATGATAATAATATTAGAAAAAAGAGGACTCCAAATTTCACTGGACGAGAGAAGACAGCTCTTTTAAACCTAATATTCAGTCATAAAACAATTATTGAAATTAAAGGACCGATGCAATTACCTGGCGTGAGAAGGAAAACGCGCGGATTAAAATAACTTCGCTATTTAATAGCCAATCTCTGGAATACCACGAACAAAAGAGTCGTGTTCGATTTCTACCTCAATTAGGTTCAAAACGTTTAGGCATAGGTTTTGTCACCCCAAATCGCGAAAAGAATGTCAAATCATCCCAGCTGTTGAAATATTCATTTCTATGATAAATCCTTCTGGGGTTTCCATGAAAGATCAAGTTAAGATCGTCTTAATCGTCATCGTCATGATCAAATAAATTATTCATAATTATTTTTTCAATAAATAATGAATACAAGCCACAGCTAAAAGAAAGGAAAATACCACAACAACAACAGGCATGTCAAATAGTAAACTTACTGTCAGATTGAAATTTAGATGACATTAAGGAGAACTTTAAGCGGCACAATTCTTAGGCTTAACTAAGTACACCTTAAGGTACACCTTAAACCTCAGTTGATAACCCGTGCAAACCAAATTGTTATATTAAGGTCACCTTAAAGTTAAGCTTCACTTATCTTTCGCTAAGTATAACCGGTGCAAATGGCCCTTTTCACCAATTTTCTCCAACACGATATTTGAGGTTATTCGAAGACATCGATAAATCATCCAGTTTTCCGTCCGACCAAAATTATATCTTATAGCTATGAATAATAAACCCTGAAGAGGACCTAATCCTAAAACAGGGTAGATTCAAATTTTGCAAATCCAATGAAGGATAAGAAAATTCAAAAGTCAAATCATGCTCGAAACAAAAAAAAAAATTATTTTTTTCATTCTGTTTCAGAACTTTGAAGCATTCAATTGTGTCCTCTGTTCCTATTTATTCGAAAAGTTTTTTATCAATTTAAAAGTAAGTTTGAGGTTATGATCTACTCTCAATCGCTAGTTATCACCAATTTTCTCCAGCATGATATTTGAGGTTATGTAATTAAAAAATAGCTTTCCGTCCGACTAAAATTATATCTTTTAGCTATGAATGATTATTTTTTCATTCTGTTTCAGAACTTTGGAGCATTCGATTGTGTCCTCTGTTCCTATTTATTCGAAAAGTTTTTTATCAATTTGAAAGTAAGTTTGAGGTTATGATCTACTTTCAATCACTAGTTATCACCAATTTTCTCCAACATGATATTTGAGGTTATGTAATTAAAAAATGGCTTTCCGTCCGACTAAAATTACATCTTATAGCTATGAATAATTATTTTTTTCATTCTGTTTCAGAACTTTGGAGCATTCAATTGTATCCTTAGCTCCTATTGATTTAAGAAGATTTGTATCAATTTAAAAGTAAGTTTGAGGTTATGTTGTACTATCAATCACTAGTTATTCTCATTTTTTTTTAGTATGAGTCCTTTCACGGATTTGGTTCGCTACATTGCAGCGTTGTTGGGATTGGTAGAAGCCAAGCACAATGATGTGAAGATCCGAGAAGGGCTGCTTGAATGTCAGAAGGGGATAAAGAGAATATTGGATTCGATGAGGTATGCTAAATCGATGGGGGAGAAGCAGCATTTGGAGGCTTGCTTAAGGAACATTAAAAGTCTAAGTGCTCAATTCAAAGCGGCGCAGAAGAAGGGGGCGGGGCTCTCACCACGTACTGCACGATTGATTGAGCGAGTTCGTTGGGAAGATTCGGACTCTGCATTCAAGTCCCGCATCACCACAGGCGTAATATCGAACCTGATGCATAAAGATCCTCAATCTTTCTTGATTGATGCTAGGTCGATATTTACACGCCGCATTCGAAATGTCTTGAAGAAAGATGCAGCAGTCAAGGTGAATGTGGCGTTTTGTGGTGAATTTGAAATAGTGAAGGGAGACTCGGTTCAGAATGATTATAAGTACTTCACCACCTCGAACTCTGCAATTTATAGAGAGACTGATGTAAACGGCTGGTTCGACTCCAAAGTTACTGCACCAATATTGAAAGAACTGGAGGAGTTTCAAGAACGCGATTCAGGTTGGGCGCTGAAAAAGGTGGTGAATCTTGGTGTCAACATTAACAAATACACACCTCAACTTGGTTCATCCTACATTGAGCTACCCGTTGAAATTAAGAGGAAGCAAGCATGCATCAACGTCAAAAATGATGATGATGCATGCTTTGCATGGGCTGTAACGTCTGCACTGTATCCTTGTGAAAAACATTCTGATCGATTATCATCATACCCCCATTACTCTACCGTTTTGAAGTTGAAAGGTATACAGCTACCAATGACTGTTGGACAAATCCCAAATTTTGAAAAACAGAATGATGTCTCCATTAATGTATACAGCCTCCAGAAGAATAAGAAGATCTTTATAACGCTTCCCACATACCTCACGAAAGATAAAAAGGATCGTCATGTTAACCTTCTTCTAATCCAAGATGATGATACTGAAGCCCCTGTTAGATACCATTACCTCTGGATCAAAAACCTTTCTCGTCTACTCTCCAAACAACTTAGCAAAGAGCACGGACAAAAATACTTCTGCGATAGATGCCTCCACTACTGTAGGTCGCAGGAGAAGCTTGATAAACATACCGAGGAATGTGTGAAAATTAACGAGACTGCCATTAAGATGCCTGAGCCCGGAAAAAATATCTTGAAATTTAAAAATTATATGAATAAAGAAAAGGTGCCGTTTATTGTTTATGCAGATCTGGAAAGTGTACTCAAGCCTATCGAAGATCCTAAAAAACCTCAAAGAAAGCAGCATCATGTTCCAGCTGCCGTTGGATATTATGTTAAATGTAGCTATGACGATACTCTTTCCTATTACAAAAGTTATCGTGGGCAGGACTGCATGACATGGTTTGCAGATGAGATGAGCAGTCTTTCTGAAGACATGGCTACAGTGTTTTGGTGCCCGTATGATATTGATATGACATGGTTGCAGGAAGTTCAATTTAAACTTGCCACACACTGCCATATTTGCGAGCAGCCTTTCAAGCCTGAAGATAAGAAGGTTCGAGATCACAACCACTTGATTCCAGTCAACAACTATCGTGGTGCTGCTCATGAATCTTGTAATATTAACTATAAAGATAATCATACTATCCCCGTTATCTTTCACAATCTTAGTGGTTATGATGCACACTTCATCATAACGGATATTGCTACGCGGATGAAGGGGTCCATTGACTTGCTACCAATTACCAAAGAAAAATATATATCATTCACTAAACACATTAATGATTACCCCATACAGTTTCGCTTCATTGATAGCTTTCGATTTATGGCTGGCTCTCTCGATAAATTAGCATCTTATCTGCAAGAGTTTCCAAATTTGAATGCTCAGTTTCAAGACTTAACTGAAGAACAATTTAATTTACTAACCAGAAAAGGTGTTATGCCATATGATTATATTGATTCTTTCAACCGATTTGATGAAACACAGCTGCCTTCGCAAGATAAATTCTTCAATAAATTGGAAAACAAGCCCTGCCCCCGAAGAATGTATCATCAAGCTCAGAATGTATGGAGCAGCTTTAAGTGTCAAAATCTTGGGGAGTATGTGGATTTATATATGAAAACGGATATTTTGCTTCTGGCTGACGTCTTTGAGCAATTTAGGGTGAGCTGCTTAAGGAAATACAACTTAGATCCAGCACATTACTTTACATTACCCGGTTTTACGTGGGATGCCATGCTCAAACATACAGGGATTGAGTTGGAGCTTCTGACAGACATGGATATGTTTTTATACGTTGAACGCGGTATTCGTGGCGGACTTAGTCAGGTGTGCTCGAAGAGGAGGGCAAAGGCTAACAATGAATATATTAACTACGACCCCTCCAAACCGAAGACGTTCCTCATGTACTATGACGTAAATAACCAGGTAAGTTATCATGCTATTATCAAATTCAATTGCTAATCATTTTCTTTTCCAGTATGGCTGGGCAATGTCACAATACCTTCCTTATGGGGGTTTCGAGTGGGTGGATACAAATATCGATGTTACCGCTACACCTGACGACGCCGATGAGGGATATATGCTAGAGGTGGATCTCGAATATCCTAGAGAATTGCATGATGGGCATAAAGACATCCCGTTCTGTCCTGAACACATAAATCCAAAGACTATGAAACCCCCAACCAAAACATCTCAACTTACTAAACTGATGGCAACTCTCACTCCAAAGAAGAAATATATAATCCATTACCGAGCTTTAAAACAGGCGTTAGCCTATGGTTTAGTGCTGACGAAAATACATCGAATCCTCAAATTTAAGCAGTCACCATGGCTCAAGTCATACATCGACCTTAATACTGAGATGCGCAAGAAGGCAGCAAATGTGTTTGAGAAGAACTTGTTCAAACTAATGAATAACGCAGTATTTGGTAAGTCATCCATCCATATTGTTACAACATATTAATGCTCATTTTTCAATGCAGGTAAAACTATGGAAAATGTCCGTAAGAGGGTGGATATTAAGCTTTTGGCAGAGTGGAATGGGCGTTACGGAGCAGAGTCATATATAGCCAAACCCGAATTCAAGAATTGTAGCATCTTCAGCGAAAACTTGGTGGCTGTGGAATTGAAAAAGTTGCAAATATTGTTGAATAAGCCCATATACGTCGGACAATCCATCCTAGATCTGGCCAAGATAACTATTTACGACTTTCACTATGCCTATATGATGAGAACATTTGAAAATTGCAGCGTCATGTACACTGATACTGACTCCTTAATATATGAGCTTCATCAAGACCCCTATGATGTCATGAGACGGGACTGTCATCAACGTTTTGATACTGCAGATTATGCCTCCGACAACCAATATGGAATACCGCTTGTAAACAAGAAGGTGTTGGGGATGATGAAAGATGAGAATAATGGGGTGCCCATGACTGACTATGTTGGATTGAGGTCGAAACTGTATTCCATTAGAGTGCAAAAAACGGAGGAGGATGTCATCAGAAAACGGCGAGAACTTCATGATGAGGGGTATGATGAAGATGAAATAGATGTAGAGATCAAGAACTTTGGTATTGGAAAGAAGGCTAAGGGGGTTAAGTCATCGGTTGTTAAGAATGATATCGCATTCGAGGATTATGCTGAGTGTTTAGATAGCTGGAAACAGAAAATAGTATCTCAGAATTTAATTCGATCTGAAAATCATGTGGTGCATTCAATAGCTCAACAAAAGATCGCTCTCAGCCCTGATGATGATAAACGATACCTGATTCCTGGATCGGATGAAACTTTACCATGGGGGCATTTTTCCATTCCATCATCTACACCTATGGAGGAGGATGAGTAGGAGCCAGCATATTTTTTTCAATCTATTTATCATTAACGAAGCAATTGGATAAAGATTATCATAGGGTTGGCAAACGTTAAAGGATTGGTTGGGTAACAATTGAAAAAACCGCATAAGAGTCCCATTCATGTGAATGATGTAAAACCAAACGAATTAATGAACCGTTTCTATTAGCTTAGAGACTAGTGTTCGTGCTGTTTGAAAAAAAAAAACCATGAAATATTACCTCAAAGTGGTTTTCCGTAGGCCTTTAGGGGATGTATTTGCCACTTTAAATATCAAATACAACGCGCCATGGTTTTATCTCCTTATATCAATTATTGTGATATATAAGATGGTGTGGAAATGAACCGTATTATAACAATTTAATAAATTTTAAAAACTATTTGTTATTTTATTCAACTAACTTAATAGATTACCAAAAAAAAAAAAGATAACGCGCCGAATCTTACCAAGTCTTCAAGGTAAATAGATTAATTATTTTAATAATCAAGGAAATTCATAAAACATTTAAATTTTGAAAATTAAAACAAAGATGGACCAACATAGACTATCCCATTGAAAATATATCCATTTCATATATGATGTATAATAACCTTGAGCGGGCTTGTCTCCTCTATTTCACACAACGCATTTCTACATGGTGGTGAAAATGGGGATTCATCACTGAGTGTTAAATAACTCGGAAGGACTTCAACATTTTTTTTATTTAACGTATTTATTAACAATATATTTTGGAGTGATCACTGTGAGCAATACCTAGTATACATCCAATTTCATGAATTAATACCACAAGTAGACTAGTTCGATCGCCTGAACTTGATCCATCCAAACTTAAACTTTTCATCGCCATCAAATATGAAGTTCCATTTGACGTGACAACGTGACATTTGACGTGACAACGCTACATTTGACGTGACAACGTGACGTTTGACGTGATAACATGACACTTGACGTTACAACGTGGCGTTTGACGTGATAGCGAGACGTGACAACGGACACTCAAAGGTCACTTGATTTTGCCTCGTAATTTTTGCTGCACCCTAAAAGAATGTTTTTCCAACAATAGTGAATGTTAATGTCTTTTCAACGTTAGTTGAATAATTTTGCATCACTCTGTATTACGTTAAAACCGATTAGCTATGTGTATCGTAATTTTGAAAGATGTCACTTGTACACCCTGTATATGTTTTGTAGAGGGTCAGGTGCTTTCGACAGCTTTACACTCTGTAGGCAGTCTACTATCTAGATGTCCTCTCCAATGGCCACTTGATTTTGCCTCGTAATTTTTGCTGCACCCTAGAAGAATGTGTTTTTTCAACGTCATAACAGTAGTTAACGTTAATGTCTTTTCAACGTCAGTTGAATAATTTTGCATCACTCTGTATATGTTAAAACCGAGTAGCTATGTGTAATTTTGTAAATGTGTTATTTCAAATTAATTTTAGATTGTAACTTCCTATTTACAACAGGTATTGTAGATCTTCCTCAAGGCTGTAGCTTCGGTTTTTCCCATCTAATAAAGTAAGTTTTTGCGGTGTGATGTTGTATCGGTGTGATGTTGTAACTTCCTGTTAATTTTTGCTCGGTATCCCATGGCATTGAGATAAAGACTTTCTATTTGTTCATTATTTCTCGAATATTTCAGAAAAACTTTGCGCGATTCATTAAAAATAATACATGATAGAAAAAATTACTTTACTAGGCAATAAAATCTTGGGTGTATGCAGGCTATAGAGAGTTAATTACAATAGCGCTCCTCTCCGCATACGTTTTATATGACAACGTGACGTTTGATGTGACAGCGTGGCGTTTGACGTGACAAGGTGACATGACAGCGTGACGTTTGACGTGACGTGACGACGTACGTGCATGCGTTACTCACCTCTATATAATAGATAATGCTTTTCGTGCAGGCACACCCTGTATACGTTAAGGCCTTTCGAGCAGGCATGTTACTCACCCTGTATATAATAGATAATGCCTTCCGTGAAGGCGTGTTACTCACCCTGTATATAATAGTTAAGGCCTCCCGTGCAGGCATGTTACTCACCCTGAATATAATATGACCTTCCAGCGTTACTCACCCTGTATATAGTAGTACGTATAGTAGGCCTTCCGAGCGCTCTGTGTTTTTACTGATGTTACCTGTCTATACACCCTATGTTGAATAGACATAGCACGTTTGGCATATATAATAGACGTTAAGGCCGTTCGAGTTATTCGCCCTATATAATACCTTTCTGCGCTACTCACTCTGTATATAATAGGACCTTTCGAACTGGCGCACCCTGTATATAATACACGTCAAGGCCTTTCGAGCATGCCTGTTACTTTTTATCCACCCTGATTATAATAGACGTTTATGCCTTGCATACATGTTACTTGTATCCTCCCTGAATATAAAAGTTGTTAAGGCGTTAAGGTTACTTTTGATCCACCTTGTACATAATAGACGTTTAGGCCTTGCATGCATGTTACTTTTTCATCCACCCTGTATATAATACACGTTAATACCTTCCATGCATGTTACTATTGATCCACCCTGTATATAAAAGTTGTTAAGGTTAAGGTATGTTACTTTTGATTCACCCTGTACATAATATACGTTTAGGCCTAGCATACATGTTACTTTTGATCCACCCTGTATATATAGATGTTTATGCCTTGCATGCATGTTACTTTTCATCCGCACTGAATATAATAGACGTTTAGGCCTTGCTGTCATGTTACTTTTGATCGATACTGTATATAATAGTTAAGGCCTTTCATGCATGTTATCCACCCTGTATATAATAGTTAAGGCCTTTCCAACGAGACGTCTATGATTGGTTAACTTTTAGTAAGAGGGATGATGGGGGATGAACGGGGGTAGAATTTTTTTATTATTTTTCAAATACACTAGACGTTAAGGCCTTTCCAACGAGACGTCTATGATTGATTAACTTTTGGTAAAAGGGATGATGGGGGATGAACGGGGGTAGAATTTTTCTATTATTTTTCATATACACTAGACGTTAAAGCCTTTCCAACGACACGTCGTTTGCTATGATTGGTTAACTTTTAGTAGAAGGGATGATGCGTGGGGGATGAACGGGGGTAGTTAGAATTTTTCTATTATTTTTCAAATACACTAGACGTTAAGGCCTTTCGAGCAGGCATGTTACTTTTCATCTACCATATATATGATAGTTTACCCCCACCACTTTTAGCGTAAATTTTGACGTTTTCAAACCTTAGCTTTTTTGATGATTTCCTTATGGAGATTCCCATGTTAGCGCCTCCGCCATGGTCCCGAACTCTTGCTGCCTATTTACTTATATTGTTTTTGTAGAATTTTTTGGAAAATATTTTCACAACTGATATTTTCACGATTTACATTGTTTTACTTCACCTGCATATTTAAAAACCACACACCTCTAAAATATCGACTATTTATGTTGTATGTTGTCAGATATTTTTTTTTTGGATCTCTTTTTTCCAAAATTATATAACTTAAACTTTTACAACACCTTTTATGTATTGTTTTTCAAATTATCATAATTTTTCTTATCACCTTTTCCGGTTTTGCAACGCTCAGCTTTCTTTCATAACTATACAATATCATAATAGGATTGTACATCAACTTATTTATTTTTTCAAATTATCATGAACATTCAAGGTATTCCAAACTGGGTGACTTGACAAGTCGTTTACATTTGCTGTTTAAAAAATAATCTCCAATTTTTAAAAATTTTTATAAGTTTTTATTTCAAGAAAACACCAATAATATACAACTATTTATTCAAATCATTGATAACTTTAAGTTTATAAAAGTATACATATTCTCTGAGAGCGTTGTTTAACATATCGTTTGGGGTTATGGAACAAAATGCATATGAAATTTGTAAAGGACTTTCAGAGGTGATAGTTTTACAGAAATCCAAAACATTATAATAATATTGACAAAAATTCAAATTTTCCAAAGCAGATATACGTTGTATAATTAAATTATTTAATTTTAAAATTGGGATACTTCTTCTTCATCCATGTAATACTCGACGCCATGTTTCCTCACAAAAATTACCTTACGATCATCGTAATTCAATGGGGTAATGGTGCAGTAGTCTCCACATGGAATCGAATCAAGTTTGAACTCGTCTCCGGTCATCTGTTGCGTCATTATTGAAACAAAGTTCTGCCATTCGTAAGTGCTGGAAGATATTTTGCTGAACTTGAGTTGCTGAGATAGACAGGCGTAAATGATCTTGCCGAACTAATTCCACATTTTACTTCATAACTGGAAATTGAATATTGTGTTGAAAGCAGGTACACATTTTCAGACTTTACAGCAAACTCATAGTTTTTCAAAATTCTATCCAGCTCTGCAGTATAGTTATTATCACTACTACTATCGTCACCACCACCACTACTGACACCTTGATAACTTATGTTGCTAACTGAGTTTGAGATCTGAAACGACTCCAATTTATAGCGTGTGTGGCCTTTCACGTCATGAAACATCAACTCCATTAATCCAGCTGTTATGTTTTTTGTCTAAGCCTAACCATTTCACGAGCAGTTTCTTGCCTTTACGTCTAAGAATTTTTTCCACCAAGTAAACGTCCGGATTCGATGTTTTCTGTAGTTCTTCGTGAAGCAGTCGCTGATTGTTGTCCCTTGCATGTCTTCAAGTAAATACGTAGCAGGATTGGTAATTTTAACTTTGGTGATTTTGAATAGTTCTGTAGTCCAATTGGGTGTATTTCCTTTTTCAAAGACATGTTTTGCCTTGGATATGCGCACAATGTCGCCAACTTTAAATTTTCTTGGACCGGCTATCTTTAAATGACTATATAATAGGTGTTATTCAAAATAGATTTTTCGTTAGATTTGTTGACTTGAGACGGCCTATATTTTGTTGTGGAATGTTTTTTATTGTTATAGTTTTGAGTAATTTCAGGCAGAATCTCAATCTATTTGTAGGTGCCATTTAAACTGAAAACTGCATCACAAAATCGGAATCATGAAATGATACTAGTCGTTATTGATTGTTTTTCAAAGTTTCTGTGGACACGTCCACTAAAGACGAAGACTGGTGAGAAGATAACTAGGGCATTCTCGTACATTCTCGCTCATACACGACGAATACCAAAAAATCTGCAATCTGATCAGGGAAAGGAATTTAACAACAGCAAATTTCAAAATTTAATGAGAAAACACAACATAAATCATCACAGCGTGCTTAGTACCGGGTGGCCAACTAAGAACGGCCGTCGGCCATATCTCAGGAGTGGATTATAGCACTGTCTCGGGAAAAAAATTTTATGACGAAAGTGGCTTCGAGAAAAGCCTGGAAATTATTTTCAGAATTATTGTAAGTTCACCGGTAGAGAGCGTATTTGACAGTTAAATTTTTAAAATGTGAATTTTTTCAAAATTTACCCCAATAAGGAGCATATAAAACATTATAATCAGATTCCTCGACAATTTCTGCATACTTTTGATATGACAAGTTTAAGTCTATCCCTTCAAATAAGAAGTGGGGGAGAGTGGAAACCTTGTTACGGAAAAATACCTGTTATTCCGGTTCTGCTTGACCGATTTTAATAAACTTGATGTTATTCAAAAGAGCTTTTGTTGAACAATCGGAAATTTGTAAAAATGGAGCAATCTGATCGATAACATAAATGCTAGAGGGCGCAGTTTTATATTTTTCAAATAATGTGTTTTCTCGTAACAATTTTAAATGGGAGCATACAAATTGAAGTGGGTCATTGAAAAGTAGACTGAATTAGTCATAAATCACCGCACACACACTGCAAGGCGATATCTCTTTCCTATCTTGAGATATCGTAAGGAACAGGTAAATGGCAAGAATTGTTCTTCCAACGTCTAGAAGGCTGGTTCGCGTTAACAGAAATTATTAAATTCAGCCTGAATGGAAAGAGTTCACATCGTTCTACAGTAATTTGAACTGTTATCATACTTAGGTTATGGTTGCCACTAACACTAGATCGCCTAAATGTAATGCTACTAATAATAAGTACGAATTTTGAAATAATGTGATAAATCGAAAAATTTTAACTTCCAACAAATAGCTAGGTACGCAATTAGTGCCGCCCTAGATGTTCGAAATGTCCATCATTTCAAATGCATGAAATCAATCGGTGATGGGTAGAGAAACCAGCAATCGCGCATTTTTTTAATGAGACTGTTAATGGAAGAAGATATTTAGATTTTTAAGCAAAGAATTGTCACTTTTCTTAGAGGACATACCTTTGGCCATTCGTCGTAACATGATTTTGTAACATGATGGGAGACGAACACATTATTCTAGAGAATTTCGGAATTTCTTAGATTAATCATACCCTGGAAGGTGGATAGGACATGGAAGTTCATTCATTCGGCCACCGAGGTTTCCAGACCTTACTTGTATAGATTTTAATTTGTGAGGGCGAGTAAAAAATCTTGTTCATGCCGATAGAACCGCAACAAGAGCTGATATGGTTAAAAGGATACAACACACAATATGAAGTATTTTGAGGGCAGAAATTGAAGCTGCTGTTTTCTCTGCCCTTCAGCGATTGATTTCATGCATTGGAAATCACAGCTCGCAGGCATTATACCAATGAGCACGAGGTATAATGTAGATATGCCGTCTTTCGGAGGAGACGTAAAACCGAGGTCCCGAGTCCATGGATGTTGGGCTCGTTAAAGAACGCTACCACTGGTTGGAACACCAGTGGGTTCGCCAAAATTTCCGGTTGGGGGTAGAGTGCTCCCGGCGTCGGTGATTAGCCTCAGTCGCAGAAATAGGCCGACGTTAAAAAACCAAATAAAAAAAAAAAAAATTGATTATTGTAACTGGGGTCTCGGTAAAATAGAAGCTCATACAAGCCTGTTGTGCCATTTCCAATCTTCCTCCTTCGTTTTTGTCAGGTAGTATGTTTATATTACCGGTTTTTCCATTGAACGCAATTCGACGTTTGCCTAATGACCAACCGATTTCATCGTTGTATATCGGACCATAATTTTCATCAATTTTATCATCTTTTTGAAAGTAATCTTCAATGAACTGATGACTGATGGCAGGATATTGGTCCAAATAGTCTGCGAAAGCTTCCTGGGAAATTTTGGGGCGCATCTCTTCTGGAGATTCAGAACGTGTAATATTGCCTGATTTATCGGTTTCGGCCACCGGTTCCGTTTCGAGAAAAGGAGGTGTAAACACATCATCAGGTTCTTCCTTCTTTATTTCCTCTTTTGGATTCAAATTTGTAATCGTTTTTTGTAATGTCTTCGAGGATTGCACAATTTTTTCAAGTGGTTTAGATATCATCTTGCTCTGATTTGCCTAATTTCAACGCCAAAAATTTTTCGCGAATCGATCTAGTAAGTTCGGACACTTTTTTCTTGCGCAATGAAGTAGCCACCTTATTGTCAGACATATTGGTATGGAATAAAGAAGCAGCTTACAATTTTATAACTCTATCGAATCCTTTGCGATACCCACCACCATTAAGGGTAAAATCCTTCATAATTACCAAAGTACCATAGCGGTCACACCAACACTTTGAACACACATTTTTGAATGTGTCAAACGTCATGTCTGGAGATACGTGTTCGTCAAATATATGTTTCAAGTTTACCTCATCCTGCTTGAATAAGACAATAACATTACAATTGTCGCGAATAAGCTGTTTCGGTATTTTTGAGTATGTTTGACAAAGATATGCAGCATCAATATCTTTATGTCTACACATGGAGTAGTATTCACGAATTTTCTGCTGACCGTCACAGGCTACGTCATCGAATAAGAAGATGGAATTTGGTCGAGATTTCTTTGGACTAATTATTTCCTCATTGTCTTCAAATGGGAAATACCCAACACCCTTGACTTGCGCTATAACTTCTTGTAGTAATTGATACTTTGATTGAAATAACGATTTTGAATAGTCATAAACATTTTTGAATTTCGCACCATTTGGATTGAATAGGAGCGCCAGCACGGCGTTCGTCTTTCCACCCACTGGGACCACATATAATGGCACGGAAAGAATTTGGTAACAATCTACCATGTTTGCCAACAGTTGGTGTTGAGGTGAAATCCAGATTTTCAATGGGTATAGTCTGCTATTGTTGAATTATTTTAATTGTGTGTCTCGTTTTCCGTAGTACTACTCTTTAAATATAGGTGTTACCAATTACGCGTGTCAGTCTTAATGTTGGTGTTTGAAGGAGAGGGTATTTTGAGTTCTCTCATCAATAAACTACCTATTGAACTTCACTCACCTAGTTATCTGTACTGTGGACGTAAGTAAACCATCCCACCATTTTTGCGAAAAATTAATTGTGTTTTTGGCTGGTCCAAAATTGGAAAAACGTCTTGATCGTGGAGGTCGGGGCATCAACCCCTTGGACGCTGCTTGTAAACAACACGATATTTCTTACTGGAAGAATAAGTCTCTCGAGAAACGACACAAAACTGATCGAATACTTGAAGATAAAGCTTTGGCACGCGTCAAATCAAAAGACGTTTCACTGGGAGAGAAAACTGCTGCATTACTTGTAACAGGCGGAATGAAGGTGAAAAGAAAGCTAGGAATGGGTTGTCGTTGCAAACGTCGTTCCTTTCATCGATATGTTATTCTAAAAGTGGGAAAGTCATTGAAGAGAGGAACATCTTTGAAAGATACCGCAACGTTTGCCTTACGAGCAGCCAAAGCACCTATTGAATAATTTGGTGGCAAGTAAGAAGTCGAGGTTCCTCGAGTAATACCTATAGCGAAATCCGGAGGTTTCCTACCGCTTATTCCTTTGTTTGCTGGCCTTTCGGCACTGGGAGCACTGTCAGGTGGTGCTGCTGGAATTGCAAAGACTGTCATGTCTGTATCTGAAAAAGTATCCAAATGGCGGCTTTGGATTGTATTTGAAAAAGCAAAAGAAATAATAAAGCTACCCAATCATGCGCTATCCGACGTCGACATAACACATTACGCAAAATCGCTTAAAATACCACATTTTCGAGGAGTTTCCATGCGAGACACTCTCCCCAAAGACGTTCCTCGAAGACAAGAATGCGCAGTGGTTAATTAAGATATCATTGGTGGCTTACAGAAAGATGAAAAACAATGTATAGTATTTTGATTCATTTGGTAATTTGAAGCCGCCGGAAGAAGTTGTTAAATATTTCGGAAAAAGTGCGCGAATTTTCTACAACAATACCCAATATCAAAACTACAATCAAATCAATTGCGGTCATTTGTGTTCGAAATTTCTACAACAATGACTGAACTATTACTACAACATATCTACCATGGAAAAGCATTGAGTAGTTTTACTGCCGAAGAACTAAAGCACTTTCCCATTGAACATCTAATAGAGTGTGTAAGACCTTGGGAATTGTTGGATATGTGGCGTGAACTTCCCAATGAATATCGAGGAAATTTTGAACTACAAATACGACTACCTTGTTTCATCCATTACAACCGACCTGATTGGACAACGCATTGTGACGGTCCTCCGAGTTCCCAAGCCGCTTGTTTTCTTTGTATCAATAAATAGAATAAACAAGTAGTATTATTTAAATTCAAACATCACCCGAATTCCATTAGTCACCATGTCACAGTTGCTGAGAGTAAACAGCATCAATCATGAATTTACCTTTCAACCTACTACGCCTATTGTGCTAGATCCGAATAATGATTACGAAATAGCTCTACGATCTTTCCATTCCACAGTATACCGAACATTGGAAATTGAAAGTTTCACTACTACGATACCAAGGGCAAGCTTCAAAGTTTTGATTTTCCCACAGGATGTTACGAAATTGCCGATCTTGAAGCGTTTATCCGAGATAAATTGGGTGCGGGCAATTCAACTAGACCAGAGGGTATATATTTTCACTAAAACCCAATCACGATACGTTGAAATGTGAAATTTTCAGTGAATACAAAATTTCATTCAAAGAAGATAATAGTCTTGGGAGAGTTTTGGGTTTTTCACCGAAAATACTCGACGCAAACAAAATACACTCGTCAGATCTTCCCGTCAAAATCATCAAAGTATTCAGTATTCGCTTCGATTGTAACATTACCACTGGAGCCTTTGATGCAAACAGACCTGCTCATACTATATACGAATTCGTCATACAAGTGGATCCAGGATATTCCATAGACGAAATTCCTCATTCCTCATCCCGTTATACCACAACGTGAAATAACCAATATCACCGTCATCGCTTCAAACCAAGACGGTCAGCACTAAGTACGTTGGTGTTGGAGCTTAGAGCGCGAAGCAAATGGGACTAATAATCAATCATAAAAGGCAGTCTACAGAGCATTCAACTTCATTAGATAAGCTACCATCAAAGCTTTGAATTGAAAAATGACAACAATGTATGGAAAACGTCTACGCCAAAACGACAACATGCCTTCAATGTTTGATATCTACCGTCAGCCAATATTTGACGATTCAATTCGAAAAGCTTAATACAGAACCTATGCTCCATTTATAAAGTCATTCAATTGCAGTGACATTGTGGAGTTTAGCATTAATCAAGTTGATTCGTTCTTTGCAATGAGCGAAACTTTGTTGTGCATTGAAGGTTCGCTTGAAGTACACGGAGCTGGTGACGTAAAATTAGCAAATAATGTTGGAGTTTTCCTATTCGATCCATGTACGTACAGTGAAAGTGTCAGAGAAATGGAAACAGTTCGGGATCCTGGAATAGTGAGTGCCGTACGTGCTATGACTTGTTATAACCAAGAAGATTCCAATCATATGGCTATAGCCGGCTGGAATTACCCGAAAGATCCTATTCTGAATGTTAGCGACAAGTCCTTCAACCTTCGAATACCTCTAAAACATATTTTCAGCATTTTCAACGATTATTCCATGATTACATGTGGGCGTCAAACAATACGACTAGTTCGGGCACGAAATGATAATGATTGCTTATATATTACTGAAAAGAATGTCTCTGGAACGCCGTCCACTACAACAGCTAAAAATAACATTACAAGCGTTGAGCTAAAAGTTAAACATATCTTCCCTAATGACGACATAAAATTAAATCCCATGAAATCCATTCAAAAAGATCAACCTATAGTTATTCCATTCAGGAAGTGGGAATTACACGAATTACCCTCAATTACTAAAGGAGCAAGACGTGAAATTTTGGCTGTCAAGACATCCACTTAATTCGGAAGACCTCGTTTTGTTATTGTTTTCTTTCAAACCAACAAACGTAACGTGACTACAGTCGACCCTACTTTATTTGACAATGTCGACGTGCAGAGTATAAGACTTTCACTCAATGGTGACTATAATTGGCCTAATGAAAGAATGCAATTGGATTTCGCTAAAAATAACTACAATGAGGCATATTTTAACTATACTGAATTCTATCCCAACTACGCCACATCATCACATCTTTGGTGTTTTTCCACACATAATTGATGTTTGCAAATTTGATGGTACACCCTGTGAAACTGGAAACTTTGCTCAAGATCCAAACCCCTGTCACGCATCTAGACTATTTTCATGTACTGAAAGAAATATACAACGTCTCCGTCACTGGTTTTTAAATACTGTATTACCATTATAAATAAAGTTTTTTTTAAAAACATGGGTTTTATTGAAACACTCTGTATATTCATATTTGACAAAATAAAACAACCACAGTAGCTTTTTATGTTTTTTACAAATAATGCAGTGAATATTTTTATATCTATACTTTGCGGTTATATAACATTTCTTCGTTCAAAACAAATATGCTTCATGACAGGGCAGTGGTTCGCAACCTTTTTCAGTCACAATCCTCAATAAATTTATGTTTTATTGTTTAATAAGTATTAAAATGACAAAATTCCTTTGGGAGCCACCGACCATACGTCTTATCATGTTTCGACTTTGCAGATAAGCAATTTAATTGTTTGTAGAGTTTATTTTCAAAATATTATTGATAATAAGAAATAATTTTTGTTAATAAAATCTTTAGATGATTTAAAAGGTCTCCATTGGGCCATGGAATATCAAAGATGTTCCAATTAAAGAGTCCAGCTGCAACAATTTTTTAGTAAACTCATTATATTTGTAGTAGGTGGAAAGGGCTGTGCATGGCATTCGATATTCTTCAGGAGATGTAGAATATTCCAAAGTGAATGAAATACTGGAAAGCAAGCTATTGTATGCTGCAGACTACATTTACGTTCGCGGTCAACGAAAAGCGGAATTTCTGCTAAAGAAATGTCACATCAGGAGATGTAGAATATTCTAAAGTAAATGAAATATTGGAAAGCAAGCTATTGTGTGCTGTAGACTACATTTACGTTCGCGGTCAACAAAAAGCGGAATTTTTGCTGAAGAAATGTCACATCTTTGGTGTTTTTCCACACATTATTGATGTTTGCAAATTTGATGGTACACTCTGTATATTCATCAACTTTAATATATTACATGAAGATTGGAATTTTCGTTTTACAATTTTTAAAATAATTTTTGGTATTAAAACTAATACAGCCACTAATATCACACATGACATAGCAAAAACAGAATTAATTTCATTTTTTATATCCTCTTCTGTTCTGTTGAACATGGTGTAGGTTGAATACGTCTAACGGATAAGTAGTTTGCGGCAGTCTACGGGCTAAGTGATGGACCTCTTCAGGCACCCAGTTTATATGAAGACTGCTCCACGTCCCTTTCTTATCAGATAAACTAAGATAGTTGATTCATAACCTCACTTTTATCTTCGTGAAAAGCAATGTCTTTATTTAATTCACCAATATTCGAACTCAGATGACTGTACTCTTCTGAAGACATATTACAAAAGAACACTCCGGTGGCACGGTAATGTTTGAAGCGCCGCCTTATCATCCTAACGGTTCTCGATTACGTCACATTTTAAAGCAAGAAGTGTACGGTGCGCGCAAAATCGCAGCATGTAATACCTTTCTTCGCATCTAATACACATGAGAGCTCATGACAGCTTGTGTTGAATGCCTTGCTATAGACGCGTAGGTTGTGGGATCGAATCTCACTGAAGTTTTTTTCGGATTACAACTAGCGGACTAAAATGGCGGCCTAGCGCATTCAAATTTGCCGCGCCACTCTCAGCGCCACCAGCGGACATTTTTCGAAGTAGTGCTCCAGAATCCGTATTGCTGTATCTACTTCCATGCAACTGAAAAATGTAACAAGGAAACCAGTTGCCGATACAGTCATCTAGTCTCAGTTTCCTAGTTAGTTCCAGGAGGAACTATCTCTTAAGGAGGTGGCAATATTACTTGAGTGCCTCAGTGAAATTCCCGTATGAGACGACTATGACTCCTCCGCTCACTAGTCGAGAACAATCCAGAGACTACCTACCCCTCGCCCTCCCACTTCTTCGAGAGAGTTCTAGTCTATCCAGCGTCTTCGGAGAACGGGAGATTTCTAGAAATCTACTCCATGGGCGATATAAATAGACGGCATCGCTGCACACATAGTTAGTCAATCAGTCGTCATATCACAGAGTACACAGATGGTGTACCCTGTGGTCAAGAGTCGTCATATAATATAGATGGACAGTTGGTGTTAGTGACTCTCATATAAATTATAGTTAGTATGTTAAGTGTATGATCTAAATTATCAATTGAGGACAGTATTACATATAAATCTGTGAATATAAATTAAGTAATTGTAAATATAAATTAAAATAAACGTTACAGTATCTTCTTGCGGATGACTATCTGAACATGCAGGCGTATCAAAAGTTTCTTTATGGCTAATAATACTCCCAAAGTTTTTATTCTTTGAAAGCTACATAACAGCTTCCAATGTAATACGTATATAATTATTTTATAGCTGTGTCTGTAGCTGCAATTTTCAATGGCAATAAAATTGCGACATCTGCTGCTTTGGTAAAATTGTTTTGTAAGCTAATAAAAGTGTTTATAACAATAGTTTTGTGATGTATTTATACCTGATTTATGAGTGCTACAAAACTTCTGAAAAGTGTTATGAAACAAATTTTATAAACCATAAATGTTTTACAATTCTCTTACACAACACGTATGAAATTTCTCCATAAATATTATATAATTTTGTTGCCGAAATGTTGTTGTAATAAATTCATAAAACAATTTTGTTACGAAAAGCTAAACTGGCTCTTATAGTACTTCTATATCATAAGTTGCATTCTTGAAAATAACAATAAATCAACATTAAAATAAATTATATAAGCCAAAAATTATGAAACAACTTTGCTAGTTGGGATATCAGAGACGTTATAATGGCTACAAGACCACAACACCAAGATCAATATGCATATAGAGAAGGAAAATCAATTGAAACAGCATTGCATGAACCCATCAACAGGGCTGAATACGTGCTGGAAAACAAAGAGGTGCTGCCAGCAATTAAGTCTAGATATAGGGGGAGGTTTGGACAACACCGTTTACGAATCCATATCCAAGGCAGCGAGAAAAATTGGAATAGATGCCACGAGCTGCAGGTGGATGGACTGCATGCTCAGAAGCAGGTTAATCTAAACTATCCCTATGGCGGAAGCAATGACCGTGCGGGCAGCAGGGAGTTGTCCGCAGTAGTGAGTACTGTCCTCGCTGCTGTGGGACCTGGTGATGGACGGGCTCATCCTAACCCTTCACAAAGAAAGATTTGATACAATAGAATATGCAGACGACCTGGTAATTATATCCCAAGGTAAATACAACAGTTCAACTATAGTCAAAGGCACTGTTATCGTGCAGGTTCAAAGGTCACTAACCATATGTATCAAATCAGAGAACACAGAGGTTACCAAAATATGAGATTACACTGATTGACGAATTTTCACTTCTTCTTTCATTCTCGAAATAATCCATCGAACTGAGTACCATTTTTTTGCTCGATTATCCAAAAAAAAATACGGAAAATTGCTACTTTATATTCATATTGTCACTTTGAATTGTCATCGCTGGAAACTAATTACATATCCTTCTTTTTCCCGTCAAAATTGCATAAGTCTGTCTTATTCATCTAACGGATTTCATTTGGAAGTTATAATTAAGCGCAATAAAAGAAAACAAAAACTGTGAGTATGTCTTTGTTGAATGGTATGACCCGCACGGTAAGACTGCATCTGACTAAAGAGACTCCAGATGGCTTCACATGTACTAACAGGCTGGACGGTGGAAGAAGTGCTACGCATAAGTCCTTCAAAAACACAAATAATTGCGTTTACCAGAAGTAGGAAAAGGGAAGAACTTCTCCCTCTGACGCTTCAAGGAGAACCTTAACGATTGGTGAATGAAGTTAAATATCTTGGAGTTATCCCACACCCAGGTTAAACTTGGAACCGACATCCTCAGCACGTGATTAGGAGCACAGAGGTAACCTTCATGATTGCCAGACGCACCTACGGCACTAAATGGAGACTTATACCAAGCATGGTACACTGGCTGTACCCCCAAGATAACATAATATATGCATCTCTGGACTAGTGGCCAAAGATTAGACAAACTTTGGCAATGCTGAAACTAAGCAAGGTCCAAGGCATTGGCATTACAGGGACAATGAGGACTAATACTAACGCCGCGCTAGAGACAATGCTAGACCTTCCTTCACTACATTATGTCATAATGTGTGAAGCAAGGGCAGCTCTCAACCGACTGGAAAGGGCATCGGATCATGACGTGTTTCATGGGAGAGGGAACACAAAAGTAAGGCATGTGAATGACGACATCCCTAAAATGCCGAACTAGCTGTGGGTACTCCCAGGTGCTTAACCAAGTCATGGTTGAAAGGTTGGGTGGAAGAACAACACAAAAAACACTGGAAGAATAGTCCCAGGCGAGCACAAAAATCATAAAAAAAAAATTAAAAAAAGTAGCGGAAAAACTGCTCCCAATCAGCAGGAACAAACTACGCACCATAACAGAGCTAAGCTTACGGGACACTTTCCCACAAAGGAGACCTGAACAAAATAGGGCTGTATAACGAAGACCTTACATGCAGAAGATGCAAAAAGGATACCGGAACAGCTCTGCATATTTTATGGAACTGTGAGAAGCTTGACCACCAGCTAAGGAGCTGTATGAGCTAATACAGGCAGCGGACTGGCTAAATAGGCTGTAGCCAGAATACTGAGAGGATCCACAATAAACCCAAGAGGCTGAGATGGTGCCGGAGAGGGGACGGCTGCTTTTTAAAAAAAGGTCTCCTCACAATGTTCACTTGATCTCACCCAACAACAATTCAAACAGTATTGGTAGATACTAAGCCGATTTTAAACCAGATCATGTTCCGGCGAGAGGAAAATATTGTTCTTGTATGGCGATATCGGACCGATTCGTCCGTGGCAAATCCATACGCAAAAATAGTTTCTGCTTCTTTATTGTACTGGGTGGTCTAATAACGGCCTCTCGGCTATATATCAGAAACTGTTCATGTTATGGCTTTAGGAGAAAAAATTCCATTGTAAAAGGGCGAAGAGAAGTCGCTGGAAATAAGTTTTTAAGTTAACCGCACCTAACCTAACCGCAAGGGTGTAGCCTGTGAAGAGAAATTTAAGAACCTGGTATTTGCGAAAGAGTGTGAGAGAGTGGTTGAGTGTTTGTGAATAGATACCTATATCCTTAGTTTGGATCAACTGACTTCAATGAAATGAGTGTTATTAGGAAGAGTGGAGATAGGTTAATTACATCTACTATGAAACAATTGCATCCAGTTCTAATTTTTATAGGTATAACTCCCTGAAAAAAGAAATTAAATTTGTCTTTCTTGAGAGGGCAATAATGAGCCTTGTCTGGACGGTCTCGCCAATTCGGACCTCATGACCTTCGTGCCCTGGTTCCCAGGCTAGCATGACCTTGCAAGTGCGCTTAAGGCACCTATGTAGTCCCATACTAGCTTTATGAAATCAAGTGATTTCAGTTGGTTGGTTGTTGGTTGGTGGTGGTGGTTGTTCGCTTGGCTATCGGTAAAGATGGCAACTGATGGGAATGCTTTTTCCTGCATTCTTTAACGCAGAGGTCAATCACCGTCACTACAGCTTGGAACGTTGTGACTTTCTAGGTAGGCCCATTGATTCAAGAAATTGGAGTGGTAGTTATTAACAACATTGAGTCTTATTTGCAGTTCATGATAACAGAATCAAGCTTAGATCTTCAATAGAATAGTCAGCGAATCAAGTGAGAATTTGAACTTTATATTCCTATAGTGGGCTGCAGTGATGGAAACTGACATAATCAACAAAAAGCGGATGATCTTTTATCGGATTATCTGGGAGTTTTCATATTCAATATAAATTGATTACTAATCCCCAAAACCAACTCAAAATGTTATAGCTTTCCGTATCTTACTGTTAAAATCGATAACAAAAGCAACAAACTCACCTATGAAAAATAGAGCTTCTACGAAAACATCTAAGACGACAGAAGGCCTTTCCGTTTGGAAGCTAGCGTTATAGGGTACCACCACAGCTACATAGAACGTAGCAATTAAAATAAGCCAGTCCCAGACACTTTTGAATAACCCATAGTGTGAAATAATGAACCTGCTCTTTTTCACAGAGGCAGTTTTGTATTCTGGTAGAGGTGCGGGAGTTGAGCTCAATAGATTCTGCAAATGAATAAAAAATTAATTCAGAGACAAAATTACCAGGTTCAATTTCACTGATATATAGTGATGGCATCATTCGTTTTCTACTTGAATTGAACACAAATTCACCCGATATCAATACAAAGATCGAGTGTAATTTGGCAGGACAATTCAATGATTAAGAAATTTGGGAACACATCAATGCCAATCTTATCTAGGAAACATCAAAAATAAACACATTTGTATTTTTTTTTTTTTTTTTTTTTTTTTTTTTTTTTTTTTATTCAATTTATGTGCTCGGCAACTATGACCACTTGCACAGGACGATTATAGGAAACAGTAATTAATACAGATATTTACAAAACATACATTAAAGCTTATGATACAGTGATATATTTTTTAAGAAATTCACTGTTGTCTCGATTTGGTTTGGGTCCCCTAGGATGTCTTGCAGCTGGGATTTGAGCTTATGTTGTCGTCTTTGTGTGTTAAATTGGTGACAATCAACCAGAATGTGTTGTATAGTAAGTGGACACTGGCAGCTTTGACAGGAAGGTCTGTTGCTAGATGTCATCAAGTAGCTGTGCGTGAGTTTGGTGTGGCCTATTCGAAGTCTCCGTATTATTGATCTTTCTTGTCTAGAGAGTTCAGTGGGCTCAGTAAACAGAGGTGTGTTGAGAGTAGGCATGGATACTAGGGAAGTTCTGGTGGAGCTCCAGTGAGTTTGCCACGTATGTCTAGCGATTATTTTTGCTTCTGCCTTAACATCCTTGCAAATTTGGATATGGGAAGTAATTGTGGCAGTAGTTGAAGCTGTTTTGGCATGCTGATCGGCCAGTTCATTTTCAGGTATACCAATGTGTGAGGGTATCCATATAATGGTGACTGTGGTGTTTAGGGAATAAATATGGTGATAAAAATGATGGATTTCTTGGACAATGGGATGTTCAATGAGTTATTGATTTTTTTCGAAATGTTCACATTTTTAAAAAAGTCAGCATAGCTCGGAACCCTCTGTATTTAGGTATAGGGAACCATTATGAAACAGTACTTTATTTTTTAGGCGCAATCAGAAAATGCAATCAAATATAGGGTGTTCCATAAGAAAAAATATAACTTTGATACGCCACACTTTATTGGAACATCCTGTATATTTCAAAATAATTTTAAAATGTAGCCTATATGGATGTACAAACTTTTCAAATTTTCTACCGTTTCGCCATAAACCTCCGTCCCGTTAGTCGTGATTCACCCTGTATATTGTAATATTCTTCTCATTAGAATATTTAAAATAAAAGAAAGGCTCTCTGAAATATTATACTCACTCTTTCTTTTGGGGCGGTTCCTAATTGAATATTATAGAAATAGACAAATAATTGTTATAATGATTTTTTTTTTAAATAGGAATTTTATTAAATAACTCAAAACTTTGTTTTATAAACTAATACAGAATATTATTTTTGTTTTTATACTCATATATAATAATTGAAAAGAAACCAGATAAAACTAATTAAAAAAATTGATAAGAAACGTATTGAAAAGTACAAAATAATTCAAAATTTATATATTTATAATTTTAATTGGAAGCTTCCTCAACTATACTTCATTCATAAATAATATTATTATTTCATTTTTATAATTAAATTATTATTTTTTTTTAATAAAGAATTTTAATATTAAATTACCTACTTCTAATTATTCATGAATAATAGTATTTTATGCAACGAACATGTAATGATAGCCATTAAGACACGAGCATATTGTAGGATACGAAACGAGCCGCAGGCGAGTTTCGTATATAATATGCGAGTGTATTAATGGCCATTACATGAAAGTGGCATACAATATTTTTTCTACTCCGGTTAATAATAGTTATTTACGTAATAAGTGGGATATGGACATTATTAACGCACGCATGTGAAGTTTGCACGACGAGGCCGTAGGCCGAGTCGTGTATTCACATAAGTGCGTTAATAATTCCTATCACACGTGTTACGTACAAAATTTTATCCACAACTGTTTATTAGTATTATCAACAGTACCTATATTATAAAATTTAAAAAAATTCCAATCCAACGTATTTTCAATAATATTGACTGCAAACATAAGGTACTGTGTATCATATTTTGTGACTATATCATCAAAGACAAACAAGGATGTGGAAATAAAATAAATTAGTTATGTCATCAAATTTTCAAATTTGAATGAACAAAAATCTATAAAAATGAGTTCAAGCGAAGACAATCTCCTTCCGGAAATTGAAAATGCAGCTTCCAGTGTTATTTTGAATATTTAATTCTGGTATTAATATATTTCTAGATTCTCATTACCGCACTAGTGCGGTAATGTAATCAAAAACGCACTAGTGCGGTAATATACGTCATTATGACACTAAAAATAGTGTCAAATCGTACTCATTACATGACAGTTGTAGATAAAAATTATTTAATCAATAATTATTAGTTAAATCAATTTTAAATATAGTTACTTTTGAAAATCAAAATTATTCGACAGCTATCAAATTAAGTGTCATTTAATATGTCTGTTCGCCTGCAATAAAAGTGTAGCACTGAGCTATATAATTTTGAAGAATTCAGGTCTATCTGTGAAAAAATACGTATAAAATTACTAAATTTAGGATTATCTATGTATATTGCATTTGTAAACTGCAAGAAGCATTAAAACATAATTAAAATAAATAAAATCGTATAGCTCAGTGCTACACTTTTATTGCAGGCCACAGACCTAATATAATTAATTTCAGAAATGTCAACCAGGTATCCATGGCTATATACTAAATATTGTGCGAATGTCGCATTCCTATTGGCTTAAAAATCTGTATCATAATGAATTTCATTATGATACAGATTTTAGTCTTCTAATAAGTATATTATAAAACAGGAGTAGAAAAAATATTTTTTCACGCTGTTTTCAATTCTATACCTATCATAAATAAATTGTTCACACTAAGACCTGAATACGGTACTGTCCAATTCTATTTAGAATCGATACTTATATATGAAACATCGAAATTCAAGATATCGACCAGGTTAATTTTAACCTCTAAATTTCTAAATTATGATGCACATGTTGACTATGTATTATAACCTATTATTTGATATTCAAATAGTATATGAAGGTAATTATGAATTTTCTTATCCTAAACAAAGTTATTATCGTTTATTTTATTTATAATTTTTATTGAACATACAACTTGTCCAATAGATAAGTGTTTAAACGGAATTGTTTGATTTTCTAGGTTATAACCACAATAAAAGAATTAGGAAAAGTTCACTGCAAATTCATATAGGTTTAAAATTTTGGAATCTTCGACAATAAAATACGGCTATAATTATGAAAATGTCATAATTCTTGTCCTGGGCTGGTAATTAGCTATTCCTTATGGATTTTATGTAGGTAATAAATTTGTCTTACCTGGGATAAGTTCTAAATTATTCTGAGCAGGTAAGTGTTAATTTTCTTTTACCATGGTTTGTATGTACCGATTTCTTCCTTCTGGCACTATGTTTCGATATAATCTACTAAACTTTTAAATTTAGAAATTTTTCCAAAATAATAATCTTTACTTTTTATTTTCAGTTTTTTCTGGTTACCAATCAACAATACTCGTTCTTCAATCGTTCCTTCCCTTAGTTACCTGTCTCCAGGTAGTTGCTTGATATATTTTTTTTATCAAAGGTAATACCACGAGTGCTTCAAATTTTATCGATAATTTTTTCTTTTCCACGAAAACTTGTTTATTTGGCAAAAACATGAAAACAAACCGATTTGATAAAATCACGACTCCGTTAGGAGGAGTGATTTTATCTAAATTCGGTTTGTTTGAATGTTTTTGCCTCAAATAAACAAGTTTGAGTGATGAAAATAAAAAATTATGTGATAAAATTTGAAGAGCGAGTTGTATTTGGGAAGATTATTTTTTTCAACAATTTAAAAGGATTTTTGAAAGCGCTTTTAGTTGTCAATAATGACAAATTCAAAGTAAAATTTTGACGTTTCGATGTAAACAAGGTTTTATCGATGAGGAAGCATAATTATCAGTATAATACCGAATGATTGGCTAGAATAATGTATTGCTATTGGTTAAAACCACCAAAATGTCAGATTTTGACAAGTGAAAAAAATAATCAGAGAGATTTCAAGCCACATAAAATTTTGACATACGTTAACGCTAAACGTTAAACTGAGCAAGCGCAGTCTTTCCAAAATAGCGGATGTCATTTTTGATTATTTTAGTTTTTGAAGCCATAACCTGTGAACGACGTTATACGTTAAACGTTATTTTTTTGGCGTAACTAACGTCAAATTTTCTATTTGTTCATTTTGATTTGTACACATTAATCCATGACATGTAATTGTTGATAATATATAAAATATAATAAGAGGCCGAAATGACTAATAGACCACAACTTTAAGGGGCGCTATTCTTCAAATTACAATATCTTGATAGCATACATCAGACAAAACTAACGTTAAAAATCGGCGTTGACAAGTTAAAACATTCAAATATGTTTATGGTACATTTTGGAATCCAAAATATAATTGAGTGTTGAAATATATTATATAAAATTATTTGTACAAAGTTTCAATACATTTTGGATAGTTTTTCATATTTTTTCTTCCATTCATCGAAATAAACACAATACACTTGGCAATTATGTCAAGACTTACCGCTTAATAAAGTTTCGGTTATTTCCACGTAAATAACGGAGTACGTTATCGCTTATTAAGGTAATCGGTTATTTTTTTACTACTGCGCATGAGCAGAATAACCGATAACGTATAACGTTGACCAAATAAGTGGCTTAAAATTTCTCTAATATTAGCGCTTGTCACTGTCACCTCTTTTGTTGAAATAACATTCACTCGCGTTAATATACGAACACTTTTCTATGCTAATTTAACAATCTTATATGACAATTATTTAAATTGTTGTTTCCTTCCAATTTCTTATTATTGTTGATTATTTAATATTAATATTCTTTTAATTATTACAATGAGTTAATTATTGATTTAAATTATAAATTAAATTCTCTTAACTTATTTTGATATCATAACAATATTTTGTATATATTGTATATATATAACTTAACTATTAATTAACTGAGAAAGTGTTTCTAAAAACTAACTTTATTAATAACAACTTAACAATTTGGATTCCAGTTCTAAACTGATTTATACAATACAAAAATGAGTTAACTAATAAAAATACGACTAAGCATAAATGGAATGGAAGTGGTAACTACAAATAATAAAAGTGATTAATAAGCTAATTATATTATGCAATCTAGGGTTAACAAGTACGGTAACACCTCCCCCTTCAGAATGAAGCTCCTTCTGGCAGCTGAACTCCTTCTGTTGGTCCGTTGTTCTTCTTCTTTCCATATTTTGAAATAAACTTCCTATATACTATGCAACTTAATATTATAACTAAACCAATATAGATAAAAACAGTCCATAAACTTGGGATATGAAAGTAATATCTTTCATTTGGTATTGATTCCATTAGCGGAGGTGAAATATCTTTCAATTTAAGAGTTTTTAAATTAATTTTCATCGAAGAAACATTTAATTGATGGAAATCTAAATTAAGTTTGTTGATTATAAATGGTTGTCCAAATGTTTTATCTTGAAATGTTAATTCTTGATTTTGGAAAATTATCTTACATGGTGAATTTTCTATTAGAAAAATTCCTTTTAAATTTCTGGTTCCGGTTTCCCGAGCACATTTTATCATCAATTTTTCTTCAAATGGGAATATGGCTAAAAATTGATTGATTTCTGGTATAATTTCTATGTGATTATTTTCAATATTTATTTTTATGTACTGACACTTTGAAGAATTTCCATTTAATAGGATTTGTTCTTCGCAGAGATGATTATTATTGTTCTGGAGATGATTGGGACAATGGAAAATATTACTGTGCGTGCATATGTCGTTTAGAGGTCTGATTAATTTATCAGATTTTAAAAAATATTTAGTATTCGGTATTAGAGTTACAAATTCTGATTCTATTTGGGTAGGTATGGGTAACATATAAAACATATCAAACGGAATATTATAATCTATGGGAATTGATAAGAAATAATTGATTTTATATTTTTCTACTTTGCATGTTACGTCTATGACTGATTCGTAATTTAAAATATTCTCATAATTTATCTCAAATGGCAATTCAGCTTTATAATGAGAAGATATTTTTCGCAATTCAAGAAATAGTTCACTTGCTTTTATTATACTCGGATGTAGGATTCTCAGTTTACAAAAAGTTAGCGAGTTTTCTACTGTTCCCATGAAATCTAATATTACGTTAAACGTTATCAAAAGATCATTTAACACTTGTTTTAAATAAATAACATTCTCAGAGTTTGTTTGAGCTTGCAAAGTTTCGCTTATCTCAAAAATTTTTTCTTTCAATATAATTTCGTTATTTTGAATATCTTCAATTGTTTCGTTAAAGTTTTCTATAATTTGATGGCTGACAGAGTACTGCATCTTAATTTGATTTTGCAAGTTGCCTTGATTTTCCTTTAAATGTTCTAAAATTGAATTAATTTTTTCACTATCTTCAGAGTTTAAATTACCTGTTATGGTTTTTATAATTGATCCAAAACCGTTTATTGAACCTCTTTTATTTCTATGTGTCATAGAATGAATATTAAGATTACTAAACTTTTCTTCTATACTTTTTCTTGTTAATTGAATTATATTTACAATGTTATCTGTTTTACTCCTTAAAAATGTATTATTAGAAATATTGATTCTAATGCACATGTATTGCGAACTTAACTTATTATATTCTATGAATAATTGACTAAGGTCATAAAAATGGACAAAAGTGTGACTTGACTTCTGTAACTTGGCAGGTCCTAGATTAATAGGAAGAATGCCCAAGTTATGGGTGATGTCCTTTATTTCGACTGTTGCGTCTCCGACGGTGACGAACCTGAAATAAATTTATACGGAGTCTTTTTAGGACGTTTTATATTCGACAAGTGAATATTCTCAGTAGTATTCTTATGTTTTGTCACAATTTTTGCAGTTTTGAGTTTAGTATTTTTACTTTTAATTTCTTCACTCTTATATTTATTTTTAGTTTTACCTTGCGCTTGTTTATTACGCACAAAAACTTTTGTGGGTATTACCTCTGGTAATTCTTCGCGATTTTTATTGAATTTAGTAATTACTTTTGACTTCTTTTCTTGTAATCTTTGATTTATTTTTGAATATAATAGTTTCATCTTATCTCTATGATTTTGAACATAATTATTTACTATTTGCTGATCTATTTCTATATCAAAAGGTGTATTGCTATTTAAATGACCCGTAATGATTTCGTTAGGCTTTAAATTTGTCGCCGAATGAATACTATTATTATAAGCTAATAATGCATAAATAACTTTATTCTCGATAGGTTCATTTTTAAAATCAATTTGATTGTTCAATAGTCTGATGTGTTCAATAATAGTAGAGTGGAATCTCTCAGCAATTCCATTCGATTCTGGATGCTGCGAACTGATAAAATGTATTTTTACTTTATGCGTTTCTAATAGTTCTTTTAGAATAGAGTTTTTTAATTCAGTACCATTATCCGAAATTACTTGTTCTGGTACACTGTGATGTGTGAAATATTTAATTAAATTATTGGCTACTTCGATTCCTTGATTAGATTTCAATTGATAAAGTTGGCCGTATTTAGAGAATGAATCTACTAACGTCAAAAATTTAGTATTTTCTTTATGGTATCTAAATGCAAAATTTGAAAAGGTTTCGTAGCTGTAGGAGTAACATTTAGATAGGGTTTTATAGGATTTCTGTCATATTTGGTTAACTGACATATTTCGCATTCGTTTATAAAAGTCTGTATTGATGCTCTTTGATTGGGCAAATAATACAGAGCTTTCAATCGATTTTCGGTTTCGTCTAATCCTCTATGATTAGTTTTACCTTCGTGGTAATTTTGAATGACTTCTTTAACCTCGTTTAAAGGAACATCGATTAGCTTTTTGTTACATTTAACAAAGTTAATTTGTGAATTTTTAAAGTAATTTTGAAGTACTACACTAAATTTTTCGTAAATAGGGTCCTCAAAATAAATAAAATATTTAGATTTTGGTACCACAAATTCTTTAACAAAGTTAATAACATCTTTCTCAAAATTATTTTTGGAAAATTGTACTAAAATTCTTTGCTTAGTATCATAAAGTTTGATAATAGTAGGTGCGGCTGGCTCGAAATTTACTTCTGAAAAAATTAACTGATTTTTTCCAATATTTACAGCTGAATCTGAAATTGGTATACCTATTACAGGATTTTCTACATTTGTATGAACGGTAATATCATCATCATCTTCGTTATTATTAATATTATCATTACCTGTTTCAACTATAAGTGATTCATTGTCATTAATGTCCTCTGATAATGTCTTATTAAATTTGTTCATATAATCTAAAAAATGTTTAGAACACTGTGGTTCTTGTACATCAGTTTCATTATTATTTAATTGTACTCGTGATAAACAATCACTATTGGTATTTAAAACACCTTTTTTATAAACAATGTCATAATCATACTCTTCTAGTTTCAAACGCCACCGAACAAGTTTGGAACTAGGATCTTTTAGTGAAAATAACCATTGAAGTGGCTTATGATCTGTAACTATAGTGAATCTCCTACCAAAAAGATATGGGCGAAAATATTTGGCTGCCCAAACGATGGCTAGAAGTTCTTTTTCTATTACAGAATAGTTACATTCTGAATCATTTAAAGTTCTACTAGCGTAAGCTACCGGTAAGTCAGAACCTATTTTACCTTGACTCAAAACAGCGCCTAAAGCGTAACTGCTTGCATCTGTGGTGAGATTAAAAGGTTTCGTGAAATCAGGATATTGAAGTATTGGCTCGTTTATTAATAAATTTTTACAGGTTTCAAAACATATTCTATAATCCGAATCATTTATGTTAATAACCGCGTTTTTCTTTAATCTACTAGTTAACGGTTTGGTTAATTTTGAAAAATCTTTGATAAATTTTCGGTAATAGCCTAAAAGTCCGAGGAATCCTTTTAATTCCTTTGAATTTTTTGGTATGGGGAATTTCTTTATTGTTATTATTTTATCTGGGTTGGGTTTTACACCTCCTGGGGTGACAATGTGCCCCAAATATGCTACTTCTTTTCGTACGAATTCGCATTTATCAATTTGTGATTTAAAATTGGAATCTCTTAATCTGTCAAATACTTCTTTCAGATTACTCAAGTGTTCTTGCAGACTTGTACTGAACACAATTATGTCATCGAGGTATACCAAACATTTTTCATTCTGTATACCTCTTAAAATATTATCCATGACTCTTTGTAAGGTAGCAGGAGCTCCCTTAAGACCCATGGGCATGCGCACATACTCGTAGTGCCCATTTTCTGTGTTGAAGGCTGTTTTAGGAATATCTTCCTCAGCCATCTCGATCTGGTGGAAGCCAGAGGCGAGATCTAAAGTTGTGAAATATTGACAACGTCCTAGCTTGTCTAGTAGCGTTGTAATATCTGGTAATGGGTATCGATCACCGATCGTAATAGCATTAAGTTTTCGATAATCGATAACGATTCGAAACTTAGGTTTTTGGGAAGCATCTAGCTTTTTTGGGACCACCCAAATATTGCTAGACCAAGGGGAACTAGAGGGCCTGATGATATTTTCATTTAACATTTTATCAATTTGATTTTGAACCTCAGTTCGGTAAATTTCCGGATATATATAAGATTTTGAATAGATAGGAATTTCATTCGAAGTTTTTATATGATGTTTTATTTTGCTAGTGAAGGTTAGCTGATTTCCTTCAACATGAAAAATATCACTATATTCTTGTAATGAATTTAAAATTGCTTGACTCTCTTCGGAATTCATATGTTCCGTCCTAACTTTTGAAATATCAAATTTGACATTTTCTGTATACATATTATCAAAATTAGGGTTGAGTGGTTGTTCGTATTCATCGAACTTCTCAACATCAATAGAAGGGCTAAGATCTACTCTAAAAGCAGATTCTGAAGCATTTAAAATTGTACATAAAGCTAAATTATTTTCAACGTTTGCCTAACACTCTGGTATTTTTAGTTTTCCAATTCGAGTGTATGGTATAATTACATCACCATTTTTAACATTTTTAATATTCAATTTAATTACTTGTTCACAACGTGGAGGCACTACTATGCAATTCGTGGATCCATTTTTTATATTGAAGTAATTTATTTTAATTTGACTATAAGGAGTGATCAAAATATTATTATTTAAATCAATATTTGCCTTAATCTTTTTTAAGTTATCTAAGCCTAATAGACAATCAAAATGGTCATGAAATTTGAAAACACAATACTCTAGATTTATTGGTTCCCTATAATTAAATATTTTAGAAGAAGGAATAAAAGTGCAGTAATTTTGTTGACAGCTTCCAAGAGCTGAAGTTACATTGAACGGTTTTCGAACAAAAGATTTCTTAAAATATTTTTCTGCTACCAGTGGTGTCACAAAAGATCTTGTGCTACCGGTATCAATTAATACTTTTAAATTTTGTTCTGGAAAAAAAATATAGGGTAGTATGCTTTCTGGGTTATTTAAGTTTAAAAGTTCTATTGTGTTTCGTTGGGTACCGAGGCTGGTATTTCTAAAAAATTATCGGAATCTTTGGGTGTGCTTTCAAAATCATCTAGATTATGAAGTTCTTCCGAGATAAAATTTCTTTGCTGATTTGAGGAATTATTTTGAAATCTATTTTGGAAATTTTGAGTGGGTCTAGATGTATTTCTAGTAGAAATGCTCATTGGAGTGGGATTTTGAAATCTTTGATTCTGGTTAGGTTTGAAAACATTCGAAACATTACCAGAAAAATTGGTTGAACTCCTATTAGGAGAATTGAAGGAAGTTGATGGATGATTTTGTGGATTAGAATTAAAATTTTTATTTGTATTTTGATAGTTCTGCATCGGCTTTGGCCTAGTAGGTGGCTGCGTATGTACCACATTATTTTGGAAGTTACTTTTATTTTTGTTTGAAAAATTCTGCGAATTTGTATTTGAAAAAAAATTTTTTGGATGGTTATTTTGACTCATATAAACCTGAAAATCGTTTGTTAGGATATTCAAAGCAATATTCAAATTTTCGGGATTTTTCGTGCGCATTAATGTACCTAAGGGCTCCTTCAAACCGCGTAGCAATACTCTGAGCGCCAAATTCTTAAAATAATTACCTGAAATATTATGTTCATGAACATTTGAATGCGTCATGAGATAAGAAATTTGTAAGTTCAAAATATGTTGAATTCTATTATAAAATTCGAAAGGTGTTTCATTACCTTGTTTCATTTCGGATAATTCAATATTTAAAGTGTAAATATCTCGTTTGTCTGCATATGTATTGATTAAAGCATCCTTGAGGTTCTCCCAAGTCTTAATATTACAAGAAGAAATATTTATAGCTGCTTCACCTTTTATTTCAGCTAAGATGCTGGACATCAAATATTCATTTCAAAAATCTCCTACATCTATAGTATTATAAAATTTGGTTACCAATTTTTCGCAAATTTCTATGAACCTAGGAAGTAAAGCATTGTTGCCATTGAAGTCTGGAATCATGTCCAGGTATTCTTTTTTTAAAACAGGTAATTGTGGAGTGGCCATTTTATTTGTAAATTTTAAAGGTAAAAGTTTTGGAGAATTTAAAATTATTTTTTTCTTATTATTAAAATTTGAGATAGAACTGGAAACACTTGAATCAGAATTTGAGTCAGAATCGTCAGATGTATCAGATAAGTTAAAAAGTATATTTTCTCTATACGACATATAAAACACTTACAGTAATAGAAGAAAGATCCTTTCCATTGGCTCGAAGTTGACAGGAATACACAATCTGCTCTTGAGTTTTTTCTGTCTTCTTGCACCACCAAGATCTTCTAGTTGAGCTACTCAATTCACCCAACTAAGAGTTCCAAAATTGAAATTTACACTTCACTTGGTTCAGATAGTCAATAAATCATAGAAATGAACCGACTGTTATCTACTTTAACGACCGTTTGACTATCCTACTGACTGCGCCACTTAACTATTAATTAACTGAGAAAGTGTTTTTAAAAACTAACTTTATTAATAATAACTTAACAATTTGGATTCCAGTTCTAAACTGATTTATACAATACAAAAATGAGTTAACTAATAAAAATACGACTAAGCATAAATGGAATGGAAGTGGTAACTACAAATAATAGAAGTGATTAATAAGCTAATTATATTATGCAATCTAGGGTTAACAAGTACGGTAACATATATATATATATATAACTTAACTATTAATTAACTGAGAAAGTGTTTTTAAAAACTAACTTTATTAATAACAACTTAACAATTTGGATTCCAGTTCTAAACTGATGTATACAATACAAAAATGAGTTAACTAATAAAAATACGACTAAGCATAAATGGAATGGAAGTGGTAACTACAAATAATAAAAGTGATTAATAAGCTAATTATATTATGCAATCTAGGGTTAACAAGTACGGTAACACCTCCCCCTTCAGAATGAAGCTCCTTCTGGCAGCTGAACTCCTTCTGTTGGTCCGTTGTTCTTCTTCTTTCCATATTTTGAAATAAACTTCCTATATACTATGCAACTTAATATTATAACTAAACCAATATAGATAAAAACAGTCCATGCACTTGGGATATGAAAGTAATATCTTTCATTTGGTATTGATTCCATTAGCGGAGGTGAAATATCTTTCAATTTAAGAGTTTTTAAATTAATTTTCATCGAAGAAACATTTAATTGATGAAAATCTAGATTAAGTTTGTTGATTATAAATGGTTGTCCAAATGTTTTATCTTGAAATGTTAATTCTTGATTTTGGAAAATTATCTTACATGGTGAATTTTCTATTAGAAAAATTCCTTTTAAATTTCTGGTTTCGGTTTCCCGAGCACATTTTATCATCAATTTTTCTTCAAATGGAAATATGTCTAAAAATTGATTGATTTCTTGTATAATTTCTATGTGATTATTTTCAATTTTTATTTTTATGTACTGACACTTTGAAGAATTTCCATTTAATAGGATTTGTTCTTCGCAGAGATGATTATTATTGTTCTGGAGATGATTGGGACAATGGAAAATATTACTGTGCGTGCATATATCGTTTAGAGGTCTGATTAATTTATCAGATTTTAAAAAATATTTAGTATTCGGTATTAGAGTTACAAATTCTGATTCTATTTGGGTAGGTATGGGTAACATATAAAACATATCAAACTGAATATTATAATCTATGGGGATTGATAAGAAATAATTAATTTCATATCTTTCTACTTTGCATGTTACGTCTATGACTGATTCGAAATTTAAAATATTCTCATAATTTATCTCAAATGGCAATTCAGCTTTATAATGAGACGATATTTTTCGCAATTCTAGAAATAGTTCACTTGCTTTTATTATACTCGGATGTGGGATTCTCAGTTTACAAAAAGTTAGCGAGTTTTCTACTGTTCCCATGAAATCTAATATTACGTTAAACGTTATCAAAAGATCATTTAACACTTGTTTTAAATAAATAACATTCTCAGAGTTTGTTTGAGCTTGCAAAGTTTCGCTTATCTCAAAAATTTTTTCTTTTAATATAATTTCGTTATTTTGAATATCTTCAATTGTTTTGTAAAAGTTTTCTATAATTTGATGACTGACAGAGTACTGCATCTTAATTTGATTTTGCAAGTTGCCTTGATTTTCCTTTAAATGTTCTCTGATAATGTCTTATTAAATTTGTTCATATAGTCTAAAAAATGTTTAGAACACTGTGGTTCTTGTACATCAGTTTCATTATTATTTAATTGTACTCGTGATAAACAATCACTATTGTTATTTAAAGCACCTTTTTTATAAACAATGTCATAATCATACTCTTCTAGTTTCAAACGCCACCGAACAAGTTTGGAACTAGGATCTTTTAGTGAAAATAACCATTGAAGTGGCTTATGATCTGTAACTATAGTGAATCTCCTACCAAAAAGATATGGGCGAAAATATTTGGCTGCCCAACCGATGGCTAGAAGTTCTTTTTCTATTACAGAATAGTTACATTCTGAATCATTTAAAGTTCTACTAGCGTAAGCTACCGGTAAGTCAGAACCTATTTTACCTTGACTCAAAACAGCGCCTAAAGCGTAATTGCTTGCATCTGTGGTGAGATTGAAAGGTTTCGTGAAATCAGGATATTGAAGTATTGGCTCGTTTATTAATAAATTTTCACAGGTTTCAAAACATATTCTATAATCCGAATCATTTATGTTAATAACCGCGTTTTTCTTTAATCTACTAGTTAACGGTTTGGTTAATTTTGAAAAATCTTTGATAAACTTTCGGTAATAGCCTAAAAGTCCGAGGAATCCTTTTAATTCCTTTGAATTTTTTGGTATGGGGAATTTCTTTATTGTTATTATTTTATCTGGGTTGGGTTTTACACCTTCTGGGGTGACAATGTGCCCCAAATATGCTACTTCTTTTCGTAAGAATTCGCATTTATCAATTTGTAATTTAAAATTGGAATCTCTTAATCTGTCAAATACTTCTTTCTGATTACTCAAGTGTTCTTGCAGACTTGTACTGAACACAATTATGTCATCGAGGTATACCAAACATTTTTCATTCTGTATACCTCTTAAAATATTATCCATGACTTTTTGGAAGGTAGCAGGAGCTCCCTTAAGACCCATGGGCATGCGCACATACTCGTAGTGCCCATTTTCTGTGTTGAAGGCTGTTTTAGGAATATCTTCCTCAGCCATCTCGATCTGGTGGAAGCCAGAGGCGAGATCTAAAGTTGTGAAATATTGACAACGTCCTAGCTTGTCTAGTAGCGTTGTAATATCTGGTAATGGGTATCGATCACCGATCGTAATAGCATTAAGTTTTCGATAATCGATAACGATTCGAAATTTAGGTTTTTGGGAAGCATCTAGCTTTTTTGGGACCACCCAAATATTGCTAGACCAAGGGGAACTAGAGGGCCTGATGATATTTTCATTAAACATTTTATTAATTTGATTTTGAACCTCAGTTCGGTAAATTTCCGGATATCTATAAGATTTTGAATAAATAGGAATTTTATTCGAAGTTTTTATATGATGTTTTATTTTGCTAGTGAAGGTTAGCTGATTTCCTTCAACATGAAAAATATCACTATACTCTTGTAATAAATTTAAAATTGCTTGACTCTCTTCGGAATTCATATGTTTCGTCCTAACTTTTGAAATATCAAATTTGACATTTTCTGTATAAATATTATTAAAATTAGGGTTGAGTGGTTGTTCGTATTCATCGAACTTCTCAACGTCAATAGAAGGGCTAAGATCTACTCTAAAAGCAGATTCTGAAGCATTTAAAATTGTACATAAAGCTAAATTATTTTCAACGTTTGCCAAACACTCTGGTATTTCTAGTTTTCCAATTCGAGTGTATGGTATAATTACATCACCATTTTTAACATTTTTAATATTCAATTTAATAACTTGTTCACAACGTGGAGGCACTACTATGCAATTCGTGGATCCAGTTTTTATATTGAAGTAATTTATTTTAATTTGACTATAAGGAGTGATCAAAATATTATTATTTAAATCAATATTTGCCTTAATCTTTTTTAAGTTATCTAAGCCTAATAGACAATCAAAATGGTCATGAAATTTGAAAACACAATACTCTAGATTTATTGGTTCCCTATAATTAAATATTTTAGAAGTAGGAATAAAAGTGCAGTAATTTTGTTGACAGCTTCCAAGAGCTGAAGTTACATTGAACGGTTTTCGAACAAAAGATTTCTTAAAATATTTTTCTGCTACCAGTGGTGTCACAAAAGATCTTGTGCTACCGGTATCAATTAATACTTTTAAATTTTGTTCTGGAAAAAAAATATAGGGTAGTATGCTTTCTGGGTTATTTAAGTTTAAAAGTTCTATTGTGTTTCGTTGGGTACCGAGGCTGGTATTTCTAAAAAATTATCGGAATCTTTGGGTGTGCTTTCAAAATCATCTAGATTATGAAGTTCTTCCGAGATAAAATTTCTTTGCTGATTTGAGGAATTATTTTGAAATCTATTTTGGAAATTTTGAGTGGGTCTAGATGTACTTCTAGTAGAAATGCTCATTGGAGTGGGATTTTGAAATCTTTGATTCTGGTTAGGTTTGAAAACATTCGAAACATTACCAGAAAAATTGGTTGAACTCCTATTAGGAGAATTGAAGGAAGTTGATGGATGATTTTGTGGATTAGAATTGAAATTTTTATTTGTATTTTGATAGTTCTGCATCGGCTTTGGCCTAGTAGGTGGCTGCGTATGTACCACATTATTTTGGAAGTTACTTTTATTTTTGTTTGAAAAATTCTGCGAATTTGTATTTGAAAAAAAAATTTTTGGATGGTTATTTTGACTCATATAAACCTGAAAATCGTTTGTTAGAATATTCAAAGCAATATTCAAATTTTCGGGATTTTTCGTGCGCATTAATGTACCTAAGGGCTCCTTCAAACCGCGTAGCAATACTCTGAGCGCCAAATTCTTAAAATAATTACCTAAAATATTATGTTCATGAACATTTGAATGCGTCATGAGATAAGAAATTTGTAAGTTCAAAATATGTTGAATTCTATTATAAAATTCGAAAGGTGTTTCATTACCTTGTTTCATTTCGGATAATTCAATATTTAAAGTGTAAATATCTCGTTTGTATGCATATGTATTGATTAAAGCGTCCTTGAGGTTCTCCCAAGTCTTAATATTACAAGAAGAAATATTTATAGCTGCTTCACCTTTTATTTTAGCTAAGATGCTGGACATCAAATATTCATTTTGAAAATCCCCTACATCTATAGTATTATAAAATTTGGTTACCAATTTTTCACAAATTTCTATGAACCTAGGAAGTAAAGCATTGTTGCCATTGAAGTCTGGAATCATGTCCAGGTATTCTTTTTTTAAAACAGGTAATTGTGGAGTGGCCATTTTATTTGTAAATTTTAAAGGTAAAAGTTTTGGAGAATTTAAAATTATTTTTTTCTTATTATTAAAATTTGAGATAGAACTGGAAACACTTGAATCAGAATTTGAGTCAGAATCGTCAGATGTATCAGATAAGTTAAAAAGTATATTTTCTCTATACGACATATAAAACACTTACAGTAATAGAAGAAAGATCCTTTCCATTGGCTCGAAGATGACAGGAATACACAATCTGCTCTTGAGTTTTTTCTGTCTTCTTGCACCACCAAGATCTTCTAGTTGAGCTACTCAATTCACCCAACTAAGAGTTCCAAAATTGAAATTTACACTTCACTTGGTTCAGATAGTCAATAAATCATAGAAATGAACCGACTGTTATCTACTTTAACGACCGTTTGACTATCCTACTGACTGCGCCACTTAACTATTAATTAACTGAGAAAGTGTTTTTAAAAACTAACTTCATTAATAACAACTTAACAATTTGGATTCCAGTTCTAAACTATGATTTATACAATACAAAAATGAGTTAACTAATAAAAATACGACTAAGCATAAATGGAATGGAAGTGGTAACTACAAATAATAAAAGTGATTAATAAGCTAATTATATTATGCAATCTAGGGTTAACAAGTACGGTAACATATATATATATATATATATATATATATATATATATATATATATAAGGAAGAAAGTAGTCGTTGCTGACTAGTTAGAAACGAACTAGTAAATAGTGGGGAATGCAGCAAAGTAAAAGAGAACTCTTTAAAGGTTTTCCAAGCTTTCGGAATTATTTATTTCCATCATCAGGGAAACTACAAAATTATGGTATAAATCAACAAATTCATAAAACTTAGCGAAATTTCAACTTACAACTTTGATGAGAATGGTTACTAAGATGTACATAAAATATATTAGATGACACATAGTTTAATGATTGATACTATACTAAATTAAAATATATAAAATATTACTAAAATTACAGATACATGTTTAAAATTGTTAAAAATTGTAGTACTTCCACGTGGTTAGTACAGTCATTAATTTTAGGTTAGAATCAAACTGACTGACATTTGCCATATGTCACTTTGAAGTTGGTACTGAAACTGTAATTATCTATGTTTGAGTGATGGAATTATTATTTCTATGTAAATTTTTATCTATTGTTAATAAATATGAATAGATCTCACTTAGATGGTCTATATCAGTTCTTTTATTCATACAAAATGACATACATACAAAATGACATACATACAAAATGACTGTATGAATAAAAGAACTGATATAGACCATCTAAGTGAGATCTATTCATATTTATTAACAATAGATAAAAATTTACATAGAAATAATAATTCCATCACTCAAACATAGATAATTACAGTTTCAGTACCAACTTCAAAGTGACATATGGCAAATGTCAGTCAGTTTGATTCTAACCTAAAATTAATGACTGTACTAACCACGTGGAAGTACTACAATTTTTAACAATTTTAAACATGTATCTGTAATTTTAGTAATATTTTATATATTTTAATTTAGTATAGTATCAATCATTAAACTATGTGTCATCTAATATATTTTATGTACATCTTAGTAACCATTCTCATCAAAGTTGTAAGTTGAAATTTCGCTAAGTTTTATGAATTTGTTGATTTATACCATAATTTTGTAGTTTCCCTGATGATGGAAATAAATAATTCCGAAAGCTTGGAAAACCTTTAAAGAGTTCTCTTTTACTTTGCTGCATTCCCCACTATTTACTAGTTCGTATATATATATATATATATAGGTTTCAAATTTTGTGGGGAATGCGGCAATTTGAAACCTATCTAGTTTTGGCAACGAACTACTTTCTTATATATATATATATATATTGTCTATATAATATTTGCCAACTCAGTAATGGAGAAGATTTATGTGGGGATGTGGCAAGAAAATACCAGAGAGTACTCTTTTTGAAATTTATTCCAAGCTTTCGAATATTATGTATTCATTCTCATTTTTATTTCTTGAGAATGAATATATAATATTCGAAAGCTTGGAATAAATTTTAAAAAGAGTACTCTCTGGTTCTTGCCACATCCCCACATAAATCTTCTCTCTCTCTCTATATATATATATATATACAAGGACAGGCAAAATTGTAAAAATAGTACTCTTTACACTAATTTCCAAGCTTTCGGAATATCTTTATTTCCATTTTCAAGGATAGTATTTGAGATTGTATTACAAAAGTTGTTTTATGTGGTAAATACATCTAACAATAATTTTGATTTGAATTAAAAAAAAAAATAAATGTCTAAATGATGTCAAACAAAATCGTTTGCTTATAGAATAAGAACTAGTATAAAATTATAACTATTATAACTATCCTATATCTAAAAATATCAAGATTGGTTAGGTTATCTTCTTTTTTAAAATTTGTTTGATGTTTTTCTAACCTCAAATGTTTGAAACAGACGAATTTGAAATTTTATGACACTCAGGCTCCCTATCAATAGACAAAAGGGAGCCTGAGTGTCATAAAATTTCAAATTCGTTTTATTTCACTGATTAAATATTGTAGATGCATCCAAAATTACGATTAAAATTTATGCCTCAGACGTTGCATGTAAAAATTTAATACCATTTAATTTGTGTACGTGAAATACTTGTTTTTGACCATTATCATGAAATATTCACTGTTTTCCATTAACTTATACCCTAAATGTGCTATATCGTTTGAAAGATTATTAATTGTACTAACAAATTGTGAAAAGGCTTATAGGGTGATTATTTAAAATTTTTGAGATATTGCTTGATTTGCATTTTGTTTCACCCTGTATTGAAGAAGCCACAAATAAAAAAAGTAATTAATACTGAGCACAGCCAATGATATGTGAATCACAATTGAATACAAAGAGATTTATTTTGATTTACTGTTTAACAGAGTGTTAAAGAGGAGGTCTTTTTTACCAATAATTGGCCATATCCTTTTAAAACACCCATATAATATATTAGAATGCTATATTTTTGTCATCATGAAATATTTACTGTTTTCCATTAACTTATACCCTGAATGTGCTATATCGTTTGAAAGATTATTAATTGTACTAACAAATTGTAAAAAGACTTATAGGGTGATTAATTTAAAAAATTTGAGATATTCCTTGATTTGCGTTTTGTTTCACCCTGTATTGAAAAAGCTACAGATAAAGAAGTTATTAATACTGAGCACAGCCAATGATATGTGAATGATAATTGAATAAAAAGATCTGTTGATCTATTTTGATTTACTGTTTAACAGAGTGTTAAAGAGGAGGTCTTTTTTACCAATAATTGGCCATATCCTTTTAAAACACCCATATAATATATTAGAATGCTATATTTTTGTAACGCTCTCGGTGAGATCTTTTCGATTCTCGAACAAAATATAGTATCATCCATTTGAAAAAATGTAAGTTTGTGCTGCTACGTGGTTTTGAAACACCCTGTAGAAACGGAAGTATTTTCAAAATGTGCCCTCAGTAACTGTATCAGCTCACACAAAACCTTAGAGTTATCTCCTACCACAACGATGTAATCCTCCGATGTCAGAAGATTGCCCCACCCTGTATATATAATCTACTAAATTATTGGGGATTCCGTCACAATCTGGGATGGTTAAGAAATAAAACTCTTTTTTACTTCTTCCAAGCTTTCGGATTTATTTGAATCCTTTATCAAGGCTAAAATATGAACAAGTTCTTATTACAGGTAAACATTATGTATAATAAATTTAAACTTACGTGCAAAGTGAGTTTGTACAAATCAAGTAAAAAATCATTAAAAAACATCAATAGATTTTCCACTATACGTGGTAAATAAAAAGGTTACATTTTGAGAAGTAAATTATAAATCTAATTGAAGTCGAACATGAAGACAAAACTTTTGTAATTAAAATTCTTAAGTTTCTTATATCTATAAAATAATATTTCTTTTCTTTATTGACCTGTGTATTTCAATATTTAATAAACAATCTGAAATTATTAGTTGTATTTGACTATGAGAGTTATTTACGGGGGTTTATGAAATTTCTAGTATGAAGATATTTTCAAATGTATAAAATTTTTATTTTTTTACTTTTTTAAAATGTTACCTATTCAACTTTATCAATGACAAAACCATGGCTCATGCAATGTCTAGTTCTTACATCCATAAGTTTGTCATTCTCATGGACATAGAAACCAAACACCACCTATTTACCATTGTTCTCAAACATTATGTATCGCACATCTCGAGATCAATTACTTTGCCACCAATAAGGATCCAAAGATATGCGATATCCAATCTGAAAGAAAGTGGCCATGTCAAAGACAAAGCCAAAATGAACAATAACTATTATAAATAGTGTTAATCAAAATTGTTACCAAGGTCAATAAATTAATAAAATGCACTCCAAAATTCCTAATCTTCATGATATCCCAGGACAATACACAACTAAATTAGCCATTCGCAACAATCTTATCAACAAAAAACCATGGCTCATGCGACATTTAGCATCTAAATTCATAAGTTTGTCACTCTCATGAAGATAGAACCCAAATATCACTTTTATTACCATTATTTTATCTTACTGTCTACCACTCATCACACAATCCATTACTTTGCCACCAATAAAGACAATGCAATATGTGATACCAGCAAGGAAAAAATTGGCTTTGTTGAAAAGAAGGTTTTAATAACCGGAACCTATTGATAATGTGATTATGCTAATTTCTAAATAAACAAGACTATTAAATTCACTCTATTATATTGTCTCTAATGATGTATTATTGAAATTATTACTATCTTCATTCATTTTAAGTAAAAAGGAATAAGTATGTATTATATGATGTGTGTCTCTTTTTTTATTTAAGGAGTTGATATCTAATACTGTTTGGAACATCTCTAAACAATGTCCTTTAAAGTTGTGTGATTCACTGTATACAATTGAAATGTCTTTAAAGTTAGCTTTATGATTTAATAAAATGTTATGTTCAGCTAAGGCGCAACTTTGTTTTTCTAACCTGATATCATTTTCATGTTGAGTGACACGACTTTTAAGTACTCTCGATGTCTGACCATAGTATACTTTATCGCAGTCTTTACATGGTATCTTGTATACAACTCCTGATTTATTTAAAATGTCATCTTTATGTCATCATTATTGTTGTCTGCATAATTTTGTATCTAAAAAGGGGATACTTCTGTCTATTTCTTCCTCAATAGTGAATTGAATATGATTATTATATGAATTAAAAACTTGTAAAATATGTTGTGTGCTATCAATTGGAATAGCACATATAATGTCATCAACAAACTTTTTCAGAAAAGTAACTTGGAAATTCAACCCAGGAATACAAGAGTCAAGAAGTTCATCCATAACATACTGAGCAGCTATAGGTAAAATGATAGCTCCCATAGGAGCACCTGATATTTGTTTGTAAAAAGTACCATCTTAATTTACAGTATGTGGTATCAAAAATAAACTCTACTAACTCCATAAATTTATTTTTAGGAATTGAAGTGTAATTTTTTATTCTATCCCATTTATTATTAATACTTTGCTTAAATAATTCTAATGAAATTTTACTGAACAAAGATACTATGAAGTAATACACAAATCCGGATCATTGAACTTGAACGCAGACGCCTTTTCGAATAGAAATCAATGTAACCGAAAACGAATCAATAAAAGGTAACCCTGAGGTGATATAGATTTCGACGTAGATGACTATACAAAATTTAGTAGAAGACCAAAATTTGGGAAATATCATAAGAAACACTACATTGACAAATACATATTGGAGATATGTTCCAACTAGACTAAACGTAGCTGATCATGCCACCAAAAGGACAAGCGACTTCTTATTATGTGAAAATTCGAGGTGGTTAAATGGACCAGAATTTCTAATTCTACCGAAGACTGAATGGCCGCAAGAAGAAGCGGTTAATGAAGAAATCGATAGCGATCTGGATGTCAGACACATCGAACCAGTCTTCATCATGATCAACCAGATAGATTTATGCCAAGCATTACCAGATCCTCGTCGATTTTCTGAATGGTGGCGACTAGTAAGAGCCACAGTTTATTCTAGACGATTTATAAACGCCTTGAGGACAAAAAGAAAGATTACAGGAGAACTTCAAGTTGATGAAATCAACGGAGCGGAAATTTTATTATTCAGAAAAATACAGCAAGACTTTTTCAGTAAAGAATTATCACTTTTGAAAAATGGAAATCCCATTCCACCTTCTAGTGAACTTTTCACTTTATCACCAATTTTGATGGAAAACGGACTCATTCGATTAGGAGGAAGATTAGAAAACTCATCATTAGCTGTAAACACTATTGAGCCAATCATCCTAGACACACCTCATGTCATTGTTCAATTACTTATTCAACACTATCACGAACAATGCCAGCATTTCGGACAGGAAACTGTAATCAATAACTTACGCCAAAAATTTTGGATTTTTAAAGTTGTCATAACTTTGTTATCAATGAATATTTTTCCATGAAATTTTGGTCACATCTGTTAAGAGGCACCCAGAATCCAGTGGCGTGGTGATTTTTTCAATAAAAAAATCGCCAATAAACAATCTCGATTTTCGACTAAGAAAAAATATCGTAGTATGCCCTGAAAATTGGAATAAACATTTCAAATTTTGTCCCAAGGTAGACCTTTTAGTACTCGACATTTCAAAAAAAAATTATTAAAATCTGTTTACAACATCAAATTTTAGGAGGGTGTTTCCATTAAAAATGGGTCACACTGTACAAATATTTTCAGTTTGATTTTGCAGTTTTTAATTAGGAATCATTTTTTTAAACCAACCTTTTTTTCTTCCCGCCTTCTTCATACCAAAATTAACAGCTTGAATTTTTTTTTCTTGTTAACTATCTAAATACCTATTCGATTTCTATGTTAATAGATATAAGTGTTTTTGGGGTTCTATAATTATAAAGATAATGTCACAAGTTTATTCGCGGTCACTCACTATCACTCCACAACTTGAAATTAAGAACATGATGTGTTGTGAATACAATGATTATTTTCATAATATAATATGCAAATAGTGTAGGAAATGAGGTTGAAATTATTTTTGATGATTTATAAAATAACTCTGATATTTGTTACTCAATTGTCATAACTCTTTTAATATTTTGCCAATTTTAAATTTTGTTCCATTAAATCTTCCTCACTTCTATACAGGGTGTCTCAAAATAAGTACTATTATGATGTACTCTAACATGTTCATGATTAATGAACTTCCAAACTTACTATTTTTCCTATTATTTACAGGTTATTGAACTTTTAAATAATTTCAATATACAGCGTGTCCACGGATGGGTATCCTATAGGTTTGAAATGTTTAAATATTAGTTTTAGTGAAAAATGCCATTCTTTATAAAAAGTTTTGCTAGTTTCGAAACATCATAAAATGGAATAAAATTAAAGTTTTCATAAGCCCGTCTCATTTCATAGCCAGTTTTATGGAATCCGTAGGAAGTTTTGTACTCGATTTTGCTAATTATTGGATGGATGGATGGATGGATGAATATTTTCCTGGGCGACGGATGGGACGTTATAAACTAATATTTCTCCCGCCCCGATCCCCTGATAGAACCATTTGGGATTTTTTTCCATGGGGCTACTTAAAACAAAAAGTTAACGCAAATAATTTGAACCATAATATTGAAAACTTGAAACTAACCATCATTGATGCTATTAGCAATATCACCCCAGTAATGCTACGAAATACAAGGAATTTAGAAAGAGAATTGAGAGATGTTTTGAAGCTGGGGAAGGATAAATCCAATAGATGTTTTTTGTTTTCCTAATGTTTATTTCATTATTATCCTGTATTGTTATATTTGATAGTTCTTATAACTCTTGAATAGTTAGCACTGTTGTCAAATAGATATTCATTAAATAATTTGAAGATTATTCCTAAAAATTGACATTTACGTAGTACATTGTTAATGTCACCCTAGATATTAATACAAAAGCAAAACTTGTTATCAAGAATAACCTTTTTCACCTATAGTAGGTATACCCCATCCGTGGATACGCTGTATTGTATTTTAGATATATAAATATCTAAATAATAATATTAAGGGCTCTAGCTTTCACCATACCTTCTTTTTGTCATCATTGATAATAATTTCCATAACCTAACCGTTACAAAAAAATATTCGATTTTTCTGACATATTCTACAATGTATATCCTTCTGCTGTACTTGGTCATATTTTTTGAATAATTGTAATTAGCAGACAGTTGAAAATAATAAATGTTCTCATCTTGAACTCATGAATATAACATAAAATACTATAGGTAGTTACAATACCTACCTACTCCTACTTTCGCTCAAATTTTCACTGAACGCAACAATATTTTATATAGCGAATTGAAAGTAAATAAACCTACATTATCAACATCGCGATTCATTGTAGTATTATTGAAGATGTGTCAGAGATGTTTTACCTTTCACCTTTATACAAATCTGTGTTTTAAATCTTAGTTTACCTATACTGTTGCACATATTTATATACACAATCCAATACCTACGCAGTTTAAAAAGTTGTTCTATTGAAATAATCACTCATTTGATGGTGAGTTTTTTCATGAAAATTTATTTTATATAACTGTTAGGTGATGTTTGGAATACGTGACTTCCAAAAATTGTTATCTACTCATAAAAGAAATATTGATATGGATGGTTACATACAAGACTGCTTAACAATTATGTGTATGTCATGTGACTGTAGGGAGTGAGAAACGCAGGTAGAGGAAAATTGTGGAGAGGTGCCAATTTAAAAAATACTTTTGATTCTAATATTTTTTTAATTATGTGAATTCATAACAATGAACTACCGATAGCGATATCTCAATATCTGGTATTGAAAAAATATTAACAGATACAGGAAATATTCTTTTAAGGCACATCAATCAAACAGCTATGTAGTAGGTGAAATTACAAATTTAAAATTTGAATTTCAACTGAACACAAATGTAGTAGACTAATTCTTATACTTTCGGCAGTTGTAGAGCTCAGAACCCGATTACAATATAATCTCCTTTCGAACAAAGATAAGACTAGACCTCTTTTTTTCATGCAATATATTATTTTGTATTTAGTTATGATTTTGCTTTAAAGTTCCTGTAGTTAGATTAAATTTTATTTGCGCATGCGTCTGATTCACAGCTCCTGAAGATTATACCACAGAGTACACCATCTTGTACTCTGTGATTATACAAGCTCTTACAACAGTTTTTAAATTGTTTGCGCTTATCGTGGAAACTGCTTATTAATAGTCATCAAACTGTCACGAATTGTTGTTGGAATGCGAAAATGCAGCTGTGCACGTTCATAACAACCACTGTTATCCAGTCATTATGTCGGAAAAAGCGGGTTAGAAATTCAAATGAATCGATAAAGTCAAATTTTGGATATACGTGGGGGGCGGCTGAAAAAGCTTAAGTTCAAATTGTCGACCAAAATAACCTAGGCTATTCGCCATCTTGAAAAAAGGGTTGAATTCAGTTTTTTCCTCATAGCTCGGTTCCCCGTTGAAAAACGAAAATTTGTATGCAATTTTTTTTTGTTATTCTACAATTGGACTCCTATACATTTTTCACGTGTCAATAATCGTTATCGAGATATAGATTAAAAGAAACATAAATTTGGGGAAAAAAATTGTATTTCGATATTTCCTCTTTTCTCGCCGAAGACATCGAAAAATGTTCAGGATGAAACTTGTAGAGCGTGTTAAGACCTACTAATTCGTTTTCTTATTTTTGGTTTGAGAGAAAAATTACGACCTCCAGCGCGCCGCAAAGTCAGTAAGACAAGCAATGGAAAATAAATTAATAAACCAGTAAATTTATATATCAAACATATGAAATTTATTAATCAAATAATTCTTATGTCATACTAGTTCATTATTATATTTTTATTGCTTAGTTACCAACTATCTAATGTCGTACTTCATATCAGTGCGGGCATAAAGTTCATTTTATGGCCCGCGCGGACACGAAGAGAATTTTCTTGCATCCAATTTCCAATTTTTCGTATTCCATGTCGTAAGCTTCTTTGGATTGTTTTGGTAACAGATTTTCGTTTTTTTTTTTACTTTTAACTTTGACACATGAAAATTATTGTGATTTTATGACATTTACGTTTGTCAACATTCACTTAGCAACGATAGTGTCTACTTACTATAATAAAATGGCAATGTTATTAATTCAAACCGGATTTTTTAGAATACTGATTTGTATTGAGATTGGATTGCAATAACGAACTAGCATGTCATAAAAGTTTGTATGTACCAAGGTCATAAACAGATGTGTATACCCTCATGCGGCTTACAAATCTTCGGGCCAGAGGCCCTCGGGCATAAACATCTTTTTATACCCTTGGTACATAAATAACTATTACCCAGCAAAAATAAATAATTACAGCTCACTTTTTTCACATGTTTTCCGACGTTTTGATGGTCCTGGCCGTAGAGTTCTTTCTCGGTAAAACTCTTTGTTAACGCTTTTGTATTTTACACTTTTCCTGCCGCCGGCCCTGCCGTATATTCATGCGCAGACCGAGACCAATCTGGTTCTCCCCTTCTGCCCGTCGGCAGCATTCTATGATTGCAAGCGGTTCGAGAATGTTAGTTCTACCGTTATGGACGGAACAAGTATATTTATATAAGTTTTATCTCATGTATTTGTAAACAGTTTTTATACTCAACAAATTATTATCGTGTTAAATAAATCCGGAGGTACTACTAGCCCTTAGATGTTCATTATTACAGTCCACTACCTCTCCACAGGGCAAACGAAGCACATGGTCCTTACGATACCGGATTTATCATTCAATCAAATTTGTTGAAAATTTTGTAGCAGGGAAGCCTTCATAGAATCACAGGTTAGTCCATATTTCCTATATTCATTCCATTCTTTCACGTTTATTCAACACAGCTAAATTATTGTAAAGTTATTCAAGGTTACGTTCGTGCGTTGCACATTTGGGGTTATTTTCACATATTTTATATATTTAAATAAACTATCTCGTTACAAGTATTATGGAGCTGTTAAAAAGTAAACGTCGTGCCATTAAGTCAAAACTAACTAGATTTGAAACTTTCGTTCATAGTGTTGATCAAAATTTTAATGATAATGGAATTATTGATGAACAAAAATGTATCGAGCTAAAAAAGCGTCTTGAAACCGTCAATTCATTACTGCATGAATTTGAATCAACTCATAATGAAATTATTAGTTTACCGGATCATTCCGATTCCGATTTAAATCAATTAGAACTGTTTGAAAACAATTATTTTTTGGTCATTTCTAAAGCAGAGTATTTAATAGAAAAGCGTACCACATCGGTTGATAATGCTAGGGCCAACACACCGAGGTCGAGGCGCTCAAGTTTAAGCAGTGTAGGCTCTGGGAATTTTGGTTCGCGCGGTAATCCGAGTATTAATTTACCAAAAATTAATATAATTAAATTTTCTGGCAATATTGAAAATTGGTTAGAGTTCAAAGCGGTTTTTCAAAATTTGATAACTGATAATGTTGAAATAAATGACATTCAGAAACTTCATTACCTTAAAAGTAGTTTGTCGGGTCAAGCGGCAGAGGTCATAAAGTCTATTGATTTCGTTCCGGGAAGCTTTCAAATCGCTTGGAGCACTTTATTGTCAAGGTATGACCAACCTAAGCTTTTGATAAAAAATCATCTAATGTCTATCGTTGAAATGGAACCGTTAAAGTCCGAATCATCACAAAAATTGCGCCAAATGCATGATTTGCTTTTCAAGCACACCACTGCTGCAAAATCTCTGGCGTCCGCGGAGCAATTGTTTGAGGCAATTATGATTTATTTAGTTTCATCTAAATTAGATTCAATTACGCTACGCGAATGGGAAAACGTATTAAGTAAAGGGGATTCTCATATTCCAACTTTGGAAAAGTTTAAAAACTTTTTAAATGATCATGCAACTTTCTTACAAAATGTCGAAAAGAAGCAAAATTGTAACGAAAGGTCTAAAATTCATATCAAATCGTTAGTTTCACAAAATCAAATATGTAATCTTTGCAACCAAGAACATTATCTGTCAAAATGTGATAAGTTTTTGGAATTGAACCCCAAGGAGCGGACAAAGAAAGTCCAAGAATTAAAGGTTTGTTTTAATTGTTTGTCAAAAGGGCATTTCACTGGTCAATGTTCTTCTAATTATAGATGTAGGAAATGTAAAGGTAAACACCATACCTTGCTACATCAAATGCAACAAGTAAGTCAGACACTACATGGGGACTGTTCCAACAGACCGTCTAGTCCAAGCGACACTAGTCAGGTCACTACGTCTTTGTGCTTAGGTACAACACAAGTTTTATTGCCCGTGGCTTCCGCAAGGGTATTGGACTCTCGAGGGAAACCACATATTGTTCGAATCTTGCTCGATTCAGGTTCACAGTCTAATTTCATTTCCAGGGAGCTCGTCAATCGTTTAGGCTTACAACTTAAATCGATTAATGTTTCTGTTAGGGGATTGAATAATTCAAATTCACTGTCAAATGCTAGATGTGACTTGGAGCTAAGAGCATGTCATTCGCCTTTTAAGTTGTCGCTCTCTTATCTTGTTATTGATGAAATCACTGGTTTAGTACCAGGATTTACTGTTCAAAAGAGTTCGTTCAAGATTCCTGATAACATCAAATTGTCAGATTCTAATTTTGACCAAGATGCTAAGGTTGATCTTTTAATAGGTTCAGTTGCCTTCTTTGATCTATTGTGTATGGGCAAGGTCCGCTTAGGCCCAAAACTCCCCGTTTTACAGAACACAAGATTTGGATGGGTCATTTCAGGTCCCGTCAGTTCTATGCGAGATGTTGATCAGGTACAATGCAATACAAGTACTTCTTGTGAAGTACAGGAACTTCTCACCAAGTTTTGGGAAATCGATTCTTATCCCCAAGAAAAGACATTGTCAATTGAGGAAAATGAATGCGAAGCTCATTATTTAGAGCGCACTCGTAGAGATGTAGATGGTCGCTTCATAGTCAGTATTCCGTTCAAGCAGCCCACTACAGTCTTAGGTGATTCATTAACTGTGGCAAAAAAAAGGTTTTATTCCCTGGAGAAGCGGCTTCAAGCCAATCCAGAGTTGTCCACTCGTTATCGCGCCTTTATGAAGGAGTACAAGGATTTGGGTCACATGTCATTGTGCCAACCGAAGCAAGAGGTTTCATATTTTCTGCCGCACCATGGTGTCCTGAAGGAGGACAGTCTAACCACTAAGTTGCGCGTTGTTTTTAATGGTTCTTCTTTAACTACGTCTGGTCACTCTTTAAACAGCATCCAAATGGTCGGTCCCACCATTCAGCAGGATCTGTTTATCATTTTAGTACGTTTTCGTGAGCATCGATACGCTATTTCTGCCGACATTGAGAAAATGTACCGGCAAGTCTTAATAGAACCAGTTCAAAGGCCTTTACAAAGAATTCTGTGGCGAGATGCGACCACAGACGAATTTGAAGTGTACAACTTAAATACGGTAACATACGGTACAGCTTCAGCTTCTTATCTAGCTATTCGATCTTTGATTCAGCTTGGTTATGATTGTCAGGAATCGATGCCTGATGTTTCTCACATCATAAGGCAAGATTTTTATGTTGACGACCTTCTCACTGGTTGTGATACTATTGAAAAGGGCATTGAATTATGTTCAAAAATTTCAAATACTCTCAATAGTGGTGGTTTCAATTTAAGGAAATGGGTTTCAAACGAACCCGAGATCCTCTCCAGTATCTCAGATAGTGATATCCATCCTAATGTACTTGAGTTTGGTAATCATGAAAACACACCAACTCTTGGTCTTATGTGGTCTTGTCAAAACGACAACCTCATGTTTTCGATTTCTGTCAAATCCGATGTCATAGTGACGAAAAGAATAATATTATCCACATTTTCGCAGATTTTCGATCCGCTTGGTCTGTTATCACCTGTTATAATAACCGCGAAAATAATAATGCAAAGGTTATGGATGGAACGATTATCATGGGACGACCCTGTTCCCCCTGATATACATTCGCGTTGGAGTTCTTATACACAAGAGCTCACCCTTCTAAATAAAGTGCGAGTACCTTGACTCTCAGTTTGTCCCAATCCTATAAGCGTCGAGCTGCACGGATTTTGTGATGCTTCTCTGCAAGCGTATGGGGCTTGCATTTATTTACGCTCAATCGATTCTGATCAGAGGGTACATGTTCACCTTTTATGTTCAAAGTCAAAGGTTGCACCTTTGGCACCTATGACTGTTCCAAAGCTTGAACTTTGCGGAGCATTATTACTGTCCAAATTGTTTAGCCAAGTTTCAAAATCCTTGAAGTCTAAAATAGGTCAAGCTTATTTGTGGACGGATTCCACAATAGTGCTTGGATGGTTAAAAACTAGTCCCAATTTGTTGAAAACCTTTGTGGGTAATAGAGTTGCCGATATACAAAGACTAACCCAGGAAGTTATGTGGAAGCATGTATCTACAAAGTCTAACCCAGCCGACATTCTTTCCAGAGGTGTTTCTCCTCAAGATTTAAAGGAATCCACCCTTTGGTGGAACGGTCCGGCGTGGCTAGCCAAGACGAAGTCTTCATGGCCTGAGTTTAATCCAATTTCGTTAAAGTTGCCAGAGTTTAAAAAGGACACTCAATCGTTCTTGTTAACCAATCAAAATTGTTTCCTGTTTTCAAGATACTCAACTCTAACAAAACTTGAAAGAGTTACAGCTTATTTGTTAAGGTTTCGAAATAATTGTCTTCTCAAAAGAGATGCACGCATAGTTGGGCCCCTCACTAGGAATGAATTAAACATTGCATTAATAACGTTAGTAAAAATTTCTCAGCGAGAGTCATTTCCGGATGAATTCAAGTTGTTAAGTGCTTCAAAAAATTTAAAAGCTTCCCCCCTTCTAAAATTGAATCCCTTCATTGACCCTGATGGCGTTATACGCGTGGGAGGAAGGCTAAGTCATTCATCGTTTTCATACGATAAAAGACACCCAATTGTCCTCTGCGGCAAGAGTCCATTTTCGCGATTATTAACCGAACGAGAACATATTCGCATGTTACATGCTAGTTCACAATTATTATTGTCTTCATTAAGAAACCGATTCTGGCTTACCTCAGGAAGGAATTTGACCCGTCGAACTGTTTATAAGTGCATCAAATGTTTCAGATTTTCGTCTCAAACTCCTAAACCAATTATGGGCAATTTGCCTCCTGATCGAGTTAAGCCATCACATCCTTTTCATACAATCGGCGTTGATTACGCTGGTCCACTAATTATTAAGGATCGTCGTGGTCGCGGAGCTAAAACCTCCAAAGCCTACATATGCCTTTTTGTTTGTTTTTCGACCAAAGCCGTTCACATTGAATTGGTGACGGACCTTTCTACTGCTGTCTTTTTACTTGCATTTCGAAGATTTGCTTCCCGGCGTGGCAAACCTTTACGCGTTTATTCTGATAACGGCACTAATTTTGTAGGCGCAAACTCAGAACTACATGATTTAGCAAGATTTCTAAAGAATGAGAATAATGCCATTTGTGAAAAAATGGCTCTTGAAAATATTGACTGGCATTTTATACCTGCCCACAGTCCACACTTTGGTGGTTTGTGGGAATCCGGGATTAAGTCTTGCAAATATCATTTAAAGCGGGTCGTGGGAAATTCACTTTTTACTTATGAAGAAATGTGCACATTTCTTGTTCAAATAGAAGCTGTGTTGAATTCCCGTCCCCTTACTCCCTTGTCCTGTGATCCAAATGACCTTGAATCCCTAACACCTGGACACTTCTTGATTGGAAGGCCTTTGACGTCATTGCCTGATCCTGACGTCACCCACGTAGTAGATAATCGTCTCACCTACTTTCAACGCATCCAATCTCTTCATCAGCATTTTTGGAAGAGATGGAGTAAGGAATATATCTCCGAACTCCAGCAGCGCCATAAGTGGAAGCAGCACTACTCGGACCTACAACTTGAAACTCTCGTTCTTATTAAGGACGACAATTTGCCGCCCCTCAAGTGGAATTTGGGAAGAGTCATCGAAGTACATCCTGGTCCAGATGGCATCAACCGTGTTGCCACCATAAAGACACCCAGTGGTTTAGTGCGTCGTGCATTTGATAAACTGTGTCCCCTCCCAGTGCGTGATTGACACAAAACTAGTTGTTTGTTTATTTTTATGCGCACGAACTATATTTTGCTTAGTTATTCTTAAACTTGTGTCTCTTTATTTGATTTTATGTAAACTACAAATTGATCATTTGTATTTGTCGTTCTCTTTTGTTTGCTTTATGTATTTATTTTTTGATTATCCTTTGTTGAAATCCTTCGCCATTTCAAGGCCGGGGGCATGTTAACGCTTTTGTATTTTACACTTTTCCTGCCGCCGGCCCTGCCGTATATTCATGCGCAGACCGAGACCAATCTGGTTCTCCCCTTCTGCCCGTCGGCAGCATTCTATGATTGCAAGCGGTTCGAGAATGTTAGTTCTACCGTTATGGACGGAACAAGTATATTTATATAAGTTTTATCTCATGTATTTGTAAACAGTTTTTATACTCAACAAATTATTATCGTGTTAAATAAATCCGGAGGTACTACTAGCCCTTAGATGTTCATTATTACAGTCCACTACCTCTCCACAGGGCAAACGAAGCACACTCTTCAATCGCAGGAAAAAAACTATACTCTCCAAATAGTTTCAAGCATGATAAGTCTGATCTTGAGAACATGCATGTTTTGGACTCGTGTTGTATCGAACATACTTTTCTATTATACCGGAAACCAGCTGCACTTACGATTAGTAATTTTTTTTGATCAGATAATTTTTAAATTTGATAGTTCTAAGGTACTTCAGTTGATACTCAGTCGATGATGTGTCGTTTAAATAGTGGTGGATGTGAGAACTTTTCGATTCATATAGGGCAGAGGACAAGTCCATTGAGTCAATATTTTTAGCAAAGGTTTTCAAATTTTTATAAAACTTACTTTGAAGTGTCTACAAACGAAATACATGTGACTATGTGATTTGAAAAAAATACAAAACGACAAGAAGTAAAGCTCGGCGAAAATGATTTAATGCTGGAGGGATAAAAATATATGTGTAACCTTGGAAGTCACAGCTAACTCTGTACCTACCATAACTACCGGTTTTTCACAGAAACGCCGATCATATTCGTATTCGGCAGCTCAAAATACGTAAGAATATAATTTTTTTATGCTTGGCACACAACAGCAGGTGGTTATAGCCTAGTCATATAATATTATCTCTCACATCCGATCTGTTGATGCCGAAATTGTTTAAGCAATTGCAGGGATTTGTTATTTTTCAACCGGACAAATGTTTTCTATAATCTTCATTGTAGTGCCAATAAAAAAGGCCCAGTGAATTTTCACGATAAAGTTAATATTTTTAGAGATATGAATTCTTAATGGTTGGAAAAATCTTAAAGAGGATTATTCAAAGTATCCCAAGATATAATTGATAACGAAGCTGTTTCTCTTCCGAAAGATCCAAGTAGGGGAATTGAAACCAAATCTAATGCTTTAGTTAAAAGATTATATAATAAGAGACAAATAGACAAAATTACAAAGAAAAAATTAAGATCTTATAATTCTATAATTGCAGAATTTTACAATCGTCAATCTTCCCAAAACTCATAAACCGACCTTAACTATAAGACCCATAGTTGCATCCATCAAGTTCCCAACTGTGTTTATTGCTACTTTTCTCACTAATATTTCGACAAAAGCATATGCTGATAATGACTATTTTATTAAGGACTTTTTTCAGGTGTTTGAACTATTTAACAGTAAGATTCTTCCTCAGGACTATGTTTTGGTCAGTCTGTATGTTGCTTCACTTTTTAGTAATGTCTATTTAAATACTCTCGTACGGTCAATACACAAACATTGGTCCTCAATCAGTGTTGAGTGTAATATCGACCTTGATATGTTCATTGAGTTGATTGAATTCCTTCTCAGTTCCACTTCTTTTTATTTTAATAATAAATATTATAACAGTTATTTATGTACCAAGGGGTTGTCAAATTTATGTCTTTTTTGCTTTGGTATATGCACTTGTGCCTTACTACCAAATATTTTCAAGTTGTATAGGTCTACTTTTTCGTTTGTCCAAACTTCTTCGGGTACTGCTTCCTTCACAGCAGCGGTTGGTGATCTATTCTTTAAATAGATGGCGGTGTTAATGGCTTCAGCCCAATATCGTTTTCCCAAACTTGCATCAAACAACAGACATCCGTTCCGCTACTCCGTTTTGTTGTGGAGTGTATGGAATGGTTGTCTGATGAATTATGCCGTGAATTTTTAGAAAATTTTTGAAATCGTTATTGACGTATTCTGAACCATTATCACTTCTGAGACGTTTCATCTTCTTTCCTGTCTGGTTCTCTACCGAAGCTTTAAAATCTCGAAACTTACATAAAACTTCACTTTTTGTTTTCAGCATATGGCCAAAAGTTTTTCTGCTGAAATCATCAACAAAAATTAGGCAATACTTTGCTCCACCCCATGAAGTCTCTTCCATCGGCCCTGCTATGTCGCTATGGATAAGTTCTAATAATTCATTTGATATTCTCGAACTTTTTCTGGGAAATCTTTGAGCAGTCTGCTTTCCTTCAATACATTGAATACAAGGTTCATTATTTTCTTGGCCAAAGTGTAAGCCTGTTACCAAACTTTTCAGTAATCGCATACGTCTTCTGTTCAAGTGACCTAAACGCTTATGCCATATCATATGATCTGAAGTAGTGGCAGATAACGCCCTCACTGGTACTTTATTGCATGTGTCAGCAATATATAACCCATTTTTCAAGTGTCCAGTAAATTCTACTTTTCCTTTGACAAAATAATCTGATTTATCGTAGACTTTGCAGTCAAACTTATCAAATGACACAAGATCCTTTTCAGTCATAGCGTTCACTGACAAAAGGTTTGTTGATAGGTTGGTACATACATACATCACATTTTTAACTGTCTTTGTGACAATATATTTGTTTTGATTTAGGTTAACTGTCACATCTCCCATACCATTCGACAAAATTTCTTCTCCATTCGCAACTGAGATATTAGTTTTCTTAGTTTCATTGAAATTTATCATCCAGTCATTGTTTGGAGACATATGTGATGTGGCGCCTGAGTCGTAGTGAGTAATTTTTTCTTATACCCTTTTGAATTTTTATCCTGATCTTCACGTTTTGGACAATCTGGCTTCTCATGCCCAATTTCTCCACAGAAATAACATTTCAATTTCTTTTTCAAGAACTTTTTGTATGAATTCTTTGGTTGTAATGCTGCCTCGCTTTTGACTCCATAATCTTGAGATTTCTTTCTTGCATCTTCTTCTATGAGCTTTGCCACTTCATCTGATGAGAGTTCTGTAATTATTATACGTTAGGGCCATAACCTTAGGTTCATACTTTGAATTCAGACCATTCAGCATAACAAAAGCGACAAAATCATCATCTATGTTCACACCAATATTTGCTGGCTTATAAACTGTAGACATAATAACATTGATGTATTCTTCCATTGAAGTAAATTCGTCACGTCTCATTCTGAATAAATGTCTTTGTAAATCGAATCTTCTGTTCATATCTTTCGATGCAAAAGCGTTAAGCAAATTATCCCAAGCTTGTTTAGACGTCGTGGCTTTACAAACATGTATGTAACAAGTAGGTTTCACACTTAAACATATTTTTCTTATTGGTGAACCCTTTCACCTACTATTTAAAGCACGCCCCAGCGTGTTTAAAACGAACTTTAAAACACGCGCGTTTTTTAAAGTTACCATGGCAACATCAACATCTCGAGAAACGAAGTGTAATGCATAGATAAAAAAATACTTATAAATGGGAAACTGAATCGTGGCGCCCTCTATTCATACGGGTGGCGCTACCTTGAGAGTCCCGTCAGTATCTCTGGCACAAATCGGGTTGTGGACTTCGCTAATGGCCGAAAAAGAAGATTCCTGTGATTTTACAGTTTTTTGCGGTATATTCAAAATTACTGTAATTTTACTTTTATTGCAAAATGACATTTACGATCAATTTTTTGATATTTCATTCGAAATTACTCAACATTAAGGTATTTTTCCGTGAGATCCCGTTGATGTGAAGTCGGTAACAGAACGGTTATACCCCCACCAAAGAAATTTGAAAGGTTGTTATCGTTCATGATCTCCCGCGAAAATAAACCGGTTAACCGGATAGATTTAACTTGACAACAATAATAAATAAACATAATCTCAATAAAAAGTGATGAGCTACAAATTGTTTCTATCGTTTGAAAAATGTTTTCTTTAGTTTTAACTATAATTGCCGATTTTTTTGATACTAGCCTTCCTGTAGTTATGTCATCACAAGTAACCTTGCATAGTTCAGTCAGGCTACGAGTATTTGGAATGTTTAACTTCAGCCAATACTAAAGAAAGTCCCATAACTCACCATTCAACAACTCGTTTGCTGTTAATATATCAACAATAACGTGAAAATTTTCACCTCGATTATTTAACATCAATTCTACTTGTTCCATTGAAAATTGAAGTGAATCAAAGTAGTTATATATTATTTTGTTGTCTCAGATATTATCTACCTAGATAAATAATTGTATTATCTAACCTCCGTGGATATTATACATAAAATAATAAATTATCCTAATTTTCAAATGCCACTCCTGACAATTAAATTTCTATAACCACCAGTAACCATACTCCTGGATGCGGGAACTGAGAGAGATCCCGTTTTATAATTTATTGCGTCACAAATTACGTCATTAACATACTCCCCTATTACCGTTCTATCGCAAAAATGCAGTGGGAACTGAATAACTGTTCCCGTTATATCAACGGGATCTCGCGAAAAAATACCTTTAGATTGATATTAATAACAATGAAAAGTCAAGTAAAATTGAATGAATGTCTAAAAATGGATCATATTATAATGCCTGAATTTAGAAAAATAAAGCAATAATCAACAAGTTCATATATTTTATTGATTAAAAAAGTATACAATAATTGACAAAGTTTTTTTGCATATTTCAATGACAAACATGAAAAAAAATAAATGTTAGGAAGTTCAAAGTTGTATGGAAAAATAACAACTATACTTCTGTCACTTTCTATTTAATGGAACATGTTTTTTAATGAAGATAAAGCTTACCGTATGCACCTCACATTACAGTCTTTTACAAAACATATTCTTAACATTGTCTCTTGAAGTAAAAGTCCCACTATAAACAATAAAAACCAAATACGAATACTCAACACACACACAAATAAGCAGTTGTCAGTGGTTGTCAGGCTAGGATGTCAGCGCTAATATATATGTGGAAGAATGTGCAATTACTACTAACGGCGTTACAGTTTTCATTAAACTACAAATTATTGTACTGACGGGACTTTTTATGTGGCCTCACCCAGCAGCACCCACGCGCCTTCAGAGATCCCCTACCCTGGTGTAATGTTTAATGGTCTAAATGTCTAAATGACAACTATTTTTATTATTGATCTGACAGGAGTAGGTACTTTGTAACGTCAAAACCTTTATTTGAACAATATTTAACAATTTCAATTTCATAAATGGAAATGGAAAGTGCAGGTGATATTGTTTGAGATATTAATATTTCGATTTATAAATTGGAGGAAATGGTATTTAATTTGATACTATTAACATTTCCATGACAACACAAGGTGAGCTAATGTCATCACAAATTCAACCATTTTACATTATCAGTTATTTCTATTTCTTTTCCTTGTAGTAGTAATAGATACCAGTATTTAAGATTTCAAAGTGCACCAATAAAAAAAAAATAGCGTAGAGTATTCGTGGATAACTGGTCTCTAAAACACTATCTCTATTTCGAGCACTCCGGCTTCGCCGTCGTGCTCCGAAAATCGCGCGTGTTTTGAAGTCCTTCATATCCACTTATACCTTAATATACTATTTGCCAATGCTCTATTATCGATGTCTTTATTCGCAGCATTTATTGTACCATTGGAAACAATATCCCATAAACCTTCCAATATTAAGCTCATTCTCATGGCAAATTTCCATGATGCATAACTCGCCTGTCCTTCTAGCTTGTCTATATTCGGCACAGATTATTAATTTTAGTTACCTTTCACACCTGGTACCTGCCCAGGTGTCACTCGGCAAGCTCCACAAGCGCGCGGGTATTCTGAGCAGACACTACTGAGCAGACACTACTGAGAACATGAGGTTTCGTTTATGTGAAAATAAGTTGTGTCTTATCGCTCTGGGATCTTACTCTAATTACAGTTTTAATGACAACTTAACAACTTGTTAACAACGCCATTGTTTTGTCACAATCTATATCAGCAATAGACATAAACAGTACACTACATTTCTCTCCCTACTTAAAAAGAAAAACTACTTACTTAGAAATAGAAACTACTTACTTAGAAGTCTAATTTTTTTGGAGGCTTAATAGTTCTACCTGAACAAGTATTAATAAACAGTTTGGGAGTTCCATACTGAGCAATATGTGATGGGTGACTATCTTTTATAAGTTTTGGTGATCGCTTATCAAGTTGCTCAATTACTGGAGCTTCCATGCTCTTTTTAGGTATGTTGGACATATTAGGTGGGCTAACCTGTACAGGTGAATTACTTTCCAAGAAAATATTAAGATCAGGAGGCAAATAACTATTACTCTGGGCTACATGTTTAGACAAATTCTGCAAATCTCTATTTGGTAACGTACCTTGTGTACCAGAGACGGAGGAGAAAGTTTCAGGACACATACGGATATCATAAGCATGCACAAATTTTATGTTATGATCAACCTGAACTAAATAGGTAGAGTGGCTTATAATTTTCACAATTTTTCCTTTTTGCCAGATTTCAAGTTGAATATTTTTTACAAATACCAGTTGATTCAAAGAATATAATTTAGTTTTCCTAATTTTGTCTACACTTGAGTCAAAGTCAGTACTTTTATTATTTAAAGAAGGCTTTAAAAGATCGAATGGAGTTCTTGGTCTTGTTTTAAAAATGTTTTCGGATGGTGAAACACCTGTAGACGTAGAAGGTGTATTTCTATGAGTAAAAAGGAAATTATACAACTTGGTTTTTAAAGAATATTGACTAATTTCCCCTTTTTTTTCAAAAAATGAAGTTTTTTCCAGATTTTTTTTAACAGTTTGTACGCTTCTTTCGGCAAGACCGTTGCTCTGTGGATGATATGGTGGTGGTTTCAGTGGTTTGATTCCATTTGCCTGACAAAAGGCAAGAAACTCATTCGAACTAAAGGGAGAGCCATTGTCTGAGACTAGTTCGACAGGCAATCCAAAAACAGAAAACAATTCTTCTAGTTTCAAAATAGTCTCTTTAGCATTAGTGCCACATTCCATTAGTTTAACATCCAACCATTTAGATTTATCATCAACAAAGATTAAAAATGTATGTTCATATTTATGAAAAAAATAAATATTAACACGGTAAAAATTATTTAATGGTGTTGGCCAAGACAATAAACGACTGTTATTTGAAACGTTTTGAGATGATTGACAAGTTTCACATGAGCTTGTAAATTTTTCAATAGCATTATTGATGTTAGGCCACCAACAGTAACATCTCATCAACATTTTTGATCGAACTATGCCTAAGTGTTGTTCATGGAACAGTTGTAAAACTTCTGTTTGGAGAGATTCCGGTATAACTACTCTACAACCTAACAAAAGGCAATTATTTTTCATCATGAATCACACTTGGCCAACCAGATTTTGTGTAGTCTATTACTTTTATCAAAATTAAATCTTCATAAGTTGCTCTAGAGATGTCATCTGAATGCAAGGGAATACTATCAATCAAGTTAAATGAATATAAAGTACCAGAAATTTTAGTGTCACAGGGCATTGGTAAGCGTGATAAACCATCAGCATTAGCCACAGGTTTACTTTTTTGTATTGAATATCATAGTCATAGGCAGCTAATGTAATAGCCCAACGAGTTATTCTCGAAGCTGCTGTAACCGGTATACCTTTGGTTCTGCCAAAAATAAACTGTAGTGGCTGGTGATCAGTGATTAAAGTAAATTTTCTGCCAAAAATATACCTACTTATGAAATTTTTTTAAAGCAAATAATAGCTAAGCTTTCCCTTTCCAAATTTGAATAAAGGTTTTCTGTTGGTGAGAGGGTGCTGGAAGCAAATAAGACAGGCTTCTCTTCACCAATAGTACGGTGGATAAGGACTGCTCCAACACCATAGCCACTGGAGTCACAAGTTATATAAATAGGTAAAGTTGGGTTAAAATGTGTAAGAACATTTTCAGAAGTAAGCAACTTTTTACTTGTTAGAAATATGTCTTCACATTCCTTGGTCCAAGTGAACTCAACACCTGACACACAATTTATAAAGAGATTTGAATGTGCTAGAAAGCATTGGAATAAATTTACCATAGTAATTTAGGAGACCTAGATATGATTTTAGCTGTGTTAAGTTTTCTGGTGAAAGTGCTTGTTCAATACACTCAATTTTGGTTTTTGTATTCATCAATTTTGTGACCCAAAAACTTAATAACATTTTGATAGAAAACACATTTCTTTTCATTAATTTTAGCATTATATTCTTCCAATTTTTGCCTAACAGACTCAACATTCTGATGACATTTGATTAGTGAAGACCCAAAAATCAGAATATAATCAATATAGCATTTGACATTTTGCAAACCGGATAAAATAGTTTTCATTACAGATTTAAAAATTCCCGAAGCAGAGCTTATGCCATAAGTTAACCTATTGTAACGAAAAAGACCTAAATGGGTATTAATAGTAAACAGCTCTTTGGAAGATTCACTTATTTCAAATTGTTGGAACGCCCCCTTAAGGTCCAAAACAGTGAAGTATTTGCTCCCACTCAAGCTCGCGAAAATATCATCTGGTAAAGGTGATACACAATGTTCACAATCAATGACTCTGTTAACGGTTTTTTTTTTAAGGTCAACACAAATCCTAATGTCATCTGTGTTCTTTTTAGGAGCTATGACAATAGGACTTGCCCATCGACTATGACTTACTTTAGTTAAAATCCCTGTTTTTACCATATCTGACAACTCATCTTCGACTTTCGACCTAAGAGAATATGGCATGTCATAAGCACGATGTAATATTGGGTTGACATCACTTTTGACTAAAATTTCATCCTTGAACTGTTTTATGCAAGAACTGGTATCATTTTTAAAACTACTCTCAAACTTATTTCTAATTTCTGAAATTAAATCAAGACTTTTACTTTCAATTTTCAAAATTGATTTTTCTTGGCTTTTATTCGACTCCATTAAGACATTTTTCCATGCTGGATTTATTACATTTAACCAGTTACGGCCTAAAAAAGGTGTAAACTTATTGAAACTATCTAAAATTACCAATGGTAAGTTAAATGTCTCATTTTTATACTTTACCTCAACATTTATCTGACCTACTATTGATAAATTTTTACCTGTAACTGCTCTAAGCTTAAGACTAACAGGACTTATTTCACTGTTGGAGAATAACTCATTATAATCGACGATATGCATCACAGACTTACAAGCTTCAGAGTCGATTTCCATGATTAAGTCAGTTCCTCCGACACACAACTTTACTTGAAGACTTTCATTTTCCTTAGATATGTAGTTTAAACTTAGCCAACCTAGTTCAAGGGAATCGTCATCTGCATCCTCATCTGCTTCATCTTGTTGACTTTCATCATCCGATAAACCACGAATCTTGTTTTTACATAAGATAGACTTTGCTGTTTATACATGAATAACATTTCCAGATGACAGCTGGGCATTTATTGTCATCTAAATGGACTCTTACACAATGTTTGCATTCTTTTTTTCCTGACAAATTAGGTGTTAGTGGCAATGTTTGATTTCTTTAACGACTAGCATAATTTTCACTTGATGACTGAGTATTTTGACTATACTTTGACTTAATATAGGATTTCAAATATGACTTATTAGCTTTTTGATACTTTAATTTGTTGACAGACCCAGTAGATTGATTACTAAACAACTGTAGTTGATCATCAGTAAGCTTCATAGCTATTGCTGTCTTCAGAGCTATTTCAAATGTTGGCAAAGGATCGATTGTTAGCATTTTTCGCTTAATTGCGTTTGACTTCACACCATAGACTAACTTGTCTCGCAGTGCATCCAATAAAAATTATTTGAAATCACAAAACTTTGCAAGATTTCTTAATCTGATTGAAAATGCCTTCAGATGTTCTCCGCTTTCTTGAACTGCTGTCCAAAACTTTCAGCGATTACCAAACGCTTTGTTCCAAACTGATCTATTAATGCTGTTGTCAGCTCATTATACTTTTTGTCAGCTAAAGACTCAGGTGCTAGTAGATCTTTAAGACAATTATATGTTTCACCCCCAATTAAGCTTAAAGGAAGTGGAACCTTTTTTTCATCAGTGGTTATGTTGTTTACCTTACATAACTGTTCCAAACGTTCAACATATGCCTCTGCATCTGATTCTTTGCAGTTAAAATCATCAATCGTTCCAATTAAAGACATTTCCAACTTGACTTGGACTTTAGTTACAGACTGATTTTCGACTTCTAGATCACTTCAGCTTTTCGGCACGCAGAACGACCTTTTCTCGTCGCCAAATTCTGTTATGTATTGGACTTTGTATTCAATAAAACGAAAAGACTCTGAAGTTACAGTTTTAATGACAACTTAACAACTTGTTAACAACGCCATTGTTTTGTCACAATCTATATCACCAATAGACATAAACAGTACACTACACACAGTCGTGAATGTTGGAGTTCCGCTAGTACATTCGGATACGGGTGATGACATGATGTATATTGGTAACTTTCAATAAAAATAATTGAGAAAATTATTGAACTACTTATATTACTGTAACTACTTCTGTTGGCGCTGGGCCCATAACCTGTTGTTCCAGTGGTGAAATTGTACAATAATATAGTAGAAAAATCTCTGTTTTATTTTATTTTATATTCTATGACATTAACATATTCATTTAAAGAAACATTGACACAATAACTAACTATTTGACATTAGATTACTAAGATATATTTTAACAGTTTTCATGTAAAATAATTATTTCTACGTCAATTTTGTTGTCGATTTCCATTTCGGGGGAATACTGTGTGTTATGTTAGACACATGTTAGATTTATGTTAGACATATATTAGATATAGTTGATAGTTAGGAGTTAGAGTTAGGAATGTCAGTTTGGCAGGTCGTCGCTAATTTGGCAAATAACTGATATAGATTTTTTTGGAAGTTCTTTCTTTAATGGCTTTAGAATAAAGTTATAACAGTATACGAGTTTGTTATTCGTAACTTAACATGGTGGCAGCGGTTTAACGAAAGCCCAGGTGTCGGAAGAACCATCCCTGAGATAAAAGCATCAATATGAGTGATTCAGATGATATTCCAACTGTTAACGTTAGTAATCATAACATCCCTATTCAGGTGCCCTTACCAGACAAATTTAATTTTAATTCGCCCCAATCATGGCCCCAGTGGCGTAAGCGCTTTGAGAGGTTCATATCGGTCTCAGGACAAGATAAGAAGAAAAAATAAATATCTCAATCTATGTAATGGGAGAACAAGCAGAAGAAATAATGGTCCAGTTCCGTAATGCTCCTAATACATATAAGGAAATCCTTGACAGCTTTGAAGCACACTTTATTCCTCGTAGAAATACTATATTCGAAAGATTCAAATTCAACTCACGAACACAACAGCCTGGGGAGTCCATCGAATCCTTCATTACTAGCCTGCACAGCCTAGCTGAATATTGTAATTATGGTCAATTAAAAGATGAATTAATAAGAGACAGAATTGTAGTCGGGTGTCAGATAAAAAAACCAGCGAAAGACTTCAACTTCAAGCTCAGTTAACGTTGACAGACTCTGTCCTCGCAGTTAAACAAGCAGAAATGCAAGCTTCACAAAATAGAGAAATTTATGGTAACCTCACACCAATTCGATCGGTTTCAGTAGCATCCAGAAGCTTTAATAATCCTAATATTCATGGCCTTGGCTTGAAAGCAGTTTCTAAACCTCAACATTATCAATGGGAGGGAAAGGGAACTGAAGAAAGAAAGTGTCTATTTTGCTTTTTAGAAAGCCACCCCAGAGAGAGATGTCCAGCAAATAAATCAAAATGTAAGGCATGTAACAAGCTAGGTCATTGGGCTGTAGCTTGTCGCTCATCTAAAATAAGACAAGTAAACATCGAGGAAGAAGAAACAGGTGAAGTAGAAAAGTCTGAATTATTTTCAGGCTCTGTACAAGTAAATCAAGTGGGTATCGATTAAGTATGGACTTTGTCTATATATATCAGTAGTCTAAGTAAAAAGTTTGATTTTTTTATAGACACTGGTGCAGATGTTACCTGTTTTCCTGCGCATCTTCTAAAAACATCAAATTTGACTACTTGTAATAAAAAAGTTACTGGCCCATCAGGTGAAATTTTAAGAGTTAAAGGTACTTTTAAATCTGATTTGAAATGTAGCAATAGGAATCATTATTCTGAAATATTTGTTATTGAAGGGTTAAATTAACCTATATTAGGTAGGGAAGCAATCCTAGGGCTGAAACTCCTTGAGCTTGGAAGTGAGGTATGTATCAATAATATACGTATTATTGATGAGTCATATATTTTGAGTAAATTCCCAAACTCATTCAATACCGTGGGATCCTCCAAAAATGAATTAGAAATTAAAGTAAGAGAAGATATCCAACCTTATGTACAGACTGTCCCCAGAACTGTACCAATTCCTTTACTTTCGCCCTTAAAAGAAGAGCTTGATCGTTTGCTCACTTTAAATATCATTGAGCGTGTGAACTATCCTACTGCTTGGGTCAGCCCAATAGTAGTGGTTAGGAAGGGAGATAAAAAAAGGTTGTGTGTCGACTATACTAAATTGAATAAGGCTGTATTAAGGTCACATTTTCCTATAAGTAAGGTAGAGACAACATTGTCTAAAATGAAAAATTCTAAATATTTCACCAAGCTAGACGCGATATCAGGGTTTTATCAAATACGTTTGAAAAAGGAAAGCTACAATTATACTTGCTTTATAACCCCTTTCGGCAGATTTATTTTCAAAAGACTACCTTTTGGTATAAACTGTGCGCCAGAATACTTTCAATGCGAACTATATAATATACTAGGGGATATTGAAGGGGTAGGAATTCATATTGATGATGTACTGGTGCATGCTGAAACTATCGAAAACCATAATAAAATCTTGATATAAGTGCTTGAACGACTTCAAGCTCAGGGTATTACCCTAAACAAAGACAAGTGTGTTTTTGGTGCGACTTCTTTCAGGTAAGGGTGTTTCTGTAGATTCTGAGCGGATTATTGCTATAGAAAAATTCCCTGAGCCATCTAATAAAACTGAGCTCTTACGCTTTTTGGGTATGGTCAACTTCTCTTCTCGGTTTGTTCCTAGAGCCTCTCACGTCACTTTTAAAGAAAAATATCCCATTCGTTTGGGATGTTTCCCAGACGAAATTTTTCAAAGAAATAAAGAATATTCTTAAAACAAGTCCTTTTTTAGCATACTTTGATCCCAATAAGAAAATAGCTATTTCAGCTGATGCTAGCTCCTATGGACTAGGAGCTTGTCTTTTCCAATACAATTCACTTGGCACCAAGGAAGTCGTCAGTTACGCGTCACGACTGCTCTCAACTACAGAGCAACGTTATGCCCAAATAGAACGAGAAGCTCTGGCTCCCGCTTGGGCATGTGATAAATTCAACGAATACATTACAGGTGTAGAGGTATTTCTGGAGACCGATCACAAGCCACTTATTCAGGTTCTAGAGACCAAACCTATCGACGAATTGACTCCTAGATTACAGAGATTCCGTCTCCGCCTTATGAGGTATGACTATCAAATTTACTATTCTCCTGGTAAAGAATTACTGGTCGCGGACGCTTTATCCAGACATTTTTCTAAAAATGAGTCTCCTCCTCAAGAACAGGAGCTTTCTAAAGAGGCTGAGGCGCATGTCGATCTCATAACCAATCACTTTGAAGCAAAACCGGATTTTCTTGAAATAATCAAACACGAACAAAGTAAAGATCCCGTTTGTCAACTGCTCAAAGAATATTATTTTACAGGTTGGCCAAATAAGAACAAAATATCCAACCTTGTCATCCCTTATTATCAATACCGTCTTGATGTTTCTTTTTGTGATGGATATCTCCTTCGAGGTTCGAGAATTATTATACCTTCTTCCCTGCAAGAAAAATGCTTGAATTTTGTCCATCAAGGTCATTTGGGAATTGTGAAATGTAGAGCGCGTGCAAAAAGTAGTATTATTATAGACAAACTTCCAGACCGCCCTTGGCAAAAGATCGCAGTAGACCTTTTTAAGTATGACTATTGGTATTTAATAGTGACCGATTATTATTCACGTTTTTTTGGAATATTTAAATTAACTAGCCTCACTGAAAACGCCGTTATATCCAGACTCAAGGAGTTATTCTCTAGGTATGGTATTCCTGAAACAGTCAGATCAGACAATGTACCTCAATTCCAGTCTTTTTTCAATAAATTTGCGATGGACTATGATTTCAAACATATAACCAGCAGTCCTTATTTTCCTCAGTCTAATGGATGTGTTGAAGCTGCAGTCAAAAATGCCAAGAGCTTGCTTAAAAAGAATGAAGATATATATGAAGCTCTTTTAGCATATCGCACTACTCCATTAGATTGCGGATTCAGTCCATCTGAGCTGCTTATGAATCGTAAGCTGCGTTCTAATTTACCTGTTCTTCCCAGCTTGTTGAATAATTCAGTGAACACTGAAACGTATTTTAAAAAGGAAGTTAAATCCAAAGAGAAATCCGCTATTAGTTACAACAAAAGACATGACGTGAAAAAAATGTCAGATCTAGAGATAGGTGATAGTGTTTGGATAATTGATCTCAGGCTATATGGAAAAGTAATTGAAATACTTCCCCAACCTCGTTCCTTTTTAATTGAAACCGAAAACGGGATTTTCCGTAGAAATAGGTGGCATCTTGTCCCCGCTCCATATCATTGTTTGCCTCAATTTCAACCGGTATTAACTCCACTACCTGAGAGCAATTTTCAAACCCCCACCCATAGTGGAGAAGTGGTGACCCCCTTTGGAGCCACAGTGCCTCTTGAGAGTCCTCTTAACTCTCACACAAGTGCAAATAGACAAGTAGTGCGCGAAGATGTCGTTAGCAATGAACCTGCGAGCGAGCGAATCTGTGATTCGTCAGCATCCACCTCCAATGCCATAGCTAATGATAGACCTACTAGAAATGTGAAACGTCCGTCCTATTTGAAGGATTATATTTCTTAACTTATACTTTTTTTTATAGTCAAGATTACCTTCAAAAAGGGGGAGATGTTATGTTAGACACATGTTAGATTTATGTTAGACATATATTAGATATAGTTGATAGTTAGGAGTTAGAGTTAGAAATGTCAGTTTGGCAGGTCGTCGCTAATTTGGCAAATAACTGATATAGATTTTTTTGGAAATTCTTTCTTTAATGGCTTTAGAATAAAGTTATAACAGTATACGAGTTTGTTATTCGTAACTTAACACTGTGGAATTATTTTGACAAGCCACGTCATAATAAAATTTCCCTTGATGTCATTGCTAAGGTCGCCTACATAGATATTGAAAATCGTACGGAAAGTGAAAACCGAAAGTAGTACTGTCCGTGTGACAGTGCTATATATTAAGATCCTTCACGAACATACCTAGTGCGTATTCTTTGATGGCATCCAAATACAAGGAAGCAGAAAAACATTTAAATGGACTTGAACAAGTTCTGCAACGTTTCCAATATGTAGGTTTGAGAGTGGAGCAGCAATTTGCAAAATCTTCAGATACAGTATAGTTTATTCAAGAGCACTGCATAAGTAAATAAACTTCTACACAACGATATTCCTAACACAGGCAATGCTCGATGCAAAAGAAAGCTCCACATTAATTGAACAAGAAATGATATTTTATGAGATATCGTCTCCATACAATCTTTCACTACATCTAGCATTAGCGACTGACTTTCACCTTTAATGCCAGATGGATCGAAAACACTATATCACGCACTGAGAGACAAACTTATAGTGTCTGAACTTAAACTGGTCTTATTTTTTATCATTATATAAAGGAGCGTCGCGTCGCGTCGTATCTAATGACGTGAAAACAGTGTGCACAAAAAACAAATTATTGACGCATTATGTCTGATGGCGTGGTGTGGTGTAGCATCAGAACAATGTGATCCCGGTTCAATCCACAGAAAATGCTTAGGTCGACCTTTGAGTTACAATAACCGCGTGGACTGCCACTTACTACTACTCAAGTTATCAATGAATTTGTTTGACGTTCATGTGCTGGAATAGCGAATTTGTCAGACCATAAAATTAAAATGTATATGACGTGATAAATATTAGTTGTATGGATTATGTTCAAATATATCTATGTATTTTAAGAAATACACCACACAGATAACCTGCTCATAGATGAAGCACTAGCACGTGGCGCCCCCTACGGCGGAATGTTTGTGAGGATGGCTCCACTTTGAGGGTCCCATCAGTAACTGTAAAACCTTCGAAAATGTGGTGAACAGCCGGAAAAAAAAATTTTCATAGTTTTTCACGGCATAACCAAAATAACTATATTTTTACTTCCATTGCAAAATGTCATGTATGGTCCATTTTCTTATAATTCTTCCAAAGTTACCTAATATGAGATTGATATTACAATAAAACCAAACAATTAGTCAACTTCAATTGAATGAAATGTCAACAAACCTATTATGTCTAATGCATGAAGTGGGAAAAATGGAGCAATACTCATCCAGTTTATGTTATGAACTTAACAACAATGCAATAAATTGGATTGGTATACCTCAACTAAACTTTTTTGCAGTCAAACTAAACGTTATTTTCCATGGCTTGTAAGTTTAAAACTGAACTTCTTCCATTTTGTCACTTTTTAGTTAATGGAACATGTTTGGATTCCCGAAAATAAAGCTTACACAGCTACATCACAGGCATCTGCAGCTTGTTTCGTCGATTTTTTTTTTGACCAATTGCCCTCGTGATCACGTCCTGATGTTGACCATTGTCAAGCAAGGGCTCCCTCTAAGTATATCATGGAAGGCTGCTGATGATACTTTCCTATTTCACTTGTTCTAAGTGACAGAGTGCTGTCTTCGTACAAAAAATGGCATACACATACACGTTTTTTGAAGTGACTACATAAAATAACATTCGAAAGATGTTATAGAAAGTTCGATTGAGTCGACATACAGCAATGTATGTGGTGAATATGTGTGATGTCGTCTTTGCTATGCACTTCCTGTGTGGCAGTGTACATTTTATCAACTACATGGCAGAGGAGATTGAAGACCATTATTATTCTTTTAAATACAATAGTCACAAAAAGTCTTATTTTGAGTTCTAGATATTATTATAGGTATTCCCCGTCGAACGTGTATTATCATATGATATCAACGTCCTCAAAATAAGACAAAATGATTAACAAGATCATCCATTAATGACCCCTATTAATGCATGAATTACATTACTCAAAGATTTTTCTATAGTAAACCCAAGGCACATCGTATACATTATATTTATATTGACAGTTGATGTAGGCGATCAAACATATAATAACACTTTTGAAAATGATAACTAGTATAGAATACTCCTAGTTTTTGACTAACCTGCCGTTTTATCTTATTATTCTACAAAATTATAGTGATTATTAGTGTTAAGATATCCAAAAAAGAATTGAAGAAAAACGAAAACAGTAAGATTAAAGCTGGATTTATAAGCTTGACGTTCGCGCTTGCGTCCGCCGTCGGCAGTTCGTAGCAACGACATTAGCCGTTGGCCGTTACTAAAACTATCATAACCTCAATTTAATGTGTCATATCCATATAAAACTAACAGACTACTTGTTCCAACCAACACAATCAAATGCCAATAAATGGCATTTCACATATGACGTACACCAGGTGACAGCTAAAAATCGTTTTGATTGGCTACGAACGGTGCTACGAACGGCCGACGGCGAAACTTAAAGTTTATTGAAGTCGAACGGCAACCAACGGCGGACGGCAACGCCAACGGTAGATATGAATGGTCTAAGGGGTTTTTGTACTTTTAATTAGGGACGCTAGCGCGAACGCCAAGGCCAACGGCGGACGCCAAGTTTATAAATCCAGCTTTAAGCCGGCTACTTCCTTTGTGACACTTCGATGTCATTATTTATTTTTGACAGTTCTCACCTATGGAGTAAATGGATATTTTAAGTTTCGAAATATTGAGGAAAACGAATAAAACTTATACAGTCGACGGAAAAGCTTTGTAAATAACACGAGTATCAAGAAGCCATTCAACAATCTTGAACATTAATTACAAAATATTCCGATTGATGGCCCTCATTGATACACTTGTTGGTTGAGTAACTATTAGAGATAATTTTAGAAAAGTATTATATATCAAAAATATACTCACATTATTAAGCTTCAATTTCCCTTTCAGCTTATCAGGTTTGTAGTGCCCAGACAGTTGATATAGTACTGCCCTGGAGCGTCGTCGTTCGTAGTTGGCGGGTGGAGCTTCAGGATCCAAATTACCGTTGGCGTCTGCAAGGAGGCAAGAGTCAGCAGAACCTCGGAAGCGGGCCCCCAAAACGGCCGCTGTGCACAACATATAATTGACTTGCGCACATTTATGGAACATAGAGTACAGTGCTAGACAAGAAATAAAAGTCGTGTTTGTGCAAGCTTTTTTGGGTTTACCGTATATATTTTTTCAAATATCACGTGTCACATAACACAATATTGCTAATGAACTCGCCAATTACGTTTGAGGAGAGTAGTTTGCATTCAAATGATAGGGATTACTTCAACGTCAATATAAAGCGAGCGTTGTATCTAACACCCAAACTTGGTATACTGACGAATAATACTGATGTAATTGACTGGTGATAAATACATCAATTTGTCACAGTCTAAGTTATCATAAAACCGAGTAAAAGTGATGGATACAACGCACCCATGAATTTCTGACAAAACTTTCATTCACCTAGTATAGATTGAAATCAATTTGGAAAAAAGTGAAATTGTTTGTATTCGAAAAATATATACGGAGTGGTCTGTAAGTGAAGGTCCAAAGTGGAATGGAAATTTTTGGCCTGGAAATATTACAGTCTGTCGCAGCTTCCTCTAGTAAAATATTAATAATAAAAAAGATACAGGGTGGCAAAGTTAAAATGTTAAAAATGTTTTTTCTCAGTTAATTCAAAGATTTTGGATATACAAACGTGAAAATTTCAGGAGCCTGATGAATATGATGGTGATAAACATGTTATCCGTTACGATGTATTTTCTGAAGGGTGCTGTTACTCATTGTTTGTGAACGATATCCTCCTATTTATCGGAAAATATTGCGACAAAAAGGTATACTTACCATCAGTCTAAAATGTTACTGGTTTTCGAGATATTCGAATTTTTAATTCCTCCTTCATAATTTTCATTCAATTTATTAGCACAAAAATGATAACGTTAGTAGGCGCGATGTCAGCAAATTCATTATCAACTCTAGTGTACCAAGAACATTGATAATTTCCAGAAAATTTTCCATAATCTTTCTGAAGCTTGTTGCTTTGAGGTAACAGCCTTTAGCCTTCGGCCAAGCATTACGCTTTCGAAATCTATGACAATATTATTGCAAATGTTCTTGATATATTATAGCTGATAATAAATTCGCTGACATCAGCGCCCGTTAACATTATTATTTTTGTGAAAATAAATAAAATTAAAATTATGAACTGGTGTTTGAAAATGCGAATATTTCTAAAATCAGTAGCTCTTGGGACTTAGGATAGGTATACCTTTTTGTCGCAAAAATGATGTAGTTTTGATATTTTCCGATAAGTAGAAGGATACCGTTAATGATAAATGAGCTGATGGTATAGTTATAGCGCCCTTCAGAAAATATATCGAAACTGGTATATTTATCACCATCCTATTCACCAGGCCATAGAGCCTCTATCTTGAAATTTCCACGTTCATATTATGTCCAAAATCTTCCAATATACTGAGAAAAGACATTTTTGACACTCCAACTTTGCCACCCTGTATCTTTTTTGCATCAATACTTTATTGAAGGAAACTGCGTCAGATTGTAATATTTTCGGGCCATTAAGGATCTTCCATTTCACTTTGGTCCATTACTTACGGACCAATCTGTACACAATATGCATTGAAAAAATGTTAAATGGACACACAATATGTCTTGAAAAATACAGCTTGATTCTTAGGAAATGCTCCACTTGAGCTCACTTGATGGAGGATTTTGGTTGGAAACACTTAAAAAATAATAATCCCAATATATTTGATTATTGGCAACTTAGTACCAAGCGAAAGTCTCATTCAAAAAAATTATTGCGTTTTCTTTCATAACATTGATTGAAAATGCATATTATGTATACTCAATAATCCTCATATTACATTTCATTGTTAGTACATCCGTGATGAGTAGTGGATGATTGATATTTACTCGAGCTCCCAGGAGTTTTCAATTTTCACCAGCAAAAATGGCAATGGCAATAGTGGTCATTGCACGAAACAGGTTCTCGATTTCAAAAAAAAATATTTGTACCAAATTATCAGGATACCCTCGGAATCACTAAGTATAGCTCTGTAGTTTGCGCAAACTTCTTGTTACTCCGCTATTGGCATATAAATTTGAAGTTTTTTAATGAACGCATCCATTTTCTCAACACTCTATATCTACTTCAATCAACCAATGATCTGTTTAAAAACGTTTTAAAACTGCGATGTCCCTAGATTGCAAGGATAATCTTATCTCTAATATTTTCCTCTTCTCGTAGTTTGAGATTTCAACAAGGATTTAGCATAAAAAAACTGAGGAGGTTCAGTTGGAGTAGGTTTGGTTGAGTTAGGTTTGTTTGAGGCTGGTATTCCAGCTTTGATTATTTTAAATATACAATTTGATTTAGTCGCTAGTCGGAAACCATCTGCATCTTTTTTTTTCAATTTTGTTAAACTAATGGATTATTCAGGAATGAAGAAAATTTATTTTCATTTTTTTATCCCACCCAGCATCCCCAATCACTCCATATCCAGTGAAATACGCCATTCTTCCAACTTTTACCTCACACACATTAATTACAAAAGCCATTTCTATGGATTGACACGGAAAATTCCGTCAAAATGAAGAATTACCTGCTCTGCACAATTTCCAGAATGGTAATATAGTGTTGCTGTGGTGGAGTGAACTTTTGTCTCTCAGTTGATATAAGAATTATTGCTGAAAATATGGTGAAATTAGTCAAGAGGTAGTGAAATCGGTGAATCAAACCAATAACAATACTATGAAAAAAGTCTCTTGTCAGTCAATTAGTGAATAAGAGAACTAATGACTCCATACGAACCATTCAAAGTGAACTAACCAAACCAAACCAAAATCAGATCTCGATTGGACTACTATTTTACAACCTACGCATTAGAATTCGCCTATCAGCTTTTCGTTACAGTCCAATTATTAGTCTACTTTATGAAGCCTTTGCGCAGACATCTCCGATTACGTGCCGACTATGATAGGAAGAAAAGATCCGATACTCTTTTTACGAATGAGTAAGTAGATCTTTAGACAATTTCAACATCTCCATCTCTAATATATTTCTCGTAAACATCAAATCCTCACCTCTATGGATATCAAAACACCCATACCTACTGTGATACGTCTCTACTAAAACTCAACAAAAATGAAACAAATGCAAAAGTAATGAAAATGGATTCCATAGAAAGATCTCCCAGCTATACCAATACACCCTATTTCATACAGACGCTTCCATGAACATGAACTTCCGGGAACAAACAGTCAGACACAAAAGCGAGAGAAGCAATACGAAACCTTAATTCTCCCACAATGTTTGAAGTTTTTGTTTTGGATGCAAGAGACTTCGTCAAGCAATCATTTTATGATTATTGGCAAGACCGTTGGACTGGATAAAACTCTAAGCTTCGCAGAATAAAGAAATAAGTAAGCCCACGGAGATTATTTCCGATGGAAAAAATAGAGTAAACGATCTTATCGCGCCTTAGAATTGGACACACAGGACTCTCCCACGACTATCTTATGTACCATTCCACGGCACCCGTATGAGCCACGTACCTACTATTGAATTGTGAAAAGTTCCAGTTACAGAAAAAGACTCATAACATCCCTAATCGAATATAAAAAGCACGTGGTGGAAAATACAATATGCCTCAGTTAAAAAACTCTTTGGAATCCATTCAAATATATGCCTTTTTATCAGGTGATTGCGCTGGAGCCATTTTGAAATAGCGATAATTTGAAAGTTTCGTACTGTTTTTGTTAGCAATGGCTGGGAATGCAATAATATCTCTACCAAATAATAAATTTCTTGAAGAATTAATTGATGGTTAAAATGTCACGGACGTTCACAGCAAGGGAAAAAAGTGTGCTAGTTGAGAGGTTAGCTGTCAATACTTGTATTTACTCTTGTTAAAAATCAGAAAAAATAAATAAAAATCATGATTTAATTCAAATTTGCATATAAAAGCACCTTAATCTATATAAGAATTGACTATTATAACTAATGTGATAATTAAATATTTATAAAATCAACATGACATTTAAAAAGGAGTTGAAAATTCAAAGGCTAAAATAATGTTCATACATGCTACTTAATTTCAATAATTATTATTAGTTATATCTTATAATTAAATAAATCAAAGATGTATTCAATGAAATATAAGTATGTTGAATAATAAATATTATTTTCAAGGTAAAAATTGGTAAAAAAAAAATAATATACTTGTCGATCCAAATGTTGACAAAGGAAAATGGCTTGATATTCTGAAGAAACGTGATGCGAATCAACCCGTAACTCAAAATCAAACTGTTCCTAATTATCCTCAAATTTTGCAACCGTTTCCTTCTAATGATGTGCCAAATAACTTTAATTCTGGTTCTATTTGGTTCTATTAACGTGTATCACTTTTGCATACTCCATAACAACACCGTTTAGTTGTACCTTTTCGTACAGACAACATAATTATAGTCTATAGAAAAACTGCTCTATTGAATCCTGACACTTACTACTTTACCTTTTTTACTTTTTTAAAATCACAAATACATTTATAATAGTATTTATTAATTTCAAGTTTTAGTACGCGGGCACTTTAACACTTTAACAGTACGAAAAAAATGGCTGATGCGAACGCATGCGTACTGAAAATGAAAAGGCCTATTGAAAAAAATTGACGTTTATATCAATATCACCATAAATTCACAAATAATGTAATTTTATTCACGTGAATACCATGATTCACTTCTGTAACTAATGTTAATGTTTATCAGTTTTATATTCTTGTAGAGCGCTAATAAGCCTAGGAATTGATGTGCATTATATGGATACTAAAAGAGAACTTGGAATAACATTGGCGGAATTACATTGAAAATATGATAAGTTAACTGAGAAATATTAAACTCAACCAGAGGAAAATTATTAATAAACCTCTTAGATTATGGATAAATTGATTCAAATGAGGAAAGATGGTGTATTCTGAAATTTCAGAATTTCCAATTCCAAGGAACAGTCAAAAGAAGATATTTGCCAAACAGTGTAAGACAACTATTTGATTGAGAACGTTTATTGAAATTTACGCACCCAGATATGATATTTTGCTATCTACTTGCCTGAATGAACAAGGAATCTTACGAAAGCCAAGTAGGTATAGAGGAAACAAAACAAATAATATATTGAAAAGAGAGGTTACTAGAATGGTCAGGGTGTAGCTCGCCATAAGAGTGTATAACAAAACTAATAATAAAATATCAATTATCAAAAATAAAATTCATAAAGCTCTGTTCTCATTTCATTATTATATAGAGTGGTTCTTAAATAATTGTATATAAAAGTACAGTAAAAGTAAAGTAAAAGTACAGTGAAAGCCTTAATGAAATATTAAGAGAGAAACGGGGTGTTAAGCATAAAATTTCAATTTCTGTTTTTTCACAATCACTTCAACGCTTTTTGACGTATATGCACAAAAAATTGAGATTGAGGTTTTTTGATATTAGAAATCCTACCTTTGTAACTATTCCGGTGTATTTTGTAGAGGGTGCCTCATATACCACGTAAGCAGCATAAATGTATGCAAAACTTTTTTGCTAGTTACATCATAGCGCTGCTTTTGAGAAAAATTATTGAAGACACAAAAGAAGTCACAGCGGGTGGTAAGTTCCTTTTTGAAAACTTCATTTGTTTATTTTTCACAATTTGTGATATTCCCGACAATAAAAAAAGAGATGTGAATTTGATGATGAGAATTTCGCACCGGCTATTGGAATTTACTTGAAGTAGGCTGACTTCTCCACACATATATTTTAGTCTAACTAGTTGTGTGCATGATTCGTCAAAAAGTTTGTATTACAATTTATTTTGAATAACAGATTCATTTTGAGGGATTATCACCTTCATATGACTCTTACTTTGAGTGGAGATGGGTTACAAATGGTATAAATCTGAATCAAAAGAATTTGCTATAAGGACACGTGAATGTTATTTTATTTTTTATTATGTGATATGATACTTTAAACTCTCAATAATTGAAATTCTGTCCATTTTTAGTTGTATGAGCAACTGGCTTGGTCTGAGATTTTTGTATATATCTTCTAGAAGTTCAAATAATTCGCTGGGTTTATTGTACTAGGATGCATAATTCCTACTTTTGCTAATGATACTGGATTTCCTATTTCGTACATGTTTAAAATTTGGAAAGTGATATCTCCTATAGAGGTATTTGCCTTATTACTTAGATAAAAGTCGATAGTTCCTAGTTTGCGATTTTATAAAATTTGATTATGGTTTATTTGTTGAACAGGTTTAGTCAGTTCTATTCAAGTTACCTATCTATAGAGACTGCTACAAGATTTTTTTTATTTTTTTTATTTTTTTATTTGGTTTTTTAACGTCGGCCTATTTCTGCGACTGAGGCTAATCACCGACGCCGGGAGCACTCTACCCCCAACCGGAAATTTTGGCGAACCCACTGGTGTTCCAACCAGTGGTAGCGTTCTTTAACGAGCCCAACATCCATGGACTCGGGACCAGCCGAGCCCTTCTATAAAGGCCACAACCTTTTTCAATGGATGCCTGCTTGTGTCTCCAGGGGCCATAACAGGGACTCCGAAGATTCGCATGCGCAGTACAGCCCAGTGTGGGCACTCTAGGAGAACATGGACTGACGTTTCGTCAGTCATGCCGCAACCCCTGCATAGGGAACTTTCCTCTACTCCTAAGTGTCTAATAAGGTTGTCGTAACGCTCAACGTCAACGTCTAAATTTCCACTAATCGTATTAAAAACTGAGCCAAGACCATAGATTAAGCCTCGCTTGGCTCTATTTGATTGAGGTAGCAGCTCTTTCAATTTAATTCCTATTTTACTTTCAGAGAATTTTGAAAAACGTTTATGATTAGTTATTTCTTTCCGGTATATGTTATTTTCAATGCTGAGTTGAAAATCTGAGTTGTTTCGAATTTGGATTTTTCAACTTCCATTACTGTAGGACTTATGTCTTGATAATAAAATATTGATTGAGTGATTCAGCTACTTTTGGGGTGTGAAGTTTCAGAAGTAGGAAACCAGAGTTATCATGAAGATTGCTTAGGGTAACTATTTTTAGGAATCCAAAGATTCCTGAGAGTCTGAAATGATAATAACGATATGTCAAATGAATATATTCTCCCATGTGGGCGTTTTATATTATCCATGTGATTTTTTCTATGTTTTGCAGTTGTAACTGTTTCACGTTGAGTGTAAACTGATTTTATACTAACAAACAACATCTACATATATTGCGTTGCTAACCAGAGTCAACGCATGTGATTTAAGTATATAGAAAAGTATAAGATATTAGTATATTACGTAACGTGTGCGGAAAGTGACATTTTTCACACGAGTGGGAAGTATTGTCTCACGAGCGCAGCCGAGTGAGACAATCCCACGAGTGTGAAAAATCACTTTCGCACAAGTTATGTACTCTATTTTTCCTACGACCACGCGATATACTTTTACCGAATTAGGCATATGTATAATCTTGCGTTTTTATGTAGATGTGAGAGGTTTTACATATGTGTATTTGTAAATACTTTATATGGTTTTGATTACTTACCTTTGAAAGTGGCCCAGAAAATTGTGATTTTTATGCAATGGAAAAAAGTACCTTTATAAAAAAGTTGGAATTAATATTGGTACACAAAATATAAAATATTACGAACATTTATTTCAACAACTTACAACAAACAGAACATCGGAAATAGTTTTACATAAACATTGCGGTTCAAAATTAGTTATTTACCTATTTGCTGTGAAAATTAAAAGTAAAATTATTATTAGCCCCACACTTAACTTGTTGCCTACCTGTAGGAGATTGAAAGTATTAACTAGCTATTTTAAGGATTCATTGTTCAAATAATTGAAAACGGATATTTATTGTTTCAATAACATGAAAGTCCAATAAATTGTGATATAAACACTTTTTATTTTGTATGTGTATATTTCCTCAGCGCTTATTAGTATCTTGGACAAGAACCATAAGCTACAACAGTGTGATGGCCGAGCGGTCCAGGCATCCGTAAACTCGATTTTTGACAAACAGTAGGGTGGTTCGAGTCCGGGCTCGGTATTTTTTAAAATTTTTTTTTTAATTTTAAATGAAATAACTAAATTATATTATATTATTATATGGACAAATCAACTCAGGAAATAAGCATTTCACATATACATATTAATTTGCGGAGTAAAAAGACTAGCATTTCAACATTCAATTTGACAGCTTTTTTATCCGCACACGTACGGATAAGATTTTTTTCCGTACGCGTATGAATAAAGGTCACTTTCCATAGAACTAGTCAGTGCGATATATGTCACTTTCCTATGTGGTCGTAGGAAATAGATATTATTCATGCTACGACAAATCATTCCTTTATTAGTATTAGCACAAAGCACATAAACATTAATACCCAGTTGATGATTTTATTACCATGAAATCTCAACATACTGGGGGCTAAACAAAGAAAACAATTATAAATAATAAAGTGATATTTTGGAGAACCGAAATATATTCCAGCAAATTTTATTTGAATATAGTAATTTAACAAATAGGTGATGGATGCATACTCAAGGCTTAAGAAATAATACTTATATGTATAGTAGTTAAGTGGACTGTATTTCAATGATAAGCAAACTAAGGCAATGTTAATATGGATGGATTCACCCATAATGGGAGAAACTAAAAAAAAAAATCCTCACCAACCGAGGATGAAAAACTTGGAAGTATAGTGTTTTCTGAGGTGTTGCCTTTTAGCATCCACAGTAGCCATTGGTCACCGTGCAGAATATTAATTATACCACCAAATCATCAACACCGCGGCAGGCAATGATCATCAATAATCACACCAGAATGAGTAAATAAATGAACAGGGTTAATAATAACAAATTACATTATATTATATCAGTATTAGTTTCATCAGGAGCATGTGAATTGTCACTAATGGGAAGAGGCGCTATTTTTACTATAGGCCTTATGTACGTACCAGAAGACGTTCGAACCTGCACAGCACGAATCTTTCCATCTTTTCCAGTTATAATATCCGTTATTCGTGCTAATGGCCATTTTAAAGGTGGCGAGTCATCATCTTTGACTAACACCATTTCGTTTACTTTGAGATCTTTACACAAAACTTGCCATTTTGGCCTTTTCTGCAGTTGGTTTAAGTAATCTACTGTCCAACGCTTCCAGAAGGTTTGTTGCACTGAAGTGCAGTGTTGCCAAAACTTAAGTCTGTTGTCAGGTATGGATGAAACATCTTTTTCGGGAAGAGCTGTTCAAAGGTATAAACAGAGTTTCGAAGTATTTGGAAAATATGATGCTTAGCACTTTTAATTGCAGATTCCCAAATCCCGCCCCAATGGGGAGACCTCGGAGGAATAAACTTCCAATTTATGGAACAAGTTAGTAAAAATTCGTTTATAGAAGACAAATGATTTTTTAGAAACATTTGTAATTCTTTCAATTGATTATAAGCTCCAACAAAATTTGTACCATTATCGCTATATATAGATAATGGTAGCCCGCGTCTAGATACAAATGGCTTAAGAGATGCTATGAAGGCTTCAGTAGTCAAGTCAGAGACTAGTTCCAAATGAACTGCTTTCGTAGTAAGACAAATAAAAAGTGAAATATAACATTTTACAATAGGAGTTTTTTTTAGATTATATGATTTAACATTGAAGGGTCCACCAAAATCTATTCCCACATGATGGAAAGGTCTAGAAGGGGTAATTCTGATCTGAGTCAGCCATCCTCTGTTGAGCAGTTATGGCTTTGGAACGGTGACAAGTAATGCAATTATGTATTATTCTTTTCATTTCCCTGAGGCCATCTAAAGGCCAATAGTTCAATCTGACACTGTAAAGTACGTTTTGTGGACCACTATGTCCAAGTCTTAAATGTTCTTTGCTTAGAAGTAATGAGGTGAAGTGATTTTTAGCTGGCAATAAAATTGGATGTTTCTGGTTGAAAGGTAGATCAGCGTGGGTAAGACGACCACCTACTCTTAAGATGTTGTTTTTGTCAATGAAAATATTCAAGGGAGCCAACTTTTTATCTGACAGACTTTTGTTCGATCTAAGGGTTTTGATAATATCAGAAAAGGAGGTTTCTTGTACTTGTTTTACTAAGAATGTGATTGAATTATCCAATTCTGTCGGAAGAAGAGGTAATGATGCTTTATTCAGTGACCTAGTGTTACTAACAAAACGAAGTACATATGACATAGATCCGAGGGGTAAACCGCTGGGGCATTGCGGTGTACAAATTCTGGGAATTACTGGGCATTACTGGGAATTACAGGCATTACTGTGAATTACTGGGGAATTAGTGGGAATTAGTTGGCTTTAATGGGGAATTAGTGGGCATTACTAGGAATTACTTTGCATTAGCTAGGAATTACTATGAAAAATGACCGCCAAAACTCGTCGCTAAAACAGACTAGGCAATGCAACGCATGCGTGATAATACAAAAACCGTGAGGAGTGTGTGGTCACAATCATAGGTAAACGATTCGTAGAAGAAGTACGTAGAACAAAAATTTTCATCTCCGCGGAGAACCCATCCACCATACTACAGGTTTAAGTTTTAAATTATCCCCTGCACTACCATATCAGCCACCACGTAATCGATAAAGATCATCCAATAGTTATGAAAATAGAGTTCAACTTTTTGAAACATGAATATCCATTTTTTTTATTGAACCAGAGAATTAAAAGTGCATTTGAACTTATTTTTCAACGACCTTTCCAAATCTGTCATTATTTTTCATGAACGCTATTTGGTAAAAAAGTTAGTTCGCGTTTGACAGTTTTGTACAGGAATCTATATGTCGGATCTGATAAATAACACAGTGTACTTATACAATACTTTCACGGTAAGTGTAACAAGCGGCGTGTAATAATAAGTATTTAGATTTCAAAGTTTGATGCGATCGATAGTAAATAGGCAGCACCGGTTCTGGATCATGACGTAGCACGTAACGATGCGACGTTTGGTCCACCCCGCGCACATGCTTTACCACCACCACTTTTAGAGTCAATTTTGACATTTCCAGACCTTGGCTTTTTTGGTGATTTTCTTATGGAGATTCCCATGTTAGCGCCTCCGCCATGGTCCAGAACCGGTGCTACCTATTTACTCTCGATTTTATTTGATCCGAGCTAAGATCATAATATATTTATCGCGACAAAAAATGTATGTCTTAATTAAATGTAATTCCGTGTTCAACCGTTAACCCGAAGAATTAGTTTAGCTTTAAAATGGAAATATGACGAACACATTTTATCAATAATGCCATGTACAATAAACAATAAAATAGAGTAGTAATAGTAAGTAGAATGTGAACAATAAAAAGTTAGAGTTGCTGGATTTTGCCATAAGCTACCGTACATCAGCACTGTGTGCGATAAGAAGCTGAAAGTTGACAGTAAATGTTATTTTATGCAACTTTCATGTAATGATAGCCATTAAGACACGAGCATGTTGTAGGATACGAAACGAGCCGCAGTCGAGTTTCGTATATAATATGCGAGTGTATTAATGGCCATTACATGAAAGTTGCATACAATAATTTTTTTACTCCGATTAATAAGAATTATTAGTTTAAATAATTTTAAATATAGTTACTTCTGAAAATCAAAATTATTCGACAGCTGTCAACTTAAGTGTCACTTAATAAGTGTAGCACGGAGCTATATAATTTTGGAAAATTCAGGTCTATCTGTGAAAAAATACGTATAAAATTACTTAATTAGGGAATATCTATGTATATTGCATTTGTATACTGCAAGAAGCATTAAAACATAATTAAAAGAAATAAAATCGTATAGCTCAGTGCTACACTTTCATTGCAGGGAACAGACCTAATATAATTAATTTCAGAAATGTCAACCAGGTATCCATGGCTATATTAAATATTGTGCGAATGTGGCATTCCTATTGGTTCAAATATCTGTATCATAATGAATATCATTATGACACAGATTTTAGTCTTTAAATAAGTATATTATAAAACAGGAGTAGAAAAATCAGTTTTAAAAACATTGAGTAGGTAGATATACTTAAATGTAGCTCGGTAGGTAGGTAGTTAGGTACTTCATGTCAGTGTCGTGAATTATGCTAAGGGTTGTTTTCTTTTACAATTTAAAAGTTAAATTAATAAAATATTACTGTGTATTAATTATTTAAGCAGAATTCACAATAAAAATCAAACCAAATATGATGTCAAAAATATTCAGAAAAATAAACACTAAATAAGTGCGTTACCCAAAATGAGAAAAACAAATTCACAAACCGACAAATTTGATCTGCTCGGGAGGAACCGAGTGAAGAACTATTCGGGTAGCAATTCAGATGGGTGTATGACGCGTATATTCGGTATAAACTATTATTACAGTGCCCTGTAATATTGTCATTGTCGTATTTAATAAAGTGCACTACCAATACCAGAATAAATAAAATTATTATTATTCCAACGATTTATAAGTTTTGAAAAATATTTTCCAAAAACAGTAACCATTCAACCAAAAAACATCTACTTCCCGGGCTATATACACCGACGGTTAATGAATTACACTTCTTAGTCTAACGGGGTCGGTATGATCTACACTACAAGATTTAACCCACCAATGCGCTTTATTAAATACGACAATATTGCTGTAATAATTTATTGTTTCAAGCTCAAGTAGCTTGTTGTCAGATTTTCGAGTTTTCGTTTGCATTTGTAGGTGACGATGATTACCCAGAGATTTACCCTGATAAAAAAATAGCTCTCTATTTTTTATAAACTGTAACCAAATACTTTTTCAGCTATACTGTGAAGATTTTAGTGTATTTGCGGTACGTTAATTATATTCAGTAATGGAATTAATTGGAAATTAGTGAACAATGTTAGGAATTACTGGGGAATTAGTAGGCATTGGTGGGAATTACTTGGGAATTACTAGGAATTAGTGGGCATTACTTGGGAATTACTAGGCATTAGTGGGCATTAGTAGGCATTAGTGGGAATTAGTAGGCATTAGTGCATTAAAATTAAGAGTAATGCCCAAATTGGGCATTAGTGTACACCATTTGGGTCAGCGGTTTACCCCTCGCATAGATCTAACTAATTTGGTGTAAGAAGAAAATGTAATAATGAATAACATCCAGGGATTCATAGGATTTGTTTTGGTTACTAAATATTTTTTATTCCTTCAGGGTACCTATTCTTGAAAATCATACGATCCGATGTTTCTCTCGATCGATGGGATCTATCCCGTACGATCTATCGAATCCCACGGTCGAAGTCGACTAATTCTTGAACCTTCATGTGAACGTTCAAAATTATTGTGTTGTTGCCAGCATTATTTGATACAAAAGATCTACTTTATAGTTATTTTCAGCATATTTTTTTGTACGGCTGTCATAATTTTATGTCATTAATTATCTCTTATATTTGTTATGATATATAACCAATAATAAAAAGTCTGTTTAGTAGATCAGTTAGTATTAAAATTGCATGAAAATCAGTCAGTCGAGCTTCAATCCTCGAAAAAGAAATATCCCTACAAACGGCACACTTCCAATCGATGATCATATAAAAACCTGGAGCCCCTATCTTTGTCAAATCGTACTTCCTCCTCTGCCTCCCGTAAATTCTCATTACGTACCAAAAATAATGGTTCTCCATGTCCATGATTAAACACCGATTGAAAACACTGAAAACCAGTAAAACCACTCAAACTCTCGACAAAGTATTTTTTTCAAGTCTTTTTGAGCATGAATTTGAGATTCAAAAATACAGAGAACTAACAGAATAATTACGGAATACATAGAGAAGTAGTAATTATATAGTACTTTTTTTCTGATAATTTCTCTATCACAGAATGAAAAACCATAAAATAACCTCTTTACTGCCCAAACGCCAATTCATTCAAGTCTGCTCTCCTATTTCGGACCATGCGATCCGGAGCGATTGATAATATCGGATCACCGGCCAAGAATATAACGACGATCGCTTCATGTGATCATTCGTCATAAATCTATGCCGCTCATTGTTCAAGAATAGACGTCCTGGTGGGCTAAGTATAGCTGAAAATGTATCATGACATTGAGTGTCCTGGGATGATTCCCATAAAAAACTAGGTCCAAAAAACCAAAAAGTTGCAGGGGGATCCAAAAAATTGCCCCTGGAGAGTAAGTCTGCAGGATTTAAATGAGACTTAATGTGTCTACAAGATGCAGAAGACGTTAATTGCTGTATTTGCGCAACCCTATTACAAACAAAAGTTGCCCATCTATTAGGGTTTCCTTTATTCCATGATAATGCAATCTGCGAGTCGGACCACAGAATTGAGTTGGAAATATTGAGCTGTTGAGTGATGATGTCTGTGATACGCGAATATAATTTGGCAAAGAGAACCATGGCACAAAGCTCAAGTTTGGGAATGGTTATAGGTTTGTTTAAAGGAGCTACTTTTGATTTTGAGATTAATAGTTGAGAAGAAGCAGTATTGTCAACATAAATAGCTCGTAAGTAAATACAACCCCCATATGCTAATGAACTAGCATCACAGGAACCATGAATTTCCAATTTAAAAACTTTTTTATTCAAAAGGGTATATCTGGGAATTTGAAGTTGTTTGATGCATGAAATACTGTCTACAAAAGTTTGCCAATTTTTAAGTATTATGGGGTCACTAATGTTCTCATCCCAAGGAAGTTTCAGCAGCCAAAGCTGTTGCATAATCAGCTTGCCAATAACCATAATTGGGTTAACAAGAACAAGGGGATCATAACATTGCGAAATTGATGACAAAATGTTCCTCTTTGTTGGATCGATATCTAAATTTGACGAAGGGGAAGACACTTGAAAATAGTCATCTGTGGGATTCCACTTTATTCCTAAAACTTTACAAGGATACGACTCAAGGTTCAAGTCTTTAGAAGTTGGAGCTTGGAAGGAATGATTTACCGCAATTTCCAAGGAATTTGAACAAAACTTATGAAGTTTGATACCATAGTTTCCAAGAATTCTAATCAGGTTCAGATAAAGTTTTTCTAGATCATGAATGGAATCAGCTCCTGTAAGAATATCGTCTACATACGTTTGACGCAAAAGGGCTGCTTAAATTTCAGGACATTGATCATTTTCTAAAGCAATTTCTTTAAGGACTCTACAGGCTAAGTAAGGCACACTTTTTTGACCAAAGGACACAGTCTGAAGCTGCATACAAGAAAAAATATCATTGGGAGAATCTCTCCATAAAACATTTTGTAAAAAATGAAATTTAGGATTAACTAAAATCTGCCGGTACATTTTTCCAATGTCCGCAGTCAGGGCATATTTAAAGTTTCTAAAACGAATTAAAATGTCTATAAGTTCAGGTTGTACTATGGAACCTTTTAATAACACATCATTCAATGATAGTCCTGTAGAAGATTTAGCTGAAGAATCAAAAACAACTCTGACCTTGGTACTGGTGCTCTGTTCCCTGAAAACACATAAATGAGGCACGAAGTAATTGTGTTCATTTTCTAAATTATGGAGAGAAAGTGGCACCATTTTTCCATGGCCTAGCTCAATATATTCTAAAAGCGAATTTCTATAGTCTGATCTTAAACCATGGTCTTTAGAAAGTCTTTTTTCTAAACATAAGAAACGATTTTTGGCTGTCACAAAAGAATCTCCTAATTCTTTGTGCGCATCCAGATTTACTAAAGGTAGGTCAACTTGAAATCTTCCATTTTTCAATCTTTTCAAAGTTGATTTAATAAAAAGGACCCCGCACTTTTTATAGGTAAGATGGTTCTCGGTGAAATTGTCTAAATTTTTAGTATATTGTAGTATTTGATGTACTGATTGAACGTACAGAATCGCAAAGTTGTATTTGCGGCGCCGAAGCCAAAAGGAGGAAGAGAGCGAGGGAATCGGGGGTGGCAACAACTACAAGTGCACCCCCCTCCTCCGTCACTTCACCTCCAACAGCAAAGGCACTTCCTGCGGCGAGCGCCAAGAGCTCCGCCTTGAACAAAGGCAAGGAACCGGCTGCCCTTGCAGGAAAGAGCCCCCACCAGAGCACCTCCACGGAGGGGACTCAGCGAAGGCTGAAGAAGCCGCGCACCGACAGAAATGTCGCCGCTCCTTCTAAAACCTTTGCGGATGCCGCATTGAGACACCTCAAGGTTGCTATTATAGATGAGACTAACCCGTACGGTAAGGTTACCGAAGAACGGGAGAGAATCACCAAAAACCAACTGCTAGAGGAACTGGACAAGATCATCTTCTCCGCCTCCAGCACCAACAGCAAAACGCCCACGTTTAAGTCGTGGACATACTCTGGTGAAATCATCAGAGTGGTCTGCGATGACGACGGGACGCTAGAGTGGCTGAAGAAAGCCACAAAAAACCTCAAGCCGTGGGAAGAAGCATCACTGGCGGTCGTCAGCGTGGATGGGCTCCCTAGGCTGACCAAGGCCTCGCTCTGGATCCCAGAAGACGTCCACAAGACGACATCCGGTGAAAAAGAGAGGGTGCTTGGTCGGCTTAGGGCGCAGAACCCTGATCTGACGGTGGCAAGATGGTGCACTTTCCACCATGAGGTTAAGGTGAACCCAGGAGGACACCTCTTCGTCTTCGGGATCGGAGACAAGGATATGGCTGTCCTCAAGAAGAGGTCGATGAGGATGAGCTATGCGTTCACCTCATTGACCATCAGGGTTTCGAAGAAAGAAGCAAGGGGTACCTCTGAAGACCCGAGGTCCTTGGCAGTCGAGCCACCTAAAGTGGATACTGACTCCAAGGCAACCATGGGTTCCGGAAAGGACGTTGAAGCAGTCGATGACCTGACGGAGGAGGTACCCAAAAATAGCGAGGACACCTCTCCCCTAGCGGAGGAGCGGATGGACCTCTAAAGAAAATCCAACTCCATACAACCTACTCATGGGCAAGGACGTTGGAAAAAAGGTAAATATCATACAATGCAACCTCCAACACAAAAAGGCAGCAACGGCAACACTATGTCGGCACCTTGATGTATTGGAGGATGCAATAGCTTTGATCCAGGAGCCCTGGATAATAAAGACCAAAGTTACTGGTTTTAGTAGTCTAAGGGGTCAAATTTTCAGCCTACCAAGCAATCAGCAACCAAGGACAGCTGTTTACGTCCCAAGGAAATATAGAGCCTCTTCGATGGCACAATTCTGCACCTCAGACCTTACTGCGGTTAAAGTGGAATGTCCAGATGGAAGAGGCAAATATACGGCGTTGGTACTAGCATCGGTGTACCTACCTTCAGATGCAGCCACCCTACCACCGACTAAAGAGACGGAGGTACTAGTGGATCACTGCCAACACCCAGGGCGTGGAGCTGATATTGGGTTGTGACTCAAACTCCCACCACTTGAGCTGGGGCAGCAAGGATATCAACGCCCGAGGTAAGTCTCTTTATGAATATATAATTAAGAAAGATCTAATAATCTTAAACAGAGGCACGGAGCCGACATTTATTAACGCCCGTAGCCAAACATTAATAGATATTACGCTGGCGACAGCCAAAATATCGAACAAAATTAAGGACTGGCAAGTGTCGGATCATATTTCTATGTCAGACCACCGCTGGCTGACCTACACGGTAAGCCAGGATCTCAGGACCACTGTAAAATCTCGCGACCCGAAGAGGACGGATGTAGCTCTCTACAATCGACTCTTAAAAGGTGCTCTGCGGGAAACAGAGGTCCTGACTCCTAGCAATAATGAGGAACTGGAAAGGTACACAGTATCTATCCAAAACAAAATGGACATTGCCTATAAGGAATCCTGTCCGATGAGGATGGTTCAGACAGGTGGCACGACCAATAGCTGGTGGTGCCCTGAACTGGAACACCCCAGAAAGACAGCGAGAACGACTTTTAACAAGGCAAAACGAACAACACTCAAAGAGGACTGGGGAATATACAAAGCCAACCTCAAAGAGTTCAAAAAAGTCTGCAGACAAAAGCAAAGAGAAGCCTGGAGAGCCTATTGTGAGGCAGTCGAAGACTTCCCACAAGTTTCTAGGCTACAGAAGGCGCTCTCAAACGACCAATATAAGAGTATCGGCATCCTTACAAGGGAAAATGGCGACAAGGCCGCCAACCTCCAAGAGAGCGCTGAGATTCTTATGGAAGCTCACTTCCCAGGTTCTGTCTTTCCTGGAACGTCAAACTGGATGGAAGTACCAACAACACCCTCACCTCACCCTTTGATAAAACAACCTTTCCAGCAACTCAACTCCAGGAATGTTCCTCTGTTAGTAGGAGAATGGATACTCAAGATGCTCTCTAGTAGAGCAATAAGTATAAATGTAGAAGACATCACAGTAAGAGGACTGGTCATGAGGGGATGTCCCCAAGGAGTCTTATCACCCCTTCTGTGGAACATAGTCCTGGACACCCTGATTAATCACCTCAACAACAATGGAATCTACACTATTGCATACGCAGATGACATAGTTATCTTGCAGACAGGCAAATTTGTGAACACACTGTGCGATAGAGCGCAGGATGGGCTTAAATTAATTGGAACATGGTGTAAGGAACACTTACTGTCGATCAATCCCAGGAAGACTGAGATGGTCCTTTTTACCAGGAAAAGGAGTTTATCGGGTTTAAAATCCCCCGAAATCTTCAAAAGCAAACTAAACTTTTCGGAAGAGGTGAAATACCTTGGTATTACCCTCGACAGGAAACTAACATGGAACTCTCATCTACACAGCAAAGCAAAAAGAGCATATGTGGCTTATGAACAGTGTAGGAGAACACAGTGGGACGCACATGGGGTCTGTCACCCCGTGTGGTCACCTGGATCTACACTGCAATAATAAGACCTATGTTAACGTATGGAGCAATTGCATGGGAACCGAAGGTTCTACAAGCAACGGCCATTCAAAAATTATATCAAATACAGCAGATGGCTTGTTTAAACATCACAGGAGCCATGAGAACAACACCAACCGCAGCAATGGAGCTAATTACTGGTCTGACCCCTCTGGACCTGTACGTCAAGGAGGTTGCGTTAATGGCCATGGTACGATTGCGCACGGCTGGTGTAAACCCCGAAGTAGGAGTGGGCCAATTGCGGTTAAGCCTCTGCTGCAGGCAGCCAATGATGCAATTAAACCCAGGTTTTTGTTTAATAAACCGTACAAAATACAAATAAAACACAACACAGAGCCAGATGCTGCAGATGCAATACGCATTTAAACAGATGGTTCAAAAATGAATGAAGGCTCAGGATGTGGAGTTTACTCGAGAGCACTAAGCCTAAGGATCAAGTGGGGAATGGGGAAGAATACCAGCGTGGTTCAAACAGAACTGGCTGGTATCTCAATTGCCACAAAAGAACTAACCAGAAAAGGAATTTCTGACAAGAACATAATAATCTGCACCGATAGTAGACAAGCCCTATTAGCCTTGAACAGACAACGTGTTATATCGAGGCTAGTACTAGAGTGCCACCAAGATTTAGCTAACGCCTCGGCAGATAACAATATTATCCTGAGGTGGGTTAAAGGGCACGACAGGAGTAAAGGAAATCGCATTGCCGATTCTTTAGCCAGGGAAGCCGCTGGACTAAAAATTCTTGGACCCAGTGTCACCTACGGCCCAACGACTTCGACAATTGCGGAACTAACCAAACGGTACACCCATGCTCAATCCCTTGAGAGATGGGAGGCAATCAAAGGATGCAGTTTTGCCAGGATCACCCTGGGCGACCTTGGGAAGATAGCACCGAAGAAATACTTGGCGATGACTAGGAAAAACCTACGTATAACAGTGGGATTTCTGACTGGCCACTGTCAACTAAGGAAGCACCTCCATACTATGGGGCTAGTGGACACATCTCTATGCAGGATGTGTGAACAAGAAGATGAGACTGTCAGGCATGTCCTATGCGAGTGTCCGGAGTTATCGTCAATAAGAGAGTGTGTGTTCGGTGAGTCTTGGCCTACACCTGCCGATATAAAGGAGATGTCTCCTGGTGACTTATTCACCTTCCTGAGAAGGACAGGATGGACCTAGGAGAACAACTCCTCGGGAGGATGTACAATGGGTCATATGTGGCCTAAGTGCTGTGAGCCTACACTCACCCTCCCTACTCTACAGATACAGATCTGAAATTTCTAATAGTTGATTATAGGTATTACACTGCAATTCACTTATCAATGAAGAGCAGATAAATGAATTTTGACTTCCAGAGTCTAACAAAGCTCTGGCCATAATAGGACGTCCTTTATGAGAGTATAACTGAATGGTCGCAGTAGCTAAAAGAACATGACTACCATTTGAATTAAATGCTGACAATTGAGAAACGTTATAATTTGAGTTACTTTCATTTTTATTCCGCAAATTACTCTGGCTATCCGTATATGACTGATTACTATTTTGACTAGTATGTGGTTTATGGGAGAAAGATTCCATACCTACATTTCTTCCTGTACTTTCCAATTGCGAATGAAGGAGAACATGATGTTTTTTCCTGCATATTGAACATGAACCTGATGATAAACAATTTGAAAGCAAATGTTTGTATCCGAGACATCCAAAACACATCTTGTTATCTTTTACAAATTGTTGCCTATCCTTAACTGACATCGCTCCAAATTTTGGGCATGAATATATACGATGACCTGAACATTTACAAAAGTAACAATATTCTGATCTAGAAGAGCTAGAGTGAGAATGTTGTTTATCATTCTCTGGACCATTGTGATTCTTATTTTGCTTGTGGTTTGAATGTGATTTCTGATCTGAATGAGCATTATGTTGTGATGTTAGTGATACTGTGTTTGTATGTGAATTTGATGCATTTGCATTATGTAAAAATTTTCTATTTTGGAAAGATTTCGAGTCTTGGCTTATTAAATTTCCCAAGATATCTGTTTTCAAGAAAATTAAAAAAAGACATCGTATGAAATAATATCTGTTGACACTTCACTTTCCTCTAATGTGCGTTTTGTGTTGAAATCTAATTTTTGCTTTAAAATATGAGTAAGTAGCGCATCATATAAATCATTTTTTTCTATGTTCAAATTAAGTAGTGCATTGATTTTTGCTTTGGCAGTGGTGGTGAATTGTCGTAACACTGAAGCATTACATTTACTAATTGTATTTAAGCCTAATACATCATTAAATAACGCAGAAATAATTTGCCTTTTATTATCATACCGCTTTTTCAATAATTCTAATGCGGTTTCAAAATTTTGCTCTGTTACTTGTAAATTTTCGACTAACTTTAATGGTTCACCACTTAAGTGAGACTTTAAGTAAAAAAATTTCTCTGCATTTGAGGTTAAACTACTATTATTCACAATCAATGCATTAAATGAATCTATGAAGCTGTGGTACTCTTCATTACTTCCTGTAAAAGTTTAAATATTTATAAAGGGCAGTTTAATTTTGGTACCATTATTAACATTTTGACCACTATTAATAGCACTCGCATTCAATTTACAATTGAGTTCATGAAACTTATTTTCCATAGATTCTCTATTCTCAATATCTGTTGTTTCATCACTTAGTAGAGACTTAATTGAGTCTTGAATTTCTCCGTATTTAGCAAATTGAATCTCTAAAGTATTGAGTCTAAGTTGAAATGCGTTTTTATCAAATTCTATTGAATTAAACTTATCGAACCAATTAGTGATTCTTGTGAAATGACCTTTGCACAAAGCACGTTGCTTTACTAGTAACTCCATTTTAATATACAATTCGAACACCAACTGTATTCAAGTTTATGAATATTACACTAACAGAGCAATTTAACAAAAAATAGGTATTTGAAGCCTATAGTCCCTTTAGCCGATAAATATATATTCACTGCCGATCAAACAACGTTATATTTGAGCATTAGTAAATACTACTTTTGGAAGAACCCTTGCTTATTTTTTGCTTTTAAAGATGCAATAAAAAGTTCTAAATTCACAAATTCTCTTTCGATTAGAACGACAAAAGAACTTTTGTTTTATATAGGTATTATTCCTATTTCAGAATTACCTGAAATACAATAAAGCAATATGACATACACGCCCAAAAATGGTGACATTGATATCAATAATACTTGGAAAATAAATGGTCAGATATTAAAAATGTTACTTCCTAAAAAAATTTTAAACTCACGATTTTTCTTAGTTTCTGACTATCGTCTTCAATTTTCATCCACTAAAATCTTCTGAAGTATTTGCAATTCCACTAACAAAAGTGGAATTCTTCCATTTCTCTCAAGTTGTTAAAAGGTATAAAGATCTCCACAAAACATTCAAGGTGAGTAAGGACTTTTTCACTTAGGTACTCGAAGGACCATATGTCGCAACCACGACTATGTAAAAAATTTATCTAAACGAATAACGGCTCTTCTTCCATTGATATGTGATAATATTGGACCTCCAGTAATAATGTAAAAATGATAACTCAAAACCAAACGTAGATTTTAATACATATTTTTAAAAAGTCATTCTGACATTCAATCAAACAAACAAACAGCATCTACATATATTGCGTTGCTAACCAGAGTCAACACATGTGATTTAAGTATATAAAAAAGTATAAGATATAGATATTATTCATGCTACGACAAATCATTCCTTTATTAGTATTGTAATATGAAAAACCTTCGACTTTTAGGCTTGAATCCACAAAAAACATACACATAAGTATCAACTTGACAGTATGTATGAATGTGACAATGTAACAATCCAAAAACAATAGTAAGGGCGAATATTATACACACTACGAGAATTTAAATAGTAAGGGAGACTCATATCAATTATATGACATTCTCCCCAGGTTTATTGAAGTTCATAGCAACTTAAATACTCCGGAGGATGTCGCTCTCTAGCAGAACGACGGACTGTAGGTACTTCTGGTTCAGTATTACTCAGAAGATTTTCAGCTATCTCAATTTCAGAAGATTCTTCTCGTGACTGAAATTCTGCAGATACCATGTCTTCAGATGGGGAGTTAACTGTCGTTTGTAGTTCCTCTGAATCCATATTAACGTTGGCGTCTGATGATAAAGTTATATCTCCACGAGGTGCTAAGTGTTTCAGTGACACAGTTGATTCTTTTCCATCTTGGTGACGAATTGGAGCATATTCTGGATTTGCCTCCAATAGTTCAACTTCTTCCACTAAGGGATCGTATTTGCTGTGACGAATGAACTTCTTCAAAAATACAGATGTGGATGGCTTCAACCAAGTTGGTAACGATGTTCCATAGGATGATCGACGAAGATGATTGAACATACGTTCATGGGGTGTACAATTTGTTTCAGTGCACAACAGAGATCGAATGGAATGGAGTGCATCTGGAAGAGCTTCTTCCCATTTTTGTGTTCCTAAGCCTTTACTTTTAAGAGCTAAACTTATACTTCTCCATATAATTCCATTGTACCTTTCGATTTGTCCATTTCCTTCAGGGTTATATGGTGTTGTTCGACTGGTTGCAACTCCTTTAGAATGAAGGAAATTAACTAAGTCATTGGATAAAAACTGTGATCCTCGATCCGAATGAATGTGAGCAGGCATTCCAAAAACTGAAAATAATTCCACGAGACAATTTATAACAGATGCAGTAGTGATATCCTTGCAAGGGTATGCAAATGGAAATCTGGAGTATTCATCAACAACTGTCAAGAGATATTTGTTTTTAGTGCAGCTGGGCAATGGTCCTTTGAAATCAATGTTTAGACGTTCTAAAGGTGAAGTTGCTTTAATCAAATGCGAATTCTTGAGTTTGAGAAATCTTGGCTTCAGTTCGGCACAAACAGGACAAGACAAAATCATTTTCTTGACATCTTCGAAAGAAAATGGAAGATTTCGATGACGTACAAGATGGTACATTCTTGTGATGCCTGGATGACAAAGTGACTGGTGTAAATCGAATAATTTATTACTACTTGTGGTTCCACAAATTCGAGAGAAGGCATCAGCTGCTTCATTGGATCGTCCAGGACGGTAAACGATATCGTAGCTGAAACACGATAGTTCCAACTTCCATCTTTGAATCTTTTCGTTTTTAATTTTACTAGAATGCTTTCTGTGAAACATGAACGAGACAGCCTCTTGATCTGTGACGATTTTGAAATGTCTTCCCATCAAAAAATGTTCCCATTTTCTTATGGACTCTAGGATAGCATAAGCTTCTTTCTCTACAGAAGAATGTGCCTTTTCTGATCCTGAAAAAGTTCTTGAATGGAATGCTACATGTCGCCCTCCTTGGTTCAGTGTAGCAGCTAAAGCAATGTCTGACGCATCTGTTTCAATGACCAAAGGTTCATCACCAAAGACTGTCCACAAAAGAGCTTTTGCAATATCGTCTTTCAATTCATTGAAAATTTTGGCAGCATCAGCTGGTACGGGAAATGACTTACAGTCAATAAGTCTTCTGATTTTATCAGAATATTTTGGGATCCACCTGGAGTAGTGGGCAAACATTCCAATTATTCGTCGTAGAGAAGAAATATCTTGTGGCACAGTCAACTTCAAGAGTGGTTCCAATCTACTAGGGTCAGGTTTCAAAGTACTATTTTCTATCACATACCCTAGAAGACCAACAAGTATTAGCACAAACCACAAAGCACATAAACATTAATACCCAGTTGATGATTTTATTACCATGAAATCTCAACAAACACCTTTCGGTTTGGTACAAATACTCCAGGATTTCCGCGGTTTTCGTTTATTGCTTTTGAACGGTTTTCATTTTGACTCGATAAGTCGAAATTAATTTTTGCATTTAATTGACTAGAGCACTCTTTGTGTTTAGAACGTAATCGTTGATTAACAATTTATCGATTGCGATATCAAATGGGTCAGTGTCAGTAATATGTCCGTTAATTATATCCATTGGTTTAAGTTTAGTTGCTGAATGTATTGAGTTGTTCTGTGCCAAAATGGCATTTGTCATTCTAGTCTTCATAGGTATGTTGGAGAATCCTTGAGAATTTCTATTATTGTCGAATGGAATCGTTCTACAATACCATTTGATTGAGGGTATTCGGGGAACAGAAATAAATTCTAATTTTTTGTAGTCCTTATAGTTCAGTGATTACGGTGTTTTTGACTTTCTCTACCTACCGTTATCATAAATGGTTTGGTATGGTATACCGTGATGAGAAAAGTTATTTATTAGGTTGTTAGCTAGACTAGAAAGTGCATTCAAATGATATGCTTGTGCGTATTCGGGAAAGCTATCAACTATTAAAAATTTAAGTTATTCGAATGTGAATGAGTCTATATAAATTATTCCAAAAGGTTCACTTGCAGTAGGTGAAAAACTCATTTTTACTTTCGATGGGTGCCTATTATGTTCACATTGTTTACATTTCTCACATTCAAGGATAAATGTTTGAATGGATTTCCGCATATCGGGCCAATAGTACTTTTCTTCAATTCTTTGCTTCCATGTTAATTTCCAATGGTTTTTTGGATATCGTTTTTGTTTGTTACGTCTATAATAATTTGGTCGTGCATCTTTCAAATTTTATAGATGACGACTTGAAATATTTCTCTACGCATATCGAAAAAGGTTTGTACAGACTGGGATCTTCAAAATATAGTAGGTATTGAACATCTGGGACTGTATCTATATTTTTTAATGAAGTTGACCATTACCAGAATTATTTTTCGAAATTTGGACGGAAAGTCGTTGTTTATTCTCGAAAAAAATTGTTCTTTTTATTTTGCAGGAGAATGTGAGACTGATTGTATGAATATTTGATTTACGGCACATTCGATTATGTATGTATACCTATTATTGGGTTTTCTTCAAAATTTGAGTGTCATCCCTCATATTATGATTTTGTTGATCGTTTTGATTTTGTGGTTGAATGTTTTCGTCTGTAAGTATTTCGTCAAAGTTCAGAATCATTGAAAAATTGATATTGTCTTGTAGGAATTTCTTGATGTGGTTGGGATTTCGCTTGTCAATCTATTGGTGATTGGTAGAGAAGCATTCAAAGTTTGGTATGCCTGTTCGGACGAATTTGAATTATTATAGTTACTGGTTTCACCTGAAATTTCACCAACATTCTTCCAAAGTGAGGTGTTAAAATTGGATGTCTATCTTCAGTATGCAGTTCTATTTGCAATAAAGAATCTACATTAATGGATTCACTTTTTCTATAAAATATTTGGTAGTCGAATTCTTCTATTCTAATTCGCCAACGTGAAATTGTGGAATTTTGATTCTTTTAAGGAATTCCACCACACGAGAGGTTTGTGGTCGGTCATTATATTAAATTGACGTCCATATAAATATGGTCAAAATATTCAGTTGCTCAAACTATAGCAAGTGACTCTTTCTCAATTGTGGGGTAATTTTGTTCTGAGTCGTTAGGTGTTATTGAGGCGTAAGCTATGAGAAGGTCTTGTCCTATAGGACCTTGTGATAATATGGCACCCAATGCTACATTAGAAGCATCAGTGGTCAAATAAACGTTTTATTTAAGTCAGGATATTGTAATATAGGTTCATTGGTTAGTAAGGTTTCACAAGTGTTCAAACAAGTAATGTATTTATGTTAAGTTCAATTTTTGCTCCTTTAGACATTCAGTGAATGACTTTGTTATTCGTGCAAAGTCATTTATAAATCGTCTTTAAAATCCGAGCAATTCAAAAAACCTTCAATTTGCTCAGGTGTTTTGGGGATCGGATTTTTAAGTAAGGCTTGAATTTTGTCGGGATTTGGTTTAATCCCACGTGGTGTAACCATGTGATTAAGGTAGGCCACTTTTACATCAGGAACTTTGATTTGTCTAGCTGCACTTTGAAGTTTGCTTTCCTAAGTCTCTGAAAATCTGCTTTGAGTCGTTCTTGTAGTGAGGTTAAATAGACAATGATGTCGTCTAGTTATAGTAGACACTTTTCGTTTTGTATATTTCGTGATATATTATTGGCGACACGTTGGAAAGTAGCTGGCGCACAATTTCAGTGTCGAATGCCGTTTTTTGAATATCTTGCTCTTCCATCTCGAGTTGATGGAAGCCACTGGCTAAATCAATCGTAAAAAAGTATTGGCAATTGCCTAGTTTGTTGAGTAATTCGGTAGTGTTAGGTAGAGGATATCGATCTTTCACAGTTTTTTTCGTTAAGCTTTTTATAATCGATGACCACTCTCCATTTTTGTTGATCACTAGCATCCATTTTCCTGCTTACTGCCCATATGGGAGAAGACCATAGTGAACTCGAAGGACGTACTATATTGAATTCTAGCATTTCTCGTCTTTTGTATGTACATTATGTTTAATTTTATTTGTGAAGGTTAATGGCTTACTTTCTTTGTAGAACATATCGCTATATTACTGGCATAGTTTCAATATTTTTTGTTTTTCTTCATTATTCATAGGATAAGTTCCAATTTTATTGAGGTCTAAGGGTTCATAATCTGATAATTCAGTATTATTCAAATCAATATTCAACATACCCATCGTTCTTTTCTAAATTTTCCACTAAGAATGGTTCTGAGAAACTGCGATACGGTATGGTACGGTACCGTTTAGTATTGTAGCTAGAGCATTAGAATTTTTTGCTGTAGTAAGACATTGTGGGACAATTATATTATTTTTGATAAGGAATAATAATATCTTTTTTAGAAACACTTACTTTTACTTCAACAACTTGTTGCGATCTAGGGGATACGGTTACAAGATTGAGATCAATGTTAACTTCGTGGTAATGTAATTTTATTTTATTATAAGAAGTGATAAGAGATGTTTCCTGAAAATTTAACCCAGCTTGTGATATTTTTCAATTATCTAGTCCAATAAGACCATTGAAAACGTTATGAAATTTGAGCAGGAAGAATTTTAATTTCATTGGATTTGGGAGATTGACTATTTCTGAGGATAAGATATCTGTTCGATATTTGTGAGTGGATTTTTGAAAAAGTGTTATCACTTCAAATGGATAATTTTCAACTCCATTACGATAATACTCGAATGCTAAATCAGAATTTATGAAAAATGGGCTTGATCCGGTATCTATTAGGAACTTTGAATTTTATTCCGGTGAAATTGTATACGGTGATTCACTTGATTTTACATTATAAGGAGGCATTCTTTCTGTTATATCAGTTTTCCCACGCACTTGACAAAAATTCACGTCTTCGTTATCTTACGTTTTTGTTATCAATACTGTTAAGTTTTAAATTTTATGTTGATGACATTTTTTATTTCGTATGAAATGCATTGCCTTTCATGAACAGTGGCAACACTGTAAATTTCTGAAACTACCTATTGGTCTCGACCCTCTCTTTCGGTCAGCTGGTAATAACTTTCAAATACATTCACATGTACCTTATTTGTATCGACTCAAAAGTGGATCATCTACTATAAACCGAAAATGAAAAAAAAAAGTTTCTTTTCAAAAACTACATTAGTTTGTTTAAACGGACAATGAATTTTATTTCTGTTATTTGTGGCTGGTAACAGTAGCGTTTGAAAGATACTTTTCAATTGTTATTTATCACTATTGCGGCGAAACAAGAGAAATACCCTAAAACAAAGAAGATAACCCTCTCTTTCCTGCTACTAATGGTTTTTTGTTGGTTGGAAGTGGCTGGATAATAAGCGAGAAACCTAGTTTTGATTAGGAGGATGTCACTAAGAATGCGGCGCACTCAATGTAATCGGTACCTCAAAACGCAGCCCGCTATTTCCCAAATGTATACAATTATTGATATTTCCTTTTACATAATTTCTAATCGTGATTTTTGGTTCTTTAGTCATGAAGAGACTATTAATTTAACATAAAATGTTAATAGTTAATTAAAATCGTCTATTTATTACTATCACTATTGAAATATTTGAAGTTATTTATTTTGGTTCTAGCAAAAAAAAATTGAAATTTTAATCACTTTTGGACCTGGAATCCATATCTGATACCAAAGGGCATGAGCTGTTTTTTCTTTGGTGTTCCCAGTTCACTATACTCCTCTACGTCAAAACAATGTTCATGGACAGGAAAATATGATTTTCCATATGCTCTAGCTGATTGAGTAGGTACGGATTCGGTTGAATTATTTGGTCATCTATGGAAATAACCATTATTTGCAATACAACGTATGGGGTGTTTATGACAATATTTTCATCATAACCGACAATAATTATCTTCAGGTGTGATATTTACCAAACGAAATCGTTCCCTTAAGACCACTAAAAGTTCTCGTCTCCAATCATTCATAGGATTGCAGTGGTTGGATGAAAGGATACCAAGTCTATCATTACTTGAAATGAAAGTGTAACACGGGTCATAATTTCGCTTCATGTACTGATAACTAACGAAATACTGGTTTATATTTTCTATAACTGAGACACTACTTCTCATAATCAAAACACTCTAACGTGCTAAACGATCAAAACATATTTATGTGTTTGTTGTGGTAGTGGTATCTTGAATCTTTAAAATCAACTAAGAGATTTTCTTCAACTCAAAATGTAAGTGTTGTACCTACATGCTAAAATGGAAAATTACAGCAGCTTTTCAGAATTTTTGACTCATTTTCTCAGGTCGATGCAATAAAAAAAATGCTTATCTTGACCTAACCCAAACAAGCAAGAGGAAGGTAACATGCGGAGATGAATGAAACCGTTCGAAAATATCAAAATTTGACATTGTTTCAAAATTATCTATTAGTTCATACAACAGTCTTTTTGCTGTGCCTCATCGTTTGTGACGTATATTCGGGTCTTGGGTATGTCGTTTATTTTATTCGATATTTTGACTCATAGCTAACCTTAAATTTGATTAATAAAATGATCAGGATCGTATTTAGCCAAATTCGAAAAGGCAATGAAATTCATAATACTTGGGATATGAAAGAAAACACAGCAAACTAAAACAAATTGTATTTCACCTATTACAATAATTAAATAAAAGAGGAGTTATACAGCGAGTTCAATTGAGGATGCACTTAGGACCCTATTTTATTCTCAAGTTCTATGGAAAAAGTTATTTTTCACTTATAATTATTTTTATTGTTAGTGAATTTTATCGTTTTATTTGTTTGAATTAGGCCGATATCTTATTGATGATATTACTATCCTCTTGTATTCAATGTTCATCAAAATGTACTACAGCCACTTGCTCTGTAGGTTTTTTTTCATTTTATTTTGGTTAGGGTCCTAACCAGTACCCAGACAGTGTTGGACTCATCCCCATGGGAATGCCTACCAACCAAACCCATCTCAATCTATAAAATTGAACAAATATACCAATATTTCACATACCACCCCCTTTTATTTTTAGTGAGAAGAAATGAACGAAGAATTTTCTAATTAAATATTAATTTTTACTTTTTAGGGCATTTTCTAATAAAAGTGTAATACAAAAAGTTGTTTCATACTGTTAAGTGTTAGGCTTCCAAATTAAATTAAACTTTTTGATCCAAAATTTTCAAAAACATGTATTTTATTACCGAAAATATGATCGCGTGCAACATTTCATTGACTAACTGATAGCCAGGCAGTCCTTGCGGCTTTAAATAGCCGCAAGGTAACATCCAGACTAGTAGAAGAATGTCAGAAAGAACTAAATGAACTAGCAGACCACATTAAAGTAAGATTGGTGTGGGTGCCGGGACATAATGGTATTTCTGGAAATGAACAAGCTGATGAACTCGCAAAAAGAGGTTCAGCAACAGCATATGTTGGACCAGAACCAGCTCTTGGGACCACAAAAAAGGTAGTCCAAGCGCAAATACAAAAATGGGTACAAAGCCAACATAGACTTCATTGGAGGAACACTCCGAAACAGGTACACAGCAAAACCTTCATAGGTGACACATGTGCAAAGCGGGCCAAAAAACTACTGAATATCAGCAGGAATAAGCTAAGAATTATTACAGGTTATCTAACGGGTCATACCCCGTTAAAAGATCACCTGCATAAAATAGGGTTATATAACGGGGACCTCAGCTGCAGACTATGTGGCATGGAGATCGAGACCGTGACCCATATCTTGTCTGACTGTGAGGCACTGCACTCGAGGAGACGGGCAATCTTCGGAGAGGCCAATGTGCCACCTGAAGTATATGGCACACATCCAATGGACCTATACCGTCTACTCGAAGGTACGGGGATAACTGGATGGGTGGACTAAATATGGGTGCAGAGTACAATAAGCCAATAGGCTGCAGTGCTCCCGGCATCTGAACGGCTCCCAAAATGGAAAAAAAAAACATTTCATTGAAATCGGTTGGGTAGAAGTGGATTGCAAAATTTGATCTAGTCAAACAGAGAAGTGAAGTTGTATAAAAAGTGTAAAAATGGTTAATTCATCGTACTAATTAAGAACATCGAAAACATTTTTTCTGCCTACCTTCACCAAACATTCTGTATATACGCGACCTAATGGCATGCTCATATTTCTCTCGGATTGTGAGACCCTTCGATATTTTGACAGATTCACTCATTTTATTGTTATATTCCGAATCACTCTGAATGCCATTTTTTGCCAAATTTGCTACAGTCGGCAAGGATATACCCAATGCATCCAAAACGCGCCGAAACATAATGGATTTAAATGAAATATTTTAGCTATCCTAGTGAAATAGGATTAACTTAATCAATATTAATTCCACTTATTGTGATATCGAAAATACTTACTTGCACTAAAGTTAAAGGTATCAATGGTTTACCAGCTCCTTTTTTTAAATTTTTTTCTAATTGAAAATATTCAATAACTCCAAAAATAAGATGATGCTCCTTTTCCGTGTATCTAGGCATATTTTTTTATTATTTAAATGGATGAAATGCTCAATTTAATAAGATTGATAATTACTTCTAATCGATATTAATTTACCGTCAAAAATAAAGTACAGCCCTGACTGTCAGCAAGACATTAGAAAAAGACGACAGAAATATATTGCCGCTACGGAACGAACGTATTTTTGTGTTTTGAACGCCCAATTGATAGGCTGTTTCTGAGTTGAAATATAGGCATGGATCTTTCTTTTACCTTTGTAAGCCTATTTTTGTCAATGCTGTATGAAAAAGATTATTCTAACATTTTGGAGCTTGTTTGAGACCGTGAAGTGACTTATTCAACTTACATATTCAGCTTTTATCCTCTTTTATACCCTGAGGGGTTCCATAAAGACAGGAGTATTCAAAGTACCATAAAAAAATCAGAACTTACATCTAGCTGGAGAACATATAAATCAAGTTCAAGATATAAAGATAACAATAAACGAATTGTCACCATTTTTGCTACTGGTGCATAAACATCTTCATCCAAGGAATTTTGTTTGAACTCACGAGCCACAAGCCAAGCTTGTTTTCACTGTTTCACCATTCACCAATTTTCCGCGAAACACCCACTTTGAATCCATTATCTCTGATATGTCTGGTCGTGATTTTAACATTTCCCATGTATTGTTTTCCTTCAAAGAGGTTAATTCTTGAATAGCATTTTTCCAGCCTTTGTCTTTTATTGTTTCCTCATACGAGTTAGGTACTTCAGATATTAAATGACCAGCTGATAACGCTGCCATTAAATCACAATCAAAGTTTACTTCATAGTCACTTAGGTGCTTGGGCATTTGTCTTTTTCGGATACTTCGTCTCACATTTGGTTCTTTGTTTTCACTTACATCATCTGTGCTGCTCTCATATTCACTGTCAGTTACTTTTTCCACATTTTCGTTTTCATTGCTGTTCATTTCCACAGTAATTGTGTTTGTTTTAGTTTCATCAAAACTTTTCTTCCGAATGTACCATCTTTTGGTTTTTCGAATCCCAGAGACGATATCCGTTATTAGTGTATCCAAACATATTCAACTTTTGGCTTCTTGAATCTAATTTTGATTTCCTATCTTCTTTTGGTATATGGTTGTAAGCTATACAACCAAAAATCTTGATTTTCATCAAATTTGGTTTTTAACCAAACCAAATTTCAGCTGGACATTGATTATTTGTGAGAGTTCTTGAAGCTGTTCGATTTGGTAAATACATCGCTGTTCTGTCTGCTTCACCTCACAGACTTCTGTCCATTTGAGCGTCAAATATCAGGCATCTTGCTTTATCAAGTAGGTACTCTGTTGTGGTCGACGTAGCATTAATCTGTTAAGACACAAGCATGCCATGGAATGTTGACATTTACCTAACGGTAATTGATAATTGGTAATAATATTAAAATGAAACCATACAAAAATTACGTAATGAAAGACATTCATTGTACGCCAATCAATAAAACGAAGACAGCTCAACAGATTTATGCTACGTCGACCACCGTGAAATGTAGTGTAGTGAATTAGTAAAATTCAAATATCTCGAAAATCGTTAATATTTTGAAGATCAAAGAAGTATAGCTTTTTTCTACAGAAATGATGGGGCTATTCAAATTAAATAAGTGAGTTGTAAGATAATGAGCGATCAAAAAATTTTAGCTGATTTTATCTAATTCATATGGCGCATGTGGCGACATCTACGAGTTAACTGAAATCCTCTCACACATTTCTGTTTACCCTTACAAAAACTAGTTCATACCCAATTTTCAAGTCATTATGTAGAAAAATAGCTGATCTATTAACAAAAATATATTTTATTTTTTTCGCCTTAACATCCTGTACCTCAGTAAGGAGCTGACTAAAACCTATTGTTGGTGAAAATACTATTATTTTGGCCTTCCGAACGTAGATTTACAATTTGGCCCATTACTTATGAATCATCCTGTATAACAACAATACCAGTATTCATGATTTCAAAGAGCACCAATAAAATAGCGTAAAGTATTCGTGTATAACTGGTCTCTAAAACAGGCGAATTACATAATCATTTCTGCTTATGTTTTACTATTCTTGCTTTATTATATATTTTATTATCTTTTATTCTTGGAAATTGTAACTGTTGCTAGAGTAGATGCTAACTCGGCATTTCCCATAGAACCTAACATTTGTACATCTTTTATTCAGTCTAAATCTAATACTTGATTCTGTAAGTTTGACTATAATTAAAATTAAAGTTTTTAAAAATAAAGTTTTTGAAGAAACTTATATTATTGGCGCAGTCAGTAGGATTGTCACGAAAGGCATCCAACGTGGAAAACTTTCAACTATCTCTATAGTGAAGTGACAAACGAATCGGTCGGTGTTTTCTAAGAACTGTTCATTTTGGATTATCTTCAATCAAGGAAAGTTACCAGACTCCTTCGAAGAAGAAAAGCTGTTCAAGGGCAAATGAAGACCGTACTGTAAGTCAAATTATTTCAAGTATTTGTATATGTCAGACTCCTCTAGTGCTTCCCCTTCCTTTAGTGATAGCGAGAACGATCTAGAGTTAAATTTAAGTACCAATTTAGAAATAGATTTAATAACAAGAAATTTGAATTCATTTTCTTCAAAAGATAATTTAATAATGGCGGAATTACCTAATTTTACCAAAGTTCATGCTGAAACCATTCCAGATTTTGATGGTAACGAGAATGAGCTTCAATTTTTTTTGGAAAGTATAGACAGTATTGTAAATCATTTTTATGATAATACAGATATTGATAACTACCAAAATATAATAATTTTTAGAACAATCATTAGTAAACTGAAAGGAACTGCAAGAGAAGTCATTAATATTAGCGGTTGTATTACAATAAATCAAATAAAAGAAGAGTTAATCAGAAATTTTAGTGACCCTAGGGATGAAACTTGTTTGTCTCTTGATTTGATTAATTTAAGTCAAGGGCAAAACGAATCTCCTTATCAATTTTACGATAGAGTGAGAAAAGTTTTACATACCATTTCAAACTTTTTGGCTTTGCACGAGAATGATATTAATATACGCGCATTCAAACAAAACATGTATAACAATCAAGCATTACAAGTATTCTTGGCAGGTTTAAGGAACCCTTACGGCATTATGGTCCGAACAAAAGAGCCTCGAACCATGCTAGAAGCTATCAATTTTATAAAGAAAGAAGATAATATTAGATATTTACAAAATAATTCCAATTTTCAACCTAACATAAGAAACTCGAACAATCAAAACCGTCAAAAATTTTTTCAATTAACACAAAATTATCAAACCCCAAATACTGCTCGAAATTTCAACCAAAATATCAATTCCAATAATAATCAAAGAATATTTCAACAACAGCCATCCAGTTCTCAAAATAATAATTTTCAACCCAATAATAATAATTTTCCACGCGGTCCAATTCATAATTTACAACATCGACAAAATAATAATCAAAGATATTTCACTAATGCACAAGTTTTTGGTCCTCCCAAGAATGTGTGGAAACCAAACCCTAATAACAATCAAAACAATTTACCTAAACCTACACCAATGACTACTACTACTAGACAAACTCCAAATAAAAACGAACTATACTTCATTTAAAAACCAGGAGGAGCGATTTGAAAAGCCTCACCCACACCACTAAAAGTTACCAGATTAGTTACTAAAGGGTGTGTTCCGAAATAGTCGTGTTCAAAATCTATGAAATATGCCTTGATTGACTTGACGGAGAAACTAGCCAATCATAGGTGTAGCCCTTATGTACTGAAAATTGTTCTTAAGATCTCGAGTTGAGATGTAAACACAGGATGTAAACAAACCTGTAAAACTTTTGTATTATTTTGATTGTTTCGTATTTGATGTTCCGAAGAGATTAAAAATAGATCTTTCATTGTACAGTTATATTGAAGGTCTCTTTTTGAAACTATATTGAAAGTATTTATTTTATAATTGTGGTAATACATGTAAATGTTAAAAGATATAACTTCTATAAATTCCAGTAAATTGGTGTACATAATCGATAAATTGAAGGTGAAAATGATCAAAAACTTGTGTATGGGATTTTTTACAATTCCACAACCTCCACATGAAATTATTATCATACTAAATGAGACCTGGACTTGTTAGTGTTATTATATATAGGGACATCATTAATAATCTCTCTTTTGATGAAATTTTTCATCTGATGAATAAAATGGTTCCAGTAAAATTTTTCTTAATTAAAAGTCAACACATATTGTTGATAATTTATTTATTGAAAATGTTCTACAACTTTTGCTTCACAAAATATATTACAATATTTCATAACAGTAGGTATTAAGTTCCTTATGTATATTCCAAAGTTGTATACAATACAAATTCATATGATAAATGTTATGTATAAAATCTTATTCATTGGTTTATATGTATCTTAACAAACAAAAATAATAGTATAAATATACAATGTCTCTACTTAAGCGGAAACCAAATAGGAAACTTTTTTCTTATTTTCAATTAACACACTCTATTTTTTTCACAACTAAGTAATGCATATTTGAATATAACTTCCAATTCAAGATTTTCTTTTGCAATAAGCTCAAGAAATTTGTGAGTTCACTAATATTTTCCTTAGTATTACAACCAAATTGTGACATTTCGAAAAATATCAAATATTATAAACTTCAAAATAAAATGAATCAATATGTGTCCATAGCCACTTGAAAGTAGCCCATGTTACGTTATCACTGTAATATTGACATAATTGGGTGAAGTTGTTGATATGATAAAAAATGAAGAAATTTTATTTGTTCTTGGAGCTGTAAAAAAATTTAATTATCTGTATCAGAAGATTCTGTTTCATATGAGCTTCCAGTGTTGGCAGATATTATTAGAGGCTCTATCATGTCATCCATTATTCCATCCAGTGTGGACATTTTCTCTTCCTTGATGAAATGTTGTATACATTTCTGCCAATTTGCAGGAGTTACATTTTCAACTGCACTCAATAACAGGTCTTTGACATCTGCCAACTTAAAAGTTGTGTTTTTAGCTGCCACCTTATTTTTTATTTGTGCCCATATCAATTCAATTGGATTTAACAATGATATGGTAACAGCCGTAATACAACTTTGTTAGATTCTTTTGCCATTTCATCGACAACATACAAATTATGATTATCTTTATGTTGTTGAATTAGGTATAAGAGTTCACACCTTCTCAAATTTTTCTTCTCTATATTGTTTTATGGATCTTAAGTAGTTCAACCTCCATCGACATATCGTCACAATCTATCAACACACTTTTCCGATTTCTCTTCAAATATCTAAAAATATATTATATGATAATAAACAGTACATTTTACTCTTCAAAGTTACACACTTACTTGAAGTTAATTTGTTTGAAGAAAGTATATAAAGATGACCAGGACAATTGTAACAAATCTGAGCGTTCCTTCAAAGCTTGTAAAATTTTATCAACTGTAGGTAACTTGTTTTAAAAAAAAAAATGAACTATTCTTCGAACTTAATTTTTATACCCTTCATCAACATTTTTAAGAAGTGAGGGTCTTCCACCAATATTTTTTGGCCTGGTAATTGTTCCACTACTACTGTATTCTTTCAGTGTTCGATAAACTGTTGACTTTGCTACTCCTGTGAGAAAAATGATCAGCATTTAATACTACTCTTAATTTGAAGTTATTATGATAACTTACCTGCTGTTTGAGAAATTTTTTATATAATATCAACAACTTAGGTATTCGGCTTATCATCCAAAATTTTACATATTTATTATGTATTGCTTTTCTGACATTCCTAAATGGCCTAAACTGGCCGTTTTCGTGGTTTTGGCGGTGTACGCGAACAACTGGTACTTGGAGTAGAGGGATCCATAATCGCACAAATTCAACACAAAAGTTCTGAAAAGAACTGTTTTAGCGTAATAGAGTGGAAAACTGAGTAAAAATTATGAAATAACTAGGAAACGAAAACTATGATGAAAACAACAACATTTATATGTCAGAACTGTCAATTATCACGAGATGTCAATGTTAAAAAGTGTTGTGTGAAACTGGGCGGAATCTGACCAATCAGAGGTCTACAGAATTGCCAACTTAAATTCAAATCGCTCCTCCTGGTTTTTAAATGAAGTATAGTTGACGATAACAATGACTATCAAAACGAATACCAAAATAGTAACGGAAATTTTGGAAATTTTTACAAGACGAGGCTTCCCAATCGGAAACAATGATAGAATATAACAACTCTTGTGACAAAAGACAATTACCTTATATTACTATCAAAAACCCTCCACTAAAACTATTAATTGACTCCGGTGCAACAAAATCCTTTTTATCTCCAGAAACAGTTGATAAGTATTTCTCTGACTATAAACTCCACGAACCTTTTGTTGTCTCTACGTCCTTCGGATCGTCACATCATAATATTTCTGTAACTATTCCTGCATTCGCAGAATTTAACGAAAATAAAAACATAACATTTTATGCATATAAATTTCATTGTATTTTCGATGGTTTAATTGGAGTAGATTTATTACAATCACTAGGTATCAATATTGATTTCCCTAATTCACAAATTATATTAAAAAATGCTATTTTACGCATTATCTATTTTAAGGCTATTCCAAAAAAGGTTGTTTCTAAGATTATACCAGGTAAAACAATTTCAAAAATCGATATTCCGGTTTCAACGAAAACGGGGGAAATTTTAATCCCACAACAAACTCTAGCTAATTGCGTAATACCCGAGTGTATTACAATTGCAAAAAATGGCTGGGCAACTGTCGAAATTCGTAATAATTCCGACGATGACACAAATTTCACTATTTTATATCCTATTAACAGTGTTCCTGTGGAAAATAATTTTGAAATGTATCACTTAGATTTTAAAGAAAATAACGACAAATATAGCATTGACGAAATTGACAATTTAATTAGAACTGACCATTTAAATGACGAAGAAAAAAGACATATTCTTAACATATGTAGAAAATATGCCGATATTTTTCACAAAGATGAAAATAAATTAACCTTTACTAATGAAATTAAACACCAAATTCGAACAACGGACGAAATCCCTGTTTACACTAAAAGTTACCCGTACCCTTACGTTCATAAAGAGTAAGTAAAAACTCAGATTGGAAAAATGCTAGAACAAAACATTATCAGACCAAGTAATTCACCCTGGTCCTCACCTATTTGGGTGGTATCAAAAAAGGCCGATGCTTCTGGCAAAAAGAAGTGGAGAATAGTTGTTGATTATAGGAAAATTAACGAAAAAACTATTCCAGATAAATATCCCATTCCTCGTATAGATTCAATTTTAGATAAATTAGGCAAATGTAACTACTTTTCAACTTTAGATTTAGCGTCAGGTTTTCATCAAATCGAAATGCACCCTGACGATATTCAAAAAACGGCATTTACCGTAGAAAATGGGCATTATGAATATTTAAGAATAAGTTATGGCTTGAGAAATGCTCCTGCAACATTTCAGAGAGTTATGGACAATATACTTAGGGGTTTACAAGGGGAAATTTGCTTAGTATATCTCGACGATATAATTATTTACTCAACGTCATTACAAGAGCACATGGTCAACTAGAAAAAAGTTTTTCAGCGACTACGTGAAACTAATTTTAAGGTCCAATTGGACAAATGCAAATTTTTAAAGAAAGAAACATCTTATCTAGGACACATTATTACCACCGAAGGTGTAAAGCCAAATCCAGATAAGATCAAAGCTATTAAATTATATCCCATACCAAAAACTATAAAAGAAATTGAAGGATTTTTAGGTCTTTTAGGATATTATAGAAAATTCATACCAAATTTTGCACAAATAACGAAACCCTTGACTTCGTGTCTTGAAAAAGGTTCAAAAATAGAATTTACACCCGAATATATACAGTGTTTTGAAACATGTAAAGAACTTTTAAGTAACGACCCTATTTTAAAATATCCTGACTTTAGTCAAGAATTAACTTTAACTACAGACGCAAGCGGTTTTGCAATAGGGGCAGTATTGTCTCAAGGCTCTGTGGGCCAAGACAGACCTGTGGCTTATGCCTCAAGGACACTAAACCAATCAGAACAGAATTATAGTACAATCGAAAAAGAGTTACTTGCGATTGTATATATTGTACAATATTTTGTGACCATAAACCTTTGCATTAGTTGTTCTCCATAAAAGAACCAAATGCCGTCTCACAAGGTGGAGACTTAAATTAGAAGAATTTGATTATCAAATTATATATAGAAAAGGATCATTAATTCAAAATGTAGACGCACTTTCTCGTATTAAAATAAACGAAATCAATGCAAATGACATTTTTGAATACATGGACGATTTTAACAAAAATTTATCTAGTGACAATGATAACGAACAAACAAATCAACAAAACGCACAACTCGATAATGAATCTATTATAGGACAAATTGACGAGACTCCTCAGATAACTGATGCTGACATAGAAAATGTAATTAATGAAATATGTCCAGACAACGATAACGATAACGAAACCATACACACTAGTCACGAAAACCCAATACTAGAAATACCCATATCAGAAACACCAATCAATAATTTTCAAAACCAAATATTTCTTAAAGTTGTATATCACTCACCAGCAGCACCAAAGGTCACTAGACTTTATGACAATAAAACTAGAACTACCATTCAAATATCAGAAACAAATTTTGAACCAGAAATCATTAAAATTTTCAAAGAATTCACCTCAACAAAAAAACGTTTTGCGATTAATATTGACCAGTTGAATTTAGTTCCCAAATTGTGTGTAACCTTGCAAAAAACATTTAAAAATTCTGCTTTTAAAGCTATTATTTGTAATACCGTTTTAGAAGACGTTATACTACACGATTCACAGATAGAAATTGTACAAATGTATCACGAACGTAAAAATAATCACAGAGGTATCAATGAAAAAGAAGCTGAAATTAAACGAAAATATTATTGGCCGAATATTAGAAGTACTGTAGTAATTGTACAACACCGGTTTCCGACCATTTTTGGTGATTTTAACATGGGAATCTCCATAAGGAAATCTTAGGTCCAAATTAGCAAAAAATTTACTCGAAAAGCACGCGCTCCTACAGGGTTGATAAAAAGTAACACGAGGGCTACAGGGGGGATGAAACATGCCCGAAAGGCCTTATACAGGGGGATGCTCGAAAGGCCTTAACGACTTCTATATACAGGGTGGATATAAAGTAGCATGAGGGCCTTTATACGGGGTGGATGAAAAGTAACATAAGGGCCTTAACTATTATATACAGGGTGAGCAACATGCTCGAAAGGCCTTAGCGGCTTCTATATACAGGGCGGATATAAAGTAACATGCTCCATATACAGGGCGGATATAAAGTAACATGCTCGAAACGCCTTTATACGGGGTGGATGAAAAGTAACATAAGGGCCTTAACTATTATATACAGGGTGAGTAACATGCTCGAAATGCCTTATTATATACAGGGTGGATGAAAAGTAACATGCTCAAAATGCCTTAACGTCTATCAGGTATATGCAGGGTGGGTAACATGCTCGAAAGGCCTTATTATATACAGGGTGGATCAAAAGTAACATGCTCAAAAGGCCTTAACGTATATTATGTACAGGATACACCAAAATTAACATGCTCGAAAGGCCTTAGCGTCTATTATATTCAGGGTAGATCAAAAGTAACATGCTCGAAAGGCCTTATTATATATAGGGTGGATAAAAAGTAACATGCTCGAAAGGCCTTAACGACTTCTATATATAAGGTGAATAAAAAGTAACATGCTCGAAAGGCCTTATTATATACAGGGCGGATCAAAAGTAGAAGTTCGCCCAAAGTTCGAAATGCCTTACGAAAATTATATACAAGGTGGATCAAAAGTATCTTAGGCTTAACGAGTGGTGTGGAGAGAGTGAAGTGGAAATGTCAAAACGAGTCCAGGGAAGTCGACCAAAGAAGAGTTTTGCATATATACAAAGGGTATTGAAAAGGCGCCCTCTATGAGACATACCACGTGAGATTATGAATGGCCCAGTATCCAAAACATTCTTTTAACAGGCCAGTTACAAAATTGAAGCAGAGAGCGACCTCTATGAGACATACCAAGTGAGTTTATGAATGGCTCAGTATCCAAAACATTCTTAGAGCATAACATAAACGTGATACGTTAAACGTCATATGTGAAGAGAAATTCTATTCTTGTGATAGGAAATATACAGAGTGTTTCAATAAAAACCAATTACCTACTCAAAAATTTTTATTAAATCTACATTATTGATAATGTTAGAACTATCAAGGCTGTAAAATTTCCATAAGTTTTTTTGCACACTCAAAAGACGCATATATAATCGAAAGCAAATATCAACTGATGATAAATCATAGATAAGAGGAATCTTAGATTTTTGACAATTTTTCATTAATCCAATTAACAAGAGTTCGTTATTGAATAGTGTCCCCAGGGTAAGGTGTTATCTGTTCCGGGAACCAAGTAACGTTTATCATCCTCAGGGCTGAGGGCGACCTTATATTGGACTGTGGAGTACACCTGATGTTTTTCAGAACGAATCAGATTTTGAACTACAGTTTTCTGTTGCCAGCTATTGAGACATTCTTCATAATCTTCATACGTTATAGTAGTTTTCACAACAGATGACTTTACTCCTTTAGCTTTCTTTGTTATCCCCACATTCTTAAGTTCAGACTCTATTTCATCCTCATCATACCCTTCATCAATCAACTTCTTCCGTTTCTTAGCGACATCCTCATCAGTTGTCAACACCTTAGTTGTGTAGAGTTTAGAACGAAGGCCCACGTACTTCGTCATTGGAACACCATTATTTTCATCCTTCATCATTCCCAAGACTTTCTTATTCACCAGAGGAATGCCGTATATATTTCCGGGAGCATAGTCGCTTGTATCAAAGCGTCGATGACAGTCACGCTTCATAACTTCATAAGGGTCTTGATGGAGCTCATAAATCAGAGAGTCAGTGTCGGTATACATGACTGAGCAGCAGGGGAAAGCATCAATCATGTATCCATAGTGAAAATCATAAATTGTAGTTTTAGCAAGATCTAGAATTGCCTGCCCCACATATATTGGCTTGTTTAACCAGATCTTAAGCCTCCGCAATTCTACTGCTACTAGATCGGGCTTTTCACTGAAAATAGTGCTGTTTTTGAACTCGGGCTTGGCGATGTAAGCCTCCGCACCATACCTCCCCTTCCACTCCGTTAAAAGCCTCACATCAACTCTCTTCCGAACGTTTTCCATTGTTTTACCTGAAACAAAGGGACACATTAATATTTCGGAGGATTTATCTTTAATATTGGAACTTACCAAACACTGCATTGTTCATTAATTTGAATAGGTTTTTTTCAAACTCATTCGTGGCCTTTGTTCGTAGCTCAGTATTCAAATCTATGTAAGACTTCAACCACGGTGCCTGTTTGAATTTGAGAACTCGATGAATTTTCTTCAATACCAATCCATGCGCAAGTGCCTGCTTCAGCGTTCGGTAATGGATAACATACTTGGTTTTATTGTGGAGGGTAGCCATTAACTTGGTTAACTCTTTTGCATCCTGGGGAGGCTCCATAGTCTTAGGATTTATATGTAGCGGGAGGAATGGGATATCTTGATGTTTATCATGCAGATGCTGAGGATATTCAATATCGACTTCAAGGATATATCCGACATCGGCATCATCGGGTACTGTGGTGACGTCAATGTTGCTATCGCACCATTCAAAACCGTCGTAGGGAAGGTACTGAGACATTGCCCAACCATACTAAAAACAAACCTCAGTAAATTACTTATTTTTAATGGAAAAGGATTAACATACCTGATTATTAATGTCAAAATAGATCATAAATGTCCTTGGCTTAGAGGGATCGTAGTTGTTGACATACTGGTTGTTAGCTTTAGCTCTCCTTTTACTACAAACTTGACTTAGTCCACCGCGAATGCCACGTTCAACGAAGATAAACATATCCAAGTCTGTTAGAAGCTCCAATTTGATGCTAGTATATTTCAACATGGCATCCCAAGTAAATCCCGGAAGTGTGTAATAGTGAGCAGGATCTAAGCCGTACGTCTTATGACAACTCTCTCTAAATTTCTCATAGACGTCGGCAAGCAGAAGAATGTCGGTCTTCATATACAGATCCACATATTCTCCCAAGCTCTGACAATTGAAGGCGGTCCATACTTGTTGTGCGCGCCGGTAGAGATGACGAGGGCAGGACTTATTATTCAATTTATTATAAAAAGCATCTTGTGTGGGTAAAGATGTTTCGTTGAATCGCTCGAAGGATGAAATATAATCATAAGGCATCACACCCTTTTTTGTTAGCATATTAAAGTGATCTTCAGATAGCTCAGTGAACTGAGATTTCAAATTTGGAAATTCCGATAGATATGACGCTAATTTATCTAGACTAGATGCCATAAATCGAAAGCTATCAATGAAGCGAAACTGTATGGGGTAATCATCAATGTGTTTAGTGAATGATATATATTTCTCCTTGGTGATTGGTAGCAAGTCGATGGACCCCTTCATCCGCGTAGCAATATCCGTTATGATGAAGTGGGCATCATAACCACTAAGATTGTGAAAGATAACTGGGATAGTATGAGCATCTTTATAGTTAATATTACATGATTCATGAGCAGCACCACGATAGTTGTTGTCAGGAATCAAGTGGTTGTGATCTCGAACCTTCTTATCTTCATCGGTAAATGTCTGTTTACAAATGTGACAGTGTGTAGCTCTTCGGTGCTCAACTTCCTGCAAACACGTCATATCTATATCGTACGGGCACCAAAACACTGTAGCCACATCCTCAGCAAGACTGTCCATCTCATCTGCAAACCATGTCATACAGTCCTGCCCTCGGTAGGATCGATAAAAAGAGATAGAGTCATCATAGCTGCATTTGAGATAATACCCAACGGCAGCTGGAACATGATGTTGAGGTTTCTTTGGATCTTCAACGGGCTTCAAGACGCTTTCCAAGTCAGCATACACTATGAATGGTGCTTTTTCCTGATTCTTGAAATTTTTAAATTCTAAAATGTTCTTACCCGGCTCAGGCATCTTAATGGCAGTCTCATTCATTCTTACGCAATCCTCGACATGCTTATCCAATTTTTCCTGTGACCTGAAATAGCGGAGGCATCGGTCACAGAAGTATTTTGCATGACCCTCTTTACTAAGTTGTTTGGAGAGTAGACGAGAAAGGTTTTTGATCCAGACGTAATGGTATTTAGCAGGGGCTTCGGTATCATCATATCTATCTTGGATTAGAAGAAGGTTAACATGACGATCCTTTTTATCTTTCGTGAGGTATGCGGGAAGCGTTTCAAAGCTCTTCTTATTCTTCTGGAGGATGTATACATTAATGGAGACAGCATTCTGTTTTTCAAAATTTGGGATTTGTCTAACAGTCATCGGAAACTGAATTCCCTTCAACTTCAAAACGGTGGAGTAATGGGGGTAAGATGATAATCGATCTGAATGTCCACTACAAGGATACAGCGCAGAAGTGACAGCCCATGCAAAGCATGCATCATCATCATTTTTGACGTTGATGCATGCTTTCTTCTTCTTAATTTGTGAGGGTAGTTCAATGTAGGATGAGCCAAGTTGAGGTGTGTATTTGTTAATGTTGACACCAAGATTTATCACCTTCTTTAGCGCCCAGCCCGAGTCTCGTTCCTGGAACTCTTCAAGTTCTTTCAATATCGGTGCTGTAACCTTGGAGTTGAACCAGTCGTTTACATCGGTCGCTCTATAGATTGCAGAGTTCGAGGTGGTGAAGTACTTATAATCATTCTGAACTGAGTCTCCCTTCACTATTTCAAATTCACCGCAAAACGCCACATTCACCTTGACTGCTACATCTTTCTTCAAGACTTTTCGAATGCGGTGTGTAAATATCGATCTAGCATCAATCAAAAAAGACTTAGGATCTTTATGCTTCAGGTTCGATATTACGCCCGAAGTGATGCGGGACTTGAATACAGAGTCTGAATCTTCCCAACGAACGCGATCTCTGGCAGTCTCCTTGCGTGATGAAAGCCCTGCCCCCTTCTTCTGAGCCGCTTTGAATTGAGCTCTAAGACTTTTGATGTTTCTCAAGCAAGCCTCCAAATGTTGCTTCTCCCCCACAGATTTAGCATACCTCATTGAATTCAATATTCTCTTTATCCCCTTCCGACATTCAATCAGCCCTTCTCGGATCTTTACATCATCGTGCTTGGCTTCTACCAATCCCAACAACGTTGCAATGTAGCGAACCAAATCCGTGAAAAGACTCATACTAAAAAAATGAGAATAACTAGTAATTGATAGTAAAAGATAATCTCAAACTTACTTTTAAATTGATAAAAAACTTCTCGAATGAATAGAGGACACAATTGAATGCTTCTGAAACAGAATAAAAATTAATTATTCATAGCTATAAGATATAATTTTAGTCGGACGGGATTAGTTAGGTTAGGTTAGGATGGGATTGATCAATGTCTTCGAATAGCCTCAACCATCATGTTTGGGAAAATTGGTGATAACTAGTGATTGATAGTACAGATTGATTACTTAATACATCATACTATACATAATACTTGATTACTTATTACATTATCCGTGGTAGCATTTCTGGTTTGTGTAAGCTTGGCTGCTATCTCCAAGCGAGATACACCCTATGTTGAAACCCCATTAATTTTCCTGCCCGAGAAGTTTTAATTAGAAAATTAAATAATAATTAATAGTTTAGTCTACATAAGTTCTAGTTTGAGTGACACCATTTGAAGTTAAAAATTGGAGATATTCGATTGTCTAGAGCAAGACGAGAATACCTCCCCTGAGTATTCTGAGCAAATTATCCGTTGTGATATTACCCAATAAAGGATGAAGAAGAAGAAGAAGAAGATAGTACATCATAACCTCAAACTTACTTTTAAATTGATAAAAAGCTTTTTCAAATAAATAGGAGCTGAGGACAATTCTGAATGCTTTTCAAAGTTCTGAAACAGAATGAAAAAATAATTATTCATAGCTATAAGATATAATTTTAGTCGGACGGAAAACTGGATGATTGATCAATGTCTTCGAATAACCTTAAATATTATGTTGGGGAAAATTGGTGATTGACCTTAAACTTACTTTTAAATTAATTAAAAACTTTCCAAACAAATAGGAAGAGCTGTCGGATGTTTCTTAAAGTTCCTAAAAAGAATAATGATTGAAAGGTATAACAAACATAAAACATAACCTCAAATATGTTAGAGAAAAATGGTTATAATTAATAACTTTAAAATTAATAGAAACGGAATGGGAAAAAAATAATTAATTAGTGAAAAGTATACTCTTTTAGATGGATAAAAAATTGAACAGCTAATTATTTTTTTTAAATATATAACCTTGAATATTATGCTTGAAAATGAAAGTGATTGATAACTTACTTAAAAGTTGAAAAAAATCTAAATCAATAGGAGCTGAGGACAATTCTGAATGCTTCTCAATGTTCTGGAACAGGATGAAAAAAATGATTTGTTAGGTATAAAATATACTTTTAGACGGAAAACTAAACGGCTGATTATTTTTTGAATACATAACCTCAAATATCATGTTTGAGAAAAAATGGTTATAATTGAAAACTTAAAAATTATAAAAATCTAAATAGGAGCTGAGGACAATTCCAAATGCTTTTCAAAGTTCTGAAACAGAATGTAAAAAAGTTATTCATCAATTATAAAGTATACTTTAGATGGATGGAAAGCTATTTTTTAATTACATAACCTTAAATATCATGTTTGACAAAAATGGAGATAAGTGATAACTTACTTTTGAATTGATAAAAAATTATTATGAAGAGGAATGCTTCAAAGTTCTGAAGTGAATAATTATTATTAAGCATAACGCTTTTTAGTCAGACGGAGTAATTGATTACTTTTAATAATTAGACTTAAATATTGGATATCATGTTAGATATTGAAGTTTCAAAAATTAAGCTTTCAATCAATTTTCAAAAATATTGGAGGTTAATATAAAACTAGTGTGAAAAATGAGTGTAAAAACCATTTATAGGAGCTCAAGGCAATTTTGAATGCTTTTCAAAGTTCTACAATAGAATGAAAAAAATAATTATTCATAGATATAAAATATACTTTTAGACGGAAAACAAAACTGTTGATTATTTTTTGAATACATAACCTCGAATATCATGTTTGAAAAAATGGAGATAATTGAAAACTGACTTAAAAAATAATAAAAATCTAAATAGGGGCTGACGATAATTCTGAATGCTTCAAATTTCTGAAACAGAATGCAAGGAAATGATTTATCAAGTATTTTATGAAAGATCCAAAATATTTCAAATATTCTATATATATTTATTGTTACTGGTAGTAGTGTGTAATAGAGAGAGGATAATATATTGGGAAAATGTAGGGAACAACACAGCTATCCTATACAAATATTTAGAAAATAAATAACCAATATTTTTAATAATTAAAAGATACCTAGATACCATAATGATAGTAACATTTTCTTAGTTAGCATAGTTATAGGTATACCTTATATATATATTTTTTTACTTTTAAACATAAGAATAATAAAAATCACACCACTCTCAACAAGTCAATTAAACAGCTTTACTAGTGAGGTGGAAATTAAAAGTTTTTTCATGATTTTTTACCTAACACTATAAAAATTGATAACTAGATGATGAATAATTTTCAAAAGTTTAAAATATTAGACTTATAAATTCTTGTATTGTAACAGTTTAATTGATATTGAAGAGGTTTTAAAACGATCTTATGCAGTATCTATCTATCTATCCTAAGCAGACAAAATGAATTTTTAGGATACTATTAATATCTGAAATATTTCTTAATCAGAATCTAATTAAGTGAAAAATTAAAATATATAAGGAACTAACATGGAACTAGATAACAATTTATTTTTTAAAATCGAATAATATTCACCTTTTACAGAGAAGATATTTGCAAAAAGGTAACCTGCTTTATTTAAAGAAGTTATCATATTAATCAAAACTCTACCATAAAAACATCCTCGTTTTACTAACACTGTTTTTTCTCCAATTATTTTTCCACTCTATAAAAATCTTAAAAATATAAATTATTGAAAAAACATTTAGAGAAAAAAGCGAGTGATTATAATGAGAAAATTTAGTGGTATAAGTTGTGAATATAACTCAGTGATTTTAAAAAATGAATAGCACCCGCTATATTAAAATAGTATGAATTGAAGGAGAATTTGAATAATTTATCGGTATAAACTGAAAATATAAAAATTGTTTTTGAAATAATATCGATTGAATAATTCATTTAATTTTTTCAGTATTAACAAGAAAATGGGAGAACATCGAGGAAGAAATAACTGACAATATATTAAAAACTTACTTTTATATTTATATCACTTTTTTTCACTGCACTCGCTGCTACGAATTGTTGATGTCACTTGCTGGTGTTGAAAGAAAATAAATTTTTCAGCTTGCGTTGCGTCAGTTTTATACATCAGTACTGAAATTCGGTAGAAGTAGAAAATATAAGCAGAATAACATTGTTATAAGATGCGATAAAAATTATGTCAATTTTGCAGCATTGAAACGATATCGAATTTCCTGCTTTTTCTTATTAAAATTATTTTTATGGAAATTTTGAAGGTTAATGTTAGGATTCTCAGGCTATAATACAAACAACGATAAGATTATTCAATATCGGTATTGTCAGTTATCACCGGTAACCACACACAGGCAAAACTCCAAAAACATGTTTTTGTTTTCCACACATATTTTTGTTTACTCATTGTTGATAAAAGTTAACTAAACGAAACATTTTTTTCAAACATATACAGGATGTATCAAAATAAGGCAAAGATACTAAGTTGAAACATTCTTTTAACATATACAGCGTGCATATATAGCGCCTGATTGGGTATCCAGTTGTAACATACTTCGAAATATGGTTCATACAACAGCCTTTTTGGTGTGCGTCATCATTTGTTAATGTCTTTCTAATACATTACGTGGAAAGAAATGCAAAAAAAGTCAGTTGATGATAAACGTTAACTATACGAAACATTCTTTTCAAACATATACAGGATGTATCAAAATAAGGTAAAGACGCTAAGTCGAAACATTCTTTTAACATATACAGCGTGCATCACAACTATAGTGCCTGATTGGGTATCTAGTTGCAACATACTTCGAAATAGAAAAATTTTGCATCGTTTGGCTGGTGAAGGCTTAAAAGGTAGTTGAAACATTCTTTTAACTTCATTTAGATTCGTTGATAAACGTTAACTATACGAAACATTATTTTCAAACATATACAGGATGTATCAAAATAAGGCAAAGATACTAAGTTGAAACATTCTTTTAACATATACAGCGTGCATATATAGCGCCTGATTGGGTATCCAGTTGTAACATACTTCGAAATATGGTTCATACAACAGCCTTTTTGGTGTGCGTCATCATTTGTTAATGTCTTTCTAATACATTACGTGGAAAGAAATGCAAAAAAAGTCAGGTCTTTGATTAATCCTAATCAAAATATCACAATAATGAACCATTCAAATTTATTACAAACGTCAATCCTAATCATTGACTTACCAAAATTTGATTGGTTGATGTTCAGATTAAGCATAAGCGCGACCTAATAATCGGGAGGAATTTCTTTATTTAAAATAGGCATGCAGATATAACTTTCGTATTGTCAATGTGTCTGACATCTTTTTCTACTGTCCCACTGACAGTTCTTGTCAGGTCTGTACTTTGTTGTTCACGGTCAATTATTATTTATGTAAAGTTAATTTTAATATTATTGTTATATTTATTCGAATAATACAAAAATATGCCTAGATACACGGAAAAACATTAGCATTTTGGAAGTTCTCAAGTATTTTCAGTTAGAAAAAGAAGCTGGTAACTATTAATTCCATAGCTTTGTCGAATTTTGCTGAATGCGATCCAGATGATTTTATTAATCAAATTAAAGGTTGGATATGTGTCAAAATAGCAAATAAAATAAACGACATACCCAAAACCCGAATGTACGTCACAAACGATGACGCACACCAAAAAGGCTGTTGTATGAACCATAGAAGAATTTTGCATCGTTCGGCTGGTGAAGGCTTAAAAGCGTTAACATATCTGGACAGTTCATCATTCATCATTTATCACTTGACGTGGGTAGACATGGATCCTATGCGTGATTACGTCAAACTCAAACTCATTAAATGTTGTATCGAGCAGGAGTTTATTCGAGCAGGCTATTGCGGTGTGTGTTTGGCGGGAAGTTTAATTTTCCATGAAGTGGCCGCAAAATATGGAATAGCAACCAAACTATGTCTGGGTACAAAGGTCTATTCGAATGGTATGGAAATTACACCACATTTCTGGATAGAGTACAATGATATAATCTATGACCCCACCCTAGCTGTTATACAACACCACATACCTCATAATCTAAAAGTTACTCATAAAAAAGATGAATTTGGGTGCAAAACCCTCGAAGATATAGTCATGGTTGGTATTTATGAAAAATTTATGGTGAACGAGTCTACGATTGAATACTTCGCTGAAGCTCCGAAACATCTATTGAAAGTGCGCGACAATATTTATGAAACTGTAGCTAAAATATTTACGTAATATAATAATATCTTATAGCCTGGGTGTTTTTTTTGTGTTCAGCCAACATTTGGATATAGTTTTTACATTTACGCTAGAATTTTCACACTGTCCGCTTCAATTGCTTTGAATATCAGATTGCCACAACGGTCATAGCCGCCGTTTTTTCTTCCAATTCTGTACATCTGGTACCTTCAAGGCGGTAAATAGGCTAAATCTCTTTTATAATCAAAGAAATTCATAAAACATTCGAATTTTGAAAACTTAAACTTTTCATCATCATCAAATATGATGTTCCATTTGACGTGACAACGCGACATTTGACGTGACAACGTGACGTTTGACGTGATAGCGTGACGTTTGTCGTGACAACATGACATTTGACGTGACAACATGACATTTGACGTGACAACATGACATTTGACGTGACAACGTGACGTTTTGATGTGATAGCGAAACGTTTGATGTGACAACGTGACATTTGACGTGACGCCAGTAGCTTTAAAGGGCTGTTCAACGTTTCTGGTCAATGCCTGGAACAGATAACACCTTACTCTGGGGACACTATTCAATAATGAACTCTTGTGAAGTGGATTTATGAAAAAATGGTCGAAAATCTAAGATTCCTCTAAACTACGATTTATCATCAGTTGATATTTGCTTTCGATTATATATGCGTCTTTTGAGTGTGCAAAAAAACTTATGGAAATTTTACAGCCTTGATAGTTCTAACATTATCAATAATGTAGATTTAATAAAAATTTTTGAGTAGGTAATTGGTTTTTATTGAAACACTCTGTATATTTCCTATCACAAGAATAGAATTTCTCTTCACATATGACGTTTAACGTATCACGTTTATGTTATGCTCTAAGAATGTTTTGGATACTGAGCCATTCATAAACTCACTTGGTATGTCTCATAGAGGTCGCTCTCTGCTTCAATTTTGTAACTGGCCTGTTAAAAGAATGTTTTGGATACTGGGCCATTCATAATCTCACGTGGTATGTCTCATAGAGGGCGCCTTTTCAATACCCCTTGTATATATGCAAAACTCTTCTTTGGTCGACTTCCCTGGACTCGTTTTGACATTTCCACTTCACTCTCTCCACACCACTCGTTAAGCCTAAGATACTTTTGATCCACCTTGTATATAATTTTCGTAAGGCATTTCGAACTTTGGGCGAACTTCTACTTTTGATCCGCCCTGTATATAATAAGGCCTTTCGAGCATGTTACTTTTTATTCACCTTATACATAGAAGTCGTTAAGGCCTTTCGAGCATGTTACTTTTTATCCACCCTATATATAATAAGGCCTTTCGAGCATGTTACTTTTGATCTACCCTGAATATAATAGACGCTAAGGCCTTTCGAGCATGTTAATTTTGGTGTATCCTGTACATAATATACGTTAAGGCCTTTTGAGCATGTTACTTTTGATCCACCCTGTATATAATAAGGCCTTTCGAGCATGTTACCCACCCTGCATATACCTGATAGACGTTAAGGCATTTTGAGCATGTTACTTTTCATCCACCCTGTATATAATAAGGCATTTCGAGCATGTTACTCACCCTGTATATAATAGTTAAGGCCCTTATGTTACTTTTCATCCACCCCGTATAAAGGCGTTTCGAGCATGTTACTTTATATCCGCCCTGTATATGGAGCATGTTACTTTATATCCGCCCTGTATATAGAAGCCGCTAAGGCCTTTCGAGCATGTTGCTCACCCTGTATATAATAGTTAAGGCCCTTATGTTACTTTTCATCCACCCCGTATAAAGGCCCTCATGCTACTTTATATCCACCCTGTATATAGAAGTCGTTAAGGCCTTTCGAGCATCCCCCTGTATAAGGCCTTTCGGGCATGTTTCATCCCCCCTGTAGCCCTCGTGTTACTTTTTATCAACCCTGTAGGAGCGCGTGCTTTTCGAGTAAATTTTTTGCTAATTTGGACCTAAGATTTCCTTATGGAGATTCCCATGTTAAAATCACCAAAAATGGTCGGAAACCGGTGTTGTACAATTACTTACTGTAACTAAATACATTAACAATTGTGAGTTATGTCAAAAAATGAAATACGACAGAAACCCCCCAAAACAAAAATTTGAATTAACGCCAACGCCGAATAAACCTTTCGAAATAGTTCACGCTGATGTTTTTACAATAAAAGGTCAAAAATTTTTAACAATTATCGATAAATTTAGCAAGTACGCACAAGCATATCATTTAGTAGGAGCAACTGCAATACATATAGCAAAAACTTTTATGAACTTTTTAACTCATCACGGTACACCTAAAATGTTGGTCGTTGATAGAGGAACCGAATCAAAAAATCATGTCATCGAAGACTTTGCAAAGCTACATAAAATCGAACTTCATTATACTACGGCACTTAATCCAAATTCTAATAGTATTATTGAAAGATTTCACTCAACTCTCATTGAACACATTAGAATTATTCAAGAAACACATAAAAATCCTAATATCCTAGACCAAATGCCTTATGCAATTTTAGGATATAACAACTCTATTCATAGCGTAACCAAACTACGTCCAATAGAAATAATTTCAGGTCACAGACACAAACAGTCCTCTTAACATTGATCTCAACCAAAAATTATATTCCAATTACATGACTAAGCATAAAGAAACCACAGCTGAAATTTATAAAACATTAAACGAACAGATGGCAAATCAAAAATCGAAAAATTTAGAGAAAATCAATGCAAGTCGACATGAACCATTAACGTACGATCCAGGTATGCTGGTATATCATAAAACAAATCCACGCAATAAAATTAGTCCCAGATTTAAAGCCAGACCAATAAAACGAAATGAAAGAATCAAAGTAAAAAACTTACAAAATAAATTCACCCCGTAACAAACAAAAATTAGTTAATACCACTTACCATAAAAATAATTTAAGAAGACCCCTCGCTAATCAAAAAATTGTACCATTACAGAATGCTCCTGTCGCTGGTAACAGCCAATTGGACACAAGAAATTAAAATTACAAGTCTGGAATCCAATCCAGGCATACTTCCTTACAAATTAGGAAATGCTAGACTACAATCTTCCCACCATTCTTTTATCCACTACTTTGATCTAAACCCTATTGAAAACGAATTACTTCATATAACGGATAATTAATGGATTAAACGACTTACCTTAAGGAAGTTGAATCCAAATTATACGAGCATCTGGTTTCCAATATATAACACACTGTAGTATATTCATCATCTACAAAATGTCCACAACGTTAAAAGAAATAAATTTTTCGCACCCTGTATTGCCCGGCTATCCAGTCTATCTAGGTACCTCTGTCGTATCTCGTCGTCCCTTAACCCCTCATTATTAGTTGTGTTTAGATCGTATAAATCCAATGGGATAGTCTATAAGTCTATATAGTAGTTTAGGGTTGGGAGGGAGTTTATATATATTGGAAACCAGATGCTCGTATAATTTGGATTCAACTTCCTTAAGGTAAGTCGTTTAATCTGGTTTCCAATATATAACACACTGTAGATGTTTAAAGCAACGATCTAATAGAAAGTGGTCACTCATAAAGAAAGTGTAATCCTGTTAAGATATCTTTTGATAATTGTGAGATTATACATCAAGAGCCAAAAAACAAAAATAAAATAAATTAACACATCAATATAAAAAATATGCAAAAATAAATAAAAATAATATATAAAGGCAACAAAGTGCGAACACTTATTCTATATAACAGTGTATTTGTTCTTTTTTTTTTTTTTTTAATTTCTTGGGAATAATATACCACAAGGAACATACAGAAGATATTTAGTGTATTTGTTGAGAGAAAAAAAATGACTCTCACTACTCATACCAGATTTCAATAGCTTATTTGTTCATATTTAGTAAAAAATCTGAAAAACTTTGTTCTTTGGTCGCAGGTTTATCGTAAAATCCTGTAAAAACGTCAGATTTTTGAGTCCACCCTGCAGCCTCGCGAATTGTATCTATGTTGAGACCCGCTCGTGCTACGGCTGAAGTAAAAGCATGCCTGGTAGAATGGCTCTTAAAAGTATCGGTTTCAATGCCGCTTTGTTCAAGTGTCGATTTTTTCCAATGACTTACTATTGATGCGGGAAGAAGAGGTTTCTTAAGAGTAAGTAATAATTGCAGATTAGTTCTATTTCTGAATTTAGAAGTGACTTCTAAGTAGCGTAGCAATGTTGATGCTACACAAAGTTCAGGTTTTGATTTGAAAACGTTAGAAGAAAGAATTGGTTTAATGTTTCCAAAATGTCATCGATAAAAATACCAATGCTTCAATTTTGATTAATCTTTATATTATAGATTATTATTTTAATTAGGGTTTGAACCCTTTGTGCTGTTGTCACAGCAAGTAAGGTGCTTAGTTTTAATGTTAATTTTTTTTTTTAATGATAAAGAAGCTGTTTTTTGCGTTTCCAAGTAAGCTAGTCCAATACTTGGTTTCCCCGTTATTTTGTATTTTGGGAATGAAAACAAAAAAGTGAGAGCGGATTTCTGTGTATAAGTCTCTCTGTAGCCAGGGTAAGGGTTGCACCTTAGGTTTCACTCATTGGATGTGGTTTCCTAAAATAACAGTGTTTTAGAAGGTTTCAAAATCAATGGTGACAACTGACAATTGGATACCACGCTTGCGAAGGCTAGTATGGTACAATTATTATGCATGCTGCATTATCCAGGATTATTTTGTTTAACATTTGTGGAATCGAAGAAAAAAGTGGAAAAGCCTAAAAATATATATTGTATCATGATATTGTGAAAGCATCTACTGTAAAAGAATCGGGATCTTTGTGTCATGATACATATTTTCCACATTTGGTATTCAATTTTGAGGCAAATAAATCAAATTCTGGTGTACTAAACTTGACTTTTATGTACTCTTTTCCACATAAAGCGTACTCAGTTTCGATAGATGTAGACCTAGATTATTTGTCAGCTGATGTGTTGTCTTTAGTATTGATGTATTATATAAAGATATAAATGTATATATATTTCATTCTCCACACCAATCCAGATTTGTTATGTGACTGAATTGAGATGTCTGTGTTTAACACCGCCCATGCGGTTTATATTAGAGATTGCAGTGGTATTATCTAATCTAGCAAAATGTGATAGTTAGTTTTATTAAGTAATATGCTGCTATGAATTCCAAATGGTTCATGTGTTAATTTTGTTGTTCTAAAGTCCAAAAAGCATGCGTGGCTTCCCCGTTAGCCAATCCACCCCAACCAGTTGTCGAGGCATACGTAAATATTTCCATAATAAACTATTTCAGGGAGTCCGGTCCTGATACCTATACCGTACAGGTGTTTTGATATCAGCTCCTGTTGTTTTAATAATTTAGTGGTGGACATTTATTCAAATTTGTATTTAGTTTGTGTAAGTGCACCAATAACGTTATCAACTTTAAGGACAACCAGTGAGTTATGTTTTTCTTCCCCATAACCTGATTGTGAACTTGAATCAACATAGAAACTCTAACAGATAGGATAGTTTTCAATTATCTTATCGCTTGGGCAGCCGGTTTTTATCACCGGACTGTTCATAGTGAACAGGACCGCATTTAAAAAAATGTCAATTAACATACCTTCAGCAATCATGAATGTAGAAACGGCTGAGTCTTCTGACTACAGAAGTACTCAAACTATAACTCACCCCATCTCTCAACCTACCTACTCGCTAGCAGCATCTAAGAAAGTTTATCCTTCAAAAGCATTGGCCCTCATATTTCCATCTTCAGACGGAGTTAAATTAGAAGAATATGTCTATGCACTAGGTCCTAAAGTTCAACCAAAAAATATAACGTTTGCATATACTTATCAAGTAAATCTATTTTAGAAGAATATTTAACTAAAGATGGTAAAATATCTATAAATAATGAAATTATTCCAGCAAGAAGATTGATCACCCCATCCAGTCGTATTTTACTATCAAATGTTTATCCCTCCATTCCCGATGAGACATTAGAGGCGGAATTGAAAAATATGGGCTTCAATTCGTTATCTCCTGTAAGTCCCGTAAGAGCGGGTTTTTCTAAGACGGAATATGGTCACATCGGTAGTTTTCGACGTCAAGTGTACACGACTCCTCAACAAGATGATACAAATCTCCCAGATTCATTCCTAGTCACCCATGAGAACACATCCCACCGTATCTTCATGTCCATCGACGGAATGTCTTGTTTTAAATGTAAACAGCCTGGTCACATAGCATCTCAATGCACAGCTATCTTTACTACTCTAACCGAACCTATTGCCCCAACTACTGTTACCCAAAACACTACTTCATCAACATTGCTAACAGAACCTAAAACATTATCAAACTCTCAGCAAATCAGTACTGTATCACATCCAACATTCCCCATTAATCCAACTCAACAAATAGCTAAACCACTCATTTCGAATCAAATAAAAAGAAAATCTTCAGATCGTCATTCACCAGAAATTGACAATGATACAGAGCCTCAATTTGTGAAACCTATTTCCCAGCCCCCAAAGAAAACCAAACAAAAAAAACCCACACTAGAACTACTTAAGCCCACTAAGTCTTTTATCGACGATCACGACTCTCGTTTTACTCTCAACTTTGAACAACTTGTCGATCTATTTGATAACTGCTATGGTTCTCCCAATCCAGAACTTATTGCCAAAAATTATACCGATGACTTGCCAGCACTGTGTAAAATGCTTGAGGAAATCTACCCACAACTTTCTGATCGGGGTATTAAAACCAGATGCACTAAAATCCGGAAAAAATGTAAGCATGCTTGTAATCCTGAAACTACTGACACTGAAAGCGATTCATCGCAGGAAACTTATTGAAAATCAATTATTTTTAATTTTATTTTTTCCATCGCGTTCAATAATTTAGTACAATGGAACATCAACGGTGTATACTCACATTTAGAAATGCTACAAATTTTAATATCAGAGCAAAACCCAGCAATATTATGTTTACAAGAAACAAACTTCACAAGTGATAAGACTTATACTCCTAAAAATTTCAACGGCTTTTTTCTTAATAGACAAAATTGTGGGCGAGCCAGCGGCGGCGTATCAATTTATGTTAAAAAAGATATAGAATCATGCTCAATTCCATTAGTAACTAATTTTGAAGCAATTGCAGTTCGGATACAAGGCATAACCAAATTAAATATTTGTAATATATATATATTCCTTCCAAATGGATATTAACATTGAGAACTTAACCAATCTTATCAATCAGATTCCTCTTCCTAGACTAATTGTCGGAGATTTCAACGGTTATAATGTTTTTTGGGGTTGTCCCTACACTGACCCACGTGGTCAAATAATATACGACGCTATTGAACAAAATAACTTATCACTCCTAAACGATGGCCGTCCCACACGCTTCAACAGTTATAATGGTAATTTGTCACACATTGATTTAAGCTTTTCCGATTCTACTACAGCACTTAACCTTAGTTGGAACGTACCTTCAGATCTTCACGGAAGCGACCATTTTCCCATAATTATAACAAATATCCGATACAACCAGACATCACATCACCCTACTAGTAAATGGAAGTTAAAAACTGCAAATTGGTCATTGTATTCAAGTCTTGTAGATAACCTTTTAAATCAAACTAATTTCAACGAAATCGACAATAGTGAATTATTAAATAAATTTATATCCATTATCACAAAAGCCGCAGATATAGCAATAGGAAAATCATATTCCTCCCACAATGGTTCGACCGTACCATGGTGGAATAATGCTTGTAAAGATGCGATAAAATTAAGTAAACAGGCGTTTAATGAGTATTAAAAACATAATACCCCACAAAATCAACAACAATTCAAAAATCTCAGAGCTAGAGCGCGTTACATAATAAAGAGATCTAAGAAAGAGTCTTGGATCAACTTTGTATCTCGTATTAATATCTCTACGCCCCCCGCAGAAATTTGGAATAGGATAAGACGAATATCCGGTAGTTACTCTAATTTTAATATCAACATACTGACAGAACGAGGACAAGATCTAACGAGTACTCAGGAAATTTCTGATACACTAGCAAACACCTTTGAACAATTTTCCAGTAATGCCAATTATGACACTAAATTCCTTGAGTATAAAAATCTTACTGAAAAACTCAATCCCATTTGCATCGATTCCAATAATAATTCTCCCCTCAACACTCCTATTTCGTTGGATGAGTACTACGAAGCCCTAAAAAAGGTCAAAGATAGTAGCCCCGGTCCAGATAATATTCCATCAGCATTCATAAAGAACCCATCCAAGCAAGCTTCAATATTCTTAATAAATATATTCAATTTTTACTGGCTACAGCAACAACTCCCTGATATTTGGAAGGAAGCAACAATAGTACCGATCTTAAAACCAAACTGCCCTAAAAATGAAGCTAAATCTTATAGGCCTATCTCCGTTACCTCTTGTGTCTGCAAATTATTAGAAAAAATAATTAATAACCGACTTATTTGGTTCCTAGAGTCCAACTCCTTACTAAACAGAGAACAGAATGGTTTTAGAAAAGGTCGTTCAACAATTGACAATATAATAGACTTAGAATCCGACATTCATGAAGCATTCCTTAACAAGCAAAAAGTTCTGGCCGTATTTTTTGACATCAAACGTGCATATGATACAGCTTGGAAGCATAAAATTTTACTAAAATTAGTCGATTGGGGAATAAATGGAAATATGCTTGCGTTTATTAAAAACTATTTATATAAGCGATCATTCCGTGTAAAATTGAACGGGCATTTCTCGAATAGCAAAGAACCAGAAAATGGCACTCCCCAAGGTTCGATAATAAGCGTAACACTCTTTTTAATCGCAATTAACGATATTTTGAATAAACTTGATAAACCACTGAAAGGGAAACTATACGCAGATGATTTAGTTTTATATATTAAGGGTAAAAATATAAACTACATGACGTCGGTCATGCAGCAACATATTCGACATCTTGAAATTTGGTCTGAGTCTACAGGATTTCAATTCTCCACAGAGAAAACGAAATGCATAATTTTTTCCAAAAACCCATTTTTCTTCAGCCCTATACTGAAGTTATACAACAATAATTTGAATTTTGATGATCACATAAAATATCTAGGTATGGTTTGGGATTACAAGCTGACTTGGAGAACTCACATTAATGACCTGATTTGTAAAACTAATAAAAGTTGCAATCTGCTTAAAATATTATCTAATAGGAATTGGGCCGCTGATTCAAAGTCATTAATACGTATTAGGGATGGCGATTCTTTCTGAAAAAGATCGATTTTCAAATCGATTCGAATCGTGACCTAATGAATCGATCCACAAAAAAATCGAGACCAATAAGATCGATTTCTGAAATATCGATATTTTTTTCAAATTTTTGTTTATAATGTAATATAAATATATTTTATTAAAAACATGATACATATTATAATTTAACGATCTCTTTATCAGTAAAATCAGGTGATTCGATTATAAAAAATATTTTTATTACCATATCAGAAGATCAGATCAGTATAAGTTATACCGAAAAATAAAATAAAATCGAATGTCGATTTTCAAGAGTGAAATATCGATTCACTGAATCGATTCAGTACTACATATCGATTTAAAAAATCGATCTTTTCGGCTCCAAAAATCGATTCTTCGAAGAATCGATCTCAGATCGCCATCCCTAATACGTATATATCGTTCACTAATTAAATCACGTCTTGATTACGGAGGCGTAGCATACTCGTCATCGAAAAAAACAGTACTAAATCTTTTAAATCCAGTCCAGAATACTGCGATCAGAATTTGCCTGGGTGCATTTCGATCAAGCCCTACCGAGAGCCTTCTCAGTGAAGCTTCCGAAATTCCCCTCCACCTCCGACGGATTTACCTTAGTCTCTCTTACGCTATAAGTATATCTGCAAATCCTAATCATCCAGTTTATGACAACACCTTCTCCAATCGTTATTCGGATGAATATAAAAAAAGGAAAAGAACAGATCCACCACTTTACGAAAGAATTAACAGATACCTTAACCTACTACATATATCTATTCCTCAAGCAATCCCCCAAATCATTCCCTCCCCTCCTCCATGGATAATAAAATCACCAATATGTGATGCATCGTTGACAAGTTTTGATAAGAACGAAACAAACCATACCCTAATTAGAGGAAAATTCCATGAGAAAATATCTCATTTACAACAATATACACATATCTGCACAGATGCCTCCAAAACGGATACTGGAGTTGGAGCAGCACTTGTAGCTCCAAATGTAATAATCAAATTTAGACTTCCCTATATTACAAGCATTCTAACTGGAGAACTCTATGCGATATTTCAAGCACTAGTCCATGCCAATAGAGAAAATGTGAAACACTTGCTCATAGTAACTGATTCATTGAACTCAATTGAAAGTTTGCGTCAGACATATACATCAAACCCATTACTAAAACTTATTAAGCAGCAATTATCTCAGCTATACAATTCAGGAGCAGTCGTACAGTTATTATGGGTACCTTCACATACAGGAATAGGGGGAAATGAGCAAGCTGATGCAGCAGCTGAAGCTGCAATTCAGGATCCTAGTGCCATCGAAGTCACGAGAGCTATAATGACAGACATGAAAATATTTATCAAGACATCGGTTAATAAAGCTTGGCAGCACCAGTGGTCCCAATCTAACGATAAATTAAGGCAAGTGAAACGAACAGTTAAACCGTGGAAAGCCGTTCCAGAAACCAGGAAAGAACAAGTTATTCTGACCCGTCTAAGAATAGGACACACCCGTTTTTCCCATGAACACTTAATGACTAAATCTGAACAATCCCGCTGTACAGTGTGTCAATGCCCTTTAACAGTCAAGCATGTATTAATAGATTGTCCACAATTTTCGCAACAAAGAATTTCATTTAAAATTCCACCTACTATGTATCAATTGCTAGGAGAAGAGTACAATATGGAAAACTTGGTAGCTTATCTACGTACTATTCAGTTTCTACACAAAGTTTAATTTATTACCAAAATTGTTTGTTTCTTTTTATATCTTTACTGTAGTACTTAATATTTTAATATTTATTGTTCATTTGTCAGCGCTAATAACCTAAAGGGTTGATGCGCTTTATTTTTCTTAAATAAAAAAAACTATTTCAGTTTCAAAATGGAAATATGGATTCTTCTTTAGTATATCTACCTACTAATCAATTTCTGGGTGTATTTTTACTCGGTAACGGCCAAAGAATTGAATATAAATCCTAAAAATTGGCATGTTTGATAAAATTGCTTTTTTTTTTTTTAGTAATGCCGAACCCCAAGTTTTCTAATAATTAGATTTTTCAATGTTTTCGAAACATTCATATACCTTACCGAAAATCAGAATATCGTCAAGGTAAATTACTGATAAAATGACTTGAATTCTTAAATATGTAAAAAATAGAAATTTAGTGATAATATATAGTGCTATATTTGAGCCGAGACACATACAAGAAAACTTATATAATTTCTTATAAAAAGAAAAAAACTTAAATATTTTTAATGACATGGCAATTGGAACTAAAAATTATGTGTCCCGTAGATCTAAAGAAGCCATTAAACAGTCTATATACAAGAGATTTTGAACCAATCGATAATCCTCTCATTTAAAATGTGGTGCTGATAAGTATCTAAATAATTGTTAAGAATTTTCAAATTAAGAATGTACCTGAAACTGCTACTTGGTTTTATTTCTAAGGAAAAAAGCCGATAAAAACCGTCTCTTTTTCGCTTTGCTCTCCGTCACAGCCCACTTGTTTATTAACTCTTGAATAGCTTCTTTCAAAGTAATTTTTTCAGTTACAGTGAATGTTTCATTTTGGTTACAATTTCTTTGGGTCAGTTTGGAACTGAGCGGTAGTTTGAAGCCTTTAATGCAATTTATGATGAAAGGGTTTCCAGTTATTTGAAGCCACTGTGGAACAAAATATTGCAGCCTGCCTGCTAAGTTACCTAACTGTGTAACTTCTACAGAACCCTCTGCGATGTTGAAGGTTTCGCTAGTAGCACTCCCTCCTCAACTTCTACAAATTCTTGCGATGTTGACGGTTTTGTATTTTTCGCTCTCCGGCTTGTCCAGAGAATTGTTCAGGGCTTGACCCGAAGCGGTTAATCCTTTTCCTAAATTATTTTGAACTTTGGATAAATATATATCGGCATTTTTCTGTTTATTTGAAAGCAGAATTTGCACTTCAGCATTAACATGAGGAACTTGTAGTATGGTCCCATTCAGGGGCGGCGTAAGGCGTGGGCGACGTGGGCCACCGCCTACGGCCTTGCGGCCCAAGGGGCCTCGCGCCTCGAAGGCCCTAGAACGCAAATAGATATAATTGCTGATCTGGCAATAAATAATTTAAAAAAATAGTTTCAACAAAATCTGTCCTCTTGCGTCCATTATGGGGCCTCGCAAAATATATGTCGCCCATATCAAATTTAGGTCTTGCCCCGCCCCTCTCCCATTAGAAAGAGTTGGGTTTTTTTTTTTTTTTTTTTTTTTTTTTTTTTTTTTTTTTTCCTTTTTTTTTTTACTCCTTTCAGATAATATTTATCGGTCTCTTTGAAAAGACCAACTTGTTAAAATCTGGTCATTTAAAGGAGGACCTGTTGCCCCCTCACTCTCCGGGTAAGCGCCTAAAGGATCATCTAGCTAGATCGCTTTCTTTCTTTTGTAGAACTTGTTCCGGTCTTGTATAACGTACATTACTCTGGTCCTCTATGGTATTGTCCGAACTATAGTCGTATACCGAACCGCTTGAAGAACATCCAGATTCATCATCTGAACAATGGGAAATTCACCATTTTCAGGATGACAATGATAACAATAAAAAGTATTTTATTCGCTCATCGTGTAGAAGCAGCGACAAAAATATTTATTTTATAAACAATAAAATGTGGACCCTTTAATCTCTTTACTGATAATGAAAACCCTGCATAAACAAGCCAGGTAAGTTTAAGGAAAAAAAGATAAGGTCCACGTTACAGACGATCGATAAACGCATCTCTGATTTTCATTACTGGTTTTTAACACCGGTGATAGAATACGTAACAATACTAACAATCTGTGACACATAAAGTCGCTGTACGAACGTTGGCTTACACAACCCACATAAGAGTAGAGTTACTGCATATTAAGTTTAAGAAAAAAGATAAGGAAGACGTTATAGACGATCGATAAACGCATAGCTAATTTTTATCACTGATTTTTAACCCCGGTTGCAGAATACGTAACATTCTGTGCCACATAAAGCGGCAGTACGAACGTTGCCTTACACAACCCACATAAAGTAGAGTTATTGCATAATTAAGTTTAAGAGAAAAAAAAAATATATAAGGTCCACGTTACAGACGATCGATGAACGCATCGCTGATTTTTATTACTGAATTTCATCCCCAGGGTAGCAGAATACGTAACATTCTGTGCCACATAAAGCGGCAGTACGAACGTTGCCTTACACAACCCACATAAAGTAGAGTTATTACATATTCTGTCTATCAGTCTTTATTGTGGAAAGAATTACCAAAAAGGACAACTCTTTCACGCTGAATTAGTAATTACGTATATTGTTTGTCTTCATTTATTACCACCAAGATAACAATAATTATTCTACTTACATTCTGAAGATCTGCTTTCCAGCTTACGCATTAATTTTCCAAATAATTGTTTGTACCTACTTGTTTTTAGATTTTCTAGATTTGCGTTTTCTTTTCTGTATTTTAAGTATTTGTAACACTGCACTTGTGAACACTTTCGCACAACAATGAATAATGAGGGGTTAAGGGACGACGAGATACGACAGAGGTACCTAGATAGACTGGATAGCCGGGCAATACAGGGTGCGAAAAATTTATTTCTTTTAACGTTGTGGACATTTTGTAGATGATGAATATACTACAATGTGTTATATATTGGAAACCAGATGTGAAGTATAATTTCGAAAATGTATTACAAGCAACTAATCAAAACCAAAATTTTGCAAATAGACTTAAATTCCTGATAAATTCAATATCATATCAAATTAAACAATGCAAAGAAAAATTAAATTTTGGTCACGGAAATAAAAGAGTAAAAAGAGGAATTATAAACGGTTTAGGAACAATATTCAAAAGTATTTCCGGTAATTTAGACGCAAATGACGGCAAACGTTACGACGATGCCATTGCCCTATTAAAGATATAACAAATACACTCAATAAACAAATATCACTAACAAGCAAAATCATGGACGATTATAATAATAGTATTTCACTAATACAACAAAATGAAAAAAATATAACAGAAAAAATAAACGAGTTAAATTCCGAACTAAAAGAATTTGTTAATGACTTTGTCTCGTATTTCCAAACGAAAAATACTCTCGATCAAATACAGGCATCGCTCAAAATTTTAACAGAAATATTAAATAATATAGAAAATTCTATTGCTTTCGCTAAATTAAAAACATTACATTATAGTGTTTTAAAATTTGAAGATTTAGAATTCATTGTAAAGTCAATACTAAAATATTATCCAGCTAATACCTTAATTTTTGGAGATGATTCTCAAAATTTACATAAGTATTATGATATACTAACAATCGAATCTTACTATTCCAAAGACAGAATCGTTTTTGTAATACACTTTCCTTTAGTCAAACCCGAAATTTTCACTTATTTTCACCTGTATTCTATACCCACAAAAAATAACACAATCCTTATTCCACCTAAACCTTATCTGGCAATGCAAGACAACCAGTACGAGTATGAAGACGAGAGATGTCAAAACCTACATGAACTATATTTTTGCCCCAACGAAAAATCCATGATAGCTGCCGAATCCGACAACTGCATATACCAATTGTTGCAACTAAAGACCAAAGAGCACCCAAAATGTATACCAGTACCTATAATAATTGAAAACGAAATTATTCAAACAATAAACTCAGCACATTACATCGCAATCTTTCCAGAAGAAACCAAAGTAAAAATTATTTGTTCCAAAACTGACTTCACATCGCTGAAGGGTAGCTACTTCATTGAATTACCATTCGGCTGCAGTTTCCAAACACCAAGTAACAAATTTATCAACCACGAAGAAATCATATCAGGCCAACCCTTATTACTCCCAGAAATCAAGACAGAAAATAACGAACTATTCCATTCAAGAAAAATCAACATTAAGGAAATTCCTCTGGACAAAATTCATGAACTCCTAAAAGAAGAAAACAGAATTAAAGAAGTTAGCTTAAGTAATATTCCACATAACTACGCCTACGTATGGTCCACACCACTCTACGTAATATTTGCAATCATTATTTTTGTTGGTGTGCTCAGATCAAAATCAAGATGCAGACACCAACCTACAACAGATGTTACCAAGAAAATTACCACCAAACCAAAAACCAATACAAGAATGAAAAAAGTTCAAATTGAAGAAGACGAATAATCAATCCACACCCTGTATGGATCTCTCTGGGGATGGAGGAATTACATAATCATTTCTGCTTATGTTTTACTATTCTTGCTTTATTATATATTTTATTATCTTTTATTCTTAGAAATTGTAACTGTTGCTAGAGTAGATGCTAACTCGGCATTTCCCATAGAACCTAACATTTGTACATCTTTTATTCAGTCTAAATCTAATACTTGATTCTGTAAGTTTGACTATAATTAGAATTAAAGTTTTTAAAAATAAAGTTTTTGAAGAAACTTATATTATTCGCGCGATTTTTCGAGCACGACGGCGAAGCTGGAGTGCTCGGAATACCCACAATATCCAAATATCCACTTATACTTCAATATGCTATATCGATTATATTGAATATATTATATGACATAGCTTTTTTAAGCTTTACAGGGTGCGGCATTAGTGCAAGGTCCAAATAGTCACTTGTCATGAGGAATGCAAAAATAGGAGGCAGCTATAAGCCTCACATTTTGGAAGTATACAGAGTGGTCCATAAAGCCGTACCGCTTCGAACATGTGTTTTTTTGAATGAAGCACCCTATATTTTATTGCATATTAGGGATCAGCTTGACCTCCCCATCACAATAATATAGGGTTGTGATGTGTACTACGGGGTATTTGAAAAGTTATAAACAATTTTCCATAAAAATCGTGATAATTTCAATACTCTGTACAATGTAAGAGATATTCAAGAATGAAAATATGTTGCGACCAAAGCATTCGAATAGTAGTGGAAGTTCTAGGAAATTATTCACTTCGTTGACATTCATTCAATCTTATACTTATAATTTCCTTTGATTTCTGGTAGGTAATTAAAAAGAGATCCTATTAACGATCCACCTCCTTATAGGTTTAGTTAACATGGAAAGTTGTCCCGAATTATCCCAAAAACTGGTTTAAAGGTACTCATCGATTTTGGAGGGTCATACAGTATTATTTCAGCAAAAATTTTTACCTATTTTAACCGATTAAATGAATATGAAAAACCGTTCCTACTTACTGCTATGAAATTAACCCATGAAATTTTTCAAAACATTTTTATTCGAAGAACTCGGCATTGAAAAGTTAGAATTCTGATATTTTTCTTGGAAATTTAAAGAATGTTCGAAGTCTTTAATTGACTATGACAATCAAATGCTGAGATCAAGTGAGTTTGGGGTTGAGTTATTTTCGTATTTCATACAATAATATTCCAGTAGATATTCCGAACGGTCACATGATATCACCGAGAATCCAAATAAGTAATTTAGGTGAATTCATTCACTTTAAAACTCATTTCTATGGAAACAGCATGCTTCTCCGTTATTCACGGTCATTTTAAAGAATTATTATATGGATTGGAGAAATCTCCCTACACTTTCGGAAAATTGGAGGACAATCTCTTAAAACCCTATCTGCAAATCTTGTTGTCTCGTATACAGGGTGTCCCACGACGAGTGAAAACTATCTGTATATGGCAAAATAGTTATAGTAAAATCATAAAAATTTCTACGTTTGGGTTTTCGGATACGATCTCTTCAACTGAAATATTTTCAAAGATGGGTAGAGCCGGAAGTCGACTGTAACTTTGTTATTTTAAATAGAACACCCTGTATATGAATACATTTTTGAAATCTACATAATATTTTAGTATACTTTTGATTGCAAACTTTTTTCGAAAAATGCACATTTTTTGAGTGAGACCTTATAAATTATTTTTTCACGAGGATACCCTTAAAGATATGAAAATGGTTCCTCTCCGGTTGCCTCAAGCAAGGTCGAACGTATTCGAATCTATGTTGAAAATTTTTTCATTTTATACAGGGTGTGTATAAAAAGTTTTCAAAGTTTAACTTCATAAATATCAAATTTCTTCATTTTTTTGAATACAACCACCCTGTTTTTTCTATTTTAATGCATTCAGGAGAAAAAAATAAGGCAAGTTCATATATACTTTCCTATACCTAAACCTTACCGTTATCCAGTAATTAAATGTGTGAATTTTTAGAGATGCAGGTGTGGTCTAAATTTTGATACAAGCACTAAGAAATAAAAAATTATGTGAATTTACTTTTAATACATATAATAAAGTCTTTTTCTTCATCTGTCTCTAAAAAAAATCAAATCAAATTGTTTACTGAGGTATACTGAGAAGGGTTGAAAAATGCATTGAAGTTCAAAGGAGCAATTTTGAACATTTACTTTAAAACATCAGACTTTTTTTCATTGGCTTTCAATTTTCCATAAAATTTTGTAGCATATCTTATCATTCTCACAAATGGTTTAACTCGATTAACTTCTGCTTAAAATGAACCGAATAGCTTCAAATTGTTAAGTATTCTTTTAACAATGTGCGATTTCGATCGCGATCAATCTGGATATCTTACTGCAAATAAAGCACATGTTCTTGTAAAAACTTTGTCATATTCACCATGTATTGAAAGTAAATTTACATAATAATTTTTATCTCTTAGTGCTTGTATCAACATTTAGACTACACCTGCATCTCTAAAAATTTACAGTAAACATTTAATACCTGGATAACGGTGAGGTTTAGGTATAGGAAAGTATACATGAACTTGCCTTATTTTTTTCCCCTGAATGCATTAAAATAGAAAAAACTGGGTGGTTCTATCCAAAAAAATGAAGAAATTTGATATTTACGAAGTTAAACTTTGAACACTTTTTATACACACCCTGTATAAAATAAAACATTTTTCAACATAGATTCGAATACGTTTGACCTTGCTTAAGGCAACCGAAGAGAAACCATTTTCATATCTTCAAGGGTATCCTCGTGAAAAGATAATTTATAAGGGTCATCAACGGTCAAATTTTCTACAAAAAAATCAATAACTCAAAAAGTGTGCATTTTACGAAAAAAGTTTTCAGGCAAAAGTATACTGAAATATTACGTAGATTTCAAAAATGTATTAATATACAGGGTGTTCTATTCAAAATAACAAAGTTACAGTCAGCCATATACAGATAGTTTTCACTCGTCGTGGGACACCCGTATATTGCCCAAACTTTTGTAGTTATCCGAAACTACGGAGCATCGGCAAGAGACGACGAAACATTGCGCATATCTGTCATAAACGTATCAATGGCGTCCTGTACTTATTTCATGGAGAAAAACTGGGAACACAAAGGTCACTGCCAATACCAACGCCACTGGATAAATCAATATCAGTTAATTGACGAAGTGAGAGGGAAGAATACACGCATGCGATTAATGATAAAAAGTCAGCTATCGATAAAAATAACCAATTATGTAATTCGGAGGGTGTGGTAATCATGGTTTTCGTACAACGCTGCCAGAGCTTGAAGAAACCCATAACAAATTTGGAAAAGTGTTTATCTTTCAATATTAATAAATTGAAAAAAATATGTTAATAGACAAAATCCAAGAAAAAACAAGCACATCAAAGAATTATTTTTAACCCTCCCATGCGCCGTGTCCTCAAATGAGGACATTAAATTATTTCATTGTAAATTACCTAAATACTTCTGTAAACTTCATTTTACCGTAGTAGATCATTAATATAACTTCGAAAAATTACGCTATTGACCGCAAGATGACATAACGATGACATTTGATAATTTTTGGAGCTTCATCAATTGTATTTTAACCTATGTCTATCGATAGTGTGTGCATGATTCTGAAATTACCAACTTCATCATCGTGTTTACGTTTGATTAGGCCATTCAAAACGTAGGTAAAAATATTTTCAGTTGTCCAAATCAGTGTAGTTTTATGAACAAATAAATGTTTTCTCGATTTCATATTCATTTGTCATGAATCTCGATTTTATTGCATGTCCTCACCTGAGGATAATGTTCGTAAATAGCAATAAAGTTTTTGTCCTTATATACATGTCAAATTTTCTTATCTAGCCATTTTCATACATTTTCTCATTTCTATCACAGCTGATTATGGATAAAAAAAGAATATTAACCGAAGAGGAACTTTATAATGACTGGTCAGAAGATGAATTGGAGTTTTCAGAAAGTGAAGAAGAGTATTTACCAGAATCAGAAGGAACAAGTTCGGAAAGTGAATCGGAGCACCTAGAAAAAGATAATATTGATGGGGGAGTAGAAAAGCAAAATAAATGGAAGACGAATAATGTCGCAAATACGCAAAAGGCAAATAAGCAGAGCGACAAAACTAAAAATACTCCTATATGGACTTTGACAAAAGATAACAGTTATTCTGGTGATATTCCAGAAGTATCCAAGAAACATAAGACCAACATAAAATGTATTACACCTTTGGAATACTTTCAATATTTTTTTCCCGAAGATTTTTTATGAGAAATTGTGTTTCAAACCAACCTTTATGCACACAGGAATAATAAAGTAAACTTCAAAATTAGTATAAATGAACTGAAAATTTATTCCGGAATCACCATAATGATGACCTATATTAACCCTTGAGAAATCGGGTGCTTGCAAATCACTTGAAGAGTCGGGTGGGGTCTGTGAGACCCAGTTTTTATTTTGCAAAATATATTATAAAATAATAAAATAAAACAATTTTATACGCAAAATATCTTTTTTTATTTCATTTTTAATACATCTTAGCTATTTTGAATCCAACAATAAAATAAAAAACGTTTCTTAATAAAATACGAAAAATAGGTTGACAAAAATGCACTTTTCTTACATTTAGTAGAAAAAACCCTAATCCTCACTTCAATTTTCAATGCATTCTTCGCACATCGGACGAACATATTCTAAGCATAGCCATTTTTGACATTTGACACAAAAATATTTTGTTTTTCGATCTGGGCAGTAAGTAAGTAATTCACTTGTCGAAGCTACAAAAGTTACTTAAATGGTCGGGTGGGGTCTGACAGACCAAACATGCAAATAACTAGCGAACTATTGGACACTAACGCACACTCCTTGGTTCACTGATACTCGACCTTCGGACGAAAAGGTACTGACAATTGCGACGCGCTCCGATATAAAACAAGAGTGGTGTACGGGAACGAAATGGCTGCTGGTCCCACAGACCCAACCCGACCACTCAAGGGTTAAATATCCACGAATACGTCATTATTGGTCATCAGAAGGAGGTTTACTAAATTTTCTGTCCCCATATGGGGACGTCGGTAAAGTAGAGTTCAGGGATTTTGTTCCCATATGAGGACACAGGAGAAAATGTCTATAAAATGTTCCAATATTAATTTTAATTTTAATTTTTTTTCACAATTTTTGAAGTTAACTGAACATAATACAAACAGAAAAATAATTTCATATTTTATTTTCTGATGAATGTCAAGAGTTGCGCATGATATTGTTGATATTCTTAATGATAAAAAGTCCATTTTCTAATTATTATGACTACATATAATATTATGTAGCACCTTAACTTTTTCATAGTTAAACGTGGCAATATCGAATGTTTTTGACTGCATTTCTTCCACGGTTTAGGATAAACATGTCAAATAATACATTGGAATGAATCCAAATTTCCTACTGTCTTTCTTGTTCCTCAAGAAATAAAACCCAACCCTGTCAATCTAGAAGCTGTACAAGAGTTCCAGCTTTCAAAAACTATCGAAGGAATAGAACTATTTGAAGGACTTATTGACTATTATCGCCGATTTATCACTGAATTTGCCAAAATAACATCTATACCTTGTTTTTAAACTAAGAGGAGCGATTTGAGTTTAGGTTGGCATTTCTGCGGTCTAATCCTTGGTCAGATAGCCGCCCGTTTCACACAGGTCTTTTGGTCGAACTGACAAACCTATTTGTCAGGTTTGACATTTGTGTTTATTTACATAAGAATATTCCAATCTTTATCACCACTTATGCGCGTTTGTTGTTTATAATTCAATTTCCGTTTGCTATTTCATATTGTGTTAGGATTCATTACCTCATATTATTGTATGTGTGTTTTTTACTTCTCATTTTGTGTTGTGTTGTATTGCTTTGTTACTATTTGAATATGGACCAAAATTGTACTCCAAGTACCAGTGAACTTTCTTCGCCCCCTAAACGAAGGAAATTATTAAGTTTGGTTCATTTATCGCTGACTAAGAAACAAAATTCATAAGTTAACAAGTAAAATCTTATTTTTAATAATAGTTTCACACACATTACGATACCTACAATATTATCGTATTTTTTTTTCAATCAAAACCTGTTTAGCTTTATTTTGTGCTATATACATACCTAATCTTCCAATGTGAATAAAGGATAATTCAACATATTATAAACTAATTGCATTTTATACATACTATACTAATTTATACTCAAACTTATAATATTTTACATAATATAACCACAATGTTTTCACAATAATGTGACATTTGTTAGCTGTGTTCGCCATTGTCTGGCCTCATGTCCCAATGTGCCAATTACGATTAGGTATTGAGACATATTTTGATGGCCACGACAAATGCGAGCAGTACTACATATTTCACATAAGTGTCAATCAGTTCAATAGTCTGAACACAATCCTTCCAGAACACTTTCCCAATCTAGTAACTTTTAGTGGTGTGTTTGAGGTTTCTTAAAATGCTCCTCTTAGTTTAAAAACAAGATATACGTGTTCCAGATCCACTCGCAAAGAATCAGTTATTAGTAACTCACAATACTTCCGAAAAATGTGAACAATTATCTAGCAACATCCCAGCCCTCCAATACCATGACTTCTCAAAAAATGTACTTTTACTGTGCTTTTACTACCAATGCGTGAAATACAGAATAGGTGAACAAAATCAAGTGTCTGACGACCTTTCTGGCATACAAATTAAAGCCCTGGATACAATCAGTTCAAACCAAGCAGAACCACTAGAACAGAATGATTTACACACATTTTTGGAAGGATTGCACAGAATAAAACTACCGATACAATTATCATAATATATCTGATATTGAACACCGGAATTCCAATTTAAGAAAAACCAATTGATTCATGAAATGAACAAATCATTGTTACACCACACTCGTATATCTCAGTTGAATGAATTAAAAGGAAATATTCAACAATTATAGATACATTTTAACAGTTACAGATAATTGAAAATAGGAAATAACAAATGCCTGCAAACAAATCTGAAAACCTGTTCTAAATATTTCCCCAAAACTCCCTCACTTTCAATAAAATCTCAATTTAGCTAGATCTGGCAACGCTGCGAGCGTCTAGAAGCAGAATACAGTTCCCTGCTCTAAGCGGTCTTTTTGAGAACCCGTTGAGACGCCAGACCGGCGACTTTCGTTTTTGAGTTTGTAAAGTCAACATGTGACTTCTCTATACTTTTTGTACCATTATAATGATATAGTGAATCAGTCAATTCATTTTGTTTTCAATAATTACAGTCCACTTACTTAAAAAACCAAGTAAGAAATTAGCTATAAATGCACCTAAGAAATTGAGAAATTTCATATAGAAACACTTAGGGGTAGATATTATCCCAACTAATTGAGCTATATTCCGTGATGAAATTTCAGATGCTAGTTATTGAGGAAAAAGAAATGGAATATGTTAAAAATATCTCACCCGCAATCACAACGGAATCGTAAAAACCCACAAACATCCAAGCTATCAATGCAAAATCTGCTTAGAGAATTTAATTGTTTACTGTTCAATTGCAGCAATAGTAGTTTGTACAAATAAGTAGTGCTCAAAGTGTCTTTTTTTACACGAGCGCAGAAGTTTGTGAGGCAAGTGCCTCAAATCTATCGAGTGGAAAAAGTGATTTGTGTACAACCCAGCAAACAATTTTGATCGGCCTTATTACGGCCCAGAATATGCTGGCCAGATCAGGCCAGAACGGCAAAGCACCTATGACCTATAGCGGGCCAGTGAAAATAGGAGACACCGGCTGGCATCAGGGCCAATGCATGCCAACAGTGTCTTTTGAATGACGGGCCTCTGAAGGCAAAACTGTGGAAATCCTTTATGGCCCAGTGGAAATATTGCAATGGAAATTACCTACTCAGTGGGTTGGCCCACTGAAAATTATACACATTAAATAAGAGAAAAATCCAAAGTTCATACATACTTTAATGAAATACTTACATGTAACATAAAAGAATTCTTTGGTTTGAAAGTAAAAAATATACAATTAGATAAAAACATAAAACAATTTTTTGATATAAAAGAAATTATTGGAATGTGTCAGTGTATATCTCATTGCTCTGCTGGCTTTGTCTTCCTTCCGTTTCTTCCTCCTTGGTAGTCAAAAGCAGTTCTTAGCCTGATATTAATTACATTGGCAGTTTCAGTTTACTTGGCATTACTGCAAAACGGATTTTTTCGACAAACTGGAAAAAAAGTTTACTGCGGGTCAAGTGAAAAGGTAACTGGCACATGAAGGGTTCATGCAATTGACATTGATTTCTCACAAACAACAAAACCTCGAAGTTCTAGTATTTCTATTTTTTATAATATTCAAAAAAATTTTCAATACTATGTCTGTTAATGAGTGATAACATAAAAATATCATGTAATGAATGCACCTAATATCATTCCTCAAACTCACAAATTATTTTTCCCCTTTCCACTTATATAAAATGTAGTCAACAGTTATTGAATCATATAATACATACCATATTTCGAAAAAAATCATCATCTTCCAATTTTTCATCAAATTTTTTAATTCACACTCCTTATTCATTGGTAAGTTCAAAGTTTCAGGAGCTTCCACATATTCACTAATTGCATTCCTCTGTGGGTACTATTTGTAACGTCATACGCTAGTAAATCAATCTTCCCAATTGCAGAATTCACCTTAGCTGGAAAAAATAAAATATTTATATGGTTCACATGTCTAGGATCAAAAACTAGATATAAAAAGAAGCATGCTGGATTACTTAACCTCAAACTAATGAAGGTTGTTTCTTATAACTGACGCTACAATTGATTGAAGATATAAATACTAACTTACCTCAATTCATCAGGAGAAGTCGTCATCATTTTTCTTTACTTTTCTTGGTGTTCACAAAAGTATTAGTGGTTAATATGTTAATAAAATTAGAATGAACATAAACAATAAACCACGAATGTGAGAAAACTGTCAAATGTCAAACCTGTCGACAGAATCGATTTCACGTTACGTTCTTGGTTCATATCATAGAGAAAAATAATATAACTTTTATTTTTTCTATGGGTCACATGACCGCTTTCGATTATCGCATACTCCTCCTTACTTGAGGAAGCAGCAAAGTAATTTAATTTTTTTATTTTATTCAAAATAGTTTTTGGTCCGCTGGCAAATTATTCGTACAATAACACTTCAACGGGCCTCCATTCTTATGATGTAGGTCGAAAGACAGATTTCTGATAGTATTGGCCCATTGCTGGCTGGATTGTAGGTATCCGATTATAATATGCCATACATTGGGCCTACATTTTGCCGATGTAGCTTTGACGTTGCCAGCATATTGCCGACCGATTATGCATTGGGCCAGAAGACGGCCAGAGACTCATTGTTTGCTGGGAAGATGTACACAACATTTTCTCTATAATCACATTTGTTAATAATAAATTCACAATTAGTTCAAATTGTAAAAAAAAGTTAACAGGTCGAAGGTAGCTTTGTTTGAGATATCGGTGCGGAAAAGTGACAGCGTGTACTTTTCGCATTACTTTTTCAACGGTTATCGAAAGTATTGAGAAAAGGCCTGCTTTGCGTATAAAAATTTTTGTGCAGAAAAGTATGCTTCGCATAGTGACTGTAGGAGAAAATATTTATCTCACAAATATTGATTCCTTCCTTTATATGCTCAGCACTACAAAGCTCCAGATAAAATATCCAGTTCAATTTTAGATGAATTACTTTCATGATTGTCACCGAAAAATCGTTTTTGATAATGGAGTGGAAATCAACGCTGCAGTAATAAAACAGTTTTAAAATTCCTCATCTAACTAGCCCACTGAAAAATTCCATTTAACATTGTTGGAAAAACTTAGAACTCTACAAGAACAGAATCTTCGATATTTCACGCTAGCTATATCCACCTAATCAATCAATTCATAGTGCTACAAATGTCTCACTATTTTCAATTCTGTGTGAATGAGCAAAGAAATACATTTTAATCTCGATCGACCCATCTACGAACCTGAAGACGAATAGAGGAGTTCAGTCCAAGGTCAGTGTACGTCTGTACGTGGCCAACAAAAAGTGTTTTTTTTTTTACAGGAATGGCAGTTAAGGTCTACTATCCAAAACATAAGATAATTAATACTCACACCCCCGAAGCGTAAATCTTGAAATTTAAAATAACTTTTCAGCTGAATGCTCAACACATCGGTGGCCATTGATTCCAGGAATTCTTGGAATGTCACCATCTCATTTGAGTCTCTATTTATTTTATCTGTATTCACCTTCTCTGCCCATGTCAGTTCTATTTGCTTTTGTTCATTGTTGATTTCAATAGTTTACTTCCATCCATATATTAATTATCTTTTTAACAGGCTTTTATTAGCTTCACTTATATGTCTGTTTGTTTGTATATATGTTTGTAACTCTCATCTGGCAGCTGCTGTGACAACTCGCTACACCCCACTCCATTGAGCGTATTTTCATATTATAGTACCGAATAATCAACAAGGATCACTCTCGACCCCGCCTTATTTTACGATATTTTCATGACGTCATTCTGTGGCATCGTCACAACCATTTTTTTTTTCGGAGTCTGCAGGAGTCTTCTCACACGAATTATGCCGGCCGACATGAATACTAAACTGCGGTCAGATTATTCATATTATACGGGTTGTTTTCGTGTGTAGTTGAAATTTAGTTTTATGTTACGAGTATAATTATTGTAAAAACGTTTTTTCTGGGTGTATTGGCAGTCGGTAAGGTAATAATAGTTAGTTAGTAAAAAAACAAAATAAAAATGTGGAAAATAAATATATTAGAAAAATAAATTAGAACACGCTTTTATAATAGGATAAACTAGAAAGTAGAGAATAATTTTGATGCATAAATTGATGAACAATACATAGTATTATTGTGGAAAAGCGTGGGGTGCTCCATATATCTGTTCTTAAAAAGCACCCCTCATTTGTTCCACAATAATACTATGTATTGTTTATTAATTTATACACTAAAATTATTTTCTACTTTTTAGCTTATCCTATTATGAAAGCGTGTTTTTTAGTTTTTTTTTTAAACTATATTTATATGTTCATTTTCCATTATATTAGTAGATGTTCTGGTTAACTGTAGTAATATTATTAAAAATAGTAGTTTAGTCCTGTTATATTTGGATATATTTTATTTCAATGGCACGCTGTTATTTCTCTAACTGCGTAAATAAATCCAGGAGGTTAGCAAATGAAAAAAAGGTCGAGAAAATAAAATTCATCCCTTCTCTCAAACCCACTTTAAGTTATGCAAAGTGTATGGAATGGATTGCAAAGTGCGGGAATAAACAATTGAGACCTGAAAATATTTCAGAAAACACTTATGTTTGTAGTACTCATTCTAGTGATGAAGACTGTTTAAATTTGATACAAAAAAGTTGCAATCAAAATGATGATGAGAGGTAGAAGTAGATGCATCTAACTTGGATCAATTAGAACAAAATGAAAAAATTCAAGTTGAAGGAAATATTCATTACCATAGAGATAAAACAATTTGCTCTGCAGAGAACATTCGTATTTGACACAATTATTGTTGAACACGGATGTAAACAATTGTAAACAAGAAGAAACACGGTATCACCAGTTTAAGAACTACCAATAAACAGAAAAGGATTTGGATCGAGAACCAAAATATTGCTACACAGAGGAATCAAAAATGCTCTATTACAACACCATTTCACTGAAACCAAAATATTTTAAATATTTCACAGGTCTTGAGCCACTAAGTAAACCAAGTATCACAGATAAGCTTATCCAACTTTAGTTTATAGTAGGCGGGATTTACTAAAGCGCGGCAAATTAATATACAGAGAAATACCTTGTACCTCCACAAAACATGAGGCCCATATATAAGGCCGCCCGTGAAGGATACAGGATCAAATTAGTAAAAAAAATTGACCACCAGAAATTCTTGAGCGCGTCAGATTAAGGTAGAGTGAGTTAATTACATCCTAAAAAGTGTATATTTCACTAATCTGACAATATGAGAGTGACGTAAAAAAAGGGGAGGGCAACAAAGTTGTAAAAAAAAACGTCATCTCGACATTCTCGAGCGTAGCTAAATTTTTTTTATTTTGAAGCAAATAATTCAAGAATAATGGAAAATATATATATATTGTTACGCGAGTGCCCCAGCGAAATTCCAGTATGAGACGCTTATGACCGTAATCGAGCATTTCAAGATTACCTGCCCTACGTCCCCTCTCATGCCCCTCCACGCTACTAGCCGACGAAAACTTTCCAGAGACTTCGAGAGACCGCCTACCTCTTGCCCTTCCCATTCGTCTAGAGAAATCTAGTCTATTTAGCGCCTCCACCAGAAAGACGAGAACATTCCAGAGACCTACATTTTCGGATATAAATAGCATCGCCGCACAGGGCGAAGAAGAACAGTGAACAGTCAACAATAATCAGATAGTTGAGACGTAGTCGCATAGATGGACACTGTAGTGCTTATACTAAAGACAAACCGATCAATAAAGTGTTAAACAGTGACGTTCATATAAATTAGTGTAGTTAGTTAGTAAAGTGTTTAATATAAATTAGTAAATTAAGGACCGTACATATAAATTTGTAAATATAAATTAATTAGTTGTAAATATAAATTAAAATGAACGTTACATTGGTGTCAGAAGTGGGATTAAAAAAATATACAGGAAGATGGCGAAGAAACTTTGTGAATTAAAAGTTTCAGAACTTCGACGAGAGTTGGAGGATTACGAGTTGGACACAAGTGGGACCAAGTCGGTGTTAGTCGATAGACTGAAAAATGCTATGATTAATAATGGATTGGACCCGGAAACGTTTGAATTCACCGACGAAGCGTCCGCTTCTATAACCTCCTCCATAAAGAACGAATTTTCTTCAATGGAAAACAAAATGTCGGACATGAAAAACGAAATTTCGAAAGACATGGAAAACAAAATGTCTTCGATGGAAAACAAAATGTCAGACATGAAAAATGAAATTTCGAAAGATATAAAAAACGAAATGTCGGACATGGAAAATAAAATTTCGACGGACATAAAAAACGAAATGACGGACATGAAGAACGAAATTTCATCCATGGAAAGTAAACTTTCGGCGGATATAGAAAATAAAATGGCATATATAGAAAATAAAATGTCTGACATGGAAAGTAAACTTTCGGAAGACATAGAAAATAAAATGTCGGACATGGAAGAAAAGATGAAGAGAATGGAGCAAGAAATGAAACAAAAAATCGAAGAAATGGAAAAGAAGAATAGTAATAGCTCGTATATTACAACTAGTCAGGCCTCGAACAACGGCGAACTGCCAGAGAAAGTGGAGTTGAAACCGAAAATAGAAAACGATATCAACAGTCGAGTAAAACTGCCAACTTTCGATGGAAAAACGTCATGGCCGAACTATCTTAAGCAATTCGAGGCGGCATCAAAGGCGAACAACCGGAGTGAGAAGGAAAAAGCGTTAAATTTAACTCTTGCCCTGAGAGGAGACGCCATGGATATCCTTCAGACCATTCCAGTAGAAGAGACCGATGATTTTGAACAACTTAAAAAAAGATTAAACATGAGATATGGCCTAGAACACCTGGAGCATCTGTACCAGTCGCAGCTGAAAAACCGAAAACAGAAACGCGACGAAACTCTGCAGGAATTCGAAGCGGACATTGCGAGATTGGTGCGGTTTGCCTATCCATCGGCACCGGAGAATGTCATGGAATGTTTGGGGGTACAGGCATTTATCGACGGTGTTCGTGACAACGAAATGCAGAGAACTCTACGCTTGGCTCGGCATAAGACACTGGTCGACGTACTCTCTGCAGCCCTGGAGTACGAAGCTGCTACACAGGCTTCCGGAGTATACGGTAAGGTGAGGGCTGTAGCAGACGAAGAAGTGGAGAACAAGCTCGACCAGCTTGTCAATATGATGAAAAGCATCTCAAATGGAAAGCCGAAAGCTGTGAGATGCTGGAATTGTGGAGAAATGGGACACGTACGCAGTTCGTGCAAGCGACCAAGAACTGCTACAAACAAAGACGACCAGCAGGAAAACTAGAAAGGGTCGGCCATCAGAGGGCAGCTTCGACCCGAAGATCTTCCAAAGACCCTCTCATTCTAATAGCCTCTCTGAAATGTCGCGATGATAGTGTATACGTGGATGGTGAAATTAATGGAAGGAAGTATACACTATTAGTGGACACTGGAGCAACGAGGACTATTATTCGTCCCGAGACTGTCAACTCCCGAAAACGACTGTTACCGACCAGACTGCGACTCAAGACTGCTACAGGTGAAAGCGCCAACGTCCATGGAGAACTACCAGTGCAATTGGGAATTGGCACAGAGAAGTTCACCCACACTGTGGTTGTCGCTGATATCGAAGAGGATATAATACTCGGAATGGACGTTATGAACCTACATGGCTTTCAGCTAGATTTCAAGAACCGAGTGATTAGAGTAGGTTCTGAAGAAGTATTCCTTCACCCACACGAGGATAAGAGTGTTCAGGTAGCCGTACAGGTGGATACGGTTGTACCCGCAAGGAGTGAATTTTTCACTGTGGCAAGGCTACAAGGAACCGTCGAAGAAGGAACACCTGTCATGATGGAACCATGGAATCACGATAAAGAGGTTGGTCGAGGAATCCTGGTTGGAAAAGGGTTAATCATGGCTGCTGAAGAGATACCTGTACGCATTATAAATGTTAATGACCATCCCGTAACTATAAAAAAGAGACCAAAATTGGAACTTGCGTACCAGTGGCGTCAGTAATTCATCAAACTACAACCTCTAACGACGCCAATAATAAATTTGAACAAATGATAGCGGTGGCTGGACAATCCCTTAGCCGACAAGAGAAGAAGAAAATCAGGGAACTCTTGCTGCAATATCGTTCTCTTTTTGTACCAAAAGGAGGGAAGACAGGAAGAACATCTGCTGTCAAACATAAAATTGACACCGGCGACGCTAAACCGATAAGACAATCGGCCCGACGGCTACCACAGGCGAAAAGAGAGGAAGCGGAGAGAATTGTTCGCGAGATGGAAGAGGAGAAGGTAATAGAACCTTCTACCAGTCCTTGGGTCTCTCCGGTAGTTCTGGTAAAGAAGAAGGATGGAACCACGAGGTTCTGCGTGGACTCCCTAACAACACAGGGATGTCCTAGGTATGTCCCTTTTATGTACCGCGGTACAAGGACATGATTGGGACATCCAGGGGATGTCCTGCAGAGATTGTCCTGAGGACATCCCATCTGGTATATCCATAGGTTGTCCCATTCATGTCCCTAGTATTTCTAATATCCATTTACATAAGAATCATCAACTTAACAAAATGTCCATTGAAAATTCAAAGTTAATATGTATTACCTTCATATGAAAAATTTTGTTTTCCTTCTGGAAAATAATGGATATATAGGAATTTGATCCTCGAAGTGCGCATGTCACATGAACAGATTTTTTCAACTCAGTATCGGTATCGCTAACAATTTTGTATGATTATTTTCTAGGTTAGCTTGCTCAGGTTAGGTTTGTGTGTAAATCGCAAGCGAAAAACTAAATCATATGGTATTTTCAACTTGCATGCAGTTGTCTTGTAATTTAAATTTCCCGCTACCAATCAAACTCAAATCAAATCCCAGTCATATACGCACGTTTCTAACCCAACTTTTCTTTGTTTGATTGGATGTAAAAAGTTGCTGATAAATGTGAATTTTTGTTTTGTAAAAATTGTGAAGTTAAAGTTGAATATTTTCTAGTTGAGTTTAAAGGTTGGTATAACAATAATCATAATATACTGAATAGTTCCAAAATGATACTTTTAGATTATTCGATTCTATAATATTATGTTTATAGTGAGGTTTATTTATAGTATATAATATATATTTTAATCAATTAGGTACATATCAATACAATGCATCATACGAGGAAGGCATGAACGAAAAAGTACACTAAGTAAATATTATAAAAGGGCAAGAAAACTTTTAAGAGAATATGAAGAACCAGAACCTTGTAGTGGGCCTTCTACAAGTACATTGAGGGTTGTAAATGATCATATGACATCACCTTCCACAAGTTCGGATCAAATTCCTGAAGTTGGTCAAAGTAATTCAAGTTCTGAAAATTTGTATGATGATTCTTCCCTTGGAGAATTGAGCCCTGCAGCAGAAGAAGACCTAGTTCAAAATGATTATGTTGAAAACTTTTATGATAATTGCGAAAATCCAAATTCAGAGCTAACTGAATGGGCCTTGAAACACAACATAACACATGTAGAGATTTATAATGATACTTCGTGAGTAGTTTTATCTATTTTTACTGTAAATTATTTTAGTAAACTTCATCATTCAATTGCACCTGTAATAATATTTTTGTTACAGGTTCTTCTGAAGCCATTGGTAACCAAAAACAAATTGAGGAGGCTTTACAGAAGTTCTTCAGGAGAGCAAAGGAAAGAAGCCTCAGCAAAGATGAGGCAATGCCCACAACAAATACAACACTTAATTAGCTAATACAATCTGTATAATTTTTAATTCCTTCGTCAATTTTTGTTTTGTTTATTACCAAATGAATATATTATGTTTTTGTTTAGCTTATTATCATATAAATGTATATGTATAGAATGAGTTTTCGTTTGTCGATTTTTTTTAATATTTTATTTCATTATGTGATACCTGTTATTTTTCATTAAAGTAGTTTTGTGTTGAAAATCTTTGGATTTTATTTATTTCTTCATATTTTCTATGAAATATTTCAAATTAAATAATTGAAAAAAAGGACATTCAAGGACGTCCAGGGGATGTACTTCATATATCCCAGGAATGTCCCTGGGATGATCCCTAGGGTGGTCCTTTGATATCCTTCGTCGGGACGTGGTACATCCCTGGGACGTACCAAAAGGACATCCCTTGTGTGTCCTTTTTGGTGGAAAGTGGATGTCCCTAGGACGTCCCTAGTATGTACCATGTCCCGATAAAGGATATCCCTGGGACGTCCTAGTAGCAAATGAAGGATGTCCCTGGGATGTACAGGGGATGTACTTGTGTTGTTTGGGCTACCGGCAGTTGAACAATGTTACCAAGAAAGATAGTTATCCGCTGCCAAGAATCGACGACACTCTGGATACGCTGGTCGGTAGCAAGTTGTTTTCTACCTTGGACTTGAAGTCTGGATATTGGCAGGTAGAAATGGATCCAGCCGATAAAGAAAAGACAGCGTTTACCACCGGATCTGGATTATGGCATTTCACCGTTATGCCATTTGGGCTGTGCAATGCCCCCGCAACGTTCGAAAGACTGATGGAAAACGTATTGCTAGGGTTGTCCTGGAAAACTTGCTTAGTGTACCTTGATGACATCATTGTCTTGGGAAGGACATTCGAAGAACATCGAAGGAATTTGGAAGATGTCTTCAAAAGGCTGCAAGCTGCCCAACTGATGCTCAACCCCAAGAAATGTCAACTATTTCAAAACAAAGTCAATTACCTAGGCCATGTAGTCAGCAAGGATGGTGTAGCTGTAGACGAAGAAAAAGTTGCTGCTGTACGAAAGTGGCCAAGACCTACCGACAAGCACCAAGTTAGAAGCTTCCTTGGACTCTGTACATACTACAGGCGATTTATAAAGAAGTTTGCAGATATCGCTAAGCCTTTGACACGACTTACAGAGGAAGCAAGGGAGTTTCGCTGGGACGAAGATTGCCAAAATTCGTTCGAAACCTCAAAGAAACATTTGACTACTGCACCCATACTCGGCTATCCACTACCAGATGGAGAATTCATATTAGATACTGATGCTAGCAATGTTGGAATTGGAGGAGTGCTATCACAAGTTCAAGGAGGACAAGAGAAAGTTCTGGGATATTTCAGCAAAGTCCTTTCCAAACCGGAACAAAACTACTGCGTCACAAGAAGAGAGCTCCTGGCAGTAGTGAAGTCCGTGGAGCACTTCTATCAGTATCTGTATGGAAAGAAATTTGTAATCAGAACCGATCATGCAGCACTTAAGTGGCTTATGCAATTTAAGAACCCTGGAGGTCAAATCGCCAGATGGATAGAGCGGCTCCAAGAATATAATTTCACTATTGAGCATAGAGCCGGAATAAGCCACCGAAATGCAGACACCCTGTCAAGAAGACCATGTCCTGCAGAATGCTCCCATTGCAGTAAAACAGAAGCTAAGGAAGCTGCGATTCGAAGAACCACGGTGACCAGCGACGAATGGACACCAGAAAAGCTGCAAGAGGAACAAGAGAACGATCCCGACTTGAAGAAAATCCGACATTGGAAAGAGGAAAACTGTCGACCTACTTGGCAGGAGATTTCAAGATACTCGCCAACGATGAAATCGTATTGGGCCCAGTGGGACTCGCTGGTTCTGGAGAACGGTTTGCTACAGCGAGTAATCGAGAACGATGATGGCTCGGAAAGTAGAAGACAGTTGGTGATTCCAAGATCAAGGGTAGTAGCAGTACTGCAGAAATTACACGACAGTCCATCAGGAGGACATCTAGGTGTGAAGAAGACCCTCCAGAGGGTGCGAGAACGGTTTTACTGGATGCACAGTTCCGAAGATGTTAAAGACTGGTGTAAGAAATGCACTACCTGTGCCACGGCCAATGGACCGCACGGGAGAAGAAAGGCTCCTATGAAGCAGTACAATGTCGGAAGCCCGTTTGAACGCATTGCCCTGGATATTGCCGGACCGTTTCCACCGACAGCAGATGGCAGCAGGTACATTTTGGTGGTGATGGACTATTTCACAAAATGGGTGGAAGCGTATGCCATTCCAAACCAAGAAGCCGCAACTGTTGCCGACGTGCTTGTTAAGGAGTTCATTTGCCGATATGGAGTGCCTCTGGAAATACACAGCGACCAGGGCAGAAACTTCGAAAGCCAGCTGTTTCAGGAAGTTTGTGATAAGCTCGGCATGAAGAAAACGAGAACTACTGCTCTACATCCACAGTCGGACGGAATGGTTGAGCGAATGAACAGAACTCTTGGCAAATATTTGTCCAAAGTAGTATCTAACCATCAGCGAGATTGGGATCAGTATCTCTCGCTATTTGCGATGGCCTACAGATCCGCCATCAATGAGTCTACCGGCCAAACACCAGCAAAAGTTCTGTTCGGACGCGAAATGAGATTACCCTGCGACCTTGAATTTGGATGCCGACCCGGAGAAGACATAGCTGGTGAAGTTTACGTAACCCAGCTGAGAAAACGAATGGACGACATACACGAGTTGGTTCGATCGAATCTCCAGATCGCTAGCGATAGGATGAAGAAAAGGTACGATACGCAAGCTACAGAAGGAGGTTTTCACGAAGGAGACAAAGTCTGGCTGCATAACCCAAGAAGACAAAAGGGTTTTTCTCCAAAGTTGCAGAAAGCTTGGGACGGTCCGTACCTTGTAAATAAAAGAATCAACGACGTCATTTATCGCATCACCAAGATCCCAAACGGAAAGCCGAAGGTGGTACACCGTAATCGATTAGCGCCATTCGAGGGTGACCACGATGAGGAAATAAGACAACTCCAAGAAGTAGCCGATCCTGCTTTTGTAGAGTTCATGGGTGCTTATGGTGGTACCGGAAAAGCAAGATACGGCGTCACCACGGAGAAACGACAAGATCTGCTCACCGTGCCGGAGGAATACTCACTGGCAATAAACATCCCTGCCAGCATAACCGATGCGCGTGGATTGCCATCTCTGTTAATAAAGAAGAGTGGCGCACGAAGTTTGGAAAACCAGTTACCAGTAACAGGTAAAGCTTTGAAGGTACAAGATGGCACCCGTTACAATTTCCACCTAGTGACGAGAAACACCTTCGACGAAAGACCAACGTACGAGAATGTCTGGGAAGCTTTACTAAACTTGAGAGAGCATGTGCTTGAACTAAACGTTCATAGACTAGCCATGCCCAAGATTGAATGTAGGCATTTAGATTGGCGAATAATCCGTAACATGGTAGAAGTAATCTTCCGAGACACCGAAGTGCAGGTACTTGTCTGCGGACATTCTCAGGAGGCACAGTCAACGGAGAAGACGGTCGCATGTTACTTCCATGCAACTGGAAAATGTAACAAGGGAACCAGTTGCCGATACAGTCATGTCGTCTCAGTTTCTCAGTTAGTTCCAGGAGGAACTGTCTCTTAAGGAGGGGGCAATGTTACGCGAGTGCCCCAGCGAAATTCCAGTATGAGACGCTTATGACCGTAATCGAGCATTTCAAGATTACCTGCCCTACGTCCCCTCTCATGCCCCTCCACGCTACTAGCCGACGAAAACTTTCCAGAGACTTCGAGAGACCGCCTACCTCTTGCCCTTCCCATTCGTCTAGAGAAATCTAGTCTATTTAGCGCCTCCACCAGAAAGACGAGAACATTCCAGAGACCTACATTTTCGGATATAAATAGCATCGCCGCACAGGGCGAAGAAGAACAGTGAACAGTCAACAATAATCAGATAGTTGAGACGTAGTCGCATAGATGGACACTGTAGTGCTTATACTAAAGACAAACCGATCAATAAAGTGTTAAACAGTGACGTTCATATAATTTAGTGTAGTTAGTTAGTAAAGTGTTTAATATAAATTAGTAAATTAAGGACCGTACATATAAATTTGTAAATATAAATTAATTAGTTGTAAATATAAATTAAAATAAACGTTACAATATGTGTGTGTGTGTGTGTGTGTTTGTCGGGAAATCACTTTGTGGCCATGTACACTATTCACACTATGGTAGTGTGGCCATCCTGAATTGTGTGGCCATTTTTGGGACCCCACAAGTTAAAAGCCACTTAAACGTATTCTAAACGTTATGCTGATTCGAATGGTACCTACTTTGTTACATTGACCCCAAAAGTGATGTTATAGGTTGTGCGAAAATGTGTGTTAATCGATGAGATGAGAGCAAACATTATGTGGTCAAAGTAGTTGATCGCCAAGTGCTGCCCTCTTTAACCTCTTCATTCGGCGAACTCTTTTACACAGATTATAACCTACCTTATGGGACAAATGCAAATATTTAGAAGTTGTTAATACGTTATTCCATTATTTGGTACAGCACGGTGTTGCCGCTTCAGTAGTTGTAACTATTGAATATATCTAATAAGATGTCCTCGCGTATTCGAATAATGTAAGTGTCGGCCCAGACACTAGAGAGTTATTGTAAAACAGAAATAAAGGTTTTTTTTATTAAAGCAGCCTTTAAAGGATGAAAATGAGGGTATGTGAAATATAGTTATTGTAACTGATTTGACACTAAGATATTTTCTTCTCTTTCGGTTCAGAACGTAACTCACGAAAAAGAAGAAAATACATAACAGGTAGTTAAATCGCAACCTTTTAGGTTCTTCGCACATTTTTTTATGTTAAATACCTGGGGAAACTGGGAACGAAATTAATTCAAATCAATGATGTATGGTTAAATTTAATTGTCGCTGTCAATTCCGGAAAGTATTTCTTCTTTTCTCAATTTAATTGTCAAAAACGTCAAAATTAACGATCCTTTAATTAAAGTTGAGTTATCCTGTATTCTATTTAAATACAGGCTGCCTTTATTTTATTGAAGATCCTTCAATAAAAGACGTCAAATGCGCATGCGTAAATGTCAAAATAAATGAATCCTTTATTAAAAGACGAATAAAATGTGGTTACAATAACTCTCAACTTTATGGGTCTGTTAAACATAATAGCAATATAAATATTCTGAGGTTAAAAATTAGAAAAAAAGTGTATTGAAAAAATAAATGTTATGTAAACATAATTAAGTATAATAGTATTGACCAAAATGAATTGGACCTAATAGTCCAGATGTAAGTTATGGCAATGCAACCTTCCAAAACAATTTGGAGGAGAAAAAATGATTTTATACAACAACAGACTGTGTCAGTCGATTTTCTGCATAAAAACCTCTCCAGGCGCATTTTGAGCAATTTTTTTGTCAAAAACGTATTTTTTGTCGAAAATTTCAAAGCAAGTGGTACTAACTACTTTCCTGGTAGGAATTAAGGATTCAAAATACACTGGATTATGTAAAATTGTCCGCTGAATCGATTGCCGGAGAATAAAACGTTCTATCTATCATATTAGTTGAGTTATGAGCATATTTAGTTTTGAAAAGTGGATTTTCGGAAATTTCATGACTTCATTTGGAGAAAAAAAATTGATTTTAGACAAAAACAGACAATGGCTGTCGATTTTTATGATATGATAAAAATGATTTTTTTGTCGAAAATTTTGAAGGGTAAGTATGAAAATATTTCATGTAAACTGCATTGTGCTAACTTCTTTCCTAGTCGAAATTATGGATTCAAAGTGAACTGGAATACGTAAAATTTTCCGCTTAATCGATTGCCGAAGACTAGAACGTTCTATCTATCATATTAGTCGAGTTATTAGCACATTTAGTTTTGAAAAGTGGATTTTCGGAAATTTCATGACTTCATTTGTAAGAGGAAAAATGATTTCATACAACAGACTCAGTCGATTTTCTGCATCAAAAAACCTCTCCAGGCGCATTTTGAGCAATTTTTCTGTCAAAAACGTATTTTTTGTGGAAAATTTTAAAGCAAGGGGTACCAACTACTTTTCTGGTAAGAATTGAGGATTGAAAATACACTGGAATACGTAAAATTTTTCGCTGAATCGATTGCCGAAGACTAGAACGTTCTATCTATCATATTAGTCGAGTTATGAGCACATTTAGTTTTGAAAAGTGGATTTTCGAAAATTTCATGACTTCATTTGGAGGAGAAAAAATGATCTTATACAAAAACAGACAATGGCTGTCGATTTTTCGCATCAGAAAACCCCTCCTGACAAATTTTGAGCAATTTTTATTTCAAAAATGATTTTTTTGGCGAAAATTTTGAAGCAAGGGGTAGGTATGGAAATATTTAATGTAAACTGCATTGTGCTAACTTCTTTCCTGGTCGGAATTATGGACTCAAAATACACAGGAATATGTGAAATTGTCCGCTGAATCGATTGCCGAAGACTAGAACGTTCCATCTATCGGATTTTTGAAAATTTCATCACTTCATTTGGAGGAGAAAAAATGATTTTATACAAAAACAGACTGTGGCAGTCGATTTTTCGTATCAAAAAACCACCCCAAAATTTCCATTTTATTTTTTGGACAAAATTTTAGGTTTTAATTTTTTTTTGATACAGCATACAATAATACATACAACCCTAAATTTTCTTCCCTTTACAAGCAACACCTATTTTTGAGATTTTAATATTTTTCCTGTTCATCCACACATGAGCAAATGGGGTTGCATGGCAATCGAATAAAATACATTTTTATTTTGATCTCCAGTTAAGATTCATAATCAGTCCCGGTAGATGGTGCTGCAATTGGGTTCATACTGAACAACTCCTAAACGGATGGACCGATTTTGATAAAAAGATAAATATATATTGCAATCGGATTCAATCTGAACAACTCCTAAACGGATGGACTCAAAATAAGTAAGACTGTGATATTCAAAATAAAAATATTCATTATTTGGATGATATGATAAGACGACAGGACAACGTCTGTCGGGTCTGCTAGCTCTGTATTAAAATATTACGTGTTTCATTAGTTTCCAGGTAAGCTGGAATTGAATCATTCTTTTAAATAATACATCATACCTAGTTGTTGCATTATTTAAATAATCTGGTTACAATATTCTTGGGTGTATACTGCACCTAGGCAAATTCGAATCGAAATTGGTAATTATTTTCGTAAAAAATAGGGATCAAACAAAATTAAGCAAATTGTTTGATAATTCATAAACATACAAGTACCTACCTATTGTTATTCTCAGTAAAGGTAGTTGCGAAATTTACCTTATTCTGAACGAGTCTTCAAATTATATGACAACAATGTATGTGTATGACCCCCTCATGTTGGTAATAACTTAATTTGCTATAAAAAGCGCGACCTTGACAAAAAAGTGTGTAAGTAAGTGTGTATGGCCGCATTAGGCGTTATACCGTAGTATACAACCATATCTATCTTTAAGAGGACTGACCCCCCAAGTCTGTTAGCATCAAAGGTAGAGAAAGAAGGAGTGTTTCTAAATAATTCGAAGAGCTACGAATAAATGAAGAAATTTCACGTGAAGTACATGCCGAAATTTCACTGTCCTCCCAATTCACGTCAGTTCGCGTTCTATAGGTTCCAATCTCCGATTTATGGAGAAAATCCCAAATTCAACATCTGTTTATTATACCTTTATTTCCATGAGAAAAGATACCTATATACATATTAGATATTTTTCTTCACGCATTAGTGCGTAAAATGTTTCACGCACCCAAAAGTGTGTCTAAAGTACGTCACACACGGTAGTAGAAAAAATATTTTCTGCGTGATCGACGTTTTTGTTTATTTACTGCATCGGTTGTCAAACAAATAGGACGTGTTCACTGGTTTTTTGAGTCCAACACGTTTCCTTACCGTTTAGTTTAGACGCTGGTAAATAAATTACGAATAATAAATTATATCATTGGCAAGTCGACAACCGCCTACTTTATACCAAAATGCGAATATATTTTGAACTGATTGAGAAATTTAAATGTCACTTTCGACTTCTTGTTCATTTCAAAAAAATGTAATTACTTTATTTGAAATTCATTTCAATATGATCGCGCAAAAATTGGTATAAGCATATCGAACGTTAAGGGTTTAACCAAACATTGCTGTCGACCGGTTAACAACCCTTCTCAATACTTAATATACTATAAATGACCCGTGCACTACCATGTTGAACATGATTAGAGTTATTCGAAAGTTGTATAAAAATGGGTTTTGACTCTTTTGAACATAATTATCCCATTTTTCATTAAAACAGTGCGAATTTAAGAAAATTAGGAGTGCATTTGAACTTATTGTTCAACGACCTTTCTTAATCTGTTATTATATGTTTCATTTTTTCGGTAAGAAAGTTAGCTCGTGTTTGACAGTTTTGTACTAGAATCCCTATGTCACATCAAATAAATAACACAGTGTATATGATACAGACTTCAGAACCAGTGTTTTCTTTTGATAACGTAAGAATAATCAATGAAAATGCGTAGCTTAATCTGGATTTCCATATCTTTGGATTAAATTCTGCAAACTTCATATTAATTATTAATATATCCTTTAAAACCAATATACCAAACTCATGCAAAAAAAATTGAAATCTGGAAAATTAAATGAACAAAAAGAACATAAATAAATCAACATATTATTGTAGTGATTGCTCTAACAAAATTCACTTTTTAGGAATTCTGGAAATATAATTTCAGAACCCAAATGATCAAATGATTTGATTTCAACTAATCGAATCTTTTATCAGCAATCCAGCACTATTTTCCAATTCAAATATTAATATTTCACACGAAAAACAAAAATCTTCCTAACTAAATATTTAAGAAGCCCTTCAGATGAATAAAATGGAGCATTTGGTAATTTATTTTCTATTACCAGTTGCCTTTTTCACTTAAAAATTGTTTGAAAGCTAATAAAAAACACGCTCACATTATATTGAAGGGAGCAGGGAGCCAGTCTTTACTCACAGGGTTTTTTCATCCTAATTCATCTGTTACTATCGTTTTGAGGACTACTCCGATTCCCGGAAAATATCATATCTTTGACAACAGTTGCTCCAAGTATAATAATTTGGTAACACCTTTTTCAATAGGTATTAACGTGTTTACAAAATATAAACCATTTTACCCCATTGTCAACCAGCATGAAAATGATTTTAATCTAATCGTTCAATTCAAGTTTTACTAGGAATATTTCAAAATTTTATGGATAAGTGGTTAATACAACAACTGTAAAGTATCAAGTATTATTCTGAATCATAATATCATCTATAACGCATGCGAAACGAAGATACAAAACAAGCATACATTGTTAGAAGCATCATAATTAGGACTAACCAAATTACAATATCAGGAACAAAGCCATGAGATGAGAAAGACATATGAAACAGTGTATTCGTTCTCAGTATATGCTGGCTCACTGATTGATATACCAAGTGAAATGAAAAGAGAAAACTTTGCGATAAACATCAACATGATATCAACATCGATATTAACACGGCGAATGGAATGGAAGGAAAAATAACCAAGATCATCTTAAAATAAATAGAAACTCCACAGGATATCAAATGTGGTTGATCGTATCCAAAATTATGGAAAAACAAAAAAGGAAAGAGGTCTATGGATACTGAAACGTGAACTTTGCGTTCATCCTTCCAGTTTATATTTTTAGTGAAGAATAGTAAGTATATAAATATCTCCTAAAAATATTTCATTCAAATAATTGGGAAATTATTTCTCTTTCGTGATTCGTGGTGGAATAAGCTAGTAGACCGGAAATCGATATTTTTAATGTATTTTACCGCGAAATTCAAAATTTTGAACTGTCCATGAATAAGAATGAGGATGGTTCCGGCCATAGTGTTTTCAAGACATATCATGTCATATTTTCAAATTAAGACAATGCTGTGCAATTGGGAGATGGGCATTAAGCTTTTGTTAATTCCACTCTGTCCATTGGGTGATAATTCTTTCCAGCGTTTTTAGTTTAGTTATAATTCAACACAACCATATAGGTAGTGTTAGACGTTCCCAGTGAACGGGTATTTTGTTAAAAGGGCGATTAATTAAACCTTAGAAAAGTGGACTGTAAAATACTTTATTATAAACTAACATGATCCTTTCATGACCGCGGCTCGAGTATGAATGACCCTTGCTTGCATGCAACTTAGGGGTGAAATTTGATGAGCCGGGTCAGAGGCGTTACATTAAGCGCGAAAATAAACAATATTCAAACTGTGCACATTCCGTGAAACGAAACATAAGCCGCCGGCCTTGAAAGGCTTGGCTTTCAAATGGTCTATCGAGATACAAGAACATGATAAAGTAATTAACTGATTAAACATAACATTGATAGCATATAGCAGCAGAATACTTATTAATAACAACTAAAATTAAACACTGTTCAATTGTCAATAGGTAAAGGACAAATCTTTTGCACTGAACGTTTTAGAATACCACTAGTCGTTCTAACACTAACCACTCGCACTTGGTTGTCCTTTCCAGGATGAACATCAATTATGCGGCCTAAGCGCCACAGTAGTGGAGGTGTATCTTCCTCTTTGAGAATGACAAGTGTACCTATCTTGATATTAGGTACTGACGTAAACCATTTGGAACGCTTCTGTAAGGTAGAAAGATATTCTTTGGACCACCTAGTCCAGAAATGCTGGATTAGTTTCTTGAGAAGCTCGTACTTGGGAAGGCGATTATCAGCTATGCCTGTTGAATCTGCTTCCGGAAGTGCATTGAGGGGCGAGCCGATCAAGAAATGACCAGGAGTGAGTGGGGAAAGGTCATTTGGGTCAGAAGAGATTTCAGTAAGAGGACGAGAATTAAGGACAGACTCGATCTGAGCAAACACTGTACTTAGTTCTTCAAAAGTCAAATGATTTTTCCCTACGATACGAGTAGCATGGTATTTCGCGGATTTTACTGCCGCCTCCCAAATTCCACCTTGATGAGGAGACGAAGCAGGAATAAATTGCCACGCTAAGCTATTGTTTCTACAAAAATCAGCTATCGCATTTTTATTAGATTGATTCCTTAAAAAATCGCGAATTTCTTTAATATAGTTGGAGGCCCCGACGTAATTTTTGCCGTTGTCGGAGTAAATTTTTTCACAAAGTCCGCGTCGAGCAATAAAACGCTTAAGTGAATTTAAGAAAGCATGTGTTGATAAATCACTTACTACTTCAATATGACAAGCCTTGGTGGCAAAGCAAATAAAAATACACATGTAAGCCTTGATTAGAGACCTATTGCGTAGCTTACCATCTTTAATGTAAAAGGGTCCCGCAAAATCAGTACCACAAATTGAAAAAGGTCGATTAGGTATTATTCTATCTGCTGGTAAATCACCCATACCTTGTGGTAAGGGACGGGGCTTACACCGAAAACATACGATACATTTTGATATAACGTTTTTCACCTGTCTCTTACCATTTATTGGCCAAAACCTCTGCCGAATGGTGGCCAATGTAGATTGTGGCCCAGCATGCAATTGCTTAGCATGCTCGTTTCTAATTATTAACCTGGTTAAGTTATTTTTATCAGGTAACAATATGGGATGCTTCAACCTCTCATCTATATTTGATTGTCGTAACTTACCACCTACGTGTATTAACCCGTCATCTCCCATGAATGGTGACAAAGGGCGAATATTGCTTTTCTGTGAAATTTGTTCGCCTTTGACCAGAATTCTATATTCCTTGGGATATTGTCGCATTTGCACAATTTTAATTAAAACCTTTAATGCTAGATCTAATTCGATAGTACTCAAGCTACTAGACATATTTCTATCACGATTTTTCTTAAGGTTGTTGATAAATCTTAAGCAATAACCAGTAACCCTTTGCAACTTACCCAGATTAGAGTAGTTCTCAATGATTTCGAAATTTGGGTAGGTCGTCGTTAATCCAACCTCCTTTTGACGTTTGATTTCTGGTAAATCCTCAACTTCTGTTCTCTGGTGGCCCAATTCATAATTGAAAGTTTCATACAAAAATTTAGGTCCGTTCCACCATAAAGTTTCGTGTTTCAAGGATTTTGGCATAATACCGCGAGAAATTATATCCGCTGGATTTTGCTTCGATCCAACGTGATGCCAAGTTTTGATGTCAGTGATAGTTTGGATTTGATTAACCCGATTACTTACAAACTGTTTCCAACAATTTGGTTCACCAGCGATCCATGATAAAACTATCATAGAATCGCACCAATAGTGTGCCTTTATATCAGGCTTGTTTAATGATTTTATAACCCGTTTCATTAAATTTGCTAACAGTACCGCTCCGCATAATTCCAGGCGAGGTAACGTTATCGGTTTCAAGGGCGCCACCCTTGATTTTGCGCAAACCAATCTTATTGATACATTATCGTTTTCTTTTGTTTTTACATATATACATGCTCCGTAAGCCTTTTCGGACGCATCTGAGAACCCGTGAAGTTCCCATGTGCTGCAGCCGATACCGATTTGTCGAGGAATTTGTAACGCGTTCAAATATGGTAGTTGACTTTCGAATTCTTTCCAAGCTGTGACTATTTCTATGGGAAGTGACTCATCCCAGCCAACCTTTAGCTGCCATAATCTTTGCATAAATAGTTTTGCTTTGACTATCACTGGTCCGATTAGACCGAGAATATCAAAGATTTTCGCGATTGTTGATAAAATAGAGCGCTTTGTTACTTTCGCGTTACCTTCAACTATATTAATTCGATATTCTAATACATCATTTTGAGATTGCCACAATATACCCAAAGTTTTTGATAAATCGCTATCCTTTAAAAAATGAGTTTCCCCTCCGGTTGCCTTTGTGGACAATCCTTCTAAAACGTCCGAGTTATTCGAGTTCCATTTCCTTAACTGGAATCCGTATTTTACCAATTCTTTATAAATATTTTTTGCTATACCCGTCACGTGTTCCACCGTTTCACCCCCCGTAATGAGGTCATCCATATAAAAGTCGTTTTGTATGATATGTGCTATTTCTGGAGATTCGTCCATGATATCTAACGCAATTTGATACAAACAACGCATTGCTAAGAACGACGCCGGTCCTGTACCGTAAGTTACCGTGTTTAATCTAAAATGACCTATCTCTCTACTATCATCGTCTCTCCACAAAATCCTTTGCAGATCTTGTTGGGACTTTGCTACATTTATCATTCGATACATTTTTGCTATATCCGACGTAATGACTATTGTATGTGTCCGAAATCTACATAATATTGAAAACAAATCGTCTTGAATAAAAGCTCCCACTTGCAAAACGTCATTAAGAGAAATATTTGAATCTGATTTGCACGATCCGTCGAATACAACACGTAACTTTGTCGTCTCACTATCTTCGTTAACCACCCCGTGGTGCGGTAGATAAAAAATCTTGTTAACAGTTCGTGATAAACTCTCTTGTTTCAATTCTTCGCTACTTATTTCAGTCATGTGACCCATACTTTCATATTCATTCATGAATGCCGTGTACTTTTGTTTTAATTGGGGACATTTCTTAAATTTTCGCTCAAGTGCTTTAAATCGATTTTCCGCCGCAAATAATGACTCGCCTAATTTATCGAAATTATCCCGTGTTGGTAGAGTTACGGTGAACTTACCATCCGCCTCTCTTGCTATTGTATCGACGAATTTACGTTCACAATCCAATTCTTCCCCGGATAAATCTACCCTTTTAGGAGTGTCTACTTCCACATGCCAAAATAATTCTAGTCTTTGATCTAGTTCACTATTTGTAACTGCAACATGCGAGACTACGCGCTCATTCCGAAAGTTCTGTAATTGTCCCGATATAAGCCATCCCAACAAAGATTTTTGTAAAATTGGCAACCCTGTTCCGAGCTTTATTTGACCTACGCATAACAGGTCGAAGAAAATAGATGCTCCTAATAATATATCGATTGTTGCCGAAACATTGAATTCTGGATCTGCCAGATTTAAATTTGATGGTATTTTTAGATTTGATTTTTCAAAGGATCTAGATGGTATTGAGTTAGTTATTTCGTCCAAAATTAAAAATTCAATGACCGCTGTAAAATTATTGTAAACCGATTTGATTTTAGATTGTGTCCGTGCCTTGATTGAACTTTCTAATTGATTGACACCCGAAATTGGTAAATTTATTTTTTCTGTTCTCAACCCTAACCTTTTTACCAATGACTGAGTCATGAAGCATGGTTGTGAACCATTATCTAACAAACACCTAGCCTTTTGATATGTTCCGTTTTTATCTAAAACTAAAATTACTGCGGTTGATAATAAGGTTTGCGAGTTTTCCCTACAATGTAAGTTTATATCTGTACTTGTTTCCGGTGTTAAATTCGGACTCTGACTCGCTTCTGTTCTCACGTGTACGTTTTCCTTGCTATCAGAATGAAGTAAGCTGTTATGACGACCCTTACACCATTTGCACCCCCTTGACTGACATTCCCTAACATAATGATTGCTTCTGAGACAATTCAAGCACAATTTCAACCTTTTAATTTCTTCCCGGCGTTGATCTATTGTAAGTTCAATGAATTTATTACAAAAATATATAAAATGTTGTCCCTTGCACAATAAGCATTTAGGAACCCTCTCAGATACTACAAGCGACGTTTTATTTGGTTGTTTAATGCCTGATTTAATGTCTGATTTATTATACCTGTCGACGTGTTTATCTTTCGACATTGTATTTTCCCCGTCTACCTTCGCTTGCAATGCTTTGCATCTTTCTAAGATGAAATTTGAGAAATTTTCAAATGTTGGAATCCCTTGAAATTTTACTATGCGCGCTTGTTCCCATAAATCACGAGATTGTTTATCTAATTTTCGAGACATTAATAAAATTAACATTCTACCCCATTGATCAACCGGTTCATCTAACGATTTTAGTGCCCTTGTGTGTTTGTTAATGTTATCTACTAATTTCCTTAATTCACTAACCGATTCGCGTTGAATAACAGGTAAATCTACCAAGTCCTTCAAATGATTTTGTATCATGCCCGGTTTATCCTCATATCGATCTATTAACAAATCCCACGCAACGTTAAAATCCTCTAACCCATCAATAACTGTTTCTGCTTCTCCCTTTATGCATTCTTGTAATCTATATAATTTTTGTGCATTATCGATTTTCGAGTTATTTACTATTAATGACTCAAACGTGTTTTTAAACTTGAACCATTTGCTGTATTCTCCCGTGAATATAGGCAAACTGAATTTTTGTAATTCTAATTCCGGACCCTTTACTTCGATACTTTCACTATCAGTGCTTACTGACTTTACGGTTTCCCTTATTTGGGTGGCTAGCAATGCTCTCGCTTTGGCCACATATTTATAATACTTGCTTTCAAACTCATCTCGTGCATCTGATGATAATTCATCTGTTACCAAATTTTCGATTTCTACTTGAACTGAATTAAATTCACTTAAAAGACCCTCTATGTTATTTAATCTTTCCCTTAATTCATCTGTTTGAGTTTCCGAGAATGCATCAACAAATGTTGCAAATCGCGTTAATTGTCCCCTAAGAATTCCACGACGACTAATAAATACTCCCGCCATGCTACCGTTTACAAGTAAATCCGATTATTACTCAATAACTATTATGCTTGTTTTTGTGTTCTAACTACTAGTACGATCAAATTTCTGTTAGATAAGTACTACCCTACGTATTTGCACAGATCAAGTCAAAATTTATATGTATGTGGAATAACTCAGAATAAGTATAAAGGAATCGACTCACCACGTGGTTTGTTTTTCTGCTCACAATGCTTTCCGATTCACCCGCTCTCGCCGCGCCGCCGCTAAATTCTTACAACACGTGCACTTGTTTTTACGTTATTTTGCTGTTTTCATCGATTAATACCCTTCGGTTCGAATGACCATATGTTAGACGTTCCCAGTGAACGGGTATTTTGTTAAAAGGGCGATTAATTAAACCTTAGAAAAGTGGACTGTAAAATACTTTATTATAAACTAACATGATCCTTTCATGACCGCGGCTCGAGTATGAATGACCCTTGCTTGCATGCAACTTAGGGGTGAAATTTGATGAGCCGGGTCAGAGGCGTTACATTAAGCGCGAAAATAAACAATATTCAAACTGTGCACATTCCGTGAAACGAAACAGGTAGTAAGTTACAAAAAATTGAACTTTGGCATTTCCATACAGTTTTTCCTAATAGGTGAACCTAACTATCGATTATTGCCTCATTAGTTAATTTTTTCCAAATATCTACTCAATTCCTGAATATGCCGTTTCCTTGTACGCGCAATGGCCACTCCCAAAATAAAACATAAATTTTCATCAAATTCCTCCCCCATTTGTGTCTGTCGATGTTGGAAATTTCAATATTCTGGTGCAACTCGTTTTTTTAGTCCAGTTGCCTCCTTAGAGGCAACATTTAATTCATATTTAATAATTTATATTTTTAGTAAACAATTTTCTATTGTTTTGTATGCGCTATAGCATAAGCTCCTTTTTCACCTGATCTGTTCTATTCATTCGTTTTTTCCTAGCTCCCCATTTTTGTTTTCTCTTTTCTCCGCAACGCTGCAGCCGGCAAGTTTAAGTTAACGCATCTTCAAGCCAACTCCGTTCCGACCGTTCCCAATCCGTGCACGGGAGGTGACATCACTGCCACCGCCGCCATCGCGCTAAGAGCTGCAGACATCCTCAGCCCTCTAAGATAAGTTCGTTCGTCTTATCTTTAGCGTGTATGAGATTTGGATTTGACATATTAATTATCACAATTTAGAATTCTCTGATTTGGTTTTTTGAAATTCTTAATTATTATATCGAGTTTGAGGTATTTCAATAAATAATAATTATTTCAATTATTGGTATTGATTATTCAATAATTATTGTTGAAGGTGTTTGGGAATGAGAGATTATATACATAATTACTGAATTAATCATATTGTAACGGATCAAAAACGCTGAAAAGAACTATGACAACTTATTTTTATTACTCTTACCGCTGTCGTAAAGTTCGCATTCTGACATTTCCGCCATTTTGGTATTAGTGATATCCTTGTGGGATGCCAAGTACAACACAACCTCCCGCTTCTCATTTTTTATAGGCACTACATCCAATAAGCACCAAAATGGTGTACCTGGAACAAAAAATGAAATTTAAGTAATAGGAACATCTTAACCTCAGATTTTTTTGATAATTATATCTTCGCAAAACAGGAGCTGCAATATACGATCTTGCACTAAACATTCCTTCCAACATAATTCAGGTGAACAGAAACAGAAAAACATGAAAAGAAGAGGAAGACGAAGATTAGTTAAAAGCCCATGACTCCCCGAGGCATACACATTCAATACATGCTTCTTTTCTTGGAACGATAATATACATGCTGAGTTTAAAAATATTGCTTAGTCAAGTCTATATTATCCACCATGAAATATGAGACCTGGTTCACAAATAGTATAGCCAAATAATGCAGTATTATCTGAAATTTATAATTATATACTGTGCACGTCTGAAATCTCCCCCTTCATTATTTTTTGAGTCGTTGAAAAGTAGTTAACCTATTGCTCATTCAACGTTCTTGATAGTACTTATTGACGTTATCATGAAAAATGGAAGTCCCTCTCAACGACACAAATACGATTGAAATTTTGAGTTAAAGAGCCTAATTGAAGAAATTTAGAGATAATAACACCTACACATCTGAATAGGTGCTTCATTAACATATGTTCACAATTCACTTATTGGCAATAAAACTTCGAATATGGTAGGTATTAGGTTTGGGAAAATTGAAAGTGCATTTGAACTCATTTTCCAACGACCCCACTAAATCTGTTATTATTTTCTTATGAACGTTATTTAGTGAAAAAGTTAGCTCGCGTTTGACAGTTTTGTTCAGGAAACCCTATGTCGCATCTTATGAATAACACAGTGTATAATCTCACTTAAAATAATTATGCAGAACTGTGACAATTATTCATAACATCAAAGACGTTGTAGGTATGTATTCATTTATCCAAAAGTTTGAAACATAGTTCTTAATAATATTCATTATTGATTATTGTGCTTTTGTTAACAGTAATAATAAGATTTAATGTGCAATATTGACAAGGATATTTGTTCTATGATTTTCGAAGACATCACTTATTGAGCAGCACATAAGTGATAAAATTAATATCATAAAAGGACATTAGTACCATTTTGGATATACAATATTTGGAAATTACATACTGCTCTGCAGTTGAATCACCATTAAGATATATGCTATATTAGGTTAGGGTGATAACCTATATTCCCACTCAAGACCTCTCGACTGAATGAGAAAATAAATTGATAACAAGAATTTGGAAAACAATTCATGACTCTTTCAATGTGTTAATCGCAGAAGCTGGTTTAATTGACTTAAGTCAATTATAGGTGGTCTGTAAGGTGGCAAAGGTGAGATGTGAAAATGTTTTTTCCTAGTAATTAGGACTGGAGATTTTCGATATAAAAACGTGAATATTGGAAGATGGCGGTTTTGGGGCCAGGGAAATCATAATATGTTATCCGTTTTGATGTATCTATTTTCTAGAAAGCGCCACAAAAGCTATGCTGTTGATGTAACTGTGGGATTGACTTATTCATTGTTAACGGTATCCCTTTATTAATAAAAAAATATCAAAACTGCATCATCCATAGCAAAAACTTTCCAACGGCCAGTACTTTAATTCGTATCGATCTCTGTTGCCATACGGACACGGCAGTCCTTCATGGGACTGTCAATTGTCATATTGCCATGGAAGTTTCTTGTTAATTTCAAATCAATTATCAATTCAGTGTCACTTCAATTACCGTTACACTAGTTGCATAGTTAACGACAGTACCCTAAGGGCGAGTTGTATCCAACGCCTAAACTCGGTTTAATTTTAACTGATGCTTAGACTGTGTCTGATTGATGTATTTATTATCAACAATTACATCAGTCTAAACATCAGTTAAAATTAAACCGAGTTAAGGCGTTTGATACAACTCGCCCTAAATAAGGGAAATTTTTTATAAAACTTTCATGTATTTTTAATTGGAAAAGTTTTAATTGTTTTTTAAAAATGTGTTGTGAACTTTTTACTGGATGGGGTTTTTTGTAATCGCCTGTCGAGTAAGTAATTTTTTAAAATTTCCTAACTTTAACTTATAACAACTATCACTTACTTGCAGGTGATGCACTGATGATGGCTTAACAGACGAAAGTGCTTTGCGATTTAAAATTAAAAATTTTTACACAGAATACAAAAAATTGTTTTCTAAACTTAGCAATAAGCAAATCATGGTTAACTTTATCAAAGGCTTTAGAGAAATCTGTGTAGATAGAATCAACTTGATTCTTATGTTCCATTGAATTGGCAATAAAATGATTATAAAGTACCAAGTTGGAACATGTAGATTTACCTTTAGAACAACCATGCTGTTGAAAACTAACTAAATCCTCACAATTCCACGTTAATAAATTATCCACAAGACAATCGAATAATTTAGGTAATACTGATTGGTTACAGATAGCTCGTTAATTTCCAATATTATTCTTGTCACCTGACTTGAATATTGGTGTTATATAACTGGTTTTCCAAAACTCGGGAAATACACCAGAACTCAATGATAAATTGAATAAGTAGTGAATAGGTTTTATAAGAGTAAAAATACAATGCTTAAGCACATATGCTGGTAAGCAGTCCGGGCCAATAGACAATTTCCAAGGCATTTTTAAAACATTATTAATTATGTCAGAGAGCTTGGTATTATAGCTATTCACATCAACATTCTGTTTATAGTTTAAAATTGGGATCTGATTAATTCTAGAATTTGAGTAAGTAGGTAGTTAATAAAAAGGAACCAAACAGATTAACTATTTCCTGACTATTATTACCTGTACTATTACCATAGAACATATAAGATGGAAGACTGTAAAATTTTCGCTTGCTATTTATAAATTTCCAAAAATGTTTAGGATCCGATATAATATTATTTTCGATATCATTCAAATAGTTTTTATAACATTGAGAAGACAGTTGTTCACATTCGTTCCTTAAATAAGAAAGTCTCAAATAATCATCCCTACTACCATACAGTTTATACTTCTTATGGATTTTCTTCTCTAAATAAGTTAAATGCTTCAATCTTCCATTGAACCAAACTGGAAATGAACTGGTTTTAAACTTCTTGAGTGGAATAAAGTCGAAACCTGTGTAAATAATATCATAAAATATTGCAAAGAGTGATTGACATCGTGATCGTAAGATAAAAGTAGCTCCCAATTAACACAAGCAAAGTAATCATTTAACTCTATATAATTTGCATTCTTAAAATCATAATAAAATTCCTCGTAGTTCAACTGATCAATATTTTCAACACAAGGTAATTCAAAAACTATAGCCGAATGGTGTATACTGTTATCAAACAATGAATCATTTGGAATAAATACATCAACATTATTTAAATTTGTAAGAAAAACATTTCGGCTGTTGGGGATATTATTAATTTGATACATATTGAAATAACCAAAAGAATTAGATAGATAAACCGCAAAATAGTCATCTGGGCATTCTACTATTAAACCCTAGTCATCATTGCTTCAAGTAGCGTTTGGTAGATTATAATCACCACACAGTATCAAGTTTCCAAATTTTTCCATAACATATTTAACTGAATTACAATGATCCATGTATGTATTTAAATTTGATGTTGGAGGAATATAAACTCCACCCAATACAACGCATTTATTAGTCATCTTTACTGATACAAAAATTTGCTCTCAACTTCACAATCAGGAATTGTTAACTTCTGTGCATTTAAGTACCGCTTGATGGCAATTGAAACTCCCCCACCTCTAGTGTTTCCAGTAGAGGCAGAATTTTGATCACTTCTAAATATAACATACTTTACTGATACAAAAATTTGCTCAACTTAACAATCAGGAATTGTTAACTTCTGTGCATTTAAGTACCGCTTGATCGCAATTGAAACTCCCCCACCTCTAGTTTTTCCAGTAGAGGCAGAATTTTGATCACTTCTAAATATAACATACTCAGGAAGTCCTAATTCTGCATCACTATAATCACATGTTAACCAAGTTTCCACAAGAATGATTATCTGATAATTACATTGAGCTACGGCCATTCCTAAAGATTTTAATTTAGTTCTCAATCCACCAACATTTTGATAATAAATTGATAAAGACGGGAAATTTCCATATTGAAGCGTAACTAGTTTTTTTTAAGAGATAGCATTTCTAGAAATTTCGGGTATACCTTTTATATACTTAATAAATAGGTCATTTTCGCCTTGTTCTTGGCGTTTTTTAAGGTCTGCTTCAATCCTATCAAGTTTATCAAGTTGTTGTGGAGTTAGATCAGAATTTATAAATATCTTGTTATCTCTAACAACCTTAATCTTGTTCTTCAAAATATTCATACCATCGAAAGAATTTGTTAAAACGATCTTCAATTAACGAGCCCCATTTTTGTTTTGTTTACCAAATCTAACAGCTACCACAACTTTAATATCCTCTTCAGGAAGAAAAACTTCTTGACCTAGTTTATCAGCTCCCCCAACCATACATAATTACTGGTGATTTCAACGCACATAACACCATGTGGGGATCTATACGTACTTTTGGACGTGGTAAGGTTGTTGAGAACATACTAAATTGCACTAACTCATGCCTCTTAATACGGGATCACATACCCACATTAATATTGCTTCTGGTACCTTCTCATCCATTGACCTAAGTCTATGTGACCCCACAACTGTCCCCTTTTTATCCTGGCAAACAGCAGACGACTTATATGATAGCAACCATTATCCCATAATTATACGTAATAACTTAGAAGAACAAGCTTCCATTAGAAGCTATTGGCAATTTAACAAAGCTAACTGGCCAGATTTCTCCGCGGAAGCCGAATCCCCAGACAAAAAACGGCGATTATCCAAATCAGCCCTTAACTTCTACCGCAAACACAAAACCCTGGAAAACCTTATTACGTATAAAAAACTTAAAGCAAAAGCCAAATATGTGGTTAAACAAAGTAAAAAAAACTCCTGGCACAGCTATGTTACTTCCCCGGATAATAATACTAATCCCTCACAAACATGGAAAAAAATTCGACAGGTACAAGGTAAAAAAACCCACTCTAAAATTCCCCATTCAATTTCTAACTGAGCCTCTACTAGCGATAGCCAAATCATTTGTAATACCCTTGCAGATAGATTCAATGAAAAATTTCAGAATAAACTCAAGCTACTCACTGAAGCTAATCACAACCAATCTCTCTCCACCAATTTCATTTTACCTCATCAACAAGACATAAACGATATTAATTCCCCCTTTTCACTTACCGAACTAACATCTGCCTTATCCTCAAGCAAGAACTCTGCTGCCGGCCTTGATAACATACCCTATATTTTCCTTAAAAACCTTTCCAACTATAGCCTCACCATTCTATTAGACATATATAATTTAATTTGGTCATCTCAAACATTCCCATCTCAATGGAATACTTCCATTATTATTCCCGTCCCAAAACCGTCGCAACCTCCAACCTTACCACAGTCTTACAGGCCAATCTCTCTCACTTGTACTACATGCAAAATAATGGAAAAAATGATTAACAGGCGACTCATGTGGTTTTTCGAAAAACACCAGATACTTCCTAAGGAACAGTCTGGCTTCCGACGTCACCGATCCACAAGTGATAACCTCGCACTTTTCCAAACCCACATTGCCGATGCCATAAACTGCAAACAAGAAGTGATAGCCACTATCTTTGATATCAAAGCAGCATTCGACACAATACCCAGGCAGGCTATACTCGATAAGTTGTTATTATATCAAAGGTAATATTTATTCTTTCATAAAAAACTTTCTCAGTACCAGATCCTTTAAAGTCTCAGTAAACGCCTGTCTCTCATCAACCCATACCTAACAGGATGGTGTTCCCCAAGGCTCCATTTTAAGCACCACACTGTTCATTCTTGCCATTAATCATTTATGCTACAATCTCCCCACCCCAGTGAAATCTGCTATATACGCTGACGATCTCATAGTTTACTGTCATGGCGTCTGGACTCCTACTACTTGTAAGCTACTTCAATCCGCGGTAAATCAATTACAAAATAGAATAACTGCTCTTGGACTTTCCCTGTCTTCCACAAAAACCAAGCTCATCAAATTTAGCAGAAATAGTCCTTCTCCTGACCCTGAAATCTTATTACACAACATTTATCTCCCAGTTGTCGACCACTGTAAAATTTTAGGATTAACATTTGACTCTCGACTTTCTTGGAAACACCACATCCAGGAAACCAAAAGTAACTGCCTGCAACGTCTTAATATAATCAAAACACTCTCACACTATCAATGGGGTGCTGATGAAACCACACTTTTGAAAGTATACCGAGCGCTAATCCGATCCAAACTCGATTATGGCAGTTTCGTTTATATGTCAGCAGCCAAAACTTTCCTGAAAAGCCTTAACACTGTTCACAATACTGCTATCCGACTCTGTTCAGGAGCCTTCCGCTCCAGCCCAGCTGAGAGCCTTTACCTAGAAGCCAATGAACCTCCACTCTGGCTAAGGCGTCAATATCTACTCCTCTCATATGCAGTCTCGACCTCATCCAACCCATTCAATCCAGCATCCTCCCTAACAACACCATGCAATTTGAGTAGTCTACCACCCAACCCACACATTCGTACTATTCCCTTCCTCCTCCAATCATTAATACCGCATATTCAATTATCCCACACTATCCCTGTTCCTCTGCCACATACCTCACCTTGGTCTAAAACTCTTCCAAACTGTAACCTATCACTCACCAAATTCAACAAAAAAGAAACCAACCATGATCTAATGAAAAACCATTTCTTGGAAATACTTGATAGTGAACAATACGACCAAGTCTTCTTCACCGATGCATCCAAGAGCGAAACTGGTGTCGGTTGTGCAGTTTCTACTTCCCAAGCAGTTGTTGAAACTTACCAAATTTCAACTACATGTAGCGTTCACACTGGCGAACTTTATGCCATTTTACAAGCATTTGAACTCTGCAAAGTACCCCACCAACATATAGCCATTTGCACAGACTCCCTCTCATCCATTCAGTCTATCAATCATTTATTCACCACTCATCCTCTCGTTCAACGCATTCACGACACATACCAAAACCTGATTCTTCACTATGTTACCATCAATATCATATGGATCCCTTCACATATAGGCATAACTGGAAATGAAATAGCTGATCGTTTTGCTAAAGAAGCCGCCTCATCCATCACCCTATTAATTTGCAAATCTCCAGTGACTTAAAAATTTGCATGGAAAAACTCACTCGTCTGCATTGGCAAAATCATTGGAACCACTCAGTCACATTCCTACAAAAAATTCAACCCACAGTAGACCAATTCAATGTTCCCGATTTACGAAGAAACGAGAAGGTCGTTGCCAGAAGATTACGTATCGGTCACACACGTCTCTCGCACGGCCACTTGATGAGCTCTTCACCTCAACAAAACTGCCAACATTGCCATTCCCCATTAAAAGTTGAACACATACTAGTAAACTGTACATTATATGCCAAACGTCGCCAACAGCTGGGAATGAAAACAATAACAAACAAACAGTCATCCAATTCCTGAAAGAAGAACATCTATTCGACAAAATTCAATTACATTTCATTTATCTATTTCATGTAACATATTGTATGTATTGTACCTAGTGCTAATGGCCAGAGCTGTCACAAAGCACTTTAAGCTGAATAAAAAAAAATATCCTCTTTAGTGATATCTCTAAAAATGGAGGTCACTGTAGGTAAATCCTCTGAAACCAAGTTTCTTTTATTCGCAGGTTCCACCAAATTATGAATAATTAAGTTGTTCATCCTCTTTTGTCTTTCAAATACTTCATTGAGTATATCTTCTTCTTGGCTTTTAGACTTCGTTTTGCAATTTTTCTACCAATATGAACAGTTTAGGGACAAGTTTCATACCAGATTTACATTCTGTGCATAGAAATTGCAAAACACGGTTTTTCTTTAGCTCCATCACTCTAATCTCTGAAGAACAAAGACCAGAGCAATAACCATCCTTGTGAACTGGCCGCTCACAGCAAGCATATCTTCATCAGTACCATCTTTCTTGCATTCCATACACTTCGTTTTCAAATATCAAATTATAAAAGCCAGTCCTGTACTCAGAAAGTCGACAATTAAACTATAGTCAAAGGCACTCTTAACGTGCGGGTTCAGAGGTCACTGACAATATGTATCAAATCAGATACGAATTTCCACTTCTTCTCTCATTCTCAAAATAATCCATCGAACTAAGTACAAAAAAAACTGAAAATTGCTACTTATTATTCATATTGTCACTTTGAATTGTCAAAGTGACAAAACTGACATATTTAAATGAAAACTCTGCTGGTGAAAGACTTTTTAGAATCGCTGAAAACTGAATACATATCCTTTTTTTCCGTCAAAATTGCATAAGTCTGTCTTATTTATCTAACGGATTTCATTTGGAAGTTATAATTAAACGCAATAGAAGAAAACAAAAACTGTGAGTATGTCTTTGTTGAATCGTATGACCCGCACGTTAAGACTGCATCTGACTATATATCAGTTTCTTTGCAGATAATAAGCAAGTTCCTTTTTAATAGTATATTACGTAACGTGTGTGGTAAGAAGCATTTTACGCACGAATGGAAAAGTTACGCACGATGCCGCGTAGCGGCGAGTGCGTAATTCCGTGAGTAACACTAGTTACGTACTATACTTTACCTACGACCTACTTCTACATGTATTTATACTCTTATTATTGATAATATTTGAACAGCATCAACAATATTTGGATAGTTCTGCGATTTCCATGATAATATTAAATCCATCTCACTTTCACTCGACACTTTTTAATTGAATAAAGCTTTCCACAAAATACACAAACCAGTTATAAGTTATAAGGATAATAAAAAAGTGTTTTAATTAAAAGTTTCTTGACAGTTCTTACGCAAATCGCTATTGCAGCCTATACCTAAGTTTGATGTTTTGACGGCTTATGTCAGATTTTTGAATAAAATGGTGACGTCTATTGACAGTTGCTAAGATGTTGCTAGGGAAGCCGTGCGATTTACTTAACAGCTGTGCGTCTTTTTTACCGTGCGTAATAGACGTCATTACATTAGCGCCGACTGTGTGTTATTGACTGATTACAGGGGGGGTCGTAGGTAAAGTATTATTACAGTGAGCTGTAATACTGTCTTATTTAATAAAGCGAGTTACCAATAGATATCAAAGAATATTAATTATTCAAACGCTTTATAAGTTTTGGAAAATATTTTGTACTGATGAGACGCAAATACGCCGAAACCGGTCTACATGTTATGTTGTCATTTCTAACTGCGAACCAAAATGGTTGGTTCAAATATCTTGTAGATATGCCTTCCCCGTTTGACTTTGAAGTGTAATCCAATATCCGTCGGTGCCTATAGCCCGGGAAGTAGTTGTTTCTTCTTAGTTGAACGGTCAATGTATTTGAAACATATTTTTCAAAACTTATAAAGCGTTTGAATAATCAATATTCTTTGATATCTATAATTTCCTTTTTAACAAACTACCACAAAAGGAGGGAAGTAACAACGAACTATCATCACTTAACAGCAAATATTCTAATGATTTCCCGATCAACTAAATCACACCACGTAGATATGGAATACTACAGAACTTAGCTTCAAATCAACACCAAATTCAATATTCAATTCAAACTTTAAACTAGTGAAATCATCAATTCTTTATAGATGGGTGAACAAAGACCTGTACACTTCTAATTAGTTGATAATTTTCTCTATTGTATTGCGTCTTAGCTTATGTTGTAATTTTTCATAACTTTATCTTTTTCTTCCTGATTTTCAAATACTACATGGCATGCTTTATTTCCTATTTTCGTTGTAGATTTCACTTGTGCTTGCACTCCGATTTTTTTGTGTATCGTATTTTGTATGCTATTTTTCAAATATTCCGTATGAGTAGAATCAATCTTCAGTGATTACTATATCATTTTTTCTCAGTTCTTTCTCCAACCACTCGACCCTTTTATTCATCTGCCGTAATGTATCATTAGTTTTTTTGTTTTCATCTGTATAATACTAACTGTATAATACTCTTACTGAGTATTTTGTTCTCCTCTTGTATCTGTTTTATCTCCTCTTTAATTTCAGACTGTTCTAGACTAATTTTTCCTTGATATTTTTTCATCTCAGTTGACATGTCTATTAATAGATCTTTTTTTTCTTCATATTTTTTATTTGATTTGGCTGGTGTCAATATCTCCTCTTTTGCTCTTTTTTTCTCCCATCATCTATGGAATAGTCGTCGCTATCCATTTTTTTAGCGACTTTTATAGATGTTCTTAGCGTGAAAAGCTAGCCCACCTCAATGGTTCAGAGGCTTTCGCTTTTATCCAACTTCCACCTTCTGATTTCCTACACTATCTGGCAACACCGAAAGGAATTCCTACCTGAATCGTCAACTAATTACTACTATCAGGAAACAAATATTGACTGACCACAAGTTTTTAGTTATTATGTCTCTTTTACAGTTTATTTCATTCTTTGTCACTTTTAGCTTTTCAATGATTTCGGTTCTCTGGTTTTACACTGTGTAACACCATACTATGTAATCACTTTTATATAGTCACAGTATTTTGAATGAAGTCCCAGTTTTTTGAGATTTTTATAGACGTTATTTGGAAAATGTATTCACCAATTTGTGCTGTTGCCAAGTCCAATTCCTTTATCAGTTAGTTAAATAATTATTTTGATTGTTTAGAGAGATTACCGATTTTCAGCATTTAGTATTTTGAAATTGTTCATAATTTACACTTTTTCATTTACAAACTTAAATTATGGTTTGATATATTTGGCTTGGATTATCTTAGGGATTTTGATAGATTTTATGTTGGAATAAGATTTAGTAACGGGATCTCATAAGACCCATAGGCCCGTATGCACCGTCAACAAGTTTTTTAGCTAAGAAAGGTTTTTCGACTTAAGTCGAATTTTTACAATTCACCGTCATAATAAACTATTTTAAGCTTTCCTAAATTTAAGTCGTGCATTTTGTCGACTTACGACTAAGTTGATCTTTGTGTGGAGAGAAATAGGTTAGGTTATTCCATGGTATATTGTCATTGTGTTGTCATCATAGATAACCTTTCATATTGTCCTTACAAAAAACGTGACATTATTTCTGTGAAAATTGTTTATTAAATTTTGCATTAGTAGAAATATTAAAATAATGGAAGTCGACCCATTTTTAATAGATGATGATCTAGATATAATAGATATTATTGACTTTGGTTTTCCTCGGAGATTTTATGTTAGAGAAGATTTCTTTGATACAATGGACAATTTCTCTTCCTTTCGAAGGTTTCGTCTAAGGAAACCTACAGTTTTGAATGTGCTAGAACAATTCTAAGTTGGAGCGATCACCGTGTTAAATCAAAAATCAAATTTTAACAAAATATAATGAGAGAAATAAATTTCCACCACGACCTGAATGATGACAAATAGCAAAAGTTTCAAACTGTGGTTTCAAAATCTGTAACTAATGGTAAACATCATAACACAAAATTTCCTAAATATTGCATCGTTGCCAATAGCATTATTCTCTTAGCTAAGATAACTTATTTCGATGACGCTGCATTAGAAACTTTGTCTTAACTTTAAGATCAACTTAACAAAGTTGAACTTATACGTTAAACGGTGCATACAGGCAATAATCTTTTTCTGTTCTGAATGAGATTTGATTAATAAGTTCTCATTAAACTTCAAATCATATCTTTTTCTCAGTACGGAGAATTAGTTACTCTTTCTGAGAGATTACCAAATTACAGATTCTATTGTTTTTAAATTGTTTTTTGATATTATCAATAGTTTGGAATTGCTGGGGACATGTGTGTAAATTATCTATCATTGAATAAGATTAAGCATGGGGTTCTCGTTCTAGACGTTCTTGACGTTTATTCTTTTCCAGCTAATTGTTTTTTGAAAAATGGGGTTCTCATTAGACCTTATTATCAGATTTATTTCACAATTTGTTCAGGAAATTTACATATTGGTTTCGGTTAATTACCATATCACATTAATTGAAATGATTTTATTACTTGAATATATTCCTTAAAATGATTAACATTCATACCTCACTGTTTATATGTTAGTTCTATGCTCACTTTAGATAACTTTAACTATGTGTCCATTTATAATGTCAATTGTCATAGTTCCATGTGGGTTTCTTGTTTCTTGTTAATTTCAAATTAATTATTAATGCAGTCTCACATTAACTATGATAAAAATGTCAAATTTTTTCCGTTGTGTCAGTTAGGGATAAAAATCAATTTTTACTTAGTTTTTCTTGACAACGGTAGCTGGAACGCTACCGAAACGTTGAAATAAATAATTTAAAAATATTGTGGTTTGATTTCCCAAGAAATTGAAAAAAGAATAAATGCATATTTGTTAACGACAGTACCATAAATAAGGGAAAAATTTTATAAACATTTCATGTGATTTTAATTTGAAAAAGTTTTAATTGTTTTATAAATGTGTTGTGAATTTTTTACTGGATGGGGTTTTTTGTAGTTACCTGACGAGTAAGTAATTCTTTGAAATTTAACTTTAACTTATAACAACTATTACTTACTTACAGGTGATGCACTTGAGGCGTAACAGCCGAAAGCGCTTCGCAATTTTCAATAAAAATTTTGTACACGGAATGCAACTGTTTTCTTGACTTTCCAGTCATGTGTACTCAGCTATACAGATATTCACCTATAATTATTTAGAAGCTGTGACGCGGCGGTGAAAGTTTTGAATAATAGTAATGAAAAAATAGAGAATATAATTCTAAATAAATATGTTAAACGTGTTTCAACGAATGATATGGGTCACAACATTATAGCCCGCTGTTTTGAGCTCGTGATTAATTAGTTAGATTATTGAATGTTTTCGTTTGAGGATATGATATTTTATGCCCAAAAATTTCAGGTTTGTTTCTCAGCATAGACCTATGGACGTGAAGAGCTGGAATGAGCTGAACGATTATATTACAGAAGGTCATTATCAGAGAGTAGACGAACCACAAGGTTAAGTGAACCAATCTGCAGTCATATGTTTTAAAAATTTGTCAACAACTTGCCCGTGAGACTGATCCACCCCATATCCATATCATTTAATTTTGATAGTCAAGTTTTTTTTCCATGACATTTGATTTCAATATTAAATTTGTGATTAAAATAATAGTTCCCAGACATACTAAGATGGATGTTATATCATGCGTTGCTGATATATATCCATTATTTTCGGGAAAAGAGAAAAAAAATCTCTCGCCCTAGGATGCCATTTCAAAATATTCAGGATGATTGTACACTTAACGCATTTGATATTTGCTTCAAAATATGCAGTATGAATCATCATTCATCGTCCTAGAATTCAATAGCTTTTCTTTCGCCCGTTTCAAAGGTAGTCCCTTGGTGTAAGACCTTAACAACGCTGTGTATCCTATTATAAGGATTTTAAGAGATCAACAGATATGAAGATTTTGCAGAAAAAATTTTGAAATCTATGGACTGGTGTATTTATTTCAAGCTTCACACCCTGTATGATGTACTCAACGTTTTTCAAGAGTAAGACGTATTCAAAGATAATCTTTTGGCGCGATACTTCTCAGCAGCGCTGTATATTAAATGGAAATTACAATAGGTTTATTCTTTTTCTGAGTAGCAAATCAACAGTTCAGTTAGTAGTTAGTCGTTATTATGTATTTCAGTTATCGGAGTGATTTCACTTATGGCATTATATTGCATTTTGTCAATTGACTTCGCCTTTCAATAAAACGTTTCACATACATTTATCACAAAGAATTGATGTAACTTGAATATTTTCAATGTACCTACATAAAACAGTCGAGTTTATTTGACACTAAATGTAAGTACTTACCATTCTTTTTATAAAATATGACTTCTAATTTTAGCTCATTCGTAGACTCCAATGCTTTGTCGATCTGTACCTTGTGCTCCTCTTTTGTCTCCGGTCCGTGAAGGAACTTGCATGCGCATCCTTTTTGCATTATCTGGGCCCTCGTGAAGCCCGTTAACTCGCAAAATCCATCTGAACAATAGACGATAGGATAAACGGTTGGAACTTGGGCGTTGCCAAGAACGAAATTGCTGTCTGGAAGAAAAAGGCCATTTTAATAATTAAAGTACATGCAGAAAATACTTGAAAAATACAGTTGAACACGATGTTTTCGCACACTATATGTATATATACACGGTGTTATTTATCAGATGCGACATAGGGATTCCTGTAACTTTCAAACGCGAGCTAACTTTCTTACCAAATGGCGCTCATTAAAAATAACAGATTTGGAAAAAATTTCCTTAAATTCGCTCTGTTTCAATGGAAAAAATATGAAAATTTAATAGTTGAAAACGAAGTATGGCGGTTCGATTCGCCGCTATGAAGAAATGTTTTTCTTTTTTTCACAATTTTTGGAACAAATTTATAGTAAATTTGATGTTTTTTAGATGGATAACTCATTTTTTCCACGAGAACCTCGATAAAAAATGTTCATTTTATAACCGCAACTTCAATCATGAACAAGCACATTTTGTAAAGAATTTCATTGGTTGCTAAACAACTAATCCGAAAATAGAATATTTTGTGTTAGGTCTGAAATCACGACGACTACAGCCTGTAAAATTTTTATTTTTGTTGATATTCGTTTGTGTACGTCCATTTTCGATTAGATTTTTGTAGCATTTCCAATTAGCTGTAAATTTTAAGATATACGCTTCGGGGGTGTATTCATTAATTATTTTGATAAAGCAGTATCGATGTTCACAATAATAAAAAACATGCGAAATCATATGTCTTAAACAGTAGACCTTAACTGTCATTCTTGTCAGAAAAAAAACACTTTTTGTAGGCCACACTAACCTAAGACTGAAATCCTCTATTCAAAACAATTGTTACTAGTTGAAACTAGTTTTCACTAAATCAGTAATAGCATATTACGTAACAGAAATTGTGAGTATTTCAACACGCACAAAATGGAAAAGTTTATGCACGAAGTCGCTCAGCGGCGATTGCATAGATTTCAAGAGTGCGTAATAGGCTCACAACTCGTGCAACGTACTGTACTTTCTCTAGGCCCATTATCCGAAAAGTATTTAATTTTATGCTTGTGTCGCCAATCCATAAATTTTAAATATGTAATTTTGTACCTTTCTTCGGATTTCAGCGGTTACAAACTATGTGTGGCAGCTTGAGCTTCTTCCTAAAACTCCGGTAAAGTGCTCATAATTTCATCACTTTCACTGCTATTGAAAAAATTCGTAGATGAAGTTGAGGAAATGTTCGGATACAGTCATTTTTTTCAAGAAATTGAGAATATAAATGACATGACATAAAACATGTCCTATTTTGAAAGAAAGTGCATAATGTGCTGCCTACATTTAGGCGCATCACTGTTTCAATCCTAAATATTCCGCTAATGCTAAGAGTTTTTATGTTTTATAGTTGACTAAATTCGTGTAAATAGACCAAATGAAGTCTTAAGGCGGGTACTGACTAGAGCATTTTTACTCGCACGAACGACTTACGCGTGAAAATGATCAGATGAGGACGCCACGCACATACGTACGCGTAGCAATTCTACGCGCACAAACACGATCCGGCGGCTGTCGGTCTTTTGAAAAGATCAAAAGGTTTTCGTGCGCATAACATGCTCAATGTGGACGTAGTTGTCGTTGTGTTTTGTTGTTTGTATCGTGAAATATATGAAAATGGCATGGAACCATATCACTGGAACGACAATTTAACGCGCACTAATTTTATGCTAAAAATAATTTTCGCGGACAATATATTCGCTTTTGTGTGTGCACGCAATTTGTGCGAGTGAAAATGCTCTAGTCAGTACCCGCCTTAAGGTGAATGAAAATTTGATTGTTATTCAATTAAACCAAGAAGTTCAAGTTCTCTTCTCAAAACGCACGTATATGATCTCATTACATGTATGGTTCATACAACAGCCTTTTTGGTGTGCGTCATCGTTTGTTAATGTCTTTCTAACACATTACGTGGAAAGAAATGCAAAAAAAGTCAGGTCTTTGATTAATCCTTCTCAAAATATCGCAATAATAATTCGTTTAAATTTATTAGAAACGTCAATCCTAATCATTGACTTCCAAAATTTGATTGGTTGATGTTCAGATCAAGCGCAATCGCGACCTATCAATCGTGAGAAATTTCTTTATTTAAAATAGGCATGCAGATATACCTTTCGTATTGTCAATGTGTCTGACATCTTTTTCTACTGTCCCACTGACAGCTCTTGTCAGGTCTGTACTTTGTTGTTCACGGTCAATTATTATTTATGAAAAGTTAATATGAATATTATTGTTATATTTATTTGAATAATACAAAAAATATGCCTAGATACACGGAAACATCAGCATTTTGAAAGTTCTCAAGTATTTTCAGTTAGAAAAAGAAGCTGGTAACTATTAATTTCGCAACCTTGTCGAATTTTGCTGAATGCGATCCTGATGATTTTGTTTATCAAATTTAGGGTTAGATATGTGTCAAAATAGCAAATAAAATAAACGACATACCCAAAACCCGAATATACGTCACAAACGATGACGCACACCAAAAAGGCTGTTGTATGAACCATATGTTATTGTTGACAGTATATTACGTAACAAGAATGTGAGTAACGCATTACGCACGAAATGGGAAACTTCATAATTTATTAGTGCGTAATGGGCCAACAACTCGTGTAACGTACTAAATTTTTTCTACGCCCATTCATTTTCCTCCATTGAATAATACACATCGCAATTATTTATTTATTCGGATACAATTATATTTTGTACAAGAAAATGATAATATGTATGGAGGACATGACATTTCTTTTCTTACTGTAATCTTACAGGTAATCTCGAAAATTCTCGATTACGGTCATAGTCGTCTCACGCAGAAATTTCACTGGGACACTCGCGTAACATTGCCCCCTCCTTAAGAGACAGTTCCTCGTGGAACTAACTAGGAAACTGAGACGAGATGACTGTATCGGCAACTGGTTCCCTTGTTACATTTTCCAGTTGCATAGAAGTAACATGCGACCGTCTTCTCCGTTGACTGTGCCTCCTGGGAATGTCCGCAGACAAGTACCTGCACTTCGGTGTCTTGGAAGATTACTTCTACCATGTTACGGATTATCCGCCAATCTAAATGCCTACATTCAATCTTAGGCATGGCTAGCCTATGCACGTTCAGTTCAAGCACATGCTCTCTCAAGTTTAGTAAAGCTTCCCAGACATTCTCGTACGTCGGTCTTACGTCGAAGGTGTTTCTCGTCACTAGGTGGAAATTGTAACGGGTGCCATCTTGTACCTTCAAAGCTTTACCTGGTACTGGTAACTGGTTTTCCAAACTTCGTGCGCCACTCTTCTTTATTAACAGAGATGGCAATCCACGCGCATCGGTTATGCTGGCAGGGATGTTTATTGCCAGTGAGTATTCCTCCGGTACGGTGAGCAAATCTTGTCGTTTCTCCATGGTGACGCCGTATCTTGCTTTTCCGGTACCACCATAAGCACCCATGAACTCTACAAAAGCAGGATCGGCTACTTCTTGGAGTTGTCTTATTTCCTCCAGGTGTTCCAGGCCATATCTCATATTTAGTCGCTTTTTGAGTTGTTCAAAATCATCGGTCTCTTCCATTGGAATGGTCTTAGGGCAAGGTTAAATTCAACGCCTTTTCCTTCTCACTCCAGCTGTTCGCCTTTGATGCCGCCTCGAATTGCTTAAGATAGTTCGGCCATGACGTTTTTCCATCGAAAGTTGGCAGTTTCACTCGGCTGTTAATATCATTTTCTATTTTCGGTTTCAACTCTACTTTCTCTGCCTGTTCGCCGTTGTTAGGGACTTGCCTAGTTGTAATATCCGAACTATTAGTAGTCTTCTTTTCGATTTCTCTGATTTAATGTCTCATTTCTTGCTCCATTCTTTCGATCTTTTCTTCCACAGCAGAAATATCAGTCTTCATGGATGACATTTCATTTTTCATGTCCGTCATTTTATTTTCTATGTCCGCCGAAAGCTTACTTTCCATGGACGAGATTTCTTTTTTTATATCTGTCGAAATTTTGTTTTCCATCGAAGACATTTTGTTTTCCATGTCTTTCGAAATTTCGTTTTTCATGTCCGACATTTTGTTTTCCATTGAAGACATCTTTTTTTCCATCGAAGAAAATTCGTTCTTTATGGAGGAGGTTATAGAGGCGGACGCTTCGTCGGTGAATTCAAACGTTTCCGGGTCCAATCCATTATTAATCATAGCATTTTTCAGTCTATCGACTAACACCGACTTGGTCCCACTTGTGTCCAGCTCGTAATTCTCCATCTCTCTTCGAAGTTCTGAAACTTTTAATTCACAAAGTTTCTTTGCCATCTTCCTGTATATTTATTTTTTAACCACACCTGACACCAATGTAACGTTTATTTTAATTTATATTTACGACTAATTAATTTATATTTACAGATTTATATGTACGGTCCTTAATTTACTAATTTATATTAAACACTAAACTAACTAACTACACTAATTTATATGAACGTCACTGAATAAAAGGCCTGTTTTGCGTATAAAAATTTGTGTAGAAAAGCGTGTTTTGCATAGTGGTTGTAGGAAAAAACTATTACGTATTGTCGATGGGAACCTCTATTCTGTGATTGGAAAAGTCGTATGATCTATTTGTAGTTCATGATTTAGATGGTGCTGAATCAACTTGTAACATCACAACACGCTACAGCAGCTGCCCACTATTATGGAATATCAAGCTTTTCGGATAGAAAACAGGTCAAAATAGTGTAATTTCTTCCACGATCGTAGAAAAATTACTATTTTTATTCCTGTTAATTATTGAATACAATTAGAACTTCATTAGCCAATACCCGCACTTACAAAACATAACTCCCAATTCAGAGTATTGAAAAAAAAACATATACAGGGTGTCCTACGACGAGTAAACTATTTGTATATGGTAAAATTCTTATAGTGAATCATGAAAATTTCAGATTACTGTTACTTTGTTATTTTGAATGGAACACCCTGTATATTGATACATTTTCCAGATGCACGTAAAATTTCAGTATACTGAAAACTTCTCTCGAAAAATTGATACTTTTTGAGTTATTAATTTTTTTGTAAAAAATTTGACCGTTATAAATCATTTTTCACGAGGATACCCTTCAAGATAAAAAATAGTTATTTTCCAAACAAGTGCGGAAAGTGATACTTTCCCGCACACGACTGCAGTTGACATACATAATATACAAAACTTTAACTAAAAACTACTAATTATTATGAATATTGTAACGTTTATTTTAATTTATATTTACAACTAATTAATTTATATTTACAAATTTATATGTACGGTCCTTAATTTACTAATTTATATTAAACACTTAACTAACTAACTGCACTAATTTATATGAACGTCACTGTTTAACACTTTATTGATCGGTTTGTCTTTAGTATAAGCACTACAGTGTCCATCTATGCGACGACGTCTCAACTATCTGATTATTGTTGACTGTTCACTGTTAACTGTTCTTTTCGCCCTGTGCGGCGATGCTATTTATATCCGAAATGCAGGTTTCTAGAACACTCCCGATGTTTTGTCGCTAGACGAGTTTCTGGACTGTTCTCGTCGACCCGTAGTCTCGATCATCGTCGAAATCTCTGGAGTGTTATCGGTTACTTAGCTTGAGGGGACGCAGGGCTGAGGGGACGCAGGGCAGGTAATCACAGTCGTCTCATGCGGGAATTTCACTGGGACACTCGCGTAACATTGCCCCCTCCTTAAGAGACAGTTCCTCCTGGAACTAACTAGGAAATTGAGACGAGATGACTGTATCGGCAACTGGTTCCCTTGTTACATTTTCCAGTTGCATGGAAGTAACATGCGACCGTCTTCTCTGTTGACTGTGCCTCCTGGGAATGTCCGCAGACAATTACCTGCACTTCGGTGTCTCGGAAGATTACTTCTACCATGTTACGGATTATTCGCCAATCTAAATGCCTACATTCAATCTTGGGCATGGCTAGCCTATGAACGTTTAGTTCAAGCACATGCTCTCTCAAGTTTAGTAAAGCTTCCCAGACATTCTCGTACGTTGGTCTTTCGACGAAGGTGTTTCTCGTCACTAGGTGGAAATTGTAACGGGTGCCATCTTGTACCTTCAAAGCTTCACCTGGTACTGGTAACTGGTTCTCCAAATTTCGTGCGCCACTCTTCTTTATTAACAGAGATGGCAATCCACGCGCATCGGTTATGCTGGCAGGGATGTTTATTGCCAGTGAGTATTCCTCCGGCACGGTGAGCAAATCTTGTCGTTTCTCCGTGGTGACGCCGTATCTTGCTTTTCCGGTACCACCATAAGCACCCATGAACTCTACAAAACCAGTATCGGCTACATCTTGGAGTTGTCTTATTTCCTCATCGTGGTCACCCTCGAATGGCGCTAATCGATTACGGTGTACCACCTTTGGCTTTCCGTTTGGGATCTTGGTGATGCGATAAATGACGTCGTTGATTCTTTTATTTACAAGGTACGGACCGTCCCAAGCTTTCTGCAACTTTGGAGAAAAACCCTTTTGTCTTCTTGGGTTATGCAGCCAGACTTTGTCTCCTTCGTGGAAACCTCCTTCTGTAGCTTGCGTATCGTACCTTTTCTTCATCCTATCGCTAGTGATCTGGAGATTCGATCGAACCAACTCGTGTATGTCGTCCATTCGTTTTCTCAGCTGGGTTACGTAATCTTCACCAGCTATGTCTTCTCCGGGTCGGCATCCAAATTCAAGGTCGCAGGGTAATCTCATTTCGCGTCCGAACAGAACTTTTGCTGGTGTTTGGCCGGTAGACTCATTGATGGCGGATCTGTAGGCCATCGCAAATAGCGAGAGATACTGGTCCCAATCTCGCTGATGGTTAGATACTACTTTGGACAAATATTTGCCAAGAGTTCTGTTCATTCGCTCAACCATTCCGTCCGACTGTGGATGTAGAGCAGTAGTTCTCGTTTTCTTCATGCCGAGCTTATCACAAACTTCCTGAAACAGCTGGCTTTCGAAGTTTCTGCCCTGGTCACTGTGTATTTCCAGGGGCACTCCATATCGGCAAATGAACTCCTTAACAAGCACGTCGGCAACAGTTGCGGCTTCTTGGTTTGGAATGGCATACGCTTCCACCCATTTTGTGAAATAGTCCATCACCACCAAAATGTACCTGCTGCCATCTCCTGTCGGTGGAAACGGTCCGGCAATATCCAGGGCAATGCGTTCAAAAGGGCTTCCGACATTGTACTGCTTCATAGGAGCCTTTCTTCTCCCGTGCGGTCCATTGGCCGTGGCACAGGTAGTGCATTTCTTACACCAGTCCTTCACATCTTCGGAACTGTGCATCCAGTAAAACCGTTCTCGCACCCTCTGGAGGGTCTTCTTTACACCTAGATGTCCTCCTGATGGACTGTCGTGTAATTTCTGCAGTACTGTTACTACCCTTGATCTTGGAATCACCAACTGTCTTCTACTTCCGGAACCATCATCGTTCTCGACTACTCACTGTAGCAAACCGTTTTCCAGAACCAGCGAGTCCCACTGGGCCCAATACGATTTCATCGTTGGCGAGTATCTTGAAATCTCCTGCCAAGTAGGTCGACAGTTTTCCTCTTTCCAATGTCGGATTTTCTTCAAGTCGGGATCGTTCTCTTGTTCCTCTTGCAGCTTTTCTGGTGTCCATTCGTCGCTGGTCACCGTGGTTCTTCGAATCGCAGCTTCCTTAGCTTCTGTTTTACTGCAGTGGGAGCATTCTGCAGGACATGGTCTTCTGGACAGGGTGTCCGCATTTCTGTGACTTATTCCGGCTCTATGCTCAATAGTGAAATTATATTCTTGGAGCCGCTCTATCCATCTGGCGATTTGTCCTTCAGGGTTCTTAAATTGCATAAGCCACTTAAGTGCTGCATGATCGGTTCTAATCACAAATTTCTTCCCATACAGATACTGATAGAAGTGCTCCACGGACTTCACTACTGCCAGGAGCTCTCTTCTTGTGACGCAGAAGTTTTGTTCCGGTTTGGAAAGGACTTTGCTAAAATATCCCAGAACTTTCTCTTGTCCTCCTTGAACTTGTGATAGCACTCCTCCAATTCCAACATTGCTAGCATCAGTATCTAATATGAATTCTCCATCTGGTAGTGGATAGCCGAGTATGGATGCAGTAGTCAAATGTTTCTTTAAGGTTTCGAACGAAGTTTGGCAATCTTCGTCCCAGCGAAACTCCCTTGCTTCCTCTGTAAGTCGTGTCAAAGGCTTAGCGATATCTGCAAACTTCTTTATAAATCGCCTGTAGTATGTACAGAGTCCAAGGAAGCTTCTAACTTGGTGCTTGTCGGTAGGTCTTGGCCACTTTCGTACAGCAGCAACTTTTTCTTCGTCTACAGCTACACCATCCTTGCTGACTACATGGCCTAGGTAATTGACTTTGTTTTGAAATAGTTGACATTTCTTGGGGTTGAGCATCAGTTGGGCAGCTTTCAGCCTTTTGAAGACATCTTCCAAATTCCTTCGATGTTCTTCGAATGTCCTTACCAAGACAATGATGTCATCAAGGTACACTAAGCAGGTTTTCCAGGACAACCCTCGCAATACGTTTTCCATCAGTCTTTCGAACGTTGCGGGGGCATTGCACAGCCCAAATGGCATAACGGTGAAATGCCATAATCCAGATCCGGTGGTAAACGCTGTCTTTTCTTTATCGGCTGGATCCATTTCTACCTGCCAATATCCAGACTTCAAGTCCAAGGTAGAAAACAACTTGCTACCGACCAGCGTATCCAGAGTGTCGTCGATTCTTGGCAGCGGATAACTATCTTTCTTGGTAACATTGTTCAACTGCCGGTAGTCCACGCCGAACCTCGTGGTTCCATCCTTCTTCTTTACCAGAACTACCGGAGAGACCCAAGGACTGGTAGAAGGTTCTATTACCTTTTCCTCTTCCATCTCGCGAACAATTCTCTCCGCTTCCTCTCTTTTCGCCTGTGGTAGCCGTCGTGCCGATTGTCTTATCGGTTTAGCGTCGCCGGTGTCAATTTTATGTTTGACAGCAGATGTTCTTCCTGTCTTCCCTCCTTTTGGTACAAAAAGAGAACGATATTGCAGCAAGAGTTCCCTGATTTTCTTCTTCTCTTGTCGGCTAAGGGATTGTCCAGCCACCGCTATCATTTGTTCAAATTTATTATTGGCGTCGTTAGAGGTTGTAGTTTGATGAATTACTGACGCCACTGGTACGCAAGTTCCAATTTTGGTCTCTTTTTTTATAGTTACGGGATGGTCATTAACATTTATAATGCGTACAGGTATCTCTTCGGCAGCCATGATTAACCCTTTTCCAACTAGGATTCCTCGACCGACCTCTTTATCGTGATTCCATGGTTCCATCATGACCGGTGTTCCTTCTTCGACGGTTCCTTGTAGCCTTGCCACAGTGAAAAATTCACTCCTTGCGGGTACAACCGTATCCACCTGTACGGCTACCTGAACACTCTTATCCTCGTGTGGGTGAAGGAATACTTCTTCAGAACCTACTCTAATCACTCGGTTCTTGAAATCTAGCTGAAAGCCATGTAGGTTCATAACGTCCATTCCGAGTATTATATCCTCTTCGATATCAGCGACAACCACAGTGTGGGTGAACTTCTCTGTGCCAATTCCCAATTGCACTGGTAGTTCTCCATGGACGTTGGCGCTTTCACCTGTAGCAGTCTTGAGTCGCAGTCTGGTCGGTAACAGTCGTTTTCGGGAGTTGACAGTCTCGGGACGAATAATAGTCCTCGTTGCTCCAGTGTCCACTAATAGTGTATACTTCCTTCCATTAATTTCACCATCCACGTATACACTATCATCGCGACATTTCAGAGAGGCTATTAGAATGAGAGGGTCTTTGGAAGATCTTCGGGTCGAAGCTGCCCTCTGATGGCCGACCCTTTCTAGTTTTCCTGCTGGTCGTCTTTGTTTGTAGCAGTTTTGGTCGCTTGCACGAACTGCGTACGTGTCCCATTTCTCCACAATTCCAGCATCTCACAGCTTTCGGCTTTCCATTTGAGATGCTTTTCATCATGTTGACAATCTGGTCGAGCTTATTCTCAACTTCTTCGTCTGCTACAGCCCTCACCTTACCGTATACTCCGGAAGCCTGTGTAGCTGCTTCGTACTCCAGGGCTGCAGAGAGTACGTCGACCAGTGTCTTATGCCGAGCCAAGCGTAGAGTTCTCTGCATTTCGTGGTCACGAACTCCGTCGATGAATGCCTGTACCCCTAAACATTCCATGACATTTTCCGGTGCCGATGGATAAGCAAACCGTACCAACCTTGCAATGTCCGCTTCGAATTCTTGCAGAGTTTCGTCGCGTTTTTGTTTGCGGTTTTTCAGCTGCGACTGGTACAGATGCTCCAGGTGTTCCAAGCCATATCTCATGTTTAGTCGCTTTTTGAGCTGCTCAAAATCATCTGTCTATTCCACTGGAATGGTCTGAAGGATTTCCATAGCGTCTCCTCTCGGGGCAAGAGTTAAATTTAACGCTTTTTCCTTCTCACTCCAGTTGTTCGCCTTTGATGCCGCCTCGAATTGTTTAAGATAGTTCGGCCATGACGTTTTACCATCGAAAGTTGGCAGTTTCACTCGACTGTTGATATCGTTTTCTATTTTCGGTTTCAACTCCACTTTCTCTGGCAGTTCGCCGTTGTTAGGGGCTTGTCTACTTGTAATATCGGAATTATTACTAGTCTTCCTTTCCATTTCTTTAATTTTTTGCTCCATTCTTTCAATCTTCTCTTCCACGGTAGAAATATCAGTCTTCATGGATGTCATTTTATTTTCTATGTCTTCCGAAAGTTTACTTTCCATGTCCGACATTTTATTTTCTATATATGCCATTTTATTTTCTATATCCGCCGTAAGTTTACTTTCCATTGATGAAATTTCGTTCTTCATGTCCGTCATTTCGTTTTTTATGTCCGTCGAAATTTTATTTTCCATGTCCGACATTTCGTTTTTTATATCTTTCGAAATTTCATTTTTCATGTCTGACATTTTGTTTTCCATTGAAGACAATTCTTTTTTTATGGAGGAGGTTATAGAGGCGGACGCTTCGTCGGTGAATTCAAACGTATCCGGGTCCAATCCATTATTAATCATAGCATTTTTCAGTCTATCCACTAACACCGACTTGGTCCCACTTGTGCCCAATTCGTAATCCTCCAACTCTCTTCGAAGTTCTGAAACTTTTAATTCACAAAGTTTCTTCGCCATCTTCCTGTATATTTTTTTTAATCCCACTTCTGACACCAATGTAACGTTTATTTTAATTTATATTTACAACTTATTAATTTATATTTACAAATTTATATGTACGGTCCTTAATTTACTAATTTATATTAAACACTTAACTAACTAACTACACTAATTTATATGAACGTCACTGTTTAACACTTTATTGATCGGTTTGTCTTTAGTATAAGCACTACAGTGTCCATCTATGCGACGACGTCTCAACTATCTGATTATTGTTGACTGTTCACTGTTAACTGTTCTTTTCGCCCTGTGCGGCGATGCTATCTATATCCGAAATGCAGGTTTCTAGAACACTCCCGATGTTTTGTCGCTAGACGAGTTTCTGGACTGTTCTCGTCGGCCCGTAGTCTCGATCATCGTCGAAATCTCTGGAATGTTATCGGTTACTTAGCTTGAGGGGACGCAGGGCTGAGGGGACGCAGGGCAGGTAATCACAGTCGTCTCATGCGGGAATTTCACTGGGACACTCGCGTAACAATATGAATATAAATTTGTTGCATTCTGTAAATTACTTAAAATTGCCGGTCCAGTGGAGTTATTTTGGTGTTATAGGGTTATATAAAAAAATCTTCATTATTTTATATATCCAAAAAACGAAAAATGCAACAAAATGTAAGGAAAGATTTTTTTGATGGACTTTTTCGTGCACATTTATTTACCTGTAGTCACAATAGTTATAACTTTCGATGTAAAAAACTATCTAATAAGGTCAAAATTTACATAATTTTACTTTCCTGCACTAGTTGACACTTTCAAAACTAAAATGCGTACGGAAAATTGGGTTAAAGCGCACGGTCGTAGATAATAGTAGTTAACCTAACTAGTGCGGAAAAGTCACTTTACGCACGTGTTGGGTATACTATTTTTTCTACTAGCATCCGAAAAAAACCCAAAAGTTAACATAAAGAAACATTTATTATTAAATACATATCAACAACTCAATTATTATTATTTGACATCTATTTGATAAGGCTTTCACCAGGACTATAAAAAGATTTTTTGCAATAAAATTTTTCTTTTTATAGAAAAATTATAGCAGAATTCCAATAAATTTCTCAATTTTTCAGTAATTTGGTAAACTACAACCATACAAATACATATTTTGAATATTCATATGTCAGATATACTCCCCAAAAACTCAACAAATTTACTCTTTCGGCACGCTTTTTAGTGCGGAAAAGTGGATCTTTCCGCACGCTTGTAGGAAAAAATATTAACTATTTATCTTTCACTATCCACTTTCAAAACTGATTCAATTTCCATGGTAACTACATATTCTAGTTCCTTTTTTCGAGCTGATGCAATGTCTACAATTCACAAAAAGATATTTGATCTCTCGGATGGAGCATATGCCTTGTAATGATGGAGCGTATATACTCGGAAATATGTGTTGTCCCTTCTAATTGCAAACCAAAATGGTTGGCGTTGAAAATCTTGTAAATTACTAACCCCGTTTGACTTTGAAGTGTGATTCAATAGCCGTCGGGCCTATAGCCCAGGAAATAGTTACTGTTTCTTAGTTGAATGTCACTGTTCATAAAAAATGTCTGTCTCAACTTATAAGGCGTTGAAATCATTTTAATTATTCTTTGATATCCATTAGTCACGCGCTTTATTAAATACGGCAATATCACAGGAAACTCTACCAATATTTCTGCAATAATAAACTGGAACGAGACAATGTATCAATAATGGTGACATCAAAATAAATGACCATTGAAATATGTGTCCAGAAATAAATGGGACAAATTGGAGAGAAATAGAAGCCTATAAAGGAGCGGTTGAGCCAGCCATGCACAAGTAATAAACCTCGATGAGTCTCTAGAGTCTAGAGATATTTGGGAAAAATCTGGAATAAAGGAAATTTGGAAAGAAAGAGTATTATTAAGAAAAGTTGAGTTAACATATGGGGTAAACTCAATTGAAAATTTGGATACTTGAAATATTGAAACATCCTCTCAGCGAATTTTACTTGGATTGGTTTTGTGTTACTTATTTCAGTGCGCCGTGGGTGTATACCATACAATGAAAACGTTTAGATGGCTTTGCATATTCTGAGGAACTGTTGTGAGGAGTTCGTCTACTGAAAGTATCGCCACATCGTCGACAGAGGAAGTAGCGAACCCTGACACTGATCTGTGGGATTCCACATTTCATGAGTATATGCTGAACCGCTGATAATTGAATCTAAAGGAGAAATATGTGTGCGGATGTGAACCATATTTCCTTCCTTCAAGTCATTGTCATATTTGGTTAACTATTGATGAACTTGTTAAGTGGTTGATTGGTCTCCGCGGAAGCCGAACTGGTTTGGTATTAGTGCTTGGAAATTATGGTCTCTAAGTGAACCCTGCAGAACTAATCTTTCTAATTTCTAATTCTTTCATCGACATCAAAATAAATGACCATTGAAATATGTGTCCAGAAATAAATGGGACAAATTGGAGAGAAATAGAAGCCTATAAAGGAGCGGTTGAGCCAGCCATGCACAAGTAATAAACCTCGATGAGTCTCTAGAGTCTAGAGATATTTGGGAAAAATCTGGAATAAAGGAAATTTGGAAAGAAAGAGTATTATTAAGAAAAGTTGAGTTAACATATGGGGTAAACTCAATTGAAAATTTGGATACTTGAAATATTGAAACATCCTCTCAGCGAATTTTACTTGGATTGGTTTTGTGTTACTTATTTCAGTGCGCCGTGGGTGTATACCATACAATGAAAACGTTTAGATGGCTTTGCATATTCTGAGGAACTGTTGTGAGGAGTTCGTCTACTGAAAGTATCGCCACATCGTCGACAGAGGAAGTAGCGAACCCTGACACTGATCTGTGGGATTCCACATTTCATGAGTATATGCTGAACCGCTGATAATTGAATCTAAAGGAGAAATATGTGTGCGGATGTGAACCATATTTCCTTCCTTCAAGTCATTGTCATATTTGGTTAACTATTGATGAACTTGTTAAGTGGTTGATTGGTCTCCGCGGAAGCCGAACTGGTTTGGTATTAGTGCTTGGAAATTATGGTCTCTAAGTGAACCCTGCAGAACTAATCTTTCTAATTTCTAATTCTTTCATCGACTTTTGTTATTGTTAAAAACAGGTTGATGGGTCGGTGGGATATAGTTCCATTTTATTGTTTCTGTTACTGTTTCTGACACTGTTAAGTGTCTCAAAAATCACAAAAAATCTCCAAATTATGGGGAAGTAGGATGAACTTTACATTCGATTGGAAATAACTGTTAGGAGTGTAACAGCCTTCTGTTGTTTTAGTATTTGTCCGGAAATTAGTTCACTCATTTAGTTAGAAAGAAGCTTTGGATAAGAATGGACATTTGGCTGGGGCGTGCTATGAATAGGTAAAAGGGTTCACCAATAAAAAAAAGTTGAATCCCTTATTATTTTTATTGGTACATAACTCTTTGTAAAAATACAATTATTTGCAATAATTTAATTGATATTGTCAGATGTCTTATCGTGCGGGTCATACGATTCAACAAAGACATACTAACAGTTTTTGTTTCCTTTTATTGCGTTTAATTGTAACTTCCGAATAAAATCCGTAAGATAAATAAGACAGACTTATGCAATTTTGACGGGAGAAGGAAAGATATGTATTTAGTTCCCAGTGATTCTAGAAAGTCTTTCACCAGCTGAGTTTTTATTTAAATATGTCAGTTTTGTCACTTTGACAATTTAAAGTGACAATATGGATAATAAGTAGCAATTTTCCGTTTTTTTAGTATGCTCAAGCAAAAAAAAATGGTACTCAGTTTAATGGATTATTTCGAGAATGGAAGAGGAAGTGTAAATTCGTCAATAAGTGTAATCTCACCTTTTGGTAACCTTTGTGTTTTCTGATACATACGGCTAGTGACTTTTGAACCCGCACGATAAGAGTGCTTTTGACTATATCAACCACCATAATATACCGGCGTATTATGAATTTTATATATTGGGGTGGAGAATTATTTCCCAACGGTGCAGGAAAATTGATTATCCACACTAAAATGTGTGTAGATAATTGAATTTTCCGCCCACTCGTATGAATAGTATATTACGTAACGAGTGCGGAAAGTGACATTTTTCACACCAGTGGGGTATTGTCTCACGAGCGCAAGTCGAGTGAGACCCCACGAGTGTGAAAAATCACTCTCGCACAAGATATATACACATTTGTGTTTTTATGTAGATGTGAGAGATTTTACATATACCTATGTGTATTTGTTATTACAGTCATTATAGCCCATTATAGCCCAGAAAATTGTGATTTTCATGCGATGAAACAGAGTGCCTTTATAAAGAAGTTTGAATAAATATTGGTATACAAAATTACGAACATTTATTTTAACAACTAACAACAATTAGAAACAGAACGTTAGAAATTTTGGTACATAGATTTGCGATCCAGAATTAATTATTCACTCAAATTATTGTGAAAACTAGAAGTAATAAATTATTTTATATGGACAAATCAACTTAGTCAATACGCATTTGACATACACATAAATATGCGGGGTGAATAGACTTGCATTTCAGCATTCAATTTGACAGCTTTTTCATCTGTACACGTACGGATAAGTTTTTTTTCCTACAACCACTATGCAAAACACGCTTTTCTACACAAATTTTTATACGCAAAGCAGGCCTTTTCTCAATTCTTTTGATAACCGTTGTAAAAGTAATGCGAAAAGTACACGCTATGGCACTTTTCCGCACCGAAATGTCAAACAAAGCTACCTATGACCTGTCAACTTTTTTTGACAATTCAACTTAATTGAATTTCTTATTGGTGTACAATTTTTAAATTTAGACTAAAAGTAAGTAAACTATCTATATCATTATTTATTTTAATTTATTAATCATTAAAACATTAACCTATTAAGCTTTATTTTGGAATCATGAACCCAGATGAGAATAATATATCTTTTGAGTTGTCCAATTCGGACATTGAAAATACCCAAGTTACTGTATTTCTTTCATTAAGAAATGTGGTTGTAGAAAAAATATTGTGTACAACTTGTACGCAAATCACTTTTCCCACTCGCTAGATTTGCAAAACTTCTGCGCTCGTGGGAAAAGTGACGCTTTGCGCACTAGTTGTACAAACTACTATTTCCGTACGCGTATGAATAAAGGCCACACTAAAACTAAAATAAATTGTAACTTCCAAAGGAAACGAGAAGCCAAGTTGATATTTGGAGGGGAGATGCATTATAACAATAAAAACACACTGTTCAAAGGAAATTTGCTTACGATGGGGAACAACGGTTGAAATGTAACCCCTAAAACTGAAATAAATTGTAACTTCCAAAGGAAACGAGGAGCCAAGTTGATATTTGGAGGGGAGATGCATTATAACGATAAAATCACACTGTTCAAAGGAATTTTGCTTACAATGGGAAACAGGGGTTGAAATGTCACCCCTAAGTTAAATAAAGTTAAAATAAATTGTAACTTCCAAAGGAAACGAGAATCCAAGTTGATATTTGGAGGATAGATGCATTATAACGATAGAAACACACTGTTCGGAGGAATTATGCTTACGATGGGGAACGAGGGTTGAAATGTCACCCTTAAAACTGGAATAAATTGTAACTTCCAAAGGAAACGAGAAGCCAAGTTGATATTTGGAGGGTAGATGCATTATATCGATAAAAACACACTGTTCAAAGGAATTTTGCTTACGATGGGGATCAAGGGTTGAAATGTCACCCCTAAAACTAAAATAAATTGTAACTTCCAAAGGAAACGAGAAGCCAAGTTGATATTTGGAGGAGAGATGCATTATAACAATAAAAACACATTTTTTAAAGGAAATTTGCTTACGATGGGGAACAAGGGTTGAAATGTAACCCCTAAAACTGAAATAAATTGAAACTTTCAAAGGAAACGAGAAGCCAAGTTGATATTTCCTTTGAACAGTGTGTTTTTATCGTTATAATGCATCTATCCTCCAAATATCAACATGGCTTCTCGTTTCCTTTGGAAGTTACAATTTATTTTAGTTTTAGGGGTGACGTTTCAACCCTTGTTCCCCATCGTAAGCATTATTCCTTTGAACAGTGTGTTTTTATCGTTATAATGCATCTACCCTTCAAATATCAACTTGGCTTTTCGTTTCGTTTGGAAGTTACAATTTATTTTAGTTTTAGGGGTGACATTTCAACCCTTGTTCCCAATCGTAAGCAAAATTCCTTCGAGCAGTATGTTTTTATCGTTATAATGCATCTACCCTCCAAATATGAACTTGGCTTCTCGTTTACTTTGGAAGTTACAATTTATTTTAGTTTTAGGGGTGACATTTCAACCCTTGTTCCCCATCGTAAGCAAATTTCCTTTAAACAGTGTGTTTTTATCGTTATAATGCATCTCCCCTCCAAATATCAACTTGGCTTCTCGTTTTCTTTGGAAGTTACAATTTATTATAGTTTTAGGGGTGACATTTCAACCCCTGTTTCCCATCGTAAGCAAATTTCCTATAAACAGTGTGTTTTCATCGTTATAATGCATCTACCCTCCAAATATCAACTTGGCTTCTCGTTTACTTTGGAAGTTACAATTTATTTCAGTCTCAGGGGTGACATTCCAACCCTTATTTCCCATCGTAAGCAAATTTTAACCAAACAGTGTGTCCTCTACAGTCTACACCAATGCACCCATACCGAATGAATATCATGGTGACTATTCGAGATATAAATCCGATCTTTCTAAATATTTTGCACGCCACTGATACTGCGAATTGAGCAGTCCCCAACATTTCTGCAGCTAAAATTGGCTGCTATCTTCACACCGGTATCTTAGCACACCCGGTTTATGCACCGCTTCGTTACTAATTATTCTGATGTAATTCCACTTTAGTCGAACGAATGGAGAAAAAATTGCTGAACAAAAATTATATCATTTAAAAACCAGCAACATCAACTACTGTTACCTGGAAACAATTCAGTAAATTACTCGGTTAATAACGGTTGATTGATTTTTATTTGTTATTGATTTTTTTATGAACAATTATTTGCCGGAAGCAGGATTTTGCATTAGTATAAATATACAAAAAAATCACTCCACCGGGTACAGTTTGAGATACAAAGTATTTTATGTTCACTTGAAATAATGGAATATATTGTGTGGCTTGTTTGTAATTTAGTATTGGTAGCCTGTAAGCCTGGATATTATGATCAATCATTTTCAGAAAGTCACAGTAAGTAGAATAATAATTACTTCAGCTTTGATTACTCATCACTGCTTCTGAAATATTACTTACAGTTTTTTTTTCAATATTACTTGAATGAAATGGCGGAAAATTGGATGAGGAATATCAAATTGACATAACATAACCCCAATATTGAAGATTTAATGAACCATTTATATCACCGCAACATGTTTGCCAACATACAAAAATCATCAGTGCGGGTGATGTTGGTTGGAGTTTAATATTCAATCAACTGACGAGTTTAATTTATTGAATTAACCAGCAAGTTGTATTCAAAATTGAATCAGTCACAGAACTTTTCTTTTGGCAGATATTTATATTTTCCCATAACATGCGACATACAAACTTCAATAGATATTTATTGGGTTCAAAGTGGCAAAACTTACTGCTCAACAGTATTAATGAATGACATAATACTAGAGAACATCTATAATAACAACACTTTGGTTACTTGGGATGGGATTTATAGTGAATGTTTGAACAATATATTAGGATCATTCAAACCAAAGACGTGCGGTAAGGAGTATTACTTTTTTCTCCGTTCCTCCTATGATCTACACCACTGTCTTTCGGCCGCTGTTTCCGTTCTTTGTAACTTTTGTATTATTATGTAAATATCATCCTCTTGTCTCCATACAATGTAGTTTTCAAGTTATTGGCGTTCAAGTATAATGATTAGAATACCTAATTTCATTTTATCGTGTTTCTGGAACGAGTCGACATGGTGATAGCTGAACACATTATCCAACTACTCTGAAAAGTATCTTTGTTTGCCGAGGATCACCAAATGTATTGGAAAGTGAGGGAATGAGATTATATAATATTTATGATAAATCACGATGTTTTCTGTTGAAAAAATATTTTATGAAGTGCTCGAGTTTGGATCTCATGTGTTAAGATTCATCCAGTTAATATATGTTTTATTCCCTATGATACATAATATGTAATCATTCCGTGGTCTGGAGAATAACTACTACATTTTTTAAGATAAACAGCGGTTGGTGGTACATTGTTTTGTAGAAGGCTGGAGGGTGGTAAATTGGTGAGCAGGTAAGCAGGTAAGCAGGTTTGAATTAACGGTAAAATGATGAAGTATGCCGTTGGTGATTGCTGGACGTTATACATCTTTTTCATACAGTTTCAATGGTTTCCAAATTACTATAGCTAACGAGGATCGGGATATCGTATTTTGATTTTAATATGAACAGCATTGCCTGAATATATTAATATTAGATTGCAACTTGTCACAAAGTGTTGCTTGTTAAGAGGGTTGGAGTGACTGAGGTTGGCGCCATGAATACCCACGTGTGCTAATAAATAATACAACAGGACTATCTAAATGAATTTAATATATTCAATTGGAAGAAAAAACAACATGAAGTGGAATATTCATCACACATTTAGCTGCTGTGTTGAGAATACAATGATTACAAATATGGTGAGGTATGGCTTTGTTTATTCCGCACTAGATCCACACTGTATCACAATTATATTGTTGAATTGAGCTGAATCCTATATCTTCGGTGGTATGGAATATATTCATATTTCAGTTATTCTACAATAATCATCTATATGTTATGGGGAAAATCATACATAAAATTATATTTTTTCCACTACTAGCTGTGAATTTGACAATTATTGCTTTTTCTAGCCAACTGAGAAGTTGAGTTCCTTCATTGGTGATTAATAATTTTTTCCATTATTCACCTAGATCAATAATGGACATATTCAGATATTTTAAGAATCATGGAATAGGAGTTCAACAAAAACTGCAATATAATTTTGTTTATCCAGGAGATTATCCCTAACATATTCGCTACTCGAAATTACCTAACAAGATAAAGTTATTTGGATGAAAATACCATTGGTTTAAAATTCGCGCTCAACCAAAAATGTCTGATACCATAACCGGTACGTTCATAATATATTGAGAACTGACAGTGTACTTGTCAGTCAGACGACGGAGTAAGCGCTTCTTGCGGTGCGTTTGTAAATAATTCCCAACGCATTGTTCGACGTTTCTTGTCCTCTTTTCAGTTTTTTTCTTTTTTCACTAAAGGTTTGAGACAACGATCCACCAATTTTCATTCTATTCTGTGATAAAATTTGACTAATAATTTTGGTTTTATTTCCAGGTGTTAGTGCCCATTCAAGTCCAATGGGACATTCAATGATACAAAAAGCTGCTGTCGCCGAAACTGTAGCAGAAGGAATAGGACCGATGTACGGAGGTACTAGTATGATGCGTAATCATATGATGGGAATGGGAGCTTCAACTATATGAGAAAAAAATATCAATCAACTTTGTTACTGATATATTTGAATAAAAATATTAACTAGTGTGTGAGGATATTACCTTATTTTGATCTCCAATATTTTCGGCTACGGGAGATTTCCGCGTTAGGTTATCAAAAAATAAAACAATCACACAAAGAATAATTTCTCTCTCTCTCTCTCTATATATATATATATATATATATATGAATATATATATATATATATATGAATATTAACGGACTGTATAAAAAAGTAATTTTACCTCATGCACCGGCAGGTTCGTAAATCCCTATATAGGGTAAGATAGAGGAAGGAAAAAAAGGTAATCAAATTGCACCCTTCAACACAATTAATTATAATACAAAAGAAAACTTAATTGAAAAACAATCGGTTAGTCGATATATGCAAACAATGTTCTCTCTGCGAATATCTAGTACTGAATGTTTTAACGACCAAATAATGATACTTTTTACTAAAGCCCTGTTTGGACTTTCTACTACATTTACTAATAGGTAATACTCAATACACGCAAAATGTCTGATAATATGCTAAACGATAATTACGCCAAAACATCGTGCCCCCCAAGCTTATTATAAATAAACGAGAAAAAATTCAATTAGAATAGCTACCTATACCTATTTCATACATTGTGTCTTCGCACGCCTATCCAAAATTTGTCTTAAACTACAATTCTTAACTACAAACCATCCCCAAAATACTGTTGGATAACAGATGCACAGTAATACAAACTCGGACGATCAAAAACAGCTACTTATATCGTATATAAAACTTCAATAAATTAACTCTAACATTTATATATCACAACTCATAGATAAAAAAATACTACCACTGACATTAAAACTATCATACCATGGTTACACCAAATGCTAATCTAAGGCACCTGATTATTGATTATTTTCAATATTCTTCCTCTATAAAAGGGTGCCAACAATTTTACAAATACAAAATTATGAAAAACAACATTATGTAATACTTTCATATCATGTTCAGTTTCTCACTCACATAAATATTTGTGTCTTTTGGTACCTAAAGATTTTGTTAGAATATCTGCTACCATTTCTTGAGTTGGCATGTGCCACAATTTAATTTTGTTATTTTTTACACACTCACGAACCAAATGATATTCAACATGTATATGTTTAGTGCGCTTATGAAAACTAGGATTCTCTGACAACATCAAGGCACTCTGATTATCATTGTAAATAGTGACAGGCATCTCCATATTTAGGAAATTACAGATACTGCTATCTCCAAAAATTTCACAATATGAAGATTATATATATAAAGACTCTTTTGCTGCCTCACATATACCCATACCTATATTCAGCTTCAGTTGAACTTAAAGCTACAGTTCTTTGCTTATGGCATTCCTATGATATAGGCCCTTCAGCTAAAGAAAAAATATAACCATAAAATGACTGAGATCTGAGATCGCATTACCCCAATCAGAGTCAACAAAACCGCTTACAGGATTATTTGATTTTTTGAAAGTGATACCTACATTTTTTGTACCTTTCAGATACTTAAGCAATCTTTTAGCACTCACCCAATGCTCTTTTGAATGGTTAATATTGAATTGACTTAGATATGATACTGAAAACGTAATATCAGGTCTTGTACACACTGAAAGATACATTACTGACCCAATTAACTGTTGAAAAGGAGCATCATAAAATACTTCATCAGGTATAAAAGTTTGCTTTGGTTCTAAGGGAGTACCGACTGTATTACAGTCTGACATTTGAAACTTACTTAGAATCTTATCAATGTATTGTTCCTGAGATAATTTTAACTCACCCTTAGTACGGTTTCTCTCAACTTTCATACCTAATATTTGTGACATTGGTCCAAGATCTTTTACACGAAAATGTTTATTTAATTCAATTTTCAAAGAATTGGCCTCATCAAGATTATTGTAAAAGATAAAGAAATCATCTACGTAAAGTGCAACTATAACTATAGAATTTCCAATCTTTTTGAAGAAAATACCAGGCTCTATATTTGATTGGTTGAATTTCAAATCAACAAGTACATTACGAGCTTTTCCATACCATAATCTTGATGATTGTTTTAACCCATAAATAGCCTTTTTGAGTAAACACACTTTACTTTCTGACCCTGGTTCTTCAAAACCTTCTGGCTGACTCATGTAAATTTGTTCATCAATGTCACCATTCAGTAGACATTGCAAGAAGTAATCTTAAATCACTAAGCCGGATTACTGGAGAAAACGTCTGTGAATAATCTATGCCATATTTCTGGGTAAAACCCTTGGCAACCAGCCTAGCCTTATATGTAGCTATATCTCCATTTTGATCCAACTTGGTTTTAAAAACCCATTTATTTTTCACAATATTTTTATCAATAGGCTTATCAACCAATTCCCAAGCATTGTTAAATTTAAACGCATCTAATTCCTTTTTAATAGCATGCTTCCATTCAGCACTTCTTGTACTCAACATTCTCCCTCAATAAAAGGGTGCCAACAATTTTACAAATACAAAATTATGAAAAACGACAGACTGAAAAGGATAATAGAACCATATTTGGAAGAGACACAAAGTGGCTTCAGAAAAGGAAGAGGAGTTCAAGATCACATATTTGCAATTAAACAGATGATCGAGAAAAACCACAAAAATCAAATATATATGGCCTTTATAGACTTAGAAAAAGCATTCGACAGCATACCTAGAAGAACGATATGGAAGAGTTTGAAAGGAAGGGGAGTGGAAGTCAGATTGAGAAAAAATATCGAAAGTATATACCAACGAACAAGAAACTATGTCAGAACAAATAATAGAGAATCAGAAGAATTCATAACTAAGGAAGGGGTAAGACAGGGTGGAGTATTAAGTCCAACATTGTTCAACGTAGTTCTATATGACGTTATCAAAGAAATAAAACCCACTCTCAAGAAACTTTTAATTGGATACAGAAGCTTGGAACCAATTTATGTAAAAGAAATGGCATTTGCAGATGACTTAATGGTCTGTGCTAAAAGCGAGGAAGATTTGAAATATAACCTGAATAAATGGTATTTTGCACTAAAACGGAGAAATTTGAAAATAAACGTAGACAAAACGAAAGTGATGATAATAGGAAACAACAATGACACCCAAACAACAATAAGCTTAGACAATGAAGAAATAAAACAAACCAACAGTTTCAAGTACCTAGGAGTTACAATACAGGAGAATGGAAAAAATGAAGCAGAAATAAACAATAGGGTAGAGAGCGCGATAAAATTGTATTATACAATGAATAATACATTCATTTGGAAAAAAGAGATAGCCAAGAAAACAAAACTGACAGTATACAAAACAGTCGTTAAACCTATTCTTACATATGGATGTGAAAGCTGGACGTTATCTAAGCAACAGAAAAGTAAAATACAAGCTGTAGAGATGAAATTTTTAAGGGGCATAGAGGGAATAACAAAAAGAGATAGAAAACGAAATGAGAACATAAGAAATAATCTAGAAATAGAACCGATATTAAGTAGTATAGAAAGACAGCAACTGAGATGGTTTGGTCATTTGGCAAGAATGAACAGCAATAGACAAGTCAAGAGAATATTGGGAGCAAGATCAATACAAAAACAGACGAGAGGCCGACCAAGGAAAACCTGGAACGATACAATTATGGAGAATTTAACGAAAAGAAACAAAACGGACAGCAGGAAACATCATGGCAAAAAACGAGCAACAATGGGCCAATTTTATTCATAATAATTGAACATTAGTAACATTACACCTTAACACCTACGGGTATACTAAGGTTTCGATTATATATATATATAATATATATATAGGTTTCAAATTTTGTGGGGAATATATATATATATATATATATATATATGAAAAAAAAACATCATGTAATACTTTCATATCATGTTCAGTTTCTCACATAAATATTTGTGTCTTTTAGTAATTAAAGTTTTGTATCGTCCGAGTTTGTATTACTGTGCATCTGTTATCCAACAGGTGCACAGTAATACAAACTCGGACGATACAAAACTTTAATCAAAAACAGCCACTCATATCGAATATAAAACTTCAATGTGTGCTGTGACTTCAATAAATTAACTCTGACATTTATATTGATTTATATATCACTACTGACATTAAAACTATCATACCATGGTAACACCAAATGCTAATCTAAGGCACCTGATTATTGATTATTTTCAACAAATACAATTTCCACAAGAAAAAAGAAAAAAAGATTGAACTGGAAATTGAATGAAACAATTACAAAAAACATTCTCTTCAGTTTATTGACTGGGTAGAGGACACAGTTTAACAACTGGGCGCATGTATGTGCCATTCTTGGTTCGTACCTTGACAATTCGAACAATACCGTCCTTTCCAGGGTACAAAGTTTCTATGATCGCCAAAGGCCACTGTAAAGGAGGGATAGATTCGTGCATCATTACAACCACCATACCTTCCTTTGCAGGATTTGATTTGGTGTTCCATTTCAAACGCGATTGCATAGAGGACAAATATTCAGAATGCCATCTCTTCCAATAATGTTGGATTATAATATCTAATAATTTATATCTTTTTAAAAGGCTCATATTTTCTAAAGTTACATCAGGAGCCGGTAAAGACATTAATGGTTCTGCACATAAAAAATGCGATGGGGTCAAAGCGATAGGATTTTCAGGGTCGTTACTTTGAATACAAAGGGGGCGCGAATTTAAGATACTTTATATTTGTGACAAAATTGTTATGAATTCTTCATAAGTGAGAATTTGATTGCCCACGACTCTAGCTAAGTGAAGCTTGACGCTTCTATTATTACTCTCCCAAATACCACCAAAATAACTCCCCAAAGGCACATTCATTGTCCACGAAATTTTGAAATTATTTATTTCCTGTCGAAATGCATCTCTATAAGCTTTGGACTTAGTTAGCTGATATATCTCGTCAAGAACCCTTTTAGCACCCACAAAATTCGTGCCATTATCGGAATACAAAACTGCACAATTTCCGCAACGAGATAAGAATCTTTTTAAAGCGGCTAAAAAACAATCGGCTGAGAGCGAGGAGGCTAATTCGAGATGTATGGCCTTCGTGCTAAGACAAACAAATAAGCATACATATGCCTTTTGAGCTTTTACTCCACGATATATCCCTATAGTGATTGTAAACGCACCAGTATAGTCTACACCTGTGTGCAAAAATGTCTTTGCTTGATTAACTCTTACGGCGGGTAAGTCAGCCATCATCGGATAGTTAGGTTTGGGATTAAGGCGAAAACAACGATTACATTAAATTTCCAAATCCTGTTTCTGATGATCTGACAACTAGATAGAGTCCAATTTTTTTTCAAAAGATTTTGTAGCATATAGGATCCAGCATGTAAGTACAATTTATGGAAATAATCTATCAACAAAATAGTCAAGGAATGTGATTTGGGCAACAGAATAGGGTGTTTTTGATCAAAACTATACTGGAAATTTGAGAGTCGTCCACCGACTCTAATTATACCATTTTCAATAAATGGATTTAAACGACGTATAGATGATTTTGCGCTGGACAGAACGGATCAATTCATGTTCTGCAGCTTCTAGATCAGATATACCTATTTGTATATCCAAAGGCAATTTTTTCATAAATCTTAATACGTAAACTGTGGAATTTAAGAGTCTCGACCAAGATGAAAATTTTTCGATTAGCATATAAAGCGGTGAGATTACCGGAACAGCAACACCTACAAAATGTTTTGACGAATATTCAGAATCATTAACCTGAACTTCCTGTTCGTTCACCGACTGAATAGGCCAGTACTTTGGTTCTAGCCTTGACCATTTGGGCCCAGTAAACCACGTGGGATGGTTAATTAATTAATGACACAAGCCTCGAGAAGCACAATCAACGACATTTTCCTTTCCAGGAATAAAAAACCAATAAGGTGGAGGAATCATCTTTTTTCATTTTCAAAACTCGATTTTGAACAAATAAATTTAATTTCTTCTCTGGGTTTTTTATCCAACTCAAGAAAATCATTGAATCACTCAAAGCAAAAATCTGGTCAATATTATGTCTAAGGGCGTAAGTTTCAATAGCATGAGAAAGAAGTTTTGAGAGCAGGAGAGCTCCGCAGAGCTCTAGCCGAGTGAGAGTAATTGTAGACATGGGCGAAACTTAAGATTGAGAGTACAAAAAGGTTACTTTAACTTGACCTGTACAATCAACAACCCGTGTATAAACAATGGCTGCATAGCCTGCAGCACTGGCAGCTGAGAATCCTACAATAATAATGACGAAATAGGTGTAACTGCGATATGGCGTGGTATCTCTATTTTATGAAGAATATGAAATTCGTTTTGAAATTTATTCCACAGAGTCTCTATTTCTTTAGGTGCAATACTATCCCAATCAATTTTCATAATCCAAAGTCTTTTTATTAATATTATCAGAAACAGGTTTATAGGAGACAAGAATCCCAAGGGATCAAACATAAGAGCGACAAGTGAGAGAATGTTTCTTTTTGTACAAAGAGACATTGACGACATTTCTACCCCAAAACTAAAATTATCATGTTCTTCTTCCCAGTATAGTCCTAACACCTTGAAAGCTTACTTATCAAATTGTTTGGTTTTTATAAATTGAAGGGGTTCGGGTATTGTCGACAAAAGTTCGTCAGAGTTGGACATCCACTTAACTAATTTTCAAATAAATCTACCAGCTGAAAATTTTGAGATTCGTCCTCACATAATTGTCTTACTACTCTAAGACTTGAATATTGCGAAGACTTTACTTCAAAAGTTGAAGTATTTAACTGATATATCGAAATGGGATTATTTGTGTCGAATCTCCACAAAACTCTTTGAAATGCACAATGAGGTTCGACGACTCTAATCTGCCTATACATTTGTTTCAAGTCCGCAGCAACTGCTACCGGAAAAAGGACGAAACTTCAACAAAATGGTAGTAGGATTATTTTGTAATTCTGGACCTTTGTGGAGTATATCATTTAGTGAGGGACCTCGACTCGTTTTCATTGAGGCAATATTCTATAAGGGGTGAATGGACTATTTGGTTTAAAAACACAATGGTGAGGGATATAATACGACAACGCATCAATATTTTCAATAGGAACTAAACTCATATGTCCTTGGTCTAGATAGTCTTGGAATATATCACTATAAACTGCTATAAGCTCTGAATTTTTTAAGAGGCGCTTTTCTAAGAACAACAATCTGTTTTTGGCAAGTACAAATGAATCGCCTAGCACTTTAGGATCATCTTGAAAAGGTGAATATCTTTATAGCTGAGTACACATGACAAAAAGTAAAGAAAACAATTTTTTGTATTCTGTGTAAAATTTTTTCAATTTAAATTGCAAAGCGCTTTCGGCTGTTAAGCCATCTTCAGTGCCTCACTCGTCAGGCGATTACAAATTACCGTTACACTAACAGGTGTACCTGAATATCAAGTATGATGAAAAATGCATATTAAATGACAGTACCCTAGATGAGGGATAAAATTTTATAAAACTTACATGTATTTTTAATTGGAAATTTTAAAAATATTATAAAAAATGTGTTGTGAACTTTTTATTGGAAGGGTTTTTTTGTAATCGCCTGACGAGTGAGGAACTGAAGATGGCTTAACAGACGAAAGCGCTTTGCAATTTGAATAAAAAAAAAATTTACACAGAATACAAAAAATTGTTTTCTTGTCATCTTGAAAAGGCAAGGATACTGTGTATCTACCATCTGGGTCTCCAGTTACATTTTCCACAAAAAAATTCTCACAAACTTCATCTTCTGATGAACTAGGAATAGGGGACAAATCCTCTAAGTGAGACCTAAAACGGTTTCAATAGCTGAAGGGGAACCTTCGGAAGACATCACTCCATTTCCACCAATGATGCTGGAAAACATGGCAGCCCCCAAAATGCCATCTATTTTGCCAGGTAAATAAAAATAGGGATCGGCTAAAATTAGAGCATCTATATTGGGAATGAAATTTTCATCAATCAATTGATCTGGCAAATTATTGGTGATTTTATCTATTAGCATAACTTCTATAGGATATTGTATTTTTGGATCAAAATGTGAAAATATAACAATATTTGTTTTTCCTACTATTGGCCCTTCAGAACCTCCTATAGCGGAGACCTTTAAATTTAATTTGGAATTGGCAGAAGATCCACTATCTAACAAAAAACGAATTTTTTTCTCTTTACCCCATTTATCAACAACTTTAACTATGACGGTTCCAAAGAGACTAACCGAGCGTACTGGGTATTCCATAGAAATATTTTTCAAAGGCTGGACATGTAAATTCGATGGGCTTTCAGACGAACCAGAGGAAGACCCTAGGCTAGTGGAGGAGACATTATCATTATATGGATCACGAGTTGGTTTATGTAACAGGGAATGATGGCGAGCTTCACATTTGTTATAGGAGAATTTAGACGAACAATTCGATACACGATGTTTTGAAGAAAAGCAATTCAAACATAAATATTTATGTTTCATTAATTTAAATCTTGTTTCAAATGGAAGTCCCAAGAAATATCTACAATTTTCAATCAAATGCGGGCTCTTATTACAAACTATGCAATTTACGGATAAACAATTATTATTCGTTTCCTTCAAATGAAGTGATTTCGTGGGTTTTGGCGCAGCAAATCTACCTTTAGAATTGCGGACTCTATCACTTTTGTTAAAAGTTTTACTACTATTCCACGAACTTATTATAAGCAGGCAAATCATCATCATTTCTTATCAAAACAAATGAATCTATGGTTTCCTGAGGCAGTTTCAAATCAAAATATGATCGTCTGAATTTTCGAGATTCAATCTTTTTAATGAGGAGATATTAGTGTCAAATTTTTCAAAAAATACTTCTAAATTTGACGTACTATTGGTGTTGAAACAACGAAAATTTACAATTCGATCCATATAAAGATTAAACAAATATTTTTTATCATTATATCTTTCAATAAGAATGTTCCAAATAATGTCATAATTATCTGGAATGGGTTCTACAGAGCTACAGCTTTTCAGTGCTTTCCCTGAATTACAACTTAACAAATACTGCAAGTTATCTGCTCTCGAATATTCAATTTTTGTATGCACAAACTGTTTGAAATTTTCATAAAATACAGGCCATAGGGATAAATCTTCACCATCGAACTTCACCAACTCAAATTTGGGCATTTCAATGTGAGATCCATTATTATTTGGATTATTATTCGACACAACAGGTTTTTTCAATAACAAAGCGGCTAAGAACTCAACATTAGAATACATATCGTAAAACGCATCTAAAGGACTGTTATAATCAACCTCGGCATCTGGGTTGATTTCTTGCTTCAGAACAACTATATCTTGTACCACTTCCTCATAATCCAAATGTATTTTTTCAAACGTACTATACCTAACTGAAAAGTTACGAATTTTTGTTGCATTTTGTGGGTCTTTTTCTAAAGCCTGACCTGCGTCAAAACACAGCTGAGCTCTTCGAAGAATACTTTCACGTTTTGCTCGCAATCTATCCAATTTCATTTCGTTTTGATTTTTAGGCATATTTACTAACGATAAACGCTTAAAGTCTTCCCTAACTTGTTCAACCGGTAAGTCGATATATTATGCAAACAATGTTCTCTCTGCGAATATCTAGTACTGAATGTTTTAACGACCAAAAAATGATACTTTTTACTAAAGCCCTGTTTGAACTTAATGTTTACTACATCTACTAATAGGCAATACTCAATACACGCAAAATGTCTGATAATGTGCTAAAGGTAAACGATAATTATGCCAAAACAGTTTATTTTCATAATTCACAATTATGGAAAACTGGGTCATAGTAGGTACAATGAGAATATTTCTTCCATCGAATGGAAATTATTCGGCTCCTACCACAATTATCGTTCGCATTCTGTCATTCACGTAAGGCGAACTGTTATTTCAACATTCATTTCGTATTGCATATGCCAACATATTCCCGATCCAATTTTTGAATTTCGGAGATGGAAAAGTTGCGGTCTGTGAAAATGCCAGATGTATAAAATCACCCAGCTATTTTTACACTATCAAAGATTCGCAAATACTCTCATTAGCTACATATTTCACGAAGTACGCACATAATACATGAATCATGCTTGACTGGCAGAAAAATCTATTTTGGCAGTTTGGGATGCTAAGAAGTTGTTGATTATCCAATAGAGCTTCTGGAATCACTGAGTTTATCACGCAAGTTGAATGAATTGATCAGAAGAAAAAGTTTTTAAAAATAAGTTTATTTTATTTATTTTGGACAATTCACATCAACCCAATGGGTTATTAGTGATGGTTAATTTATTGTTCAAAATATGGTTACAAAAACTTAATGTATACATGTTAATTGCTTTAAGATATGCACACAAGGTACCAGTATCACATTGATCTCCTAAGATCGATCTTAAGTTGGATTTGATTGACCACTGCGATCTCTCGTGTTGGAATAAAGGACACTCCTCTAGGAAATGTTTTACCTACATTTCTGTTCGACACGGCTCGCACACAGGTTGATTTGTTTTTGTTATGAGTTATGAGTGGGTAACGAACGTATGCCCGATTCTTAACCTGGATAGAATCACTTGTTGTCGGCGATTCGTGGGGGTAGTCTTCCAGTTATTCACGAACGTTTTAACTTCAGAGAGTTTTGATGTTGAAATGTTCCATTCCAGTTGCCAGTCAAAGGTAATTATATTTTTATAATATTTTTTGAGATCTGTTAGAGATGTAGCAGTCTTGGCTAATTCGTCGGCTTTTTCTTTTAGTGTGATACCAGCATGTGATGGGATCCACATGAATTTAATGGATAATCTGGAGATTTATGCTGTATAAAGTTCATTTTTCATGTGTGTAACGATAGGGTGTGATTGTTGGTATTCTGTGTGGCTCTGATGGAGCTTCAAGAATCGGTCAATATTAGTACTTTATTTATTTTTGCCTTATTTGTATACTAATAACTTTATTCGATACAATTAAAGATTGTGCAGAGACAACGACAATAACAAGAATGAAATTAAAAATAATATTAAGCTCGGCGTTGTCTTCGGGTATCTTGCAGCGTCGACTAGTTTTTCATACGGGGTGTGCAAGTATGTTCATATAACTCCTCCCCTTTTTGGAAAAACAATAAACTGGAGGGTGGATTGTATGGCTACCTTCGCCCTCTTGGATGGGATTTTCTTTTCTTGAAATCTTGTTTCGGGTCCATAATATGGAAATGAAAATAATAATTATAGTTAAGATAAACAAAGTAGGGATATTTCAAACGACGGGGTGGATTGGATTTATTTCTATGGGCTGGATGGCTTCTGCTTTTAATTGCATCTCTTGGAAGGTTTCCAGATTAATGTTTTTCAATTTCAGAACATTTTCGTCTTCGTTTTCCATAATCACTTTATTGAATTCTGAATTCATTTTTGGTAGAATTAATGGGTTTCCTTCGGTATTACGGAATGTTAGAGTTTTTGTTATCATACACCCTTGGGAAATCTTCATCAGTGTATTTTTGTAGAGTTGAAGTAGTCTTAATTTTTCGCATTCAATTTGGACTTTTATTGATTGGTTAATTGCTGGTAGTAATAGGATTGATTGGTCGTAAATTTCTTCAATAAGGTTATCTTCTGAAATTGATTTATATACTTCACATTCTGGTTTCTCTGCTTTCATCAGGGAAATAATGCAGTTTCCTTTGGGTACTTCTTCTTAGAATTTGCAAAAATAGGTGTCCTCTAGCTTAGGACAGGGTTCTTTTTCAAATTGGTGGAATTCTGTACCGAGTTCTGTGTCTATGATAGGTAAATGTATAGCAAATATAAGTTTGGAATCTGTTAAATCTATTTGAACACTCATGAATTGATAATATGTATAAAGCTTTTTAAATTTGAAAATGTTTTGGTACCGTAGGTACCTACCTATAGTACCTAAGTTTTGTCAGTTCAAGATAATTTGCTCTGAGGAACTTTGGAGAGATATATAAATATACACATCGGTGATATTATCAATTCTGTTCATTAGACATTTCAATTTATTTTTTATAATCATTCGATTTTCATATTATAAATTTGAGATTGTTTTATTATAATGATTTATTGAATGTTTGTTTGAAGAAGTTTGGAGGTTGATTTCATGTTGAATAGAGTTTTGTTTTTCTGTTAAGATTTTCATTTCCTCTTCGTATTTGATATCGTCTTTATTATCTAAGGTACCGAACAACCATTTACTCATTGTACCGATACTATTAAAGAATCCTGTTTTGTTCCGTTTAGAGAGGGTGTTAGATTATTCATTTCATTTTTTGTTGTTTCTATTAAATATTTGGTGTGTTCTAGCAAATTATTTATTTCTTGTGTTTTTCTGACAAATACTGTGTTATTTGGAATACTTAATATTTTATTGTAATTATATATTTCTATACTTTTCAAATGATTAACTATCCAACTAGTTTGTACCGGGTGGCAAACTAAGAACGGCTGTCGGCCATATTTCAGGAGTGGATTATAGCACAGGCTCGGGAAAAAAAATTTTATGACAAAAGTGGCCTCGAGAAAAGCCTGGAAATTATTTTCAGAATTGTAGGCCCACCGCTAGAAGGCGTATTTGACAGTTAAAATTTTAAAATAAGAATTTTCCCCAAATTCACCCCATTGATAGGCATATGAAACATTATAATCAGATTCCTCGACAAATTCTGCATACTTTTGATATGACAAGTTTAAGTCTATCTCTTCAAATAAGGAGTGGGGGAGAGTGAGAACCTTGTTACGAAAAAACACCTGTAATTTCGGTTCTGCTTGACCGATATAAATAAACTTGATGTTGCTTGAAAGAGCTTTTGTTGATCAATCGGAAATTTGTAAATATGAAGCAATCTGATTGATAACATGAATGCTAGAGGGCGCTGTTTTATATTTTTCAAATAATGTGTTTTCTTGTAACAATTTTAAATGTTAGCATACAAATTGAAGTAGGTCATTTGAAAAGTAGTTTAAATTTGTAATAAAACACCGCAAACCGCAAGGCGATATCTCTTTGCTATCTTGAGATATCGTAAGAAACAGGTAAATGGCAAGAATTGTTCTTCCAACGTCTAGAATGCTGGTTCGCGTTAACAGAAATTATTAAATTCAGCCTGAATGAAAAGACCTTACATCGGTCTACAGTAATTTAAACTGTTGTCATGGTTGCCATTGCCACTAGATCACCTGATTGTAATGCTACTAATAATAAGTAATAGTAGTAATAATAAGTACGAAATAATGCGATAAATCGAGAAATCTGAAATTGTTAGAAATTTTGTTTCTTTAATTCGAAAGATGTCAATATATATTATTTCGAATGGTTTTTGAAGGTGTCCAAGTTGAATAATATTTTATTTTAAGTTGGTGTCTGTCGTATTTAGCTTGTTGGCAGATAGAACAGTTGTTTATGTACTGTGTAATATTGTTTTTCATGTCAGACCAGTAATATTTGTTCCCCAGGGCTTCTAAAGTTTCATTAATGCCTGTATGACACGTTTTTTCATGGTGATACATTATAATAGTATCTCGTTCTTTGTTATCATTCTGTTACGAACTTCCGAGAAATTACTAGTTTATAAGAGTGATTTCTAAAAGTGTTTCGTAGCGTTGTAATCAATATTGGTACTAAGTCTAGGGTGGTACTTTTTATGTGAATACTTACAATAAAGTTTATTGGGGTCGACATAATTTTTAAACAAGTTAATTGTTTCTTTCTCTATGTTTTCGGTATTATTTGTCAAGTTTGCAGATATTCTAAGTTTTGTGACGAAATGTTTACTTTTCATTACTTGGAATTTGTTTGAATTACCTTTTTTTAATTATTATTCGATTATTGTATGAATTAACGCATTGTTCTGTAATTGGTATTGCAAGTATTGGATTTATTTGGGAGGTATGTACCTACTGTTTCATTGTCTGATTCTGTATCGTTTTCTATGTCAGTTATATTTTCATTTTAGTTCGGATTTAAGGGTTGTATTACCTCTGTAATTTCTTCGATATCTGTATTTGTTAATATAGTGTTTCTTATGATATTTTCCAAATTTTAGTCCTCTACTTAATTTTGTATAAAGTCATCAACGTCGAAATCTATATCACCTGGGCTACCTATTCGTTTTGGGTTACATTGATTTCTATGCGTTTGCGTTCAAGTTCAATGATCCTGATTTGTGTATCACTTCATATTCTCCCAATTGCAATCTCCATCTAACCAAATTTGAATTTGAATTTATTTCAAATTGAATAACCATTTTATGGGTTTGTGGTCGGTGACGACATAAAATTCTCGTCCGAATAGGTATGGTCTAAGATGTTTTACTGCTCAAACTATCGCCAGTAGTTCTTTTTCGATTGTACTGTATTTAGTTTCGGCTGGATTTAGAGTACGTGATGCGTAAGCAATAGATAAATCGTGTCCTATAGATTATTGGAAATTTTTTTATTGCTGCGATTTTAATGGGACTCGGCTTAATACCGTTGGGAATAATTATGTGTCCTGAAAATTCGACTTATTTTCGAAGTCTAACTGAATTTTTAAATTAGTGTCGCGTAATCTCTGAAAAACTAATTTTAAATTTTGAATATGTTCTTCTAAGCTAAAACTAAAAATAATTAGGTCGTCCATGTAAACAAGGACAACTTTTCCTTGTAAATGTTTCAGTAGGTACGTAATCCATATGGAAGACATAAATATTCTTAATGTCCATTATCTACTGTGAAAGCGGTTTTTTGAATTGAATTTTCGGCCATCTCAATTTGGTGAAAGCCGGAATATAAGTCTGGGGTTGAAAAATAAGTACATCTACCTAGTTTGTCTAAAACGTCATTGATATTTACCATAGGATACCGATCTGCTATAGTTTTTTCATTGACTTTTCTATAATCAACGATTATACGCCATTTTTGTGTACCGCTTGCGTCGGGCTTTTTACCCAGGTAGAGTCACTTGGTCCAATTATTCCGTCAGTGAGCATTTTTGAAATTTGTTTTTTTACTTCGTCTTTGTGTATTAATGGGTACCTGTAAGTCTTAGTATAAGCGGGTATTTCGTCAGTTGTCTTAATTTCGTGTTTCACTTGGTTGGTGAATGTTAATTTGTCGTTTGGCATTTGGAAATAGTATATTGTATAATTAGTGGGAAAAGCATCATATTCCCAAACGACTGTGATGATTACCAGACGAGGAGCGTAGCGACGAGTATGGTAATACAGGGAGTTTGGGAATATGCTTCTCCCAAGACTATTTTTTCTTCGATCGTTGATTTACGTTCAAAAATTAATTAAAAAATGTTCCATTCAAGTTGTAATCAAGTGAGTTTAGATAGGTTTCTCTATGTTTATATTGAAATATAGAAGTGGTGGTAACGAGATAAACCAAACAATTAGCCATGCAGCTTTAACGTCTATGAATTCTCGTTCCCCCCCAGTACCCACAATTTAAAAACTGTACAAGCTGTACAATGAATATAAATATTGACAAAATTAATTTGTGTTCAGGAATATCGTTATAAATTAGATGTTTCTTTCATTTATATCATACCAGCTTCATCATATAAAAATTAAAACCATAATTTGTTTCATTCTATTGTAATAATCCATTTGAAACATTACCGTACGCTACAGCAGTGCGGTAAGAATATTACCGCACTGTTATTTTCTAATTGCTTAGCAACTGCCCACTATTCCGGAATGTTGAGCTTTGCGCATAGAAAACAATTCAAAATAGTGTAACTTTTCCCACGATCGGAGAAAAACGTAATTATATTCTTTGCAGAGTTTTGTTATGGCTCTCTTTTCTTCTATATTCAAATGACCCAAGCGTAGTTTATTTTGAAGTTCAGAAATATTATTATCTATGTCATTTTTATCAAAAGTTGTTCCATATTGGAAAAGTCAAAATTTTCTTTGTGCCACTCTGTAACAAGTACAACTTTTATCGGCTCATTGAATGTTAAAGTTATTCTTTTATCTGTGTTATTTCTTATCTCTGTTTTAGCAAAGCCGTGTTTTGCATGTGCTAATGTTTCAGGAAAGCAAAGATTATCGAGTTTCATTTCTGGTAATATGATCTCACCGTTTTCATAGTTCAACTTAATTGTGTAGCTATGGTTCCATGAGAATCCACAGAAATTGTATATTTAGATCTATTTATTCTATAAAACAAGTGACTATTAGATACTCCATTTCTTAAAACATTATAACATTATTAGGAAAATCTATAGAGAAATTTAATCTACGAATGTCGTTTAGACCAATCAGTCCATCAAACTGATTGTGAAATTGACATGTATATGATAAAATTAATTTTTATTTCAGAATTGAATCCAGGAAACGCGGGTATTTCAGCCATAAATTTGAATATTTTTTCTCCTAGAGCTGTTTTGATAATAGCAATGTTGTGATAAATTGTTTGTGGAAAAAATGTATCTGCTATTGCGGGACTTAGAAGGGAATTCATTGAACCTGTAGGTATCTACTAATAGTTTAATTGGCGGGTATTTTATTTTTATGTAGGGTAAATCAGTAGAGAAGGAGTCGGAAAATATTTCGTTTATGTATGCCAGTCTTCTTGACGAGTTGTCCAAAAATTTCGATTATCGTCACCCTCTAGGTGATAATTTTGGTTATAAGCATAACCACATGCATTTCCTTCGTTATTTACGTCATTTATTGTATTATGATTTGTTTGAGTATTGGAAGAATTATCCCCACGATTCGGAATGTCAGGTTTGACATGCTCGATTTGATATAATTCTTCGAAGGTGTAGTTTCTTGACGGTTGCCTAGGTTGGAATGTATTTCGGGATGTGGTTGACATTGGTTCAACTGGGTTTTCAGGTTTTTCACCGGTTGGCTTAAAAACATTTTTCGGGGCAACAAAAACTTGCCTGTTGGTAGGGTAGTTATTTTTGATTTGTCTAGGTTGAATATTTATAGGTTGGCTTGGGAAGTTATTATTTTGGGATTGCAACGGTATTTGATGATTGGGTATATATTGACGTTGAAAACTTGGTGTTTGGAAATTGGGGAAAGAATTTGATTGATAGTTTTGACGTGAGAAATATAATGAATGTTAGAAAAATCATTAGAGCGTTGATTATTATTCACAGTATATCGATTAGTTGATTGATGCGATTGATATGATATGATGGCTTATTAAATGTAATTTGATTAGTATTACCATTATCTTGTATAGATGGGTAATTTCTTAAATTGTTTTGAGAATACAGAAAGTTTTTTCCTCTATCAAATGAGAAATGGCTGTTTCAACATCATTAGGATTTTTCAAACGAATAGTTACTTGTAATTGACCTTTAAGATTTCTTAGTAAGGTTCTTGAAGTCATTTGCCCGTATTGGCGTCTATAAATTTCTTTATTTTAGGCATTCATTTGCACGTCATTGAAACTATTGATTTTATGGATTTAATGCTTGCAACCTTTCTGCAAATTGTAGAGCGGACTCGTTCTGCTGAGGACGAGCCATCAAAAGATCTTGTTCCCAATACTCTAAACTTCTTTTATCACCAAAGCATTGATTCAGTGCATTTTTGATTAATTGCCAAGTATTCAATTCGATTCTAGAACCAACTAATAAATGTGCTTCATCTACTTATTTTAATTGTTATTAAATAGTTTTGTAAAATCGGATCTGCTATTACGGAATATGAATCTATTAAAAAATCACATTGCGATAAAAACTTAATTGATTCTGTAGAATCTTCATCATATTTCTGAATCATGTCGACATATAATTTAAACATAGAAATGTTCATTTCGCTTGCCATATTGTCTCCTAATCTAACAATATTATCAAAATCAATAATTAAATCTTCGATACAGATGTCATAAAATAGATGAATATTTAGTTCAATTATTGGAAAAAAATTTATAATTTCTTTAATTACTAGTTCTCTAAGTTTCTTAATTACTATACTTATCTAAGAATCCTCGACCAGTGAAAGGATCCAAAAAGGGATGCACGGTTCTTACGACGTTCAGAGTTTTTTCTGCTTGATTCTGCTATAGTCGTGGATCAGGAACTCTGCTGGACCACAGGAGCTTGGCTGGATCACAGGAGCTGCACTTAGTAGGTACAAACGCGAAGAATTGAAATTCACCGTTTTTGAATTGTCTCTCACAATTATGAGTGAAAGTACAAAGTAATTGTTCACTAAGGTTTATATAAACACATACTCTTGTGAAAAAAGTGAAAATTACAACAAATTATTTCGGGTGGATATTACCCTAACTATAACATATTCAACATTATGAACTAAATTTTACATTAGAAAATGTGAAGAACGGATCGTATTCTCCTGAGTTAATAATCAACGGTCCAATCCCTATACTTCAAAATCCCACATGTTTCCTCCTTAGCTTTAACATGTTTTATGACGCTCCGCCTGTTTTCGGCAATCACATTCGCCAATCAATTCATTAAAAGATGCTGTACTTCTTAAAGCTTGGAAATTGTTCCTGGCGACATAACCTTTGACTTGTGCCCATATAAGATCTATTGGGCTCAGCCCACAATGGTGAGGGGGTGAGCGATGGAAAAAAATGCCTCTGCACTTTGCCATATTATCGATTACCAATTTGCAATTTCAATTGCAATTTGCAATAGTAGTTTGCACAACTAGTGTGCAAAGCGTCACTTCCGACGAGCACAGAAGTTTGTAGCGCGAGCCGTAGGACGAGTGGAAAAAGTGATTTGCGTACAAGTTGACACATTTTTTTTCCAAACCACATTCATCGATGGGAGAAATACCCTACTTTATACAGGGTGCCCCAAAATCTTGGGGACAGGCTATAACTCTCAAACGGCTGAAGATTACTACATGAAATTTGATATGCGCCAATTGAACGGATTTTACAATATTGCGAATCCCTCATGATGTCAGCGAAATCATCAGCGTAGCTATGACGTCATGTCATTATAAAATATCGAATGCAAAGGCAAAGTATGTAGAGATAATATTCAGGGAATGGACTTTTTATTATTAACAGTATTAGCAATATGATTAAACGTTAACAGCCTTATTCATAGACGTATTTAGTGGCTACTAAGATCTTACTAATTTTAGTGGGCAATACATTTCTCAGTGGCGTTACAACGGGTATTTAAGTTACTTTTATACCTAACCTAAAAAGTCAGCAAACGTCAAGCATCGTAAAATCGAGCGTTCACTTCGTGTTTGTTACTGTATACCTATCTTCTACATTTGTAAAATATGGAAATAATTCCTCATGTAAGTATATATTTTGATTGGCAGTATCTGCAGAATATTTAATCAGTTAATATAATTTCTTCTAGAGAAAAAGACCCCGGTCACAAAATTGGGACAATTATCAAAAGGATCTATTTATTGATTTTTTAAAAGGTGAGATCCCCATTATCGAGAACAAAACCTCTATTTTGCAGTCTATAATGTTATGTATAATTACAACTGCATCTATAGCTGCTTTTGTTGTATCCAAATTTATGTTTATCCCATTAAAAAAAACATCTAAATTTATTTTTCATCACAAAACACTCTTTCAATAATGTTTCGGGTAGTTATGTGTGCCCTATTAGATCTTTCTTCTGCCTCAATTCTTGGATTCAATAATGGCGTTTTGGTAAAAAGCTGTTTATTATCATAGACAACCAAAGGATTTTGCTTTTCCAAGTAAACTTTCGGATTTCGGATCAATACCTAATCTAACAACCACTTCTTCAGATTCTTGGCCTCTTGCTTTGCGGCATCCGGCCATCCAACAACCAACATCTCAAAAACAAAATAAAATTTCCATTGTTGCCTCATTCATTTTTCTGATAATATTATTTTGACTAGCTGGATAAAAATATGCGACTATGAATAGGAAACATTAGTGGCTTGTTAGTATGATGTTAGTGGCCACTAACTAGTGGTGTTTTAACATTATTTTTTTAACGTCTATGAATAAGGCTGTAATTCTTTTTTCTACTGGCGTGCGGAAAGATCCACTTTTCCGCACTAAAAAGCGTGCAGAAAGAGTCAATTTTCCGCATTAGTGCGGAAAGTAAATTTGTAGAGTTTTTGGGGAGTATGCTGACATTTGTATATTTAAAATATGTATATGTATGGTTGTCGCTTACCAAATGACTGAAAAATTATGGAATTCATTGGAATTCTGCTATAATTTTTTCACAAGAAGAGACAATAATAATAATTGAGTTGTTGTTATGTATTTAATGATAAATGCTTCTCTATGTTAACTTTTGGGTTTTTCCCAGATGCTAGTAGAGAAAATAGTGTACCTAACACGTGCGTAAAGTGACTTTTCCGCAACGCGATCTGCAATAGCGTGCGGAACAGTATCACTTTCCGCACTAGTTTGGTAAACTACTATAATGTGCTTGTTTCCTTGAATTTTTTCTATAAACATAATTTTTTCAATATATAAATATTAAAAAATGAACACGTCTCCAAATTTGTCATGGACTTCTTCATGCTCTGGCAGCGTTGTAGGAAAACCATGATTACCACACCCTCCGAATTACATAGGTGATTTTTATCGGTAACTGAATTCTTATTGGCAAGCGCATGCGTGTGCTCTCCCCTCTCACTTCATCAATTGACGGGAATTGATTAATCCAGAGGCGTTGGTATTGTCAGTTACCTTTGTATTTTCAGTTTTAATCCATAAAATAGGTACAGTACGCCATTGGTACGTTTATGACAGATATGCGCCATGTTTTCTTGCCTCTTACCGTTGCCCCGTAGCTTATCAGATAAACTTCCCAAACTATATCTTTCGGTTGTTGAATCCTTCTTGTATCTGAGTGTCGTATTTCGTGATGACGCTGAATTGGCGTGGAAAATTGGTCTTACAGTCGGCCATCGGCAAATATTTTAATTGAAGATGTAAATCCTACTGCAACGCTGCATCATCATCCTTGCGAAAAGGGAGAATGGCTCCATCCTCATCCATCAACTTTCCAAAGCCACCAAAAATTCCTCAAGGTGAACAGGTACTCCTGCTATTGTAACATTCAGACTAACTTTAAGGACCGAGAGATGTGAATGTTTGTCTACTTTGAAATATATTTTATTCCATTAACTATTCAGTCTAAGACAATCACTAAATTATATACACAAAGTATTGTTATTAATTGTCACACATGATTACGCTTGGAACAGTAGCAGTAGTAACATCTACACCAGTTCCTAAAAATAGTTATTTATGTATCAAGGGCTTAAAACAGGCGTTTATGGACCGCAACGTGTAAGAGCCCGAGCCGCAAGGCGAGGGCTATTAACACGTAAGGTCCATAAACGCTGTTTACGCCTGAAATACATACAATATTTTATGCACGACCGTATTAATAATAGTTTATTAATAAATATGTTTTATTTTCTATTTTTCACCTTTTGTGAGTATAGGTTAATATAAATGTTTCAAGTTGGATAAATTTTATACCTCGATATTATTATAACTCACCCTGAATAACAATCTACCAAATCATTCGTATATTTAAATAAAAATAAGTCTTATTGAAACTAATAAGATGATAAAACAATAATCTATATACCTATACGCGTTACCATAGCAACAAAGTCAATAGGACAAGAATAGGTAGACGCCATTTTTATTTACAGTCGACTTCACGTATTGCAGGTTTCTTAGTATATTTTCGGTTATGAGTTTTATATTTTGTTTATGTAATGGACAGTAGTGACGATGAAATAGTTTCTGGAACACCACCGAAAATTTTTAAAGCAGTAGAATTTGCAAAATTAAGTTTACTACCCGCCAAATCTAAGAGAATATACGATAAGGTGAAGCGGGCGGTAAAGTAATCCGCGGGCGGTAAAGTGACACTTTTCGCCCGCTAAACGTATTTATAATCTGGACTTTTTCGCCCGGTCGTGCATAAAAAGGATTGAAACTTTGATTAAATATGTGAATTATAGGTAATATAGTATTTACCTACCAGTATAAAATAGCAATAAAATCAATTAGATATTTTGTTCATTCCAATGTTTACATTTGATTAAGGTAACCTTCTGAACAGGATAGTAGACACGCTGAATAAACAATGTTTTAGGATGGCTTCAGACATAACATTAACTTGATCGTTGATTTTAATCTTTGTTTGGTGATCATTTAATTGCCATCGCCTTATTGGATTTTGTTTTGATTTTTTGGATGTCACTCACCATGACAGTTGTCATATGTGATGTGGGTACCTACTATTTTTGGTTAACGTTGACATTTCACAATTCACCAAACAGGCGTAGTACTACATGAATCTGAAGTTTACTAAGCCACATCGGTTGGGTTCGGTGCTCGTTAGTTTGGACCGGAGATATTATATTGGTCAGCCTAGAATACGAATGTATTGTAGGGATTATCAGAACATAATTGGCCGTTGAGGTTTATAAGAAACTTGCAGTTCGTCTAGTTTCGCGCTAATTCATCCATGGTGGTAAAAATCGACAGGATGAGGGGACTTGAGGATTGGATTTTTGGTTTGCTGGCATTGCTGAGCACCTGCTATCAGTCAGTGAGGACTGTGATAAGTGGTTTTCCTATAACAAGGAGGTAAGGGAATAATTTTTTTTTGAAACATAAGAGTCGCTGAGTGGTGAATTATTTCCAGATTTGCCGACCGCTTAATATTAAATAGCGTTTTGGTGGTATTGGGGCAGCCATCTTTGAGGCTACCACGTTTCCTGGAATGGTCATTTATATTTAGATTTCCAAGATCCCGACACTCTAGTTGTCTGCCTGAGACCGTCGCGGTAGGGAATTCCCGAGGCAACGGAATTTTAAATTATCCACCACCTTGTAGTCAGGATTTCATGTTGGATTTTTTTGGGGAACATCTTAACTCCATATTTTGGATACTAAATAGGTCTAGCCATCGATCGTCACGCGTTGGTGAGTTCGTTCCATTTTTAATAACCACTAGAGAAGCACACTGGCGTACTTACTATTATATTTTTTCATTCGCAATACTATTTTTTTGTAATACACTAATGTATGCTATTAACTAATTTCTCAAAGATAAGATTTTGTAATTTCAAATTTCGACACTAATAATTATTAAGTCTCTCAACGAGCAGCAGCTTTGTACTTTAAGTCTTTGATAACCTGTTACATTTTAGCTAAGTATAAAAGGTGAATGCAATATATAATTTCTTGATTATACTAAACCGTTCACCACATGTGAACTAAATACAGCTGTATTTAGGGGCTCTTAGTTATTTGTTAGATTCCGTGTACCTATTAAATATAATTTTTTTATTGTTTGTCAGCGATAGCTGAGTACCCCGCTTTTGTTAATTAAAAAACCATATAGTGAGGTTTTGTTTTTTATTTTAATTTGAAATATTTTTCTCACATACATACTAAGTTGAGAGAAGTTCAAAGTAAGTTACCGTAAGTGAAACAAAAGAAAAACAAAATAAAGTTAATCGAATAAAATAATTTCTTGTTTTTGAAAGTACAACAAAAAACAAGTGGCGCCCTAGTCCTGTGATTTTTGTGATCAATAAGACCCTACGACCACTGCTTACCAGACGAAGAGCTACCGGAGCCTTGTAACTTCGAAAGGCGTTACACTATCCCACTGCAAGCGTCTTCCATATTTGGACGATCTTAATGAGTAATGTGACTCTGTCACGTCTTTAAGCATACATCGGTAATCTAGCAATACCCCCTCAACAACCATTTAATCCGAATAATTCGGTGCGGGTTCATGTCTTGTTCCACAATAACTACCAAATCACTTCCTTGGCCGTCTCAGTTTGCCAGTCTTCTATTTAATTTGCTATATTCCGTCTTCAAGCAGAGAAGCAGCAGTGTTTCACTCATAGTCTTATTGTTTACATTGCTAATTATGCGGATCGAACATATTGATTTCATTAGTTTTCCTCCGGATCCCATGATGAAATTGCTGATAGTATTGTATTGTATTATTCAACTGTTTTTTAAGGAAATTTAAAGGAAGGCAGCTACCGTAGTTCGATATCACAGCTTGCACGGCTTGTGAGAAAGAGAATTTTGTGAATGAATCAATTCGGACTGTTTGTGACGTGTTTCTTCACCCTCCTTAGGCTCTTACCAACTGGACTCGTCACTTTGGTCTCCTTTGATGCAAATTCTTCCCAATAGATGCTTAAGCGACAAATAATTTACGAGGTTTGCTTTACGGACCCTAGCAGTTATTCAATATACTCGTCTACGTCTCGTGAACAATAAGTTCTGTAAATGCTATTTCCACATTTCAAAACTAGCCAGGCGTAGTTAGTAATTGTGTTCACAATTTTATCGTCAGTAAACTGTACAGACAAAATTCAATCTGCCTTCTTATTTGGAAAATAACTTGATAATCAATTATTAGAACAGCACTTGGGTTTCAAATCCCCATCTTGCAATTCCAGGTACTAATTGCTTGGCCATTTCACCAATACTTCCTCATCAGCATGTGCGAAGTCATAGAATTGGGAAATGATGGTTTTACCCGGTTTGAGTGATAAACCACATAGTCCAGTAAATGAAGGAACAAAGCACCTGAAAAATCCAGCGACTTTTTGGGAGCTTTCGATATTTTCAGGTCTTCAGTTACTGGACTAACATGTATTATGAATTTATTTCAAATAAGTTAACCAGATCTCACAATATATTCACCTCCATTGAGAATGTAACCCTATTTCTTCCCATATATACCCTGATTTATATTCTATTTTCATCGCTTAAGTTTCTCGGAATTCACTAAATTAATTCCCCACATTCTCAGATCCCAAAATTAAATTACTTGATGCTTATAATTGAGTTTCGGAGTTTAAAATAAAATTGAGAATTATTGTGGTATGTAATCGTCCGTTTATTTTTACCCCGGAGGATGTAACTAATACCCTGTCTCACGTCTGCAAAGCACCTTATTTCGTGAATAAATGGTGAGTTAGCAAATTTGTTACGTTTTTCGAAAGATAAATACCCACATGCTTTGGAGCGTATTATAATTAAATTATATACTTTCTAACCGCCTAAAAGAATGTATCTACTGTAAGTGGAAAGCCAGGAGTGTATCACATCTTATTGAATGATAAATGAATTTATACATTTTTTGTACTTATGGATGATAACAACTTAATGCAGTACATTTTGGTAGAATTTTCTAAGGTATTGTGGATAAATGATCACAACTTTATGTTTTGGAAATATTGCTCATTTTTGTTTTGCCGATGATATATCAGATTACAAAGGAAAACCTTCTTACAAGAAAACTTAAGAAACCAACGCAAAAATCGATCAACCATTAACAAAAATAGAAGCAACACGTTAAGGAGATATCGATGGAGGTATCTGAAATACGAAGTAGAAACTACAAGTATCGCCCGTATATAGAAAATATACTCAACAAAGATACTATCAATTGTTCACCAAACACCATTTACAAAACGACCTAACCTAACCAAAACGAGTCGATTTGTGAGAAACAGAAATTGAAGCTTGCAAAACTCATCTAATTGTTAAAACCGATATCGGCACCCCTTTCCTCATATATTATTATTATTCTATGGATCTCATTCGATTTTATTGGAGTAGCTCAGTGGCAATTGAACTCTGAGCACTGTTTTCTCCGCTTCTAGTGATCAAATGTGAATTTTTGACAAAATACGGAGTTTTTGAAGACAAAAATTTCCAAAATATCAATGGATCATATTTTTTAACGTGAGATTTGAGAGAAGCGAAAAGAAAAAAATATTTAGCATTTTGCGAAAATTGGGGATTGAAAAATTTTTTTCCCAAACATTGCATTACGTTATCTTATAGGGTATAAAATTTCCGACAATTTTGATGTCCGCAATTTTTTTGTACAATAAAATCTAAAAAAGTGATGGATCAAAGTCTGTTGCATTTCACGTGCTCCAAGCTTTTCTTGCAAGCTCGAGCGGAATCTTCTCACAAGTCTAGGAAAGTAGTATTCAATACACATAATATACTTCCGTTCAAATAAGTGAAATCTCTGGTGGAAATCTTTTCCATTTTATATTCTCACTTTCCCGGACTATTTTACTCACGTACTTTTCCAGATACTTCTGCTTTTGTGATTACTGGATTGAATTTACACACATTTTATAAATATAGAGATCTGCAATAAAAGTCCAAGTTCCTGATTTTTCCCTGGACTATTATATTATAGTTGGAATCTCATTACCTTTCAATCCATCGCTATATCATGTTTTTTTGGATTGTGAAGTATTCAATCTAAATTGCTTTTATTCGCCAGCATAAATATTTATACTAAGTATATTCAGTAATAAATTTTCCTCACTGTCAGTGGTGATAGCCATGTAATTAATATCATCCTAATAAAAATTCATATTATTTTCAATGTGATTAGTGAACAGTATGGAATTGATTATGGATACATCAAACATCGGAACCTGATAATTATCTTATCGAATTATATTAGTATCATATCAATTCCCAAATGAAAAACTGTCAGAAGTTGTTTTCCGTTAGGATCAATCAAGTGAACGTGGGAAGCTTGATATTTTATTGATTCGGCTGATTACAACTTGCTGATGATAATAATATTAATATTCTTGAAGTGTTGGACATATTTCCTGATATCTGTTCATGCTTGGAAACTAATTCCCAGAACTTTCTATACAGAGATATATTCATTGTTTTCCTGTGGAATATTCAGAAAATTTAACAAAATTATCAATATAATATTTCAAATAGTATTCTATCCACCTCACCAGATTTGGGAATCTTTCTAACAATGGCCGCTCAACTTAGAAGATACAACTACATTATGGGCTATATGCCGCGACAAACATCGAATGGAACTTCAAATAAAATTGGATTTTATCATCTTCTTGATATAACTAAGCCCTTCCGTTTATAACTAAAAGGAGTGGTGTTCTCTCCACTAGTGCAGGGTAAAGCAGCCAATTCTCTCTTTCTACTCTCGTCACTGAAACTGCGGGATTGACATTCGCATATCACTAGTATTGAAGTGCGAGAAGTCACATTTCATTTTTCTTATGTTTCATCTGTCACATCAAGTGTATCTTCTGTAATTTATATCCAATTTTTCGTGACAGATTTGTAGTTATGCCTCATTTGATTTTTGACACGTCAGTCATTGTTTCTCATGTTGTGAATATAATTGAAATAATGTAATTTTGTTTTTTATTTTTCCCTGGACGTGAAAAAGTATAATGAGCACCTGGGTTTGGAAACATCTTCAGTCACTCGTTTTATAAAGCACTTGTTCCGCTTTTCTTTTTGACACTTGGTACTTGATGTACTATTAAAAATCATCCCCCGTAGTTAAAACTAGATTATTAGCAAGTGATAACAGCATTCATCAAAATTTCTAAATTCCTTATGGATGAAAAATCATTATTTAGCATGTTTTGTGGGAACCGTGATATATTGAACAGAAGAAAACAGTTTAAATGAACAAGAATTAGGATTCGACACACACATCCTATATCCTCCTTCATGCTGATATCACCAAATCCGCTAAGCTGTTAAGCTATCTGAAATATTTGAATCAACGACAACAAATGATGCTTCCAAATAATATAAGACTAACAAATAGAAGCAATATCAAAAAAGTTATCACGTTATTGAGAGTTATTGATATTTTCAACACAATTAAACGTATTCACAAATATTGTTTATATAGTTATTGGTATTCTAGGCTCTGATCACGTGTACTTATCGAGCCTGTATGATTCTGGTGATAAAGAAGATTTAGGTTTTAAGATAGGTATAACCATTGCCTACTTCCAAATTATATAGTTTTGATAGTTCTTCAGCAATTTCTACATTATTTGTGGTGATGTCATTGTCTGTATGTAGTGCTTTTATTTCGTAGTGAGTAGAACATCCAGATATTTTCTCGACTTTTTTCCATACCGTTGATTTAGGGATAGAGCTGTTTATTGATTTTACATATTAATGCCATGAATCTTTTGGCATCTGGTGACAAGTCTTGAATAGGCTTTACGTTTTTTTGTATTCTGTGAGGTGATCCGTAGTTTTATTTTTCGGTAACTATACCAGGCGTGCTTACTTGCTTTTATTGCTTTCTCACAATCGTTGTTCTACCACGGTACGGGATTATCTCTTCTTGTGTGACGAGTTTTGCCGATTCCTTTATCGGCTGCATTCAAGATTATATCATTGAAGCTGTTCATCTAGGAGTTAATGTCTATTGAGAACTTAGTATTAGGTATGTTGTTTCTGATATTTGATGCAAACTCTTCTCAGTTTGCTCTTTTGAAATTCCATTCCGGTGGAGGATTGATGATTTGAGTTGCTGTATTATAATTTAGGTTTTTTATAAGTAGAGTAGAGTGATCACTGTCATGTGAACTATCCAAAGCTTACCAGTCAAGTTGCGTTACTAGATTTGGAGTGCACATAGTTAGGCCTATGGCCGAGAAGGTGCCATTAAATATGTTGAAACGAGTCATACTTCCATTATTTAATAAAGCAAAAGTTTGATTTATCTCTAAGGTGTTTCAATTTTCGACCTCTAGCATCTTTTTTGTGAGAGCCCCAGAAGTAGTGATGTCCATTGAAGTCTTCCAGAATAATGGGGGGACTGGGTATTTGATTGAGAAGCATTTCCAGCTCGTTTTCCTCCAACACAACATCTGAAGGTAGGTATATGTTGCATATATTATGTAGTTTTGATTCCTGATAACTGATCTTTTGTCGATGCCTCAAACGCAGTCTCTTGATCCTTAATTTTTTGATTAACAATATCAGTAGCAGAACATGCGATCATGGACTTGGCATAAATATTCAACTTTCTGAACAGATCTAATTTGACTTTGTGCTCTTTTTCGACAGACTTTGTGAAATTGGGGAATCTTCTTAGTTTTGCGGACATGCTCAAATGCAAACAGCTTAACAAAACACACCATAGACTAAATAAATATGACAGTACCACAATTTCAGCATGACACTGAAATTTTCCACAATGTTGTCAGAGAGAGCTTACGGTTGATGGGAAAATAATAATAATAACTTTCACTTCTATATTTCCGATTCAGTGTGTTATAACAAAATATGCGCGTAAAATAATAATATGTATTTTTCATGTAATTGCCCCTTACATCAAATTGAAACACTCTGACAACATAATAATTATGTTTATAACCCGAACAAGGTTGTTGAATGCTCAATTACACTCAGCCTCCAGTTAGCTAGCTGTTGGTAATGTGGTGCAATGATAAACGCTTTCTAATGTTACCGGACACTTCAAATGGCGGCTGAAGATAGCTGGCATATTTAGTCAGGCATTGATAGACCCGCCCAAACTACCCCTCCTATTGAAATCGATGTCCATTATGGTAATTCTTCTTATGTATGGATTCTAATACCTTCAAGGAGTTTGACCAAGTTTAAATACCCAAATTAAGAAAAATTGGTATTTAAAGAGGAAATTATTTTTCGTATTTTTCACTTTTTTTTCAAACTATCCGAGATTCCTCTGGAAAATCTAAAAAGCTATATAGGTATAGCCGCTAGAAACTTCTATTAGGGAAAAAATGAAGATGAAGAATTTTGTTATTGTATGTGAAAGCCACAACTCTGATTTTCGTGGTTTATTCATGAAATGCATATTTTTCGAGTTATTTTCCGTAACATCACTTTTTCCATCGATGCTTGTGATTAAAATGTGATAAAAAATTTTCCACCTCCTAGATAGGGTGGTAACCATTCCGAGGTTTTTGAGTAAAGCGGTATAATCCTTCCTGCCTTCCGTGATAATTCCAAGTAAATTTATGCTGAACAAAAAAAACTGCTCAATTCCCTGTATTATTACACCCTAGACAATACATAGCTACCCTCTATTCAAATCTCTCATTTTAGTCAAATTCACCGAGTGATACCCGAAGTTAAATCAATGTAAATGATAATTCGAGTTTAATTCAGTGGTTTGATCATTATAATGAATGATAGAAAGGATTCAACATATAAAAAAATTATTGGAATGTCATTTCCATGTTAATACTCAGAACAGAAAAAGCAATAACAGTCAAATCTTAACTTAAATATCCAACAAATAACATTCGTGAAAACACAAGTAGTATAAGCATTTTGATTGGAATAAATGCATGTGTTTGATAAAACCACTTATTTGATATAAATAGTACCTAATCGTCCTTGTTCATTTCATTAGGACAATGCACCGAGTTATTAATATTTCTCTCAAGAATTCAACTTACCAAAGTTTCATATATTTAGATTCGTCTAGAAACGGATGAAGTTTTGTTGTGTGTGATTTTAAAATTAGTGCGGACCACATTTTCCTGAGACGTGCTATTAACACAATAACCATAATAAAATTTATGGAACCTCAACGAGAATTTATAATTGAACAATAATGAATATATGACAACAATCTGCTTCAATTTGTTTTCAAAGTGTGAACCATCAAAATCTGTATACAACACAATGTATCCCAATGATGGACAAAATGTGAGGTATTAAAAACATAACTAGGTATATAAGAGAAGTTCAGAACTATATAAAAATATCAGGAGCCAATCAGCATCGTTCATATTGACTGGAATGAATTGATAAAGATGTCGTGAAACATAATATACTCAAGCAAACTTCAAATATTGTGTGGATGAATTCTCACCTCTTTTTCATCAGTTAACAGTAAGGAAACAAAACCTATATTGTATTGTGATATGTCTGTAACTTCAAATACCAACATGAAGATGCCCTCCAATGAAAAAGTAATGGTCAAGCTGCGTTTTCACGCTACTTTTATGCCAAGACATAAGAATTTGAGTCACCTCCGTGTTTTCATGAGAAATAAAATGTTGTGACTTCATGGAACGTTGAAGCGGAATTCAAGACGTAATCAGTCGGTCAAGTTTTATCAGCTTGAACAAGTGACCCCGAATAGTCAACATTAATTCTTCTGTTTTCTGTAAACGAAGAATTAATAAAATATTAATAAATAATTCCTAGCCCATACCAATTTTTTTCCGGAGGAAAAAGTGTCTATACCTCTAAAATAAAAGCCTTTCCTCCTTCCAGCTTCCTCTTCCGTGCAAATCGAAACATTGTCAAATATTTCACTACTTTGCTCACTTTTGGAACACTTCACTCAACCTGTACCTACATTGTCACAAAAAACGGAATGAAATATCTCACGCTTTTTGTTATGCTAGTAGAGCACCTTGAATCTTTGGGTGTAAAAAATATTTTCCAAATTATACAATACATTGTTTCGAAAGCGTTGGTTCACTTGTAAGTTGATTTCTCATGTATAATCCCGAAAGTAACATTAATAAGGTGAAGTAGTGAGATTCAAATGACTGTTTGGTGATGAGATGAGACAGACGCGTTGATTCCACAGGTTGAGAGTTGCAAAGAGAATAAAATATTCCAGCCAGAGCTTATTTCATGCGTTTTCCATGAAAAATGTCTTATGTCTTCATTAAATCGGAGACCTGGGGATGCCAAAACAAACAAACAAAAATTTCAAGACATTTTTTTTGTCATGAAATTCGCTTTGGATCTATTATTTGATGAATGAATGATTCAACAACACCACGTTAATCGGAATGAATAAAAATTGGGGAGGAAAAACAATATACCTCTCACTGAGAATTTTATGTTCCAATTTACTATATTTGCATGAATAATTTTTTCAGCAATGTTCGTTTGTTTAACAGTGAGAGAGCTAGTAACAATCGAAGATATGAAGATAATAATATTGGGTTCAAACTTTACTAGAGCTTGATGTTTTGCACCTACAATTAAAAAAAAGTCCGAAGGAGAAACACCTGCATTTATGTCGTGGAGAGAACGGTATTTTTTCAGCAGTTTGTTGGACTGTTCGGTTTTCAGATTTTCACTACCTTGCAATTAGGTTGAATGGTTTGGAGAGCTCTGCCATAGATAATCCAATGGAGATTGCTTACTTGACTATTTTCCGTAAGTCGCAATATTTTGAAATCCGCTCGTTACGGAAAATTATGATTCTCCCAGCTGGTTGCACAAATAACTATTATCCAACGCATGAAACTTTAGGGCAAAGTTGAACAGCCTGTTCTTTTGTGACCCAGAGTAAGGACACCGAATATTAATCAATTCAGTGGTGAGGAATGGTTTGTTTTACACCTTCACCTGCCTTTGATTCCATGAAATGCTTATATTTGGTAACTGAAATGTTATTATACAAATCTCACCTCTTCAGAGAATCATTCTCAACTATAAAAGACGGTTCCGAGCGCACGAATGTATTTTAGAACCTTTCTCAGAGTTATTATAATTTAAATAGTTCACTGGATATCAGGAAACATTGTTGTAAGCCTGCAAGTGGTTAGTGCAAGTGCTCTTGAAATGCATTTGTTTTTCTCATTAAATTATGCTCACCTTCTCGACGACTAGACAAAACTTCAACAAATGGAAGACATAATAACCGAGTGTTTTCAAAGCTTCACTTCACTTCACCTTCAAAGAACTTATTGTGAGTGATGATATGTTAAGTATTAGTAGTTAGTAAGTGATAGTCCTGTCGATCTGTCAATCATAATCAATGTAAGTGTATGTTTTACACCAAAATATAAGAAGTATTGCAAAAAATTTTGATGCCTTTTTAACTTACTTTTGTCAACTACAAGATACTTTTGATTGCATCATTTTGACAGAAACTAGAAATCTCACAGTTCTGGATGCTTTTCATTTGGATGGTTATAATACTCTCTACAACGAGGGAAATATAAACATCTGTGACGGAGTAGTAGTTTTCATAAAACAGGAGCTAGATTATACCTTTAAGATAGGGAATATTGGACTGTTTAAAATCATCGACATATTTATTAATGTAAATAATAAAGTAGTCAATTTAACAGGCATTTATCGATCCCCATCGACAAGCGTTGATGCTTTCAATAGTGACCTACAAGTTTTTATTTCTAACGTCAACAAGAATCACTCAGATTATCATTTAATTGTTGGTGATATAAATATCAATATATTGGAGGAAAACAATGAATCAGTAGATGAGTACCTTAACAATCTATACGAGTTAAATTATAGATCTTTGGTTAATAACATAACAAGACCTCAAAGCAAAACATGCGTAAATCATATTTTTATGAAAAATAGAACAAAAAATACTGAATTCATGGCTATTTTTTTGCAGAGCGATATAACTGATCACTACATGACAATTGCTAAATTACCGATATACACAGTATGTGGCGATTTCAGCACAAAAAACAGATTCATACAACATATTAATTTTACTTCATTAAAAAACTGTCTGCAAAAATATAACTGGGCACATTTTATTGCTATAGATGATATAGAAGAAAGTTCTACTTTCTTTACTAACCTGTTACAGTCAGTCATTGACGAAAATAGTAAAATGGTGAAAATTTCTCAAAATAAAATAAAACGTAAAGAATGGATTACAGATGGACTTGTTTAGTCGATAAACCACAGAAATAAACTATTCCATCAATTAAGAGCAAATCCAATGAATTTTCTTCTAAAACAGGAATATACTAAATACAGAAATACACTAAATAACTTAATAAAACAAGTGATAACAGATTTCTGTAAGGACAAAATTAATAATTTAGGCAATGACTCAAAAGCTCTTTGGCAGGTGGTAAATGAAATATTTCCGAGCAAACAAGAAACAATGATCAAACAAATTAAAAATGAAAACGGGCAACTTATAAAAGAAGACGAAGAAATCGCAAACTGTTTCAATAATCACTATGCTTCCATAGGTAAAAATATGGCAAGTAATATCCCAACACCATCTGTTTATCATACAGTGTGTAAAAGCCAAATGGAATAAATTCATTATTTCGGTTACTGTACATATTTATAAAAAATCCCGAAACACGTCAAATTTAAATTATAACTTCATTCTTTAACGTGAAAATGCAACCCCTACCTTCAACCCCCTTAGAATGACAGGTACAACCCCCAATTTTTTAAATGGGAAGTATAGGCTTGTGATATATCATTTGAAAGGTTTCTTCATTCTCTATTCAAAAATGTTATTGTTTTCAAATTTAATGCAAAAATTAACATAAAAAAAATTAATATCATGTTGTTACCGAAATTCGCTACAATACAATCAAAAACTAAAAGGTAATGCAAAACGTAATAAAATGTAGAACACGAAAAAGAACTATGAATGTTAATGAAGTAGATGTTCAAAATGTTCTCCGCGAACGTCTTGGCAAAATCCTAATCTCAAATAAAACTGTCTTCTAACATTATTTAACATATCAGGCGTGATCGACCTAATCGCAAGCGTTATTCGTTCTTTTAATTCATTTAAATCAGAAGGTTTAGTTTTGTACACATGGCTCTTCACATATCCCCATAAAAAGAAATCTAATAATGTAAGATCAGGTGATCGCGCTGGCCATTCAATCGATCCTCGCCTCCCTATCCACCGATTGGGAAATATTGTATCGAGGTACTGCCGGACATTAAGTTGGTAATGTGGTGGTGCTCCATCCTGCTGAAACCATATCGTATTCGCTGGAACTTGAGGATTACCTGGATCAGGATATAAATTTGCCAACGTTGGAATGACATCATTTTGAAGTAGTGCCAAATAATTGTTGCCATTCAAGTTGCCCTCAATAAAAAAGGGACCAATTATATTGTTCCCTACAATCCCTGCCCAAACATTAACCTTTTGAGGGTATTGAGTGTGTTCTTCTCTCATCCAGTGAGGATTTTCCGTGGACCAGTAGCGGCAATTTTGCCGATTAGCATGACCGTTAAGTAAAAAAGTACACTCATCAGAAAACATAACGTCTTCTAATTGGATAATATTGTTATCCAACATGTCCATCATTTGCTCACAAAAAAAAGTTCTCCTATCAAAATCGTCTTCCATGAGCTCCTGAGTAGGTATCATCTTATACGGATGCAATTTATTTTCTTTTAATATGTTTGCTATCGATGTATGGCTAGCATTGAATGTAGTGGATGCCTGTCTACTCGATGTATGTGGGTTTTCCTGAAACTCAAGCAACACATCTAATTTGAGTTCATCACTCAGTGCATCAGCAGCTGCTTTTTTTATCTGCCTTACATGACCAAACTCGCGAAACTGCTTTTCTATTTTACTTATTGTTCCTTGGGATATAGGCGGTAAATTAGGAAATTTCTCATGAAATAGGCGAGTTACTTCCTGTTGTGTTCGGATGTTATCTCCGTAACCAATCATTTGTAAAACTGTTATTTTATGCATTTCCGTTAATCTAACCATTTTTCAGAATTGAATTGAACAAACTTTATACTTAAATTACAACAATGACAACTTAAATAAAACAATTTACTACTGCTTGTTAATATAGCGTTGCCACGGAAATTCTTTAAAGTTTTTTAATGGTTACCATCTAAAAACCACATTGCTACGGTTTTTGTTCACTTTCTCATTATCAAGACCTAAACGGGAAATAAGTTGTAAGTAATATTGTAATAAGTTCCGAGTATATTTTAGCGAATTTCGGTAACAACATGATATTAATTTTTTTTATGTTAATTTTTGCATTAAATTTAAAAACAATAACATTTTTGAATAGAGAATGAAGAGACCTTTCAAATGATATATCACAAGCCTATACTTCCCATTTAAAAAATTGGGGGTTGTACCTGTCATTCTAAGGGGGTTGAAGGTAGGGGTTGCATTTTCACGTTAAAGAATGTCAAGTTATAATTTAAATTTGACGTGTTTCGGGATTTTTTATAAATATGTACAGTAACCGAAATAATGAATTTATTCCATTTGGCTTTTACACACTGTATACAAAGAAAGCTGTATCAGTCGTCCCTGTTTCTTGCACCTACAACCAAATATGAAGTACTATAAATGATAGACTCATTAAAGTCCAAAAAAGCGCCAGGTGTGGACGGAATAAAAGCTGAAACTTTGAAAGAAATAAGAAACGAAATAGCTCAACCACTTTCTCACCTAATAAATAAAATAATTGAGTCCGGATACTGTCCCACTAATTTTAAAATTGGTTTAATAAAGCCTCTATTTAAAAAGGGTTCTAAATCTGAGGTAATTAACTACAGACCCATATCGTTAATCTCAAATATAGCCGAAATTTTTGAAAAAATCATTAAAAAAAGAATTACTCAGTACATAAATGGAAATACACTAATATCTTGCAATCAATTTGGCTTTAGAGAAGGTACATCTACGCAGGATGCAATTTGTGCTCTAACCTCTAAATTATATAAATATATAGACCAAACCAAACCAGCTTTATGTGTATTTCTTGACCTAGCTAAAGCCTTTGATTCTGTGGATCACACAAATCTTTTGGAAACTTTGGAGGATCTAGGATTCAGAGGAAATACCTACAACTTAATGAAAAGCTATCTAACTGACCGTTATCAATATGTTAAAATCAACAACTCTATAGTAAAAAGGAATTAGTAGAATGTGGAGTTCCGCAAGGGACAGTGTTAGGACCAATTTTATTTATAATATATTTAAACAATTTACTGGCATTTCAATCTAGTGGTGAGATGATCTCCGATGCTGATGATACTGCAATAGTGTATAGTGCAGATACTTGGATGCAACTAAAAGAAAAAGCAGAAAGTGATCTTGTAAAAATTTTTGATTGCTTTAAACAAAAAAGGTTATCCATAAACTACGATAAAACTTGTTACTTACCTTTTACATGTCTAGCTTCTTTTTTACCTCCGTATAACTTTTTAACTATACAAAGTCACAATGAAAATATTGTATTGCATTCATCAGATAACATTAAATATTTGGGAGTAACAATTGACAGTCATTTACGATGGAATTTTCATAGTAATCAAATACAAAAAACACTACGCAATATGTTGTTTAAATTTAAAAACTTAGCGAATATATTAGACACTCATCAGTTGAGAAAACTATACTTTGCGCTCATAGAATCTCGTCTGAGATATGGGATATTGGCTTGGGGAGGTATTGCAAAGACTCACCTTAAGAAATTAGAAGTCCTACAAAAACAGTTTTTAAAAATAGTTTTTAAAAAACCAAGATTGTTTCCATCTGATATATTATATAAAGATAATAAAGTAATGTATATGCGGCAGCTTTATTTTTTTAACATTGCAGTACAGCAATTCAAGAAAAGGGGATTTCTAGTTTATGTAGATCATGCACATAATACCAGATACAAAAAAGAGAAATACCTAAAAACAGTATTTACTCTAAAAACTGCTTCAATGCGATCTCTTGAATACTTGGCCAATAGAGTGTACAACTACCTCCCAAAAGAGATAAAGGACGCAAAAAGTGTTTTTTCTTTTAAAAAGAAAGTTAAAAATTACCTTTGGTTAAAAGAAAGATCTGCAATTATAGATCTAATTGAACCAAATATGATTTGAAAATATTATAATGTAATATTATTAAATGTATTTATTTTGGTCCTATTTTAGTTTTAGTCCTTTTGTTTTAATGTTTTCAATTCATATCTCAAAAACTTTTTACATATTCAAATTATATCTGTCACTTTTCTTATCTGTGATCAGAATAATAAGTCTGCCGCAGATTCAATTGTTCGAACTCCTTTGACTCCAGGAATTAACTTCTATAATGATTCAAAGGTGTCTGTCAGTATCACACTTCTCTCTATCACGGCTCGATAGGAGTTTTCTTGTGATCTATTCATAACAAGTTATTGTCAAAACTCCTTTTACTTTAGGAATTAAGTTTTTTAATGCTTTAGGGTGTACCTTCAATTTAAATATAACAAACAGTAAGTAGATTTGTTCTACATATAGTTGCTGTTTACTTTGTCATAATAAAATGCAATGAAATATACCTCAGTTTTTCATATTCTGAATTCTGAGCAGTTGGCGATGAGATTTTGTATGCACCATCCAGCAAAGTGTCTTCATCGGATAATTTCAGACTCGTCTGATAAAGAATCCATTTACTGCCTTGGTACATAAATAACTGTTATACTTGTTCCTCAAAACAGAATACTGTCTCTTATTCTGTATTAAAACCTACTCGTACAATATAAGCTTGGGAAACAACAATATGTAATGTAAAATATCTGCTTTTTTCAACTAATTCTAAATACCCCAAATATCTGGAAATGGAAAAATATCTTTCAAACCTTCACCGAACAATTATCTACTAGTAATGAGGGTAACACTCTTCATTATAATCGATTCCAATTAGACCTCAAAAATATTATCAATATTCTCTATACACTGACGACTTCATCGTTTTCTGCATTGGTAATGTACATGTCCCAAGCCCACCCCCCAAAACCCAAATTTTGAACACATTATTTACATTTTTTTACAACCAAAAAGTTTAAAACGTATGTACAAGTATGACCGCTATAAAGTCGAAAACATAGCATATGCTACTTTCTATTACTGATCGAAGAGCTCCCTATTAAGCTCCAATTCACACAGCTTCAATTGATATATTGAATTTGTTGCAGCAATATGAATAGTGAGAGTTGATCAAATAACCTGATTCAAATGAATAAGTATCTGCATTATCCTTGTTTTTGTTGTTGTTACTGTTACCATGAACAGTATCACCTTCATCAAGATTCGAGTTAGATTTCTCATCAAAGATTTGCTCTTGATTTCTTACTGCAAATAATCGGAGTCCTCCTTCCGTTTTCGATCCTTTCAAAGCTAAGCCTATCACACCCCAAACGCTATCTTTGATTCCTACAACTAAATATGAGTTTTGGTTGCATCCATGGCATTTATAACCTTCATCCTTCTTTATCTCTAGATCTATCTATTAATTTTATGATATTATTTTATTGTATTTGTTTTGGTGGTGAGTACTTTTATCAATTCTTATAACACAATATTCATAAACTTGAGATTCGTATGCTTCCAATTTTTTTCTTTGAAATATGTAAAGGTATTATTGAATTATTTTGCCCCTGGCAAAAATTTTTCATGAGAATTTCAAAGTTCTGAAGGATAACATGAATTTGACCAATTGTGAACACAACGAAACCTTAGAAAAAGTTGGCCACAATTTCTTAAAACAACTGATCAAAGTTTTAGGTGTTGATGAAAATGATCCAGCTACGTGAAAGAAGCTGAATTAAGTTAATTAAAACGTTGAAAAGAGAGTAATGTAAATTTTGTTGAGTATATGACACATTATAATATAGTATATGAAGTTGTAGTCTGTAGCTCGCAAAAATATCTATCTCCCCTCCATAGATCTCTTAGGTCTCGGTGAATGTCACTTCTGTTGTATTAGAAATTATAATAATTAAAAAAACAAATAACATAATATTTTTTTTATTCAGCTTAAAGTGCTTTGTGACAGCTCTGGCCATTAGCACTAGGTACAATACATACATTAGTTTATATAGATTAAATAGATAAATGGAATGTAATTAAATTTTGTCGAATAGATTTTCTTCTTTCAGGAATTGGACGACTGTCGTTATTTGGTTTGGGCAGTTTAATATTCCTTTCATGGATGTTTTCATTCCCGGCTGTTGACGACGTTTGGCATATAATGGGCAGTTCACTAGTATGTGCTCAACTTTTAATGAGGAATGGCAATGTTTTGTTGAGGTGAAGAGCTCATCAAGTGGCCGTGCGAGAGACGAGTGTGACCGATACGTCTGGCAACGATCTTCTCGTTTCTTCGTGAATCGGGAACATTGAATTGGTCTACTGTGGGATGTATTTTATGTAGGAATGTGACTGAGTGGCTCCAATGATTTTGCCAATGCAGACGAATGAGTTTTTCCATGCAAATTTTTAAGTAACTGGAGATTTGCAAATTAATTGTGTTGGTGTTGGATGAGGCGGCTTCTTCAGCAAAACGATCAGCGATTTCATTTCCAGTTATGCCTATATGTGAAGGGATCCATATGATATTGATGGTAACATGGTGACGAATACGGTTTTGGTATGTGTCGTGAATTCGTTGAACGAGAGGATGAGTGGTGAATAAATTATTGATAGACTGAATGGATGATAGAACGGATATATTTTTCAAAAATTCAACTTTCCTGGACTTGCTCACAATTGTTCGGAAAAGCGAGTTTCCTAAAATAGCCGTATCAAAAAACACTCCCATGCTAAATGCCTTCACTTCGGTCCATCCGTTTAGGAGTTGTTCAGTATAAACCCGATTGCAGCGCCACCTACCGTGACTAATTGTGAATCTGAGCCAGTTACTCACTCAAACACACACAAAAAATTTCACGAAAATTGGGCCAATAGTTTGGGAGATGTTCAGTAAGAACCCGATTGCAGCGCCACCTGTACTTCAGAACCGTTCGTCTGACCACCGTTAACATTCAGGAGGATGAAAAATAGATGCTATTCGATATGCACAAAAAATTCATGAGAATCGGTCGAGCCATTTCGAAAGAGTTTAATTACAATTACTATACAAATTTATTAATTATATAATAATAATTATTATTAATTTATTAATCATATAATAATAATAATTATTATTATATATTAAGTTTGCATATCACTTCTTTTTGAAGAGCCAATTTGGCACTTTTAAATGTAAATTTAAAAAGATTTCCAATCTTTTTTCCCCGTCCATTGGCAATTTGTCTTAAATTAGTTTCTACAGTATACTTAAAATATCTTTCGTCATAACTTCAAGTTTCTTTCTTTTCTTTCCATACCACAATATTAGTATCATGTATACCTAGTACTATACCTTTGAGTATTTTTGCTGGCAACAACTTAATAGTTTTTTCCAGATGTGAAAATTTTTTAATTAAGGTAACTATAATTTTATTTTCAATTTATTTAATTTATTCCATCACTCTTTAATCCTAATAATATTAATTTGTCAAAATTGTAATTACAAATTGTAATCATTCTTATGTCTTTTTTGTAACTTTAAAATCCTAGAATTTTAATTGTAACAAAATTGTATTTTTAAGATATTCTTATTTACTAGATTTGTATTCTCAACTATGAATATTACACTACTTTGATTGTTGTTTGCTCTGTATGAGATTTGACACGTTTCTGTGAGATCTTTATTTCTAAATGTACCTCTTATACCTTTTTTGTAGCCTGATGATGGTAATCATTCACCGAAACTAGTAGCACCTTATTTGTCCCTCTTTTTGGACAAGATTAAAGTTTGTGGTTTGGACTTCGAGTTTTATTGAACCTCTTTTTTTTCAAAAACCACATTTGAGATATAGATGAACTCTTGGACTTGTGATAAATATTTTAATGTGCAAGTAAATTCAACTAAAGACTATATTATTATTCTTTATAATCTTTGATTCAACTTGCAGCTGTTATTCGTATACAGGCCACTTAAATAATGACAGAAAAGAACGAACATCAAGTACCATTCAATCGCCACTGTAAACTTGTATTATCAATCCTTAAGGTACGTACCTACTAAAGTATTATTTTTCCAAACTTACATTGTCGTGGAGCTGTTGCTGTGGATTTTTCCTTGCCAACGACAATTTGCGTTTTGTATTTTTTCAGTACCTCGATGATTGTCTGTCTTTTTTTGTCGGCCGGAAGTTATTTTGCAAACAGTAATTGAACTAACTATGCACTAGTTTGAATAGGCCTTCTAATTGTTTGCTATGCACACGCGCGTCCGCCATAATGGTTTGCTTAGCGCACGAGCGTTTGCCATGTTTAAAAGGTGGCAGTATGGAAGTTTCGGGTACTTTTCATAATTATGGCCGGGCAACAAGCATTATCTCATCACCCCTGTTACCAGTTTAATTGAATGAAAAATAAATAGATGGTGCATAATAAGTGCATCCAACGGTAGAAGCTCATAATTGTATACAATTGAGATGAGTGGTCTCGGAAACACTTGCAATGTGCATTTTTTAACTATTGTGGTACATTTACAATATGGGGGGCTGACGACAAATGGCTTCAATTCATTATAACACTAAACTGGGCGAATTTTGTATCTTGTACAAATATCGTAGAGCGGAATGCCATGGTTCATTTGTTAATTCACCATATGGGGGAGCTGGCGACATAAAGGCTGTAATTGTTTATAACAATGGGTTTGGCTAATTTCGTATCTTATACAAAATTGAACAACAGTAGTGAATAAATTATTGATAGACTGAATGGATGATAGAACGGATATATTTTTCAAAAATTCAACTTTCCTGGACTTGCTCACAATTGTTCGGAAAAGCGAGTTTCCTAAAATAGCCGTATCAAAAAACACTCCCATGCTAAATGCCTTCACTTCGGTCCATCCGTTTAGGAGTTGTTCAGTATAAACCCGATTGCAGCGCCACCTACCGTGACTAATTGTGAATCTGAGCCAGTTACTCACTCAAACACACACAAAAAATTTCACGAAAATTGGGCCAATAGTTTGGGAGATGTTCAGTAAGAACCCGATTGCAGCGCCACCTGTACTTCAGAACCGTTCGTCTGACCACCGTTAACATTCAGGAGGATGAAAAATAGATGCTATTCGATATGCACAAAAAATTCATGAGAATCGGTCGAGCCATTTCGAAAGAGTTTAATTACAATTACTATACAAATTTATTAATTATATAATAATAATTATTATTAATTTATTAATCATATAATAATAATAATTATTATTATATATTAAGTTTGCATATCACTTCTTTTTGAAGAGCCAATTTGGCACTTTTAAATGTAAATTTAAAAAGATTTCCAATCTTTTTTCCCCGTCCATTGGCAATTTGTCTTAAATTAGTTTCTACAGTATACTTAAAATATCTTTCGTCATAACTTCAAGTTTCTTTCTTTTCTTTCCATACCACAATATTAGTATCATGTATACCTAGTACTATACCTTTGAGTATTTTTGCTGGCAACAACTTAATAGTTTTTTCCAGATGTGAAAATTTTTTAATTAAGGTAACTATAATTTTATTTTCAATTTATTTAATTTATTCCATCACTCTTTAATCCTAATAATATTAATTTGTCAAAATTGTAATTACAAATTGTAATCATTCTTATGTCTTTTTTGTAACTTTAAAATCCTAGAATTTTAATTGTAACAAAATTGTATTTTTAAGATATTCTTATTTACTAGATTTGTATTCTCAACTATGAATATTACACTACTTTGATTGTTGTTTGCTCTGTATGAGATTTGACACGTTTCTGTGAGATCTTTATTTCTAAATGTACCTCTTATACCTTTTTTGTAGCCTGATGATGGTAATCATTCACCGAAACTAGTAGCACCTTATTTGTCCCTCTTTTTGGACAAGATTAAAGTTTGTGGTTTGGACTTCGAGTTTTATTGAACCTCTTTTTTTTCAAAAACCACATTTGAGATATAGATGAACTCTTGGACTTGTGATAAATATTTTAATGTGCAAGTAAATTCAACTAAAGACTATATTATTATTCTTTATAATCTTTGATTCAACTTGCAGCTGTTATTCGTATACAGGCCACTTAAATAATGACAGAAAAGAACGAACATCAAGTACCATTCAATCGCCACTGTAAACTTGACGTAAGTTTGGAAAAATAATACTTTAGTAGGTACGTACCTTAAGGATTGATAATACAATGTATTATCAATCCTTAAGGTACGTACCTACTAAAGTATTATTTTTCCAAACTTACATTGTCGTGGGTGGATTTTTCCTTGCCAACGACAATTTGCGTTTTGTATTTTTTCAGTACCTCGATGATTGTCTGTCTTTTTTTGTCGGCCGGAAGTTATTTTGCAAACAGTAATTGAACTAACTATGCACTAGTTTGAATAGGCCTTCTAATTGTTTGCTATGCACACGCGCGTCCGCCATAATGGTTTGCTTAGCGCACGAGCGTTTGCCATGTTTAAAAGGTGGCAGTATGGAAGTTTCGGGTACTTTTCATAATTATGGCCGGGCAACAAGCATTATCTCATCACCCCTGTTACCAGTTTAATTGAATGAAAAATAAATAGATGGTGCATAATAAGTGCATCCAACGGTAGAAGCTCATAATTGTATACAATTGAGATGAGTGGTCTCGGAAACACTTGCAATGTGCATTTTTTAACTATTGTGGTACATTTACAATATGGGGGGCTGACGACAAATGGCTTCAATTCATTATAACACTAAACTGGGCGAATTTTGTATCTTGTACAAATATCGTAGAGCGGAATGCCATGGTTCATTTGTTAATTCACCATATGGGGGAGCTGGCGACATAAAGGCTGTAATTGTTTATAACAATGGGTTTGGCTAATTTCGTATCTTATACAAAATTGAACAACAGTAGTAGAACGAATTGCCATGATTCATTTGTTAATTCACCATAAGTGGAGGAGCTGGCGACAAATATGGCTGTAATTGAATAGATGAGGATTTTATTTGATGTAGATCTATACTAAATTATGAAATCAAACGATTTTAATTTGTTAAATCCACATTATATTTACCTCCATTCGTTTGAAAAAGCTACTGTGTTAGCGAAACGCGTCACTTTAAGATTAAATATAATGTAAATTTAACAAATTGAAATTGTTTGATTTCATAATGGCTGTAATTGTTCATAACAAGGGGCTTGGCAAATTTTGTATCTTGTACAAAATTTTTCAAAAGTCGTAGAACGAACTGCCATCGGTCAATTTCCGATTCACCCCATGGGGGCGCTAGCGACATATGTCGCCAACGACCCCCTCTTCCATTTGTCAATAAGTTTAGGAAATCATTTGTACAAAAATTAATTCTGCTTGTACAAAAATGTACATAATGTGTACAAAATTGTTACGTATCGATTTTTATGATTTGGGTTTTGGGGGAGCTGGAGACATAATAATAATAATAATAACTTTATTCACTTAACATTTTTCATGAGAATTTCAAAGTTCTTAAGGATAACATGAATTTGACCAATTGTGAACACAACGAAACCCTAGAAAATGTTGGCCACCATTTCTTAAAACAACTGATCGAAGTTTTAGGTGTTGATGAAAATTATCCAGCTACGTGAAAGAAGCTGAATTAAGTTAATTAAAACGTTGAAAAAAGAGTAATGTAAATTATGTTGAGTATATGACACATTATAATATAGTATATGAAGTTGTAGTCTGTAGCTCGCAAAAATATCTATATCACCTTCATAGATCTCTTAGGTCTCGGTGAATGTAACTTCTGTTGTATTAGAAATTATAATAATTAAAAAAACAAATAACATAATATTTTTTTTATTCAGCTTAAAGTGTACATAATGTGTACAAAATTGTTACGTATCCATTTTTATGATTTGGGTTTTGGGGGAGCTGGGGACATAATAATAAGAATAAGAATAATAATAATAATAATAATAATAATAATAATAATAATAATAATAATCAGTTATCAGGACAACACTACCAAGAAGAGAGGGAGGGAGAGGTCTAGTGGACATAGTTAATTTACATAACAAACAAATATCTAGACTCCAAGAATTCTTCATTCTCAAGGCTGAAACATCTGAATTGCATAAGATTGTCGCAAAAGCAGATAAAAACTATTCCCCCTTAAATCTTGTAAGCCCTGATATGAGACTTGATATCGTTACCGATTCTGACAAACAGGTGGAGTGGGCTCAGAAAGCGCTTCATGGTCGACATCATCACGACCTCAATCAACCTCATATCGACAAGGAAGCATCAAATAAGTGGCTATCTGATGGAACATTATTTCCAGAAACAGAAGGATTTATGACGGCAATTCAAGACCAAGTAATTAATACCAACAATTACAAGAAATTTGTCATGAAAGATCCAAACATCGCTACGGACAAGTGCAGAAGGTGCCAACAAACAACAGAGACGATACAACACATCACGTCGGGATGTTCAGCCTTAGCTAACATTGATTACCTACGCAGGCACAATCAACTTTGCAACATCATCCATCAGAAGTTGGCCAACAAATTTGGATTAGTGAACACCTACACCCCATATTACAAGTACCATCCGAATTCGGTGCTAGAGAATGCTGATTTTAGACTATACTACGATAGGTCAATTATCACCGATAGACGGGTGACGAATAACCGGCCTGACATTGTAGTTGTGGATAAAAAAGCTAACTCGGTTTATCTCGTGGATGTTGCAGTACCCAATAATAACAATATTCTGGACAAATACAACAAGAAAATTGCAAAATACACCGATCTTGCAATTGAGGTAAGACAGATGTGGCATGCAGAGAAAATAGAGGTGGTACCGATCATCGTTTCATCTACGGGACTAATTCCCAAAACTCTACAAGATAGCCTTACCAAACTGGGTCTCCACAAAAATACTTACATCGATCTGCAGAAGGCTGCCATCCTAAATACCTGTCACACTGTCCGTAAATTTCTAAATATGTGACTTCAGAGCCTAATCCCATTTGTGTTTACACACGCTCGGGATAGGTGAACATTACCAGCAAGTGCTGAGCAAGTGCATACTTGGAATGATAATAATAATAATAAACTTAAAGCCAACAGGAACACTAGCTGCACTGTTTCCCACCTTCTATATATGGATGATATCAAAATATACGCATCCAACCAGCGTCAAATTCAACATTTACTCAATATCACTGAAAAATTCTCCAGTGATATACAAATGGGATTTGGATTAGACAAGTGCAAAACCTTAAATATCGAGAAGGGTAAAATCGTTAACGGAGATGTGTTACTACCCAATGGGAATATTATAACTGCCATGCAGAATGGCGAGACCTACAAATATCTAGGATTTCAGCAAGCTAAGCTATTAGACCAAAAGCAAGCAAAAATCAAAATTAGGAGCCAGTTCACTCAAAGGGTAACTACTTTATTGAAATCCCAGTTGAACGCAGGAAATCTAGCAAAAGCAATTAACACCTACGCCATACCGATCCTGACATACTCATTTGGAATTCTGAAGTGGACAAAGACAGAGCTGGAGGATATTCAAAGAACAACCCGTACCATGATGACCAAACACAAATGTCACCATCCGACATCATCAGTTATCAGGACAACACTACCAAGAAGAGAGGGAGGGAGAGGTCTAGTGGACATAGTTAATTTACATAACAAACAAATATCTAGACTCCAAGAATTCTTCATTGTCAAGGCTGAAACATCTGAATTGCATGAGATGGTCGCAAAAGCAGATAAAAACTATTCCCCCTTAAATCTTGTAAGCCCTGATATGAGACTTGATATCGTTACCGATTCTGACAAACAGGTGGAGTGGGCTCAGAAAGCGCTTCATGGTCGACATCATCACGACCTCAATCAACCTCATATCGACAAGGAAGCATCAAATAAGTGGCTATCTGATGGAACATTATTTCCAGAAACAGAAGGATTTATGACGGCAATTCAAGACCAAGTAATTAATACCAACAATTACAAGAAATTTGTCATGAAAGATCCAAACATCGCTACGGACAAGTGCAACAAGGTGCCAACAAACAACAGAGACGATACAACACATCACGTCGGGATGTTCAGCCTTAGCTAACATTGATTACCTACGCAGGCACAATCAACTTTGCAACATCATCCATCAGAAGTTGGCCAACAAATTTGGATTAGTGAACACCTACACCCCATATTACAAGTACCATCCGAATTCGGTGCTAGAGAATGCTGATTTTAGACTATACTACGATAGGTCAATTATCACCGATAGACGGGTGACGAATAACCGGCCTGATATTGTAGTTGTGGATAAAAAAGCTAACTCGGTTTATCTGGTGGATGTTGCAGTACCCAATAATAACAATATTCTGGACAAATACAACGAGAAAATTGCAAAATACACCGATCTTGCAATTGAGGTAAGACAGATGTGGCATGCAGAGAAAATAGAGGTGGTACCGATCATCGTTTCATCTACGGGACTAATTCCCAAAACTCTACAAGATAGCCTTACCAAACTGGGTCTTCACAAAAATACTTACATCGATCTGCAGAAGGCTGCCATCCTAAATACCTGTCACACTGTCCGTAAATTTCTAAATATGTGACTTCCGAGCCTAATCCCATTTGCGTTTACACACGCTCGGGATAGGTGAACATTACCAGCAAGTGCTGAGCAAGTGCATAATAATAATAATAATAATAACTTTATTCACTTAACAATAAAATAAATACAAAGATTTGAATAAGTATACATGGTGAAAGTGAACAAGGTACTCTTGCGATAAGTGCAAGCACTTGTTTCGCGGAGAAATACACATGTGTAGGAAAATATAAAATGTTAGATGGGAAATATAAAAATACAAAAATACAAAATATAGAGAAAAAAAAATGTAAGATATGTATAATATAAAAATATGGAATGTAAAGTGTAAAATGTAGATAATAACAATACAATACAATACAATACAATACAATACAATACAATACAATACAATACAATACAATACAATACAATACAATACAATACAATACAATACAATACAATACAATACAATACAATACAATACAATACAATACAATACAATACAATACAATACAATACAATACAATACAATACAATACAATACAATACAATACAATACAATACAATACAATACAATACAATACAATACAATACAATACAATACAATACAATACAATACAATACAATACAATACAATACAATACAATACAATACAATACAATACAATACAATACAATACAATACAATACAATACAATACAATACAATACAATACAATACAATACAATACAATACAATACAATACAATACAATACAATACAATACAATACAATACAATACAATACAATACAATACAATACAATACAATACAATACAATACAATACAATAATACCATACAACGAAAAATTAACAATAATAATGTTAAGATTTTACAAGAGTATGTCTAATAGATACAAAATATGGCATGCATGTAGAAGCTCCGCAATTGAAACAAAACATTTCTAGTTGGAAATTGAAAATAGAAATTATGAATCAATACATTTTTTATCACTTAATCGAATAATCGTAGCATCGCAGTTCTTTGGCTTTGAAGGATGTGCTTTTTCAATGCTCTTTTGAAGTTGTAAAGATTTAAAATAGATTTAATTATTTCTGGTATGTTATTGTATAATTTGGGGGCGAAATAAGTATATGAGCGTTAGCACCGACCCTAACCATAAGAGGTGTAATAAAGTGATTCCTCTGACGAGTATTATACTGATGAGAGGGAAGCAGTGCTGTATGTTTGCTTGCGTGATATTTAATACTGGTGCATAAAAAATACAATTGTCTTATGTCTAACATTTGTGTTTCAGAGTATAGATCATTAGAAGAATATCTATTGTTCTTAGAAAATATCAGTTTTAAAAATCGCCTTTGCATAACTTCAATAACATGAATATGAGTATTTAGAGCTCCACCCCACACTGCTATTCCATAGCGAATGTGACTTTCCACTAGAGAGTAGTACAACGTTTTCAAGTACTGCAGTGGCAGGATTTCATTGAGTTTCCCGAATTTGAATAATATTGTCCTCAGTTTATTAACAGTATATTTAATATGAAGATTCCATTTTAAATGAACATCAATAACTATACCCAAATATTTCACTTTACGCTCTTGGTGTATATGGGAAGGTGTTTCAGTAAAGATCGTTAAGAGATCGAATGGAGGCATTCCAACCGAATTACAGCAAAATGGAAGGTAACATGTTTTATCAACATTCACAGTTAACAACTTTTCTTCCAACCACTGTTTTATGAGAGGAAATTCCATTTCAGCTTTAATTTTCAGTGAATTCCAGTTATCGGCTTCATAAAAGATGGCTGTGTCATCAGCAAAACCGATTATGTTTCCATTGTTGTTTAATGAAAATATTCCGTTGACGTATATATTGAATAAAGTCGGTCCCAGTACAGAACCTTGAGGTACGCCACAGTCGATCTCCATTTCGCTACTCAACACATAATCAATTCTAACTCTCTGGCTTCTTTCCGTCAAATAACTTTCAAACAATTTTAAAATATTACCCCTCATTCCAATATCCTCTAACGACTGTAGGAGAAGATGATTTCAAAAGCTTTCGATAAGTCTATGAATATGCACAAAGATGGTTTACTATTATTCAAAGCATCGGTAATTTTTGAAGTCAACGACAGAATAACATCTTGAGTCGAAATGCCTTCTCTAAATCCAAATTGGCTGTTTGAAATTAATTAAAATTTATTGAGAAATGAAACAAGCCTCTTTCTAATAATTATTTCAAATATTATATCGGACGATAATTTGTAATAATAGATGTATCCCCCTTTTTCAGAAGTAGGATAATGATCGATTTTTCGAAGTCAGTAGGGTATATTCCTTCTTCGACACACCGATTGAGAATATGACTTAAAGGATCTACAATGTAAACTGATAATAGTTTTATTGTTTCAGATTTTATATCATCCCACCCTGTTGCCTTGTTATTCTTGAGCTGCAATATTGTATTTTTTATTTCTTTTGAATCAATTGGCTCAAAAACGAATGAATTCGAGATGGATGACCTGCTTATTTCAAAATTTTTGATCTTCTTAGCAAGAGTTTTGCCCGTTTCTATGAAGGATGCATTGAATGCGTTTACGATTTGCGTTTTATTCCTTATAATATCATTATTTGAAGGATTTTTTATTTTATGAATAATGTACTTTTGTTTTTTTGTATTTGATATTTGTTTGGTAATATCCCATAAAATTTTAGAATTATGCTGATTGTTATCAATTTGTTTTTTATAAAAATTGGATTTTGCCTTGTGGATCAATACGGTTAGCTTGTTTCGATAGATTTTATATTCCTTGCTCAGTTCATTATTGTGTGGTTGCCTTTGCATTTGGCGAAACATTCTGTTTTTCTTGTTAATGGAATCGAGCAATCCATTTGTTACCCAAGGTGCTATTCTAGTGGTTTTTCTGCGTATTTGGCGGCTCTTTGTGCATGTTTCCAGGGCATTTATGGTAATTTCGATAATTTTTTTCGTTGCAGAGTCTGGACTTGGGGCAGAGTACACATCATTCCAGTTAGTATTGCTGAATATATCATGTATTTTATTGAAATCCAAGTATTTTATAAATTTGTTGTTTACTTTGACCTTTTCCTTTACCGTAAATACGACCTGGAGTGTAGTAGTATAGTGATCTGTAATTTTTGTTTTTAGTATGATAGGAATTATTTTTTTATTCAAATCAGGACTTTTAGATTTGATGAAGATATGGTCCAAACAGGTTTTACTGTTACCTTGAACCCTAGTCGATGCGTTTATTGTAGAGCTATAACCAAATTCATTCAAGGTATTCAAATATTCAGTAGTATCATTGTCATCGGAATTCAACAAATCAATGTTTATATCTCCCAAAAATAAAGAGACTTCCTCGTGATCAGGATAGTTTTCGAAGTAATTTAACAGATTCATATTAAATTCTCTTATACTAGAGTTAGGCGATCTATATAAAGCTGTTATGAGACATGTATTTTCCATGGCAAGATAGACTTTGATTCGAAGTGCTTTTACCTCATTCGATATGTGTACTGTTTCGTGTGTGAAATTATAACAGGATTTGATATATGCAACTATTCCATCATTTTGGTTGTTGCGGCCTTCATTATATATCATGTTAAACCCGTTAATGTGAAAAATTCCCTGATCGACTATCTCTTTAGTTTCATTTAAAATCAAACAGTCAATATCAGTACAATATGTACAATATGTTCATAAAAAATGAACTACTTGTAGCGCAATTGACACAGTTATAATCAAACTCATTAAGTCGTTCATTCCACTTTTCAATTACCTACTCCAAAAGTATTAAAATCAGTAGTGAGACGAAAGTAACAATATAATATAATAACAATATAATCTCACGGTTCCACTTGAGTCAGGAATATTAAAAGTATTGCTTTACTTTTGTAAGTCTGTTCCACTAGGACGAAAACATCAAGAATATAAATGGAAATTGTACGTTCGATTTTGTATCATTATTATTGTATCTATTAATTTTCAAATATTGAAAAAATATATATAAGGAAGCAAAATTTGGTTAGGCGCAATATAAGTTTTAAGCTGATACACTCCAGCCAGCTGAAACTAGAAATTAACATGCCCTATGCCTAGAACCACTTCGATGGCATCAATTTCGACAATATAATTACAATCACAGAGCTCTGGCTATTTAATTACAATTAGTTGAGCCCAATTAAATCACACGTTAATAGCATCAACCAAAACGATAGTTACCGCTACGGAATGTTTATCGCCCGCAGAAAATTACATCGTAGTAGGTACATCATTTAATACCTTTAGTGTAATTTGGAACTGCTATGTTCCAGTAGGTTCATTACAACAGTTCCTATTGAATATAAATGAAACTGAGCGCTGGTTAACATAAGGCGCAATCCACATATTATTCCTGGAGCGTTAAATTTATTGTTACGCGAGTGCCCCAGCGAAATTCCTGTATGAGACGCTTATGACGTAATCGAGCATTTCAAGATTACCTGCCCTACGTCCCTTCTCATGCCCCTCCACGCTACTAGCCGACGAAAACATTCCAGAGACTTCGAGAGACCGCCTATCTCTTACCCCTCCCATTCGCCTAGAGAAATCTAGTCTATTTAGCGCCTCCACCAGAAAGACTAGAACATTCCAGAGACCTACATTTCTGATATAAATAGCATCGCCGCACAGGGCGAAGTGAACAGTTAACAGTGAACAGTCAACAATAATCAGATAGTTGAGACGTAGTCGCATAGATGGACACTGTGGTGCTTTACTAAAGACAAACCGATCAATAAAGTGTTAAACAGTGACGTTCATATAAATTAGTGTAGTTAGTTAGTTAAGTGTTTAATATAAATTAGTAAATTAAGGACCGTACATATAAATCTGTAAATATAAATTAATTAGTTGTAAATATAAATTAAAATGAACGTTACATTGGTGTCAGAAGTGGGATCAAGTCGGTGTTAGTGGATCGATTGAAAAATGCAATGATTAACAATGGATTGGACCCGGAAACGTTTGAATTCACAGACGAAGCGTCCGCCTCCATAACCTCCTCAATGAAAAATGAATTTTCGTCGATGGATAGAAAAATGTCTTCGATGGAAAGTAAACTTTCGGCGGACATGGAAAACAAAATGTCGGGCATGAAAAACGAAATTTCGAAAGAAATAAAAAACGAAATGACGGACATGAAAAACGAAATTTCATCCATGGAAAGTAAACTTTCGGCGGATATAGAAAATAAAATTTTGGACATGGAAAGTAAACTTTCGGCAGACATGGAAAATAAAATGTCGGACATGGAAGGAAAGATTAAAAGAATGGAGCAAGAAATGAAACAAAAAATCGAAGACATCCAAAAGAAGAATAGTAATTGCTCGTATATTACATCTAGTCAGGCCTCGAACAACGACGAACTGGCAGAGAAAGTTGAGTTGAAGCCAAAAATAAAAAACGATTTCAACAATCGAGTAAAACTGCCAACTTTCGATGGAAAAACGTCATGGCGACTAAACATGAGATATGGCCTAGAACACCTGGAGCATCTGTACCAGTCGCAGCTGAAAAACCGAAAACAGAAACGCGACGAAACTCTGCAGGAATTCGAAGCAGACATTGCGAGGATGGTTCGGTTTGCCTATCCATGGGCACCGGAGGATGTCATGGAATGTTTAGGGGTTCAGGCATTCATCGACGGAGTTCGTGACAACGAAATGCAGAGAACTCTACGTTTGACTCGGCATAAGACACTGGTCGACGTACTCTCTGCAGCCCTGGAGTACGAAGCTGCTACACAGGCTTCCGGACTATACGATAAGGTGAGGGCTGTAGCAGACGAAGAATTTGAGAATAAGCTCGACCAGCTTGTCAACATGATGAAAAGCATCTCAAATGAAAAGCCGAAAACTGTGAGATGCCGGAATTGTAGAAAAAGGGGACATGTACGTAGTTCGTGCAAGAGACCAAAAACTGCTACAAACAAAGACATCCAGCATGAAAAACTAGTAAAGGTCGACCTTCGGAAAGAAGATTCGACCCGAAAAAGTTCCAATGACTTCCTGTCCAGAAGACCATGTCCTGCAGAATGCTCCCACTGCAGTAAAACAGAAGCTAAGGAAGCTGCGATTCGAAGAACCACGGTAACCAGCGACGAATGGACACCAGAAAAGCTGGAAGAGGAGCAACAGAACGATCCCGACTTGAAGAAAATCCGACATTGGAAAGAGGAAAACTGTCGACCTACTTGGCAGGAGATTTCAAGATACTCGCCAACGATGAAATTGTATTGGGCCCAGTGGGACACGCTGGTTCTGGAAAACGGTTTGCTACAGCGAGTAATCGAGAACGATGATGGCTCGGAAAGTAGAAGACAGTTGGTGATTCCAAGATCAAGGGTAGTAACAGTACTGCAGAAATTACACGACAGTCCATCAGGAGGACATCTAGGTATGAAGAAGACCCTCCAGAGGGTGCGGGAACGGTTTTACTGGATGCACAGTTCCGAAGATGTTAAAGACTGGTGTAAGAAATGCACTACCTGTGCCACGGCCAATGGACCGCACGGGAGAAGAAAGGCTCCTATGAAGCAGTACAATGTCGGAAGCCCTTTTGAACGCATTGCCCTGGATATTGCCGGACCGTTTCCACCGACAGGAGATGGCAGCAGGTACATTTTGGTGGTGATGGACTATTTCACAAAATGGGTGGAAGCGTATGCCATTCCAAACCAAGAAGCCGCAACTGTTGCCGACGTGCTTGTTAAGGAGTTCATTTGCCGATATGGAGTGCCCCTGGAAATACACAGCGACCAGGGCAGAAACTTCGAAAGCCAGCTGTTTCAGGAAGTTTGTGATAAGCTTGGCATGATGAAAACGAGAACTACTGCTCTACATCCACAGTCGGACGGAATGGTTGAGCGAATGAACAGAACTCTTGGCAAATACTTGTCCAAAGTAGTATCTAACCATCAGCGAGATTGGGACCAGTATCTCTCGCTATTTGCGATGGCCTACAGATCCGCCATCAATGAGTCTACCGGCCAAACACCAGCAAAAGTTCTGTTCGGACGCGAAATGAGATTACCCTGCGACCTTGAATTTGGATGCCGACCCGGAGAAGACATAGCTGGTGAAGATTACGTAACCCAGCTGAGAAAACGAATGGACGACATACACGAGTTGGTTCGATCGAATCTCCAGATCGCTAGCGATAGGATGAAGAAAAGGTACGATACGCAAGCTACAGAAGGAGGTTTCCACGAAGGAGACAAAGTCTGGCTGCATAACCCAAGAAGACAAAAGGGTTTTTCTCCAAAGTTGCAGAAAGCTTGGGACGGTCCGTACCTTGTAAATAAAAGAATCAACGACGTCATTTATCGCATCACCAAGATCCCAAACGGAAAGCCGAAGGTGGTACACCGTAATCGATTAGCGCCATTCGAGGGTGACCACGATGAGGAAATAAGACAACTCCAAGAAGTAGCCGATCCTGCTTTTGTAGAGTTCATGGATGCTTATGGTGGTACCGGAAAAGCAAGATACGGCGTCACCACGGAGAAACGACAAGATCTGCTCACCGCGCCGGAGGAATACTCACTGGCAATAAACATCCCTGCCAGCATAACCGATGCGCGTGGATTGCCATCTCTGTTAATAAAGAAGAGTGGCGCACGAAGTTTGGAAAACCAGTTACCAGTACCAGGTAAAGCTTTGAAGGTACAAGATGGCACCCGTTACAATTTCCACCTAGTGACGAGAAATACCTTCGACGAAAGACCAGCGTACGAGAATGTCTGGGAAGCTTTACTAAACTTGAGAGAGCATGTGCTTGAACTGAACGTGCATAGGCTAGCCATGCCCAAGATTGAATGTATGCATTTAGATTGGCGAATAATCCGTAACATGGTAGAAGTAATCTTCCGAGACACCGAAGTGCAGGTACTTATCTGCGGTCATTCCCAGGAGGCACAGTAACGGAGAAGACGGTCGCATGTTACTTCCATGCAACTGGAAAATGTAACAAGGGAACCAGTTGCCGATACAGTCATCTCGTCTCAGTTTCTTAGTTAGTTCCAGGAGGAACTGTCTCTTAAGGAGGGGGCAATGTTACGCGAGTGCCCCAGCGAAATTCCTGTATGAGACGCTTATGACGTAATCGAGCATTTCAAGATTACCTGCCCTACGTCCCTTCTCATGCCCCTCCACGCTACTAGCCGACGAAAACATTCCAGAGACTTCGAGAGACCGCCTATCTCTTACCCCTCCCATTCGCCTAGAGAAATCTAGTCTATTTAGCGCCTCCACCAGAAAGACTAGAACATTCCAGAGACCTACATTTCTGATATAAATAGCATCGCCGCACAGGGCGAAGTGAACAGTTAACAGTGAACAGTCAACAATAATCAGATAGTTGAGACGTAGTCGCATAGATGGACACTGTGGTGCTTTACTAAAGACAAACCGATCAATAAAGTGTTAAACAGTGACGTTCATATAAATTAGTGTAGTTAGTTAGTTAAGTGTTTAATATAAATTAGTAAATTAAGGACCGTACATATAAATCTGTAAATATAAATTAATTAGTTGTAAATATAAATTAAAATAAACGTTACATTATCCTCACGAAAAGATATAACCTGAGGTAAATTATGTTATTATAGATATCGCTGAATAATCATGATCATTTTAACGCTCATGAGGTTTTGGAAAATATTTTCCAAAAACAGTAACCGTTCAACTAAGAAGCAACAAACACTTTCCCGGCTATACATCCCGACGGCAATTGAATCACACTTCAAATTCGAAAGGAGCTGCTATATCTACAAGATATTTAGCACCAACCATTCTGGTTAGCTATAAGAAGGGACAACATAACTTGTTAACCAATTCCGGCGTATTTGCGCCTCACTAGTACAAGGTAGATAAACCAACCCCGTTTGACTTTGAAGTCTATCGGTGCCTATAGCACGGAAAGTAGTGTTGCTTCTTAGTTGAATGGTCACTGTTTTTGAAAAATATTCCACAAAACTCGTAAAGCGTTACAATAATTATAATTATCTTAGTTAAATACGACATTAATACAGGAAACTGTGATAATACTCTGCTGTTATTTCCACTTCTCCTTAAAATTTCTATGATACTGCATCAGACGCAATATAATAATTTTCTTGTAACTAATGTGATATTATCGTCATGAGAAATAAATTTCTTCTCCCACTACTGAGAATCTTCCCGTAATTATTGATTAAAATCTATTTCACAATAGAGATATAACATACTGTGACTTCTTTCTTATTCATTTAAACAGTTTTCAACGTGGGATAAAGTTACACGTTAACTATGGCTAATCATTACTGGTTTATTGAGAAAACGCCTACACACTATAATAAACTCAATTCATATACACACTACTTAATGTCTACTAACTCATCTACCCTCGGTATTATAATTGTCCTAATTCATCTTTTTTCACTCAAATATTGTACTATTTATATACCTACACCAATTCACTATCTGCTCAATCACTGTTTACTGAAACTGTTCACCGATTCACTGTATACTGGAAAACTGTTCGATTCACTTAAAAACCCGCGTATAGTCCTGCGCAACTCTAGAACCTTCTTGAATTCACCATCCGTGCGGTTGCGGAACTTCCTGAACAGTCGGTAAATTTAGATGATGGTAACCAATGTGGGGTGACTATTCGATTCAGTTTATTAATTGAATAAATTTAATTCATCTGTATATTCATTTCTCATGCAGCTAAAATATTAGCCATATTCTATTTGAATTTTTTTTGTGTTTTAATGAGATAAACTGCATTGCAATGAGAACATTTGTTCTTATACACTGTTATTTATAAGATGCAATATGGGGATTTCTGTCCAAAATTGTTGAAAGCGAACCAACTTTTTCACCAGATAGCGTTCTTGAAAAAAATAGCTGAATAGGATGGGACGTTGAAAAATGAGTTCAAATGTTTTTCCAATTTTCTTGAATTCGCTCTGGTTTATCAAAAAATTGACAGTTGTGTTTGAAAAAGTCGAACTCTATTTTCAAACAACTCTTAAAACATCAAACTGTATGGGAGATAGCTAAACGGGTAGAAGGACAGGAAGTTTAAAAGTTGAACAAGTATGGTGGTTCGATTCTACGCGGTGGTGAAATTCTTTTCTCTCTGGGTCAGTTTTTCTTCCATAATACCCATGTCGCATCTTATAAATAACACAGTGTATACATCGTATGTTTAAGGCGAAGTTAATTTCCATCAAGCATTAGTTGAAGAGGCTGCAATATTTTTGTGAGTGGAATAGTATTCCTCAATCTGTTGAATTCTCAATTTCAGTTGAAACTTGGAACAATTTGGAACAACAACAAAACTGTTGTACCAAACAGCATTGTTGATAATTATTGAGTTGGTTTTTTTATTATCAGCACTCCTATTATTGTCCAACTGAGTGTCATTCGAGAGTGTCTGGAATGGATGTCATTCAATATTTTGGATAATATAGACACAACTACTACCGAGTGAGCAAGTATCATTACGAAGTCATGAACTATTTAAATACCATATAAAGAAAAACTCCTAACATTCCAAGTTCTTTTTCATTCGATCTGATGCATTTAAAACAGTTACAGAAAATGAGGGAGAGGCGTTCGTTATACTCTATGCCCAAAATTGCGCAGAGCAGTAAGTGGAAGAAAAACTTATAATTCTTGTAACATCAAGCACCCTAACAAATCCAAGCAGCTTTTTCAATTATAGCCGATAAATGAACTCATTTGAAAGAATCTTCATCAATTGTGAGATGGAAACATCCTATTTTTAAGGGTAAAATCACACAACTTCCACTCATAATCAACACTTCCATACAAAACTTCCCACATCGATCACAAATAGTTTTTAATAGAAATATGTAGATACAAAAAGTCAATTTATCTGAGACAAATAGTGCAAAAAACCAGAGTCCCACTGCCAAATGAAGGAAGACAAGTTATAGTGAACCGTTTAAGAATTGGACACTTAACAAAGAAACCGCACCTTTATGTCAAACATATCAGAGTCAACTCACAGTAAAACATCTGTTACTCGAATGTCTGTGATAAAATAAACAAAGAGACACTACATTCAAGGAAACACTTCCAAATCAATTCTCTCCTCAACTGGAAACGAAGTGCTATGATATCTCAATAATATTTATAAACTCAACATGAAAAATAAAATTTTTGTAATTATAAATATTTCACACTATTTTGTATGACATGCTTATAATAGCCCTTCAAGGAGTGATGTTTGTTTAAATAAAAAATGAATAACCTATTAATTTCATAAAAAAGATAAGCCTGAAGAAGTGGAGGTTCTATGTCAGGATATGGAAATAAAGTGGATCGGTTAAGAACTAATTGATAGCATTTTTTTTTTATTCTCTCATATGTGTAATATCTCAAATTTAACGGTTTTGTATCTCATGATATCAGTTTCGTGTTGAATTGTTAAGATGCAAATATTGTATACTATGAGAAATGATAATATGAGAATGAAATGAAAAGCCTTACGCAAATCTTGTAGGAAATGATCTAAAAGAAACTTAATGAATGAACATACATACTAAAAACACTGTAAAAAGAATAGATATCAAATTGAATCAAACAATCTTATTTATAATTGAGTATTTAAGTAGAGGAAGTACAAGATTTTTTCATCCTAGTAAACAGCAAGCGGGCGACTACCCTGTGCTTTATTGGAACGCCTTTAATGCGATAATTACAGTCTAGCAGTGTCGAACATGGTTAGTAATTAGATGGGTTACTATACCAAGGAAGACCGTCGTATGGGACCTGTACAGCCAGCAGTGAAGTAGCATATCACAGCAGAGTATACCAATGAGAACGAGGTATAATGTAGATATGCAGTCTTTCGTAGGAGACGTAAAATCGAGGTACCAAGTCCATAGATGTTCTCATTAAAGAACGTTACCACTGGTTGGAGTACAATTGGGTTTGCCAAAATATCCGGTTAGGGGTAGTGTGCTCCCGGCGTCGGTAATTAGCATCAGTCGCAGGGATAGACCAACGCTGAATAAACAAATAGAAAAAAGCTATTTTTATGTAACTCATCGAATGAATAACAGTTATGGTCTAAAAAGCAGAATAACAGAATGACAAAGGTATATAATGCTCAAACTACTATAAATGCAAAATCATAGCACAAATTTTTTGCTATGTGTGATATAAAAAACCTTCGACTTTTAGGCTTTAATCCACAAAAAACATACACATAAGTATCAACTTGACAGTATGTATGAATGTGACAATGTAACAATCCAAAAACAATAGTAAGGGCGAATATTATACACACTACGAGAATTAAAATAGTAAGGGAGACTCATATCAATAATATGACATTCTCCCCAGGTTTATTGAAGTTCATAGCAACTTAAATACTCCGGAGGATATCGCTCTCTAGCAGAACGACGGACTGTAGGTACTTCTGGTTCAGTATTACTTGGAAGATTTTCAGTTTTCTCAATTTCAGAAGATTCTTCTCGTGCCTGAAAGTCTGTAGAAACCTTGTCTTCAGATGGGGAGTTAACTGTCGTTTTTAGTTCCTCTGAATCCATATTAACGTTGGCGTCTGATGATAAAGTTATATCTCCACAAGGTGCTAAGTGTTTCAGTGACATAGTTGATTCTTTTCCATCTTGGTGACGAATTAGAGCATATTCTGGATTTGCCTCCAATAGTTCAAATTCTTCCACTAAGGGATCGTATTTGCTGTGACGAATGAACTTCTTCAAAAATATAGATGTGGATGGCTTCAACCAAGTTGGTAACGATGTTCCATAGGATGATCGACGAAGATGATTGAACATACGTTCATGGGGTGTACAATTTGTTTCAGTGCACAACAGAGATCGAATGGAATGGAGTGCATCTGGAAGAGCTTCTTCCCATTTTTGTGTTCCTAAGCCTTTACTTTTAAGAGCTAAACTTATACTTCTCCATATAATTCCATTGTACCTTTCGATTTGTCCATTTCCTTCAGGGTTATATGGTGTTGTTCGACTGGTTGCAACTCCTTTAGAATGAAGGAAATTAACTAAGTCATTGGATAAAAACTGTGATCCTCGATCCGAATGAATGTAAGCAGGCATTCCAAAAACTGAAAATAATTCCACGAGACAATTTATAACAGATGCAGTAGTGATATCCTTGCAAGGGTATGCAAATGGAAATCTGGAGTATTCATCAACAACTGTCAAGAGATATTTGTTTTTAGTGCAGCTGGGCAATGGTCCTTTGAAATCAATGTTTAGACGTTCTAAAGGTGAAGTTGCTTTAATCAAATGCGAATTCTTGAGTTTGAGAAATCTTGGCTTCAGTTCGGCACAAACAGGACAAGACAAAATCATTTTCTTGACATGACATGACATGAAAATGGAAGATTTCGATGACGTACAAGATGGTACATTCTTGTGATGCCTGGATGACAGAGTAACTGGTGTAAATCGAATAATTTATTACTACTTGTGGTTCCACAAATTCGAGAGAAGGCATCAGCTGCTTCATTGGATCGTCCAGGACGGTAAACGATATCGTAGCTGAAACACGATAGTTCCAACTTCCATCTTTGAATCTTTTCGTTTTTAATTTTACTAGAATGCTTTCTGTGAAACATGAACGAGACAGCCTCTTGATCTGTGATGATTTTGAAATGTCTTCCTATCAAAAAATATTTCCATTTTCTTATGGACTCTATGATAGCATAAGCTTCTTTCTCTACAGAAGAATGTGCCTTTTCTGATCCTGAAAAAGTTCTTGAATGGAATGCTACAGGTCGCCCTCCTTGGTTCAGTGTAGCAGCTAAAGCAATGTCTGACGCATCTGTTTCAATGACCAAAGGTTCATCACCAGAGACTGTCCACAAAAGAGCTTTTGCAATATCGTCTTTCAATTCATTGAACATTTTGGCAGCATCAGCTGGTACGGGAAATGACTTACAGTCAATAAGTCTTCTGATTTTATCAGAATATTTTGGGATCCACCTGGAGTAGTGGGCAAACATTCCAATTATTCGTCGTAGAGAAGAACTATCTTGTGGCACAGGCAACTTCAAGAGTGGTTCCAATCTACTAGGGTCAGGTTTCAAAGTACTATTTTCTATCACATACCCTAGAAGACATATAGATTTTTGTGAAAATTTAGACTTATTTTCATTAATTGTAAGCTGATATTTGTCGATGACGGACATAAACTTCCTGAGATTTACATCATGTGTCGACCGATCTTCGCCGCATATAGTTATGTCATCTAAATAGGTGAATACCCCTTTTAAATTCTCATCTGATATTATTTTATCAAGGGTTCTTTGAAAACAGGCTACTCCATTAGTAACGCCGAACGGAATCCGACGAAATTGATACAGTCGACCACATGCTTCGAAAGCTGTGTAAAATTTTTCGCTGTCTGCAATAGGGATTTGGTGGTAAGCAATTGGCAATTGGCAATTTTAGCAACCAGATCCTCAATATTCGGAACAGGATACGCGTCCAACAAGGTGAACTTATTGATGGTCTGCGAATAATCTATGACCATTCTCTTTCTGTGACGTTCATTCTTCGTTACCAAAACTTGTGCTCTCCAAGGTGACATACTTTCTTCAATTATACCCTCTTTCAGCAGAGTTTTGATTACGTTTGTGATAAATTTTTCATCTTCTTCCGAATGTCGTCGAGGTTTGCAAGCTATGGGTTCACAATTTTTGGTAAGATTGCCGAAAAGAAGTGGAGGAGCGACTTTCGCTTCAGTGAGGCAGCATATAGAGAGAGGAGGTTTGCTTCCACCAAAACTGATGTCAAGTTTGGAGTGCTGCTTCATAATATCGTGACCAATTATTAAAAAAGTGCACAATTTTGGTAGAAGAGATACTTTGAAATTTGTATAAACATTCCCAAGAATTCCCAAGTCTATATAGCAGTAACCATTTACTGATGAAGACAGAGAAACTGAAGCCATTGAAACTTTTCCCGTGCTGGGATGTATGTTGAATTTACGCTCCCTAGCGAAAGTATAGTTTAGATAACTATCAGAGCTGCCCGTGTCTATCAGGGAAGTAGCGTGCATGTTGTTTATTTTAACATTAACAAGACTTTTTGATAAACTGAGAGGATGGTTTGTAGAAGCAATAATGTGGTCCGAAGTTGTAGTTTCAGCTGAACAATGGGAATGGTTAGACGAGGTGGAAGCCATTAGGGTGGAAGCTGAAGTTGATTTATTTTCTTTTGCCAGTTTTAACTTCATACAAACCATAGGAAAATGTCCCAACCTCTTACAGTACTGACAGATCTTGTCCCGCGCTGGGCATACGGTGCGAGGATGCTTGTTTCTGCCACAGAAATAACATTTTTGTGCGGTAGCAGCATTAAAAAAAAATATTTTCGACATGATTCATTACTTCGGAATGGTTCGGATGTTCTCCAGCAGTATTGGAAGAAGATGTTGCATTGACGCAAGACTGATATGATGAAAAATTGTAAGATTCTGAATATTTTTGTGCACTTTTCAACGATCTTGATTGAGAAACTGCCTGGTCTAGTGTGAGAGTACTATTCTCCAAAAGTCGTTGACGGATATGAGGTGTTACTAAACCTCTGATGAAGGTGTCTCTTATGAAGTCATTTCTGTTTTCTTCAGCAGTTACTGCTTTAAAATTGCATTCTTTACTCAGTATCTTAAGGGACTGTAAATACTGATCTATCGACTCACCATTTTCTTGTTTCCTCGTAGCAAGAATATGTCTAGCATATATTTCATTCACAGGTTTGCTATACGCATTTTCTAGTGTTTTGATAGCATCTTCGTAGGTCGTGCATTCACAGATGAGTTCAAAAATTGTTCGAGATATGTAGTTGATAAGAAGTTTAAGTTTGTCGTGATTTTCCGGCTTTGTACTCTCCAGAAAATTTTTGAAAGTCGTATACCAGTGTTTCCATTCCTTGGAAGCGTTAGTGTTATTGGCATTCACGTCGAATTTCTCTGGACGTAAAAACTTATCCATTTGTAATTCTTCAGTAGTTTTGTAGATTAAATTGTAATATAAAAAACCTTCGACTTTTAGGCTTTAATCCACAAAAAACATACACATAAGTATCAACTTGACAGTATATATGAATGTGACAATGTAACAATCCAAAAACAATGGTAAGGGCGAATATTATACACACTACGAGAATTTAAATAGTAAGGGAGACTCATATCAATTATATGACACTATGCTTCTTGGGAAGACTCCTCATATGGTGTGTATGAATATTGGTGCTTTGAAAATCTCTTAATTTCCAACTGCACATACACACACAAACACAACAAACAATACACCATTCTAGAATGACGTCACTAACAGGTCGATTATATTGTCTTGGAAGGCACATGTCACATTCTTGATTCTTCAGTTGTCCTTCACAATAATATGACCTACCTGTCAACGTCAAGAATGGTCTATATTTCAATTATCCTAGCCTATTATATTTGAAATGAAAAAACGTTCTTTCAACTCGCTTGGAGTGATGAGTCCTATTAACTAATGAAGGAATTACAAGAAAAATGTAATAGATGTGAACGGTTGACCCATGGAGGTTAATGAATACAAAAAAAACATACCTCCGAAATAAGCAATGGTTGTCAGCACAGGTGCTGCTAGGAACTGTTTCAAGCGCTACTCGTTGATGTTTCAGTGATTATGGTTATTTGGCTATGTAGGTTCTCATTTGGGTAATATGTCACTGGAAAATGATTCCGAAATTTGAGTAATTTCTCCAGTAATTTAGTCAGAATTTAGTCCAAAAAATCGTACTTTGTCATTATTAATTGATGCTCGCGATAAATATTTCCGCTTAAGACTGTGAAAGTTACTATCTCAAACTGAATGAAAGTCTGTTTCATAAGTTAACCTGCACACTGAAGATAATACTAAAATAAATCATGAATTTAACTTTGGCAAGCTTATCTGGAGTCGTGAAAGAAATTTAGTCGAAAACATTCGATATTGCCAAGTTTAGCTATGGAAAAGCTATGGTGCTGAGTATGTAGTGATAATAATATGATAGAACGTTAATTCTTCAATGTGCCTGTTTTCTTGGATTTTGTCGATTGACATATTTTTCCCAATTGATGGATATTAAAACATGAAAACTTTTCCAAATTTGTTATGAACTTCTTCAAGTTCTGGAAGCATTGTGTGAAAATACTAATCACCACACCCTCCGAATTACATAATTGGTGATTTTAATCGACAGCTGATTCCTAATTGGCAAGCGCATGCTTGTGTTCTCCCCTCTAACTCCGTTAATTGACTGAGATTGATTTATCCAGCGGCATTGGTATTGTCAGTTTCCATTGTTTTACTCCATGAAATAGGTACAGTACGCCATTGGTACGTTTATGACAGATAATATGCGTCACGTTTCCTTGCCTCTTACTGATGCCCTGTAGCTTCAGATAAACTTGCCAAACTATACGATTGACACGATAGTTTTAGCTGTGTTGTCAAGTGGTGTTCATTTTCTTTGAGTGGGATAAGGATAAGGTAAACTGTTTGTTTACTTCCGGAAATCAATCTGATAATTGACGACTTTACTGACAGTTGGCGATAAAAATAATTAACATCCTCGGAATGTTATGTTTATTCTAGATTTTCTTTTTAAACATACTGCGTCAACCACTAGAGCTATTGGCAGTTCAGTACATATCAGTAACATTATGATTATAAATTGTACATGTTATTGGCTTTAAAGAATTGTTGATTTGATCTCCGAGAGCAAACTGGGGACATTCTAGGATAATGGATATATTTTCATTACATTGGGAACATTGAGGTGGGTCTTCTTTATTTAGTATAAATTTGTGCGTTGAGGCTGTGTGTCGAATCCTCAATCGGGCAGCTTTTATTCAGCTCTTGTAGTCGGTAGGAAGGGGGTTTCTCTCACATTTGTCACTATTTAATGCATTTTGTTATGGTTATGAAGGTTCCATTTATGTTGCCACTCATCTACAACAAAGCTCCTGAAAGTTGCTTTGTGGTCTTTGTGTGGTATCAGCTCCAATTTTGGGGTATGGCTGTTGCTGACTGATTCTGGAGCTGAGATATCGGCGTCTTTGTTACCCTTCATACCGGTGTGTGATGGTACCCATGAGAAGGATGTATTCCTATTATCGGACTGGAGTTTGAGAAGTTGGTTCTCGATTCTTAGAATGACTTCGTGGTTTGCACGGCACTTAGAGAGTCGGTAGATTTGTTTCATACCTTACTTTGAATTGGAGATGTTGAAACAAAGTCAATGCTTGATTACGAATCCCAGTTGAAAATGCAATTTTATTATACATATTTACTCTCTTCATTCTTCAGAGGTTATTTCTTTGTAATAAATAAAATTTTTTCGAAAGTTTTTTATTTTGAAAATACAATAACACTTTCACTACAGTTGATGCTCAAATTGATGTCCACCTTCAAACCTTCAAATAGTCGCGCGGCGCCATACGACGCCAACACAAATTTAATACCCAGTATTTATTTTTAAATTTTTTTTTAAATTGTCTCACCCAATTATTCCTTGAATAGGGTATGAAGGATGAGATACTGGAATATGAAATAATATTTTGAAGTGTTTTCAATAATAGAAGCAATAAACTAATGCGGTGCATTGAAAGGCTCCGTTTGGCGTCATGCGACTAGTCACGTAGGTATGAATTTGTCGGCGGATAATGAGTGTTTTATTGCCTAGGTAATCAGTTTTTGTCACGTTTGCTTCATCATATTATTCAATGATTTTTTGTGAATAAGGGCAATAAAAGAAGCCATTGTTGAAGATCGAATTATTTAGGCTATGCGATCGAATGTTGAAAATTTAGTTATACCTACAATTGGTACCGTAGTGGCTCAGTATTTCTTTCTGTGTTTGATTTTATTGAGAATTGCCAGTTCAAGTGAAGATACCAGTTATACCAGTGAAAGTTTCAGTGCAGAAGGAGGTAGGGATCACGACAAATAGAATTCTATTTTAGTGACGTAACCAAAAGAGAGATGAGTCATTTTTTCTATTACAAAAGACTTGTAGAATAAAGTCGATTCTAAGAAGGTGGAAGAAGACCCTTCAGATTCTGTGTCATGATACCAATTCATTACTCTCGAACGATGTGGAACGTTTTTGCTAGATAACGTGACGTCACTAAAATAGAATAGGCATGATGACTGATTTTGAAAAACTGCTCCACGATGTTTTCACGTATATACTTTATCTACAATAAATGTTATTTCTGTAAAAAAAGATGTTTTTAAAGGAAAAATTCAACTTTTAAAAACACATTTTAAATTATGCGCCAAAACGCTATAATAGTAATGGCGTCCTTCTATGACGTCATCAATTCTTAACAGTGTCAACTGTCGATAGGTTATCTATGATCTGTGTCATGTAGTAATATCGTCAAAGTCAGACTTCAAACACTTGACAGCTTGCAGGTTAAAAATTTATTTTGATACATAAACATAATTTCAAAAACGGTTTTTTGTGGTTATAAAAACAGAGATACTTGATAGTATATAACGAGAAAATATCACATGAACCAAGAAAAGCCAACAGCAACAAAGGAAATACAAAACCATAGATAATATAAAGACGACAAAACAGATGTTCGGATTTGGTTTGGGTCGGATAATGGATATCTGCGAAAGCATGACGTCACTCTCTTCTGATTGGCGTTTGAGATAAGATGGCGGATGGTTAAATTTTGTGCTTATATTTTTACTAAAATAAATGTAATCACACATGAAAATGAAAAATAAGTGATTTCTGTAGAATCTCTGCATCTTAAATAATTATATCAAATCAATATTTCGGTGATTCTTAGTGACAGTCATCATGCCTATTCTATTTGTAGTGATCCCACCACTGGTCCCAGTTGGCGAAATAAAGTCTCGCTTACTCGAACTGAACTAGAACGTTTGATAAATGATTCTGAAAGTGAATTGGAACTAGATTCAGGAAGTGATGACAGTGTTGCAGAAGATTTTATGGAATATAGTGAACATGATATAGACTCTTGCCAAGAGGATGAATGCTTCTCCAACACCTTTACCGACAGATGCTGATTATTATACAGGGTGTTTCATTGGGAAATGGGCATACGGTAAGGGTAGGTAGAGGTCGCCTAGGTGGTTCTAAAAAACCCCCATATGATGGGTCTAGCGCTCTTTATAACCGAGATACAGGGTGTTTTATACATTTATCCTATTTCTTTCGAACTTCATAACTTCCGAGTTACCCTGTATTTTATTTTGAGATTTGGTACACGTAATAACCATTACCTAGAGACTCCATCAAAAGCATCTCCAAAAAGATAGTGTAGGTCCGGCTTAATAAAATATTTCAAAACTCGTCTTTCCTAAAAACAACACCCTGTATATGGTTTTTTTTAAATTGCTCTTTATAATTGGAAAGGGTATAAAAAATCGAATCTACTTATTCCGTTTTTATTTTTCCGCAGACAATTTTACTACCAAAAATTTACCGTCAAAGTTATAATTTATGCACGTTTTGGGGGTTTACAATGGTATCGGAGAGGTTTTTTTTATTTTTTAGCTTGAAATGAAATCCATTTAATGCATCTAGAGAAGCATCCTAGGAATTCAATTGAGTTTGTATGTTTACGAGTACAGACCACTAAAAAATGTGATTACAGGGCCGTACTTAGAACATACTCACTCAGTATGTTTCGAATATTTCGAACACCCTGTATAAGAATATGTATCTGGAAACTATGCACTTCTTCATTTAGAATAACAAGAGTAAAATACGAGAAATGAATTTATACTTAAAAAAACGGAGAGATTTTTATTAATTTTATTAATTGACATGAACAGAAAACAAGAAATTCTAACAACATTGTCCAAACGAGTACTTTTAACATTTTTTTAGTAATAGGTGGTTCTAAAAAACCCCCATATGATGGGTCTAGCGCTCTTTATAACCGAGATACAGGGTGTTTTATACATTTATCCTATTTCTTTCGAACTTCATAACTTCCGAGTTACCCTGTATTTTATTTTGAGATTTGGTACACGTAATAACCATTACCTAGAGACTCCATCAAAAGCATCTCCAAAAAGATAGTGTAGGTCCGGCTTAATAAAAAATTTCAAAACTCGTCTTTCCTAAAAACAACACCCTGTATATGGTTTTTTTTAAATTGCTCTTTATAATTGGAAAGGGTATAAAAAATCGAATCTACTTATTCCGTTTTTATTTTTCCGCAGACAATTTTACTACCAAAAATTTACCGTCAAAGTTATAATTTATGCACGTTTTGGGGGTTTACAATGGTATCGGAGAGGTTTTTTTTATTTTTTAGCTTGAAATGAAATCCATTTAATGCATCTAGAGAAGCATCCTAGAAATTCAATTGAGTTTGTATGTTTACGAGTACAGACCACTAAAAAATGTGATTACAGGGCCGTACTTAGAACATACTCACTCAGTATGTTTCGAATATTTCGAACACCCTGTATAAGAATATGTATCTGGAAACTATGCACTTCTTCATTTAGAATAACAAGAGTAAAATACGAGAAATGAATTTATACTTAAAAAAACGGAGAGATTTTTATTAATTTTATTAATTGACATGAACAGAAAACAAGAAATTCTAACAACATTGTCCAAACGAGTACTTTTAACATTTTTTTAGTAATTAATGTGAAAATTTTAATAAATCGCTCAAAATTATACATAATGATTCAAAAAACGGATTCGAGTTTTTTTAATTTTTGCGTTTTCTGAGAAGATTTACCATAGTAACATATTTTTTTTTTTCACCATCGGAAAGTAGAGATTTCAACGAACAGAAACCACACCAACTTTTTGAAAAAAGCTGATATTTTGACGGGTGAATTTTCGATTGAAAATTAGGGTGTTTTTTCGATATTAATTCAAAATAAGGTGAAAAAATAAATATTTTTAATTAAATAAATTACAGCGTATTTGGGACATAAAAAGGTAAGTTTTCACAAAATTTCGTTAAAAAAAAATTTTTTGTTAAAGATAAAAATAAAAAACCAAAAACTTGTTTTTTTGAATTTTTCACATAAATTTTGAGGTTATGTGAAAAAAGTGTGAATACAAAAGTTTTAGATCTTTTTATTATCTACAACTTTTCCATTTGACTTTTTTCGATAGGACTCTTAGTTTTGCTGGAAATCGAGAAAAACCGTTTTTTACCCTTAAAAACTCACCCCCATCCCCTTCCCAACCTCAGATCGCCCGTAAATTATTTTTCCTTTCATTTTTATCATATTTCCCTCCTTTTCTAATGGGTTTCATTCTATTATAATTTTTTTTCACTTTTCATTATTTTTAAAGGCTTCTACCCTGGACTATGAAACCAAAACTGGAATATATAATATAATAACACATTTGCCCGGCTGTAAAGGACCTGTAAGAACAATTTCCACGCCATCGGCTTTTTATCCATTTTTTGATGACTACGTGATGCAATTTCTTGTGACAAACACTAATAATTTTATTACTGCTGAATTGAAAGATGAGTTTTCACGTGAAAGAGATGCCCGTTTATTAGCTAAAGGTGAAATAAAAGCGTTTTTAGCGATTTCGGTAGTCAGTGGAGTTATAAGATCACCTGATTTGAATTTATTTGATGTTGATGATATGGGCAATGATATTTTATAATACCACTATGAGTAAGCAGAGATTCCTTTTCATTATGCGATGTATTAGGTTTGATGACAAAGCAACAAGAGAAGTGAGACTACAAACTGATAAGTTAGCACCCATTCGTGATATGTTCGATTATTTGATGAATAAGAGTGCCGAGTTTATACACGGAGTGAATATCTCACAGTTGATAAACAATTGGTAGCGTTTCGTGCACATTGCAATTTTCGTCAGTATATTCCTTCCAAACATAATAAATATGGATTGAAGATATTTGCATTGGTGTATGCCAGAACTTTTTATAACCTGCTGATGGAAGTTTACTTAGAAAACCAACCAGATGGACCTTTCAAAATAAGCAACTCTGCCTCAGATGTGGTGATCCGGTTAATTACTCCTGTAAGTAAAACTGAGACCATGGATAATTGGTTTACCAGTATTCCACTTGCTAATGACTCACTGGAGAATCATAAATTAACATTAGCTGGAACACTAAAAAAGAATAATGTTAGCGCTTTAATCATATATCGGCGCCTCTGTATGAGACGTATGCGCATGAGCAGCAATTGTATGAGACGCATGCGTACGAGCAGCAATACGAATGCTGAGGGACAGACTCGAGAGAGAACTCATAGCATCGTCACGTTTTATTTTCACGTTGTTGTATAACGTTGTTGTATTCAGTGTTAACGTTTTCTAGAATTACAAATCCCCGATCGGTATCATAAAATAAAATTCCATAAGTTATGTATTAATTGCCTACGACCAGGACATGCAAGGTTTGAATGTAGATCGTCGTCTTGCAAAAAATGCGGAAACAAACACAACACCGCAATACATTCAGATAATAATCGGTCAAAAAATTATTCCCGAAAACAAAATATTGAATTCTCACCACCCTCAACCTCAAGCGGCAATAGCGCTTAAGCTGTACAAACGAAATTAGAAATAAAAATTAAACGACCTCGAAAAAACGAGTGAGGGTTATGTACCATAAACAATAATGCACACTTGTAAAAACTCGGAAAATAATCAAGAAGTATTAAATTTACACTCGTATGTTTTTGAAACGGCGGTTTTTACAAACGTTGTTTCATTATCAACAGCGATCGTATTTATTGAAGACAATCTAAAAACGTTTGTTGGCAATAGGGTATCTCAAACAAACAGAATTAACAAATTCAACGGATTTGAGTCACGTTAAAAGTGAATACAACGCCGCGGATGTGATTTCACGAGGTATAGAACCCGAGGAACTAATTAATTTCAATCAGTGGTGGTACGGACCAATCTTTTTGGTAGATAACACTCATAAAGCTAATAGTGAACCTGATATGATAGCGGAAGTACCCGAAATAAAAATCTCGACATTTGTCCCTATAGCTACGAGTAAGTATAGTCTTGAAGACTTGCAAAAATTTTCTACGTTTAACAAATTACAAAATGTTGTATGTTATGTACTCAGATTTATAAACGGTATACGAAAAATAAAATATAATTCAAAAACATTATCAGTTACGGAACTTGAGAGCGTGCATACATTAATAAAAAAATTGCACAATCTACCTCATTTTTCTCGGAAATTAAGGCCTACGCGAATCGTTACCGTTGAAACGAGATAGTCGACTTTTAAACTTACAACCATTTTAAGATAAAGAGTGGGTGGAAGACTAACTAATTCCAGCCTGGACTATGCACAAAAACATCCCATCATACTACCAGATAAGCACAGAATGGACTTGTTCAAGAAAAAAACTAGAACTCATTTTAAAGGGATTCCCAAAATTTGAAATTTTTCGCGAACGTTTAAGCCCTCAAATTAATTAAAGAAATTGGATTGAACGAAAACGGGGCGTGGTTACCTGTGACGTCACAGTGCATGTGACATACCTAACGTTTGAAACGCTGCGAGTCGAGGGCTATATGGAAATGTACTGTTTGTTTATTGCACTATATATTTTGTTTTGTAAGAAACAAAACGCTGGACTGTTAATTGAGCTGCTTCTTCATTTTATTATATACCTAATGAGTGAGAAAGAAGTGGTTAATAAGAGTACTGTTTGGTTCCCAACATTCCTAGCACATCCAAGAATGCACCAGAAAAATATATGTACATTAAAATAATGAACAGTGGAAAAGTTACTAAATCCTGTAGTAATAGCGCGATTTTTTTACTGTCAAAAACGCTTAGTTAAAAGTCATGTCACAGTTTTTACAAACTAAAGCACAGTAATTTGTCATTACGCTCAGAAAATAGAACCCCTGGAGGAAGTCAAGTAGAGGAGGAAATCAATGGATATCACACGAATGGAGTCTATAGGTATCTCGGAAAATAAGGGTTCAGGCTTGCATTAAGGCTTATGTACGTTCCAAGGCGATTCAATGCGGAGGCGAAAAATGGCTAAAAAAGGAAAATGAAGAAATCGCGTTTGGAAAAATACGAAAACCCATCAACGAAGAGTTTTCAATATCCACTAGAGGTTCTTCTTTTACATCAACTTCGTCAGATTTAAGCTTGCCAGATCCGAATAACTTATTTTATTCAGGCATTTATAGGTCAGAAGAAATACAATATTGAACATTTTAATTGATACAAAAAAAATCCAAAGCTTTATCTAGGAGTTCCGAATAATTCATTATTTGTTGTGAACTTGTTAACTAACAAATGCGAGCTAGACAAGCTTGATATCTTTTTAACATTGAAAAATATCAAACTGAATTTACCATATGGGATATTAGCAGACGATTTTGGGATGCCACTTTCCAGAGTATGTTGGATTATACAAAAAAGTATTAGCCATCATGCATTGGATGCTCCTCTCTGGAGTTGAAAACTTCATATTACCTACAAAGGGAGATATGAAAATGTACAATGTATTATAGATTGTTATGAAATTTCAATTCAAAAACCAAGTGTAAACTCTTTGTTTTTATTAAAGTTGTTCATCACCATAACGATATCGGGTTCAGGTAAATTTCCAAAATCTGCTTAATAAATCCGGTGTCTAAATACTGAATACATCTTCAATAGCAAAAAACACTAACTATTTGAAATTTGAAGATATTGCAGCTGGAACCAACTTTCTCATGTAAAACGCAGCGGTGTAATGCCGAATATCATACCCCGACATGCAATGTGACGTTACAGTACACTCTGCCGCTTTTTAAGGACTCCATTTTTAACCTTTAATATCTAAGTAATGGAGAATACGTCTCGAATATTGGCCAATTAACGGAAAAAATCAAGTGAAGGGAATGGGAAACTTACCCAGATCTCGAGTGACACAACTCGAACGAGTCTTCGCGCAATGTTGAGTAGATTACGCAGGGCCTATTTTGGTCAAGGATGGAACGTTACGCAATTCGAAGGTAGTCAAAACCTATATTTGCATATTTGTGTGCTTTGCAGTCAAAGCCGTTCACATAGAATTAGTTGAGGATCTGTCAACAAATAGTTTTTTAAACGCCCTTGAAAGATTTATCTCACGACGAGGTAAAACAAATGACATTTTTTCAGATAACGGTAAAAATTTTGTGGGTGCGAATAATTATTTTGTTGAATTAAATAATCTTATTTCTGATTCAAACCATAATGATAACGTAACTTATTTTTTGGCTGAAGAGAAAATAAATTGGCACTTTATTCCAGCAAATACACCACACATGGGGGGATTATGGGAATCGGCTGTAAAATCAACCAAATTCCACTTACGTAAAGTTTTTAGAAATTCTTCAGTTTCTTATGAAGAATTATATACGCTATTGACACAGATTGAAGCATGTCTTAACTCCCGACCTCTTACACCCCTCTCAAATGATCCTAGCGACCTATTACCATTGACACCATCCCATTTCCTAATAGGAGATTCCTCAAAAACTATTCTTCAAGTGAATTTGACTGGTCGTGAGGAAAATACATTGTCTCGCTATAATAGACTACAGCAGCTTCTGCAACAGTTCTGGAGACGCTGGTCCCGTGACTACTTGACCAAACTACAATCTCTAAACAAATGGAAAAATGATGTGACTAACAGTGTTAAGGTCGACTCGTTAGTAATATTGAAGGATGATATTACACCACCCTTGCATTGGCCCATGGCTCGTGTAACAGACCTAAATCCGGGATCCGACGGTGTCATCAGAGTGGTATCAGTGAAAACATCCTCTGGAAAAATACTCAAGAGATCCATTGCAAAAATTTGTGTTGTGCCAGTTATAGACTAACTTCTACTTTATTGTTTGAAAATGTTCACCTTATGTTCAATTTATTTACGTTAGATGGACTATTAATAATTTTATTTTGAAAAAGACTTTTCAACGCGGGCGGCTATGTTAGCGCTTTAATCATATATCGGCGCATCTGTATCAGACGTATGCGCATGAGCAGAAATTGTATGAGACGTATGCGCAAGATCAGCAATTGTATGAGACGCATACGTACGAGCAGCAATACGAATGCTGAGGGACATACTCGAGAGAGAACTCATAACATCAAGTCACGTTTTATTTGCACGTTGTTGTATAACAGTATATTGAAGTTTGTTAATGAAGTATTTTAGTTGTAATTAGTGAATCATCACTTTGGTCCTTTGAAGAAGTCAAGAACACGTAACAAATAAAATACAAATTCCTTTCGAATTCCAGCCTAATAAAACACGCATTGAAAAAAAAGCACTTTATTTGGATTTACGGAAACCATTACAATGATGTATGTCCCCTAAAAAAGAAAATCGGTCATACTAATTTCAACTCTACATAGAGATACTGCAATCGATAAAGATTCGGGAGATGCTCAGAAAGCAGAACAATTGACATTTTATAATAGCACGAAAGATTCCGAAATATTCGATTTTTTTTCTTCTTCTTACGTGGATACAGTAATGAATATCTGATAAAATGGTGGTAAGTCGGTGCTATATGGAGGAAACGGTGAAAAAAGGGTTTTTATAAATTATTGTGAAGAGTCTGCTCTAGAAGAAATTAATTATTCCCACAAGATCAATTTCAATAATATTTTTGAGATCCGACCAATTTTCATTTTTATAGAATACAGCGGTGACATCAGCAAAAGTTACAATATCTCCTTTGGTGTCTTGAAAAAATATATCAAGGTATGAGTTGAAGGGGATTATGCCTAGGTCTCTTCTTTGGGTTACTCCATATTTCACAGCTTTAAATTTACTATGAGTTTCACTTATACTCACACACTGCCTTTTATCAAAGGACAATCAAGAATCGTAGCAAGCGGTCCAAACTTTCATTCTTTGACTTTTTTTTTGCGTTACAGAATGTGGTTCGGGGGGTTTGGCTCAATTGCTTGACCTGTGTGGATAAGGATTGATTAAAAAAAAGCCCCAAATCCTGCGGTTAAGTGGCCGCCGAAGGAATGGATGGCCGTGGGCCACTCGGTTTTCAGACCACTAACCTCAGGGCAGCTGGCGCATCCTGTTGCATATAGCCTCACTCAGTCATGCGGGGCTCTGATTGGGCGGACCTACATTACCTAGCTGCTGGTGGAAACAATATGGACCAAAACAGCAGGAAAAGATCAGAGGAGGACAAGGACTCCTCTAAAGAAAATCAAGTCGTTACAGGAATGGGCTGTAACGACGCAAGTTGTCAGGAGACAGTAGTTGAAAACTGTGCTCCAAAGGCAAAAAAGCAAGGAGGAAAGGACTCCTTGGAAAAGGGTGAGGCAACCAGCATGAACCATGCTCAAAAAACTATCTGGTGTCTAAAGAAAAGTACTCATCAGGAAGAAGCAGAAGTCAGCCGTTACATGGGTGGAACAAGACCCATACAAAGCTGGGAAAAAAAGAGTAAGGACCGACGAAATCCAGAAATAGCATGTCCAAGTCAGGCGAAGCCCTTATAATGGCAAGCTCAGGTCCGACAACGTCGGGACACTCCAATACAGGTGGAGAAGAAGGGACAGGTAGGGGTAAAAGATCTCGATCTGGAAACTTAACTTCACCTGAAATGCATGCTGCAAAAAAAAATGAACAGAAGCACAAGAGTGCAGACTATATCCTACAACATGCAATGCAACAGCAAAACTTAGGGTGACGGTAATCCACAGACGCCATCCAGGCAATACTTTGAATCAAAAACAGGCAAGACTGATTCAAAACCGTTCGGAGGAGACCGTGTTCAACACCCCTGGGGGGAGCGCAAACTGACTCCAATTCCAACGTACGTAGTTCTGATCTGACAGCTGTTGAATGAGAAGACCTCCCCAGGAGGCCACTGGTCCTCGTGCACGTTCGATTTACCATAGGTCCTCCCAAATACCTAGAACTTGCATCATAGTAGGATATAATATGGAGATACTGCCTTTCAATCATTTCTGTCTCGGAGACCTGACCACTGTTGAAGTAAGATTTATCTCCGATGGGGTACCGAGAGAGATTATTTCCGGATCGGTCTACCTACCAGGAGATGCTTCTGAACAACCACCATCCAGGGAAGTGAAGAAACTAGTAAGGTGATGTAGAGGCAATGGCTCGCATCCGATCATTGGGGGATATGTTAATGAACATCACAAAACCTGGGGAAGCAGAAAAACACCAACCAAGAGGAGAGTCGACTTTACTACAATGTATTATGGGAAATCATTTGGACATATTAAATGTAGGAAATAAACCTACATTTGTAACAATAAATTGGGAGGAGGTTCTAAATTACAATTACAACTACCTTTATAGCTAGTTTTGTTAAAAAATGGAATGTGACTGATGAGGTGGGTTGTTCAGACCACAGACACATAAGTTATACATTAACAGGTCTTAGCAATGAAATTGAAACTTACCGAAACCCTGGAAATGTGGGATGTGCTTACATACTCAGCACATAAAGTATCACTAATTCTCCATATCATGATATACTATTTTTGATAATTTGTACAAAAATGATATTGTGGTCGAAAATTATTTAAATTCTCTCTAGTACTTGAAGAGGTGGTGAACCGATATCCAGTTTCTCGTATCTTAATAAAATATATTAGTACTTCTTTGCGCAAATTAATTTGAGAGTGTCTTGAGCTAAATATATCGAGAAAAAACTAAATTGGAATTCATAAATTTTTGCCATTGTCACTATTAGTCGCTTTTTCATTTTTCATCACCCAATAAAATGAGTTCCAAAAATCGTGTACAAAGTTATTCATTAGAAATTTCCCAGCCCTTACCATAGTTAACTGCATAAACAAAAAAAGTTTTGAAAAAAAAGTTGTGTGGTTATGAACTTATTTAATTATAACAATAATAAAAGTACAGTGGCGTGGATGGCTTGGAAAACACAAGAATATTATTTGTTTTTCCAAATGAGACACCCTGTATATTATATCATACCCCTGTCTCACACCGTTCTAACAATATTAAATGGAAGTTTCGGTCAACATTGAATTGGAATTACAAATATAACAAACATGTTTTTACAGCTATGAATAAATGATAACTTATGAAAGTTTTTCGAAGTGTCCTTCATTATTGGAAGCGTCTATCCATATTTTGAATTGCATCAGAAATGGCTTGATTGTTTACATATGGATTGTTTATTTCTAATTGAATTCGAACTTCAATGACTTGAATTCAGTCATTATTATTTATTATTCCTTTTGGAAACCTCACAAAAAAAAATGAGTTCATTGGAGTTAGATTCGGACTGTCGAAAGGCTACACTTGGAATATGTTGTTCAAATGTTTTTTTAACATGTAGGACATTATGCAGCGCTGCCCATCCTGCATTCAAATGATATATCCTGAAGTTGAACGTTGAAAATTCTCTACAAATATATTCCAGCTTCAACTCCAGTTGAATTGAAATAATGGAATATGGGTCCAACAATTCCGTTTCTGTCTTTGATAATATTGACTTCTCAATATTTATAGTAACTTGCTCATTTTACTATATCTATCCTTCAATATCTTAAAAACGATGTGGGACATGGGTATTATACGGTATATTTTTAATATCAGAAAAAGAGCAGCTCCTAAAAAATTGGATAGTATACATTGAAAAAAAAAAAGAATGATTGTTCGTGTCCCCAAACTACTTACGCCACTCTACTTTTGTAGATGTAATAATAAAATTAGTTGATAACTGCACAACTTTCATTTGAAGAATTTTTTGTTTATGCAATTAATAATAACCATCTTAAGGGCTGGAACATTTATAATGATACCCTGTACTCCAAGTGCTGAAGTGAAAGAATTGAGTGCTCACTCTTTGAAATTATAATTAAAATCACAATCCAATCCATTTTCATACAGCTTCATGATTCATCTCTTCCAAAGTTGACGATTTTGTTTGATACTTTTCCGCAGAAACTTGGAATATAATAATTTTCGAGCATCCACAATTACTATCCACCGATATTTTTCCAACACACTTGCTACAATTCAGGCGTACTTCATTTAATATCAAATATGTTCTTCGAGATTGAGTTTTGTGAAATGAAAATATCATTTGAAATGTTTCTTGTCTTGAAAACTTTTCCCAATTTCGTTTTTTCCGGACGAATACAATCAAATCATTATTTTATTGAATGAAGAAGTACATCTTGAAAGTTGAAAACAGTGAACATAAAAAATCTTACAATAAAATAGGACTTTTAATAAATGTTGGAAATGATGTCCTCCAACCATAATACATTAGCATAGAGGCTGGGATGGAAACTTTGTCTCCATAATTTTGTAAGGGTAATCACCTCCTGAATTTTATTGAATCAATTTGAAAACACCCCCTATTATATTGTCCATTACATAGTGAATCATTCATTGATTCAAAATATTCTTGAAAGCTATCTCTGAGCAACTGAATTCGTAGCGCAACAAAATCGAATACATTTTTGAACATGATTTCTGTTAGACTATTGAACAAGTTGCATCATTTGCTAAGAGGCTCCACAACGAACAATAATAGACATTTTCATTTTAAAAACAAACATACCTACTTCAGTAGCAATTTATTGTAGTTTTGAATGAATATTTTAAAATCACCAACGAATTAACTTCTCGATCCAACTAACTATTTTTTCTGTCTATTTTTGAAGACGATAACAGTCCTATTCTCAATATCAGAGACCTTCTCTGTATTTTTAAGCATTTATTAAGTGAAATTCCTGAATTTTTTTTGGAGAGAGACCTCTAGAGCAGTTCCGTGGAAAATGAAAAAAATTTGTTGAGTGGTGTACATTACAGTACATTCCACTGATTTTACCCCAGCCCAGAGTAGGTAATTTCATGCTTGAGAAAATTATATTTATTAGAGTTTATGCAAAAATAACGAATTGGAGAAGCCAATTACATGTTAACCCACATTTTTTTCCCTCAGTTGGTAGATATTTAAATATTATTTACATTTCAATGTCAGTTGAAATTAAAAATTAGGTGTTTTAGAGCAGTCACTAACAGTAAAACCTATAGCAGGGAACTCACTACTTTAATCAGAGCAAGGCTTTGAAATCTACCCATTGTACCGTGTGTCTGATTAAGAGAGGTAACCGGCTGTATCTGAGAAACTATCGTACAGCGTGAAGACAAAATCTATATTATGAACCTACATACTGTTCTGATAACCAGAACAATGTGTTAGATAAACAAATATAGTGGGTAGTGAGTTTTTTTTGACAAGATATGTCGAATGAGTTTTTCGCCATTTTTGAATCACTCATTTGCGAGCTGTTGATTGAAATATAGTCAATAGAGTAAACTAGTATCAAACAGTCCACATTGAATTTACGTACCGGGTGGCCAACTAAGAACGACCGTCGGCCATATCTCAGAACAGCCTGGAAATTATTTTCAGAATTGTAGGTCCACCACGAGAGGGCGTGGAATAAGAATTGTCTTCAAAATTCACATCATTAAGGAGCATATTAAACATTATAATCAGATTTCTCGACAATTTCTGCATACTTTTGATATAACAAGTTCAAGTCTATCTCTTCAAATAAGGCGCGGGGGAGAGTGAGAACCTTGTTACGGAAAAACACCTGTTATTCCGGTTCTGCTAGACCGATTTCAATAAACTTGATGTTGTTTAAAAGAGCTTTTGTTGATCAATCGGAAATTTGTGAATATGGAGCAATCTGATTGATAACATGAATGCCAAAGGGCGCAGTTTTATATTTTTCAAATAATGTGTTTTCCCGTAACAATTTTGGATGGAAGTATACAAATTGAAGTGGGTCGTTGAAAAAAAGACTAAATTAGTAATAAAAACCGCAAAGCGATATCTCTTCCGTATCTTGAGATATCGTATTGTAACACTGGTTCTCTCCTTAAGAGACAGATCCCGGCTAGAGACTCTCTCAAGGGTGGATCGACTCCATGTTGATGCCACACTAGGTATGCCAGAGGGTTGACAGACTATAAGAACTTAAGGGCGCCACTACCTTTTTAGACGTCGACAAAAAATAATCTAATTTCAAGAAAAAGAACTAAGGTGAGGAAGGTAGAAACACCTTGTAGAATTAACTGAAATTTAAAAATAAAACTATGACGGCAAGCGGTAAAATCGAAATTATTTCGTCAAATCGAAGCAGGTCGATAGACATGTTACAGTATGAAACAGGTAAATGGCGACAATTGTTCTTCCAACGAAAAGGCTGGTTAACGTTAACAGAAATTATTAAATTAAGCCTGAATGAAAAGACCTGACATCGGTCTACAGTAATTTGAACTGTTATCATACTTATGTTATGGTTGCCACTACCACTAGATCACCTAAATGTAATGCTACTAATAATAAGTACGAATTCTGAAATGATGTAATAAATCGAAAAATTAAAGCTTTCAACGAATAGGTACGAAATAGTTACGTGATTAGTGCCGCCCTAGATGTTCGAAATGTCGTCCATCATTTCAAATACATGAAATCAATCGCTGACGGGTAGAGAAACCAACATATGCTCCACACTTTAAAATTTTAACTGTCAAATACGCCCTCTAGCAGTGGACTTACAATTCTTGAAATAATTTCCAGGCTTTTCTTGAGGCCACTTTTGTCATATAATTTTTTTTCCCAAGCCTGTGGTATAATCCACTCCTGAGATATGGCCGACGGCCGTTCTAAGTTGGCCACCCGGTACTCTTCTTCGTGTCTAAGCACATAAAAGAAACGTTGTATTTTCAAGTTCCCAACTTCACTGCTAAAGGGCTCAGTTCACAATAATATTACAAATCATCATCTTTGATAATAAATGTACCGTTATAGTACAAAAAATTGTTATAAATTTTGTCCACTCTATGGATTTTGGCACATTCGATGCTTAATATCATATTATCGCTCCAGCAATTGTTTTGTTCCGCTTTTTTTTGGAAATCCTTTGGAAGGAATGTTTATATTTCTCAATTAATAATCATGCAGATATTCAATCTCTGCGTAGAAGTCAGCAGCTTCTATTTGCAGGTCTGGTGTTTGATTTGACCACAAAGATAAAAATCTGACAAAGTAAGGTCTGGTGATCTTGGCGTCTGGTGTCTACATCTGGCCATCCGGCCTCGACTCTCGACGGTACTTCTACTAAGTGACTGGCCTGGGTTTTTCAACTTTATTGTGACATCACGGGTATTGTCCGAATTCACTGATGTCTTAGCAAGTTTTCCTAATTTTCACTTGATTTCAATATTTTTTTTTTATCATTTAATGCTCTGACTCGCGCAGTTCAGAACATTCACCCAACATTGATAACAATTTACGGCAGCCCTCTCCGATTAGTGGCTTCTTGTAATCGCCACAAAATTCTTAAAATCCCTTCGCAACCGTTAATTTATCCTCAATGACACAGAAGCTCTGTGATATTTTGTAAGCAACGGCCGTTGTCACACTCCAGATATGTTATATGCACAGGCATTACTAGTGAGTGCCTCACAAAACTTTTTTGTTTTTGGAAATGAGATGCAATGAATAAGCACTGTAGTATACAAGGAAAAGTTACACATTTGTGGAATTACTCTAGACACTGTGTTATCCAACCGCATGGAAATACTTATAATTTTTTTTCTAATGCCTATAATAATGTATTTTTTGATATCGTTTTTGCATTGTATCCAAACATCACTTGCAGATTGCCCTAAACAACTGTCGACACAATCTCTTTTGTCATTCCAGACCACTTCATACACGCATCTTTTTCAATTTCATAGACACTCATTTACTCCAGAGAGTTTTATCTAGCTCGCGCCAAATTCATGAAACTTTCCAAAGTACCAATATGCACAAAAATTTGTCGGTGGGAGTTTTTGGATATGGGGAATCATAATTTTGTCCCTTTAACAATATACTGAGATGGACAAAAAAGATATATTTTTCTTTGAAAAATCAACAATAATTGGAAAAATATATTGAGGTGTATTACTTTCCATCTCTATATAGCAGTTATAATAGCACAATTGACAGAAACTCCTATGCTCTCGTAAGAACTTGCATTTTTTCAAAATAACTCAGAAATACCTTTTCAAGAGGTACACACATACGTACAACACGGCAATATCACGCATTGGGAGGGTTTTAAAATATTCACTATTAAGAAACTCAAATAGTTTCACGATAAACATTTGTGGGAATGTTTGAAGATTGATATTGAAAATTGACTTAACTTTTTCCTTTCAGAATTGTTGGTAAAGTCGGGAATTATATTTGTAAGATTTACCGAATGATCCTTTTTTCCCATTATAAAGCAACTTTAATCCGATTTGTGCCTCAATTGAAATATGACGTAACGTGGCCTTCACATTCACGATATTAAAGCAGAAAAGCTGAAAAGTCTAGCACCAAGGGATTATCTTTGAAACGGATGAAGGAAAGCTTATGAAATTTTAAGGAGGACTATGGATGGAACTTAATTGTGCATAATATATTGGAGCAAATGTCAACTGTTTTTCAGCGACAGAATTTAGTGTAAAGGCACCATCATGATTTTTTTTAATTGCAGCCTAAGTACTAAGATATCTTCTGTATATTCCTTGTGGTATATTATTCATTCTTTCTTTAATTTCTTGGGAAATTAAACCACAATATTTTTAAATTCTTTATTTCAACGTTTCGGTAGCGTTCCAGCTACCGTTGTCAAGAAAAAATAAGTAGAAATTAATTTTTATCTCTAACTGACACAACGGAAAAAATTTGACAACTAGACAATCAAAAATATTTTGAAGTTTAAGACTGCAAAATTTTGTTATCAACTCTTTATTAAGGTCCATTCATAGTAGATCATATCTCTGGCAAAATGTGAAATGAAATATTCCATTTTATGACATTCCAACGATATGATAGTCTACTAGAAATGGAATCCAGTGAAGTGCACGTTCCAGGAACGGTTTTTATTGTGATAACGCGTTTTTTCCGCTCAAATTGGAAATGCTGTTAATAAAACGCGTTTCTTGATACTTTTTTTGTGTATGAGTTACGTATCATCAGAAAGCTCATTAATTTATCTTTCCAAAAAATAGCAATGTATTACTCCACTCAGAAATCGTAATAAAAATTCAACAAAAACATTGAAATCGCAATGTCAAGAAATACTGGATGGTAAACAATTTTATAAGGAGCTACAAATAGAATCGGTGATGAGAAGTAATTTTCTGCATTTCTAGACGTATGCAATCCTTTGAATCGTTCAAGTTACATGGTCTGTTAAGATAGACGTGGTCTTTCAGGTAGTACCAGAGAGAAAAAATCATGTGATTTCAAGTCGGAGTCTTGTCCGCTACCCTGCTGCACCTATTCGACTGCACCATTGCAAAGGAAAAATGTGTTCAAATGTTGCCTAACGTCTTTTTGTGGAGGGGTTCGATTCATTTCAGCTTAACTTCACTTTGGAGTTAATCAGCGAGCATACCTTCAATGGGAAAAGGAACAATCAAGTGGTTTTCCACCAAACCCGCCCACATATTAACTTTTTGTGGACGCTGTGTACAAATCTCCGCAAACCATTGCGAATTACAATTTGACCAGTACCGACAATAATGTTCTCAGCAGAACCGTTAATGGAATATGTGGCTCCTCACTGAATATCAGAAATTATTTTGCATTCAAATTTTTTCTGTTGCTGTTGTATCATTTAATTGTAATCGTCTATCAAGATAATGATGGAGATTTTGAAGTCTATACGAATGAAGCTATTTTCATGCATAATATTTTGTATAGGCTATCTACAAATACTATAATTTTTGTCCAATACGGGGTTAAATTTCTATAATTTTATCTTCAGCTTTCTGTCTACCAGAGCAAAGATGTGGAGATGGACATAAGAGAAGAAAGAAATAAATTATTGGAAGAGAGGGGATGGAAAGTGAACTAAGCATGATGTAGAGAAACTACGATGTGATTCAGGGTTGTGAAATAGACGGAAAGGGGGCAATGGGCGGGGACGTATGCTGATGAGAAGAGGAAGGAACGATATGCTAGAGGAAGATTGGGAGTAGGGGATTATAGGGAAAAAGGAGGAGTGTAGGGCAGGATTCGAGAAGCCTAGGATACTAGAGAGGTTGAAAAAATACGAGAGATAAGGCTGCTGAAGGAGTGAGAAGTTGAGGAATGGGCGAGAATCGTTAAAGTAAGGGAAGCCACAGGGAAAGATGGCCTGAGGTGATATGGGGAAAAAGCTGCTAGACGACAATGGATAGTACTACTGAGAACTATTCAACAGGCTGCTCAGGGAGAAAAAGGTGGAAAAAAAGAAAGGGCTGCCGTGAGAACAAGAAACTGGCCCTACTCGGGCTCTTCGACGCCGGGAGCGAGTTCAACAGTGTCAGCAAACGGGCGTTGTTAATCGCGTTTTTGAGGCTTGGAGTAGGGGAGTGGCTGATTAATTAAGTAATAGACTGATCTAACGGGGCGTTTAATAGAGGAAAGAGGTAGAGGACGAGCGTTGGAGTATCCCGGGGCTCGGCTCTAGACCGACGCTCCGGAAGTGTGTGTTTGACGAGGTTTGTAGGATGAAAATAAGATCACGGTTTATACGGACGATGTGTGTCTGGTATGTACGGCGAAGGAAGAGGTAGAAAGAAAGATTTGGGTAGCATAGGATCGATTGAAAAGAGTGTAGGTACTCTCTAATGAAAAAAATACCACAGGAAGTGACGTGATTAGAGGTACTATCGAGCTATCGCATAAGTAAACATCAAAATCATCATTATTTCCTTGTGGAATTTTTAATATGGGTTCTATTTCCGATTTATTTAAAATTGAAGTCGATCTTGAGTTCAAGTTATCACTGAAGCAATGTTGAGAGAAATCAACACTAAAAAAGAAGTGAAGTGAAATCAATAAAAGTAACTTTATTCACTATCAGGTAAAGCTCCCGTGATACAAAACCAAACTCGGTAATGCTGAAAAAATGCAATCAACCAAGCACTAATCCTTATATTATAAGAGGTTTCTGGTTCACTAATGGCTTCAATAGTATATTGTATAATTAGTGGGAAAAGCATCATATTCCCAAACGACTGTGATGATTGGATCTAGGTGAATTGTTCGAAATCAATTCTTCGAAAGTCAATTGTTCGAAATCAATTATTCGGAAATCAATTCTTCGAAAGTCAATTCTTCGAAAGTCAATTATTCGAAAATCAATTGCTCGAAAATCTATTGTTCGAAATTCAATATTCTGAATAGAATATACAAAAATAGATAGATAGAAGTTTTTATTACTTTGTTTACCTTATTAAATGTTTGTTAAGCGTTTATCTCTTAGAAATCTTTTGCGATAACGGGAAATCCTAATGACAACGGTAGGTCTAAATTATACATAAATACCTATTAGGGTAGATTTTATAAATAATCTATTATCTGTTTTTAATTGCTCATTATTATTTTGTTTATCGTTAACTGCCTAACTAACCTAACCTAACCAGAATTTTAAACTGAAATTCGGTGTCCTCTTAAATTCAATAAATATATATTTGATTTCGAAAAATTGATTTCGAACAATTGAGTTTCGAATAATTGATTTTCGAATAATCGGTCATTCGAAAAATTGATTTTCGAACAATTGATTTCGAACAATTGATTTCGAATAATTTACCGGTACCCGTGATGGTAACACAGGAGTTTGGGAATATGCTTTTCTCTTGAATTATACATACTATTTTTTTCTTCGATCGTTAATTTACATTTGAAAAATTAATTGAAAAATATTCCGTTCATTATGTAATGAAGTAAGTTTAGATAGATTTCTCTATTGAAATATATAAGTGGTGGTAACGAGATAATCCAAACAATTAGCCATGCAGCTTCAACGTATATAAATTCTCGTTGCTCTCCAGTACAATTTACAAACTGTGCAATAAATGTAAATATTAACAACAATAAATTTGTGTTCAAGAATATCGTTGTAAATTAGATGTTTCTTTTATTCCTTTCATAACAACTTTATCAATATAAAAATTAAAGCCATACTTTGTTTCATTTTATTGTAAAAATCCATTTGTAACATTACCGCACACTACAGCAGCGCGGTAAGAATATTACCGCACTGTTATTTTCTAATTGCTTAGCAACTGCCCACTATTTGGGAATGTTGAGCTTTGCGCATGGAAAACAGTTCAAAATAGTGTAACTTTTCCCATGATCGTAGAAAAAATAACATGCTCTACTAGAATCACTAGGTGTGGTGGATCTGAGTATACTCAGCTCAACTCATGAATTTTCTCACGAATTTATTCTGTTCATAATGAATGATTGTAAAAATCGAATATTTTAAAACTATTTTAGGTGCAACATACCTTTCACCACAAAATCCACCATTAAGAATGACTGTTTCAATCTCCTATGCAAACCCGATATACTACCTAATATACTCTCTAGATGGCTACAAATTGGTTCCTAGTCCGAGTAGACAAATCCCAGTAATCAAATTCCTTATCCCAATGAAATCCATTTAATGCATCTAGAGAAGCATCCTAGAAATTCAATTGAGCTTGTATGTTTACGAGTACAGTCCACTGAAAAATTTGATTACAGAGCCGTACTTAGGACATACCCATTCAATATGTTTCGAATATCTCGAACACCCTGTATAAGGATATGTATCTGGAAACTATGCACTTCTACATTTAGAATAACAAGAGTAAAATACGAGAAATGAATTTATACCTCAAAAAACGTTAAAAGTACTCGTTTGGACAATGTTGTTAGAATTTCTTGTTATCTGTTCATGTCAATTAATAAAAATCTCTTCGTTTTTTGAAGTATAAATTCATTTCTCGTATTTTACTCTTGTTATTCTAAATGAAGAAGTGCATAGTTTCCAGATACATATTCTTTTACAGGGTGTTCGAAATATTCGAAACATACTGAGTGAGTATGTTCTAAGTACGTAATCACATTTTTTAGTGGTCTGTACTCGTAAACATACAAACTCAATTGAATTTCTAGGATGCTTCTCTAGATGCATTAAATGGATTTTATTTCAAGCTAAAAAAGTTAGGCCCCTTCCGAATGAAAACCCTGTATACGCATAAGATTTTGTACGAAAGTTTTCCTGTGAAGTCAACGAGGTAACAAATCATTGTTAATAATTTGAGGGGTGGATGATGATTCCAGCCATGAGGATGTATTGTATTTTATCAATAAAATTTGCTAATTGAAAATAAACCGCTACATCAATTGGGTAAACTCGTTTTGTAACAACATAATTGTCAATAATTACACCCCGAATTCTCACTTGATTTTTGACGAGGTTTGTACACTTTTAATTGAAAAAATCCAAAAAAAAAAAGGAGTCATACTAGTTGGACTACGTGATCTTGATGGCCTTTCAATTGGTTCTAGCATATCGATCCCTTTATAGTAAATTGACTGCACCAGTTCTGCCTATTGGTGGAGGCGCTAACATGGGAATCTCCATAAGAAAATCATCAAAAAAGCCAAGGTCTGAAAACGTCAAAATTTACGCTAAGTGCTGCGTCTGCGCGGTGGTGGACTATATATACAGGGTGGCTCGAAAGTAACATGCCTGCTCGAAAGGCCTTAACTATTATATACAGGGTGAAAGGCCTTATTATATACAGGGTGAGTAACGCCTGCTCGAAAGGCCTTAACTATTATATACAGGGTGCGCCTGATCGAAAGCACTTATTATATACAAGTAGTATATAAAGCGCCGGTCCTGGCTCAAGTAGTTGGGTCAAGCCTTAAAAAGAACCATCTAGCTTCAAAATAAGCCATTTCCAATAATTTTTCATTCGTTTTTTATCAAAATCATCCTAATAAGCGTGAATATTTAATAAAATCCAAGTTTTTAATACGACCCGAGTCAATTCTTGATAAAACATCAAGAAAAAAGAAGAATAGAGAGAGAGAGAGAGAAAGAGAGAGAGATAGAGAGAGCCTTAAACGATCCAATAATAGTACCAAAAAAATAATTTCAAATTTGAACTGAAAAATATTAAGAAAGAATTTGAAAATTAAAATTAAGAAAATTCGATATTGTGCATCTCTTGACCACTATTTAAAGTAGTTATACCTTTATAAGTTATATATACGATTTCTTTTTCGTTTAACTTTTTCAATTCCGTCTTGTTTAGAATTTTACAATATCTATCTGGTAAGAAAATTTTATATTTTTCGTCTAAAATACAAGTAATTTTAATACCATATTTGGTGTCTAAAGTTTCAAAATCTGTAGCTATATATTTTTTATTAATTTCAAGTTCCTTTAGTTTTGTAAACTCATATGAGCTATTTAACTTTTTGAATAGTGAATCCATTTTGTTTATTTATAAGGAAAAAATTTTTAACCAGTAAACATATGTGAAGAAAAAAAAAAAAAAAAAAAAAAAAATAGAAGTAGTTGTAGTCGCATTGCGACTACAACTACTTCAATACTTTTTACGTATAAAATTTGTATATAAAGAGGGTAAGAAAATAACTTTTAATTTTTATACACTTCCTAAATAATTTTTCCTTATAAATAGAGATGTCTCAATTAATATTACCAAACTACGACAACATCACTCTTAGAGGGTTAAAACAAATTGTTAGAAATTATAACAATCGATATAATTTTAATTTGACTAGATACTATGAATTAAGAAAACAACCATTGTACAATTTACTAAGAGAGAGAATAAATTTACATAATGAAAATCAAGAAAAACTTTATAATTTAAGAGAGTCTAATAATTTTCTTTCGTCATTTAATAACTATGAATTTGAAGAACCAAGACAAAGAAAACAAAGCAAAAGATTTAAAAGAGTTACCAAATCTATATGAAAATGATGACGATGTTCAAGTAATGAGATCAAAAGGTTCTTGGAATAATATGGTTGTTGATTACTCAGTGTATTGTAAATCTAATGAACATGACTTGATAAAATATTTATACAATATTCATGATAAAATATTTGAAACTATTAAGAAGGAACTTGAACGAAAACAATCAATAACAATTCAATTAGTTGCAGTCGTTCAATATCATGAAATAAATCTAACAGGTGATATAATAAATCTAAATAAAATATATTTAAAATCTAATTCACATCAAATTGTAAGTTCTAACGAAAACACTATAAATGGTATTTTAAAATACGCAAAAAATGAAATAGTGAGAAAGTTTGAAGATTTCACAGCAAAGAATACAAAATATAGGTTTGACCGAGTTATTCGATTGGACATTCAATCTGACAAATCCAACCCATTACGAGGTGGAAGTTACATTCTATTACCAAGCTTTATTACCAATAAGCATTGTTGTATCAATGTTAAAAATATAAAAACGAAAAGATTCAAATGTTTAAAACAAGAAGATCTGAGATGTTTTGAATATGCTTTAGAAAGTATACTAAAGCCTGTTGTTAAAAACTCTGATCGTCCATCTCAATATAACATCAAAAAATATGAATGTTTAAATATGACTTACCCAGTTAAACTAATCCCTAATAATATACAAAAATATGAAGATTTTCTCAATATATCTATTAATATTTATAAAGTTGAGAATACTACAATCAATTTGGAATATCAAAGTAATAACTATCAAAAAAGAAATGAACATGTTAATTTATTATTATATCAAGAGCATATAGTTGGAATTAAGAAAATTAGTACTCTATTAAGTGGTCAAATTCACAAGAGAGATCGTCGAATGTATTTATGTATGAAATGTCACGCAAAGTTTGATAATCAACAAAAATTAGATGAACATATTCAAATTTGTATTCATGAAAAGGCAATAATAGTTATTCCTAACGAGGAAAATAATATTAGAAAATATAAATCTAATGGAGCAGAACAATTTCATCCTTACACAATAACTCTTGATTTTGAGTGTACTTTAAAGAAAATAGATAAGAAGATAACAAATTCAACAAGATACATTCAGGAACATATTCCAAATAGTTTTTGTTTTCATACAATTGATGGAACAAAATTAATTAGAAGTAGTGAAAAATAAACTTTAATGAAAAAATTTAATGAAGCGTTAATTTATCATGGAAAACGCTATACAGATATTAGAAAACAAAACAAGAGAATGAAGTGGGATGATGATATATTTGTTGCATATGAGAATGCAAAAATGTGTCACATTTGTAATAAAGAATTTAAAAGTGAAGATAAAAAAGTAATCGATCATGATCACGTCACAGGTCAATTTAGAGGAATAGCATGCAATATTTGTAACTTAAATTTACCACTACCAAAATTCATACCAATTGAGATTCATAATCTTAGGTATGATTCAATGATATTTTTAAGATGGATTCTTGAATTAAGCGACAAATATTCAGATATTAATATAATTCCAAACTCCAAAGAAAATTATATTACATTTTCCAAGAAAGTAATTGTTGATCAATATGAACAACCCTATGACTTTTCCCGGTGTACCAAATGTAATAAAAACCATTATAAGGAAATTATTGAAAGATGTAGTAAATGTGACAATAAGATGGTAATTAAACGAAAAGGAGAAATTCAAGATGTAACTATAGAATTTAAATTTATTGATACGTTCAGATTTATAAGTACAAGCCTTGATAAAGCAATAAACAATCTGGCTGAAGTCAATAACAGTTATTGTGCAAAATGTAAATTAAAACAAGAAATAATTAATGTTAAGTTTCTACCAATTGATGAAAATAGTGTTCTAAAATTAATCGCAAACTGTAAAAAGTGTGATAATAAAATAAGCAAATCAATAGACTACTCGAAATTCATAAATACTCTGAAATAATTTAATAAAGAAGATCTCCATATGGTTTTAAGAAAAGGTATTTATCCATACGAATGGGTAGATGATTATCAAAAATTCTATGAAGAACTTCCGTTAAATAAACAGGATTGGTATTCAACTCTAAATGATAAGCATATAAAGGATGTAGATCTTAAATTTGCTAACCAAATGTATAAACATTTCAAATGTGAAAATTTTGGAGAATATCACGATCTTTATTTGAAATTAGATACGGTTTTATTGAAAGATGTATTTGATAATTTCAGAGAAACATGTTATAAAAATTATAAATTGGATCCTGTTTATTATATTTCTGCTCCAAATTTAGCTGATGCAGCATCTCTGAAAGTAACTGGTCAGAAATTAGAATTAATAACAAATCAAAAATTATATGAAACATATGAATGTGGAATCAGAGGTGGGATTTCAATGATTCCTCATAGACATGCAATAGCAAATAATTGTTACTTTTATGATGAAAAACAAGGTAAAACAGTTAACTTGAGTAAAGAAAAAGCTGAGGAAAAAGGAATATTCAATAGTAAAAAACATATTAGTTACATAATGTATTTAGATGCCAATAATTTATATGGAAATGCTTTATCTCAACCACTTCCAATCGCAAGTTTTATAGGATATAATGAGAGAGAAGAAGAAATAAAGGATAATCCAGGACTCAAAACATTGAAAAGGACACCTGACTATTTCACATCTGAACAAATTCTCAAGTTAGAAGATGATGGAAAATATGGATATACATTTATTGTTGATTTAGAAGTTCCACAAGAACTACATGATAAATTTAAAGACTATCCACTACTTCCTGAACATTACACACCTGATTACAATGAGTTATCAGATTATCAAAAACAAATGATTGATATGAAAATTGGAACGAGACCTAAAGATGCAAAATTAATTAATACTTTAAAATTAAAGGAAAATTATGTTATTGATTATAGAATGTTGAAGGAATGTTTAAGACAAGGTATCATTTTAAAAGAAGTTAAAAATTACATCAGATTTGAACAAAAAGCTTGGCTTAAACCTTATATTGATAAAAACACAAAACTAAGACAAGAAGCTTCAAATGAATTTGAAAAAGATTTTTACAAGTTAATGAATAATGCTGTATACGGAAAACAGATGGAAAATGTGAGATCCCGATGTGACGTCAAATTGATTAGAACATTAGCTAATTTCAACAAACATAATGAATATGAAACTAGAACAATAATTGATGAAGATAATGTTCTTCTGTATAGACGAAAAACTAAAATTACACTTAATAAACCTGTCTTCGGTGGGTTTGTTGTATTAGAATTATCAAAACTATTAATGTATAAATTTTATTATAATTATTTAAAACCTAAATATGGTGACCAAATTAAACTATTAGGGACAGATACAGACTCATTAATTATTTATGTAGAAACTGAAGACTTTTATAAAGACATGAAAGAAAATATAAAACACTTTGACACATCTGATTATTTGATAGATTGGATGCCACAAGTAAATAAGAAAGTTCCTGGATTATTTAAAGATGAATATTTAGGTATTCCAATAAGAGAATTTGTTGGTTCAAGATCAAAAATGTATGCATTTAAAAATGATATAAAAGAAAAGAAGGTTTGTAAAGGAATTAAAAAATGTAATATTGAGAAAATAAAATTTGAAATATATAAAGATTGTTTGTTAAATAGTAAAAAAACAACCGAAACAATATATAATATTGTTTCTAAGAATTATCGTCTATATACTGTTGAACTTAAGAAAACAGGTTTATCACCATATGATGATAAGCGATATTTAGTTGATAAAGTCAGTACACTTCCATATGGATATTATAATTTGGATAACTTTAACTCCTCTTCATAAATACTTTCTTCAATATCATTTACTACATAATAATTAACATTTGATTTCAATATCTCAATAACTGTAAATATTTCTTGTGTCCAATTAGTTTTTAATTTATTTCTAAACTGATCTATATAAGATGATAATCTTACTCTATCACCCACTTCGAATTTAGGTTTCAAAATAGAGACAGGATAATTATAAAGAGTTGTTAACAACTGAGTTTCATTTTTCCTATTAACATCTATTGGCTTCATTTTAATCGTTCTATGATATGTGTTATTATAAGTTTTAACAATATTTGGTAGCGCTGTAACCCAACTATTATTTTTATATAAAATTGGTTTTAATTTATCTCCTAAGGTTCTATTAAACCTCTCAACAATAGAAGCTTTATTTTCTGTACCTGTACTGTACATTTTAATGTTATATTTATCTAAAACATGTTTAAGATCTTTATTATAAAATTCTTTTCCTCTATCTACATGTAATAATTTCGGTTTTCTTTCATAAAATATATTTTCAAAAGCATTAGCAATTTCAATTCCAGTTTTTGTTTTTAATGGTATACACCATGCATACTTTGAAAAAGTATCAATCACATTTAAAATATATTTATACCCTTCATTTGCTCTTGTTAATTTTTTATAAAGATTATCTACAGGTTCGTGAATTGTTCTCAAATTATATGCATGATCTTCTAAATTTCCCTTAGACCTAAAAAAGCATATAAATCAGCTTGCCAAGTATCATCAATACCTTTTTGAATATAATTTCTGGTAACGAAATTTTTTCTAGCAGGTTTAAACATTTCTTCAACCTCAATATCCTCTGGCGACTTGGAAATGTTATTTTTATTAGAATTACAAACTCTACATATTGATAATCTTCTCCAACGATTCTTTTTAATAAACTTTGGAACACCAATACTTTTGGTTTGAGTTTTACATTTTTTACAGTAATCCATTTATTTTATAATAATTTTTATTTTAACAATCGCTTGATTTTTAAAATAGTACGTAACAGGTAAAGTAACAGGTAAAGTAATAGTTAATCTCTAAATTTTTAGTTAATTTCTACATATTCTCTCTTATGGTGTTATTAGCAATGTCGTAAATAAATTCAGAATAGGAAACCATACAAACATAACAAAAAGTATTAGGTGAAGGAGGTACATCAAAATCAACGTGTAGAATAATGTTGTTTCTAGATTCGCTCGTATTTACAGGTTGTCTAGATAAATCAATGACAAAAAAAGACTTTGCGTTTTTGAACTGTTCAGGATTAACATATATTAGTGGTAATTCACTATGACTTTTCACAAAAACTTTCTTGTAGTCGGTCAACATATCATATGCAAGAATATATTTTTCATTATCCCAATCTAAATCCAACAACTCTTCAGGATATCTTTTACTATTAACTTCAAACCAAACATTTTTTACTTTGCAATTGTCAAAATCGCTACAATTTTTATCTTGGTTATAGTTTGAATCTTTATTTGATTGAAAAGCAACAATACCGAATAACGGATTGTGTACATTTCCATAAGTGTTAGTGATGTCTAAGTTAAGAGTTTTTCCACTAACAGTTTTATTCTGGATGCACTGCCAAGATCTAAAATTAAATAGATATTGATTATTTTGTGATAGAGCTTTTAATTCATTTATTAACTGAACTTTTGATAAATCAGTATATGTTACTATTGGAACTCGAATAATAAATTCCTCAATAACAATTTTAGATCTTGGATCATTTAATTCTTTGTGAAGAGCAAAGTGATCATCATTTCTCGTAAAGCTTAATTCAAAACCTCCTCTATATATTGGATTTTTAACATCTTTGAAGAATCCTAGTCCAAAATTAGACAAGTTACCAACAACTGAAAAGGAATGAACGTTTGCTTTATAGTTCGATTCGAAACCGGAAGCTCTTGTTGGTCCATTACCATTTAAAGAATAAGATACGACTCCTTTAATTGTACTAGCAACTCCTACAAATTCTATTTGATCTATTAATTTATTATGTTTCTTTACATCTATTTGAGAAAATAAAAAAGCAGGGAAATTGTCGATAAGATGCACTGTATTATTTTGCGGTAAATCATGACTATTATCCTCTCGAACAACCTTACCGGATATGTAATATTGAAAATGTGGGCTTATAAAATTATCCCCTACATCAATTTTAAAAACGGTTTTCTTATTAACGGTGTTCAGGTTGAGAGTTGAGGTTGGTTGAAAGTTTTGATATTCATTTCTTATAACATCGGTTGAATACTTTTCAAATATTTGTTCCATTTAATTATATAAAATTTAAAAAAAAAATTGAACATATGTGTCCGCAATTATTATACAAAATTTTTAAAAAAAATTAAACACATGTGTCCGCAAATAGGAGGATCATCATAATTTTGATATCTCTCCTCGTTGTAATACAGATTATCTTTTCCTGAATAATTTACTAGTTCAATTGGTGGATTAGCATCTCCATAAGAATCAAAATAATATTTAAAATTATTATGTTTTATCCAGGCAACCCAGTGAGACCCATTTTGATTAGAATTATTCAAGTTTAATATTCCACATTCCACTTTATGAGGTTTTAATGGTAATTCATCTTTCATAAAACAGCCTCGAAAATGTTTAATGTTTTTTTAATATGATAAGATATCATAATTGGTTAGTGGCATTATTTGCGTCTTCTGTGGCATTATTTGTGTCTCCTTTTTTATTTGCATCTTGTTTTTTTTAAACCTTGACCCTCTCTTTTTTTTAAACCTTGACCCTCGACAGCTTTATTATGTCTTTGTTGTTCTTCTAATTCTTTATCTTTTGCTTTTTCATTAATAACCGTGTTAGCTATTGCGCTTCCTGCTCCAATTAAAGATCCTAGAGCACCAAGTCCTGCTAAAACTAACGATAAAAATCCACCAGATTTTATTTGATCGTAATTAAGTTCTAACCTAATTCCTGTGCCATTAGTCTTGGCTTTTTTTAAATTATTTATTTGATGTTCAGTTAGCGAAAATTTTTTTCCTTTACCAATTTGTTCGGCTTTTAGTTGAATAGTAACTCCAACTTTCTTTTTATAGGCAGCGGAGATTTTCTTCAATTGATTTTCAGATAGATTTATATTCATTTATTATACAAAAAATTATTATACAAAAAAATTATTTTAATCCCATTCCAAAATATCTTTTCACTTTCATTGCATTTGTAGTAACCCAAGCAGGAATTTTTTCATTTAATGAAGCATTGGAATCTAAAACTCTTTCCCATGCTTTATTTTCCAGAATCTCATCAGCTTTATGTCTATCTTTAATATTTTTATGATCTCTGTAAAATAGATCGTGCTCCATAGCGGCTTCATCTAATTTATCCACAGGTTTGTCACCTCTAGCTATTCGTTCATTTAATTTAGTACCGGGACCTAGGAAATTTTTACCAAGCCAATGGAGCTCAAATGGTAAATTATTTATGAAGTTGTTTAATAATCCTGTTCCTTTAATTACTTTCTTGGGTAAACTGGATACATAAGAAATTAAATATTCAGTTCCTTTAGGATTATCAATAATCTTTTCCATTTCTCTAGCAATTAAATGAACCACTCCTAACTTTTCATTGTGAAAATTATTATTGCCTGCCTGTTCTTCACTTGCGATAAAATATAACCTTTTCAATAATTCACTCAAATTGTCTATATATTTATATTCGATTTGGTTTTCTGTATATTTCTTTAGACCTTGCCCGCTCTTAGGTGTAGTACCTAAATCTCCAGAATAATCCCATGATAGAGATCTTTCTCTATATGGTGTTATTGGTAAATTAGCTTTGAATTCAGTCCATATAAATTTTATTAAGTTTTGATATTTATTTCCTTGATTTGAACGAACCTTTCCAGTTGATCGGTCATAATTTTGATACAAGCAATCAGTTTCATATAAAATTCTTTTGTAGTTATTGTAGTCACTTATAGTATATGTTTTTTGATTTGGAGCATCGATTGATGTTAGTAATTCCCACAAACCTTTCGTGCCAGTGTAAGTTCTATCACCTAAAGAGATATCATTCTCATTAAAAAACACTTCTTTATTCCCAATCATGTATGAATTTTTAGTTGAATCATTATAAATCCCATACCGATCAGAAATAGGTTTTCCATCTCTTTTTGTTGGTACTCTCTTTAAATAATGTGAAGCAATTGAACCTAAACTTATCATAGCATTTGTCTGAGTTTCCTTGTCTTTTTTGATTTCTGGTAGAGGTGTTAATGCGGGATTGATTTCTGGTGGAGGTAGTAATGCGGGACGAATCGGAACTATTTTTTTAATATCAACATCTGTGTCTTTAACAGCTTTCTCAACTTTCTCAAGAGCGGTAGTAATCGGCAAAAAATGTTTTTGTAAATCTTCTAATCCGCTCCGTTCTTCTATAATTTCTTTCTTAAATAATTTTTTCAGATTTGTTTGTATATCTTGTACACGTTTAGCTTCTTCAACAGTAATTTCTTTCTTGGAAGTTGGAATTTTAATTAAATCTTCCTTGGTTTGAAATTTTTCAAAATTATTAGGTTTTTTATTCTCGTTGAGTTTTAATTCACGTTGTAATTTTTCTCTAATCTTTTCGGCTTTCTTAACCTCCTGGATAAAACGTTTTTGAATCTTTTCCGTTTCCATTTATTATATAAAAAAATTAACGTGGACAAGAACGTGAACAAGAACGATAACGTGAACGATAACGTGAACAAGAACGTTAACAAGAACGTGAACGATAACGTAACGATTACATAACGATTTCTTCAAACTTGTTGTAAAATTTGTTGTTGTCGATATCAATAGAAACAAACCCGTGGTTATCATTCCATCCTTGTTTACAAAATTTTTCAAAATCTGAGAAAGGCATTTCTGTTATTAAATCTTTCCAAATCTTTTTAATGTAATGATCTGATTGTTTAAATATAATTGAAAAATTACAATTTGTTCTAATCACTTGTAAATCAACTAAACTGTAGCACTGAGCTAGATAAATACACGAAATATTCCTTGGTCTAGATCTAACGAAATAATCCTTAATTATTTGTTGTTTGTCCAATATGCAATCATCAAAGATAACTAAACTGTGTGGTTGACATTCATCTAGTTTGATTACATCTTCACAACTCTCAAAGAATTTTGCTTCGATATTATCTATAGCTACACCGTCAAATACTTCTTGTAATTTTCGATATATTGGTTGATCCAGTGTTTTAGTAAAAACTGATAATCCTTCGAAAGGAATCCAATATTGTGTGATAATGTTCCATAACACAGTTGTTTTTCCTGAACCCGATTTACCAATAATCAAACATCGCAAAGGCATTGGAAATAAATTTGATACTTTTGGTACATTTTCCTTAAAAGGGATGATCTTATATTTTTTACTCATTTATTATATAAATAATATGATTGAGTGAACAAGGACATACGTTTTAAAGTTCATTAAACTTTAAAAATTTATAGAGAACCACTAAGTAGAAGATGAAAAAGTCATTAAAAGAGGTGGTAGTCAAAACGAATACCACCTTTAAGAATTCAATCCAAAGTGTACGACAATACAATAGAATACCACTAAGGGAGAGTAAGGTGCCTAAAATCCATTTTACCAATCTTGATCTTTGTGTAAATGATGTTCATGTTTCGCCATGAAATCTGCAGATAATTTTTGATATTTACGAATATATTACCAGTCCAAGTTTTGCTTAAACTCATCAATAAATGTTTCACTTAAAACTTGATATTTGGAAACGATGAACCAATTAACCCTAGTTAAATAAGTTCTCATAAAATCTTCACTTAGTTTTTGATAACGACAAATTAAATCCCAATTTACCTCTTGTTGGTAATAAATTATAAATTCTTCGGTTATAACCGGAGATTTAGAAATATCATTCCAAACGCGTTGACAACTCATTTATTATAAAAAAAAAATATTATTTTAATTCCAATACTACTGTAATATCAGCTCCATTAAAATCGATTAGTTGATCGTTTTCGTCACAAATTCTGAGTTCAACCTTGTAAATGTTGTTGTATTGAATTGAATAATATATTGGGGTAGGTTCATATATAATAGAATTGTTAAAATTGACATTCATTTTAAAACAAGAGATAATGTCAGTTTCTCTGTGTGCAAACATTCCTCCTTGCACAAACATTCCATGAGCTAAATTGCAGTGAACGTTTATTGTTTCTACTGGAATAAATTTTTTTGTAGTGTTCAAAAAATGTGACAAACTATCAGAGCGTTCAGTTATTACATAAGGTGAATTAATCTCTATTTGATTTCCTCTTATAATCAAATCAAATCCATATCTATTTAAATATTCTCGAAGAGTTGCATAATTATAGCGACCTTCCGGAATAGATAAAGAAGTACCATTGTAATGAATTTTATTATTTTTATTGGTGATATTATTGATTGAATTTGTTGAATAAAAACCCAATAATCCTACTTTTAATTCGTTTGTGGGAAAGTGTGACTCAAAATGGTAACTTAATACAGCTGTATTACCTTTTAATTTTATTATCATTTATATATTAATCTTTTTTTATAATAAATGGATGTTTATGGATTTGCAACAAGTTCTAATATAGATCTCGCAAATTTAAAAATAGAAATAGACCAATTGAAAAAGCATGGATTGCCCTTAACAGAAATAAATAATTTAAAAAATGAGATTCAAAGTTTGAAGCAGAGTGGTGCTTCTCAAAATAGTGGTGCTTCTCAAAATGCCATCGACAAACTGAAGCAAGAACTCGAAAAGAAAACAAGAGAACTGGAAGAGGCTATCATTGAAATTACTAAAGACGATTTGAAGGAACTAACCAATAGAATCAGAAATCTAGAGAGTAATGGAACAACATTCATTAATAAAATTAGAAACTTGGAACGAATTAACAAAAATAATCTTCAAAAATTAAAACAGATAGATATTGATAAACTTAAACAAGAAATAGATCAATTAAAACAAAAAGGAGCACCTTCTAGCCTAATAGACAAAAAGATTGAAGAACTGGAACTGTTAAATACAGACTTAAAAAATCTAATGGTTGATATAACAGATAATGACATTCCTGAAATCGATGATCGAATAACTAAAGTGGAAACCAAACTAAAATCGCTTAATATAACACCTACATATGTTTCTGTAACTGGGAGAATCGTTAAAGCAAAAGATGCAATTGATGACTATGATTTAGTAACGAAAAAACAACTAACCGAATTGGAAATGAAATTAACAAATATCATCCCTAAAGGAAACCGTAACCATTAAGTTCGGCTTGTTTTAAATATTTCTCTCTGGGAAAGAATTGAATGTTCTCTATAAACTCTTTTTCCCTCAAGTTTATTTCTTGATCATTTAATGCCTTCGCTTTGTGCAAGTTTAACATTTGTTTATAAAATCTATTACACACCCTGTATTTAGCTAACCGTTCGTTTTGTTTGATTGATTTTTCAACTATTTCCACAATACCGGAACACAGCGATATAAAACATATTGGAAAATGAAAATACCCGCCAATGCCAGATGCACTGAAGGTCAATTTCATTATTAGTAGTAACATGCTAATCTTTGCATAATAATGATAACTGTTCCGATAAACGTATAATTGTTTTTCTAAATATTCATTCATTTATAAACAACAATGATAATGATGATAATGATAATTTATTGTAACAACTACTTGGCTTGTCGGTATAGCACAGTGGATAGAGTGCTTGCCTTCTTATTAAAGGTTCTGGGTTCGATTCCTAGTGCCGGCAGCCACATTTCCTTGGTTTTTTTCTTGAGAAGCGGACCTCGTAAATTTATGTTTGTTGAGTGGCCATTAGACAAATATATAACGAGAAAGCTGATTGAGAATTGATGCATAAAAACCCATTCCTTGTTTTCAACTATTCTGTCTCGCAACTACTAGTGAAACAACACATGAACCGCAAAGATATCTGCCTATAAACGGTGTGCAACTATCATAATCGGACTCTAGTAATGCGAGAGAGATTTAGTATAACGAAAAAGGGTATGTAAAAAAGGAATGTATGGCTAACTTTTTGTTTTAAAGATATTCTTACCTTTCAAACACTTATTTATTCACTCATACAACAATTGACTCGGAAGGCTTGACCCGACTACTCGAGCCAGGTTTTTCTCAAATTCTTTCTTAATATTTTTCAGTTCAAACTTGAAATTATTTTTTTGGTACTATTATTGGATCGTTTAAGGCTCTCTCTCTCTCTCTCTCTCTCTCTCTCTCTCTCTCTCTCTCTCTCTCTTTCTCTCTCTCTCTCTCTCTATTCTTCTTTTTTCTTGATGTTTTATCAAGAATTGACTCGGGTCGTATTAAAAACTTGGATTTTATTAAATATTCACGCTTATTAGGATGATTTTGATAAAAAACGAATGAAAAATTATTGGAAATGGCTTATTTTGAAGCTAGATGGTTCTTTTTAAGGGTTGACCCAACTTTTTAAGGCTTGACCCAACTACTTGAGCCAGGACCGGCGCTTTATATACTACTTATACAGGGTGAGTAACGCTGGAAGGTATTATCTATTATATACAGGGTGCGCCTTCTCAAAAGGCCTTATTATATACAGGGTGCGCCTGCTCAAAAGGCACTAACTATTATATACATGGTGAGTAACGCCTGCAAGAAAGGCATTATTTATTATATACAGGGTGAGTGACGCCAAAAGGCCTTATTATATACAGGGTAAGTAACGCCTGCTCGAAATGCCTTAACTATTATATACAGGGTGCGCCTGCTCGGAAGACATTAACGTCTATTATATAAAGGGCGAGTAGCATGCCTGTTCGAAAGTCCTTACTAGAATCATATAAAAGGTGATTCAAAAGTGTCTTTAGTTTAATATAAGTGTGTAGCGGAAATGCCAAAACGTGTCCATATACATTATACATGGAGTATCCGAAGAAGTCGACAATGACCAGAGGACTCCGTGAAGCTTTAATTAAATATTTTTATACTTGGATATACGCCTGCGCGAAGTTTGAAAGGCCTCACGAAAATCATATACAAGGTGGATCAAAAGTATCCTAGGTTTAACATAAGAGTGTAGCGGAAATGTCAAAACGTGTCTATATACATGGAGTATCCGAAGAAGTCTACAATAAAGACTACAATGACAAACGTCACTTCAAACGTCACGTCATTTTTTCTAGCTATCAAATAACTGAATGTCCACTCAATGAGTTTTTTGTCGCGATCTGTCTACTTGATATAATAGTATATTACCTAACGTGTGTGGTAAGAAGCTTTTTTCTACGACCATGCGTTTTAACCCACTTTCCCGCACGCATTTTAGTTTTGAAAGTGTGTGAAAGTAAAATGATGCAAATTTTGACCTTACTAGATAGTTTTTCACTTCGGAAGTTATAACTATTGTGACTACAGGTGAATAAATATTCACGAAATAGTCCATTAAAAAAAATCTTTTCAAGTTTTTTGTTGCATTTTTCATTTTTTGAAAAAATTAAAAGTAATGAAGATATTTTTTTATAACCATAACACCAAGTAACTTCACTGGACCGGCAATTTTAAGTAATTTACAGAATGCAACAAATTGTGTTTTAATATTAATATTTATAATAATTAGTAGTTTTTAGTTGAAGTTTTGCTTTTGCTTGCCCTAACTCCGCTCCGCGTAATTCGGATCAACTGCAGTCGCGTGAGGAAAGTATCACTTTCCGCACTAGTTAGGGAGATTACTATTTACGAACGGATGGAAAAGTAACGCACGATGCAGCGTAGCGTCGAGTGAGTAGTTCCGTGAGAGCGTAAAATGCTTTACCTACGACCCCCCCTGTAATCAGTCAATAACATACAGTCGGCGCTAATGTAATGGCGTCTATTACGCACGGTAAAAAAAACGCACAGCTGTAAAGTAAATCGCACGGCTTCCCTAGCAACATCTTAGCAACTGTCAATAGACGTCGCCATTTTATTCAAAAATCTGACATAAGCCGTCAAAACATCAAACTTAGGTATAGGCTGCAATAGCGATTTGCGTAAGAAATGTCAAGAAACTTTTAAAACACTTTTTCATTATCCTTATAACTTATAACTGGTTTGTGTATTTTGTGGAAAGCTTCATTCAATTAAAAAATGTCGACTGAAAGTGAGATGGATTTAATATCTTGAAATCGCAGAAATAGCCAAATATTGTTGATGCTGTTCAAATATTATCAATAATAAGAGTATAAATACATGTAGAAGTAGGTCGTAGGTAAAGTATAGTACGTAACTAGTGTTGTAGAGCATTTTACGCACTCACGAAATTACTTTTCCATTCGTGCGTAAAATGCTTCTTACCACACACGTTACGTAATATACTATTACGTACTATACTTTACCTACGACCTATTTGTACTTGTATTTATACTCTGATTATTAATAATACTGGAACAACATCAACAATAGATTGTTGTGATAATTCTACCTCAATGAATATTTATTGTCTTGTGCATTTTCAAGCAAGTTATTGATGTTCTCGTTTGTTGAAATTTTGGATTTTTCAGGTTTAAATACGTCAGATTTCCTTCAAAGTAAGGCTTGTGATTTGGTATAGCTTGCAATGTTTATATTATGATTTATATATATTGTAATCCTCAACATGAAATAAGAACACCAAAGTGAAGAAGGTTTCAAATTATTCGATAAATCATGGAAATATGCCATCATAACATCCTCAAAAATTAATTTACGCCGTTTTTTGACCTCCATTCCATGAACTTTTTGTATGTAAGTTTGTACCGACCCTCAGATTTCGCTGGTAATAAATTTAATTTGGCTATTTCTGCGATTTCCGTTATATTGGGTGGAGTTAAATCCATCTTACATTCACTCGACATTTTTGAATTGAATGAAATTTTACACAAATACATAAACAGTTATAAGGATAATAAAGAAGTTTTATGTACGATCGGGTCACAAAGTATCTATTTGCGCCCTAATTTGCGGGCGCAATTTGATACTTTTTGGCCCACCGGGCCACAATGTGCCACTATGCAGGTGTCAAACTGTTGAATAAATACCAGTTAAAAATTTCAAATACTTTATTCCAATTTTGATATATTAATTTCAATTTTACATTCTTTACAATTAGATACGAATATAGAAGGTAAATTGTTGCTGTTGGTCGAGGTGTTGGTGTTTGAGAATGGTAATTTATGCATAGCTGTCTATTATTTTGATTTTGCGGGTGTGTCAAATTTTTACAAACAACCACCAGTTTTGTTGCTTGTTTGACTTTGAAAGCAGGTGCATCTTCAATTTATTCTATGTTCAAAAATTAATTTACGCCGTTTTTTGACCTCCATTCCATGAACTTTTTGTATGTAAGTTTGTACCGACCCTCAGATTTCGCTGGTAATAAATTTAATTTGGCTATTTCTGCGATTTCCGTTATATTGGGTGGAGTTAAATCCATCTTACATTCACTCGACATTTTTGAATTGAATGAAATTTTACACAAATACATAAACAGTTATAAGGATAATAAAGAAGTTTTATGTACGATCGGGTCACAAAGTATCTATTTGCGCCCTAATTTGCGGGCGCAATTTGATACTTTTTGGCTCGCCGGGCCACAATGTGCCACTATGCAGGTGTCAAACTGTTGAATAAATACCAGTTGAAAATTTCAAATACTTTATTCCAATTTTGATATATTAATTTCAATTTTACATTCTTTACAATTAGATACGAATATAGAAGGTAAATTGTTGCTGTTGGTCGAGGTGTTGGTGTTTGAGAATGGTAATTTATGCATAGCTGTCAAATTTTTACAAACAACCACCAGTTTTGTTGCTTGTTTGACTTTGAAAGCAGGTGCATCTTCAATTTATTCTATTTTTTTTTAAATAATATCTGAATCACATAATTACTCGCGATCGTAGATAAAATCTTGTATGTACCACAGGCGTAAATAGTGTTCGTGGCCCTTTGCGTGGTTGAAGCCCTCGGTTCATGAATAACTATTTTGACTGTTTCTTGACAGTTCGCAAATCACTATTGCGGCCTACTTAAGTTTCATGTTTTGACGGCTTATGCCATATTTTTGAATAAAATGGCGACGTCTATTGACAGTTGCTAAGATGTTGCTTGGGAAGCCGAACAATCCATTGCATTATTTATTGCAATTTATCAATTATGAAAACATTGAACTATTAAGCATAATTTCAGGAATTATGAAACAATTTCAAAATAATATTAATAATATAATAATAATACAAAATTGTTTTTTTTTTTTTTTTTTTTTTTTTTTTTTTTATTCAGCTTAAAGTGCTTTGTGACAGCTCTGGCCATTAGCACTAGGTACAATACATACAATATAATACATTCGTTTATATACATGAAATGGATAAATAAAATATAATTAAATTTTGTTGAATAGATGTTCTTCTTTCAGGAATTGGATGACTGTCGTTATTTGGTTTGGGCAGTTTAATATTTCTTGAATGGATGTTTTAATTCCCAGCTGTTGGCGACGTTTTGCATATAATGGGCAGTTAACTAGTATGTGTTCAACTTTTAATGGGGAATGGCATTGTTGGCAGTTTTGTTGAGGGGAAGAGCTCATCAAGTGGCCGTGCGAGAGACGTGTGTGACCGATACGTAATCTTCTGGCAACAACCTTCTCGTTTCTTCGCAAATCGGGAATATTGAATTGGTCAACAGTGGGTTGAATTTTATGTAGGAATGTGACTGAGTGGTTCCAATGATTCTGCCAATGCAGACGAGTGAGTTTTTTCATGCAAATTTTCAAGTCACTGGAGATTTGCAAATTAATTATGTTGGTGTTGGATGAAGCGGCTTCTTTAGCATAACGATCAGCTATTTCATTTCCAGTTATGCCTATATGTGAAGGGATCCATATGATATTGATGGTAACATTGTGAAGAGTCAGGTTTTGGTATGTGTCGTGAATGCGTTGAACAAGAGGATGAGTGGTGATTAAATTATTGATAGACTGGTGGGGGGGGTTGGTGGGGTACTTTGCAGATTTCGAAGGCTTGTAGAATAGCATACAGTTCGCCAGTGTGAATGCTACATGTAGTTGAAATTTGGAAAGTTTCAACAACTGCTTGTGTAGTAGAAACTGCACAACCGACTCCAGTTTCGCTCTTGGATGCATCGGTGAAGAAGACTTGGTCGTATTGTTCTCTATTAAGTATTTCCAAGAAATGGTTTTTTATTAGATCATGGTTGGTTTCTTCTTTGCTGAATTTGGTGAGTGATAGGTTAGATTTTGGAAGAGTTTTGGTCCAAGGAGGGGTATGTGGCAGGGGAACAGGGATAGTGTGGGATAATTGAATATGCGGTATTAATGACTGGAGAAGGAAGGGAATAGTATGAATGCGTGGGGTGGGTGGTAGACTACTCAAATTGCATGGTGCTGTTAGGGAGGGAGCTGGATTGAATGGGTTGGATGAGGTCGAGACTGCATATGAGAGGAGGAGATATTGACGCCTTAGCCAGAGTGGAGGTTCATTGGCTTCTAGGTAAAGGCTCTCAGCTGGGCTGGAGCGGAAGGCTCCTTAACAGAGTCGGATAGCAGTATTGTGAACAGTGTTGAGGCTTTTCAGGAAAGTTTTGGCTGCTGACATATAAACGAAGCTGCCATAATCGAGTTTGGATCGGATTAGCGCTCGGTATACTTTCAAAAGTGTGGTCTCATCAGCACCCCATTGATAGTGTGAGAGTGTTTTGATTATATTCAGGCGTTTAAAGCAGTCACTTTTGGTTTCCTGGATGTGGTGTTTCCAAGAAAGTCGAGAGTCAAATGTCAATCCTAAAATTTTACAGTGGTCGACAACTGGGAGATAATTGTTGTGTAATAAGATTTCAGGGTCAGGAGAAGGAATATTTCTGCTAAATTTGATGAGCTTGGATTTTGTGGAAGACAAGGAAAGTCCAAGAGCAGTTATTCTATTTTGTTATATATTTACCGCGGATTGAAGTAGCTTACAAGTAGTAGGAGTCCAGACGCCATGACAGTAAACTATGAGATCGTCAGCGTATATAGCAGATTTTACTGGGGTGGGGAGATTGTAGCTTAAATGATTAATGGCAAGAATGAACAGTGTGGTGCTTAAAATTGAGCCTTGGGGAACACCGTCCTGTTGGGTATGGGAAGATGAGAGACAGCCGTTTACTGAGACTTTAAAGGATCTGGTACTAAGAAAGTTTTTTATAAAAGAATAAATATTGCCTTTGAGGTCATATAATAACAACTTATCGAGTATAGCCTGCCTGGGTATTGTGTCGAATGCTGCTTCAATATCAAAGATAGTGGCTATCACTTCTTGTTTGCAGTTTATGGCATCGGCAATGTGGGTTTGGAAAAGTGCGAGGTTATCACTTGTGGATCGATGACGTCGGAAGCCGGACTGTTCCTTGTTTAAATTTCACAATATCCTCAATTCTCACAATTTTACATTTAACTGATTTTTTCATTAATTCTCATATTGTAAGTTCTTCCAGTTCAAAGTTTAAATAAAATTACTCTCTAAATTACTATATTTCTTCCAATAATAAATATGGTTGTAGGAAGAATACTGTGTACAGCCTGCACGTAGATTTGCGGCAATCGCCTGACGGCTTGGCCACAAACTTCTGCGCTCATGGCAAAAGTGATGCTTTGCGCACTAGTTGTACAAACTACTATTGTTTGCTCATTACTCTTTTTATTTGATCAATAATGGAATCCTATTAACTTCATATTTGGTACATTTGTCACTTATTAATAAACACCATAAAGCTTTAGACTAAAAGTATCATACATTCAATCGTATGTTGTTGTAGAATTTATAAATATAGGAGAAAATATGTTGTTCTATTGGAAAAACAATAATGTTATTTACGCGAAAGTGGTGACGTTATTCGAACATCCAATGATAGAGTACGATGCGCAATTGTAAATAAAAATCGACCTGTACAAAATCTTGTGACAAAAAAAATATTGAATTTATTCTAACCTGACCATCCCCAATGTATAGTGAGAATTATGACGATTCACAAATCCATTCCTGTGAAATGCTGCCCAGTCAGTAAATAAGACATTGGTGAATCTGAAAAAGGTGGAGTTCATTTATATTTTTCAAACATTCCGCAATCAATGACATTTTGCTATGGATGATCTGGATATATTTATATCAGCACTTAGCTCTCTAATACTATTTCATGGTTTCATTCAACAGCTCAGCAAATTGTAATTCCATTATCTTGATTTTCCCTCGTCTTCTCGTTCTCCCAAGTCAAATTCTTTTAAATACGGATGTCGTCTTTTAGGATATTTTTGTGCATAAACTGGTGACGGTAGAAAGCAGTTTCTCAAACTCTCTACAATTCTTGTTGATAGTAATTAGTCATTTCAAGAATCAACTCCACACACTTTCACAATATTTTAAACTGACAAGATTTAGTTCAACTGTTTAGCTTTAGTTTTTCAATAATTCTCCATTGTACCCATATTGTAGGTACATAAGTTGATGTGAATTTGATCGTTTTACCAATTACGAGTACGATAATATATAGTACCTATCATGTATGAGATTAATTGAAAAGGTGACTGAATAAGGTTCCCAAATATGAAATGACATACAGGATATCACCTTTGAATTTTTTGGAAAAATCTACTTCGAAAATTTGAAATCTTCGCCTGAGGCGTCGGTCTGTTTCCAAGCAACAAGCTTTCGAAATCTGTTATACAATTTCTTCGAACAATTATCGATGTCCTTGGGTTACCACTACTGAAAATTAATTGAACGTCAGACTAACTGGTTTCAAAAGTGTCACGAAGATTTGGTATTGCAACGAACGATTCAATAAATGATATTTTTTTTTATTGGTGAACCCTTTTACCTATTCAAAGCACGCCCAGCGTGTTTAAAACGAACTTTAAAACACGCGCGTTTTTTAAAGTTACCATGGCAACATCAACATCTCCAGATACGAAGTGTAATGCAGGGTAGGGGATCTCTGAAAGCGCATGGGTGCTGCCACATAAAAAGTCCCGTCAGTACTAAAATTTGTAATTTGATGAAAACTGTAACGCCATTAGTGTTAGTTGCAGATTCTTCCACATACATATTAGCGCTGACATCCCAACATGACAACCACTAACAACTGCTTATTTGTGTGTGTGTTGAGTATTCGTATTTAGATTTTATTGTTCATAGTGGGACTTTTACTTTAAGAGACAATTTCAAGAATATGTTTTGTGAAAGACTGTAATGTGAGGTGCATACGGTAAGCTTTATCTTCATTTCAAAACATGTTCCATCAAATAGAAAGTAACAGAGGTAGCAGTTATTCTTCCACACAACTTTGAACTTCCCAGCATTATTGTTGAATTCCTAACATTTATTTTTTTTCCTGTTTGTCATTGAGATATGTTTCATTTATTGTATACTTTTTTTATTCAATAAAATATGTAAACTTGATGATTATTGCTTTATTTTCCGCATTTCAGGCATTATATGATCCATTTTTTGACATTTCATTTAATTTTACTTGACTTTTCATTGTTATTATTGTAATATCAATCTAATGTTGAGTAATTTTAAATGAAATATCAAAAAATGGATCGCGAATGTCATTTTGCAATAAAAGTAAAATTACAGTAATTTTGAATATACCGCAAAAAACTGTAAAATTACAGGAATCTTCTTTTTCGGCTGTTAGCGAAGTTCACAACCTGATTTGTGCCAGAGGTACTTACGGGACTCTCAAGGGAGCGCCACCCGTATGAATAGAGGGCGCCACGGGTCAGTTTCCCATCTATAAGTAGTTTTTTATCTATGGTGTAATGTCTAATGGTATAAATGACAATTTTTTTATTGATCTGACAGAAGTACTTTGTAACGTCAAAACCTTTATTCGAACAATATTTAACAATTTCAATTTTATGAATGAAAATGGAAAGTGCAGGTGATTGTTTGAGATATTATTATTTCGATTTTTCAAATCGGAGAAAATGGTATTCAATTTGATATTAAGGATACTATTAACATTTCCATGACAACGCAAGGTAATAGTTATTTGTTCAACTAGGCAGCAAAGTAGTAGATTGACTGCCAAGTTGAACATATAATTTTTTCTCCGATTTTTCATGAGGATATTGTATTTGCAAATTATTACAATTCCCACAATCTCTTTATTTTAGTTGGTTGCTATGGAAATGTATAATCACAGGCAGCAAAGTAATCACTTTCGTGCCTAGGCAGCAAAGTAGCCACTTTGCTGCCTAGGCAGGAAAAGTAATACTTTGCTGATTTTTATCAGTCAGCAAAATTAATATTTGCTGCCAATCGGAGAAAATAGTTATTTGCTCAACTTCATGATGTTGAAGTATGATTTCACAGACGCCACTTTTTTTTACGGCCGTGAGCGGACAAAAAAGTACTTTTCTGTACGCTGACAGCCGTACAAAAAAGTAGAATTTTTAACAGGGAAAATAATGTTCTGAGTCCGACATAATATAATCTAAAAGAAAATTTCAGTACACTTTACTACAACAAATGAAATTTTGATGCTCAAATACTTACCAAAAATGCACAGTCCAATTGTTGCTTTAAATCACTAACAATATTTCTGACATTATAAAATATTATTGAACTGTCAAATTTGTTTTTGACTTGGCAATCACAAAACCAGTAACCACGGAAATGTAGTGCGCAGTTTTATAATTATTATTCTCAGAATTTATCAACTTCGTTGAATTTTTATTTTAATATTAATAAGTTCTATAGTCTGGATGCCGTTTGCGGAAAAAATAGCATGTTTCATTCGGAGCAAAAGCACTTTTTGTGGCTCGTCTGAAATTGTCGGCCTCACTTACGTTCGGCCATCAAACATTCAGACTCGCCACAAAAAGTTATACTTTTACTCCTAATAAAACAATATACTATTTTCTCCGATTGTTCATGAGGATATTGTATTTACAAATTATTACAATTCCCACAATCTCTTTATTTAAGTTGGCTGCTATGGAAATGTATAATCACAGGCAGCAAAGTAATCACTTTCGTGCCTAGGCAGCAAAGTGACCACTTTGCTGATTGATATCAGTCAGCAAAATCAATATTTGCTGCCAATCGGAGAAAAACTAATTTCATCACAAATTCAACCATTTTACATTGTCAGTTATTTCCATTTCTTCTACTTGTAGCAGTAAAAGATATCAGTATATTTATGATTTCAAAGTGCCACCATTAAAGAAAATAGCGTAAAGTATTCGTGGATAACTGGTCTCTAAAACACTTGCTCTATTTCGAGCACTCCGGCTTCGCCGTCGTGTTCGAAAAATCGCGCGTGTTTTAAAGATCTAAATATCCACTTATACTTCAATATACTAATATAATCAATAATCTGTCAACTTCAGCAAACTCTCCTTCCAATTTAACATTTATCACTTTTCACAACTGTAGTTTTGAATGAAAATTATTGATATTCGTTTAATTGGAACTAATAAATTATCAAACGTCAGATTGACAATCAATTTTTTGATATCAGGTAACACACTTTCAGCATTCTCTATGACTAAATAATTGTTGCTTCCGTTCATTTGTGCGTGCGCGCCTCAGTCGTCATGACTTTTGAGCAAAGCGAACACGATTTTTAGGATCCTTAAAACCACTTGTCATGTAATGTCATCATCCGAACTATCATCTGATATTAATAATAAATTTCCTGTGTTTTCAGAGGAACAGTTTTCGATTATAATGTTATTGGTAATATAATTTTTATATAATTTTGTCCACGACCACCTAATAATAAGTCAATATTTTACCTCCTAACAAAAGGTATTTGGTACCTATATATCAACTGTCGTGAATTATGAACCATAATACACTACAGTGTATTATGAACTAGAGATGGGGGTACCTTTAATATAAAATAAACTATTATAATAACTGTGTATTTTGTTCAGGAAATTTGTTTCTGACATATATCGTATCGATAAAATATTGTAATTTTTAGTATTGATACTTTTCATAACGATATTTTCTAATATTGAGTATTTAAAAAAAATATATTTATAACGGTACGTTGTATTGATACTTTCTACAGTATCGACCATCTCTATATATGTCAAATTATTTGATGTAGCTGCCACTACATTTTGAGGTTAGTAATATGCCAAATCGTTACTGACTTTTATTTATTAATAAATAAATTAAGTTTCGTGGACAAAGTATAGTATTCTACTTGCAATTTATGGCCATAATTCACTTGGGTGACTTGCGCCCCTCGCCTGCGGCTCGTGACGCAAACGTCACCCATCGTGAATTATGGCTATCATAAATTGCTCGTTTAATAATATACTATAGAATGATAAATATTTTCAGTAGATTTGAATCGTAACTGGCACAATCTTAACCTTCAAATAAACGTCAAACCGGACAAACGTCAAACATTTAATGTCCGTGGCTTGGAGCTCATGCTTTTCGATATGTGCTCAAGAGGCAAGGGGAAAGTAAGATTAGGCGTCACGCCCGGTAATAAACGAACGAAATTCAGTCACTACGAGCCGCTACTAGCAGCCAAAAGTGAATAACCGAAAACACATTATATTGGTAGTGAATAGTTTGTACTAAGCCCTCTTAAAGTTGGGTGGTTAGTAATTTGTGTTTTCACTTATAACATAAAAGAAACTCGATGTTTTGTTAACACTGCTTTATTTAGGTGTTTACGATTTCTGACTTGATAGTGATATACGAACGACCAAATGTTATAGTTCAGCTGATGCAGGGCCGGTGCTAGGGTTAAAAATGCACAAACATACCGGCCGCCTTGGAATGGTACAGTTCAATAGTTTATAATGATGTATTGTTCACTTATTATCATTAATAGTGCATTATTCACTTTTTGGCAATGGACATATTATCTTGGAATATGTCCTCTTGATGTCTCCTTGAGCAGTCCTGATTGTAGCTACTCGGGACAGAGAGCCTTTGCCAGGATGCAGCTTGATTATTCTTCCTAGCCTCCATTTCATAGGAGGAAGATTGTCCTCTTTCATCAATACCAATGCATGCTCCTTTAGATGGTTAGAAGTTGTGTGACAACGTTGGCTTTGTTGTAATTTGGAAATGTATTCCTTGCTCCATCTACGCCAAAAGTGCTGCTGAATTTGCTATATATGTTGGTGTACAGATAAGCGGTTTGTAGCTATGCATGTGAAATCGGGATCTGGAACCGTCGTTAAAAAGAACCGTCCGACAAGAAAATGAGCAGGGGTGAGAGGATTATTGTCATTGGGATCTGACGATAGAGGGTAAAGGGGTCTGGAATTCAGGATAGCTTCCACCTGCACCAATAAAGTGTGAAATTGCTCGAATGTTAAATTGGCGTTACCGATGAACCTTTTTAGATGAAATTTTGTGCTCTTAATACCCACTTCCCATAGACCACCAAAATGTGGAGAAGCAGGCGGAATGAAACTTCAATCTATATTTTTTCGCGAAATTGACTCAATAAGGTCTGACTTATGAGCTAATAGAAATTGAGCCAGCTCATTAAGCTCATTTTTCGCACCTATATAATTACTCCCGTTATCAGAATATATTTTTGCTGGCCTTCCTTGTTGAGACACAGAGCGTCGAAGTGCCAAAATAAAATTGTTTGTGGACAAGTCACTAACAAGCTCTAAATGAACTGGCTTTGTGGCGAAGCAGACAAAAAGGCAAATATAGCATTTGGATAACTTGGAATTCAGACCTTTGTGGTTTTTTATCAGAAATGGACCACCATAGTTCGTTCCGGTTATATAAAATGGTGTATAAGTGACAAAACGGGATGCGGGTGAATCAGACATTTTGATTTGAACTAGTTTGGGACTGTGTTTAAAACAAGTAATGCAATTACGAACTGATTGTTTCGCTAAATTTCTTCCCGAAATTGGCCAAAGTGACTCTTTAATAGCAATTGCGCACCTGCATGATGCAAGCGCAAATGTTCTGATTTGAAAAAGAATTTCGTGAGATGATGCTTGGGATGAAGAAGAATTGGATGTCTTTTGTCATAATTGAAATCAGAGTTGCCCAGTCTTCCTCCAACACGATTCAATGAATTTGTTTTATCAAATATGGCTGATAGACTTGGGATTTTACTCTTTCGATTTAAAGATTTATTTTGTTGCGCATCCTTTGTTTTGAGACAATTATTCTTGAAGCGTAAAATAAAGGCAGAAACGCGTTTTAATTTTGTCAGATTGGAAGACCTTTTAAAGATAAAATTATTGTCCAAGACGGAAATAGAGGGCATTGACTTGATTTCCTTCCTGCAAGGTTGCAAGAGACCCAACGGATCAAAAACAGTTTCAGAAAGAATTATTCTTTTAGTCACGATATCTCGCTCAAGAGGTTTTGATATTTTATACATTAATTTATCAGTTGAAGGGTTCCAGATTAAGCCTAAAGTTTTGGTGTTGTTATTATGACCGATATCGAGTACATTGTTAGTTAGAGAAGAATCCAAGACGCTATGGAGGAATTCGGGTTCGTTGGATGCCCATTTTCGTAATTCCAATATGCGCGACCTTGGAATATTTGTGATTGTTTTGATTATGTGCATGGCGTCTTCTTTGGAAGTAGCTCCTGTCAATAAATCATCGACATAGAAGTCTTGCTTTATAATGGAGCTTATGTGCGGATCAGTTGATGCGTATTCTTCCGCTAATTGAAAAAGATATTTAATTGCTAGAAAGGCTGATGATGCCTGACCATATGTTACAGTATTTAGATTGAAAACTTCAAGCAAGTCACTGACAGATGGACGCCAAACTATGCGTTGCAATGGTCTTTGGTCCTCATTCACCAAGACCTGCCGGTGCGTTTTTGCTATGTCTGCTAAGAGGACATAGGTATGGGTACGAAATCGAAGAATAATCGATAGTAGATCATTTTGAATTGTAGGACCTACCATTTGAATTTGTTTCAGGGATATTCCATTTGAAGAGGGATCTGATGCATCAAACACCACACGCAGCTTAAACTATCCTCCTTTAGAACCGAATGATGAGGCATGTAATATAAATTGGTATCCTGCTCCTCATCTGTCACGAGAGTCATATGATTCAGCTCAATGTATTCGGACATAAACTTGGCATACTGATCCATCAATTCAGAGTTTCGTTCGAGTTTCCTTTCCACTGAGAGAAATCTTTTTATAGCTTGTTGTTTAGAGTCCACTTAAACCTCAGGGGATTGTTTTGAGGGGAGAGTAACTATGAACCTTCCATCAGAGAGACGTTTGGCCAGTAACCACCCAGCCAAACTTGGTCTTCTTCATTAGAGGTTCATTGCAGCCTGAATCTATCTGACCATTGCATAGTATATTCCAAAATAAGTCAGCACCTTTCAATATGTTTATTTTATTGGGTTCAAAAAATTTTGGATCTGCTAATTGAACGGTCGTAGGTATTTGCAATGTATGTTCATTTCTTTGCATGACAGGAATATATTCTGTAATCTGTGGAACAATTAGGCACATTAATTTTGTCCTGTAATCGTTAATTGTTGATTGAATTTTAATGACACAGCTTCCCTTGATAAGAGAAACACAACTGTTTATACCTTGAATCACAAAGTCAGATTTTGATTCATTTAATCCTAGACTTTCGAAGGAATCTCTTGTAATAAAACTAGATTTACTGCCGCTATCTTAAAAAGCTCTAAAGGTTTTGGTACTTGGTTTTTGTCTAGTACATCCAACAAGACAGTTGAGAGGATAACCTGATTATCTGCTAAAGAGGTTGCCATAGAAATTGTTCTTGACGTAGGCTCTACGCTTGGACCCGATTCGTCCAAGTCTTTGTGCCGCAGTGTGCATATCTGCATATCCTGCAGGCACCAAATTTACAGCTCTTTTCAAAGTGTCCAGCCCTTAGGCAATTCAGACACAACTTGGAATTTCTTGCGAAATTAATTCTGTCTTGAGGTGACATTTTTTTTAATTCATCATAAGAATAAATCAAATGACCTCCTTTGCAATGGGGACATTTGATATTGGTGGAATGATACGATTTGTGAGATTTTGACTGATTTTGAGGATTTTTTGATGAGAGCCTTTTTCAGTTCCCTTTGATTTGATAGCCTCTAGCACATCAGATCGACCTCTAAAATGTTTTTGAATCTTCCCAAGAACTGACTTCATTTGTTGTTTTTAGTTGTTCCCATTCGCGGGTTGACGTTTTATCTGGCTTAGATGTTACTAGAAAATGTATTAGAGTGTCCCAATGCTCTACAGATTCCCCTAATTGTTGTAATGATCTCAAGTGCTTTGAAATATAATCAAGTAGCTCGCGTAGCTTTATGGAGTTTTCGGTTTGAATAGGATGTAGTGAAAAAAGAGCCTTTGTATGAATGTCTTTCAAAAGTCTTTTATTATTGTATCGTTCACATAGAGATTGCCAAGCAATACTAAAATTTTCTGCTGAAAAAAAATGCTATGGAACGGATAACCTGAGAAGCGACGCCCGTATATAATGGTATTTGAGTACATCAGCTATCGCGTTGTTCAGATGAACAAGTGATTTAAATGTATCTCTGAACTCTAGCCACTGATCAATTTGCCCCAAAAAGGTGGATAAATTTATAACTGGAAATTTTTCTCCCGATAGCGATCCGTTGTGTTCATTTGTGCTTCTCTCCGAGCTTGGTACGATTCAATATCCGCTTCTAAATTCAACATTGGCTTTTGAAATTCAGAAACCAAATGCTTTGCCGGCGCCAAAGCATTATATAATTCGTTTTCGAATTCCTCTCTAACCTTATACTCTTGTTCGATATCGTTATCATAAGTTAGCATATCAATTTAGGATTGACAATCAGTAAAATCGGAAAAAAATTGCTCGGCCCTATTAATCCTTTCTTGTAAATTTAATACCGATTTTTCATTCAAGGCCGCATTTTCTTGATCTCTGATATATTTTGTGAAACAAGTCAATTTATGTTTTATATAACCCCTTTGTCTAATTAGAATACGTTTTCTTTCATCTGCCATTGTTTGCTTGCACCAAATAAGCCTACTATTTTGTATATTGAAGTCTAAATTCTTCCAATGTATCCATGGTATCAATTCAACGGGGCTCCAAAATTGGCTGGAGATGATAAAAGAGCTCTTGAAGCTCTTTATGGGCCAATAACTAAACATGTAAATAATCCTGTCAAACCTGAGCAGCCACCACCACCACCAACTACAAAGATACTTCGTCAAAGACCTCAACCCGTTAAGAATTTATGTAACATAATACCGGAGTATATGTTTATTGCGATGGGAGGTCAATTTAAAAATTATCATTTATATATTATTGATGAAAATTCCCTATGGAAAATTGATTTGAACTCAAAACTTATTCCCACACAACCAGATATACTTGATGATTATTTACCCATGTAGTTGACCCCATAATTCAGATTTTCCAAAGTTCTTTGGGTAATTTGATTGCAGTCAATGACCGTAAATATTATGTAGCAGATTTTCCTAGTTTCAAATACTTAAGGAAGTTGATTTATTCGTACCCAAAAATTCTCGAATAAACACAATGTTCCAAAGCAATTATGGGAAAATTTATGTATTTTATAATAATGATAATTATATTGAATATAACCAAAACTCCATCATCAATAGAGGACAAATAAAAGATATTTTCCCAGGGATACCAACAGATGTTACAGAAGCATTCCAGTACATTAACGGTCACATATACTTTTTTAAAAATACTACCTTCTACAAATATAATGAGTTTACTAAAAAACTTGTTGCAGCCGGACCATTTAATTGGAACATCTTTGATATTCCATATCCCAATGGAGACCTTTTAAATCATCTGAAGATCTTATTAACAAAAATTATTTTTTATTATCAATAATATTTTAAAAATAAACTCTACAAACAATTAAATTGCTCATCTGTCACATAACCACAACACTACCTTAAGTTACAACATTAAAATGAGAAGTTTTAACCACAGCAGGTATAATTTTGCAAAACCCGAAACTACATAATGGTCGGTGGTTCTCGAACGAATTTTGTCATTTTAATACTTATTAAACTATGAAACATAAATTTATTGAGGATTGTGACTGAAAAAGGTTGCGAACCACTGCTCTGTCATGAAGCATATTTGTTTTTTCTCACACCCACATAGGCAAACTTAAGTCAAAGAGATCAGTTTTCCGTTAAGGAGCACCAACCAAGAGTTGAGAAGCAGCAGTTATTCAAGTGCGTGTGTAAAAGCAAAGTATCTTTTTGTCAAAATCTGTGACAACGATTCTCTTTTTTTCAAGCCGGAGACAGAGAGATTGCTGAGGAGCACCAACCAAAAATTTATCACAAAAGCAACCCTGAAGTGTGTGTGGAAGCAAATGTAAGGTATTTTTTTCACTCTACCCCCCTAAAAAAATGGTGTGACAAAGATTCTCTTTTTTTTTTTTTTTTTTTTTTTTTTTTTTTTTTTTTTTTTTATTTACGAGTCCGCATCAACCTCAAGGGCTATTAGCGGTCTGTAGCTATTTATTGTGTTTGTTTAATATTTTGGATACATATAGGCATGTCACATGTTTTAAAGTACTTTTAAATTTTATGGTAAAAGTTTGAGATTTGCAGATATTTAATAAGGTTTTTCACATTACTGCTGTTGTTTAAAGTATTTTCCAGGGATTCACTTATGTTGCATGCTAGTCTGTTGGTATGATATAGCGGACACTCAACTAAAAAATGTTTCACTGTTAACGGCTGCTCACAAATAACACTTTCTGGTCTTGGTGTTCGGGGAAATAAGTATTCATGAGTAGCTCGAGTATGACCTAGACGTAACCTTGTGATGATGATTTGATGTCTTCGATCTTCGGTAAAAGTTAGCCAGGGTGTTATGTAGGGTTTGATTTCCATAAGTTTTGTGTGTGAGCTCCTCCAAGTGTCATTCCATTTTTGTTTTGCTTTATTGCTAATGAATATTTTTAGGTCGGTGTATAAGGGCTTAATGATTGGCGTGGTATTAATCTCTTTACCTTTTATGCCTATGTGTGCAGGAACCCACAGGAAATGTATGGTTTTTCCTATCGATTGAAGTTGATGAAGTTCTTGTTTGATCATCAGTACGATGAGGTTTTTCGGATAGGTGCTTCTCAATAATTTCAAGGAGTTTAAAGAGTCTGTGAGTATAACTGTCTTTTCGTAGTTCGATGTTGTTACGTACTTCACTGCTTCTAATATTGCATAAAGTTCTCCCGTTAGAATTAGTGCATATTTCGAAAGTTTGAATTGTGTGTTGTTTGTAGGTGTTACAATGGCTGCGCCTACTCCGTCATTTTGTTTGGATGCGTCAGTGTATATTTCTGTATAATTGGGATATCTTTGCGTAGTCTCGCTAAAATGTTGGATGAAGGTTTGTATACTTGTGCCTTGTTTGTTGAAACATGAAAGATGAGTGTTTATATGTGGTGGCTTAAATTGCCAGGGTGGAGTGAAGTTATAAGTTTCGATTTTTAGAGAAGAAATGTTGGATATATTGAGACTGTTTTTATAGTGCTGGATTCTAACGTAAAATGGCTCTGTTTGAATGTTTGGTGAGACTGGATTTACATTTTTATCAAATGTGTGATGGTGAGTTGAAATAAGAGGATTAGCTGTTATTTTTGAGGCATATGAGAGACTTAGGATTTGTCTTCTAAGTTCTAGTGGGGCTTCTCCGGCTTCACAGTATAGGCTGTCTACTGGTGTGGTTCTGAAAGCTTCTAAGATAATACGTAGTGCTGTATTGTGCAATACGTCTAATTGTTTAAGTATTGTAGCCTTTGCTGATGCATAAGCAATACAACCATAATCAATTTTTGATCTGACAAGTGTTCGATAGATGTTTAAGAGTACTCTGCCTTCCGCTCCCCACTGTTTGTTTGATAAACATTTCACTAAATTAAGTCCTCTTTGGCAGTCTTTAATTAGTTGTGTTATATGGGCTTTCCAACTTAGTTTCTAGTCGAATATAAGTCCCAGGTATTTTATCTCATTGGTGTACTTGAGAGTGGTATTGTAGATTTCTATATGAGGTTTGTGGTTAATTGGTTGTTTTGAAAATATAATGCACCGTGACTTGCTAGGCTAGAAATGAAAGCCTGTCGCTCTTGACCATTTTTCCATCGTTTTGAGTTGTTTTTGTAGTATCGTTGCACATGCAGATAATGTCTTGTTTTTCACAAAAATGATCACGTCATCGGCATACATTCGGATCCATATTGGTTTTTCTATATCTTCAGTTATATCGTTCAGGAGAAATTAAGTTGGACTAATAATTGATCCTTGGGGTGTTGCATTTTCTTGTTTTTGGATAGAAGAAGTTGTTCCATTGACTCTAACCTGAAATGTTCTGTCACATAAAAAGTTCTGTATGAAAGCTAGAATGTTGCCTTGATATCCTAGGTTAATTAGCTTTGTTAGTAGGTTGTATTTCCAAGCTGTTTCGAATGCTTTATTTACATCAAAATAGATGGCCATGCAGTGTTCTCTATTTAAAAATGCTTCTTTAATATGAGTTTCTAAATCAATTATGTTGTCTAATGTTGATCAAAGAAGTCTTTCATTTATTATTTTCTCGAGCAGTTTGCATAGGGCGCTGGTTAAAGAAATGGGTCTATAGGAGTCTGCTAGAAGGGGTGATTTAGAAGGTTTTAAGATGGGGATTGTGATTGCCTCTCTCCATGTGCTAGGATATAAATGTTGGCTCCAGACCCTGTTGTATATTTGCAAGAGGTAATGTTTCGCAGATGAGGGCAGGTTTTTTAAAAATATGGGCGGGATATCATCAGGTCCAGGAGATGTGTTCTAAAGTTCGTGGAGTGCATCGTTAAATTCGTGTAGACTAATAGGAGTGTTAATAGGGTCTGCGTTTTCCTGTATCATAATGATGTTCTTTTCTTGCTCCTGCTTAAATGCTAGGAAGTCTGGGTCGTAGTTATCATTTTTAGAATGTAGACAATAAGCATTTGCGAGTTCTTCAGCTATCTCGTTGTTATTTGTTATCATACTTGAATCATTTTTTTCTAAAGCTGCAATTTCCATATGTGAGCTTTTACCTGCTATGCTCCTAATTTTTTTCCAGACATTTGTTATTGGTGTTAAACTATTGAATTTCTGGACATATTGATGCCAAGATTTCCTTTTATTTTGTTTGATGGTTAGTCTAGCAAACGCTCGTCTCTTTTTGTATTCTATACAGTTTTCAGGAGTCTTATATTTTTTATATTTATTTGAAGATTGTTTACTTGCTTTTACTGCTGACTCACATTCTTCATTCCACCATGGTACTGCATTGTACTTTTTTATATGCACTGTCTTACCAATAGCGTGGTATGCTGCATTTAACATTGAGAATTTGGGGCAATATTCAGATATGTACTTAAAGACCGATGTTTCACTTTTAGCAGATGTTTTTGAACAGTTTCGGAAAAATTGTTCAAAAAATTATGGTTTAGATCCGGCATGGTACTATACAATGCCTGGGTATACATGGGACTGCATGTTGGAATATACAGGATGTAAATTAGAGTTATTGCGTGACGTTGACATGATAATGTTGTTCGAGAAGGCAATTCGAGGAGGAATTTCAGTTTGTAGTGGTAGAATGTCGGAAGCTAACAATAAGTACATGAGCGAATATGATCCTATGGAACCCTCAAAGCTCTTGCTCTATTTCGATGTTAATAATTCATATGGTTGGGCCATGTGTGAACTCCCACCCTACAAAGGGTTCGAATGGGTAGATAGCAAAAATTTTGATGTTATGTCTGTGCCAGATGAATCTTCCGTAGGGTATATATTACAGTAGACTTGGAGTATCCACGTGAATTACATGATCAACACAAAGATTTTCCATTTGCCTCCGAACACCGCAAGCCTGTTGGTTCAAATCATTCCAAATTAATGACAACACTTCATTTCAAAAAATAATATACAGTTCACTATGGCAATTCAAAACAAATGCGAGCTAAAGTACTAGTAATGAAAAAGATACACAAAATTTTGAAATTTGAACAATCTGCGCGGTTGCAACCCTATATCGAATTGAATACTCGATTGAGGGCTGCGGCTACTAGTAAATTTAAGTATTCCATTTCATAGTAAAACAATTTTTAATGAAAATTCATGTGCAATAGAACTTTATAAATCAGAGTTAGTTTTCAATAAACCCATGTACATTGGTATGACCATTTTGGATTTATCAAAGATATGTATGTATGAATTTCATTATGACTACATGATTCCAAAAATGGGGGTTGATAAATGTAAATGTGAATGTAAATTATTGTATATGGACACAGACAGCTTTATTTATGAGCTCTATTGTAATGATGCGTATAAGGAAGATATAAAATCTGATTTAACAAAATTTGATACATCAGATTACCCTGCTAATAATATCTTTAATATCCCACAGATGAATAAAAAAGTTTTGGGGGTCATGAAAGATGAAAACCAAGGTCAAATTATGACCCATTTTGCAGGATTAAGATCTAAAATGTATTCTCTCGAAGTTCAATCGGGTGAAATAGTTCAGAAGGCAATAGGAGTTTGATACAATGTAGTTAAAAACAAAATAGATTTTAATGATTACGTAAACTGTTTAAATGATTTAAAAGAAAAAAATATCACTCAACGCTGTATTCGATCGTATGCTCATAGCGTATATAGCATAAAACAAACAAAAATTGCGTTAAGTCCTTATGATGATAAAGGATATTTGATCCCTAATAGTTTCGATACACTGCCATGGGGGTATTATAGTATTTTAAAATGAGGTTTTTTTTGTTAAAGATGAATGCTCCAACATTAATGGAATTATGCACCAACAAAATTTGTCAAACAATGGTGACAGCAGCAGATTTTGCTGAACAGTCCCCACTCCCTTGGAAATTAACAAAGAAAGTTGTTACGTGTGCTTAACTGCTTCGAAGGACCAAGTGATGATGCATTGCATGGTTCGCATTTTGAATTTCCTATCAATTGATGTACCTCTTCCACTTGAGTACACCAATTGACTTCAAAATCATCCTTCTCGACCTCTTCATTTTCCACAAAGTTAACTCTCCCTTTACATAATGGTGATTTTGAGGTGTGTCCTGTACTTTTGCATGTAAAACAGATCCATGCTTTTGCCGGACACTCTGCCAGTTCCATACTTAGTCCTGTTTTACATGCATTCTCGTATGTTAGATTTTCCTCGGTTAACAACTTCCTCCTTATAGCTTCGGACTTAAGCCCGCAGACAAATTTGTCCCTGAGAGCTTCTTGCAGAAATGCTCCAAACTGGCAATTCTTTGATAATTTCTTTAACTTTTCCATGAAAGCCGTAAGATCTTCTCCACTATCTTGCAAACAATTGTATAATTTGTATCTCTCTGCTATCACCAGCTTCTTCGGACTATAGTGTGATGTCAAGGAGTTTTTTATCTGTGTAAAACTCGTTGAGCTGGGCAATGCCGGCGAAAGTAAATCTTTTAATACGTCATATGCTTCTCCTCCTACCAAAGTGAGAAAAAGGGGTACCTGCCGGTTTGGTGGTACCTCATTACATATGAATAACTGCTCCATACGTTCTAAGTAGGAGTTTATATCAGACTCTTTGGGCTTGAATGCCTCAATTGAACCAATTAATCCAATGGTAAAACCAGAACAGACTTTACTTTCAACAGGTAATAGAAATTCGTTACAGTTGAACCACGTGGTAATTTTTCTATTACAGACTAGACCAAAATATTCTTACGCTACTCCTATCTACATTTCAATGATTTTTTGCACTTAATACAAAACGAAGGTTTTGAGGTTATTGGAGTTACCGAGACATGGTTGAGAAAGGACATTAGTAATGATATTGTAAGGTTAGGCGAATACACATTAGTTCGGAGAGACCGTCACTCGAAACGTGGTGGAGGAGTAGGTATGTACATTAAAAATAAATTTAAATATAAAATTTTACTGAGTGAATGCCTGGATTTTGTCGAATATATATGTAGAAATCACTTTTTGTGGACATCAGCTAGCTATTGGTACTTTTTACAGACCACCTAAAGCAGATAAAGATGCATTTTTTCAGATTTTTGAGGATATTTTGTGTGATATTTATGCACAATATAATCAAATTATATGTGTAGGTGATTTTAATTTTGACCTTTCAGACATTGAGCTACCAGAATTTAACCGATTTAATACAATTTTTGATATTTTTAACTGCCATCAACTTGTAAATGAACCTACTTGTTTTTCACCCACCCGAAGCTCACTTCTCGATTTGTTTATAACTAATTATGATTTGCAGAAGTGTCACATAAAAGTAACTCAAACTCATTTTACAAATCATTCATTGATATCTTGTAAACTTGATTTTGCAGCAATTAAAATACCAATTCATAATAAAATCTCCTACAGAGACCTAAAATCTATAAATTTAGAACAACTACAAGACATTTCAAATCCAATGCCCTGGTATAATATATATGCCACTAATGATATCGATAAAAAAGTTGAAATACCAAACAAAAATATTTTGGAAATAATTGATATTTTTGCTCCTATTAAAACTATTCGTATAGGAAAAAAACCATACGCACCTTGGATAACTGAAAATATAAAATTCATGCAAAAACTAAGAGATAAAGCGTTGAGAAAATTTAAAAATAATAGTACACCTGCTAATTGGTCTTACTATAAACAAGTTAAGAACTTCACAACCAATGCAATACATAATGAAAAAAGGGCATATCTCAGATACAAATTTGCAAATACTAATACTAAACAAACTTGGCAAGAAATAAAAAAATTAAATATTTCAAAAAATAAATATAACGATATTCCCACTCAGTTAAATGATGTTGAAACTATTAACAAGCACTTTACTAGCATCGAAAATAAACAGCCAAATCATAATATAATTCATTACTACAATTCTCAAATAAAAAATAATATAAATAATCCTCTTGTGCTCACACTTGTGACAGAAGGAGTGGTTTCAAATATAATTTTAAATATCAAAACTAAAGCTTACGGAACCGATAATATGAATATCGATATAATATTACTTTTTTGTCCATTTATAATGGGCTTGTTCAAGAAAAAAATTTTAATTTAAAAATAGAAACTAGAACTCATTTCAAACGGATTCCCAAAATTTTAGATTTTTCCGCGAACGTTTAAGCCCTCAAATTAATTTAAGAAATTGGATTGAACGAAAACGGGGCGTGGTTACCTGTGACGTCACAATGCATGTGCCATACCTAACGTTTGAAACGCCGCGAGTCGAGAGCTATTGTATGTGGAAGTGTACTGTTTGTTTATTGCATTATATGTTTCTTTATTTTATTATATACCTAATGAGTGAGAAAGAAGTGGTAAATAAGTACTGTTTGGTTCCCGACAGTCCTAGCACATCCAAGAATGCACCAGAAAAATATGTACAAATAATGAACAGTGGAAAAGTTACTAAATCCTGTATTAATAGCGCGATTTTTTGACTGTCAAAAACGCTTAGTTAAAAGTCATGTCACAGTTTTCACAAACTAAAGCACAATATAATTTGTCATTAAGCTCAGAAAATAGAACCCCTGGAGGAAGTCAAGTAGAGGAGGAAATCAATGGATATCACACGAATGTAATCTATAGGTATTTTGGAAAATAAGGGTTCAGGCTTGCATTAAGGCTTATGTACGTTCCAAGACGATTCAATGCGGAGGCGAAAAATGGCAAAAAAAGAAAAATGAAGAAATCGCGTTTGGAAAAATACGAAAACCCTTCAACGAAGAATTTTCAATATCCACCAGAGGTTCTTCTTTTACCTTAACTTCGTCAGATTTAAGCTTGCCAGATCCGAATAACTTATGTTATTCAGACATTTATAGATCAGAAGAAATACAATATTGAACATTTTAATTGATACAAAAAAAATCCAAAGCTTCATCTAGGAGTTCCGAATAATTCATTATTTGTTGTGATCTTGTTAACTAACAAATGTGAGCTAGGCAAGCTTGATATCTTTTTAACATTGAAAAATATCAAACTGAATTCACCGTATGGATATTAGCAGACGATTTTGGGATGCCACTTTCCAGATTATGTAGCATTATACAAAAAAGTATACCGTTATTAGCCATTCGTGCATTGGATGCTCCTCTCTGGAGTTGAGAACTTATTTCCTACAGAGGAGATATTAAAATGAACAATGTATTATAGATTGTTATGAAATTTCAATTCAAAAGTCAAGTGTAAACTCTTTGTTTTTATTAAAGTAGTCCATCACCATAAAGATATCAGGTTCAGGTAAATTTCCAAAATCTACAATCATTAATCCGGTATCTAAGTACTGAATACATCATTCTTCAATAGTAAAAACCACTAACTATTTTAAATTTGAAGATATTGCAGCTGGAACCAACTTTCTCATGTAAAACGCAGCGGTGTAATGCCGAATATCATACCCCGACGTGCAATGTGACGTCACAGTCCGCTCTGCCGCTTTTTAAGGGAGCTCCATTTTCAACCTTTAATATTTAAGTAATGGAGAAAGTTTAAGAGCTGAAAATTTCACCTGTTATTTTGATGACTCAGTTTTACAAAAAAACGTGAAAAAAACCGAAAAAATATTTTATTGCGAACAAGCCCATTCCTTATATTACTAATATTATAAATCAATGCATTTTGACCTCTTATTTTCCCGCGGAGTGGAAATATGCAAATGTTATACCTATACCTAAAATTAGCTCGCCAACTGATTTGAGTCATTTAAGGTCTATTAGTATTTTACCCGTGTTGTCGAAAGTATTGGAGAAGGTTTTGGATATACAAATTAGAGAACACCTTAATAAATTTAAATTATTACCTACAAAACAATCTGGATTTCGCAGTGGGCATAGTTGCGCCACTGCCCTTGCTGATATAGTTGATGATTTAATTCAGGCAGAAGATACCAATCAAATAAGTATATTAATTTTATTAGATTATTCCAAAGCTTTTGATATGTTAAATCATCAAATATTGTTGTCAATCACTCACTACTTAGGCTTTTCTGATGAAGCTACTGAATTTATAAAATCCTTTCTAAGTGATCGATTCCAAAGAGTACAAATAGGTGAAAACAAGTCTCAAAAAATCAAATTAAAACTCGGGGTGCCTCAAGGCAGTATACTTGGTCCACTATTATATACTATGTATACCAGTAACCTTCAGAACTCTCTAAAACACTGTAACTATCATTTTTATGCTGACGATACCCAAATATACTGTTCTTTTAAATATGAAAATTTAACGGATTCTTCTAATTTAATCAATAATGATTTAAAAAATTTAGCTAAGACCTCATCCGATCACCTACTGAAACTAAATCCTCTTAAATCGTCTGCTTTGCTATTCTGTAAGGATTCTGTGAGAGTTGCTGTTCAAAACCAGATGCAATTAGAAATAGAATCTAAAATTATTCCTTTTAGCAGCAAAGGAAAAAGTCTGGGACTCGTTTTTGATAATAGGCTACGATTCAAAGACCATATTACATCTAAATTGAAACTTTCATACTGTGGATTGAAAGCAATTTATCCACATAGACACGTTTTAGATATTGACATAAAAAAAAAGTTATGCGAATCACTTATACTTTCCTTATTCGATCATTGTGACACGGTATATGATTCATGTCTAGATGCTGTTGACAAAACTCGGATTCAAAAAGTCCAAAATTCGTGTATCCGTCTTATTTACGGCATTAGACGTGGGTATCAGGTATCCCATAAACTCAAAGATCTGAAATGGCTTAATATGCATAATCGCCGTAAATTGCATTTTGCTTCATTTATATTCAATATTATAAAGTTCAAAACCCCACCATACTTACATAAAAAAATTAAATATCGTACTGATGTCCATAATATAAATGTGAGACGAAAGCAAATGCTTACCATACCTCTTCACCGCAAAGAAATATTCAAACGAGCATTTTCATACAATGTAGCAAAATTTGCAAATAATTTATTAGAAAATAAACTTTTCAATGTCTTAATATCTCCAAAAAGCTTCAAAATGAACTATAAAAAATACCTATTTACTCTGTGATGCTGATACTATTGTCAGTTTCAATTTGTATTTTGTTTCTTTTTAATATATTTAATATATTTGTTTTTTTTTAAATAACAATTTATTAACTAAAATTAGAATCAATAATTCCTGTATGTAGTTAGAAATAATCTGGCTTTAGCGGAAGAGCAGACATTTAAGTCCAAAAGACATAAATGAACTGAGCTAAAATGCCAATTACTCAATATGCTAAATCGCATACATTATATTAATTTAATTTATTGCTGTATAATATTGGGTAATAAACGTATTTATTATTATTATTATTATTATTTGCTTGGATGATTATGGGCTCCAATCCATGATCCTCGTCGCCAGTATGTTATGTTTTATAATACTTCTAGTCTAAAATTAAACCACTTTACTTTGAAAACCTTTTTAATATTTGACATCAATCAAAAAGTGAAACACAGACTACTTTTACCTGACTGCTTACTCACAATACATCTGCCGTTGTTAAAGTTACTCTCGCGTTATTGTAGTAAATAGTCAGATATATAATACAAGTGATACCTCCTTTTTTTTACAGAAGCTTAAGCACATAATTAGTAATATAAGTCAATCAAAAATGGCGAATCGTTCATTCATTGTTAAAATTACTATAAACAAAGTACCTAGCGGAATTTTTCGAACCGCTATAACGTCTGGAGTTTCTTATTGGAAATTCCATCCTATTTAGGGATCCTTTTTGAAAATGCATCATCAAATATAAATATTTTTCGAGTTATTAACAAAAATTCAATACCCCACTCTCAATACATTTTCCTAGATGTCACTTAGAATCGAATTAGCTGTCGCTTATATTTCAGGAGCTTCATCAAGAATTAACACGTTTTTGAACTTGTTGCTTAGACTATGATTAGTATGAATATATTATTTGTACGACAATCAATGAACTTACATGGAATGATTTAGTGCACGCATCCATTTCTGTCAAGGTTCCAATACGAAAATGTGATTCTAATGGGACATAATGTGATGTAATGTTGATAACTACAATTGTGACCCAACAACAACACAATTATGTGTGTTTCCAGATCTTAACTCATTTTCAACATTATTCATACTTCATATAATTTTATTTTGGTTTTAATACTAATATTTTTTGTTTCAATTAACTTACTTCAATATTCATGGAAATAAAATTGAATAAAAAATACTAAGCACGTACTAGTGAGTTCGTACAGGTCGGCGCATTAGAAACAGTCCAACTCAAATATTGTTGGTGGGAAATGTTTTTGCGACAAACCCCAAGACACGTCGATTTTGTTTTGGAGGAGGGCAGCTTTTGATAGCTAACTTATGGTTATACTATGCAGCTCCTGTACGTGACTCTTTGTATCAACATCTTCCCGCACAATGGATTGGTAGAAGAGGTTTCATTGAATGACCTTCAAGATCGCCTGATCTATCACCGCTGGACTTTTTCTAATGGGGTTATTCAAAAAGTGTTGCTTACAAAACGCAACCGAACTCTTTATGAATCAAAATATCCCCAAAGTATTTATCACACGGAAAACTTTTTTATTAAAGGTTCCCCGTCAAAAAGTTATTCCTGATATAAGTTTGTGCATCCACTAGAAGTAAACATGCGTTATAATATATACACACACGGACTATACTCTTTTGAAAATTTCATTTCAACAGAAGAGTTAACTACCCATACGTCTAGTTAGTTTCGGGAAATGCTAATTGGAAAGGTTCTTCAGGTTGGAGGAGTTTGACTATTCAAGTGAGTCTTAGTTTCATTAAAATTGAGGCTACAAAATTATTTTATTATTTTGTGCTTGATATCATTAAGTATCAAGCTCTTTTCACAATACTGTATACTAGAGTTAGAGTAATTTTCCATCAACAGAAAAACGTTAAGTATGAAAGAGTTTAATTCAAGTGAACGATAAAGCATCATTTTTTGGATGAAACTCACTCTTTTTAAGGAATTCCACTTCATTGAGAATAAACATGAGAAGATAAGAAATTTGCTTAGAAGCTATGGTGTCATCACCCAATCAAGCAGTATTGGCAGAAATGCAATAACCTCCGCTAATTATTCGAAAAGAATTTTCAGCTGACAAGCAATTGATCAAATACCGAACGTTTAACACATCCATGGTCTCGAAAATCGCTTATATAAACTCTTGCAGCCTTTCCTATTCTTTCTGGAGCATAGGAAACTCCCCACCATTTTCGGATGCCTTCAAATACCATCTCAGATATTGGTCACATTAACAACCAATCTATTTTTCCAATTCACCAGTATAATTATGGCTTATTGATATTCCGACCAATGGTCATATACCCATCATATTCGGACCTACCTTGTTCAAGTAAGTTAATCTTGAAAACCACCGGAAGTCGACTGTAATTTTGTTATTTTAAATGGAACACCCTATATATCAATACATTTTTGAGATCTACGTAATATTTTAGTATACTTTTGTCTAAAAACTTTTTTCGAAAAAATGCACAATTTTTAAGTTATTGATTTTTTTTGTTGAAAATTTGACCGTTGAAGACCCATATAAATTATTTTTTTACGAGAGGACCCTTGAAGATATGACAATGATTTCTCTTCGTTTGTCTGAAGCAAGGTTGAACGTATTCGAATCTATGTTGGAAAATTTTTCATTTTATACAGGGTGTGAATAAAAAATGTTCAAAGTCTAACTTCATAAATATCAAATTTCTTCATTTTTTTGAATAAAACAACCCTGTTTTTTCTATTTTAATGCATTAAGGGGAAAAAAATGGAGCAAGTTCATGTATACTTTCCTATACCTAAACCTCACCGTTATCCAGATATTAAATGTTTTCTGTAAATTTTTAGAGATGCAGGTGTGGTCTAAATTTTAATACAAGCACTAAGAAATAAAAATTATTATGTGAATTTACTTTTAATGCATGGTATATATGACAAAGTTTTCACAAGAACATGTGCTTCATTTGCAGTAAGATATCCAGATTGACCGCGATCGAAATCGCTCATTGTAAAAAGAATACTTAACAATTTGAAGCTTTTCGGTTCATTTTAAGCGAAAGTTAATCTAGTTAAGCCATTTGTAAGAATAATATGCCACAAAATTTCATGGAAAATTAAAAGCCAAAGAAAAATAGTCTGATGTTTTAAAGTAAATTTTCAAAATTGCTCCTTTGAATGCATTTTTCAACCCTTCTCAGTATACCTTCATTCGTCGCACGGCTAATCACCATCTCAAAAAGGGAATTGAAGGAATTTTGAACTCTTAGCTCACAATCTTCTCTATATGTTAACTAATTTCAGTTAAATTAGTGTCATTTATTACAAAGCCTACTAAAAGTATACATGAAAATTTAAACTTGTTAAAAAATATAATAACAATTTAAAACCTCAAATATCTCGGAAACGACTAAAAGTTGGAATAGGATTAATAAAAACAATTTGATTTGATTTTTTTTCAAAGACAGATAGAGAAAAAGACTTTTTTATTTCTTAGTGCTTGTATCAAAATTTAGATCACACCTGCAACTCTGAAAATTTACAGAAAACATTTAATATCTGGATAACGGTAGGGTTCAAGTATAAGAAAGTATACATGAACTCGCCTTATTTTTTCCCTTGAATGCATTGAAATAGAAAAAACAGGGTGGTTTTATTTGAAAAAATTAAGAAATTTGATATTTATGAAGTTAAACTTTGAACACTTTTTATACACACCCTGTATAAAATCAAAAAAGTTTTCAACATAGATACGAATACGTTTGACCTTGCTCAAGGCAACCGAACAGAAACCGTTTTCATATCTTCAAGGGTCTCCTCGTAAAAAATAATGTATAAGGGTCTTCAACGGTCAAATTTTCTACAAAAAAATCAATAACTCAAAAGTGTGCACTTTTCGGAAAAAGTTTTCTGACAAAAGTATACTAAAATATTACGTAGATCTCAAAAATGTATTAATATATAGGGTGTTCCATTTAAAATAACAAAATTACAGTCGACTTCCGGTAGAACCGGGAGTCGGCCATCTTTGAAAATATTTTAGTTAAAAAGATCGTATCCGAAAACCCAAACGTAGAAATTTTCATAATTTTACTATGAGTATTTTGCCATATACAGATAGTTTTCACTCGTCGTGGGACACCCTGTATATTTAAAATGTATATGTATAGTATTTTTTTCACTGGTTTGAATTTTTTTAGTGCTTTGAGTATATTGGAGAATAACTTTGAAGTCCAATGTATCAGAATATTTTTTCAGTTATTGCTTTGTAATCGAACAAATAAAAATATAACCGTATTTGTGAATTTTTTTTAGCTCCCTGATTAAAAATAATGTGAAAGGGGTGTTGTTAAGCAAATGTCATATAATTGTAATAAAATGTCCTAAAAACTCATAGTTTGAACAAAACACTTATTAGTGGTTTCTCAAGTCTATTTTTTTCAACCGGTCTCGTACACCGTGTGCGCCCACTAACGAACAAGTTCAACCTGCGCCTACCGAAGGGTTAACTTGTTGATGAAAGTCTCCTCCAATTTCTCATCCTTCCCATCTCATCTCATCTCTACACTCATAATTCCATTTTTTGAAAAGTTTAATGTCGTGAAAAGGTTGGTTCAACGTAACAGTTTTTTTTATTACTTCTTTACATCAAGAGTGGATCAGGAAATTTTTGAATTCATGGAAATGTATCCCTATTTTTGTTATTCGATGTCAAGTACCTACTATGGCTCAAGTACTGGACCAAAAATGAGGAACGATCCATATCTTGCTTTGTAGGGCACATTTATGAAAAACAAAATTATAATAGTTAATAAGATAGGTTCAGAATTATTTGTGGAATAACAATTCAACTTTCGATTACCGAGAACCGAAAAAGTACCGAACTAACCAAACATATTTCACATCAGATAAGGTTCAATTATCGCTTTAGGGGGTTATTTTGAGAGAAAATATTCCAACCTGCTTAGGGGTGGCATCCACCCCAGAAAGAAGCACGATAGCAAACCAGTCACCAACTTCGACCCTACTGGTCCCTGTCCTCTGATCTTTTTTGCTGCACAAGCTTATATTATTCTTGAAAACAGCTAGTAAATGTCGGCTCGTCCAGTCAAAGCCTTGCATGACTGGGTGATACTATATTCAACGGGATGCGGACTCTATAGTCCGGTCAATTTGGGCAATTGAAATGAAGGAAAGTCCGACAGATCCAAATCTCCTTGAAAACCTTGAGTTTACCATAAAGTGTCAAAAGTCCCCATCGGTTCCATGTGTGCAAAGGGACTTATTTGGAGTGCAAAGTCAAAATTTCTGATTTATTGGATTTTCCTTGGTGAGTTTTATTGCAAAAGTAACTTTAAGCAAAGTTGTAGATTACAAAACTCTTTATAAAAATTGCGAATACAGATTGCGAAAATCCTTACCGAAGTATGCCGGGTTATACAAGTGCGACAGAAAAACAGCTCAAAGAGAGAGAAAGAATAATTATGCGCGGTGATCAAGGTGTGTTCTTTATTCCAGAAGCCAGTGGCCGAATGTTGATTGCCCCTCTATATTAGTTTGTGCAAATTTTTCGATGTCATGCACAATAGGTGAATCAACACAATTTCATCCGGCAACATTGTCTTTTACAGAAAGAGTTCACATTTAAACTGCCCCCCTAAGTGATGATCTCGCACAATTATTCTTTCTCTCTCTTTCATATATCCTTGTCGTACTTGTGTAATACAAGGCGAGGATTCCGATGCAGTTTTCGCAATCTGTATATACTTGTATGTACACAAATTTAAGGACCACCCACTATTTTTTTGCAAATGCAAAAAAGAAAAGTGTGACTATGAAAAAGTAGGGTTGCAGTGGTCTCCAGCGTCTACCAATTGCCAAGGTCTATCTTGCTGAAACGTTCTATTGAATACTAGAAAGAAAGATTTATGTGATTTTGATGAAGAGACAACCATTTCATTTTCATTTGAACAATCTATGAACATTCAGCAGCAGAAAGAAGGAAAATAAGAAATCGAAGAAAACATGATTGTTGAAGTTGAGTATGAAGAGTAGAAGCATATTAAAGTAACAAAAAAAAGTTAGAATAAAAGTTGTGCTCAATAACCCATATCAATAATCTTAATACTATTAAATGAGTATTGTTCCTGAAAATAACGTCATAATGATTCGTGGAATAGGCCCACCAAGGAAACCACGTTGAAAGAACGCACCGAGTACACTACCTTACAGGTGATGTTAAACTGTGTGCATAGTATATAGGAGCCCAAGTCAAGGTGGAACAGCATATGCCGAGGACTGTGTGGTCAAGGGGAAGCTTGATCGCTAATATGCGGACTCTGGATACATGGGGACATCCAGTTTCAATACCCTTACTCCTGCATGCGGGGCTCTGCAGAGGTGGACCTTATGCTTCCATAGCTACTCGTGGGATCAACCATGGATAAGCAGAAAATGAAACCAGGCGGGCATGCACTGCAACCAGGTACAAGTTGAAGCAATGCATCCACAGTGCCCATTAATACAGGAGCATCTTCCTCACATGCGAGGAATTAACTTAGCTTAAGTTAATGCTCACCATGCCAAAGGAGCATCGGCGGTGATCTCAAGATTGTTCACCAAGGACCAATGGGGGATGTGTTTAATCCAAGAACCTTGGGCTAATAATAACCAGGTAGTGATATATCAAGAACATGTATTATGATAAGAAACAATATCAACTATTTTTGTCTTTCAGAATACATGACTCGAGACCTCGTTCCAATTCGAGCACACCTTGAACACAAGAAGGAGGGCAAAGAAATAGTGATTGCATCATGCTACTTCAAGGGAGATGGGCCTACACCACCCCCAGAGGTACAAAAGCTGGTGAAGTACTGCGAAAAGAAGAGACTACCTCTACTTTTAGCATGTGATGCCAATGCACACAACACCGTATGGGGCAGTAGCAACACTGTTCAATTAATGTAATTGAACTGATGACGTTCAAAGCGAACGACCAAAATTCATGTTTCGCTAGCAATATTTACTGATAATTAAATCAGGCAAACCCTCTTTCCGCCGCCCATGATAAAAGAAATTCACACGTGAAAGGGTGCATCGGAGACATAAACAAAAAGCCGACAAGAGCCTGACCGCTCCCCAAACTGCCCTAAATAATTTTACTTTGCCGGCACTTGACGCCGAAAGGTGTTTTCTTTATTTCTGGATAATACAAAAAGAAGTCAAAACAACGACCCCGCACTTTGTGAGGGTAATGTAAAGCCGCAACGGATCCTTATACCAAATAAGGACATATTTCCGTATCTTAGTTTTAATTGGCCGGTATGATTGAGACCTCTAGGAGGGAATGCAATGAAAATCGGTACCGGGAGAATGCTGAAAACTTTGGACGTTGTAACATCTATAGGGAATCTTTGAGATTTATTTTGATTGTCGCGAGTAAAAATAATAAAATCACCTGTGAATTTCTCTCAGTTGGCTGGCTACTATTCCGTATATTGTATGTCCAGTCAATATAGATATATTATCAGAAATAGTGTTTTATTTGAAGTAATATAAAATATCAGGGCATAACCCCTGACCGCAATTACAGGACATAGTGTTGTGGACTGTAATCATGGTCCTTCGAGCCGGATATAATCAAACAATTATTAGTGAAACAGCGAGAAAATATGTGTAACAAAAAATACGGTCCTTCGAGAAGTGAAAATTATTAAAGCCAGTGACATTTCGAATACAAACTGTTCGTGTATGGTGTGGACTGAAATGTTTATCCTAATTTCTGACGAATTGAGTAATTAGAAACAAGGAGAACAACGCACCATCTAGGAATAAATGGTGGTAAGTTGGAATGGAAGAAGGAAGCTGGACGCCACGACACCGCAACAGTAAGTCATATAACATAAAATGATATAGAAGTAAGTGTTTGATTAGTTTATTTTATGTAGTAAGACTAAAAATAAATAAAAATAAAATATGTAGGTACATTATGAGAAAACAATATTAACCTCTGTTAATTTAGTTAGGTACCGATAAGGTATATTCACTTATGTAAGATTTGGAAATCATGAAATTTGATGCATGTAAAATATTTATGTTATGAACTTAACCGAAATGCAACATACAGATTGACCACAAAATGTTCTAATTAGGTACATAATAGAATACATACTCTCTCTCTTTTTATCTCTCGCTAATCTTTATACAAAGGGAAAACAAAATTAGTTAGGCACATGATATTATGTATTTCTTGATCAATGGTTACTAGTTACTAAGGAATATCATCACTCTCTCTCTCTAATCTCTGCACAAATCACGACAAATATTCAGTTTGGTCACCTACTTAATTGCTCTCTTTACATTATTTATCTCTCCCGTTAATAATCACAATGGAAAGCTTAAGAAAGCAGCGTGGTGTTTATAAAGCTTTGATAACTAAGCTTGCTAATTGGTATGAAATTAATAGGGAAAATAGCGACAAGTATCACTTTAAGAATCGATTAGATAGTTTGGAGATACATTTTAAAAAATATTGTGAAGTACAATCTGCAATTGAACTCGATTCAGACAATTTCGAAGTTGACTTTCAAGATAGATCCACTACAGAAGAAAGATACTTTGAGATTAAAAGCAAGCTTCAACATTCATTTGATAAATTAAATACCGTCATATCACAAAAAGTCAACATTGTCCCCTCTGGACACATGAGCGTAGGTCGTAACATTAAATTGCCATCTATTGAAATTCCGGTGTTCGACGGAAACTTTTTGAATTATCGAACGTTTAGAGAACTTTTCGATGCTCTTATCATCAATAATAGCGGATTGTCATCCAGCACTGAACGGTTTTTCTACCTTAAATCATACTTAAGAGGAGAACCTCTCTCCCTGATCTCTCAATTGGATGTCAATGATCAAAATTTGGATGTTGCATTACGGTTACTAGATACCAGGTATATTAATCCTAGACAAACTGTGTCAGCTCATTTTTTGAAATTGTTAAATATTGAAAATTTGACAAAAAACTGTAATGCCAAGTAGCTGAGAGATTTCACGTCCGACGCGAAAGCAATCGTAAATTCATTGTTAAATTTGGATATTGACAAATCGCAATTATTTGACTCATTAATAGTACACATATTGTCCAGCAAATTAGATTTCTTAACGAAAAAATCGGTCGAAGAGTGTGAGGAATCACTCAATATTTTTACTTGTGATAGATTTTTTGAAATACTTGATAAACGCGGAAACGTACTCGAAAATCTTTTCGCGCAAGAACCCAAAATAGAAAACGTAAAAGTGCACTCTCGATATAACCCTATAGCGTCATCTACTCCTCGTAACAGTAAAGTGTCATTGTTGTCAAACCAAGATTCAAATGTAGATACGACTGTAGAAGTTACTTATTCGCCTAGCACATCGGGAGCGGGAAACTCCACGGTAACTGCGGTAGGTTGTGCATTTTGTCACCAAAAGCATAAAATCTATGTTTGTCAGGGTTCCAGCGCCCTGCCAGTAACTGACAGACAAACATTCGTAAAGGATAACCGGTTGTGTTATAGTTGTTTAGGAGATAGGCACATGGTTTCGGAATGCCGTTCGCTTAATCGCTGCTCCTTGTGTAGTAGAAAACATCATAGCTTATTACATTTAACATCGTTCACACCCAAACGAAATGTCGCATTGAAGTCATTTAATAGTTCAAACCCTAACAGTCAGCAATCAAATCAGTCTCCTTCTCATCGAGGAATACAAAACACCTCGAATCTTGCATCTCGTGATCATTCTCTTTCTAATAATAACAGCAGCATTTCAACAGATGTAGGTCAACATCGCACACAACAAACGAATGACTCTTTTCCAAACGTATCAATGTTGAATTTGAACAGCAGTCATGTGTTATTAGCAACCGCTAAGGTAAAAATATATCCTAGATCAGGCCCTCCGATAATTGCCCGTGCATTGTTAGATTCGGGCAGTCAAAACTCCTTTATATGTAAATAATTATTCGAAAAACTGAATTTTCCCTCTTATTCCCAACCACTATTTATATCAGGCATTTTTAATAATAATCAAAAAGTAAGTTCAATGGCAGAAATAACTATTCACTCTCTAATAAATAATACTTTCAATTGTGATGTCAAATGCTCTATTGTTGATACCATAACTCAAAACCTCCCTCAGGTACACATTAAGGCAAGTACATTGCCAATACCGCCTCACATTGTGCGAGATTCATTAGCGGACTATGATTTTCACACCCCATCACAAATAGATATGCTCCTGGGAGCTGACATATACTATACTCTCTTGAAGCCAGGATTATGTAAATTAGGAAGGGAGTACCCATCCCCTATAGCTACTCAGCTAGGGTGGGTGATCAGTGGTATTATCCCCCCTCAATGTCTCGCGCTATTTCAATTGTGACAATCACACTCTCACTCCGTTTCGTCCTGTGTTCCAGCGAACGACATTATTCTAGATTCACTCGTAGAAAAATTCTGGACGCAGGAAGAAATCTTGAAAACAGCCCCAATCTCAAATGATGACTTACAAGCCGAAAAAATATTTTTATCCTCAGTAGAGATACTTCCCGACGGCCGCTTTCAAGTCGACCTTCCTCTCACTTCCGAAAATGCTCACAAATCACTCGGAGATTCATTCATGTCAGCAAAACATAGGTTTCTGTCACTCGAAAAGAGATTGTCAAAAGATCCAGCAATGAAAAGTGAGTATAAGCGACTATTGTATGAATACGTGGAATTAGGACATGGAAAATTTGTTCCCCTCTCTCTGCAAACCCCACAATTAGAAAATTGTTACTTTGTACCACATTTGTGTGTTTTAAAAGAGAGTAGCGCCAGCACCAAAATAAGAATTGTGTTTGACTACTCTTCTAAAACTTCATCTCAACTCTCTCTTAATGACATTTCCCTCAAAGGACCCAGGGTCCAGCCTGAACTTTTAGATATATTAATTCGATTTCGCAATTACAAGTACGCAATCACGGCAGACATTGAGAAAATGTACCGCCAAGTTCAATTAAATCCCAAATTTCACTTTTTACAAAACGCCCTTTGGAGAGATTCTCCCCGCGATGAATTTTTATGTCTTCAAATGTCGACTGTCTCTTTTGGCCAAACAAGTGCTCCATATTTGGCTTGTAGAGTCTTAAAGGAAATCGCGCTAAGAAACCCTCAATTTCCCGATGTGCAGAACACTCTCTTGTCTCAGACGTATGTTGATGATGTCCTAAGTGGTGCAGACACTCTCCCTGAATTAGAGAACTTGTATATTTCTTTGAAAAAGATACTCTCAAACTCCGGCTTCAATCTCCACAAATTTTGTACGAACTCCGCTGAAATGCGCAAATCACATTTTCCCGATTGTCCTTCAGGGAAAGACCTCAATCTCGATGAAAACCCTAGTAAAATTCTAGGAATCTATTGGACTCCAAAAAATGATCTCTTACAAATTTCTACTCCCACACATGACATTGATCAGTGCATCACGAAAAGACAAATATTATCAATTGTTTCTCAATGTTACGATCCTTTGGGACTTATTAACCCCGTAATAGTCCAGGGGAAACTTCTCCTTCAAAGATTGTGGCAGGCTAAACTACCATGGGACACTCCGATCGATAACTCCAACCTTCTCAAATCATGGAAAGAATTCTTAGACAGTCTATTCAAACTTTCAAATTTACGTATCCCTCGATATACACTACTCGACAAAACCATAATTAACATAGAACTACATGGGTTTTGTGACAGTAGCTCAGTGGCGTACGGCGCTTCTATTTATGTTAGGGCACTTTACTCAGATGGTTCCACTTCTTCACAATTAATCATCGCAAAATCACGAGTTGCTCCTCTAAATAAGCCCTTGACTATTCCCAAGCTGGAATTATGTGCTATGACCTTACTAGCCCATCTCTATTCTCGTGTAAAAGGAATACTAGAAAAACAGTTAGACATCACATCCTCTATTTTATGGACCGATTCTCAAATAGCCCTCTCTTGGACTAAATGTGTCCCTACCAGATGGTCTGTTTTTGTTTGTAACCGTGTCAGCCAAATACAAGAATTAACCCCCTCCGTCTCATGGAGACATATTCGAAGCCATTTGAACCCTTGTGACATTTTGTCACGGGGTCATTCGTTAGAGTTCCCTAGTAAGTTTTGGTTTTCAGGACCCTCATTCCTGTATGAGTCAAATAGTGATACGAAATGTTATGATACATTCTCGTCGGTAAATAATCCCCCCGAAGAAAAGAAAAAGACATTAACGGTAACAAACACTCCTCTTGACCGATACACTACTTTAATAAGCAGAGCGTCGTCATTTAATAAACTAATTAGATCAATGGCATATGTATATAAATTTGTAAATATTTTAAAATCCCGTGGACAAAGGGGAACGCCCCTTAGCTGTAATGAATTAACACATGCTACAAACTTTTTAGTCAAACATGTGCAAAAACAACATTTTTCATCTACCTCACAATCCATAAACAAAAAAGAAAATGTTACTGACAAAAAACTAGCATCATTAAATTTGTTCATTGACCCAGACGGAATCCTTAGAGTCGGTGGTCGACTTAATCATGCGAACCTCACATACCAACAAAAACATCCCATGCTGCTTCCATCCCATAGCCATTTCACATCACTTGTGTTACATCATGAACACCGCCGCTTAGGTCACAGTGGACCTCAAAATGTCTTGTCGAATATCCGATTACGGTTTTGGCCTATTGACGGTTTGAGAGAAATCAAACGCATCACCTATAATTGTAATATGTGTCGTCGCTTCAAAGCAATCACTGCACAACAGCTGATGGCTTCACTCCCCAAAACCCGTGTTACTCCATCTAAACCGTTCGAAACAGTAGGTATAGATTATGGTGGACCCTTTCTAATCAAGGCATCTAATCTGAGAAAATCCCCCACAAACAAGTGTTATCTAGCCCTATTCATATGCTTCTCCACTAAAGCCGTTCACCTGGAGCTGGTGTCGGACCTCTCCACTGACGCATTTATAGCCTCCTTAAAACGTTTTATTTCCCGGAGAGGGATGCCATCAGTAATTTATAGTGACAATGGCACCAACTTCGTAGGCGCGAACAATCAGCTTAAAGAATTAACCCAATTCCTTGTACATAAATTTCTCCCTGTGTATAATTATCTCCTTTCATCCTCCATTGAGTGGAAATTTATTCCCCCAAGATCTCCACATTGGGGAGGACTATGGGAAGCTGGCATAAAAAGTGCCAAATCTCTTCTATTTAAACTACTTAAGGACTCGACATATACCTTCGAACAATTCGCCACAATTCTATCCCAGATAGAGGCCATATTAAATTCTCGGCCATTGTTTCCAATATCAAATGACCCAAGCGATTTAAACCCTCTCACCCCAGGCCATTTCCTAGTTGGCACCCCCTTAATGGCATTGCCAGAAAAAGATATTTCGCATAACCCCACAAACCGACTAAAGTTTTGGCAACAATGTACTCATGTACATCAAACATTTTGGAAGAGATGGTCAGTCGATTATCTCAACCATTTACAGCAACGTCCGAAATGGGCGAGAACACAGTCAGATTTAAAAATCAATGACATGGTGTTAATAAAAGACGAGGAGAAACCCCCGTTGCACTGGCCACTAGGTCGTATTGTTAATGTTAACCCCGGTAAGGACGGAAAAATAAGATCGGTTTTAGTAAAGACTTCAACAGGCGAATATACGAGACCCATCGTGAAATTAATTCCGTTGTCCTCCACTGACACGTCAGAGTCACAAATTCCTTGAGTTTTCGATAACGTACATGTCGGAACTTGTAAATAGACACTCAAAACACTGTACATACTGATTAGATAAGGTCAATATAGTTGTAGTTGTTGAAAAATAGTCTCTCTTTCTCGCATGCATCTCTAGATCCCAACTAGAAGCAAGTATTTAAAGGGTTTAAAAAAAAAAAAAAAAAAAAAAAAATTATTATATTTCTCTTGCGGTTCCTCCATGGAAGGCGCCTCCATGGGGGAAGCTGGAATCAAGCATCAAAAAACAAAAAGTTAGGTCTCAATTTGAAGGCAACCTTTAAAGAAACTTCTAACGGGTGGAAGTGCATCGATCTCTCGATCATAAATAGTATAGTTTTCTCGATCTCTCGATCATAAATAGTCTAGTTCTCTCGATCACTCGATCATAAATAGTATAGTTCTCTCGATCACTCGATCATAAATAGTATAGTTCTCTCGATCTCTCGATCATAAATAGTCTAGTTCTCTCGATCACTCGATCATAAATAGTATAGTTCTCTCGATCACTCGATCATAAATAGTATAGTTCTCTCGATCTCTCGATCATAAATAGCATAGTTCTCTCGATCACTCGATCATAAATAGTATAGTTCTCTTGATCTCTCGATCATATATAGTGTAGTTCTCTCGATCACATATTCTTGCCCTCGCGCGCGCCCAGTATGTTCAATTAATGTAATTGAACTGATGACGTTCAAAGCGAACGACCAAAATTCATGTTTCGCTAGCAATATTTACTGATAATTAAATCAGGCAAACCCTCTTTCCGCCGCCCATGATAAAAGAAATTCACACGTGAAAGGGTGCATCGGAGACATAAACAAAAAGCCGACAAGAGCCTGACCGCTCCCCAAACTGCCCTAAATAATTTTACTTTGCCGGCACTTGACGCCGAAAGGTGTTTTCTTTATTTCTGGATAATACAAAAAGAAGTCAAAACAACGACCCCGCACTTTGTGAGGGTAATGTAAAGCCGCAACGGATCCTTATACCAAATAAGGACATATTTCCGTATCTTAGTTTTAATTGGCCGGTATGATTGAGACCTCTAGGAGGGAATGCAATGAAAATCGGTACCGGAAGAATGCTGAAAACTTTGGACGTTGTAACATCTATAGGGAATCTTTGAGATTTATTTTGATTGTCGCGAGTAAAAATAATAAAATCACCTGTGAATTTCTCTCAGTTGGCTGGCTACTATTCCGTATATTGTATGTCCAGTCAATATAGATATATTATCAGAAATAGTGTTTTATTTGAAGTAATATAAAATATCAGGGCATAACCCCTGACCGCAATTACAGGACATAGTGTTGTGGACTGTAATCAAACACCAACAAAAGAGGTGAGCAACTTTTAGAATATATCCTTAATAAAAACCTTAATATCCACAATATGGGGAACACCCCTACATTTGTAACAAGGGTAAGGCAAGAAGTTTTAGATATCACATTGGCTACACAGGATCTAAAACATATAGTAAAAGATTGAAAGTATCGGGTGAACCGTCTCTCTCAGAATCATAACATTCAAATTAGAACTGGGCATACCTGAGGTTAGCCTCAGGAGAATACCAAGGAAAACAGATTGGGATACTTATAACACCTGTCTAAGAAGAAATATAGCACAAATCCAGAGGAAAGGAAGGGCTAAGCACCATCTCGACCTGGAAAATGACCTACAGAATCTTAACAGGGCAATAATCGATGCGTTTGAATCGAGCTGCTCTCTTCAAAAACAACAAAGCAGCAAAGATGCACCCTGGTGGAACAAACATCTGTCAGAACTAAGATCTCAAACCCGGGACCTTTTTAATAAAGCAAAACTCACCGGAGACTGGCAGAGATACACCGAGGTGAGAAATACCTACTACAAGGAAATTAGAAAAGCTAAAAGAAAAAGATTCAGAAAACTCTGTGAAGATATAGACTCAACACCTGCTGCGGCAAGACCTTCGAGAGCAAGTATTACAGTGGCCGAACACATCTGTAGTAACGATAGGTTGAAATGGGCCATGAATACCTTTTCACCCTTCATGGCGCCGGAAGCAGATGGAATTTTCCCAGCATTGCTCCAGCAAGGACAAGACAAAATACTACCGCATTTAGTTGAAATTACTCGAAGTAGCTTAGAGCTGGGTTATATACCAAAAGTATGGAGAAGGGCAATAGTAACTTTCCTTCCAAAAACTGGGGAAAGGGACACAACAAACCCCAAATCCTTTAGACCAATTAGCCTATGTATGTATGTATGTGTGTTTGTTTGGGGTAACATTCACTGAGACCTAAAAGGTCTATTGTGCCCCCTTACTTCTACTTAGTTTCTGAGGAGAGTCTCTGAAACTAGTAGTTCCTTTAGTCCTATTTCCCGGAGGAATTTTAGGATATCTGCAGGCTTCAGCTTAGGTAAATGTTCCTCTTCTATCCAGTAATCTCCCAGGTACTGTGCTCTAGGATTCTGGAGTGCTGTGCAGTTGGAAAGTAGATGGATGGAGGTTTCTTCTTCCATGCCACAGTATCTGCATTCTTCTTCCTCCACTAATTTGAGCTTTTTCAGGTGCCCATTCAGGCGACAATGTCCCGTTAGGATCCCTGTTAAAACTCTTAGTGCGGTCTTGCTTTGACTTATGCATTCATTTGATCTCCTTTGGTTGTAGTCACCCAGGAGAATCTTTGATTGTCTAAGCCCTACTAGATCTTTCCAATGTTCAGATTTTCTCTTTCTTTCGGCTTCGCCTATTTCTTCCAATATTACATTGGGGCTGATTCCGCAAAAAGGTTCAGGCCCCCAGAAGGGTATTTCCGACCCCCTCTTTGCTAGTTCATCTGCTATTTCATTTCCTTCTATTCCAGTGTGTCCTGGAATCCATAGTAGAGTAACTATATTGTTCTCGCCTAATTCATTTAGTTTGTCTAGGCATTCCCAAACCATCTTAGAACTGATTACGCAAGAGCTCAGTGCTTTGATGGCTGCTTGACTATCTGTCATTATGATAATCCTTTGTCCTCTGTATCCTTTATCAAGATTGAACTGGGCGCACTTTCTTATGGCGTGGATTTCCGCTTGAAAGATACTTGGGGTTTTTCCCAAGCTTTCGGAGTGTTTGGTTCCTGGCCCGAACACTCCTATCCCAGTTCCTCCTATTGCTTTTGAGCCATCTGTGTACCATTGAATGGCATTCTTCCCAATTCTGGAAATGGTATTCGGATCCCATTCCTTCTTGTTGCTCAATTCTGTAACGAATTTCTTCGAAAAGTTGTACTTTCTCATCATACCGTCTTGTGGCATGTCCCAGGTTGTCTGATTTCTAAGAAGTGAAGAGGTGGTTTTTCTTTTAATGATTCCCTCTCTACTTAGTCTGTATCTTGTTTTTTCTGCAACACTCTCCACCACCATGTGTAGAGGGGTGAGGTTGAGAATTACTTCCATTGCTGCCGTTGGGCATGTTCTCATTGCTCCTGTAATGCATATACAAGCTAGTCTTTGAATTTTGGAGAGGTTTTCTCTCGTTGTCAATAGACTAGTTCTGCTGCTCCATGCAATGGCTCCATAAGTGATGATTGGTCTCACTTGGTGAGAATTGGTCTGCAATGGTTTCCATTAAGTTTTATGGTTTTGAGGTTGAGTTTTCTTTTCTTAGTGAAGGCTATCAAGATGGTTTTAGTGGGGTTGATGCTGAGTCCCACTTGCCTACACCAGCTATTTGTATAGTTCAGACCCTTTTGTACAATATCACAAAGGGTATTTTCGAATTTCCCCCTGGCTGTTATGACAATATCGTCGGCATATCCTTGGCAGGATATTCCTAGATTCGTCAAACCACATAGGAGTTCGTCAACCGTCAGACTCCACATTAAAGGGGATGCTACTCCTCCCTGTGGGCATCCTCTGGTAGTGCAGATGGAGACAATGTCTTTGCTTGTCCTTGTCTCTGCTACTCTTGTGGTGAGCAGTTCCGACATCCATTTGGATGTTGTGCTGTCAACACCTCTTCTGCTTAATGCTCTTTTGACAGCCTCATGTGGAGTGTTGTCAAAAGCTCCTTCTATGTCCAAAAATGCACATACTACAGTTTCTTGGTTGTCTAGAGCACCTCGGATATCCTCCGTCAGTTGTACCAGTGCAGTCTCCGTAGATCTGCCTGCCCGGTAAGCGTGCTGACATGGGTGTAGAGGTAGTCTCTCTAGGATTTCCGTTCGAATGTAGTTGTCAATTGCTTTTTCCATCGTTTTGAGTACAAACGATGTTAGGCTAATTGGTCTAAAGGATTTGGGGTTTGTTGTGTCCCTTTTCCCAGTTTTTGGAAGGAAGGTTACTATTGCCCTTCTCCAAACTTCTGGTATATAACCCAGTTCTAAGCTACTTCGACTAATTCTAACCAGATGCGGTAGAATTTCGTCTTGAGCTTGCTGGAGCAATGCTGGGAAAATTCCATCCGCTCCCGGTGTCTTGAAAGGCGAAAAGGTGTTCATAGCCCATTTCAACCTATCAATACTACAAATGTGTTTGGCCATTGTAATACTTGCCCTCGAAGGTCTTCTGTGAGCTTCGAGAGGATTGTCTCCCCTATTTGGGATGCTTCCAGGAAAATGAGTTTCTAGTAAGAGTCGAACTCTTTCCCCCTCATTTTCGGTATAATTGCCGTCTGGCTTTCTCAAAGCCATATCTGTGTTGACCCTACTTTTCGCCATGACTTGACCAATTAGCCTAACATCGTTTGTACTCAAAACGATAGGAAAAGCAATTGACAACTACATTAGAACGGAAATCCTTGAGAGACTACCCCTCCACCCGTGTCAGCACGCTTACCGGGCAGGCAGATCTACGGAGACTGCAATGGTACAACTGACAGAGGATACCCGAGGTGCTCTAGAAAACCAAGAAACTGTGGTATGTGCATTTTTGGACATAGAAGGAGCTTTCGACAATACTCCACATGAGGCTGTCAAAAGAGCATTGAACAGAAGAGGTGTAGACAACACAACATCCAAATGGAGACAAAGACAAGCAAAGACATTGTCTCCATCTGCACTACCAGAGGATGCCCACAGGGAGGAGTAGCATCCCCATTAATGTGGGGTCTGACGGTTGACCAACTCCTGTGTGGTTTGACGAATCTAGCAATATCCTGCCAAGGATATGCCGACGATATTGTCATAACAGCCAGGGGACATTCGAAAACACCCTTTGTGATATAGTACAAAAGTGTCTGAACTATAGAAATAGCTGGTGTAGGCAAGTGGGACTGAGCATTAACCCCACTAAAACCATCTTGATAGCCTTCACCAAGAGAAGAAAACTCAACCTCAAAACCATTGAACTTGATGGAAACGAGATTAAAAGGAGACAAGAAGTAAAGTATCTAGGTCTAATTTTAGACAGTAAACTCCTGTGGAACAAACACGAAAAGGAGATCATCTACAAGGTGAAAATGGCTCTAATGGTGTGTAGCAATCTGTAGCAATCCAACTAAGAACGGCCGTCGGCCACATCTCAGGAGTGGATTATACCACAGACTCGGGAAAAAAATTTTCATGACAAAAGTGGCCTCGAAAAAAGCCTGGAAATTATTTTCAGAATTGTAGGTCCACCGCTAGAGTGCGTATTTGACGGTTGAAATTTGAAAATGGGAATTTTTTCAAAATTCACCCCATTAACGAGCATACTGAACATTATAATCAGATTCCTCGACAATTTCTGCATACTTTTGATGTGACAAGTTCAAGTCTATCTCTTCAAATAAGGAGTGGGGGAGAGTGGGAACCTTGTTACGAAAAAACACCTGTAATTCCGGTTCTGCTTGACCGATTTTAATAAACTTGATGTTGTTCAAAAGAGCTTTTGTTGATCAATCGGAAATTTGTGAATATGAAGCAATCTGATTTATAACATGAATGCTAGAGGGCGCTGTTTTATATTTTTCAAATAATGTGTTTTTTCGTAACAATTTCAAATGGGAGCATACAAATTGAAGTTGGTCATTGGAAAGTAGACTAAATTTGTAATAAAACACCGCAAACCGCAAGGCAATATCTCTTTCCTATCTTGAGATAACGTAAGAAACAGGTAAATGGCAAGAATTTTTCTTCCAACGTCTAGAAGGCTGGTTCGCGTTAACAGAAATTATTAAATTTAGCCTGGATGGAAAGACCTTACATCGGTCTACAGTAATTTAAAAGTAATTTAAACTGTTATCATGGTTGCCACTACCACTAGATCACCTAAATGTAATGCTACTAATAATAAGTACGAATTTTGAAATAATGTGATAAATCGAAAAATGTAAACTTTTAACAAATAGCTAGGTACGCAATTAGTGCCGTCCTAGATGTTCAAAATGTCCATCATATTCAATGCATGAAATCAATCGCTGACGGGTGGAGAAAACAGCAGCTTCAATTTCTGCCCTCAAAATACTTCGATTGCCTGTTGTATCTTTCCAATCATATCAGCTCTTGTTGCGGGTCTATCGGCATAAACAAGATTTTTTATTCGCCCCTACAAATTAAAATCTATACAAGTAAGGTCTGGAGACTTCGGTGGCCAAATAAATAAACTTCCATGTCCTATCCACCTTCTAGGTTATAATTAATCTAAGAAATTCCGAAATCCTCTAGAATAATGTGCTCGTCATCCATCATGTTGCAAAATCATGTCATGACGAATGGCCAAACATATGTCCTCTAAGAAAAGTGACAATTATTTGCTTGAAAAATCTAAATATCTTTCTCCATAACAGACTCATTAAAAAAATGCACGATTGCTGATTTCTCTACCCGTCCGCGATTGATTCCATGCATTGAAAATGATGGACGAAATTTCGAACATTTAGGGCGGCACTAATTGTCTACCCAGCTATTTATTAAAAGTTAAAATTTTCGATTTATCACATTATTTCAAAATTCGTACTTATTATTAGTAGCATTACATTTAGGTGATCTAGTGGTAGTGGCAACCACGATAACAGTTTAAATTACTGTAGACCGATGTAAGGTCTTTTCATTCAGGCTAAATTCAATAATTTCTGTTAACGCGAACCAGCCTTCTAGACGTTGGAAGAACAATTCTTGCCATTTACCTGTTTCTTACGATATCTCAAGAACGGAAAGAGATATCGCCTTGCGGTTTGTGGTGTTTTATTACAAATTTAGTCCACTTTTCAAAGACCCACTTCAATTTGTATGCTCCCATTTGAAATTGTTACGGAAAAACATATTATTTGAAAAATATAAAACAGCGCCCTCTAGCATTCATGTTATCAATCAGATTGCTTCATATTTACAAATTTCCGATTGATCAACAGAAGCTCTTTCAAACAACATCAAGTTTATTAAAATCGGTAAAGCAGAACCGGAATTACAGGTGCTTTTTCGTAACAAAGTTCCCACTCTCTCCCACTCCTTATTTGAAGAGATAGACTTAAACTTGTTAGATCAAAAGTATGCAGAAATTGTCGAGGAATCTGACTATAATGTTTAATATGCTCGTTAATGGGGTGAATTTTGAAAAAATTCCCGTTTTCAAATTTCAACCGTCAAATACGCCCTCTAGCGGTGGACCTACAATTATGAAAATAATTTCCAGGCTCTTCTCGAGGCCACTTTTGTCATGAAAAATTTTTTCCCGAGTCTGTGGTATAATCCACTCCTGAGATATGGCCGACGGCCGTTCTTAGTTGGCCACCCGGTACACTGCCATAGTGAGACCAATTATCACTCATGGAGCCATTGCATGGAGTGGTAGAACAAGTCTATTGACGACGAGAGAAAACCTCTCCAAAATTCAAAGACTAGCCTGTATATGCATCACAGAAGCAATGAGAACATGCCCAACGGCAGCCATGGAAGTAATTCTCAGCCTCACCCCTCTACATATGGTGGTGGAAAGTGTTGCAGAAAGAACAAGATAAAGACTTAGTAGAGAGGGAATCATTAAAAGGAAAATCACCTCCTCACTTCTAAGAAATCAGACAACCTGGGACAGTATGATGAAAAAGTACATCTTTTCGAAGAAATTCGTTACAGAATTTAGCAACAAGGAGGAATGGGAGCTGAATACCATTACTAGACTTGGAAAGAGTGCCATTCAATGGTACACAGATGGCTCAAAAGCAATAGGAGAAACTGGGATAGGAGTGTTCGGGCCAGGAACCAAACACTCCGAAAGCTTGGGAAAAACCCCAAGTATCTTTCAAGCGGAAATACACGCCATAAGAAAGTGCGCCCAGTTCAATATTGATAGAGGATACAGAGAACAAAGGATTATCATAATGACAGATAGTCAAGCAGCCATCAAAGCACTGATCTCTTGTGTAATCAGTTCTTGAATGGTCTGGGAATGCCTAGACAAACTAAATGAATTAGGCGAGAACAATATAGTTACCTTACTATGGATTTCAGGACACACTGGAATAGAAGGAAATGAAATAGCAGATGAACTAGCAAAGAGGAGGTCTGAAATACCCTTCTGGGAGCCTGAAACTTTTTTCGGAATCAGCTCCAATGCAATATTGGAAGAAATAGGTGGAGCCGAAAGAAAGAGAAAATCTGACCATTGGAAAGATCTAGTAGGGCTTAGACAAGATTCTCCTGGGCGACTATTACCTACGGAGATCAAATGAATGCATGAGTCGAAGCAAAACTGCGCTAAGAGTTTTAACAGGGATCCTAACGGGACATTGTCGCCTGAATGGGCACCTGAAAAAGCTCAAATTAGTGGAGAAAGAAGAATGCTGATAGTGTAGAATGGAAGAAGAAACCTCCATACACATACTTTCCAACTGCACAGCACTCCAGAATCCTAGAGCACAGTACCTGGGAGATTACTGGATAGAACAGGAATATTTACCTAAGTTGAAGCCTGCAGATGTCCTAAAATTCTCTTAGGTCTCAGTGAATGTTACTCCAAAAAATACATACATACATAGTATGTAGGACATGATTCTTACCAGCGCAATAGGATATAGTGGGGAATTTTCAGATTTACAACTTTGTTTTGAGGTATTTTTTCGATAAAATTAACCGTTTTCGAGATAAATCTGAAATTTTTCATTGGGCCCCGTACAGTCCTTCAGCACAAATGGAACCGATTTAGCTCTGTCGGACTTTTCTCCATTTGATCATTATTTTTATGTCCAAATTGAACCAGACTACTAGGCTGGTTGGTTGGCTGGGGATCGAATACCATTCTATAGCATGTCTATAGCATGTCATTTCTTTATTAGATGAAAATTAAAACTTCACTCTGAACATCACGTCATAATGAATAAATATCATATATTGTGATTATTTATAGTATTATGATTCAATTCGACATACAGCTGGGAAGATTTTCACAACCTTTGCAAGTCAAAAATAACCCCAAAAAAGATGTTTTGTTTTCTCTCATTTTTTCTTTCCTTCAAAGCTTCGTTACTCGGAAAAAAAGGCGGAATAATCTGTAAGCATTCCTCCATCGTTGATTAAAATGACAAAAACACTGGAAGCTGTCAGGTTGGAGGGTGTGACCAAAACATCGGTATCTTATGATGAAGAGATGTGCATTTTTGGATATACGCAGTTCATATTACATGAGAATCGAGATAGGGAGATGAGGATGTGGAAAATCACGTTACCAACTAACTTCAGAAATTGGAAGTATCAAGACATAAAGCAGTTTCACGTGACTGATTTCCTCCAATGTACGAAATAATAACAGTAATAGTAGGCAAATACAAATACCGGATATCGAATAACCTAAATTCAGGTCAGATAAATAAGATAAATAGTTTCGCGGAGCCGCGCAGGATATAATTATACGTAGTGTAAAGTTCATATGTTTGCAAACATGATTGGGAAGAGGGTCACCAAATTCAATGGGATTCATCAAAAATAATATTGAAAGAACGCAATAATAAAAGACGAAAAATCGAAGAAAGTGCTTCAATACAACTAAATGCAGATACATGTGTAGCCAGTATTTCAGCCGAATGTAGTCAAATTTGGTTACCAATGTTCAAAAGAGAAATTTTCAATAATTAATTACCTGGGTTATCAGGATAGCATCATAAGTTTTTCTCCAGGTTTGCTAATGATTTATAATTTGAATAGTTGTTGATCGATACACATTTCAATACACAAAGCTGAATATACATATTTTGAAAACAAAAATAATCATACACAGGTTGAAACAGGTTGAAATGTTTATTGTTCACACGTAAATGTAAATACATGAACAGTGAGTGGCTATTCGTAGTTAGGTACACATAGTAAAAAAAAAACAGGTAAATTAAATCATAATTACTACAGTCAAAACATACCTACCACGGGTTGGATGGTTGTGTTGAATCTATTAATAGGTTATTCGTTTATAATAAATGACCGAAGCTTCATTGCTCCTCCTATAAATTTGTATATATTACTGAGTACTGTATGATCTGTAGATGACAATATAGAGTCTAAATCGTCTGAGAGTCCTCGAGGTTGGATAAAATGATCTCGTAGGTTTTTATACATCGGACAGACTAGCAGTATATGTTCGAGGGTTTCGGGTACTAAGTGGTTACAGATAGAGCAAATAATGTTTATATCTATCCTATACGAGTTATTATTTACATAGATATATAACTTTTCGGAGTTTGATGTACGGAGTTGAGCTATTAGTCTTTTAACATGCAGAGGAATTGTGGTATGTAAATAATTTTTACCGTTAAAATCACCATGCAATAAATATTTAAATGATGGATGATGCGTGCTGAGTAATACTCTATTTACATGTTCTTCAAAGTTTTTGTTAAGGTAATTACTGAGTAGAGAATTTTTTATGGTTTGATTAATATTATTAATATTTACATTCGAATCACAGTAAGCATTTAAAATGTGGACTAACTGACTTGCCCAGTTGTATTTTAGGTTGCCGTTATTGGCCGCCTCATGTAGTTTTATTGTACGTACAAGGGCCCGGTGAACATATCTGTTATGGTCTTTACATTTTAACCTTAGTAGCAGTTCTATAGATTGTTTTATTACGTGGTACCCAATTTTACATATACCCGCTTCGATTCTTATTATGTGTGCAGCTGTTGATTTTTGCAAAAATAAAAGAAGCTTCCAAAAATAGTTTTGAGTTTTTTCGACTTGTTCTAAGTATCGAAGAGCCCATATGGCACTTGTGTATGTAAACGTAGGTATCACTATATTGTTGTATAACAGTTTTATGGATTCAATCGATGAAACTTTTGAGCATTTTATAGTGTTTAATAGAGTTCCTTGACATAATCTAGCTTTTTGCTCTCGTTGTTTGAGGTTACTTAGGAATGAACCATTAAATGAGAAGTTAACACCTAAGTACTCATATGTATTAACTACGTCAATATGGCTGTTTTTGTAAATGAATTGGGGGTGTTGACCGATGTTTGGGCTTCTACGAAAGATAACTATCTTTGTCTTTGTCGAGTTGACTTCTAGTTTGTATTTGTTGCAGTATGATTCAAGAAGTTGTAGGTTTCGTATTAAATCTATTCGAGTTTCAGATAATATAACTAGATCATCTGCATACAGGAGCATATGTATATTATTACCATCGTCTAGAGTTACACCTTTAGCACCTTGTTCTTTAAAATAAATTTCTATATCTGATATGAAAATTGAAAAAATTAGGGGACTTAGGGTATCACCCTGTAGAACGCCTCTTGTTACTTTAATTCTATCAGATAATGTACCATCTTGTTCCATAAATATAGAAGCTGAACTATACATAAGTTTCAAAAGTCTGGTGATCTTAGCACTTACTCCATTAGTAAATAATTTTTCCCAAAGTAGGTTGTGGTCCACTGAGTCAAATGCTTTTTTAAAGTCTACAAATAAAGCGAATATTTTTCTGTTGGGGAATCGTAGGTAGTTATTTACAGCGGTATACAACACAAATATGTTGTGTTTGGGTTGTAGTTTCCCGTCTCGGGATTAATACTTTCGAAATTGGTTTTTTATATGGTTTTATTTTCTACTTATATGACATATATATCAAATCTGACATCTATATTTATTTATTAAACAAAACTTGGTTTCACGACAACACAATATCAAAAGCCTTAACATATTCCCCCCGCTTGAGAAGGTGAATAATTCTCAAGGTAAAACAATAACTAATACTAATAATTGCAGTCTGTTAATTAGCAAGAATAACATTCTTCCTATACATTATCCCCGTTATCAGGAATAGGTAGTACACAAATCTTGGACCATGCTCTTTTGATTGTCCCATTCGCAGTGGTAATACTTGCTACCCTTGCAACACCATCATTTCCAGGATGAAGCTTCGTTATTTTGCCCAGTTTCCATTTAAGAGGAGGTAAATTGTCTTCTTTAATTAGAACTAAAGCACCCTGCTTCAGCCCTTGGTGGTTATCTTTCCACTTCGTACGAGTCTGTAGTTCGCTGATGTACTCTTGAGACCATCGTTGCCAAAAGTGCTGTTGCATTTGTTGCAGCAGCTGGTATCTAGATAACCTATTAATTGGGACTTCTCGAAGATCTGGATCTGGTATAGTTGTTAGTGGCTGCCCGATGAGAAAGTGGGACAGTGTTAACACCGAAAGATCACTAGGATCAGATGACAATGGAGTCAAAGGACGTGAATTTAATATCGCCTCGATTTCTGCGAGATAAGTTGTAAGCTCTTCAAAGGTTAAAGTTACATTTTTCATTATGCGTTTCAAATGACCCTTTGTCGATTTAATTCCCGCTTCCCAAATACCTCCAAAATGAGGTGAATATGCAGGTATATACTTCCAAGAAACACCTAAATCATTAAAAGTTTCTTGAAGAGAGGTTTGGTTATTTAAGAGAAATTTGGCTAATTCTTGCAATTCAGATCGAGCTCCTACAAAGTTACTGCCATTATCTGAAAGCATCTGAGAGGGTTTACCACGTCTTGCACAAAATCTACGAAAAGTAGCAATAAATGCTTCTGAAGTTAAGTCACTCACCAATTCCAAGTGTACTGCTTTTGTAGAAAGGCAAATAAACAGGCATATATATGCTTTCCATGATTTTGCTCCGCGTCCCTTACGATCTTTTATCATGATGGGTCCTGCATAGTCTACACCGGTTGCTGTAAAAGGTAATGTAGGGCTCAGCCTAGATTTTGGTAGGTTCCCCATGATAGGATTAGTTTGTGAAGGTTTGACTCTAAAACAGTCCATGCAGGAATGTACAGTTTTCCTGGCTAAATCACGACCAGATAGGGGCCAAAATCGATTTCTGATGGAAGCTAACAGCAGCTGAGGACCAGCATGAAAAAGTTTGAGATGTTCATGTTCGAATATAAGTTTGGTTAAATGATGTTTGTCTGAAAGTAGCATTGGATGTTTTTTATCGATATGAAAAGATGACGCTTGTATTCGTCCCCCTACACGAATAATATTTTCGCTATCCAGAAATGGATTTAAATTAAGAATACGCGATTTCTTTGGTATGGGTTTATTTTTTTGAAGGAAATATCGTTCCTCAAAGAAGCACTCAATCTGAGACAATCTAACCAATGTTAAACTGGAAGAATTTAATTCTGATGCTGACAATACACCATACTTTCGTAGGGAGGGTTTATTTCGACAGTTAAAAATGAATCTTTGCACATAAGCCATGGTTCTTCGAATTGCATTGAACTTGGAAAATTTGTTTAAGGGAAAATATTCAGTGGGCGTTGATATCATGAGACTTAATTTTTGTTTCCTAAGCTCTGGTATATTTTCTGGAGTCTTAACGTCTGAGAGAGGCCATTCTGCCTCGGGTTTTGATAGCCACCAGGGACCAAACCACCAGAGACAAGAATTCAATAAAGTTTTTGGTAGAACTCCTCTAGATAAAAGGTCGGCAGGATTATCCTTGGATTTTACATGAGACCATTCTCTTGGGTTAGTATAAGACTGAATTTGTGAAACTCTGTTTTGCACAAAAGATTGTAATAAATTTGGTTGTGATTTAATCCAACATAATACAACTGCAGAATCACTCCAGAAGAATTGCCTGTTAATTTGGAGCCTTAGCGATTTTCGTATTAAATCAGTTAGTTGACATAAAAGATGTGCACCACACAATTCCAGTCGAGGAATGGTTAATGATTTCAAAGGTGCAACCCTTGATTTTGCACATAAAAGTTTTACATAAACTTCCCCGACACTAGTAATGCTTCGAAGATAAATGCACGCCCCATAGGCTTCTAGAGACGCATCACAGAACCCATGAAGTTCAATTACGGTTGGATTAATACAAAGAGTTATTCTAGGTATATGATAGTCATTTAAGTTTATCAAGTTTTGCCTAAAATTAACCCATCTTGTATATAATTCAGAAGGTAATGACTCATCCCAATTGAGTTTTATCATCCACAATTGTTGCAAAAGAATTTTTCCTACAATGATACATGGAGCTAGGAGACCTAAAGGGTCGAAAATCTGTGAAATGTCTGACAAAACAGACCTTTTGGTTACGGTTTGACCTTGTTTACTTGCCACTATATTATATGTTAAACTATCATTTTCACTATCCCAGTACAATCCTAAAGTTTTCATACCTTCGCCATCTCCAAGTTTTTGTAATGCCATGGGATTTTTGGTTCGAACATACTGTAAAATATCTTTACTATTAGAAGCCCATTTTTGAAGCAAGAAACCACCACCTGATAAAATAGTTTGAACTTCGTCAATTAATTTTTGTACACTTTGAACTGAATCAGAACCTGTCAAGATGTCATCCACGTAAAAATCCGAAGCCATAACTTTCGATGCTTCAGGAAACTTTTTAGAATTTTCTAATGATAATTCTTTTAAACATCTTATCGCTAACCACGGCGCAGAGGCAGTCCCATATGTGACACTATTAAGTTCAAAAACCTTAGTTTCATAAGTGGGTTCTCGACGCCAGACAATTCTTTGCAACGACCTTTGATCAGGTTGAACTAGAATCTGTCGATACATTTTAATTATATCCGCACAGAAAACTATTTGATGTAGCCTAAATCTCAAAAGTATAGAAATAAGATCATCTTGTATTTTCGGTCCTACACATTGAATATCGTTAAACGAGAGACCTGAACTAGTTCGACAGGAACCATCAAATACAACTCTCAATTTAGTGGTTTGATTCTTTTCATTCAAGACCCCATGATGTGGTAAAAAATATTCAATGCTGGTTTTGCTTTCTGGGATAATCACTTCGGACATATGATTTAATTGAGAATATTCATCTAGGAAATCAACATACAAAGAGTTTAATTTTGGGTTTTTTAGAAAACGACTTTCGTGAGAATGTAAGCGCCTTAAAGCTATAGACTTGGATTCGCCTAACGATGATGGAGAACCCTTAAGAGGAATTTGTACTATGAAGCGACCTTCAGAATTACGTTTGGTAGTGCTTTGGAATATTTCTTCACAAAATTTCTCTTCCTCTGACAATAGTGGTTTTTTCTGAAACGGTTCCTCTATTTCCCAAAACTTTCGCATAAAGTTATGCAATTCATCATCAGCAGATGTATTGAAATTGCACTGAACCTTGTTGGGAGAGGAATGTTCATTGCTAGGGCCTGAAACCACCCAACCGAAAACAGTTTTTTGAAGCATAGGTAAACCTTTGCCTAAGCGAATTTGACCTACACACAAAAGATCATAAAAATGTTCAGCACCTACCAAAATATCAATGGGTTGAGATATGTTAAAATCAGGATCGGCTAGTTGAACATTTTTTGGAATTATCCATGAAGATATGTTTAAAGGTTGACTTGGTAAGCAATCATTAATTTTTGGAACTACTAAACACATCAGATCTGTTCCAAATGAGTTTTTTAACGATTGGATTTTAACAGTACACTTTTCATTGATGATAGAAGTAACTAAGTTGATTCCTACAACTGAAATATGAATTCCAGAAGTTTGAATGCCTAAACGTTCACAAGCATTTTTTGTTATAAAATTACTTTGTGATGCTGAATCTAATAAAATCCTACATACTTGGTTCTTTCCATTACAATCAATAATAGATACTAACGCTGTAGATAATAACACTCCTACCCCACTGAACTCCGTACTTTTGTAGCTAACAGTAGGCTGATTTTGAACTTGATTGAAACTTTCATGATTTGGTTGATCTAATTGATTAGTTGGTATAGGTTCTAAGCACAAAAGTGTATTATGTCTTCGCTTGCAATTTTTGCAAGGACCTGCGAAACAGAATTTCAGAGTATGATTACTGCGCAAGCAATTTAAGCAAAGTTTAACCTTTTCAATATATTTAATTTTTTGGTCAACGGAGAGGTTTAAGAATTCAGGACATGATTGAATAAAATGATTAGATTTCTTGCAATAGTCACACAAAAACTTTTTATAGCTAGTACTGGGTCGATTTTTAGGATTGCCCACAGTACTGTTTTGGCCATGACTATTTTTTGATTTTGAATTTTGTGATTCAAGAAAATAACTATTAGTTTTTATTCTAAGATTTTTACTTTCCTTAGTTGACATGAGTGTTTCTAGAAGATCAGCTTTGTTTTTAATGAATATTTTTAGATCATCTAAGCTTGGAGATCCATTGTTTTTATTCCCCAGTTGAACCTTGTGCTCTTCCCACTCTCGAGCTGTATTCCTGTCTAATTTATTACTAATAATGTAAATTAGAAGAGTATCCCAATATTCTGTTGGTTGATTTAAAGTTTGCAATGACCTCAAATGCTTTTTCAATGTGTCCAACATACTTCGTAAATCACCAGCTGATTCTTGGTTCAAATTTGGGATATTGAAAATAGATTTAACATGGTTATGAGTTAATAAATTATTATTATTGTATCTGCTTACTAACGTCTCCCAAGCTACAGTATAATTTGCTGCCGAAAATTCTAGTGAGCGAATGACTTGAGCGGCTCCACCCTCTAACGATGCTCTCAAATAATGATATTTTTGAATTTCATTTATACCTTGATTAGTATGTATGAGCGAATCAAATGTGTCGCGGAACTCAAGCCAATTCTCATAGTGACCAGAGAATTTAGGTAATTGAATCTGGGGTAATTTAATATTAGTTAATTGCCCACTTGAATGGAATCTACTCACATTATTATCACTTTTCACTGAATTGTCAGATCCATTACCTTGGTTCATTTCTTTATAAAATGTAGAAACTATATTTTTTGCCATAGCACATGCACTGAAATATGTTTGTTCAAAAGCTTCTCGTTCAGCTAACTGTTCTGGATCTGCTAATTCTGTAATAGTTTCTATTTCACATTGTATGAGTTCAAATTCGTTAATAATTGATACCTGCATTTCCAACCTCATTTCTAGTTCTGTAATTTTTTCTTCCTTTGAACTAGAGTCTAAATTACTTGCCAAATCTGTTTTGAAATTCTTTACATATTTTGCAAAATTATTTAGTTTAAAATTGAGAGATTTTCGTTTTATGAATAGCCTTTCTAAACCTTTCGGAGCCATTTTTAATTTAAATTAATTAAATTAAGTTAAGAATACGCTTATTGAAAAAATCAACAACTTTCGTAATCGGTTATTGGTTAAGAAAACAAAAATCTCAACACTTTCGAATTTATAGATCTCAATATCCAAAAATTGCGTAACTCTTGAATATATACCTTAAGAAAACTTCCTTTTTACAATTAACAAAATTAAATGATATGTTTATACTTTTAAACTTTCGAGTTGTTGACTTAACTTTCGATTTATCAACAAAAACCTTTAGAGCAATACATTCGAGTTTGTTTTTCTCTTTCGTATCTCGAGAAATCGCTATACGATACAAAATTCACTCTAAATCATGGAACAGACTTACGGAATAGGTAGCCACCAACATGCATCCAATTCTCCAGCACACCAGCTCGGTAATTTCCGTCTGCACCAATGTTTTCACGGTAGGTTCGGTTAATTATCAATTGCTGAATCTTCAGCAACTAATCCTGGCTCGAAGGACCAAATGTTTGGGTTGTAGTTTCCCGTCTCGGGATTAATACTTTCAAAATTGGTTTTTTATATGGTTTTATTTTCTACTTATATGACATATATATCAAATCTGACATCTATATTTATTTATTAAACAAAACTTGGTTTCACGACAACACAATATCAAAAGCCTTAACATGTTGTCTTCACAGCTTCTATTCTTACGGAATCCCGACTGGCATTCTGGTAGTAACTCATGGCGTTCTACAAAATCTGTTAATCTATTATTAATCAGTTGGGTGAATATCTTTACTTTATGATTTATTAGAGCTATGCTACGATAATTACTTGGATCTTCTTTTGGACCTTTTTTGTGAAAATGAATCATTTTTATTTTCGTCCACGTGGGAGGTATTTGCTCAGTTGAAAAGATTTGATTAAAAAGAACCTTAAGAGCAGCAATCCAGTCCGCAGGTAAATGATTATAAAACTCATTAGATATGTTATCTTCCCCAGGAGCTTTGTTATTTTTTATTTGGTTCAATACTTGCAAAATTTCAATGTTAGAAAAAGGTGTATCTAAGCTAGGATGCAAAACGTAATTGAGTTCGTAAGATTGGTTGTGGTATATAGAAATTTTTATAATAATTTACCATTGTGTTCATGTCGATATCGTTCCTATCGTTTATTGATTTGTTTGACTTAATGTGTTTCCAGAATTCAGTTGGATTGTTGATATTATTAAGTTTACTTCTTACACTGTTTTCATAGGCTTTTTTTTATTTTTTAGTACTAGTTTATAGTCTTTTTTCGACTTGTTATATTTAGAGATTGCATTTTGATTGAACTTGGTTTCCATTAATTTTTTTTTAGATTTAATAAAGTTTTCGTTTAGCTTCTCTGCAGGTTTGATCTTACCACGGTTTAGATTTGTTTGTGTTATTTACTCTAATTTTTTTATTTTTTTCCATTCCTAGAAGTTTTATTGTAGAGCGTATTGCTGTATTTATTTGTTTATCTAAGTCCTCAACAGAGTTTATTTGTAAATTTGTATTACATTGAGATAATATATTTTTATAAGAATTTGCTTTTAAAGGGTCCCATTTAATTAGTGATTTATTAAAACTCTCTTTGTTTATACTATTTTTTGTGAGCCCAGGGTTTATTGATAGTGTTAGTGCACAACTGAAATGATCTGATAGAAATTTTTCATTTATAAATAAATTTGAAATACTATCTTTACTGTTAAAGCTTGCCCAAATTAAATCGATGACGCTACTGCCAGATTGTCCAATATATGTATAGTTACCTTTATAATCGCTATATCTACCGTTTAATACAAAGAAGCTGAGATTTTCTAGCGCTTCTGTAAGTATTGTTCCTCGGCGATTAGTTACTTTATCCATTGAGTCACGTAGTTCTATGGGAATATCGAACGCATGTGTTTGTTGTTCGTCGAGACTCGTCGGACACCCTATCCTAGCGTTGAAATCACCACAGATAAAGATATGATCATTAGGGTACTCAGTAATTATATCTCTTACGGTTTCCTCTAGTAGTTCTATACAAACATAGTCATCCAACCCAGGTTTTAAGTATACAACACCTAAAATAATCCAGATATTATTAACGCAAAATCTTACAACAATCCACATATTACATATAGCAATTACATTTACATTTTTAAGACCTACAATGTTTTTTGATAGAAGAAGCAAAATTCCACCACTACCTCTTCCTCTTTGTTTCTCTTTAACCGCTGGACAGTGATATACATTATAATTAGTTAGCGTTTGGGGTACATTGAATTCGGGAGAGGTGATCCAAGTTTCTGCGAGACCGATAATAGGGAATTTGTAAATATCTTCGAGTTCTTGTGCGTCAAGATCGTTGATAGTACTTATTCCCTGGCAGTTCCAAAATAATATATTAAGAGAATTGTGTTCTTGTGACTTTGTTTTTTTTTCTTTGCTAATTTGTTTTGAATTATGTTTTTGCTGTTTTTTTGTTTCATTTTTTGTTACTTCTGTTTTTCCTTTGCATAACTCATGTCCGTGTTCCCTGTCTACATCTTTATTATTTTCTTCATCCTTATCTTTCTCTTCTACTTTTTTGTCGTGGTCTTTGATATTTTCTTTAGCTGTTCGTCGAAGTTGGGGGATCTTTGGCTAGCGGTTCTCTTGGAACTATTTATATTTTCTTCGTTTTCATTTTTCCATACCATATTTTTGTTTTCATTGATGTCTTCTACTGTATATATTTTGTTATTAACAACTAATTTATTGTATCTCAGAATTGCCTTCAATCCCTTCTGCCTAGCGTTTTTTAGTTCTGGGATTAGTTGTTTCCTTTCTTGTTGTACACTCAGTGGATAGTCTTGATCAAGCCATAATTCAGTGCCTTTTAACTTGTTCGAGTTTTTCAGGATTTCGTTTCTCTTTTTTTGTTTTGTTAATTTAATCAGGATTGGTCTTCCTTTCTCGTTCTTTTGATTTCCAATTCTTCTTACTCCTTCTATTTCTTGTTCTGTGTCTAATTCTATCCCCATCTTCTGTATAACGGACACTACTTTTTTTTCAGTTTCAGCTTCATCTTCATTTTCGTTTTCGTGAATTCCCTTCATAACTATATTTTTTCCCCTTATTTCTCGTTCAAGTATTTCTATTTTCCTTTCGCTTGTTTCCACTCGCTGCTTCAGTTTCATATTCTCCTCTTTCATTCCATTCATTTCGTGTAGAAATTGTTCCATTTTTTCATCCATACTTTTCATTTTTTCATGTATACACTGAAGCATTTCTTTAATTTCATCCATACCGAAATTTTTTAGTGAGTCTGTAACTTTCCTAAACACTCCGGCAACGTCGCCAATATCTGAGTTGTATTTCTTTAATAAATTAATGATGATCGTGTTATCACTAGGCAATTAATGCTTTTTCACTTCTGGTTTTGATAATTAAAACTCGTTTTTCTCTATCGTTGTAGTACTTACATGAGATATTTTTGCAACACAAGCCACTGTTATTGTTTACTTTCACTTTAGAATAGTGGTGTTAAATTATTTCTTCTTAAAACTCTTGAAAATGGTGATTTTTCGCAAGCGAAAAATATAGTACGTATTATCGCCTAAGTTACACTGTTGCCACACACATACACAAAAGAAGTGACAAGAAACGCGTTTCATAAACATTTCCAATATAAGCGACAAAAACGCTCTATCCCAATAAAAACCGTTCCTGGAACGTGTACTTCACTGGATTCCATTTCTAGTAGACTATCATATCGCTGGAATGTCATAAAATAGGATATTGTATTCCACATTTTGCCATAGATATGATCTACTATGAATCGACCTTAATAAAAATTTGATAACAAAGTTTTGCAGTCTTGAACTTAAAAATATTTTTGATTGTCTAGTTGTCAAATTTTTTTCGTTGTGTCAGATAAGGATAAAATAGTTATTTTTCTCCGATTGGCAGCAAATATTAATTTTGCTGAGTGATAGGTATCAATCAGCAAAGTATTACTTTTCCTGCCTAGGCAGCAAAGTGGTTACTTTCCTGCCTAGACAGCAAAGTGGTTACTTTCCTGCCTAGGCAGCCTGTGATTATACATTTCCATAGCAACCAACCAAAATAAAGAGATTGTGGGAATTTGCAAAAATAATATCCTCATTATGAACAATCGGAGAAAAAATTATATGTTCAGCTTGGCAGCAAAGTAGCTGAATTATTAGCCTCGCTACGCTCGTCTATGAATTCAGCCTCGGCAGTCAATCTACTACTTTGCTGCCTAGTTAAACAAATAACTCTTTCCTAATAAGTGCGAAAAGTGATACTTTTCCCCACGCGACTGCAGTCAAGCGGTCAAGTGCGGGAAAGACACTTTACGCATAAGTTAGGAACATTATTTCTTCTACGACCGTATATACCTACAAAAAAGTATACCAACCCACTTTTCGAAAATTATCTCATTTCAACATACATAAGTATACAAAACTTTTAATTAAAGCTCCTAATTATTATAAATACTAATATAAAAACACAATTTTTTGCATTCTGTAAATTACTTGGAATTGCCGGTCCAGTTGAGTTATTTGGTGTTAGGGTTATATAAAAATATATTCATTATTTTATATTTCCAAAAAATTGAAAATGCAAAGTGGGTTAAAACGCACGGTCTTAGAAAAAATTAATTTTCCTCCTACCCTTATAGAAAGTACACACTTTCCTCCCTCAAATCAGGGAGGAAACTCATACTTTTTCTCCCAGGGAGGAAAAGTACTTTCCTCCCTAGGGAGGAAAGTATTTTTCCTCCCTCTCATTTCAAGTAAGTTGTAAACGATGAAACTTGTGAATTCATTATATTCATATTGTTCCCATAATTTCTAGAACATCCTGTATATCCTGTTTTTTGGTAAAAATCAATCATTAATGGTACTTCAACGTAGTTCTTCAATACAAATTTCAACTTCAGGAATCTTAGATAGGTATACGTTTTTTGAGTTCAGAATAAGAAAAGCATAGTATGCTGTGGCTCACTGACAGTAAACACGGCGATTGACTTTTGTGGTGCAAAGTTGCTACATAAATTAAACTTGGTTGAATTTTTGAAAAATGGAGAGCGATTCAAGTGATTTTGAATTTCCTAATACACCACCTAATATTAAGGCACATGCTAACATAGCGTCATTTACCTTACTACCACAAAAATCTAAAGATAGGTATGAAAAACAATATACACAATATTTACCTACATTTGGCACATGAAGGGTGGAGCCTTTAGTCGGTTGTGCATGGAAAATGAGGGAACTGGTGAGGTGAAGCACTGTCTCAATGGAGATATAGACTCCCAGGACCAAAGTACCCAAAGGATGATTTCTATGAGAAGGGCCTAGTGAAAAGTTGTTGTGCCTCGAAAGTGCTACTGGTCGCTTCACATAAACTGTACAACTAAGAGCGCAAAAAACCCGAAGGCTGAGGTGTCGAATTATCAAAGACTATGTATGGGGGTGCCGGACCAATCAATCAAACTCTGATATATTGAAGCTGAAGTAATGTATGACATATCTTGAAAGATTTGTCATAAAGTTTAAATACAAAGATATCTAATTGGTTATTGTATGGAATGTTTTTCACTATTTTCAATTCTAAACTTATTAAAATGTGTAACTCCATTGATTGATAAAGTCGATTCATGAACATTCAAAACTTGTGGAATTGCATCGTGCATTGAATAACTGAAAACAGCGAAGCTTTCCAAACGAAAACTCCGAAATAAAAAGAAACCATCATTTCACGTAAAGGCATAATCCATTCAACGTTTTTGTAAGTTTTTCCTATTCATATTCACCTGTATGCAGTATGACTAAGCAATTTCAATGTATAGGAATGTATTGGATGGCTCATATGATTTTACAGTATTCCAAATTATAGATCTTAACAAAAGCATTAACACGATAACATTTACAGATTAACATGTTGCCAAGACGTTTGCTGCGAGCATTTTGAACATTCTCTACATTGACCAATGTTTTTTTTACATTAATAAGGAATAAACAGTATTACTTACTAGGTCTGTTGTATCTTTCTTCACACAATGTGTGGATAATCACCAGTTATCACACTATCCACATCAATTTTATAGATAAAATGATCAATAAAGTGCAGCAACTACCGTTACGCCGATGTCCTGGCTCCGCTGGCTGCTTCCTCATCTTCAACTTCCCTTGTAGTAACGGTTCTTTGTCAGCATTATCCTTAATTTTGTTGTGAATGAATTAATCCATCGGAACTAAAAAAGCTTGCATTCCCATGAAGTTTTGTATCTCAAGCTTTCAAAAAACAGTGTCACATAATAAGGGCTCTGAATATATTTAAATTTGATGAAAGGTTTCAGATGTTATTTATATAATATGTACAATGCATTAATTCTTCTCCCGTTCTTATTTCATTCCCAATCTCTCCCCCATATATCCCATGAAGTTCCTCTATCTCAATTGAATATTCACAATTTACATGTTGTCAAACAGGATATTCCTGTGCTTAAAGTGATCATGACAGAAGCTCCGCTGGTTGGCTAGGTTGGCGTGCAGGAGGCCATAACCATTATGGATCCTCTATCACATACAGGGTGTCCCACGACGAATGAAAACTATCTGTATATGGCAAAATACTTATGGTAAAATCATGAAAATTTCTACGTTTGAGTTTTCGGATACGATCTCTTCAACTAAAATATTTTCAAAGATGGCCGACTTCCGTTTCTACCGGAAGTCGACTGTCACTTTGTTATTTTAAATGGAACACCCTGTATATTAATACATTTTTGAAATCTACGTAATACTTAAGTATACTTTTGTCTGAAAACTTTTTTCGAAAAATGCACAATTTTTGAGTTATTGATTTTTTTGTAGAAAATTTGACCGTTGAAGACCCTTATAAATTATTTTTTTATGAGGGGACCCTTGAAGATATGAAAATGGTTTCTCTCCGGTTGTCTTAAGCAAAGTCAAACGTAATCGAATCTATGTTGGAAATTTTTCCATTTTATACAGGGTGTGAATAAAAAGTGTTCAAAGTTCAACTTCATAAATATCAAATTTCTTCATTTTTTTAAATAGAACCTCCCTGTTTTCTCTATTTTAATGCATTCAGGGGAAAAAAAATGGGGCAAGTTCATGTATACTTTCCTATACCTAAACCTTACCGTTATCGAGATATTAAATGTTTTCTGTAAATTTTTAGAGATGCAGGTGTGGTCTAAATTTTGATACAAGCACTAAGAAATAAAAAATATTATGTGAATTCACTTTTATTACATGGTGAATATGACAAAGTTTTTACAAGAACATGTGCTTTATTTGCAGTAAGATATCCAGATTGACCGCGATCGAAATCGCACATTGTTAAAAGAATACTTGACAATTTAAAGCTATTTGGTTCATTTTAAGCAGAAGTTAATCGAGTTAAACCATTTGTGAGAATGATAAGATATGCTACAAAATTTTATGGGAAGTTAAAAGCCAAAGAAAAATAGTATGATGTTTTGAAGAAAATGTTCAAAATTGCTCCCTTGAACTTCAATGCATTTTTCAACCCTTCTACCCTTCTCAGTATACCTTCATTCGTCGCACGGCTAATCATCATCTCAGAAAGGGAATTGAATGAATTTCGAACTCTTAGCTCACAATCTTCTCTAGATGCTCTAGATGTTAACTAATGTCAGTTACATAAGTGTCATTTATTACAGAGCCTACTAAAAGTATACATGAAAAATTTAAACTTGTTAAAAAATAAAATAACAATTTAAAACCTCAAATATCTCGGAAACGACTAAAAGTTGGAATAGGATTGATAAAAACAATTTGATTTGTTTTTTTTTTAGAGACAGATGAAGAAAAATACTTTTTTATTTCTTAGTGCTTGCATCAAAATTTAGACCACACCTGCATCTCTAAAAATTTACAGAAAACATTTAATATCTGGATAACGGTAAGGTTTGGGTATAGGGAAGTATACATGAACTTGCCTTATTTTTTTTCCCTGAATGCATTAAAATAGAAAAAACAGGGAGGTTCTATTTAAAAAAATGAAGAAATTTGATATTCATGAAGTTAAACTTTGAACGAAGAGAGGAAGGTTTGTAATGTCGAATCTCTTTAATCTTCCAGAATTTTGATAGCTGAATCTGAAGATGTATGTATGTATGTATGTATGTTTGGGGTAACATTCACTGAGACCTAAAATATACATTGTGCCCCCTCACTTCTACTTAGTTTCTGAGGAGAGTCTCTGGGAGAGTCTCTGAAACTAGTAGCTCCTTCAGTCCTATTTCCCGGAGGAATTTTAGGATATCTGCAGGCTTCAACTTAGGTGAATGTTCCTCTTCTATCCAGTAATCTCCCAGGTATTGTGCTCTAGGATTCTGGAGTGCTGTGCAGTTGGAAAGTATGTGGATGGAGGTTTCTTCTTCTATGCCACAGTATCTGCATTTTTCTTCCTCCACTAATTTTAGCTTTTTCAGGTGCCCATTCAGGCGACAATGTCCCGTTAGGATCCCTGTTAAAACTCTTAGCGCAGTTTTGCTTTGAATCATGCATTCATTTGATCTCCGGTAATAGTCGCCCAGGAGAATCTTTGATTGTCTAAGCCCTACTAGATCTTTCCAATGGTCAGATCTTCTCTTTCTTTCGGCTTCGCCTATTTCTTCCAATATTACATTGGAGCTGATTCCGCAAAAAGGTTCAGGCCCCCAGAAGGGTATTTCAGACCCCCTCTTTGCTGGTTCATCTGCTATTTCATTTCCTTCTATTCCAGTGTGTCCTGGAATCAATAGTAGGGTAACTATATTGTTCTCGCCTAATTCATTTAGTTTGTCTAGGCATTCCCACACCATTTTAGAACTGATTACGCAAGAGCTCAGTGCTTTGATGGCTGCTTGACTATCTGTCATTATGATATTACTTTGTCCTCTGTATCCTTTATCAATATTGAACTGGGCGCACTTTCTTATGGCGTGTATTTCCGCTTGAAAGATACTTGGGGTTTCTCCCAAGCTTTCGGAGAGTTTGGTTCCTGGCCCGAACACTCCTATCCCAGTTCCTTCTATTGCTTTTGAGCCATCTGTGTACCATTGAATGGCATTCTTTCCAATTCTGGTAATGGTATTCGGATCGCATTCCTTCTTGTTGCTGAGTTCTGTAACGAATTTCTTCGAAAAGTTGTACTTTCTCATCATACCGTCTTGTGGCATGTCCCAGGTTGTCTGATTTCTAAGAAGTGAAGAGGTGATTTTCCTTTTAATGATTCCCTCTCTACTTAGTCTGTATCTTGTTTTTTCTGCAACACTTTCCACCACCATATGTAGAGGGGTGAGGTTGAGAATTACTTCCATGGCTGTCGTTGGGCATGTTCTCATTGCTCCTGTAATGCATATACAAGCTAGTCTTTGAATTTTGGAGAGGTTTTCTCTCGTTGTCAATAGACTAGTTCTGCTGCTCCTGTCTGAAGATACAAGAAGCCCGTATGACACCGACTCACAGGGGAGTCACCTATGGAAGGGCATCTACCACTCGGTTCTGCTGTTCTTTTTCTTTTCGGTTCCCCCTACATATTTTTGCGAACAAACCGAGAAGTCGATAGGAACAGCACAAACACAACAACAAATCTGAGAAATTCAAACTTTTCAACAAAATCTCAGCATATTAAGCTTATTAATCTTTTGTCAGTTATTGTCATTATCCACTTTATGGGTATCATACAAATTATTTCCGATGAATAAATACAATTTTCATTTATTATGACATTGAGTTTCATTCGGTGTGAGTTCCAGTGCAAATGAAGGTCTCAAGTCATAATACATTAAGGTTGGCTCTAAAAAATATGATCGTTGTAATGTACATATCTGGCTCTTTGGCGAATTAATTCACCAGTCACAGGAAGCCAATTACTTCTTTTATTTGGGAGCAATAAGGTAACTTTGACCAGCCTAAACAAGTCAAGCTCTACACCTTTTTGGTAGGTACTCCATTGAAATCCAAAATATGAACCATAGCTTTTTGTAAGATACACACATTATTGTTAAGACTCGTGCCACTAGAAAGTACCGCACTTCCAGTAACTGATAATGCTACCTGCTGCTAACGTTATTGACTTGGTTTACTGGATTACTACATTTTCTGAATAAATCGGTGTACGGTGTCTACAATATTTTCTACATGTACCAGACTTGCAGTCTTTCGAATACCTAACTTTTTCACTCTCACTTGTTCACTCACACTCAATCTTTGAATCTGTGAGAAGTTGTTTAAAGTGTATACTGGTGTATACCACACAAACACTTTCACTCGCTGCACTAGAATAAGAACTACATCGCACACCATCTGTTAGTAAGTGGACTGTAATCATGAAAACAAAATGAATTGACTGATTCACTATATTATTATAATGGTACCAAAGTATAAAGAGGTCACATGTTGACTATACCAACTCAAAAACGAATGTCGCCGGTCTGACGTCTCAACGGGTTCTCAAAAAGACCGCCGAAAGCAAGGATTTCTTCAATCTTCCAAAATCTTGTAAGTTGATCTTGAACCTCACCGGTTCTGCTCACATTACAGCTTGTCGCCTCATTAGTACCTATGCCTATAGGACCTGATATGAGCCAGCCTGATTAACTGTCCTGTAAGACGGGTAATTCATCACCCAAATGCTTCCGGTTTTTATTCAGTCAAGACCAGAATATATCGGCGCCTATTAACAGGTCTATGTCATGAGGCTTGTAAAATGTAGAATCTGCGAGGATGATATTTGGAGGAATGTTCAACAAGATCGGGTTGGAATAATAATTTGGAAGTTGGTTTGTGATCTCAGGGATAACTAAAAAATGAATGACTGATGACCATCTTGAAGTCAAGGAATGAAAATGGATATTACATGTTGCTTTTATGAATGATTGAGCTTGTCCTACACCTGTAGCAACATGTTCACTTTTGGAGAGCGGAAGACCCAGATGTTGTGCATAACTTTGCGTTATAAAGTTTGACATGGATCCGTTGTCAAGAAGAGCACGGCAAGTATGTTTATTTCCATAAGCATCGAAAACACCAACTAGAGCTGTTGATAACAAGAGTTGCCCTGTGCCTACAGCATAACAGCTGTAGGATTGGAGTGGATGAGCCTGACCTTGTTAATCTGAGGGTTCAGTCTGAGGGCTCGATGCAATAGAGTTTGAAGACACTGAGTTAGCGTGTGAAATAGAATCATGCTTCTCTGGGCAAAAACGACAATGCCCGTAATTGCACCTTTCTAGGGAATGACTTGGCTGTAGACAATTAGTGCATAACTGCAATTCTGATACCTTTTTTTTCTCGATTGTTAATGTTGATATATAGAAAGGCCTCGCATTTAAATATCGAATGCGGTTTTTTGCAATTGAAACAGCTAAAAGTCTTTTAGTTGACATTCAATTTTGATTGAACTACAAATGCCTTTTGTTTTTGAACGTTAACATTATCTTTTGATTTTAATTTATGTTTATTAACCTTTTCTAAATAATCCGCTCTCTCAGTCATAAAATCCTACAATTCTCGTAACGAAGGAACGTCGCCCTGAAAGTCGGTTTTCCCACTCCGCAATAGATTCATGATCGTATTTACTCGAAATTAAATGAATGATAAGAAGCTCCAATAAGTCAGTTTTTTCTACGCTCAAATTTATCAATGAATTCAAATGGATAAGAATATAGTCAGCTGTGCATCTGAAACTTTGAGGATCTGATTTCAACTCCCTGAACTTGAGAAATGCTTTAATATGGCTATCTACCAAGAACTGTTTGTTGTTAAAACCTTTACACATAGTGTCCCACGCTAAATCATAGTTTTCGCTCTAAAAGTCTATGGCTTCAATACATTGAATGGCGGAACCTACTAATGATGCCCGCAAGTAATGGAACATTTGAATTGGTTCCATTTCAGTATTATTATGGATGAGCGATACAAATGAATCCCTAAATTCAATTCATTGCTCACTAACTCCCGAGAATTTGGACAACTCATTTGTAGGAAGCTTGACGGACGGTTTCTTAGGAGCAGGGTCTGTGACGGACGGCACTGGACTATTCATACTTATTGCACATGAATCATTACAAAGTTTTTGAAAGGTAATTTTTAGCATCTGATAAAACATCATAGTGAGTATCTTCGAATAGCTTTGTATCTGTTTTATTGAAATTTACACTATCTAAATTTCCCAATTAAAATTGAATATCAGCAAAGTTTATCGATAAATCAGTTTCTATAGTGCTAATTCGCATTTCAAGCTGAGACAATGTTTTATCATCAGCCGCGGTATCTTTAATAGATTCAAAACATGTTGCAAAACGAGTGAAATTTCTTTCTAAGCCACCTCTTCTTTTGACTAACCTTGCAATTTTTGCGTCAGCTGTCTCATTATCTAAGTCGGGCATTTTTTAGCAATAAATATAAAATGATGAATTTCTAGCCAGATGACATGAAACAATGTTGAATACTATTCTTGATACTAGGCGGATACCAAACAATATAATGGTATATTAAAGTATAGGTGGATATTAAGGTCTTTAAAACACGCGCGATGGAGTAAGTGTTTTAGAGACCAGTTATCCACGAATACTTTACGCTATTTTTTTTATTGATGCACTTTGAAATTATAAATACTGGTATCTACTACTACTACAAGAAAAAGAAATGGAAATAACTGATAATGTAAAATGGTTGAATTCGTGATGACATTAGTTTACCTTGCGTTGTCATGGAAATGTTGATAGTATCAAATCAAATACCATTTCCTCCAATTCGAAAAATCGAAATACTAATATCTCAAATAATATCAACTACAGTTTCAATTCTCATTTATAAAATTGAAATTATTAAATATTGTTCAAATGAAGGTTTTGACGTCACAAAGTACTCCTGTCAGATCAATAATGAAAAAAATTGTCATTTAGACCATTAGACATTACACTTCATTTCTGGAGATGTTGATGTTGCCATGGTAACTTTTAAAAACGCGCGTGTTTCAAAGTTCGTTTTAAACACGCTGAGGCGTGCTTTAGATAGGTAAAAGGGTTCACCTAAAAAAACATCTTTTATTAAGATTTACAATAGCATGCTGTTACGGTTTTAAAGCAAACCAAATATTACTATTTCTTCCTGACTGCAGTTTCTTATTATTCAGGGAATCATCCTTCTTCTATATAGCATTTCATCTGAAATAAAATATTGATCAGTAGAGTAGGAAACCAATCTCTAATGAATAGGATTAAAAACTGGACGTTTATTTTGTAAGGACTGATTTTTGGGTTATATTTACAGTCTGTCAGTCATGATTGACAGCTTGTCAATTGATTGCCATGGAACTATGAACTTGACCTAGAAAGTTCATCAACCTCTCCACTGAGGTCAAGGTTAAAATATTAATTAGTAGGTATGTTACTAAAAATTGACTGTCTTACCTGATCCTCACAGGAAATGCCTGCCTGTCAATTGTCTCGATCTTTGTCCTTTTTCTTGCCTAATTAGCTTGACACTGGATGCATGTGCTTTTAATACTCTCAAGTTGAGGATTTATGCTAATAGGATTGTGAGATCCATAATTTCTATATTGACCAGTAGTTGGTTATTTCTTGTAAAAGGATTCGATTGTGGATCTTGCCAATAGTGACTACTACAAGGCCGAACCATCACCAACAGGCCTCTACTTTCTATACTCTACTTTTGTTCTTTTGCGTTTCATGGATAACCTATGCATGTACTATAATTTGGCTTGATATCTGCATGCTACTCAGATGTTTGGTTAGTTATATCTATGAAGTACCATTTACTTGAATTTACTGATTGGACCTATTTACTTGCCTGGAAGGAACTTCAACTACCCTTTATTGTGACACTTCACCTCTGTACTGATATCCAGCTTTGAAGCCCCATCTGCTTTCACAGTATATAGCCCTAGAAACAAGGTAGGATCTATCCTTTTCTTTTTGTTATATATACAAGAGGCTTACCGTGAAGAAACAGACTTTTTATTTGACGAAGTTAACGTAGCCGAATTGAACCACAGTGGGTCTATATATAGTGTTGGTTGGTATACAATCGATACCAGTTATCTATAATAAATAGTTTGTAAACTAAAAGTATATATTCTTGGGCGATAACTTACCGTTATAGTGATTATTTTTAATAGGAGTAGGTAGTATTAATATTGATTTGAACATTTGGTTTATTGTATTTATAATCATTAATTTACAATTTGAATTCATATGATGTAAGCAAACATAAATTATTTAACTGTATATTCTATTATATGACACTTGACTTGACACTGTCATTCTCGGATCATAGATCTATGGTACGAATTTCCCTACTTGGTACTGTACTTATATGTTTAGTTTAATTACATTTTGCTCTTTCCTGTTCTGTGTACCAGCTCCGTCTGTGAAGAAGATAGAGAATAGTTGCTGAATAATAAATAATCTAAGTTACCAACCAACCTGGTATTAATTTACCTTAGAATAAATACCACCCATGACCCCTCCCGACTGGAGCTTATTGTTGATGGCTTGAAGTTCACAAGCTCAACGATAGAACGGACCTTTCTCTGTCCCTAAAAGAATAGGACGGAACAAAAAGTGACGCCCAACGTGTCAGGGTGTTAGTTGGTAACTACGGTTTTTTTAGGAATTGAACATTCCCTTATTATTTTTAATTTTTAATCAGATTCAATCAGTTTAAAAAAAAAATCGATTAGTTCACTATTAGGGATACTCGTCGCTATAATACAACACGACAGTGCTGGTAACACATTTTCGATCCAGTTAGGTAGATAGCTGGTATTAAGCAAAATAAAAATAAATTGCTGTGGTTTTAGAACTATAAAAGAAAATAATTATTAGTTATTTTATTTTATCGTTTGAAAATTAAAAAAAAAAGAAGAGAAATTTTGTTTTCAATTCATTTGAATATTTTATTAACACCAGATTAATTGATTCAATGTGTTATTAGATAAACAGGTATAAATAATTATAGACAGTTGATATTTTTCATTTGGTATAATTGAAAAAAAAAATAGTGAGTACTCTTGGTGTATACACAAAAATTTGTTATTTTCTTTGTCTTTCCTTACGTTGTAAAATTTGGAGCCGGTTGTTTAGATTTGGCGTGATACCCTATTTTAATTACTATTCTTGGTTTTTCTCCTTTTTTTTTGGAAGGGGCGGGTTTGAACTTTTATTGTTAACGGACTAGGTTGAGGAGAATTTTCATTGACAATGGAGGTAAATAGGTTATTGGGTGATGAAATTATTTACGAAATGATGGTTAGAAATCTTCCAGTTCAACGTAAAGTAGTAGATAATAGAGCCATCCTAAGAGGTGCACTTAGGAGTGAACGAGATGGTTTACTACCGACGTTTGTGGAAAACTTGCAGGTAGATCCTCAAGAAGAATTAGAGACTTGTGCGAGGAAACTTGCGGATTTGAATAATGACATTGGAAAATTTGATAGATTAAATAAGGAGAACGAATATAGACGGATAAGGTCTCGTCTCTACCACATTAACTTAAGGCTAAAGAGGATTCCTATTCAAGGAGAGGATGAAGAGAGATGGGGCTATCTACTTAATAAGTGTCTGCAGCTCATCGATGCTGTTAGTTCATTGTACGACAATTCAGATGCTGAAAAACTCGTTAATCACCGAGAGGAAACGAACTTATTACTAGATGCCGACAACGAGATTGAGGGAACCATCCTGGATGATCAAAATCCTTTAATACCAGAAGTTGTTATTGAGTCATTTCAGGATACTCCGGTCCGTGCTCTAGAAGAAGCCAATCGAAATGTAAGGCAAACACTCTCTTCATTCTCAAACTTCGCTCAGGGTGTTACAACGACTACTACCCACGAAAATATCGGACTAACATCGTTATCACGACCTATCGCGAATCGCAGTACCGACAGACAAAACGAACCACGACGTGAGTAGATTGTAAGGTTCCAACAACCGACAGCTAGGAGGCAGATGGACACTGTAGTTCGAGATAGGGAAACAGACTCGAGAGATGAACAGTGGCATAGTACCACCAATATCGGTGGAAGGGCCCCCTCTTCCACCGTAAACTCAACGTTATATCCTTCCAATCTGGAGAGTCGCCTACATAACTTGGATTTGTCTAACACTCGGGGGGAATTTTCACCCAGGACTGAGGGACGAGGAGTTTCTGAGGTGGCGGAATTTAAACCATACTTCCAAGATGTTTCCAGATGGAAAGTACAATTTGACGGAGAGGCGAGTGTTACCACCTTCCTGGAAAGAGTAGAAGAGTTGCGGTTATCCCGAGGGGTCCCGAAGGAAAGGTTGCTTCAGTCAGCTCCAGAACTCTTTACGAAAGATGCACTGATGTGGTTTAGGACGCAACACTTTGAATCGTGGGATCATTTAGTTAGCCGTTTAAGAGAAGATTTTCTTCCGTACGAGTATGAATTGGATCTCTTAGAAGAAATTAAGGAGCGTACCCAAGGAGAAAAAGAGAAAATTATCACTTTCGTCTCAAACATGGAAAGCCTTTTTCGCAAATTAGGAGCGAGTATACCGTCCGAGGAAACTAGAGTTAGAACCATCCGACGTAACTTACTACCCCACATCCAAGCACAACAACTATCTCTGCAGTGTATAACGACTATTGCTGAGTTAGTGAAGTTAAGCCGAGCTGTCGAAGAAACTGCGTTTCGTACTGAAAGATTTTGTCCTCCGCCAACGAGTCGACGTCTACTGTTGGAGCCGGAATTGGCGTATCGAAAACCTACAAGTACACCGTCTTTCAGTCAGAACCGTGTCTCCTCTATTACGCCATCTGTAAGTAATCCTATCACTAGTGACACGAACCTAGAACTCATAACTTCTAGCTCAGTCCCTTCAGCGTCTCCTATTTGTTTCAATTGTAAGAAGCAGGGACATAGATTTAAAAATTGTGCTGAACCAAAACGCGGCATTTTCTGCTATAAGTGTGGTAGAGATAACGTCTTCTGTCACCAGTGTCCCAACTGTTCGCAAAAAAACGCGAAGAGGAGTCAGCAGTAGGCCGCGTGCGGACTTCTCCAGTTGAGCAAATGGCCAATGACGATCGTACTAAGTTCGTGATCGACTTTGTCCTATCACATGCAAAAGATGACACCAGACCATATTTAAAAGTTCAAATTTATGGCAAAACATTTCATGCTTTGTTGGATTCAGGATGTTCTAAAACGGTTTTAGGTAGTTTGGGTTGGCAAATATTGCAAAAATATTGTCAATTAAAGAAAACGGAAAATTCAAGTTCATGTACTATAGCGGATGGAAGTTCATGTAAGGTCTTGGGGGTTTTGACTATTCCGATCAGTCTTCGTGATCGTACAAACATTTTTGAAATCTTGGTGGTTCCAGACCTACCACGGTTTCTTATTTTAGGAGTTGATTTTTGGAAAAAAATGGCTATCATACCTGACTTATATTCAGGGGAATGGGTATTTCGGTCAGATCCAGAGAGTTGTTCTGAAATATGTTCTATTCAGGATGTCGATCATCTCTCATTAGATCAGAAAAAAACTCTTGATAAGTTAATAGAGTCTAGTTTTCAGAGAATGGGTAATAGATTAGGGTGCACGAATCGAGTCGAACACGTTATTCGAACGGACTCCCCTCCGATTAAACAGAGACACTACCCTCTCTCCCCAATCGTTCAAAAACAAGTTAACATAGAATTGGATAAGATGCTAGCAGACGGAATCATAGAGCCATCGAATTCGGGCTGGGCCTCTCCTATTGTTTTGGTTCGGAAGTCCGATGGAACCTATAGGTTCTGTGTAAACTATAAACGGCTCAATGCAGTGAGTCTACCAGATGCTTACCCAATCCCTTTTGTTAGTTCGACGCTAGACAAATTACGAGATGCCAGATACTTGACCACATTAGATATTCAATCTGCGTATTGGCAAATACCCATGGCCAAAGAATCTCGTCCTCTCACGGCTTTCATCGTTCCTACACGTGGTTTATACCAATTCACGCGTATGCCCTTTGGTCTGCACGGAGCTCCGGCGACGTGGCAGAGATTTCTAGATGGAGTAGTGGGGGTAGACTTGGAACAATATGTATTTGTCTACCTCGATGATATTGTCATCTGTACCCCTACTTTCGACTTGCACGTGGAGGTCTTGACAAAAGTTTTGGATCGGATCAGGGACGCCGGATTAACATTGAAGCGTGACAAGTGCTACTTTTGCAAAGCCGAACTCAAATACTTAGGGTATGTAATTAATTCCCAAGGTCTGTTAGTTGACCCCGCCAAGGTGGAGGCCATTGTCAATATGCCGGCCCCAAAGAATACCAGCGAGGTTAGACGGTTAGTAGGGTTAGCGTCATGGTACCGAAGGTTTGTGTCCAATTTTTCCACACTTACCGCTCCGTTGACATCATTACTTCGGAAACATGCTCGTTTTGTTTGGGACGAGATATGTCAAGAGGCATTCGAGAAAATTAAAAATCATCTTATATCAGCACCCATTCTTTCCTGTCCGGATTTTAGTCGTCCTTTCGTGGTGCAAACAGATGCTTCAGATTATGGTCTGGGCGCTGTACTATCCCAGGAGTTTGATGATGGCGAAAAAGTTATTTGCTATCTTAGTAGATCGTTGACGAAGGCAGAACGTAAATACACCACGACCGAGAAAGAGTGTCTGGCAGTGATCTTTGCCATAGAAAAACTACGTCCGTATTTGGAAGGCTCCAAATTTACTGTAGTTACGGATCACTACAGCTTGAAGTGGCTGTTCAATATTTCTGACCCGATAGGGCGTATCGCTAGATGGGCTGTACGGCTCCAGCAATATCAATTTGAGATTGTTCACAGAAAAGGTCGAGATCATACAGTACCTGATACTTTATCTCGTGCGATCCCTGCTATAGACGCTCTACTAGATGGAAGAGTTACTGTCGCTCTGACAACAGATAAATGGTACCAGCGAATGCGTGAAGCTGTAAAACAACGTCCCGCACAATATCCCTTATGGAGAATGGACAACGACCGGCTATACAAAAGAGCGAATATTCGATACCCAACTCTCGAGACTGTTAATTCCGATGGATGGTTAGAGGTGGTGGCTAAAGAAAATCGAGAAGAAATTATCAAATTGAATCATGATCCTCCGACCTGTGGTCATTTGGGACTTTTCAAAACTTTCAACAGAATTTCCTCTAATTATTATTGGCCTAAGATGAAGTTTGATATTGCCAAGTATATCAATCGGTGCCACTCGTGTTTGCAGAACAAGTCCGACACTAAGAAACCAGCGGGTCAGTTGCTAAGTAAAACCCCGTATGTGACTGCTCCATTCCAACTTTTAAGTGTAGACATCGTAGGACCACTACCAAAAAGTAGTTCAGGACATTGTTTCATTCTTTCAGTATTAGACTGCTTCAGTAAGTTTTGCTTGTTTTTCCCCCTTCGTACGATGACTGCTCCCTCCTTGATTAAAGTTTTAGAGAATCAAGTATTCCTGCTGTTTGGTGCTCCAAATCGTCTTATCACAGATAACGGGACCCAATTTAAAGGAGCACAATTCGCAAAATTAATCAAAGAGTACCAAATTAAACATTGCAGCTGACTTCCCCATTTTTGATATATTTTTTGTGTTCGTTTATTCGTACTTTCAATGGTCTAGATGTTTCACCTAAATAAAATTTGTCGCATTCACAAGATACTTGATTTATGCAGTTTTTTAAAAATTGTTCTCCATTTTTTCGTTTCGTTTTTGTTAGTATAGATAGTATAGGTATTATTGGATTTAATACTAGTTTTAATATTGAATTGATTACCAATTTTCTTAATTCTCCCTGATAAACCCTTGACATACGGTATTGTCAAGTTCCTGAAAATTAGGTTAGCTGAATTATTAATATTATTGTTATTATTATGGGGTATTAACTGAGAGGATTTTCGAGAGAAATATCCCACTATCACCGTCAAATTTCACACATCAACTTGAATAAATTGGGAGAAATTTTAACCGTGAATCCTAGAACCTATTTCAAAATCCCCCCTAAAAATAGCCCTCTTACAGCAGTAATCTCCCTATATTTCCATTCACTTGAAAAAGCCAGAGATAGTTTGCATGAAATCACGCGTAAACAGAATTACATAGTATATTGTATAATTAGTGGGATAAGCATCATATTCCCAAACGACTGTGATGGTTACACAGGAGTTTGGGAATATGCTTTTCCCACGAATAATACATACTATTTTTTCTTCGATCGTTAATTTACATTTGAAAAATTAATTAAAAAATATTCCGCTCAAGATGTAATTAAGTAAGCTTAGATACATTTCTCCATGTTCATATTGGAATATAGAAGTGGTGGTAACGAAATAAACCAAATAATTAGCCATGCAGCGTCAACGTATATAAATTCTCTTTGCCCTCCAGTAGAATTTACAAATTATACAAACTGTCCAATACATGTAAATATTGACAAAAATAAATTTGTGTTCAAAAATATCGTTTAAAATTAGATGTTGCTTTCATTTCTACCATAACAACTTTTTCAATATAAAAATCAAAGCCATACTTTGTTACATTTTATTGTAATAATCCATTGATAACATTACCGCACGCTACAGCAGTGCGGTAAGAATATTACCGCACTGTTATTTTCTAATTGCTTAGCAACTGCCCACTATTCGAGAATGTTGAGCTTTGCGCATGGAAAACAGGTCAAAGTAGTGTAACTTCTCCCACTATCGGAGACAAAAAAGGTTAATTCAATTTTCTAGGTAGTGCAATAAAATACGTCACCGGTAATCCAGACGATACTGACATAGATCTACTCACAACACATATAACCGCTATAGAATTAAAGCAAAACGAAATATTACGAAAATCAAATAATCAAATATCCTTTAGTCAAACTCTTGATACGAGATTCAATAACTCATAAGACAAGATTATTGATAATAATCTCGTAATCTCAGCTGTAAGGATTAAGGATTAATAAATTATAAGCTAATTTTGATGGTTACGTCATTCTTCAAAATGAAATTATAAATCCTAATAATACTACCGATTCCTCAATGAAACTCATTCGAACCATGACTTTACCTCATTTAAATCTTCCAAATATTGAGCTATTCATTTTGAATGAACTTGAAACACTAAAAATTGAAGTTATTGGAATCTATTCCAGAAACGCTCTATTTATAACTGACGAGCACCCCTACAAACTCATGAATCGTCTAAAACATTGATTTGTGTAACTCTGAACAGAATGCTCATAATAATAAAAATCCCAATTTTCCACACCAATACCTTTCTTACCCAGTTAATTTACCCCATCTCTGATAATGAACACGTTATGATTATTTTACCTTCATCTTCCTACGCCAATAACAAATGGTACAAAGAATGTAGAGGAGAAGCAGAATACATAGTCTGTACGGATTTCATCAAATCCAGAAAACAATTACCCAATATTAAAAACTGCACAAAAACCATTATAACTGAAAACTTTTATAGAGAAACTAGCAGAGCGATTCCATTAGATATCGCTCACTCAACCAAAATCGAGGGGTAAACCGCTGGGGCATTGCGGTGTACAAATTCTGGGAATTACTGGGCATTACTGGGAATTACAGGCATTACTGGGGAATTACTGTGAATTACTGGGGATTTAGTGGGAATTAGTTGGCTTTAATGGGGAATTAGTGGGCATTACTAGGAATTACTTTGCATTAGCTAGGAATTACTATGAAAAATGACCGCCAAAACTCGTCGCTAAAACAGACTAGGCAATGCAACGCATGCGTGATAATACAAAAACCGTGAGGAGTGTGTGGTCACAATCATAGGTAAACGATTCGTAAAAGAAGTACGTAGAACAAGGAGAAAATAATTTGTTGAAAATTTTGTGTTTGTTTGTGTGTTTTGGTGTATATTTTTATATACACTGTGTTATTTATAAGATGCGACATGTCTAAAAAAGATTAAATTTAAAATAAAGCAAAGTTATTTGTTTCAAAAATGTTCATCTCCGCGGAGAACCCATCCACCATACTACAGGTTTAAGTTTTAAATTATCCCCTGCACTACCATGTCAGCCACCACGTAATCGATAAAGATCATCCAATAGTTATGAAAATAGAGTTCAACTTTTTGAAACATGAATATCCATTTTTTTATTGAACCAGAGAATTAAAAGTGCATTTGAACTTATTTTTCAACGACCTTTCCAAATCTGTCATAATTTTTTATGAACGCTATTTGGTAAAAAAGTTAGTTCGCGTTTGACAGTTTTGTACAGGAATCTATATGTCGGATCTGATAAATAACACAGTGTACTTATACAATACTTTCACGGTAAGTGTAACAAGCGGCTTGTAATAATAAGTATTTAGATTTCAAAGTTTGATGGGATCGATAGTAAATAGGCAGCACCGGTTCTGGATCATGACGTAGCACGTAACGATGTGACGTTTGGTCCACCCCGCGCACATGCTTTACCACCACCACTTTTAGAGTCAATTTTGACATTTCCAGACCTTGGCTTTTTTAGTGATTTTATTATGGAGATTCCCATGTTAGCGCCTCCGCCATGGTCCAGAACCGGTGCTACCTATTTACTCTCGATTTTATTTGATCCGAGCTAAGATCATAATATATTTATCGCGACAAAAAATTTATGTCTTAATTAAATGTAATTCCGTGTTCAACCGTTAACCCGAAGAATTAGTTTAGCTTTAAAATGGAAATATGACGAACACATTTTATCAATAATGCCATGTACAATAAACAATAAAATAGAGTAGTAATAGTAAGTAGAATGTGAACAATAAAAAGTTAGAGTTGCTGGATTTTGCCATGAGCTACCGTACATCAGCACTGTGTGCGATAAGAAGCTGAAAGTTGACAGTAAATGGTATTTTATGCAACTTTCATGTAATGATAGCCATTAAGACACGAGCATGTTGTAGGATACGAAACGAGCTGCAGTCGAGTTTCGTATATAATATGCGAGTGTATTAATGGCCATTACATGAAAGTTGCATACAATAATTTTTCTACTCCGATTAATAAGAATTATTAGTTTAAATAATTTTAAATATAGTTACTTCTGAAAATCAAAATTATTCGACAGCTGTCAAATTAAGTGTCACTTAATAAGTGTAGCACGGAGCTATATAATTTTGGAAAATTCAGGTCTATCTGTGAAAAAATACGTATAAAATTACTAAATTAGGGAATATCTATGTATATTGCATTTGTATACTGCAAGAAGCATTAAAACATAATTAAAAGAAATAAAATCGTATAGCTCAGTGCTACACTTTCATTGCAGGGAACAGACCTAATATAATTAATTTCAGAAATGTCAACCAGGTATCCATGGCTATATTAAATATTGTGCGAATGTGGCATTCCTATTGGTTTAAATATCTGTATCATAATGAATATCATTATGACACAGACTTTAGTCTTTAAATAAGTATATTATAAAACAGGAGTAGAAAAATCAGTTTTAAAAACATTGAGTAGGTAGATATACTTAAATGTAGCTCGGTAGGTAGGTAGTTAGGTACTTCATGTCAGTGTCGTGAATTATGCTAAGGGTTGTTTTCTTTTACAATTTAAAAGTTAAATTAATGAAATATTACTGTGTATTAATTATTTAAGCAGAATTCACAATAAAAATCAAACCAAATATGATGTCAAAAATATTCAGAAAAATAAACACTAAATAAGTGCGTTACCCAAAATGAGAAAAACAAATTCACAAACCGACAAATTTGATCTGCTCGGGAGGAACCGAGTGAAGAACTATTCGGGTAGCAATTCAGATGGATGTATGACGCGTATATTCGGTATAAACTATTATTATAGTGCCCTGTAATATTGTCATTGTCGTATTTAATAAAGTGCACTACCAATACCAGAATAAATAAAATTATTATTATTCCAACGATTTGTTTTGAAAAATATTTTCCAAAAACAGTAACCATTCAACCAAAAAATATCTACTTCCCGGGCTATATACACCGACGGTTAATGAATTACACTTCTTAGTCTAACGGGGTCGGTATGATCTACACTACAAGATTTAACCAACCAATGCGCTTTATTAAATACGACAATATTGCTGTAATACTTTATTGTTTCAAGCTCAAGTAGCTTGTTGTCAGATTTTCGAGTTTTCGTTTGCATTTGGAGGTGACGATGATTAGCCAGAGATTTACCCTGATAAAAAAATAGCTCTCTATTTTTTATTAACTGTAACCAAATACTTTTTCAGCTATACTGTGAAGATTTTAGTGTATTTGCGGTACGTTAATTATATTCAGTAATGGAATTAATTGGAAATTAGTGAACAATGTTAGGAATTACTGGGGAATTAGTAGGCATTGGTGGGAATTACTTGGGAATTACTAGGAATTAGTGGGCATTACTTGGGAATTACTAGGCATTAGTGGGCATTAGTAGGCATTAGTGGGAATTAGTAGGCATTAGTGCATTAAAATTAAGAGTAATGCCCAAATTGGGCATTAGTGTACACCATTTGGGTCAGCGGTTTACCCCTCGACCAAAATTCAAGAGCAAGAAGCAAGAGCAAGTTAGCCGTTTCCTAATTTCAGACGAGCCAAGGAATTTTTAACGACAGGAAGACTATTCACGAAATATCGTGACCAGATATTGTTTCCACCAAATTGATGCCCGAACATAGATTGGACAATGAAAAACCGAAAACTCCTAAAACCCATTGCCAACTACATCTGATAGAAGAAACTGAAGTTTTACTGCATATTCCGACCGGCCTCAGCATTACTGCACTTTTAGTAATAATGTTTGTTCCAGTTTTTTTGGTAACTATTTCCATGAAGAAAAGAAAGAGAATTACCAAAACCCTTTTTGGACCGAAAAAGCCGCCTGTGCAGGTCCAAATTCTTCAAGAAATTCTTGAGAATGCCCAAAGAAGGGAGGAGAAATGTGAACAGTACGGGAAGAAGATGCTACCACGACACTTTTTTTATATAAATTCAAATGAAACATGTGTCTTTTGTTTTTTTTTTCCATTTGTATGATTACGTTTACAACATGAAAATAAACAATACAAATTTTTTTTCATTTTATTGATATCAGTTATATTTGTTCATATTAAAGCTATTTTGTAAATAATATATTCGTGTGTGTAACGTTTCTATATATATCAGGAACTTATTTCCTGAACAAAATGCACAGATTCAATATTTATTTTATATTGTACCCCCATCTTTAGTAATTGTATTATGAACCATAATACACTGCAGCGGGACCGATCAAATATCGAAAAGAGTATTAATTTTTCGAAAAATCTTTCCATGCCCCAAATTATACTCCAACATAAAGTATGATTTGAAAGCATTATGACATATTCACGTTGTTCCAATGAAATGTGGCGTAAAAAAGTTATATTTTTAACATTTCCATATTATGTCATTCAACAAAAATGTAATTAATTGGGAAGGTATACCTTGATAAAACTTTTTTTTTTTCAAGCCAAACTGAACGTTGTTCTTCATAGCTGCTGGGAAGTTCAAAGCTGCACAGACTATAAGTACTTCAATATTTTGTCACTTTCCAGTTAATGAAAAATGCTTTAATTTATAAAAATGAAGCTTACCGGGTGCACTTACAGTCTTTCACTATTCCTGTACATTTTCTTCAAATTGTTCCTCAAAATAAACTCTAAACAATAAAAAACCAACTGAGAATTTATAGAACGTCGCGAATGAACGAATTTGCTAGCCGTGAAAAAACAATGTTGACACCTGAATATAGTAAGCCACCACATTTTTATGGTCTACCAAAAACTCATAAACAAAACATACCATTAAGACCAATTTGTAGCAATATCAATTCCCCATGCAGCAAACTATCAAATCATAATATATTGAAAAATATTGAACCCCTCGCTGGACAGACAAATTCATACATCAGAAATAGCAATTATTTCTTAGAAAAGCTATCAGATTTAAATTTTAACAAAAACCATTATTTGGTCAGTTTTGATGTAGTTAGTCTTTTCACGAATGTACCGGTACAAAAAACAATGGAACTTGTTAAATCAAAATTAGAAACTGATCAGACCCTTCACAGAAAGGATAAAATTGAGCGTAACAGCAATAATAGGATTATTGAAATTATGTATAACAGAAAATATTCAATAATGATTTTTATGAACAGAATCTCGGTCTTGCCATTGGCTCTTGTCTCTCACCAATTCTATCAAATACTTACATGGAACATTTTTAACCGAAAATGGTAAGTTATCAAAAATTAAAACCAATTGTCTGGTGGAGATATATAGACGACATCTTCGCGATATGGCCCTAAATGATTTTCTATAAAGAATCAATGGAGGGGAAAAATCTATAAAATTTTAAACTTTAATTTTTTGCCATTTTTAGCTGTTTTCATTAATAAAACACCTAACATGGTATGAAACAAGTGTTTACCGTAAGCTAACACACACTAATAGGTATTTGAATTTTGAATCCAATCATAGCAGTTGCACTACCACTAGATCACCCAAATGTAATGCTACCAATAATAAGTAAGAGTTTTGAAATAATGTCATAAATCGAAAAATTGAAACTTCTAATGCCTTAGATGTTCTAAATGTCGTCCATCATTTTCAATGCATGGAATCAATCGCTGACGGGTGGAGAAACCAGCAATCGTGCATTTTCTCAATAAGACTGTTAATGGAGGAAGATAATTATAATTTTTAATAAAATAATTGTCACTTTTCTTGGAGGACATACTTTTGGCCATTTGTCGTAACATGATTTTGCAGCATGACTAGCACATTATTCTAGAGACTTTCAGAATTTCTTAGATTAATCATACTGTGGAAGGTGGATAGGACATGGAAGTTCATTTATTTGGCAACCGAGGTCTCTAGAACTCACTTGTATAGATTTTGATTTGTGAGGGTGAGTAAAAAATCTAGTCGGGCGGCACTAATTGCGCACCTAGCTATTTTTTAAAAGCTTCAATTTCTCGATTTATCACATTATTTCAAAATTCGTAGTTATTATTAGTAGCATTAAGCTGCGTCCACACCGAGTCGACACTGTCGATCGACTCAGTTTATCGACATTGTCGATTTAGTGTGTACGTGGCAATCGACTGTGTCGATCGACAAAATTAATCGATCGGCATGTCGATTTGTTTTCCGTCGCTTGTCGGTAAACATCAAAGAGCAGTCGATCGACTTCAGTATGTGGACGTGTTTTCGACGTTCGACATTCGACAAACTGAGTACTCAGTGACGTCTTGCATTGTTGACATAATTGCTGTGTGTTGTAGAAATGGAATGGGAACAAGACAAAGTCATAGCCTTCATTGAGGCATACAAATTAAAAACAAATCTGTGGGATTCAAAAACCCAAAACTACAAGAACAGAAACTTGAGGCACGATGCTCTCATGGAAATTGCTGAAGAATTTAGCGTCGAAAAGCAAGACGCTCCGTTATGGGAATGGCAGGTCTATAATTTGGTATCTTCCTTACAAATTTTGGGCCCGATTTTTTGTAATAAATATTCAAATCTTCGTTAGACATGTTGATTTCGACTTATCGACAAACATTTCTGTCAACTCGGTGTGGACAGATGCAGTTTTGTCGCTTGTCGATCAACAACCGTCGATAGACAGAGTAGATCGCCAGTGTCGACTCGGTATGGACGCAGCTTCACATTTAGGTGATCTAGTGGTAGTGGCAACCATGGACGTATAAATAAAGATGGACATAGCATGCTAGAATTTATTTGAAGCCAATCCAAAAGTAAACATCGCTGTTGTCACATTTCGTTTTAAATTTTTGTTGTATCAGGCCAAGTTTTAGTTTAAGTAGTTTGATTTAAGCAACTTGATTTTATCAAAATCCAAAAAGACTTTTAACCTTGATACTTTTTATTTGTTTTAAATGGAAAAATGTACAGCATTCACCTACTAGTATAATTTTATAGTGATGTCCCTAGCCTGTGATATGGCGAAACAAATGTAAACTAAGCAACACTGTTTGCTTCCCTCTGGTGATCGTAAGAAGATGGATGCCTTTGTTTATTTATTTTTCGGTGCGTGGTTTGTTATATTTAACCCAGTGAATTTATTATAAGTGCTTGGATATTGTGATAGTGACTCAACTAACTCTACAGTGATGGTGCGACAATGTTTCGTTTATAAAAAACTTTATTATTTGAATCCTAGCCTCTTATTTCATAGGTGAGTATCAGTGGCGTTCATAAACATGCAATGTTGTGTTTATAAATTTGAAAATTATAAAAAATAATAATCTAAATTGTGAAATAGCAGGTTTCGAAAAAATATGGAACAGAGAAGGCTATCTGTACTTAAGATTCTGGAAGAAGATATGCCAAAACTGGTTTATATTTGTTGTGTACATTTTGAACCAGAAGATTTTGAGTGGAAAGGCAATCCAGAGAAAATGTTCCTGAAAAGAAACGTGGTACCTTTACATATTTTTCAGAATATTCTGATAATACAGATAAAACAGTTAATCGACCATCTTCTAGTGAAAGGTATTGGATATTAGCTGTATGAATTTTATTGTTGTTATAACTTAATTATTCAAACTTTCAGTAACATATACTTATTATATTAAATATTTCTTGCTTTTGAAAAAAATTAAAAATTATATCATGTCACTTAAGTATAATAACCATCCCATTTTTGATTTAGGTGGAAAAACTGGATTCTTATGATTTTCACTGTGTATAGAGAGCATTCTGGGAATGTACAATAATTATGTTTACTCAAACCAAATAAAATATATTTCAACCTATAAATTATCACAGGATCACTTAGAATTATTTTTTGGTGCTATTTGAAGAAAAGGTGGCTTCAGTAACAACCCAACAGCACGACAGTTTGTACATGCTTATAAGTCTTCTGATTCACCAAGAAGTTGAAGCAGGTAATACAGAAAATGTTATTAGGCTTGATTCTACTGGAATATTGCACTGTAGTAGCAGAGGACCTAGTAATATTGAAAATGGTGTTATTGTTGAAAATACAGAATTTGAAACCTCAATTGAAGAGCTTGTTAAAGAGTTTGATTATTCAGTACATGGAACTCAACAGACTGTTTTAGATGTAGTTGGTTAACCAACGCGTTACAGTTGGTCATCACAGTGTGTCAATGTGCTGAAAAATGTTTCAGATTTCTCGACAAGACAAAAAATATTTTTATTGAAAATATTGAAAATTTGACCTTAATTTCTGGTGTAATTGCCAATTTGCCAAACTCCATTTATGATGATTTTATGGACCATCTGTATGATTATGGCCCTATAGAATATCATGGGATTCAAATGGTTGAATTGATATTGAAAAAGTATTTTAAAATTCGAATCCACTATGAAGCTGCCACAAAAACAGAGAAAACACCATTCGCAACATCTCATAAAAGCAATTTTATTTAAAAATCAGTATTTTTTGTATTATCTGTATAATTTTTCCCGAACTACTATTTTTTATTTATGTTACCTCTAATGATCTAAATAAAACATCTAAGACTTTTGTGTTATAATTTTGTCTGTAGCTTTTCTTGTTTTAGTTTTAAAATTAACATTACCCTTTCATTAATTTATTATTATAATAAAAAAGTTCATATTCAATTTTAAAGCTTGAAATGTGATGTATTTATATTCTTACAATCATGAATTTATCCATCCTAATGAAACGCCATGGTCTGCAGTATGAGAATTCACACTCCGACTGCTAGAAAACAATAACAAAGCATCGTTTATTTGGCTTCATAGGTCTGCATGAAGTGTGTATTGCGATGCTAGGTCCATCTTTATTTATACGTCCATGATGGCAACCATAACATAAGTATGATAACATTTTTTCCTACGATCACATGGGAAAGTGACATATATCGCACTGTCTAGTTCTATGGAAAGTGGCCTTTATTCATACGCGTACGGAAAAAAAAGCTGTCAAATTGAATGCTAGTCTATTTACTCCGCAAATTTATGTATATGTCAAATGCGTATTTCCTAAGTTGATTTGTCCATATAATATAATTCATTACTTTTAATTTTTACAGTGATTCAAATAAATAATTAGTTCTGAATCGCAATATTTAGGTAACAAAAACAGTTTTATTTCTGATGTTCTGTCTCTAATTGTAATTAGTTATTGAAAAATAAATGTTCGTAATATTTGTGTACCAATATTTATTATAACTTTTGTATGAAGGCACTCTCTTTCATCGCATAGAAGGATAAAGATCACAATTTTCTGGGCCACTTTCAAGGGTAAGTAATCAAAACTATAATTACTGTCATCACAAATACACATATGTAAAACCTTTAACATCTACATAAAAACGCAAGATTGTACATGCCTGATTTGGTAAAAGTATATCGCGTGGTCGTAGGAAAAATAGTGTACATAACTTGTGCGAAAGTGGTTTTTCACACTCGTGGGATTGCCTTGCGGTTTGCGGTGTTTTATTACTAATTTAGTCTACTTTTCAATGACCTACTTCAATTCGTATGCTTCCATTCAAAATTGTGACGAGGAAACATTATTTGAAAAATATAAAACTGCGCCCTCCAGCATTCATGTAAGCAATCAGATTGCTTCATATTAACAAATTTCCGATTGATCAACAGAAGCTCTTTTAAACAACATCAAGTTTATTAAAATCGGTCAAGCAGAACTGGAATTACATGCGTTTTTTGGTAACAAGGTTTCCACTCTCCCCCACTCCTTATTTTAAGAGATAGACTTGAACTTGTCGTATCAAAAGTATGCAGAATTTGTCGAGGAATCTGATTATAATGTTTAATATGCTCCCTAATGGGGTGAATTTTTAAAAAATTTCCATTTTAAAATTTTAATTGTCAAATATGCCCTCTAGAGGTGGACCTACAATTCTGAAAATAATTTCCAGGCTTTTCGCGAGGCTACTTTTGCCATAATTTTTTCTCCGAGCCTGTGCTATAATCCATTCCTGAGATATAGCCGACGGCCGTTCTTAGTTGGCCACCCGGTACATATCAATTACGTCCACACTAGCATGAATTTATACCGTCGAGTTCTCACACACAACATGAATTTTTACTAACGTGGACGCGATTTAAAAGGAGAATAATTGACAAAAATCGAATAGTCCCGCTTTTTATCAATAAAGTATATTCTTTTATATTCAGGATTATTTTCAAATACTTCAAGAATAAATTAGTCATACAAGCTGCAAACATCGTACTAGAGTAGTGCAGAGGATGTCAACAAACAACAGGGACACATCACGTTGCAATAGCTAATGATTACCCACGCAGTCACAATCAACTTTGGAGTGTCATCCATCGTGAGTTTGCAAAAAAATTTGTATTAGTTAACACCCTCATGCCTTATCACATAAACCATTCACATTCACTACTAGAGAATGCTGATTTTATACAATACTACAAAAGGTCAATTATCACCGATAGTCGGATGTCAAATAAACGGCATGACATTGCAGTTGTGGGAAAACTTGGTTCTTTTAGCGGATATAACAATATTTTAGGCATAATATACAACGAGAACATTGCAAAATACATCTATTTTGCAATTGAGGTAGGACAAATGTGGCATGTGAGTAAAGCTGGTGCCGGTATCGTTCCATATAGGGGAGTCACAAAGCAGAGTATTCACAAAAATTTTCTCCGAGCCTGTGCTATAATCCATTCCTGAGATATAGCCGACGGCCGTTCTTAGTTGGCCACCCGGTACATATCAATTACGTCCACACTAGCATGAATTTATACCGTCGAGTTCTCACACACAACATGAATTTTTACTAACGTGGACGCGATTTAAAAGGAGAATAATTGACAAAAATCGAATAGTCCCGCTTTTTATCAATAAAGTATATTCTTTTATATTCAGGATTATTTTCAAATACTTCAAGAATAAATTAGTCATACAAGCTGCAAACATCGTACTAGAGTAGTGCAGATTATGTCAACAAACAACAGGGACACATCACGTTGCAATAGCTAATGATTACCCACGCAGTCACAATCAACTTTGGAGTGTCATCCATCGTGAGTTTGCAAAAAAATTTGTATTAGTTAACACCCTCATGCCTTATCACATAAACCATTCACATTCACTACTAGAGAATGCTGATTTTATACAATACTACAAAAGGTCAATTATCACCGATAGTCGGATGTCAAATAAACGGCATGACATTGCAGTTGTGGGAAAACTTGGTTCTTTTAGCGGATATAACAATATTTTAGGCATAATATACAACGAGAACATTGCAAAATACATCTATTTTGCAATTGAGGTAGGACAAATGTGGCATGTGAGTAAAGCTGGTGCCGGTATCGTTCCATATAGGGGAGTCACAAAGCAGAGTATTCACAAAAATTTTCTCCGAGCCTGTGCTATAATCCATTCCTGAGATATAGCCGACGGCCGTTCTTAGTTGGCCACCCGGTACATATCAATTACGTCCACACTAGCATGAATTTATACCGTCGAGTTCTCACACACAACATGAATTTTTACTAACGTGGACGCGATTTAAAAGGAGAATAATTGACAAAAATCGAATAGTCCCGCTTTTTATCAATAAAGTATATTCTTTTATATTCAGGATTATTTTCAAATACTTCAAGAATAAATTAGTCATACAAGCTGCAAACATCGTACTAGAGTAGTGCAGAGGATGTCAACAAACAACAGGGACACATCACGTTGCAATAGCTAATGATTACCCACGCAGTCACAATCAACTTTGGAGTGTCATCCATCGTGAGTTTGCAAAAAAATTTGTATTAGTTAACACCCTCATGCCTTATCACATAAACCATTCACATTCACTACTAGAGAATGCTGATTTTATACAATACTACAAAGGTCAATTATCACCGATAGTCGGATGTCAAATAAACGGCATGACATTGCAGTTGTGGGAAAACTTGGTTCTTTTAGCGGATATAACAATATTTTAGGCATAATATACAACGAGAACATTGCAAAATACATCTATTTTGCAATTGAGGTAGGACAAATGTGGCATGTGAGTAAAGCTGGTGCCGGTATCGTTCCATATAGGGGAGTCACAAAGCAGAGTATTCACAAAAATACATACATATTATTATATCTGCCATTTTTAATACTATGTCAGTGAATTTCCAAATATTCAAATAATGGGCCTAATCCCATTTGCGTTCACACACAGTCAGGATAGGTGAGGATTAACAGCAAAGGCTAAGCAAGTGTATACGCGCCATTTATTCGTTGAGGAGGAATTGAAGAACATTCTATAACTGTTAACCCCGTGTATAGACAGCTTATTATCCCAGCTGTGGGAGCTGTCCCAGTCTACTCTACATACTAATATAACACATTTTTGTTATTAAGAAAATTTGCTCTCTTCTCCCTTATTTTGAACAAACAATGCTTTGTTTCATTAACATCATCTAAAACTACTTTAAATAAACTGTCAATCCACAAATCTTAACGCTATTGATCGATTTCTCGAAGCAAATTATTAGATTTTGTCATCACATCTATGAATTCAAATATTACTTGAAAATAAAGGCACTTATTATTTTAATATTAATTGTCTTTGTAGGGACTTATAAGTATTTAAGTTAATATTCCGTTATTCTGGCTAGTGAATAATGAAATAATGAGGATACTGATACCCACTAAATTTAGTATACCATCTCATTTATTCATAAGAATAGTACCATAATGAATATAGGTAACTGAACTAACTATACGTTTTCCAATATTCAATATATACCATCGTAACCGAAAAAAGTCATGGAAGGTCACACAATGAATTATGAACAATATCACTTTATCCATAACAGCAGGAAACTAATAGAAAAGCCTGTTGTTGAATGGAAGTAATTTATTTTTGTTTATCCTTTTTGTGTCTATTCATAACCGAAGGATATCATATCACCGTATTGCTGTTTTCTGAGTTTATATATAGAAATTGATTGGAATCGATAACGGACGCACATTGTTAACCCCTTCAGGCTCGGAGAAAGAGTTAATACAGGTCAGAGCGAATTGATTGCTCAGCATTCATGTCCATTGAAACATTATCACTTGAGCTTCTGGCACTCCATTATCCTGACTACATATAAAAATAAAAAACTGATTTGTTCAGGTTTACACACATAGGACATTAATCATTTAATCTCTCAAACTTGGAGAATTGATAATTTTTTCACCATCACCTTGGGAATAATGTGTTATTTTAGAATTATTAGGTGCTTCTTATGGTTTTTAATGGTGTAGTTGATTGCTATTTGACTATTTTGGAGCACGTGACTGAAAATACAGTTCAAATAGGTTTCAATATCAAAAAAGCTTTCTATGTATAAAGATTGAATCGGTTTTTGACGTTTCATCACTGTCACTATCGGAATTTGAAAAAATTCTTACTATTCCGGAATTTACTTCTGAAACAATGTTTTCTATTTGAAAATGTATCTACTTCACTATATTATTATACAGGGTGATTCACAAGTAATGGGCCAAATTGTGAATCTACGTTCAGAAGGCCAAAATAATAGTATTTTCATCAACAATAATGGGTCTTAGTCTGCTCCTCACTGAGGTACAGGATGTTAAAGCGGGAAAAATAAAATGGATTTTTGTTAATAGATCAGCTACTTTTCTACATAATGACTTGAAAATTGGGTATGAACTAGTTTTTGTAAGGGTGAACAAGAGTGTGTGAGAGTATTTGAGTTAACTTATAGATGTCATCACATGCACCATATGAATTGGATGGAATCAGCTACAAATTTTTTATCGCTCATTATTTTACAACTTACTTATTTAATTTGGATAGCCTCATCATTTCTGTAGAAAAAAGCTATACCTCTTTGATCTTCAAAATATTAACGATTCTCGAGATATTTGAATTTTACTAATTCATTTCACTACATTTTACGGTGGTCGACGTAGCATTAATCTGTTAAGACACATCCTGTACCTCAGTAAGGAGCAGGCTAAGACCCATTATTGTTGATGAAAATATTATTATTTTGGCCTTCTGAATGTAGATTTACAATTTGGCTCATTACCTATGAATCACCCTGTATAACTATAATTATCTCACTTCCAGTTCTACTAATTATGGGAAAAAAATTTGTCAATTCAATAAAATCTTGATTCCAGAAATATTATTCACGACTTAGTATACCCTTCCCAATGCAAGTAGCTCCTACGTTATACAGTGTACAATTTTCATTATAAAGTTATGTGTAAGTAGTATATAAAGTCAGGTGGTGAAAAACGATTTTCTAGGCGTTGGTTTGTTTTAACGGCCAAGAATATACAAAAAATGTTTATACAGGACTAGGAACGACAGAATAACAATTCAAATTTGATTGAAAAACAAAAATAATAACACAAGAATTATCAGAAACTCACAATTAGAGAAAAATTATACATAAAAAAAAAGATAAAATACTTTGAACGATGAACAAGATATTGATAACATCAGTGAAATCTCCATGATAATTGATCAAAATAACAAACTACTACAGATTTCTATGATTCAAATTACTTGTGTCATTTAAATTTAACTTCCATGAGCCTAATTTTACAGTAAAATTTTTGAATATTTCACTTCATTATGACATTTTTTCGATGAGGCTATGAAATTAATAATAACTGATGATAATTAAGAACTTCCAACTGATGTTTTTTTTTTGTGTGTTCATGCATATTTTTGTGAGTAGTTGAATAAATATAACAATAATATCAATATTCAGTTTTCATAAATAATGATTAACCGTAAACAACAAAATACAGACATGACGAGAACAGTCAGTGGGACAGTAGGACAAGAAGTAAGAAACATTGCCGTTACGAAAGGAACGCATTTATAGTATTTTGAACGCCCGAGTGATAGGCTGCGCTTGCGCCAAATCTAAACATCAACCAATGAAGTTTTTGTGAGTAAAAGATTAGGTTAACGTTTGTAATACAATAAACGGTTAATCATGGTGATATTTTCAAGCAGATTCATTATAGGAGAATTTTTATTTGGACTTTTGACTGTAGTGGAAACAACACGTGTGTCAAGAAGTGTGATAAAAACTTGCAATTTTATTGTTTAGAAAAAAAAACAACTGAACAATTCAAACCTGTACTAAAAACGTGGTAAGTCTGTGCAAGTAGCTTTTTGCTTCCTCCTTATCCTTAAATTTTCCTTTGTAATAACTAGCAAAAACTAACCTCTTAGATTGCATGAGCACACATAGCGGGGGGGCCCAAGAGGCTTCCCCAAGAACAGGACTAACGCATAATAAATTTTTAATTGAGAAATACAAATATGGAGATACAGGACCATTTATAATCCTAGCTGAAAGCAGATCAGAGGACATCACTAACATGCATCCTATAAAACTGGCAAGAATAATGAATAAAGAAAAAATAACGGGAATCGCTAAAATTAACAGAAAAGGAAAAAACAGACTAGGTGTAGAATTCAAGTCTATTACCTCAGCTAATAACTTTATGACCTCTGAATTTGAAAACAAGTACAACTTACACTTGTCAATCCCCGTAAGTCTTGTAACTTCGAGAGGAGTGGTCAGAGGAATGCCAAAAGAAATAACGCCCATTGAACTTGTAGAAATACTTAATGACGAAGGAATGAATACAAGGAAAACCATTTCAGCGAGAAGATTGAACAGAAAAACCACAGATACATATGGAAATGTTGAGTATGTTCCCACAACATCAATGGTGATAACATTTGAAGGAAAGATTTCACCAAAGGAGGTAGACATTGCTCACTTTAAAGCCAGAATAGATGTGTATATCCCTCCAGTTTTACAATGTAGAAAATGTTTACGATATGGGCACTTTGAGACCACATGTCGAAGTAAAATAAGATGTCCCAAATGTCAAAAAGAGCATGAAGAAATAATGTGTGATCCAACAACTACAACATGTGCATATTGTGATGGAAATCACAGTACATATAATCGACAATGTCCAGACTATATAAGACAGAGAGAAATTAAGTCATTGATGGCAGTACAAAATATTTCATATTTTGAAGCAAGGAGTATGTGCCCAAAAACCTACAACTTATCTACTAATGTAATAAATGAAAATCAACCCATATTTATTTTTAGGAAAAATTAATTTCCTAAAATTAACAACAACAGGCAAAGTCCAAATTGGAACAAACACCGCTCGAATAGCCAACAATACAGCCAAGCAGAAGGCAGCAATGCTTCTGTGAAGAGCACAACTTATACATATGTAGCTAAACAAAAAAGAAGACCTGATACACCCAACTCAACACCACCAATAGACATAAAAATGCAAAAACAAATAACATACCCATCAGGAATGAGAATGCACACCCACAGGGGACAAAACGTGGTTCAGTACATACAAGAGAAGAAGGAAGCAGAAAAACAAATGCAAAATAAATCACTGGAGATTGAAGTGGAATCTACAGACATGGAATTGGAAGTAGACGAAAAAGGAGAAAAAACAATATTAAGATATACAATAGTAGGAGATGAAGGTGTCTCTCTTTCGGGAAAATCAAAAAAAGAAGATAGAGAAGAAGAAGATACAGAAGAGGAATTTTAAATATAACATGATTAACATTCTAACATGGAATATTAATGGTTTAAAATCAAAACAAAATGACTTACGGATATTGATAGCAGAAGAAAAAATTGATATAATAGCGCTTAATGAAACTCACCTGAAACGAGAAGATAAAATAAAGTTTGCTAATTATACTATGATTAGACAGGATAGATTCAACAACTCAGGATATGGTGGTATAGCTCTACTAATAAATAAAAATATACCATTTAAAACATTGCAAATTGACCTAGACTTGAATGCTCAAGCACAAGCAGTACATATTGGTACTTGGAAGTTGATTAATATATACTGCACTCCAGATGTCACTATACATAACCCAAAGTGTAAATGGAATTTAAAAAAAAAACAGATTGGCCAGTATTCCAAGACAACCTCACCCAAATACAAATAGCAGATAATCCTGCCTATACACAGTGGCTCAATAATATAGAACAAGCAGCAGAACGTAGCATACCAAAAACAATCATCAATATTGGAAGTACAAAATACCCAAAAAAACCAATATGGTGGGATCAAATATGCGCAGATCAGATACAGCTAAGGAAACTTGCATTTAAAAGAAACAAAGAAGAAGCATCTACAGAAAACTTTCTAAACTTCAAAAGAATTGAGGCCCAGACGAGAAGAGTACTGAGAAAAAAGAAAAAAGTAGAATTCCAAAAATTTTGTGAGGACCTATCTTGGAAAACAACCATGAGTACAGTATGGGGCACAGTTAGAAAATTTAATAATTCATACTCAGAAAGACCACATAAAATAGGATCAGAAGTCTGGCTAAAGAGTATATTGACAAAAATAACACAATCAGATGACCCAGATCCTCAAGAAATAGAGACAGAATATAATAACAATGAGGATATTGGAGAAATTACAATGGAAGAGGTTGAGATAGTGTTAGAAAAGAAGAAAGACTTTGCACCGGGCATAGATGAAATAGGTTACAGTTTAATTAGGAATCTCCCTCAGAATTATATAACTCACCTCTTGAACTTCTATAACAAAATTATCTTGGGAGAACTAGATACTGTGTATATTTATCAACAGAAATTTACAAAGCATTTACCAAGGGAGATAAAGCCATGGTAGTCTTTTGTGATGTAACTGCTGCATATGATAATGTCCAGACAAATTAATATTCTTCTCAATTACTTAGATCAGTGGAATATAAATGGGAAAATTATAAGATGCATTGGAAAACTATTAACAAACAGAAAAATATATGTTAGATCACCAGATACATTGGAATTGATAGGACCAAGGTACACTAGTAGAGGTTTAGCTCAAGGATCCCCATTAAGCCCTTCACTATATAATGTATATACAATAACCCTTAATGAAATTTTACCACAGGAAATCAAAATCCTGCAATTTGCGGATGACACCATACTAATTATCACTGGATCCAATATAGCAGCAATGACAAGAAAGATGGAAAGTGCTTTAAATAGAGTCAATATGTGGCTGAGTCACCATGGTCTCGAATTATCTGATGACAAAACAAAAGCAATGCTATTTTCTAAACGAAAAGCAAAAACAAACATCCAAACAATCAAACTAAATGGGAAAAATATTGAATGGGTAAAACAATACAATTACTTAGGAATCATATTTGATAGTCAAATGACGTGGACAGCACACATAAATAACAATGTAACAAAAGCACAAAAAGGAATAAATGTAATGAAGGCTTTGTGTAGGGTTTGGTGGGGAGCACACCCAAAAACTTTACTAACTATATACAAAGGATTAATTAGAAGCCATCTTGATTTTGGAACAATCTGTATTGCAAAAATGTCTAAAGCAAACTGGAACAAATTAGATCGTGTTCAATATCAAAGTCTAAGAATCATAATAGGAGCTATGAACTCAACCCCAATAAGAGCACTACTTGCAGAAACAGGAGAACAACCACTGGCAATTAGAAGGGAATGGACGGCAGCAAAATTTGTGGGAAAACTGTCAAGTCTGAAAGAAGATAAAATACTCCAAAGCATTCTATCATTCTACATAATATACATATAATGATAATTACCAATACTGGAAGACAGATAACACACCTCCAATTATAGCTGGTTTTGATCTTATAATGCAATATACAGAATTTATTTACAAAGCAACAACACTGCCATGTTACCAGTTTGACTATAGTATACAAAACAAAATAATTGAATATCATAAGACATCTTTAAAGAAGGAAATTAACAACAAAAAAGAGTTCCTAGGGATTATTAACAAAAGATTCCCTCAAAACACGATCATACAATGTCCGCCATAAAGTTGGAACCATATGGGAATTTCTTTTATTATTGTAGTTAAATAACAACTTTGGATAGCAATCACTTCTGCTTCTGAAATAACTTAAAATGCGCCAAGTCAAAGTTGACAGGTAACATCTGTCAATTGTCAAGTTCGTAATTTTGGAAAAAATGTCCTAAAAACGGGTCAATTTGCTAAAATTTCGAAAAATGTTACCTGGAAATTATGATTCTAATCACATTTTATGCTCATGTGCCGTTTTTGAGAGAGAAATTTTGATGTTCAATAAATTTCATATTTCCGTACTTTTTGATTCACCCCCGTATCAGGCTACTTTAAAATCATTTGAAACTCTTTAAAGTAGTCTGAAGGCTACCATTCCTTCGCATAATGTGATCATAATATTCGTACGTAAGCTGGTTTTGAAGATTATTGATATTTTCAACTAAAAAAGAGGTAGTCTCTGGATTATTTTCCAAATTTCAAATAAATCAGAAATTGTTTTACAACTTTTTCTTCATTATACTTTAGTTGTATAGTACAAAAATGGTTTTAATTATAATCTGAATATATTAAGGCAAAACGACTACTTCAAAATTACAAACAATAAATAGATCACTTTAAAGGAACTTATGTACAAAAAATCAGTACATCCTTGGTCCATGATCTATTTATTGTTTGTAATTTTGAAGTAGTCCTTATGCGTTAAGATATTCAGATTATAATTAAAACCATTTTTGTACTATCCAACTGAAGTTCAATAAAGAGAAAGCTGAAAAACAATTTCTGATTTTTTCGAAATTTGGAAAATAATACAGAGACTACCTCTTTTTTAGTTGAAAATATCAATAATCTTCAAAACCAACTTACGTACGAATATTATGATCACATTATGCGAAGGAATGGTAGCCTTCAGACTACTTTAAAGAGTTTCAAATGATTTTAAAGTAGCCTGATACAGGGGTGAATCAAAAGGTACGAAAATATGAAATTTATTGAACATCAAAATTTCTCTCTCAAAATCGGCACATGAGCATAAAATTTGATTAGAATCATAATTTCCAGGTAACATTTTTCGAAATTTTAGCAAATTGACCCGTTTTTAGGACATTTTTTCCAAAATTACGAACTTGACAATTGACAGATGTTACCTGCCAACTTTGACTTGGCGCATTTTAAGTTATTTCAGAAGCAGAAGTGATTGCTATCCAAAGTTGTTATTTAACTACAATAATAATAAAAATTCCCATATGGTTCCAACTTTATGGCGGACATTGTATACACAGATGCTTCGGTAAATCCAGAAACGCATACATGCGGAATAGGAGTTTTTTGTGAAAATCCAAAAATTAAAATAAGTCGCCGACTCAGTAACCATACCCCGATATGTACAGCCGAAACTCTAGCCATACGAGAAGCCATAAGGTCAGTTAACAACAAAGTAGATAAAGTAGTAATTGTCACTGATTCTTTGAGTGCATTGCAAACATTGACCAGAAAAGGGATTTACAAGGACAATGATTACATTACATTAGCCACTAAATACGAAATAATATCTGCTAAAGCAAAAAAAGACATACAATTCGTATGGATTCCTAATCATACTTACATTACAGGCAATGAAAATGCAGATGAGCTTGCTAATATAGCACGAACACATCAGAATATCCTACAACCTAACTTGATACATCAAGGGAAATTTTGTCAATAAATAAAAAAAAACTACTCTGGGAAAAATGGGTTGATCAATACAAAACTGGCCACAGAATAAAGGAAACTTCTACGCACAAATACAAAATACCCCAACGAAAGCACCATGGTTTTGGTCTACAAGATATTCCAGAAGAGAAACAATAACATCAATTTGCAGGATGAGAACAAGTCACTGCTGTACCCCACAGCATCTACATGAAATAGGAGTAAAAGATAACCCTAACTGCATCTGTGGTGAGATTGGTGATCTAAATCATATAATTTTTAGCTGTCAAGCAACCCGGCAAAAAAATCAAATATATGATATAGCCCTGAAAAAATATAATGGACCAATATGCATAGAAAATATATTAATGGAACCAAATTCTAAACTTTTAGAAAAAATTATGCATCATATGAAGATAAATGAGGAAATGAGGAAATCTGAATTACATACATGACTAATTATTGAATGCTTTATGTAGAAGCTTGAGCTTATAGTATGCTTGCATGTTTTTTTTTGTTTTCTTTTGTATGCTGAACCTGTATTACTGCTATTATTAGAATGCTAGCCAAATCCTTATTTCCCTTGGCTTTTTCTTGTGTGTAAATGCTCTGATTGCCACAGAGCGAGAAGTGTGTCTAATACCTTATAGTCCGGGAGGTAACGACAGATTTCAATACACCATTTCCGCATGCTTCATTTTTTTTGTATGAGTTATCTGTGTAATATACAATAGTGATATGAACGTCTGCCAGCACACCTCCACGACAGGGGGTTACAGGAGGGTTACAATTACAGCTGAAAATAAACAAAAAAAAATTATTGCCGCATAGACGAAACTTATTGTACTTATCAAATGAAACATAAGAAGCTTAGAAAATATCGTCTGCCACCTAGATTCGACAACCAACATCGTCTGCCACCCACATAAGTAAGCGCAAATTTGATATAGAAAAAAACTTATACCCGCAAGGATGAAATTAATAAAAATGCTTCTTTTTATAGTAACAAACACAAAAGTAATAGTCTGCCAGAAATAAGATGCAACGAAGGTCGTCTGCCAAGCCTATGAAGTTACGCTCGGCATGCTTCGCGCGAGCACCGCGGCGACGACGCTGCATCTTTATCGGCTTGAAAGACGATCGTTGTTTGTTCTAAATTGTTGAACTACTCTCATGAAGTTGTTTTTTACGCTATAAATTTACTCAGTGAATTAATTTAAGCTCTAGTTTTAATCTTTTCCATGATAATAGAAACTTAAATATAATTAGAAAATTCGCAAAAATCTTTTTTTTGGAGTGGCGATTTTTAGAACCGTAGCAATACATAGATGCCTTTGAAAGCATTCGCGATTTAAATACTGACGACTTATCAGCAGTGTTACAGTTATCGAAGAATTTGTCTGCCGCATGTATGAGTTGAAAAAGATAGCTGACGTCAATGAGGCTCGTGTAGCTGTTTTTATGAAAACATATAAAGTAAATGAAAGTGACGAAATCTTCCGGACCATTGTAAAAAATGTCGATGGAGCAGTATTACCACCTTTGCAAAATGGGCATTTTGTTGCGAGCTGCATGCTATACTTTTCCTATGACAACATATCATTCACGTTCAATACACGATTTTGTCCTTTGACCTACCTTCCATTCCAAAAAAAAGTTATAAGCGCGTTGATACATATTTACTCTTTGACGTTTCCGATAATAATTTCAGTGTTGTTACTTTCACTGTCCCTATTATGTTCGGAGGTGTCAAATCTAAGTCAATATCACTATCAGTTTCCATTTTAATTTTTAGTTTTTATAGAAAACAACTATGAAATTATTCGTTACCTACTAAAACTTTGAGAGAAACGATCTAATGACTTCACCGCTTGCCCGAACTCCGCTCTGCGTCGTTTGGGTCAACTGCAGTCGCGTGCGGGAAAGTATCACTTTCCGCACTTGTTAAGCAGGCGGAAAATTGAATTTCCCACACACATTTTAGTGTGGAAAATTGAATTTCCCGCACCGTGTGGAAATATGTAAAATTAATCAATTGTCAGAGAACTGTCAGTTCATTTTCCAAATATTTTGCTCGTGAATAAGTGAATACTCACGCTCGTAGAGAAACTATTGTACCTAACACTTGCGGGAATTGTTTTTCTGCATTCGGCTGCTTCAGGCAGACTCGTGTGGTAAAACTCATTTCCATAAAATTACGGTTGTCAAACTAGATCAGAATCGTTATACATGTTGTATACCTATAGAATTCATTTGAAAGAAAATCAATAAATAATCATGCCTTAAAAAATAATCTCTTAATGTCATTGCAAAACAGTAATATTTTATTGAAATTCATCAAACTATTTATTCAAAATCAATTTTGAAAACCGAGTAGGCGTACGCGATGACTTATTCTATGATCTACGCTTGAACAAATTTAAATCCAGTGAATAAATGTATCATAAAAAACAACTTCATGAGAGTCGTTCAACAATTTAGTACATTTGACGATCGTCTTTCAAGCCGATAAAGATGCAGCGTCGTCGCCACGGTGCTCGCGCGAAGCATGCCGAGCGTAACTTCATAGGCTTGGCTGACGATCTTCGTTGCATCTTATTTGTGGCAGACTATTATTTTTGTGTTTGTTACTACAAAAAGAAGCATTTTTATTAATTTCATCCTTGCGGATATAAGTTTTTTTTCTATATCAAATTTGCGCTTACTTATGTGGGTGGCAGACGATGTTGGTTGTCGAATTTAGGTGGCAGACTATATTTTCTAAGCTTTTTATGTTTCATTTGATAAGTACAATAAGTTTCGTCTATACGGCAATAAGTTTTTTTTGTTTATTTTCAGCTGTAATTGTAACCCTCCAGTAACACACTGTCGTGGGGGTGCGCCGGCAGACGTTCATATTACTATTGTTTATTACACACATAAATCATACCAAAAAAAATGAAGCTTGCGAAAATGACCCGGAAATTTCTGTCGTTACCTCCCGGACTATTATTCCTCATCCTTAGCTAAAGCTACATATGGAAGGCATGGACATGAATCCAGATGTACTGTGAGGTACATCTTCCACTAAGAAAAACTTGGGTGGACGTTTCAGGAGAAACGCGATCCCATTGTAACTAAGGAGAAGAAGAAGAACAAGATTCATTATAGACCTGTCCATTTTTCTATTTCTTGCTACGTAATGTCTTATTAGGACGTACAAAAACAACCGATGAAGCACACCAAAAAGGCTATTGAATGAACCATACCCATATAATGTTCATTGTCCGGTAATAACGGGGTGATAAATTATTGAAAACAAGTTGAGCTTCGGCTTGATATATTCAGATACCCTTTATTGAATTATATTAATCGATATATGTATTATGGGTGTGGATACATTATTCGTTATCACAATATAGTTTCAATATCAACACATGTATTTGCCATCTTAGCATGACTTTTATCACCTAATTGTTAGTTATATTTATAATAAATAACATACAGCGTGTCCATGGATAGGGTATCCTATTGTTGAAAAATCTTTAAATATTAGTTTTAGTGAAAAATATTATTTCTAATGGAAAGCTTTGCTTCTTCTAAAATCCCATGAAATGGAACTCAAGTTTTCCAAGTCCCGTCTCATTTCATAGCCCGTGTTATGAAAATTTTTGCACCAAGTTCAGATATATTGTATTAATCGAGTGAGTGACGTTTACGATGTTCAAATCAATTTCACCCTTTCTGCCCCCTAAATCGGTTCGAAACACGAAAAAAGTAACGCTGTGATTCTTTGAAAAAAAAATGTTCAACCCTCGGCAACACGAGTTTAAATTTATATGGAGTTTTCCTGCGTTTGTAGTCACTATTTCACTGTGAACCTGAATGTTTGTTATATCTTAAAATTTTCAAGAATTAGTTCACAAGCATGTTGCTACATGTATGAAATTCATAAAAACTTCACCTTCAAAATGTTGTGGAATATCACCTATAATTTTTTTCTTATTTTAAAACTCCAGTGGATTTTATCGAATACCGAAATCGAAATTTTTTCTATGTAGAATCATGCTTCTGAACTAATTTCTGAAAATTGCAAAATTTCACGAACATATTATTATTTGGGTAGTAAAATAGTGTGTTTTTAATGAAACACTTAAATACCCGTAGTCAAGGGTTGAACATTTTTCCAAAAATCTGTAACTACAGCCTCACTTATTGCATTTTTTAAATCGAAACGAAAGGGTGAAATTAATTTTGACCCTGAATAAAGACCGCCCCAATTCTCCACCAGCTTCAAAACATCTCTTAATTCGGTTTCTAGATTTTCAATAAGTTGTTCGGAGCATTTCTGGGTTACGGTATCAATGATGGTTCGTTTCAAGTCTCCAATATGATGGTTAGAACTATTTGCATAAATATTTTGTCTTGAGTAGCCCCATAAAAAACATAAACATAAAATAAAAATCAGGCGGCCAAAATGGTCAGGGTGGTGAAGCACCTGTAAAATTCCTATATGTAAGAATGTCTATGACACATAACGGAATTATTTAGATTCCGAGAACATAGTCGCTTCATCAGGTCGAAACAAGAAATAACCCGATAAAAAGAGGCGTTGATAGTGTAATGGTAAATTCACAGTATAGATATTAAAACCAAATTGAGAATTTATGAAATTACTCTTTATTCCGCTATGACAAAATCTGGCGCGACTTTATAAAATATGTTGAAAAAGTTTTATTAATACTCAGTTTTCCTAAATATTTCAAGATGAAAATTAAACGTTATACAAATGTTAATACAATATCTATCTATTAAAAAGAAACTGCTAGAAATTGAATTAATACTTCTACTCCACTGTTACTATTAGTTAATAAACCTACAAAAAATATTACCCATACCTAGGATATATATTTGGGAAAATATATTATTTCAGATGGCTTCAAACATTCCTGCATTGGAAAATTTTGATTGTGAAGGCGATTTTTGCTCTGTGGGCTTGAAATGGCAAAAATGGAAAAGAGCCTTCAGAAGAGCCTCAGAAAAAAGAGCTTTACTCTTGCACTTCGGAGGTTTTGGCCTTCAGGAAATTTTCCATAATCTACCAGGGGCAAATGTAGAAGAAGGTGATGTTTTTGAAGTAGCCATCGCAAAATAAGACCTATATTTTGCACCAAAACAGAGCAAAGTCTATGAAAGATGTTTTTAGGAGACTGAACCAGGAAAACGAAGAAAAATTTGAAAAATTTCTTTTAAGACTACGAAATCAAGCAGAAAAATGTGGATTTCACAATACTGACGAACAAATCATTGATCAAATTACAGAGAAGTGCTTATCATCGGAGCTGAGAAAAAAGATTTTGACTACTGGCGACAGTATAAATTTAATTACCATTTTCGCAGAGGCCAACACCTTGGAGACCATAGAAAGGCAAATTTAGGAATTCAATGAAAAGCCATCAACAAGCCCTTTCAACGATGTTAACACCGTGTTAAACCGAGGAAATGAAAGATTTGCATCATCGAAACACTGCTCTAGATGCGGAGAAGACATAAAAGACAACCACTATCAATGTCCAGCAGACAAGCAACCTACAGAAAATGCAATTTTCGAGGCCATTATACCAGATGCTGTTTGTCGAACCGAAAGCTCCCAACCAGAGTACCAAACTGATCAACAGGTCCACTAAACAAGAGGTTCAAACCTAGACAGCGTCCCAGAAATGTCGATCAATTCAATCAGATTATGAAACAGAGTATGTTTTTCATTTGGAAGATGATGATGACTTGATAGATTGTAAGGTAGGAGGAATCTTTGTAAACATGTTAATTGATTCAGGCTGTAATTCTAATATTATAACCGACACAACTTGGGAATTACTAAAGAAATCGGGTGTTAAAATAACAAACCAGCAACGAAACCCAAACAAAATTATTTTTGCCTACGGTGCTAAAGAACCGTTAAAAATTATTGGCTCGTTTGAAGCAACTATTAAAGTTGGCCAAAATCAAGAAACCGCTACTTTCTTTGTTATAAAAAAAGGAAAAAGAAGTTTGTTGGGGAAAAATAGTGCGATTTCTTTGGGAGTTCTCAAAATTGGATTGAACGTAATAAATCATATTGATAATAATACAAGTATTACTTTTCCGGAATTAAAAAATGTGCTTATCCACATTCCAATCAACCAGAGCATGAGAGCTATTAACCAACCATATAGAAGGGTACCCATCAATAAAATAAATGGAAAATTAGATGAGCTTATCGCTCTAGATATAATAGAAGAAGTCCACGGGCCAGCTGAATGGATATCTCCAATGGTACCGGTTCTCAAAGAGAATGGGGATGTCCGTATATGTATAGATATGAGACAAGCTAACAAAGCCATAATGCGCGAGAACTACCCCATTCCCACCATGGATTCCTTTTTACCTAAATTACGAAAAGCACAATACTTCTCAAAACTAGACATAAGAAACGCGTTTCACCAAATAGAAATTTCAGAGGAATCAAGACACATTACGACTTTTATCACCAGTAAAGGATTGTACAGATACAAACGTCTAATGTTTGGGATAAATGCCGCCCCAGAAATATTTCATAAAGTACTGCTACCTTGTGAAGGTATAATAAATTCTATTGATGACATTTTAATATATGGCCAGAATGAAGAAAAGCATCAACAGCGGGTTAAGTTCACTCTTAGTTTATGCAGAGAAAATAATGTCCTTTTAAATAAAGAGAAATGCATCTTCAAGGTTAAAGAGATCAAATTTCTCGGGCATATTCTATCCCCCAAAGGGGTAAAGCCTCTAGACAACTATATAGAAATTATGGTTTTAAATGAAACTAACTGTTTCTAAATGACTCCACAATATATTTGAAAAAATGTGTAAATTGCAAGTAAATTATTGACAATTGTTTCGATTCTGATGATGATATATTTATCGAAACAATTGTCAATAATTTACTTGCAATTTACACATTTTTTCAAATATATTGTGGAGTCATTTAGAAACAGTTAGTTTCATTTAAAACCATATGATGAGTAGATTCCACGAAGTGAGGGTTTATACAGTTAACTCTATATAGAAATTGTTGATAGTTTTAGAACCCAAACAAGTATTGATGAAGTGCATAGTTTTCTTGGACTTGTAAATTTTATTGGCAAATGGATCTCTCACTTGGCCACACTTACGGAACCATTAAGACGACTTCTTAAGATTAAACTTGCAAAATACACAAAGATAGGAAAATACTGGATTAAAGATCAAGGTACAGCTTTAAAAGAACTAAGAAATTCATTAGCTAAAACCACAACATTAGGCTACTATGACCCCAAAGACAGAAGTCTATGCAGATGCAAGCCCAGTAGGGCTAGGGACGGTTCTTGTTCAGCATGACAACAATGGGCCAAGGGTCATACCATTCGGGAACAAAAGCTTGACCGACTGTGAGAGACGCTACTACCAGACAGAAAAGGAAGCCCTGGCTCTTGTTTGGGCTGTGGAATACTTCCGAATATACCTCTTCGGCAAAGACGAGTTTGAACTCATAACAGATCACAAACCATTAGAGGTGATTTTTGGACCAAAGTCTCGCCCTTGCACACGCATAGAACGCTGGGTACTCCGTTTACAATCGTTCCGATGCAAAGTAGTCTATCTTCCAGGAAAAAACAATATTGCAGAAACGCTGTCCCGTCTTTGTCAGACATCTGCGAAGCAGCCTTTTGACAGCCACGAATTCGTTAATAAAATCATACAATATTCTAGCCCAGTCGCAGTGTCACTTCAGGAAAGGAGAAAAATTCTCTCAAAATGACAAGGAAGTTCAAAAAATGAAAAATGGGGTGGAAAATAACATATGGATTGATCCCGTGAAATACTGCAGAGCATTCCAGGAAGAATTTTTCATTTGTGACGGCATCCTTTTAAGAGGTACGAGAATCGTAATACCCAACAACCTACGACAATGCATTCTAGAGGCAAACGTATGGTGGCCAAAAATCGATGAAAATGCAGAAAAAATGATTAGATCTTGTAGAGGTTGCACATTAGTTTCGGCTGCCGTATCCCCATACAAAATGAAAAGAAGAGAAATGCCCATGGGCCCCTGGATTGATGTAGCTGTCGATTTTTTGGGGCCATTGCCAAGTAGTGAAAACCTTTTTGTAATCATCGACTATTACAGTAGATATAGAGAAGTCAAAATAATGTAAATAATATCTGCAGAAAACACTATCAATATACTTGAAGAAATATTTTCCAGACTAGGTTATCCTGTATCTATTACATGCGACAACGATAGACAATTTACCAGTGGAGAGTTAAAGAACTACTGCACAGAAAATGGAATAAAAATTTACCACACAATCCCTCACTGGCCACAAATTAATGGCGAAGTTGAACGACAAAATAGGGACATACTTAAGCGTTTGAAAATTTGTCATGCTCTTAAAAGTAATTGGAAGCAGGAGTTATTAGACTACCAAATAATGTGCAATAGTGCCCCCTAACCACTGGAAAAACTACAAGCGAGCTGTTTTATCGCAGACAGTTATAAACTTCCGAGCCCTACCAATATTGAAACTACAAACCTTGATGAAGATGCTAGATACAGGATGCTAGATACATAGACCAAATAATGAAAGAAAAAGGTAAACAGAACGAAGACCGCAAAGGGAGAGCCACTGAGAATATTGACATCGAAATTGGCGACAAAGTATATATATATATATATATATATATATATATATATATAATCAGCTCTGCAGGCCTAGAAGGCCCATGGCTTTATTGACTTCCTTTCTCCATTCCTTCCTGTTCTCCGCTTTTCTTTTCCAGTTGGTTATTTTTAGTGTTCTAAGGTCTTTTAACACCTCTTCCATCCATCTTGCTTTGGGTCGTCCTCTTTTCCTCTTTCCTCCTATCCCGCTTTCTACTATTTTTTGGGGTACCCTTTCATTTTTCATTCTCTGTATGTGGCCAATCCATCTCAATCTATTTCCCTTTGCAGTGCCTATTATGTCTGGTTGACCATATAGTTCCCTCAGTTCTTTATTGCTTCTTCTCTGCCATGTGTCATCTATTTTCTTTCCTCCAAAAATTTTGCGTAGACATTTCCTTTCCCAAATCGCTAGCATATTCTGTTCACTTTTACCCAGTGTCCACGTTTCGCTTCCGAATAGCACTATAGGTCTTAGTACCGTTTTATATATTCTTATTTTGGCACTTCTAGCTAGCATTTTACTGTTTAATAAATTTTTTAGCTTATATAAACATTTGTTTCCTTTGTTTATTCTGTTCTGGATCTCTTTTCTTCCATCAGGCTTTTTGGCAAATTCTGCTCCTAAATAGGTGAATGTATCCACTTCTTTAAAACTATATTTCTTGTTTTTCAACGTTGTTATTTCCAATTTCTCATTATTCCTTCCCTCAGTATTTGTCCATTTCATGTACTTAGTTTTTTCCTCATTTATTTCCAATCCCATTTCTAATGCTATTTGCTCGAGTCGTACAATAACTTCTTGTAGTTCTTGCTTGCTTCTTGTAATTATCGCTATGTCATCGGCAAATGCTAGACATTGATGTCTTTTATGATATATTATCCCTGACCTATTTATTCCCGCTTTTCGAATTATGTATTCAAGTACATATGTAAACATTATGGATGATAGGGGGTCACCTTGCTTAATTCCTTCCCTCACTTCAAAACTTTCGGTTTTCTCATTTCCTACCCTTACGCAGCATTTAGATCCCTCCATAGTTATCTTCACCATCTTAATTAGCTTGTTGCTCACTCCTAATTCTCTTAGTACTTTGAACAGTTTACTTCTTCTTATCTTATCGAAGGCTTGTTTAAAGTCAATAAAAATTACATGAGTATCCTTTTCATATTCATAGCTCTCCGCCTGTATTTCCCTAAGTGTAAAAATTTGGTCTATCACTGATCTTCCCTGCCGAAATCCACATTGATATTCTCCCACTACTTCCTCCATTTTCGGAATCAGTAACTTTTTTATATACGAAGCAAGGACTTTGTAGGCTATGTTCAATAAAGCTATTCCTCTGTAATTCTTGCATACAGATTTGTCACCTCTTTTATGAATAGGGATTAGTACCGCTTCTTTCCATTGCTCTGGCATTTCTTCCTTCTCCCATATTACTTGCATAATCTTATGGATATTCTCTACTAGTTTTTCCCCCCCATACTTGATCATTTCTGCTGTTATGTTGTCTTTACCAGCACTTTTATTGTTTTTAAGTTCACAAATTATTTCTATTATCTCACTTATTGTCGGTGCATTTTGGCAATGTTCTGCTTCTTCCATTTCTGTGTCGTTATTTTCTACTTCTTCTCTGTTTACTTCGTCATTTGTATTCAGCAGCTCATTAAAATACTCCCTCCATCTATCCAAAATTTCGGCTTCTCCTGCTAAAATCTTGCCTTCTTTATCTTTATAAAATGAACTTCTGGCTTGTTATCCCTTCTTTTGCTCCTTTATACCTTGGTACATTTTTCGTACTTCGTTCCTTTAGTAATTCGCCTCTATTTCTTCAATGCGCTGATCTTGATACTTTCTCTTTTTTTCCCTGGTTATTTTCTTACATCTTCTCCTTTGATCTTCATACTTTTTTCTAATTTCTCGAGTGTTGGTCTTTAACATTTCTTTTCTTATTTTATTTCTTTCGTATAGTTCCTTTTCACATTCTTTGTCGAACCATTCTTGCCTATTTCGTTTGTTCTCCCTTTTACATTCTTGGACAGTTTGCAACATCGCCTCGCTCAAATTCTTCCACATGTTTTCAATGTCGCTAGCTTCTTCTAAATTTTTCATTCTTTCTTCTAGGTTTGTCTACAGAGACCAAATAATGAAAGAAAAAGGTAAACAGAACGAAGACCGCAAAGGGAGAGCCACTGAGAATATTGACATCGAAATTGGCGACAAAGTATACCAAAAAAATATTAGTGAACCAAATAAAACTACACCTGATTTCAACCCAACTTCCCACACAGTCATAAATAAAGAAGGGAGAGATGTGATGGTACAAAATGATGAATCTGGTCAAGAGTACAGGAGAAATATTGTTCATCTAAAGAAGATGGAAGGGGAATGGAAGGTAATAAATGATGCTAACGGAAAAAAAGATTACGTCTAAGTTGTGGATTGACTTCTTGCATGTCTGATAAAAATAAAAATTTACAAATAAAAAGGTATATACGTATATGAAAAAATGGGAGTTACCTAATGTAACATTTTATAACAATAAACCATTAATATCTTCTGTATGTTCCTTGTGGTATATTATTCATTCTTTTTTTTAATTTCTTGGGAAATTAAACCACAATTTTTTTAAATTCTTTATTTCAACGTTTCGGTAACGTTCCAGCTACCGTTGTCAAGAAAAATAAGTAAAAATTGATTTTTATCCCTAACTGACACAACGGAAAAAATTTGACAACTAGACAATCAAAAAAATTTTGAAGTATAAGACTGCAAAATTTTGTTATCAAATTTTTATTAAGGTCCATTCATAGTAGATCATATCTCCGGTAAAATGTTAAATGAAACATTTCATTTTATGACATTCCAACGATATGATAGTCTACTAGAAATGGAATCCAGTGAAGTGCACGTTCCAGGAACGGTTTTTTTAATTGGGATAGCGCGTTTTTTTCGCTTATATTGGAAATGTTGTTAATAAAACGCGTTTCTTGATACTTTTTTTTTTATTTCTTGGGAAATTAAACCACAATATTTTCAAATTCTTTATTTCAACGTTTCGGTAGCGTTCCAGCTACCGTTGTCAAGGGAAAATAAGTAAAAATTGATTTTCATCCCTAACTGACACAACGGAAAAAATTTGACAACTAGACAATCAAAAAAGCAGAACAAAAATCTCAAAGAAGATGATTCTTTAATTATTTTACCGGCTGATAAGGGAAATTCTACTGTTATCATGAACAAAGTTGATTATGATTCAAAAGTAATGGATTTATTAATAAATGGCCCTTATACTAAGCTACCAAATCTATTGAAAACAGAATTTATAAAACACTTTTCAAATTCAAGAACGAATTTGCTAGTCGTGAAAGAACAATGTTAACACCTTAATACAGTAAGCCACCACATTTTTATGGTCTGCCAAAAATTCATAAACAAAACATACCATTGAGACCAATTTGTAGCACTATCCATGCAGTAAACTATCGAATCACATATTGAAAATTATTGAACCCCTCGCGGGACAGACAAATTCATACATCAGAAATAGCAATCATTTTATAAAAAAGCCATCAGATTTGAATTTTAACAAAAACCATTATTTGGTCAGTTTTGATGTAGTTAGTCTCTTCACGAATGTACCGGTACAAAAAACAATAGAACTTGTCCAATCAAAATTAGAAATTGATCAGACCCTTACAGAAAGAACCAAATTGAGCGTAACAGCAATAATAGAATTATTAAAATTATGTATATCAAAAATATATTTTCAATTCAATAATGATTTTTATGAACAGAATTTCGGTCTTGCCATGGGCTGTTGTCTCTCGCCAATTTTATCAAATATTTACATAGAACATTTTGAAGCCAAACTAGTAAATAATCAAAAATTAAAACCAATTGTCTGGTGGAGATATGTAGACGACATCTTCGCAATATGGCCTCATGATTTAATATCTCTTAATCTTTTTAAAAAATATGAATGAAGGAGAGGAATCTATAAAATTTGAAATTGAAATTGAAAATAACAATTTTTTGCCATTTTCAGATGTTATTATTAATAAAACATTTACAGGGTATGAAACAAGTGTATACCGCAAACCAACACATACTAATAGATATTTGAATTTTGACTCTAATCATTCTGTAAGCGTTAAAAAAAGGATAGTAAAATCTTTATGCGATAGGGCCAGAATCATTTGTTCTAGTGATGATAAATTTACAAAGGAAAAAACTTTTTCAAAAGATGTTTTAAATAACAATAATTACCCTGCAGAATTTGTAAATAAGGAGATTAAGCATATAGAGAGGGACTCATTGTTAATACCCCATAACAATAATATTAATAATTCAGCTAACATAATTTTTAGAAACTTGACAATACCGTATGTTGAGGGTTTATCAGAAAGAATTGAAAAAATTGGTAATCAATTCAATATTAGAACTAGTTTTAAATCGAATAATACATTAAGATCAATACTAACAAAAACGAAACCAAAGAATGAAGAACAATCTTCGAAAAACTGCATATATCAAATATCATGTGAATGCGACAAATTTTATTTAGGTGAAACATCTAGACCATTGAAAGTACGAATAAACGAACACAAAAAATATATCAAAGATAGGGAATTCTTTAAGTCAGCTATTTGCAAACATGCTTGGGAAGAGGGTCATCAAATTCAATGGGACTCGTCAAAAGTATAAGTATAAGTATAAGGGCCATTTATTAATAAATCCATTACTTATGAATCATAATCAACTTTGTTCATGATAACAGTAGAATTGCCCTTATCAGCCGGTAAAATGATTATAGAATCATCTTCTTTGAGATTTTTAATTGATTTTTGTTCTGCTTTTGTAAATGCAGATAAATGTGTATAGTCAAAGGCACTCTTAACGTGCGGGTCATACGATTCAACAAAGACATACTCACAGTTTTTGTTTTCTTTTATTACGTTAAATTATAACTTCCAAATGAAATCCGTTAGATAAATAAGACAGACTTATGCAATTTTGACGGGAAAAAGAAGGATATGTATTTAGTTTTCAGCGATTCTAAAAAGTCTTTCACCAGCAAAGTTTTTATTTAAATATGTCAGTTTTGTCACTTTGACAACTCAAAGTGACAATATGAATAATAAGTAGCAATTTTCAGTTTCTTTGTACTTAGTTCGATGGATTATTTCGAGAATGAAAAAAGAAGTGGAAATTCCTCAATCTGCAGTGTAATCTCACATTTTGGTAACCTCTGTGTTTTCTGATTTGATACATATGGTTAGTAACCTTTGAACCCGCACGTTAAGAGTGCCTTCGACTATAGCTAGTATTTCAGCCGAATGTAGTCAAATTTGGTTACCAATGTTAGAAAGAGAAATTTCCAATAATCAATTACCTGCGTTATCAGGATAGCATCATAAGTTTTTATCCAGGTTTTCTCATGATTTATAATTTGAATAGTTGTTAATCGATACACATTTCAATACACAAAATCACAAAACTGAATAAGAAAAAAGTATCAAGAAACGCGTTTTATTGACAACATTTCCAATATAAGCGAAAAAAACGAGCTATCCCAATTAAAAAAACCGTTCCTGGAACCATATCGTTGGAATGTCGTTAGCTCCGATATAATTGGACCGTTACCCAGAAGTGAGAAAGGGCATTGTTATATAATCATGTTTCAAGACCGATTTACCAAGTGGGTACAGTGTAAACCGTTAAGGAATGCTACTGCAAGTAGCATAAGTACTGCCTTCTACGAAGAAGTTTTGACAATATTTGGTTGCCCCCGTACCGTGCTGACCGACAATGGAACTCAGCATGACAGTAAACTTTTCAAGGACATGCTGAGTGGATTAGGAATCCGACACCGTTTCACTCCACCGTATACACCGCAAGCAAATCCAGTAGAACGAGCCAACCGCACCCTGGAAACAATGATTGCGCAATACTGCGAAGCGGATCACCGAGATTGGGATGTTAGGTTGTAGGACTTGAAGTTTGCAATGAATAACTCGAGACACGACTCGACTGGATTCACGCCTGCCTTTCTAAATTTTGGTAGAGAACCAGAGACACCGAAATATTTCCGAAGAGATGCTGAAAAGAATACCAAGGGTAGTCCGGAAGAAGATGCCGGAGTAGACCACCCTACCGAAGAAGATCCGAAGCCGCATCTCTTGCGAGTAGAGAAACTGCAAGAGTGCTCCGATTTAGTCCGTCTAAACCTGTCCAGGGCATTTACCAGTCAAAGTCGTAACTATAATCTGCGCCGCCGTGACTGGAAATGTACCATAGGAGATAAAGTTAAAAAGGAACATACGTTATCCTCTGTCGTTGATCACATCGCCGCGAAACTCGCTCCGAAATATTCCGGACCGTATGAAGTCGTACGTGTCATATCACCGGTTGTCTATGACTTACGTGACGAAAAAGGAAAACGGTATAATCGTATACATGTGAAAGATCTAAAACCCGCCGTTGAATAAAATGTTTTGTTTTTATCCGTAGAATGGTTGACCGTACTTTACCGCCACCGTTAATCCCGGCCAACGAGAGATGGGAAATATGGATTTCTGGCAACATTCCGGCCATGATTCGCGCCATGGAAGGTATGCTGTACTACCGTCCGTCAGAGGCGTTTATCACCCTAACTGATGAGCTCTGCTGGAGATGCGGAGCCTCAGGTCATCGCCGGGAGAGCTGCAACCATCCGTCCTGTTGTGCTCCCGTTGTGGAAGAATTGGCCAGATGTCCCGGGAGTGCCCGTGCGATCAACATCCAAGACGTTCCAGACGCTGAGACCGCTGGATCCCAATTATTGTTCTTTTGTTTTAGGGTTTGATAAATTTTTTGTATATTGTATGAATAAGTTTAAAAAAAAATGTATTGACCGAAAGTTGGACTTTCGTTCACTAATTTTTTTTTACCGAAGAAAAGGGGGTGTGTAACGAGTTTTTTTTTGACACTGAATTAAGTTTTTTTTTCTCCGTTTCATATTTTTATTTTGCCAATTGATTTTAAATAACTCGTTACTTAATTTCCGATTCCCTTTTTGTGACCGATTTATTGTAATTTTTTTATTATTATTACCGTTATATTAGTTTTAGTCTTTTTTGTATTAGTCCGGAGGTACGCAAATTTATATTGAATAATAAAATCTAGTCATTTCCGAAGTTAAAATTTTTCATTTAAAAAGGACATTGGGTATAGGTATATACCATTAAATTTAATTCAATTAATTCCGAAAGACGTCTAGTATATGACAAACTTTTTCGTGGTTTTTAAATAAAATTTTGCTAATGAGAATATAAAAGTAGAGAAGAGTTGGATTCGTGGCTCTCGATTTCTCAGTTCGTTCCTCTGGTTCTTAGTTAGTTCCTCACCGTCAAACGTTTTTTTGTGTATTGAGTTTATTACCGATCCGGTTCACGGAATCCATATTTTTGGAAAGACAATTCTTTTAGTCAAGTTTTGTGCATACCGAAGCCGCTTCAGGAAGGTAAAATATTTTTAATAATCACAGTACCTATATTCAACAATTTCCGTACCTCTGTACTCCGTACTTTTGAAATAATTTGATTTTTTTTCGTACCGGTTGATATTTTGTATTTTTGTGAAAACTTTTACTCTGGTGATTCTTTTGAATATAACCGGCTTTATTAAAATATTGTAATTTGCTTAAAGAAATTTGCTTCCATTATAGGAATTAGATTTTACTGGTGAAGAAATTTAATTTTCTTTATTTTTCCGAAGTTTGATTTACCCGCTGTTGAATAAAAACTCGTTCTAGTTTCTTTTGAATAAAAGTTGATTTGTTCCAGAAAAATTGTTTTTTTATTTTATTGCTAAGCAAGTAACTGGTATTTATTAAATATTCGCCGGCTCTCTATTGAGGGTACGATTTTATGTGTTTAATTTATATACATTTGATACTATCAAGGACTCTAATATTTAATTTTTTTCCCGAGTTATTCTTACTCTGTATGTCGATAGATAGAAGTATTTAACCTTACAGAATTAATTTAATTTTCTTAGTGTTGGAATATTGGTGTACCGTGTTAAACTCAAATCCAAAGGGATATTCGAACCTGTCTTGTGGCTCTGTTACGCTTGTTCGTTCACCCGGCAGATTACTAACGTTTTTTTTTCTTAAACCAGTAAACTTGTTTTCTTTATATTTCCGTGTTTTTCCTGTCAAATCCAAAGGGATATTCGAACCTGTCTTGTGTCTTTGTTACGCTTGTTCGTTTACCCGGCAGATTACTAACGTTTTTTTTTAGACCGGTAAATTTGTTTTCTCTTATTCCCTTGACTTTCCTTCCAAATCCGAAGGGTGAATTGAACTTGTCTTGTGGCTAAGTTACGCTTGTTCGATTGCCTGGCAGATTTACACCGTATTATATAATCTGACCTGTTCAGACTTTTACTGCCGCCCAGTTGTTCTTCCCGTTAGTTTGTCAGTACCTGTAAATTTATAACTACAATAGACCACAGAGTGAAATTATAACAAAGGAAAAACTTCTATTTATTCCGTTATTTAATCGTTATTTGAAAATAAACCGATATTTTATCATAAATTTGAGAGTAGCTAATCTAAATAAGTTTAACAAGACCCCTGGAATTATCCGTAACCTGCATCTGAGGCTATCTGGAACTCTTGACGATAAGGGTCAAGGGGCCGTGGAGCAAACCACGTTAAAAATCTGGCGCCCGAGTATTCCGTTATAAGATTTTCAGCTAAGGGTGTCCATAGTGACGTGTACGAGTGGCAGAAGACCACGTGTACAGGAAAACGCGTTACACGTTGGGAAATATTTTATGTAAATTTGGATTACGTAAATTATCTAAACACTGCTTGATTTGATAAAAAAAAACATACTGATTCCCTCCAAAAGTCGTTTCTGTTCTGTTCTGTTCTGACCAACAGCTACCTTCCCAATGATTTTTTCCCGCTCTATCGGTATTGTTCATAGTTTTCCTGCGAAGTATTTTGATTAAATTTTTCGAAATACCTCTGCCTTTTTCAATAAAAATTGTCAATTGTACACAAACGAGAAATAGGATACTCAAGATACATCAGCTTCTCTGCTATTTCATTTTCAGTACCTACTAGAACTTCTCGTAGTACTCAAATCCAAATTTCAGATTTGTTTAGTGATTGAACGCTTTATAGCGAATATTTTTGTAGGTGTGGTGAGTTTACCGCTATACCGACGCGAATGCGTTAATTTAAAAATCAAAAATTCAATCACTTGTACCAGGCTGATTTTTGCACATCAAATTATCGTCATGCAGCCATTCATGGATCACGATGCCATACTTTTTGGATGGTTTCAAATGGCTGCCATATCGCCGAAAATCAACAATTTTTTTTTGCTAAGGGATTTGTACCAGTATTTGGATTTCTTTTCGTTATGTTATAGGTTATAAAATTCTCTACAATTTTGATGCCCACAATTTTTTTCACTATCAAATCTAAAAAAGTAATGAAGGAAGAACTGCTAGCTGCATCGCAAGCTGTAGCGAAATCTTCTCACGATTCCCGAAAAGAAGTCAACCGTAACTTTCTCTTTTCGGTAATTGAAGTGGATATAATTCAATTACAAATCTAATTCTTTCTTAACATCTAGTATGCAAATTTTGTTTACAGGGCGTCGTAATGTTTCATTTAAAGTTTTAACATCAACAGCTCGTATAATCCCATCTTTCCCAGGATAAAGTTCTTGAATCCCTCCTCTAGTCCAAGTATTTCTTGGACTATCTGGATCAGCAACTATAACGACATCGCCAATATTTACTGTTCTTTTAGAAGTTAGCCATATTGCTAGTACAACTAAACCAGGGAGATACTCTTACAATCATTTTTCCATTATCTGAATATAGATCAGAGGATCCTCTTCGGCATCCAAATTGTCAGTAAATGTGGATTTCAATATGAATTGCACGGGTTGTCAAGCATGTTACGATAAAACCGTACCTTTTTTCGTGTGATCTTTTGACCGTTACCAAAATGGGTCCAGAATAGTCTACTTTTGTTTTCAAGAAGAGTCTCAAGGCTGGTTCTTTTCCTTATGGAGGTAATTGTACCATTGAAAGGAGCTCCGGTCCTACGGTTTTTGATTTGTTGGGAGTCTCTCTAAATCTGTTTTACTGTTAATCTCAATTCTAAAATCCAAAATTATTCCCTCAACTTATTTATCACTATTTCCTTCCCATGATGGTTCACTCCTTGGTGTTCTTTGAAAATCACCAATTTAGATATCGGGCGTTCAAAATAGGATGAAGATGTACCTTTAGGAGCGCTTTCAGACGAGACACTTTGTTGCCGGCTACTAGTGTCTGAAATGAATGTATATCTAGCCGCGCGACTCTTTTCAGACAATAGTGTAGCCGGCTCATCTGGAGGCGCTCTTAGTAGCGGCAATGTGTCTCAAGTCATTTTCTAATGTCCCACTGACAGTTCTCGACCTGTCTGTACTTTGTTTTTATGGTCAATTATTATTTATAAAAGGTTAATATCACTCTTATTGTTATATTTAATTAAAATATGCGTAGATACACGGAAAAGCTTGAGTATTTTAATAATTATCAAGTAATTCCAGTTAGAAAAAGGAGCTGGCAACTATCAATTTCATATTCTCAAATTTGGTTGAATACGATTCTGATGATTGTATTTATCAATTTTTATGTTTGCTATATATCAAAATAGCAAATAAAATGAACGACATACCAAAAACCCAAATAAACATCACATACGATGACGCACACAGATAGTGAAAGGATGCATCAAATAAATATATTACCGCAATGTAGATTTAAAAACGTATATTACCTCATTGGAATTTAGGCTAGTTTTGTGAGCATTAATTGTTTTGTTTCACTATATTACTATTTTTGTGATGAGCCAGCAATTCTTTTTGTTTGGTGGAATGACGTATTTTTTTGAACACTGAATTTTAATTGAGTTGAAAATCTTAACTTATCATACTATACATTGCTACTACTTTTGGAAAGACAGAAAAACTAGTTACTGTGTGATAATTCACTCGAACTACGCTGCCGTTTAAAAAAAATGAAGGCGATCGTACGCAATAAGTAGGCAAACGTCGGGAATATTTGACATTTTATTTATAATATGCAGAACAAAGTCTTATTTATGGTTCTATTATGTTTCTGCGCAATGATATCTCCTAATAAAACAGCAGAACTCGATTTATTATTATTAGGAAAACCAAAATACCTCAATATAATCATTAATTAATACTTTCGATTTGTTTGGAATGTATCAATATTTTTCCTGAATATTTCTGTGTAGATAACATTTTGCTCCATTAATTTTTCCCAATAACAGTTCACGTTTCACTTTATTCTTGTATTTACATTGTTTTATAAATCTCAAAATTCAAGCTGTCGTTCGCACTAGTCTGTTCCAATTAGAAAATCTTTCAGGATCAGAAAGTGCATCAAATAATGATGAATTATTTTTTTCTGCAATAACTGCTGTGAAGTCTTCTCTGATTTCCAAATATTCATCTTCTTATTCAAATTGCTTTTGTCTGGAAAGTGAAGATGTCTTCTGCTGGATTCCACCATAATCCTCAAATTTTTTCGATATCAGTTTCTCCTTCAAATCTCAAATTTTTATATTGATCAGATACTAACTCAGGATCTATACTTCATTGAGCTCTATCATTATTGCGAATAAAGGTTGCATATTGTGAATCCCCTACACTTGTGAATACTGATCACTGCCTTGATCAGTTTCACAGCAATTTCTTCATTTTCAGCACCACCCTAATAATCGTCCATATAGTCTATTTTCATTATTGCTTCAGCAGCTTCTGGATACTCCTTTGAAAAATCAAGAGAATTTTTATTTCTCACCTCCTGAGCAAGACATGGATTGCATTTTACTCGAAAAAATATTACTTGTATTCCATGTACATCTGAACTATTCTTTCGTTCCATACCTCGCCAGAAAAAATTTTGAGCATGTCTATCTTTTTTACGTACTTTTATCGGTGAGAACATTTCTTTGATGTCATTAACGAGTGCTAAGTTTTCAATGAATTCTCAAATTTAAAAGAAAAGTGGGCAAAGAATTGTATTGATCCGTACCAATGAGGTCATTTGGACATGAGTCATTTGATTCAGCCGCTGCAACGAATACAATCCTGAGCTTTGAAGGTTTACCCCAAAATAAGCAAGATACCAAGCTTTTTGACACCCTCCTTCCGCTCTCCTATTCAGTTTCTTTCTATATCCTTTTTGTAAATATTCACTCATTATGTCGCGATAAGCTTTGGCAAAATTATTGTTTTTGACCATTTTACTTTGTGTATATTTCAATATTCCATGTGCATTAATCTTCTATCTGGACCGTCTTTTCTGAGACGATCGTCGTTACATTCTTGTCCCGTGATCCGATATAATTCATGTGCATAGATTTGGAAAAAGTAAAGTAAGTTTGAGTGGTTTCACTGGTTCTCAGTGTTTTCAATCGGTGTTTTCTCATGGTCATAGAGAACTATTATTTTTGGTACGTAATGATTGAGCATTTACGGGAGGCAGGGGAGGAAGAACGAATTTATGAAGATAGGAGCTCTAGGTTTTTATACGACCATCGCTTGGAAGCATGCCGTTTGAGGGGACACATCTTTTGTGAGAACTGAAATACGACTGACTAATTTTTATGCAATTTCAAAATTAATTGACTTACTAAAAGGTCTACCTTTTTTATTATTGGTAATATATCATAACAGATATAAAAAGTAATGATTGACAAAAAATCATGACAACCGTACAAAAAAAGAGGCCAGAAATAACAAAAAAGTAGATTCATTGTATCAAATAATGCTTTCAACAACGCAAAAATTTTCAACGTTCACATGTAGGCTCAAGAATTCGACTTCGACCTTGGGATTCGATAGATAGACTCCATCGTACGAGAGAAACATTGGATCGTATGATTTTCAAGAATAGCTACCCTGGTAGAATAATATTGTCGTTTTTCCAAAGTAGTCCAACTTCATATTCATCCACTTCAACTCTTCTAACAGTTTTCTCAAAGACTCCTTAAGCTCTCCGACCTTCTTTTGATAGCATGATTGATCTTTGATTTTGTATATCATGATCTACTATTATCCACTGTTCCTTAACAAGTTCATGTGGAAGATCAATCTCGTCCTTTTCGTAAACATGGCAAATAAACTTTTTTCCGTCCAAATCTTTGTGTGATTGGTTTTTTACTATATTACCATGTGAAACCCAACCTGTAGAAGCATCATCAAGTGAAGCATACGTATTTACCACTACTTTCTGATTGATCAATTGAACCGGTATAGTTTAAAGAAGAGCTCCAGTCTCGTTTTAAAATATGTGATAATTCCTTCCACTCATATATTCCTGCGATGGTATGCTGTTTAGAATTCCACTATTATCGTGTGCTACCCCATAAGTGTCATGGCTTTGCAATACCTCCGTATGTAATAAAGTATTATGCATCTCTTGACAATTATCGACTTCACACTTCCTCTTTTTAGCGCATTTTTCAATTCCCTGATTGAAACTCAGGCAAGAGATGCAAGGAAGATTCTCTTCCATGAAACTCCATAGTTCTTCACTATTCAATTGAGCAAACGTATTACATTTACTCAGATGATGATTCACCTTTTCACAGAACGTGCATAACTTTTTCGTTAATGTTGTGGTACAAACTTCCTACTTTGTTGGGATTCATTCTTCCCTGGAGTAATGAGGATGAATTCTGTAATTGGCATACATTATCAGCAAATTTTTCCAGCCAATCTTGAAACTTAACGAGCTTTGGTACATTTCCACTGTTTGTTTCCACTTTCCTCGCCCATTCCAATCTCAGTCTCAGAAACTTCCTGACCAAATTTTGTAATAATGGTGGATTACGCAGATGGTCTTCTTGCTCAAGAGCTAGTATAGTGCCAACCAACTTCCTCACATTATCTGAAAACTCGATAAAACTATTAATTTTGTCCTCTCTTAGGTAGGGAATGTTCTTCATTTCTCCCATGACACTATTTATGATATACTCTGTTCATCCAAATCGTATATCCAATGAATCTATAAAGTTATCGACATTTTTAGGTAAAATCAACAGAGTCTGAACAATTTCACGAGCTCTACCTTCTAGACATTTTTGAAGTCTTGTTTGATTCTCCTCATTAGAGTAACCACACATTTAAGTTGTATTGGAAAACTGACTCACAAAATTTGGCCATTCTATAGGATTCCCATCGAATATAGGAAGATCTTCTTGTGAAGATTGTCGGATTATCATTCTCTTAAGATAATGATTATTAGCATGAACTCTATTATCTGAACTGACATCATTCGCACGACATAAACTCGATTTTTCTTCCAAATCAGACTTGTCAATATGAATCGATTCATCATTTGCTGCACCAAGTTGATATTGCTGATCGTTCACCCATTCTTGAACTCTAGACCTCTGACTACGATCACTTAAAGGATATTCCTCCTCCGGAGGATTTGAAATATTACTACTGACGCTATTATTTCCTTCTATCTGTACAATTTTTAGTGCAAACTCCAAATCTATGAGCTCTCTTTTCTTTCTTTCCCCCCTTCCTCGATAGCAACTCTCTTCTTGGCTATTTCTAACTTTTCTTGCAGAATTTGGCAATATACACTAAGCTACTGATCTCACCTTGCCTTTAGATGTTATTCGTTGACTTTTTCCTGTAGTACCTTGATTATCTTTGCTTGTAGACTTGTCTGACATAATTTCTTCTCTAGTTATGGATCTCTGTTCTAAACCTTGTTTCATCCAAACCTCTATCAACTGTTACCCAGCAAACAATGAGTCTCTGGCCGTCTTCTGGCCCAATGCATAATCGGTCGGCAATATGCTGGCAACGTCAAAGCTACATCGGCAAAATGTCGGCCCAATGTATGGCATATTATAATCGGATACCTTCAATCCAGCCTGCAATGGGCCAATACTATCAGAAATCTGTCTTTCGACCTACATCATAAGAATGAAGGCCCGTTGAAGTGTTATTGTACGAATAATTTGCCAACGGACCAAAAACTATTTTGAATAAAATAAAAATAAAAAAATAGAATTACTTTGCTGCTTCCTTAAGTAAGGAGTATGCGATAATCGAAAGCGGTCATGTGAACCATAGAAAAAATAAAAGTTATATTATTTTTCTCTATGATGTGAACCAAGAACGTAACGTGAAGTCGATTCTGTCGACAGGTTTGACATTTGACAGTTTTGTCACATTCGTGGTTTATTGTTTATGTTCATTCTAATTTTATTAACCACAACCACTAATACTTTTGTGAACACCAAGAAAAGTAAAGAAAAATGATGACGACTTCTCCTGATGAATTGAGGTAAGTTAGTATTTATATCTTCAATCAATTGTAGCGTCAGTTAAGAAACAACCTTCATTAGTTTGAGGTTAAGTAATCCAGCATGCTTCTTTTTATACATGGAGACTAGATATATCTCTCTATTCTCCATGTTTTCATATCTAGTTTTTGATCCTAGACATATAATTATTTTATTTTTTCCAGCTAAGGTGAATTCTGCAATTGGGAAGATTGATTTACTAGCGTATGACACAAATAGTACCTACCCACAGAGGAATGCAATTAGTGAAGATGTGGAAGCTCCTGAAACTTTGAACTTACCAATGAATAAGGAGAGTGAATTGAAAAAATTTGGTGTAAAAATTGGCAGATGATGATTTTTTTCGAAATATGGTATGTATTATATGATTCAATAAACTGTTGACTACATTTTATATACTTAAGTGGAAAAAATAATTTGTAAGTTTGGGGAATGATCTTAGGTGCATTCATTACATGATATTTTTATGTTATCACTCATTAACAGACATAGTTTTGAACAATTTTTTTTGAATATTATTAAAAATAGAAATACTAGAACTTCCAGGTTTTGTTGTTTGTGTGAAATCAATGTCAATTGCATGAACCCTTCATGTGCCAGTTACCTTTGCACTTGACCCGCAGTAAACTTTTTTCCAGTTTGTCGAAAAAATCCGTTTTGCAGTAATGCCAAGTAAACTGAAATTGCCAATGTAATTGATATCTGGCTAAGAACTGCTTTTGACTCAAGGAGGAAGAAACAGAAGGAAGACAAAGCCAGCAGAGCAATGAGATATACACTGACACATTCCAATAATTTCTTTTATATCATAAAATTGTTTTATGTTTTTATCTAATATTTGTATATTTTTTACTTTCAAACCAAAGAATTCTTTTGTTACATGTATTTCATTAAAGTATGTATGAACTTTGGATTTTTCTCTTATTTGATGTGTATAATTTTCAGTGGGTCAACCCACTGAGTAGGTAACTTCCATTGCAATATTTCCACTGGGCCATGAATGATTTCCACAGTTTTGCCTTCAGAGGCCCGTCATTCAAAAGACACTGTTGGCAAGCATTGGCCCTGATGCCGGCCAGAGTCTTCTATTTTCACTGGCCCGCCATAGGTCATAGGTGCTTTGCCGTTCTGGCCTGATCTGGCCAGCATATTCTGGGCCGTAATAAGGCCGATCAAAATTGTTTGCTGGGTACCTACTGATTATTTCTCAAACGTTCGCTCGACTTCTTATGGACATAACTATACAAGAACTGCTCTAAACGCACCGAAGGACCAAAGGAAGGACCTGTAAATATATGTTATTCGGCTCGAAGTACCAAATATTGAAATCTGTGATAAAATCTACAAAATTACTCATTTTTTCAAACTTCCATCCATTGACAACTATTGACAATTGTATCTGATTATAATATACTCTTGATCACATAACAACAAAATATTCATTCACATGGTTGAAATGACAATATTAAACCTTGGGACCATGCTGGGGAACCTCCAAGTTTACAAGGTAAGCCCCAGAATAATGGGTTTCAACAGGATCTTCAGCGAGGAGAGTGGACTGCGGTCGGTTACAGGAGTCAGCACAGTCGCCGAAGCAATAGTAGTTTGCTTGTGGAAACCTGCGTGATATGAACCGTATCTGGTGGAAGATGGTTGATAGAATATATTCACTGAATGTGGGGCTTGCCTAAACAGCTGACCAAGTGGAAGGAGACCACAATAAAGGTGAAACAGTATATTATACCGAGAGCCCGAGGGCAACGTGGTCAAGGGGAAGCTTATTAGCTAATATTTGAACTTCAAATACCTGAGGATAACCAGTTTAAATACACTCATTTTTTCATGCGGGGCTCTGCAGCAGTGAACCTTATACTTTCCGAGTAACTTGTGGGCAAGCACCGCAACCGAGCACAAGTCAGAGCTATATAAAGAGTTTTTAGAAAGATCATTTTTATATTCAAATACTGTCGATAAAATGTTGGCATAATCAAAGTTTATTGAATTGACTCCAGAAAATACTTGTTCAGCAAGTACACACTTTTTTTGTGAATTTTTCTGTCAATTTTATGAGATTTTTTTCTATTATTAAAATACCCATGATTTGGCAAGTTATTTTTAGGATTTATGGGGAAAACCAACAATTCAAGAACTTACTTTTCACGCTTGCTCATCTAAATTCCAATATATGTCTCACTGACGGAAATGGGATTGGGTGGAAGGAAGTTGTTTGTTATCATCATCGATTCAGTTATCGAGATAGTATAAACCTTTTTTAAACTTAATTGGACCGTGAAGTCTTATGCATTTCCGTCGAGACACAATTCGCTACTGATTTCCATAGACGCATGACAATTAATAGGTATGTCAATAGATGTGTTGGCCCATATCAGATGAGCACCGTTAATGCCAAAACATCTCACCAAATTAAATCAAAACAAAATAATTCAGGCAAAAAATGAGAAGTATACAACACTATATTTATAAACTGAAACTACTGGAAGGGCAGAAAATACAAGAACGGGATCATTGGAGTGGCAGTGGACAGAATTTTACTACCGGGCTATGCTCAGTTTTGAGCCTGGCTACTCTTATAACTTTGTCTTTGTCAGGATGAACCTATTTCACAATATCCATTGACCACTGTAGTAAGGGTAAGCTCTCTCGCGATATAGCATAGTAGACATATTCCATTTCTGGTGTTTAGATAAAGAAGATGAAGGACATCATGGAAAAAATGTGCTGTAGTTGAAGCAACAAGATCCTCAGGGTCATTTTTTAACAAAAATAGGGGGCGACTATTCAAAATATCTAAAACTTTAGTGAACACTTTGTAAACTTCTTGTCAGTCAAAATTGTTCTCCGATCACTCTGAATAAATGCATTTTCATGTTTCGGATATTGGATTACCGAAGACCACCAAAGTGATTAACTTGGGAGGATTACCAATGAATTTGATTTTGTTTAAATCGGAATTCCTCTGGAAGGCGTTATGGTATTCCAAGGAATTCAAAAGTCCCGGATCTCAATAATCCAAGCCCTGGTGCTAATAAAGTTTGTCCCACAATAACCTCGAGATATAAAACACTCTGAGTCACTGAAAAATCATTTAGTGGATAATTATTGGGCTAATTCTGAGTTAATAGCTCTTTAAGAGAAAAATTTAAATACAGACATAAACCCTTCGACTTCTCACTTCACATTTGAAAAACATTGTGATGGGGAAATAACCGGTATAATCAGTTGCTGAAAAAGCTTTAGTTTCGTTTACTGTTTCTGAGGGTGAATCTGACAATAAAATTTATTGGCTTAGGGCTTATGTTGGAAATATTAATATTCAAGGGATTTTATTTGATGTATTTTTATTTGTATTTATCACAGTGAGATGTGAATTATCAATGTCTGTTTGGAGGTTCATATAAAATATAATTAAAGGATTCATAAAACTTTGTACGTTATTTTATCCATTTCCTAAGCTTGATTATAATATTTTGGCGACCGTGACAGGACACATTGAGCTAGAAATGAAAAATATCAAAAAAGAAAGGCAATTGATAAGAAACCACTTCTTCAAGATATGCAGAGAGCTAGACATGATATTTCAAGATAAAGCAGAAAATAAACAAGATCTGTTGACCATTTCCTGGCAATTAGAAGACAAAGGCGACAGATTTTTGAGAGCACACGGAAATATCAGAGAATTTTTTCTCTCTACTGAAATAGATGATGCAGTATTCTTAGAAGAATATGACATAAGTGAATTCTACAGAAAAGAATTGATGAAATACAAATCAAGATGTGAATTTTTCCTAAAAAAAGAAACCGAAGATGATTAATACAGTTCATATAGTTGGAGAAGCGACACGAACATAAGGAAATACCGTCTACCGAAGATGGAGTTAAGAAAGTTCGATGGGGATGTTAAAAACTGGATTGGTTTTTGGGGACAATTTAGGAAAATCCATGACGACGAAGAAATCGATTTGACCGATAAATTTCAGTATTCACTTCAATCCACCGAACAGGGATCCATTGCCAGGGCATTAATCGAGAGTTTTCCTCCATCAGGGACGAACTACCAAATAGCTATTGACCAGTTAAAGGCTAGATTTGCTAGGGATGAGTTGCCTGTAGAAGTTTACGAGAGTTATCAAGCTTGGTTATGAAACAAGCAATGAAGAATACAGGTATGGCACTTTCACAATTATATGATAAGCTAAAGACGCAGTTAAGGGCTTTGGAAACACTTGGTGTTACGAAAGAAAAGTTTGCAGCTATGTTGTTTCCTCTTGTTGAGTCTGCATTGCCGGATGATCTATTGAAAGTTTGGGAAAGACACAGAAATGCGAATCAAAAAAAATCTTCGTTGGATCATGCTAGAGACAATACTGATAATTTATCTCTTTATCTCAATTTAGCTCAAGCAGGCTTCAATACGAATCATAAGTGTAAATACATGTCTACAGCTATTAAACATAAAAACCCCACAGGTGAAAATGGACCATATACCGCAGCAGCTTTATATTCGGCTAATTCCATCTTGCGAAAAGATGCATACAAGTCAGGACTGTGTGGAAGCACAAAAATTGTCTCTTAATGAGAGAAAAACCTTGGTAATGAACAAAAAAGGATGTTTTACCTGCTTAAAACAAAATCATAACAGTAAAAACTGTGAGGCGCTTGTTGAATGTATAGTTTGTTCAAGAAAACATTATCCCATAATGTGTCATCATTTTATTGCTAAACAAGATTGAATTGATAAAAAAGATAGGATGAAAAGATAATATATTCAAGAAGGAAAAACTATTGGGAAAGTAAAGTAATTGAATGTACTAAGGTTATTAAAGATCTTGAGTTGAGTAAGTAGAAGTTGAGAGATTGATTTAGTGTTAAAACAAATGTGAATTGATAATAATGATCTTGTGAAAAAAGTGATAAAAAAGTTATCAACACTCGACCGCTGACCTATGTGTCAGAAGATCATGAAGATTTAAGTCCTTTAACTCCAGCAATGTTTATCAATTATATTCCGAACCACGAGACGCTCGACTTAGATGAAATTGATCGAAGTAGCTCAATAAGGCGTAAAAGATATATCCAGAAATTACGAGATTGTTTTCGGAACCGCTTCAAAAAGGAATACCTAACAGAGTTAGTGCAAAATGGAAACTTGCAAGATAGTGATGAAAAAGATAAGGAAGATGGATCCAAGTGTGAAAAGAAAACCCGAATAGTGACAAGATTAGGGCGCTTAGTTAAATCACCTAAGCGATTCGGACATAGTATTTTCGGACATTTTATTTGATGTATTTTTGTCTTTATTTATCACAGTGAGATGTGAATTGTCAATGTCTGTTTGAAGGTTCATATAAAATATAATATGTCCACGACCACTTAATAATAAGTCAATATTTTACCTACTAAAAAAGGTATATGGTACCCATATATCAACTGTCGTGAATTATGGTTCATAATACACTGTAGTGTATTATGGTTCATAATTTACGACTAGAGATGAGTGTACAATATGAAATAAACTATTAAACCTGTGTATTTTGTTGGGGAAATTTGTTTCTGGAATATATCGTATCGATAAAATATTGTAATTTTTAGTATTGATACTTTTCATAACGATATTTTCTAATATTAAATATTTTAAAACAATATATTTATAAAGAAACGTTGTATTGACACTTTCTACAGTATCGCCCATCTCTACATATGTCGAATCATTTTATGTAGCTGCCACAAAATTTTGAGGTTAGTAATATCGTTACTGACTTTTATTTAATGAAGAAATTAAGTGTCGTGGACAAAGTATAGTATTCTACTCGCAATTTATGGCCATAATTTACTCGGATGAATTGCGCCCCATCGTGAATTATGGCTATCGTAAATTGCTAGTTTAATAATATACTATTGCCCACGACCACCCAATAATAAGTCAATATTTCACTTGCTAACAAAAGGTATATGGTAACCATATATCAACTGTCGTGAATTATGGTTCATAATACACTGTAGCGTATTATGGTTCATAAATCACGACTAGAGATGGGGCTATAATATTAAATCTGTGTATTTTGTTCAGGAAACTTGTTTCTGAAATATATCCTATCGATAAATTATTGTAATTCTTAGTATTGATACTTTTCATAACGATATTTTCTAATATCAGGTATTTTGGAACAATATATTATTTATAACGGTACGTTGTATTGATACTTTCTACAGTATCGCCCATCTCTATGTAATATGTCAAATTATTTTATGTAGCTGTCACAACATTTTGAGGTTAGTAATATGCCAAATCGTTACTGACTTTTATTTAATGAAGAAATTAAGTGTCGTGGACAAAGTATAGTATTCTACTCGCAATCTATGGCCATAATTCACTTGGGTGACTTGCGCCCCTCGCCTGTGACTCGTGACGCAAACGTCACCCATCGTGAATTATGGCTATCATAAATTGCTCGTTTAATAATATACTATAAAGGATTCATGAAACTTTGTACGCTATTTTATCCATTTCCCAAGCTTAGGTCAAAGATTGCACAACCAAACAAGTTTACGCATATTAAAAACAGTATTTTCCCCTCCCTTAGAGAAATTTTGTACGTAAAATTCTTCGGTCGTCAATATTTTGAACATTAATATTATGAATCGGTGGATTGTTACAATGATTTCTGATCATGGATTAACGTCTTAGAAGTAGACATATGTTTCAATAGTTATTTATCCATTTAACTTGGACATTCCCTTGGAAAGTGAAATGTTTTGGAACTTCTCCACTAGGAAGCCCATAAGTTCATATGATATGTGAATTTGTAGTGAGTGGATAGGAAATGAAAATAAGTAAACATTTTTTTCTATGACTGTTGAGAAATGGTCCCTTTTTATGTAACATTTTTGTTGAGTAACTGGATGCATTACACAAAACAAGCCACGCCCCGTGTGTAATGATCCATTACACACGACTATCTGACCAATCACCGTCAAAAAATGCCATTACACACGACTATGTTCGGTGTAATGTTTGAATCAGACCCGCTATGGAATGTCATAATTTGACTTTGACAGTACCTATACCTACCTACCGAAGGTGATTTAGAGCTGACTTTTTATTAGAATGGATACAGAAAGTGAAAACGAATTCAACTGCTCAAATTTCACCATCAATATTGTAAGCAATAAATGAATTTTCATCGTAGCTTCCAAAAAGGAATTGTTTGACATAAAGCATTAAGTTTATTCAATGAAATATTCTCTAAATATTTCGTTCGTTTGAATTGATAGGTGAACACTCAGTCATAGAAAAAGTATAGTATTCTACTTTCGTGTAATGGCTATTACTCACACGAATGATTACGAAAACTTCATTCTCATGAGTAATAGCCATCATTACACGCTCGTTGAATAATATACTATTACTCACTAGGTATATTATATTTTTTCTGCAGCGGAAATGTATTAAAATTACAAAAACTGTTGTCAATATAACATGTTACACCTAATTCAATGTTTCAAAGTAGTAACTTTTGTTTGAAGGCAGAATTTAAGAGGCAAAATAACTTGAAACCCTCTTGGCGGAAAAATAATTACTTATCACACAATGAAAGTGTCACTCCTAATTCAATAGTTATTTATACAACAAGTGCAAAAAGTGAGTGTTTTTTGCACGCGACGTGAAATTGTCCAACGAGGTCTTTAGGCCGATCTGGACACGTCGAGTGCTAAAAACGCGTTTTGCAAGAGTTGCATACAATATTTTTTTTACATTCAAGCAGAAACTGGAAAATTATAATATAATATGATAGGAACCCAGCCTTACCTAATCAAACTTATACTGTTCTTCTTTTTTTTGTATCTCTATTGCCTCCACCTTGTCAGTACTCAATCAAAGCTGGTTTTCGCTTTAAATAATTGAAGATTTTTGCAATAATTGTAACTCGTTGAGACTAAGTAGTAAGATATACAAATATTATTGTTGTATTAGAGCAGGATCAGACACTTGCTCTGGATTTTTATTCCATTCGAATGTTTATATCATATTTCATTCAAATGTTTATATCATCACAAAATTGACACAAGAATGACAGATGAGTGCAACAAAAATTTTGTTGCACTAGTGCAAAAAAGAAACACTTTTTCCATTAAATGTGATTCACAAAAGTGTTGTTTTTTGCATGAATGTAGAAAATTAGTATATTATTAAACAAGCAATTTATGATAGCCATAACTCACGATGGGTGACGTTTGCGTCACGAGACGCAGGCGAGGGGCGCAAGTCACCCAAGTGAATTATGGCCATAAATTGCGAGTAGAATACTATACTTTGTCCACGACACTTAATTTATTTATTAATAAATAAAAGTCAGTAACGATTTGGAATATTACTAACCTCAAAATGTTGTGGCAGCTACATCAAATATTTCAACATATATAGAGATGGGCGATAGGAAAGTATCAGTACCACGTACCGATATAGATATATTGTTTCAAAATACTTATGGCCGTTTGTGCCGTTTTCTTATTAAACACTGATTAGCTAATCACTGATTATCTTTTAATGGTTGTTTAAATTTTTTCCAATTGCACCGCTGAAAAAATAATCGTTGTTAGTTAATCAGAGAAACGGTTTGGCAACAATCTAATTTTTGCTCAGTTTGCGTTCTTCACGGTAGTCGCAGAGAAGCGTATAACCCTACTTTTTTAGATTGTTTTCTTTCTTTAATATTTGTGGTGAATTGGATTTGTAAATAAATATAATGAGTTCTGGTGGGAAAACGAGGCAGCGCTGCACAAATTTCTCTGGAGAAGAAAAATTGTTAATTGCTAATATATGTGGGAAGTATAAGCACATTATTGAAAACAAAAAAACAGATCATGTATCCAATGAGGAAAAAAATAAAATTTGGGAGAAAATAGCCGCTGAAGTCAATGCTACAGCGGTAAATACAACATACAGAACTTCAGAAGTATTAAAGAGATTTTATGAAAATCGAAAAAGGGAAGTTCGGAAAATGGCAGCAGAGGAAAAGAAGGAGATTTTTACAACTGGGGGTGGCCCCAATAAACATTTTAAAAAAGATGTCTGTCATGATATAATCCTATCAATAATGAATTCAAAAACAGTATATGGATTAGACAATAAGTTTGGTGGGGATGTTGAACCAACAGTTCCAACACAAAGTAAAGATAGAAGATCAACTTTAGAAGTAAATAGCATTCTGATCTGAATAGTTATTTTGCTTTCAGATTTGACTCAACAAAATTAGCATATAAATCTGTTTATTTGAAATTTCATCTTTTCAGGAGTCAAATAGTTAAGAAAATGTAGATCATACAAAAAAGTACCAACTTTGTGATGATGATGAAGACTACATGGATTTTACAGGGGATATTGTCTATGAATTGAGTGATGATGAACAGGTTGACTTCTAGATTTAATTAAATATTTAAATAATTGGAAGGTACAAAGTTATATTATAACATGTCATCTCATAATTATGATGAGGTCAGTGGATTAGAAAGTGTGACATGCTAGTTGTAGCATTGTATCTTTGATTTAAAAACATTACACATAATAATTTTAGGAACAAAAAAAAATACAAAAACACATTTCTCTCTGACTATACTTAAAGGTTGTAATACTTTTCTAGACTGAAGCAAAATGGAAGAAATATGTTCCAGCAGATTTAAAACAACCTGTTACATCTAACTTGAAAAATTTTGAAAATAATTCTTCTAAAAGAAGGAATAACGATGAAGGTTTCATTTGATTTTCATTTTATTATAACTATATTAAAATATAACAAAAACTTTAAATGACAAAAAAATCATACCTATTGAAAATTTTTTATTCCATTTTTGATATTCTAATTTGTTTTTTCATTTTAGAAACAAATGATTCTACTATTGTTACACCAAAGACAAAAACAAGTAAATCACTTCCTGCTTCAAGACGTAGACCAACAATGCAGGTCAAAGCTTTAACAAGATCTGAAATAGCAGAGAAATATGATCAACTTCTTGATAGAAGATTAGAAATAGCAGAATTCCAGAAAAAGAAATTAACTGAGGAGTTGTTAAGCATTGAAGGTGAAAGAAATCTTAAATTTCAGTTGTTAGAACTTCAGATTAAAGTGGAGAAAGAAAAACTTAATAAATTTCAAAACCAATGTTAGTAGTGTTTTTCAGCATGTGCGTATACCAGTTTTTTATTTTTCATTTAAATATGTACTTTGAGTTCTAATAGATGTGATTTTTATGTTTAAACTTTACAAGTTATGTTGTTATTGAAACCCTTTCTAGTCCATACTTTGCACTGCCTGCTTCCAGAGCTTTTATTATGACTCTACTCCTTCCCATTCACTAATAATTCATACAGGTTAAATCATTTAGTAATTTAGCTGTCTTTAATTTGATCTTTTTATGTGAATCTGGCTTGTTGTAAATTAAATTGAAATCTAATAAAACTTGTCTATTTTGCATAGGAATAATAAAATCCAATTTAAGAACAAAAACATTTATTTTACAAAATACTTTTTTTATTTTACACAGGAAAAACAAATACAAATATTTACATATAATTATTATAAATTTTAAAATTAGATTTTGTAGTATAGATTACTAGCTTTCAGGGACTGTATGATTTTCTTGATTTCTCTAGGGCAGTGGAGCATTTCCTTGAGGTTAGGCCTTAGGTTGAATAGCTGATGTGCTGCAGAAAATTGTTTGCAGTCCGTCAGTATGTGTTTGACGGTTACAATATGATTACAACTGTGGCAAACGGGACGATTTCCAGAAGACATCAAATATCCGTGTGTCAGATTGGTATTATAGGGATTCTTATTATAGTAGCCTCTCTCCGGGTTAAGAAGTCAAGGGAGAGAGGAGAAGTGGTTGGATGGATATCGTGAAGTGCTGTCGTGCTATTGCGCCTCAGGTGTGTCACAAACTTCATTCTCATGAGTAATAGCCATCATTACACGCTCGTTAAATAATACATATACTATTATAGTTGTTCGAGGGTTAGTAGGGAGATTAGTCGTTGGCATGAAAAGCGAGTGAACAGGATTGAGGTCATTGGAGGATACTGAGGCAGCATATGAGAGGAGAAGGGATTGCCGTCTTAGGAATAGGGGTGGTTCATTAGCTTCAATATGGAGACTATCAGCAGGACTAGAGCGAAAGGCAGAGGCGGAGAGCGGTATTGTGTACAGAGTTCAGTAAATCTGTGACAGATTTGGAGGCTGACATGTAAATAAAGCAGCCATAATCAAGCTTTGAGCGGATGAGAGCTCTATATAATCTCAATAATACGATTTCATCGGAACCCCAGTGAAAGTGACTGAGGGTTTTAACTATGTTTAGCCTCTTTATACAGATGTCTTTGAGTTCAAGGATATGGTGTTTCCAGTTAAGTCGAGAGTCGAAGGTTATTCCAAGAATTTTACATTGATTTGCAATAGGTAGAGGAGAGTTATTCAAGATAATGTGAGGTGGGGGTGAAGATGTTCTTCTTGAGAACTTTATTATTTTGGATTTACTTTGCGATAAGGATAATCCAAGGTGAGTAGATTATCTAATTCTTCGAAATAGTTTTTTCTTTCATAGATTTTTCGAGGAAATCCAAAGTCTATAACATCAAGAATATCCAAATCGTCGTCTAAAAACATATCGTCAATCTCCGCAAAATCCATTTTTTTTAAATTTATTATGTAAATTATAAATTGAAACAATGAAAACGAACTTGGCAAACAAATTGTATGGAACAAACTAACTATCAAAGATTATCTACTCATAAATAAAATTCGAAAAAGACGTAAAGTGACGTTAGAAATACTAATCAGTCGCTTTATCATTCAAAAAGTAATGTTTAAAGTAATCGGCGTTTAGGTCACACTAAACCATGATTAGTGAACGGTACAACACAACTTACAAATTAATCGCCGATTAACTCTTTAAACACTGTTTAGGCAAACGGTGCAATCGGCCATTAATATTAGAAAATATCGTTATGAAAAGTATCAATAATAAAAATTACAATATTTTATCGATACGATATATGTCAGAAACAAATTTCCTGAACAAAATACACAGATTTAATAGTTTATTTCATATTGTACCCCTATCTCTAGTTCATAATACACTACAGTGTATTATGAACCATAAATCACGCATTATACCGTGTTTATCAATAAATAGACGAAGAGTCTCATGATCTCGATAATGTTCGCTTGGAAATCGCCTTAAAAATATCTAAAAAATGTTCCATTACAACAGTAACAACAGTATTACGACTTGGTCCAAATCAATGGTTGATATTTCTGTAGCTATTTCTCGACATTCTTGAATAGTTCGCTGACGTTAATCATTTATAGATGCTAACTGATAAATTTAGATTTTTGGATATCCCCATGAAAATACTCTAGGCGAGTTGAATCAGGTGACTCAGGTGGCCATTCCAGCATTGGGCGTTGTCTACCTTTTCACCGTGACGGAAATGATTCGTCTTACAGAGTAATGTGGAGATCTTGTTGAAACTCCCCTGAGTATTTGAAGATAAGACTTCTCATTTAAGTTCCCGTAATAAAATATAGGTAGTCCAAGTGCCGCAAAAAATGCATAGCTTACATTGGATCTATCCGTAACTCCCAACTAATTGACTTCTGATACATGTACATTTTTGTTATCCTCTTGTGAAGAAGAATCCAACAATGCAATAATGTGAAGAATGGGAGTGGTCATGGGAGGGGTAAAAGCTATAACGTAGCCATGTAAGCAGAAATACGTCCCTTATTATATAATTTTTTCACGAGTCTTTTTACTTTTTCATGAAAGTGACTTCTTCAGAATTTGGTGGAGTGGATAGTTTTTATTGGAAAGTGTGTAGAAGTCAAACAAAATAGTTTCATTATTTCGGTTCCTGTGAATATTCCAAAAAAATACCGAAACCTTCCTAATTCAAATTATAAATTGACACTCTTTAACGTGAAAATATAATAACTACCTTGAACCCTCTTCGACCCGTCGAATCACATGTACCACCCCCAATTTTTTGAATGGAAAATATTGGCGTTCGAAAAGTCGCTTTGCAAAAATGTCATGGTTTCCAAGTTCACAATTAAGAAGGAATAAGATGGAATCATTTGATTACCGAAATTCGCAGCAATACAATAAAGAATTGAAATGCAATGCGGAATGTGATATGAATAATTATGAATGTCAATAAACGTCTTGGTAACATCCTGCACTCATCAGAAAGCATAAGGTCTACTAGTTGGCTAATATTGATATCCAGCATGTCCATCATTCGCTAACAAAATAAGTTCTGCTGTCAAAATTGTCATGCATCAGCTCCTGAGTGAATATCGTTTTATAGGTATGCATTCCATTTTCTTTCAATATATTCACCATCCTCACTGGATGAGAAAAGAACACATGCAGTACTCTTAAAAGGTTGATGTATGGGCAGGGATTGCTGGAGACCAAATGATTACTACTTCAAAATAATGTGATTTCAGGTATGGCCAATTTATATCCTGATCCAGAAAACCCTCAAGCTCCACTGAATACTATATGGCATAGTATATTACTCGTATATTACAAGATTTCCCAATCGGTTGATAAGGAGGCAAGGAGCGATAGAATGGACAGCATGTCGATCTCTCCTAATCAGATAATGTTCATTTATTATAAAGATTTGGCCAAGACGTTTACAGTAATTATTTTTAACATCTACTCCATCAATATCCATGGTTCTTTTCAGTGTCCGCTTTGCATTACATTTTAGTTTTTGATTGTATTGTAGCGATTTTCGGTTACCACATGATCTCATTCTATCTTATCCTAATTGCTGCAATTAACTTGGAGTCATTACCATTTTTTGGATAGAGAATGGATAAACTTTCCAAACAATAGATCACAAGCCTTCACTTTATATTTGGAAAATTGGGAGTTTCAAAAGTGGTTGAAGATAGAGATCTCATTTTCACGGTGAAGAATATAAATTCATAATTCAAATGTGACATGTTTTGTGATTTTTCATAAATATGTACAGAAACAGAGATAATGAATTTATTCTGATTGGCTTTTACAGACTCCATCATCAGTCAATATTTTCCTCATATTTGCATTATAAGTAATTATATGCACTTATACCAAGTTACCGGTTGAAGTGAATATTTTCCAATATTTCGTCACATTTAACGGCATTGTTCGAGATTTTACAATAACCAGCAATTATAAATCACAGACGCGCCATAATATATACACTGATTTTAATATTGTATTGTGGATTGTTGCTCAATCTATTTAACTTGGGTATATCTTAAAAAATACTGAAGCATATACAATTGAAAACCTGTTCAAAAATGAATGATTTAAGCTTCAAGGAAACGATAATTTTTTAAATCGTTTAATGTGACCACTTCAGGGATAGTCTATAAGGTATGGATATCGACGAGGGGGACCAAATACTAGTAATTTTGGTTTATTCTTCATCAAATGGTTCAACAGTTACTATATGACCCAGTTGTCTTATTGTGTTCTCGGCAAAATCGCAGTCGCAACTGCTTATGATGGTGATTAAGCTGTTGGAGCAATTATATCTATCATGTCTCAAGCTTAGGTCTATACATAGATGTCTAGGAATAAATAGTTTGAATCACTCGCGTGTAATATTCAGATGTGCTAGAGTATATGGAGTAAGTTACATAAATCTTCTTAGAAAAGTTCAATATAATATTTGTAATACGTGGAGCCAAGCTACCCATAATATATTCAAAGTACCCGACTTCCCAAGATGTTTTTATTGTTTGCGACAACTTTCTATAACTCGCATGAGATTTCAATATTTGGAGAAACACAACAAATAATGGAGAATCTCTCAATTTATGCGATGTACTGAATTGAATGGATTTGAGTTTGGCACAACAGTGCTTTTTCATGTACCTATATGAAAGCCTAAATATTACTGGCATAGTTGAACATCACTTGTTACTAAGACTAGCAAATTGAATTGGTCAAACTTCTTCACAATTACGAATGCCCAATATAGTCATAAGAAATGTTTTCCTTCCCCTGGTAATAGCTCTAGCATGAATCCGGAAGAACAATGGTACGGCTTATGCCGATACAATAACCGTTGATCGACCGATTAATCGACGATTCTCCGATTTTTCAAAATACCAGTTGCACCAGAAAAAAATACAGCGGGTTTTTGAACCGACCGTTAAATTTGGTGTGAAGTGAGCGTTTAAACTTTAACCGTACATTACACGTATTGTCAATGTCATAAAATATAAAATGGACAGTAACAATCATCAATTCACCCAATTAGAAAAGGATTGTGCCATTGATATTATTTTACGTTATGAAGGCACAATTGAAAATAAGAAGACTGATGTATGTATGTATGTGTGTGTGTTTGGGGTAACAATCACTGAGACCTAAAAGATCTATTGTGCCCCCTTACTTCTACTTAGTTTCTGAGGAGAGTCTCTGAAACTAGTAGCTCCTTTAGTCCTATTTCCCGGAGGAATTTTAGGATATCTGCAGGCTTCAGCTTAGGTAAATGTTCCTCTTCTATCCAGTAATCTCCCAGGTACTGTGCTCTAGGAAGAAGACTGATGGAGTCACAAACAAACAGAAACTTGAGTCATGGGATAATATTGCAAAAGAATATAATTCTTGCAATATCAACATGCCTCGGTCTGGTAAGCAATTGAAAAATTTATACGAAAATATCAAGAGAAAACTCAAGAAACAAATTTCGAATGAAAAGGTATGTGAATACATATTTTTTTTTTAATAAGTATTCCATTCAATAACTTATTTTTTAGGTGGAAAGATATAAAACCGGTGGAGGTCCTTGCCCCAGTTCAGTTTTGCAGCCGAGCCAAGAAAAAATTTTGTCTGCTATAAAAGGACAAATCACCCCGTTACCAAATATCTACCATTCTAATAAAAATTATTGTACAGGTGAGTACTGGTGATGTACTAGTGAAGAGAACTGGTTACTGGTTATTGATATATATAAATATATATATGCCCAAGTGCTAGTTTGGGGACATTTTGTTCCTGTATCTGTTAGTTTGGGGACAAAACGATTGTTCGGGGACAGTCCTCAAACTTTTATTATATAGCTAACTGGTAGTTTGAGGACATACTATTTGAGGACATTTTCGGTTAGTTTGAGGACATTGTCAGTTAGTTTGAGGACACTAATGGTTAGTTTGGGGACATTGTATCAAGTGTTTGATGACGGATATACTGTCCTCAAATTTCACTTAACAAAACATTTTTAGAGAAGATTAAAAGCATAAATTAAAATTTGAATGCTTCCTCTGATTGCATCTACCATATCACATATTGTTATTCCTACTGTAGGAGTTTGGAAAAGGATGTGGACTTACATAGATCTGTTGCCATCATTCAGTCCTAAAGTGCTATGCGCACGGCCGAGAATTGAGTTTATAAACATGCTGTCAATAGTAGATCAAATTTATATTGATTTGAAAATATAATTATAATTTTTGACCACGACCACCCAATAATAAGTCAATATTTTACCTCCTAACAAAAGGTATATGGTACCCATATATCAACTGTCGTGAATTATGGTTCATAATACACTGTAGTGTATTATGGACTAGAGATGGGGGTACCTACAATATGAGATAAACTATTAAATCTGTGTATTTTGTTCAGAAAATTTGTTCCTGAAATATATCGTATCGATAAAATATTGTAATTTTTAGTATTGATACTTTACACTGTATCACCCATCTCTATATATGTCAAATTATATTTTTATGTAACTGTCAGAACATTTTGCGGTTAGTAATACCAAATCGTTTTATTCTTTTATTTAATAAAATAAATTAATGGTCGTGGACAAAGTATAGTATTCTACTCGCAATTTATGGCCATAATTCACTTGGGTGACTTGCGCCCCTCGCCTGCTGCTCATGACGCAAACGTCACCCATCGTGAATTATGGCTATCATAAATTGCTCGTTTAATAATATACTATTAATATAAATGATTTAGATTCAGGGTCTAGAGTTTTTTCACTGAGCCACAGATTATAAAAGAGAACAGATACGAATGCCGGCAAAACATCAAAGGATTTTCAAACCCGACTTCAATGACCTTGAACCTTTAACTCGGTATGGTTGCGATGTTGCCCTCTACTTTTCTTTCCGAATGAAATTCATTTGGATAGTCTATGTATGAACAATACACTCCCCTGTGATGTTTATTCATTTTATAAAAATAACATACTAATGTACACTATTTTCAGTTAATATTACCACAACCTACAATGAATTAGTCAAATAACACAAATAATACCGCAGATTGACAACCTTCAAACTGAAGTGTCAAAACTGACGTTTTGTATTTCAATTTTTGAGCCAAACTGTCACGGTTATTGTGTATGGTTGCCAAAGATGGTTAGTGAAAAAAAGTATATATTCATGGTACCTATGATTTTTATACATTATAATCTTTTAAATTGTAGAATTCTTTTAATGTTAACATATTAATGCTACATCGACCACCGTGAAATGTAGTGTAGTAAATCAGTAAAATTCAAATATCTCGAAAATATTTTGAAGATCGAAGAAGAATACCTTTTTCACACAGAAATGATAGGGCTATCCAAATTAAATAAGTAAGTTGTAAAATAATGAGCGATTAGAAATTTATAGCTGATTTCATCTAAATCATATGGCGCATGTGGCGACATCTACGAGTTAACTCAAATCCTCTAACACATTCTTGTTTACCCTCACACATTCTTGTTTACCCTTACAAAAACTAGTTCATACCCAATTTTCAAGTAATTATGTAGAAAACTAGCTGATCTATTAAAAAAATCTTTTTTATTTTTTTCGCTTTAACATCCTGTACCTCAGTGAGGAGCAGACTAAGACCCATTATTGTTAATGAAAATATCAGTATTTTGGCCTGTATATTGGGTACCAATACCACAGATTATAAAAGAGAACAGATACGAATGCCGGCAAAACATCAAATGATTTTCAGATCCGATTTCAACGACCTTGGTCATTTAACTCGGTATGGCCGTGATGTTGCCAGTTTAAAATATTTTCAGAATTTCTTACCAAATTGCAATGTTGACTTGGAGACAATAACAATTTCCAGTGCCGGTTCTCTACTTTTCTTTCCGAATGAAATTTATTTGGACATTCTATGTATGAACAATACACTCCCCTGTGATGTTTATTTATTTCATAAAAATAATATACCTACTAATGTACACTATTTTCAGTTAATATTACCACAACCTACAATCGATTAGTCAAATAACACAAAATATCGCAGATTGACAACCTTCAAAATGAAATGTCACAACTGACGTTTTGTATTTTAATTTTTGAGCCAAGCCGTCACTGTTATTGTGCATGGTTGTCAAAGATGGTTTGTGAAAAAAAGCATATATTTATGGTATGATTCTTAAACATTATAATCTTTTAAATTGTAGAATTCTTTTAATGTTAATGAAGTTGATTTAAAACAAGTAATTGTCGAATATTTGTATATCTGTATAACTATCACACTAAAAATATGCTTATAAAATATTCGACGCATGATCGTGAATTAAGGGAAATATGCAAATTGATAACCCTGTTGAAAAGTTTCGCGAAGCAGCCCGAACGTAGACGACATATGACGATGGACCTTTAAATGGGTATGTCCACCTATCTCTCTCTTTTTTACTGTTCTTTGTCAAGCTTTCGCATCTGTTCTCTTTATAATCTGTGCCAATATCGTAGACAAAATAAAAAAAAGAGACAGATTAAAGCACAAATTATAAAACAAAACAGATGCGAAAGCTTGACAGAGAACAGTAAAAAAGAGAGAGATGGGTGGACATACCCATTTAAAGGTCCATCGTCATATGTCGTCTACGTTCGGGCTGCTTCGCGAAACTTTTCAACAAGGTTATCAATACGGGTTATCAATTTGCATATTTCCCTTAATTCACGATCATAGGTCGAATATTTTCGAAGCATTATTTTTAGTGTGCTTGTTAAACAGATACAAATATTCGACAATAACTTGTTTTAAATCAATTTCATTAACATTGAAAGAATTCTACAATTTAAAAGATTATAATGTATAAAAATCATACCATAAATATATACTTTTTTTCACAAACCATCTTTGGCAAACATGCACAATAACCGTGACAGTTTGGCTCAAAAATTAAAATACCAAACGTCATTTTTGACACTTCAGTTTGCCGCGATATTATTTGTGTTATTTATTTAACTATAATCGAATGTAGGTTGTGGTAAATTAACTAAAAATAGTGTACATTAGTATATTATTTTTATAAAATGAATAAACATCACGGGGGAGTGTATTGTTCATACAGAGACTGTCCATATAAATTTTATTCGGAAAGGAAACTAAAGAACGGGCACTGGAAACTGTTATTGTCACCAAGTAAACATTGCAATTTGGTAATAAATTCTGAAAATATTTTAAACTGGCAACATCGCTGCCATACCAAGTTAAAGGTTCAAGGTCATTGAAATCATGAAATCGGAGTTGAAAATCCTTGGAAGTTTTGCCGTCTGCCGACATTCGTATCTGTTCTCTATTATATTATAATCATATTATAATCTAATCATATTATAATCGAGTCGCTGCGGTCGCAAGAACTACAAGACTTTTTACCAAGGCCTCCTACAACACTAGGCCGGAATGCTGAAATTTGGCAACTTTGTAGAGCGGGCTTATCATGTCAGACTTCTATCATGGCGAGACCGTGAAATAATATTTATTTACGTTTATAGTGCCTCTGTATTTATAATTCGTGATATCTAATAGATGATCAGAGGATTGTAATAGTGTGTACAATCTTTTTAAATAGATTTTATGAACTTGGTGCTTGTTATTCGCAGTTAACAGACTGACAACTTCAACATAAGACTTCTGTTTGCATCCGTTTGTTTTTTAGGTAAGATATTTAATAATATATATAAATAAAAAGATTTTAGCATCAGTATAATTTGTAAACATACTCTCTAGTATGTGGACTCATATAAAATATAAAGCAATTAAGGCATAACATGGTAATTGTATCAAATGAAGGATGTTTAAGAATTTTCTTAAACTGATTGAAATTATTTAAAAGTGACTTGAACCAAGACTAATTTTCATATTATTATACAATTTCTGATTCTTGTTAAGCCATCAAGCCACATTAAACATACATGAATTATATAAATTGAGCCAATAAAGTTATTTACTCATAAACTAATAACTCGACTAATAAGTAACACTTCTATTATATATTTTATTTTGTTGTAGATGTCTGCAAAATGTTCAGTACTAAAGTTGTATAGATTTCAACAGTGAAGGATATATTACAGTAGTTTCCACCCAGTGATAAGCTGAAGAAAGGATCCTACATACAAATTGGGGACTAAGTCAAACTTCAGTGTGTATTAAACTCAGTATTAAATATTTCCCCAAAGATCAAATTTCATTCACTGATGTGTACAAGGATAAGTATGGTGATCTGAAGACATTTACAAGGAAAAGACCTGTGTTAAAGGAAAATGTAATACCACAAATATTTCCCCGTCTCTCGAAATATCTTCCAGTGGAGAAGAATCCAGCTGCAAGAAGTAATCCTGGAATGGGAAGAATAAGGACAGGTACAACAAGAAGAATGGTTAAATAGTGATGTGATAGTGAATTTTTGTGAAGATTAAATCTAAATTGAGTGCTCATTTAGAGAAGTGGCTGTGTCAATAACAAACAAACTGTATATATTTATATTTGATTGGATTTGACAATGATGAACCATATGTCAGGTGTAGTATAAAACTATTTGAATGAATAAATGATCTAGGTAAGAATTGAGCATAATTTATTCAGTATTTAGTTGATTTATATTTATTTTAAGGTGATGTCTTGTCAGCTGTAGAGGCTGATTTTATTCATATTTTATATTCTTATCAATAAAATACCTTTTGCAGTATCATTTTCTTTGGTCTACCCATATATATTTCGATTTTTATTCGTTTAAAATGTTTCTTAGCCTGATTTATTTCATATTTCTCAGGCCTACAATCGTTTTCATCGGCCCTCTTTTTGAAAGTCGCGCCACGTTGCCACATCTAGGTTTCCGGCCTTGTGTTAGAGGTGGATGGATCATTCCAACCAAAAGAACAAAACTGACGAATTTAGAACTACTGGAAAATGAACAGTGTAGCCACCAATTGCATATATTAGTATACAGGGTGGCGCACCGAAAACGAAACAGATGCATTTACTGGCAGATGATTCCTTTTTAAAAAAATCCCTCGGACCCGTCGATTTTGTTTTCGAGGGGGACACAAAATTGGCATAAAATCACTTTAACATTTGCAGCCCCTTAAGCGGGGGTGGCATCATCCCTAAAATCTTAAATGGAAAGGGGGGTCGAATGATCCATCATTTAAAAGGTCTTTCAACTCTCTTTATAATAAAACATTGTAAAGGGAGTTGAAAGACCTTTTAAATGATGGATCATTCGACCCCCCTTTCCATTTAAGATTTTAGGGATGGTGCCACCCCCGCTTAGGGGGCTGCAAATGTTACTGTGATTTTATGCCAATTTTGTGTCCCCCTCGAAAACAAAATCGACGGGTCCGAGGGATTTTTTTAAAAAGGAATCATCTGCCAGTAAATGCATCTGTTTCGTTTTCGGTGCGCCACCCTGTATATGTACGTAATTAGCCACATTTATTTAGCTGGTCTACTATAATCCCCTAACTTATACCTATTTTCTTTGCAAATTCTTTCAAATATCATATTTGAAACAAAAGATACCACTAGATGGAACTTATTAAAGTTTAACATTTTTTGCCTGTTATTTGAAATACGTGGAAATATTTTACAAGGATTTTATCTAGTCTTTATGTGAGGAAATTCGTTTTTTATTTTGAAATTTTTCAATGTTTCAAACTGTAAAATAATAGAATCCAAATCCAATGGGAATATTATAGGTACCTGCATAGATGGCTTCCAAACTCGCAGTTCCGTAAATTCAACGATAGAGTGCGCTGTATATATTTGAAATTTTAAAACTTGTAATCATTGGGTCCAGTTCTTCGAATAACGAAACCCATAAAAGGAGAATTAAATACCTTATTTTGAAGCCAACATATCTTTGTCTAGGGTACTCATATTATGTAAAAACCAAACAAAGTTGCGTGCACGTCACCAAGGTCGTATTTCTATTGCATGTGTGGCTACATTTCTATCGAAAAGTGCATATACTCAAATTTGTTAATTGATCGTTTCCCAATCAATGAAAAAACTTTTTTACCAAAATAATGTATAAGCAATATAGCTTTATTGGGTTTAGACATCCCTCGATGTAAAAATTTGTGTTAAAACTTTCATAAAGAAGCCTCCAATTATTGACGGTAAAATAGTCACTGCCAGAAATAATGTCATGTTGCCTCTGGATCAAGGATATTATCTAATATCCTTGCCTCTGGATGTTGTTTGGGATTTTTCTACTCGTGTAATGTCATCAATTTTTGAGGTTATAATTACGTGCTTTATAAAATATTCTTGTGACAAATATTTATAATCAAAACTGTTTTTTTTTTAAACAACAAAGCATTTTCTTCTGTGTATTATAGATTGTTATGAAATTTCAATTCAAAAACCAAGTGTAATCTCTTTGTTCTTTTTAAAGTAGTCCATCACCATAAAGATATCGGGTTCAGGTAAATTTCCAAAATCTACTTCCATTAATCCGGTATCTAAGTACTGAATACATCATTCTTCAACAGTAAAAACCACTAACTACCTATTTTAAATTTCAAGATATTGCAGCTGGAACTAACTTTCTCATGTAAAACGCGTGCAATGTGACGTCACAGTTAGCTCTGCCGCTTTTTAAGGGAGCTCCATTTTCAACCTTTAATATCTAAGTAATGGAGAAGGTTTAAGAGCTGAAAATTTTACCTGTTATTTTGATGACTTAGTTTTACAAAAAAACGTGAAAAAAACCGAAAAAAATTTCATTGCGAACAAGCCCATTGAGAAATTAAGATGTACATTGAAAAATAACATGGTTTTATATTCCTAGTTTTAGTTTTAAATTAATCTTAGTATTAATTTTGTTTTGCATGAATCCACCTTTATTCTTTCATTCCATTTACAGTTCCCAATTTCATCTAAAATGAAGTCTGATGTAACTGCCCATACAGATCCAAATAATTTTCATACAGAAGTGTTCGCTAAAAATATTCAATAAGTGGAAAGAAGTTGAAAGAAACATCTATAGAGTAGTAAAAGATTGATATTTGTTTGGTTGTGTTGTAAGTGGTTTGAATTAACAGTATTTTATCACAATACATACCTATTATTACCTATTAACATAACATAGTTTTATTTGCAAAAGCAATCAACAGAGCGACCGCATTGAGTAATGGAATGTAATTGACTCCCTGGCCTTGAGTCGGCTGTCGGGTGTCGGCTTGCCCTTAATGAATCGAAAAGAAAACAACATAATAAAGGGGAAAGATGAAACAAAAGGCGGCATATCGCCGGCGAGGGAGTCGAGGGACAAAAAACCAAAACAAAGCGGTGTTGCCACGTCAACATTATTGTTGTAAACTTATTCATTTTGTTCTGAAGAAAAATGGAAGATGAACTTTGATTGCCATGTATTAATAAATATGAAGATAAATACATTACATTTGTGATAATAATTTGATTTATATTTTTATAGAATATTTTTCATTTGTTTCTTTTCAATAAAAACATAAACCCATTTTTGATGTGATTTTTTATAATTAATAAGGGTCAATGAAGAGGCAGACATGTCTGTTTATTAAATTTTTATAGTATACATAATTAAATTTTTTTTGCTATAATTCATTTGAATGATTAGGAGGGGTCAGTGGAAAATCAGACATATAATAAAAATAAAAACTACCTAGAGCCAATGGAAAAACAGGTACCTAGGTAGGTCTGTTTATTACAAACTAGAGGAGAACTGTGAAAGGTATTTTATAATAACATTTGGATACATAACCTGGAAAAATTGAAGATCAAACATTTATAACATATTTTTATTCCTGTGTTTCGAAAATAATAGATTACTTACAACAGAATTGAATAGAATATAAAATGTTCATTTTGATCAATTGGTAATATGCAATTATTTTCATCACTATAACCAATGTAGTTGTTTTCACTAACTCAGAAGGTCGATGTATATACCTATATGTATGCTGATTCCATCTATGGCTGTGTACAGGTACCCGGAGGAACCAAAGGGCCCCAATATGAGGATCAATAAAAATCAGGCACTTAGTGGAATCACTATAGCAATAGCAAGAAATAATTGTGGTGTATTTCACACCTATATTCATACAAATAGGTAAATTCTTGTAGTGCAGCACATGTGGAACAAAAATAAACAGCACACATTTACTTTTCCAACATGAAAATTATTCTATTAAAACCGTCTATACTATAAATACTAACAAGCTATAAACAGTAAATAGATAATTGTTGAAATATTTTTATGTACACAAAACACATGACAAGACAACATTTGAGCGTCGTCATCTGTCATTTAAGTTTCATACAGCGCCATCCATCAAGACGGTAGAACAGATGAACTAATGTAAAGAAGTGTATATAATTAAGGTTTCCATGCATATCATAATTTGATAAATACCTATATCCTCAGAAATGACAAAAAAGCTCCACAAAATTAGCACACGATAATTGTTATTGCATATGCATGTTAGCAACTGGTATTTTGAAATTAATAACTCGTCTAATTTGGCAACAAGGTTCTATGTTTTTATTCGGTATCAGGTATTGTCGTTCTTATCACAGATACAGTCAGATTACAGTTACAACAAAACAGTGATTGATTTCATAGGTTGTCATTTGTACTTCATGGTTATTTTAATCCTATCTATGAAATGGTATATTGTTATACCGGGTTTTATTTTGACCACATATTATAAAGTTTGAACTAATTTATAGGTATAATGGAATGGGGCTTTACCAGTCTTTTTTACAAGTCTAATTTACAAGTCCATTCTTTTCTGTTTCCAAACTACTTATTTTTTGTACTGGGTGTGATCACTATTATAGTATTATTTTCATGTAAGGATACATGAAGTTCTTATTTAATGGTTGAAAGTTATGTTGCCTTTCATTTCTATAGTCAACTTTGTGAATCGTTACATGATCCATAAAAACAATACTCACATTAAGCATCAATATAACTATCACCCTGTACAATAACTATACTGATAAAAGTGAAAAAAGTTAATTTCCAGATTGTAGAGAAATCTACAGTGTGTTCCATCTGAAATAAAAAGTTGTCTTATTTACGAAATGCACTATTAGAGAAACACTGACAAAAACCCAATACCATTATAGGGCTTAAAGGTTATTCAAGTTTATAATGGTTTCAAATAGGTATAATGGTGAATCGTCCTGGAAATAGTTACTTTCGGTACGATTTGTGTGAAGTGATATTATCAATAGTAACACAACTATATGGATAGAATTTGTTGATTTATGCCAAGAAAATACAAAATGGATAGTGTACTATTTGTAAGTCACCCTTGTAAGAATATAAGAACTTTATAGGATTGGACTTTGTTTTTGCTTAGCTCTTGCACACTTATACTAAAATCAGAATCACCACCAAAGCTGTTATTAGTGTTTTTATTAAAAAAAAAACTAATTTTCATAAGTTGAATTAACAATCCACTGGCCTGGTGTAATATTTATACAGTGTGTAAAAGCCAAATGGAATAAATTCATTATTTCGGTTACTGTACATATTTATAAAAAATCCCGGAACACGTCAAATTTAAATTATAACTTGACATTCTTTAACGTGAAAATGCAACCCCTACCTTCAACCCCCTTAGAATGACAGGTACAACCCCCAATTTTTTAAATGGGAAGTATAGGCTTGTGATATATCATTTGAAAGGTCTCTTCATTCTCTATTCAAAAATGTTATTGTTTTTAAATTTAATGCAAAAATTAACATAAAAAAAATTAATATCATGTTGTTACCGAAATTCGCTAAAATATACTCGGAACTTATTACAATATTACTTTCAACTTATTTCCCGTTTAGGTCTTGATAATGAGAAAGTGAACAAAAACCGTAGCAATGTGGTTTTTAGATGGTAACCATTAAAAAACTTTAAAGAATTTCCGTGGCAACGCTATATTAACAAGCAGTAGTAAATTGTTTTATTTAAGTTGTCATTGTTGTAATTTAAGTATAAAGTTTGTTCAATTCAATTCTGAAAAATGGTTAGATTAACGGAAATGCATAAAATAACAGTTTTACAAATGATTGGTTACGGAGATAACATCCGAACACAACAGGAAGTAACTCGCCTATTTCATGAGAAATTTCCTAATTTACCGCCTATATCCCAAGGAACAATAAGTAAAATAGAAAAGCAGTTTCGCGAGTTTGGTCATGTAAGGCAGATAAAAAAAGCAGCTGCTAATGCACTGAGTGATGAACTCAAATTAGATGTGTTGCTTGAGTTTCAGGAAAACCCACATACATCGAGTAGACAGGCATCCACTACATTCAATGCTAGCCATACATCGATAGCAAACATATTAAAAGAAAATAAATTGCATCCGTATAAGATGATACCTACTCAGGAGCTCATGGAAGACGATTTTGATAGGAGAACTTTTTTTTGTGAGCAAATGATGGACATGTTGGATAACAATATTATCCAATTAGAAGACGTTATGTTTTCTGATGAGTGTACTTTTTTACTTAACGGTCATGCTAATCGGCAAAATTGCCGCTACTGGTCCACGGAAAATCCTCACTGGATGAGAGAAGAACACACTCAATACCCTCAAAAGGTTAATGTTTGGGCAGGGATTGTAGGGAACAATATAATTGGTCCCTTTTTTATTGAGGGCAACTTGAATGGCAACAATTATTTGGCACTACTTCAAAATGATGTCATTCCAACGTTGGCAAATTTATATCCTGATCCAGGTAATCCTCAAGTTCCAGCGAATACGATATGGTTTCAGCAGGATGGAGCACCACCACATTACCAACTTAATGTCCGGCAGTACCTCGATACAATATTTCCCAATCGGTGGATAGGGAGGCGAGGATCGATTGAATGGCCAGCGCGATCACCTGATCTTACATTATTAGATTTCTTTTTATGGGGATATGTGAAGAGCCATGTGTACAAAACTAAACCTTCTGATTTAAATGAATTAAAAGAACGAATAACGCTTGCGATTAGGTCGATCACGCCTGATATGTTAAATAATGTTAGAAGACAGTTTTATTTGAGATTAGGATGTTGCCAAGACGTTCGCGGAGAACATTTTGAACATCTACTTCATTAACATTCATAGTTCTTTTTCGTGTTCTACATTTTATTACGTTTTGCATTACATTTTAGTTTTTGATTGTATTGTAGCGAATTTCGGTAACAACATGATATTAATTTTTTTTATGTTAATTTTTGCATTAAATTTAAAAACAATAACATTTTTGAATAGAGAATGAAGAGACCTTTCAAATGATATATCACAAGCCTATACTTCCCATTTAAAAAATTGGGGGTTGTACCTGTCATTCTAAGGGGGTTGAAGGTAGGGGTTGCATTTTCACGTTAAAGAATGTCAAGTTATAATTTAAATTTGACGTGTTTCGGGATTTTTTATAAATATGTACAGTAACCGAAATAATGAATTTATTCCATTTGGCTTTTACACACTGTATACAAGGTATTACATCCAACTTTTTCCTATTCAATAAGCACATTAATCTTCGATCAATTTTCCGGCTACGCTAACCGTTTGTTTGAGGACATAAATAATATACCATTATATACCGCATAAAAAATTTGGGTTTCAGTTTGGGGACAGTATAACTGGTTTGCTTATACCGTATATACCATTGTATATCGTATATATATTTGATGTTTCAGTTTGAGGACAGTATAACTGGTTTTCTAATACACATAAGTATTTCTTCGAGGACAGTATAAAGTATATAGTATATACATCGGATGTCCCTGTATAAACACTTAGGCATATATATATATATATATATATATATATAGAAGTAAAGGGTAGTCTTGACGGCTAGTTAGAAAACAATCTACTAAATTATTGGGGATTCCGTCACAATCTGGGCTGGTTAAGAAATTAAACTCTTTTTTACTACTTCCAAGCTTTCGGATTTATTTGAATCCTTTATCAAGGCTAAAATATGAACAAGTTCTTATAACAGGTAAAAATTATAATAAATTTAAACTTACGTGCAAAGTGAGTTTGTACAAATCAAGTAAAACATCATTAAAAAACATGAATAGATTTTCCACTATAAGTGGTAGATAAAAAGGTTACATTTTGTAAAGTAAATTATAAATCTGATTGAAGTCGAACATGAAGACAAAATTTTTGTAATTAAAATTCTTAGTTTCTTATATCTATAAAATAATATTTCTTTTCTTTATTGACCTGCGTACCATTAATATTAATATTTAATAAATATTTATTAAATATTAAATGGTACGCAGGTCAATAAAGAAAAGAAATATTATTTTATAGATATAAGAAACTAAGAATTTTAATTACAAAAATTTTGTCTTCATGTTCGACTTCAATCAGATTTATAATTTACTTTTCAAAATGTAACCTTTTTATCTACCACTTATAGTGGAAAATCTATTCATGTTTTTTAATGATGTTTTACTTGATTTGTACAAACTCGCTTTGCACGTAAGTTTAAATTTATTATAATTTTTACCTGTTATAAGAACTTGTTCATATTTTAGCCTTGATAAAGGATTCAAATCGGTGTTATCGAAATGCCTCCCGTTTTTTCAGGTACCTATTTTCATAGATGAAATGCCTCCCGGGTACAATCGAAATGCCTCCGGGTCCTTAATCATTTATGGTAATATTTTGTGTGCTTAATCTTTGTATAATGACACAATGTTGCCAAATTATAATTTGAATAGGTAAATATATATCTATTTTTATTTTTCTAATTCTTATGCACTGTACATAAAATCTGTTAACAAAATATTTCAGAGTACGACATTTTTGTTTAGGTTAGGTTAGGTTAGGTTAGGTTAGGTTAGGTTAGGTTAGGTTAGGTTAGGTTAGGTTAGGTTAGGTTAGGTTAGGTTAGGTTAGGTTAGGTTAGGTTAGGTTAGGTTAGGTTAGGTTAGGTTAGGTTAGGTTAGGTTAGGTTAGGTTAGGTTATGTCTTTATGTTTTTGATCAAAATAATCAAAATATTAAAACCAAAAAATAATGGTTAATATTGAGTTATTAACGAAATTCTATAAAAGGACGAAAGTTTGGCAACGTCTCACCTTCGTACAAAGATTAGAAGCTGGTAATTTATTTAGAGCTTAGGAGGCAATTCGTATGTGACCCTTTTAGCGACAGGTAAGAAACCCTTTTTCGGGAGGCATTTCGTATCCGGCCATTCAAATAAATCCGAAAGCTTGGAAGTAGTAAAAAAGAGTTTAATTTCTTAACCAGCCCAGATTGTGACGGAATCCCCAATAATTTAGTAGATTGTATATATATATATACACTCACCGGCACGAAAAACGGAGCAGTTGAATTTTTTCAAACAAACTTCAAATTTCAATGCTTTGTGATGTTTTATTATTATAATATCTTACACACAAATAAAACAAAGTTTTTAAATTATTTTCCAACAATAACTGAACATATAATTAAAGAAAAAAAAGTATTTCGAACAATTTAAAAAAGAGAACAAAAAACTTTTTGCAACAATTTAAAAAACCAGAACGAAAACAAATTTCTGATGTGTCATAACGACTTTAAATTATTCAAAACTAAAACGACTTGCTATCCCAAACTTTGGAGCCGCATTATTAATAACGGGTGTTGCCCCCACGTGCTCGAATTAATGCCTATATCCTTCTTGGCATGCCTAGAATCAAGTGCCGAATATCCGCTTGTGGAATAAGTTCCCATTCCTCTAAAAGAGCTTGTCGCAGCTGATTTAATGTTAAAGGAGCAGGAACACGACTTCGCATTCTTCGCCCGAGCATGTCCCAAACATGCTCTATGGGGTTGATATCTGGGCTTAACGCTGGCCAGTTCATAACAGGAATGTTTACCTCGTTTAAATATTGTTGAGTGATTCTCGCAGTATGAGGTCTTGCGTTATCATGCATGAGAAGAAAGTCATTTCCAATGAAATCAACGTAAGGGACAACAAAATCTTGGAGAACGTCCTCAATGTACCTGGCAGCAGTTAAGGAGCCTATCGGAAGGATATACAATTCTGTGTGTGCCTCCAGAGAAATTCCTGCCCACACCATAACGGATCCCCCTTGATATCCTACCCTAGTGCTGAAGGTACATTCAGCAAAACGCTCGTGTGGCCTTCGCCATACTCTCTCACGGCCATCTGGAGACCGTAAGCTAAATCAGGACTCGTCAGTAAATAAAACGTGCCCCCATTCATTTTCACCCCAGTGCTCATGAATTCTGGCGAACTGAAGTCGTGCAACACGATGATGCCTAAGACGTTCTGGGCCTGTCGCAGGTCTACGACTGGTTAGGTTGGCTTCCCTGAGTCTTCGCCTAACTGTCCGCTCGCTTACATTAGTTTGCCGGACGTACTGAAGTTGATTTCTGATTTCAACAGCAGTAGCATGACGATTTCGTAGACTTTGTAAGGTGATAAAACGATCATCACGAGCGCTAGTTCTGCGTTGAGGACCAGTTCCAGGTCGTCTATTGTAAGCTCCAGTTTCCAAAAAACGTATAAAAATACGGTGCATAGTACTATTGGATAGGTACATATTATACTGTCGGGCAACATATCGTTCACTCCTGCCATCTTGAAGCAACGCAATAGCAGCCGCTGTTTCGGGATTAACAGACATATTTTTCAAGTTAAATAAATGTATCACTATAGATTAAATAAACACAGCACAAATTTAACACGTATCTGTCACGTTGGATATGTCACATTCCTCAAAATTCATGGCCAACTATGCACTTGCACTTTACGGCCAAGTAATAAGATCTATTGGGTTTATTATTTTAACTCAAATAAACTTTTTTACTCCAAATAAAAAATCAATTGTTTTTAAAAAATGTTTAAAACATGTTATTTTATTTGTGTGTAAGATATTATAATAATAAAACATCACAATGCATTGAAATTTGAAGTTTGTTTGAAAAAATTCAACTGCTCCGTTTTTCGTGCCGGTGAGTGTATATACAGGGTGAATCACGACTAACGGGACGGAGGTTTATGGCGAAACGGTAAAAAATTTGAAATGTTTGTCACCTTAGTAGTTTGTACATCCATATGGGCTACATTTTAAAATTATTTTGAAATATACAGGATGTCCCAATAAAGTGTGGCGTATCAAAGTTATATTTTTTCTTATGGAACACCCTATATTTGATCGCATTTTCTGATTGCACCCAAAAAATAAAGTGATGTTTCATGATGGTTCCCTATACCTAAATACAGAGGGTTCCGAGTTATGCTGACTTTTTTAAAAATGTGAGCATTTCGAAAAACATTAATAACTCATTGATATAATAAATTCTAGCGAATTTCCTCTCACAGCTCAATAGTCGGACATTCGTTGAATGTATTCCACGATTGAGTACTAAACATCTCTTTACAGGGTGTTCAGAATTATCAGTTGAATTATTAGATCATTAAATGTGTTATAACAGGCTTATTTCAAATGGAACACCCTGTATTTCAATGATTCATCATATTCAAAAAAATGTCCTCTTTCGAATGATATAAGGGTGTCCTATACCTAGGTACTATACTTTTCGCGCAATTTATAATTTTCTTAAATTGTATGGTAAATCGATTTATAAACATCTGCAATTCTCTCTAAATTTTATACTAATTATCTTGACAAAGATATTGTGAAGAAATAATGCTAATAAATTTGCACACTCATTGTTCCTGAGGTACACTAACTCTTTTTTACCGACAAGCATTTGAGTACATAATAAAACAAAAACACATTATTAATATAGCAAATACATAAATACTACGAAACGAACAAAAAATTATTGAAAGCAAAAATTGGAAAGTAACTATGATGGATGCTCTAAATGCTTGTCATCTTATCCGATGCAACAAGTGATTCTGGCTCCAAACTATGTACTTACATTATTCATACATACCGGGTGTTATAGACGCGAAAGCGTCCAAAATTATTAATTTCATATTGTAGGATATTTTTATTATAACCCCATTCGAAGAAATCCATCTTGGTCAGTTCTGGTGACCTAGCTGGCCAATTACAAGGACTTCCCCTACCTATCCATTTATGTCTTAATTTTCTATTAAGATAATTCCTAACAGCAGGAGAAAAGTGAGTGGGAAAAGTGATCTGATGCTAAGTCTAATTGTAACCACATTTTCTCTCTGATGCTAAGTGGTAGGTTTTCGAAGAAGATCTAGAAGATATTTTCCAAAAAACTCAAAAATTTTCTTCTGTCCAGGTATCCGTCAAAAACATACGTGCCGATAACATATTGGCCCACCATCCCTACCCAAACGTTTACACTCATCCATTTCATGGCTATTATAGTAATTTGTCATTTATTGCTTTTAATAATTTGTTGTTCGTTTCGTAGTATGTAGGTATTCGCTTTATGAGTTTTTGTTTTATTATGCAGATGTTTTAAAATCAATTTACCATACAATTTAAGAAAATTGTAAATTGCGCGAAAAGTATAGTACCTAGGTATAGGACACCCTTATATCATTCGAAAGAGGACATTTTTTTGAATATGATGAATCATTGAAATACAGGGTGTTCCATTTGAAATAAGCCTGTTATAACACATTTAATGATCTAATAATTCAACTGATAATTCTGAACACCCTGTAAAGAGATGTTTAGTACTCAATCGTGGAATACATTCAACGAATGTCTGACTATTGAGCTGTGAGAGGAAATTCGCTAGAATTTATTATATCAATGAGTTATTAATGTTTTTCGAAATGCTCACATTTTTAAAAAAGTCAGCGTAACTGGGAACCCTCTGTATTTAGGTATAGGGAACCATTATGAAACATCACTTTATTTTTTGGGTGCAATCCGAAAATGCAATCAAATATAGGGTGTTCCATGAGAAAAAATATAACTTTGATACGCCACACTTTATTGGGACATCCTGTATATTTCAAAATAATTTTAAAATGTAGCCTATATGGATGTACAAACTACTAAGGTGACAAACATTTCAAATTTTTTACCGTTTCGCCATAAACCTCCGTCCCGTTAGTCGTGATTCACCCTGTATATATATATATATATATACGAACTAGTAAATAGTGGGGAATGCAGCAAAGTAAAGGTTTAAAGGTTTTCCAAGCTTTCGGAATTATTTATTTCCATCATCAGGGAAACTACAAAATTATGGTATAAATCAACAAATTCATAAAAACTTAGATGAATTTTAACTTACAACTTTGATGAGAATGGTTACTAAGATGTACATAATAGTTATTTATGTAATAAGGATCATAAAGACGATCATTATGGTACAAGTCGTGAATGTTATCGGGCGAGGCGTAGCCGAGTCCGATAACACGGCGTGTGCCATAATGATTGTTTATGATTCGTATTACATACAAAATTTTATCTGATGGCATTTATATCAATACATTTTCGAAAAATTTAAAAAGTGCATTTTCGACATGTCACAATGACAACTATTTTTAAAGGAGTAAGTATTGTGTAGAATCCATTGGAATTAATATTACAAATTGTAGTAATTGTTCTTTTACCATTTATAATAAATAGTTTTGTACATAGTTATGCATTTTGAATAAACTTTTTTGATTAAACCATTACATGTTTTCCTTATAGAATTTCATTATGGTACTTAGTCCCATAATGAATTCATTATGGTACTCAGTCCCATACTTCCTTATGTCATCAAAATTGAGTGACATAACGTTGTCATTATGACATGCCATCAGATAAAATATTTTAGATGACACATAGTTTAATGATTGATACAATACTAAATTGAAATATATAAAAAGATTATTACTAAAATTACAAGTACATGGTTAAAATTGTTAAAATTTGTAGTACTTCCACGTGGATAGCACAGTCATTAATTTTACAGGTTAGAATCAAACTGACTGACACTTATGTCATATGTCACATTGAAGTTGGTACTGAATCTATAAATATCTATGTTTGAGAGATGGAATTATCATTTCTATGTAAATGTTTATCTATTGTTAATAAATATGAAAAGATCTCACTTAGATGGTCTATGTCAGTTCTTTTATTCATACAGTCATTTTGTTCAAAAATGTGTGCCATTTCAAGAAAAGTTCTTTTCTTGTAATTCGATTCTATTGATAATATTTTTAAATCATCATAACTAATATGGTGGTCAAAATTGTGAGCATGTGATGCTAAAGCACATCTTTCAGGATGTAATCTGCAATCACTTTTGTGTGAGGTGATTCTAGCTCCAACGGATCTTGATGTTTGACCAACATAATACTTATCACAATCCAAACAAGGAATACCATAAACAACATTAGTCTGAGAAGTTTTAGGAACTTTATCTTTAACTTTACTATGAATTGATCTAATTGTTAGAACATTTCTGTTGGCTATTTTTATATTTGTAAAATTACTGAATAGTCTAGATAATTTTGGTGTAACATCTCTTATATACGGTAAAGAAGTGAAAAAGGTTTGAGATGGAGCACTATTCGTTAAATTGTTATCAGTGATAGTACTGTGTAACGTGTTATTAGTATTAATAGGAACTAGTGATGTATTAGTTCTGAACAAAATATTTTTGACTAAACTGTTTGGATTTGAATTCTCTTTAAATAAATTGAATGAAATATTGAGATTTCTATTATGAAATGAACTATCAGAAATTTTCAACACTCTATTCTTCATCTGTTTGACCAAATTTACTTTCATGGAATGCTTGTGGTAAGATAAATAATTGATGTATCTTCCAGAACTGCATGGTTTTCTATACCATTCTATCACTATTTTATTATTGGTTGTTCGTATGAACTTAGTGTCTAGAAATGGTACCGACTTGTTGTCATCTTCAGTTTCAATAGTAAATTGTATTGTATAGAAGAATTGTATAGAAAACCATGCAGTTCTGGAAGATACATCAATTATTTATCTTACCACAAGCATTCCATGAAAGTAAATTTGGTCAAACAGATGAAGAATAGAGTGTTGAAAATTTCTGATAGTTCATTTCATAATAAAAATCTCAATATTTTATTCAATTTATTTAAAGAGAATTCATATCCAAACAGTTTAGTCAAAAATATTTTGTTCAGAACTAATACATCACTAGTTCCTATTAATACTAATAACACCTTACACAGTACTATCACTGATAACAATTTAACGAATAGTGCTCCATCTCAAACCTTTTTCACTTCTTTACCGTATATAAGAGATGTTACACCAAAATTATCTAGACTATTCAGTAATTTTACAAATATAAAAATAGCCAACAGAAATGTTCTAACAATTAGATCAATTCATAGTAAAGTTAAAGATAAAGTTCCTAAAACTTCTCAGACTAATGTTGTTTATGGTATTCCTTGTTTGGATTGTGATAAGTATTATGTTGGTCAAACATCAAGATCCGTTGGAGCTAGAATCACCTCACACAAAAGTGATTGCAGATTACATACTGAAAGATGTGCTTTAGCATCACATGCTCACAATTTTGACCACCATATTAGTTATGATGATTTAAAAATATTATCAATAGAATCGAATTACAATAAAAGAACTTTTCTTGAAATGGCACACATTTTTGAACAAAATGACTGTATGAATAAAAGAACTGACATAGACCATCTAAGTGAGATCTATTCATATTTATTAACAATAGATAAACATTTACATAGAAATGATAATTCCATCTCTCAAACATAGATATTTATAGATTCAGTACCAACTTCAATGTGACATATGACATAAGTGTCAGTCAGTTTGATTTTAACCTGTAAAATTAATGACTGTGCTATCCACGTGGAAGTACTACAAATTTTAACAATTTTAACCATGTACTTGTAATTTTAGTAATAATCTTTTTATATATTTTAATTTAGTATTGTATCAATCATTAAGCTATGTGTCATCTAAAATATTTTATGTACATCTTAGTAACCATTCTCATCAAAGTTGTAAGTTAAAATCATTGACTAAGAAATAGCGAAGATACGCAACGGCTATGTTAAAATGCGTGAATATGTCTATCGCGCAATGTTGTCTCACTCATCTTCCTTCTCGCACCGCACCGTCCACAAACTAGCCGGCTGTACTAATGCGCCAGGCTGACGGGAGAAGCATCAACTACAATTTTGAAAACGCTTCAGTCGCTTTGAGAGTTATTTCTACTTCGTGCCAGTGTAGTCCTGATTTCAATTTTTTTTGGGAGTACAAAGCGTTTGTTATAACGTGTTTTATTTCACGTACATATTATTGAATAATTTTTCGTTAGATTTCCTTTGTTAGACACAGTAGACAATGAGTACGTCACATCACCAATGTGTTTATTTGGATTGTTCAAACAACGACAGTTTGAACAAAGACATTAGCTATTTTAGATTCCCTGTGAAAGACATTCAGCGTATGAAACAGTGGCAGAAAAACTGCGGTAATATTACAGTTGCTCTCATGGACTCAAGTGAACTTAAATTTAGGGCGATTTGTGAAAAACATTTTAGGCCCAGTGATATTATTGTTAATAATCAACGCAAGCTACTACAGAGAAATTCCGTGCCTATACAATATAATGTTGCTGAACGTAAGTACCTACCTACCTATTTTTTTTCAAATGCAGATACTAGAATTAAATATCAAACGATTCCGTAATAGTTGAAGTGCCAATAATTATTTCGTTTTAAAAATCTGAATTCGAATTTGTTTGAGACACCAATAAGGTGTAACTGGAAATTTTGAGAGCGGAAGCAAGGTGTTTATTGTTTAAAATCACAATATTTTTACCGTATCAAGATATCAAAGTTTTAGTTTGTTTTTTCAAACGGATTGAAATCGCGTATCCATTAGCGTGTTGAAAAATGATATTGAAATAAGCTCTGCAACTACAATTTCAATAATTACTTACTGCTTATAAATTGTTTATAAAGAAACGGGTCAATCCCGATCGACAACTCAGAAAAATATTGCAATAAATTATATTCCAGAACTCACCATTACTGCGGTTGACAACAACTTATCTCTTCCATTATATACCGAAACACAAAGTATTGCGGGTAATTCTCGAACATATTCCAGAAAACGCAAATTGGAATCGAATTTTTCCGAAGAGCTGCGACCGACAAAACAAAATTCTCTAAAAGGTATGTATCGAGGTATGTATGTTGTACCAATGGTACTTGAATATTAAAATAAGGATATTACAACACACTGAATTTGTTCAATAAAAATGTTTAGTTTCAACGTTTTTTTGCGAAGGTATTCGAAGTATAGCATTTTTTTTTGTAGGCACGGAAGTACGTCGTTTAAGCAATTCATCAAATGGATCAAACATTAGCGATCGTATTTTATTTATGCCCTCTGTAAACAAAGGGTTACTGAAGCAGAAAATTTCTTCGATGACGACTAAAATTATGCACCTCAGACGAAAAATCAAGTCCGGCCGATCTAAATGTTCCAGATTAAAAAGGAAAGTTTCAAGCTTCTCAGCGCAGACATTAATACTTAATATGCTAAAATTCAAAAGTACAGCACTGAAAACATTTGTGAACATGCAGCTGTTCCATGGTAAAAGACAAAAATGGAGCCTAGCGGAAAAGAATTTAGCCCTGTCGCTGCATTACAAATCACCAGCTTCCTATAAGTTTATGTTGCACAACTTAAAATTTGTTCTTCCTTCGTTGAGAACCGTACAAAGCTGGTCAAAGGTGTGTAACCTAAAAACTGGGGTAAAAACAACCTTAACAAATAAACTGACATTGAAAGCGAAGACAATGATGCCAGATGAAAAATTATGCGTTGTTCTTTTCGATGAAATGTCATTAAGGAAAATGTTGGAATTCAACCAATCCCAAGATATAATTGAGGGATATCAAGACTTAGGAACTGTTGGTAGAGAATCCAAATTGGCAAATACCGCTTTGGTCTTCCAGATTCGAGGTTTACTTTTCAATTGGCGAATTCCATTCGGTTACTTCATCTCTTCTGGGCCAGTGAAAAGTGAAGCATTGAAAAATATAATTATAGAAGTGATCACTACTTTGAAGGAATTGACTTTTTGTCCTCGAGCCCTAGTGAGCGATCAAGGCTCGAATAATAGAAAAGCTGTTAGCCTACTGGGTGCTTCAAAAGAGAATCCATGCATAGACATTGTTATCATCTTCGATGTTCCCCACTTGTTGAAGAGTCTTCGAAATAATTTTATGAATTGGAAACTACAATTTTTTGTTGATCAGAAACCCATATCTTGGCAAGATTTACAGCAAACTTATGACATTGATCAAAAAAGTATGACCACAAGGGCGATGCCTAAAATTACAAATGTTCATATTGCACCCAATACTTTCCAAAAGATGCGGGTAAAATATGCAGCACAAGTTTTTTCTCACACTGTGGCTGCAGCAATCAAGACGGTGTCTGTAAATCAACAGTTAAACAGTTCGACAGCTTACAACACAGCCGAATTTGTTGAAAATATAAATAAAATATTCGATGCTCTCAACAGTCGGGATCTACACGATCCTAATCCTCATAGGCGCCCCTTATCTGTCTTTAATAAAAAAACCGTAGAAATACTAGAGCATGGTTTGAATTATTTTGAAAATATAGAAATTTATGAGGGCAACAAAAAACGTAATAATATTTACTGTCTCGAAGGTTTCGAATGGAGTATCAAAGCCATTTTGCTCTTATGGACTGAGCTCCAAAAAATTGGGATTAAGTACCTACTAACATCCTTCTTAAATCAAGACCCTCTGGAAAATTTCTTTTCGGTAGTAAGGAACAGAGGCGGATACAACCCTACGCCAACGGTGCGTCAGTTTCGAATTGCTATGCAACAGAATATGAGCATACGACTTCAAATGACGACCGAAACAGGAAATTGTATGGTTTCTGAAGGGGACTTTCTTGAAATTGACGATTCCAAAGCCGTCCCGCATGAGCCCGATAGTGAATGCGAAGAAAATTCTCCTAATGAAAAAGAGAACGGTTCTACCTCCCAAACAACCACAAATAGGATAGAAGCAAATGCAGAGAACACTCCACAACCACATACATCTCATTCTACATTAGAACAATGTTCTAATGCTTATGTTGCCGGTTATTTACTGTATAAGGTTAATCAGAAACTTGGGTGTAATGTTTGTGCATCTAAATATCAAAAAGAAGACGGACCAAACATAAGCCGTAATGAATTATTGCTTTTTTTCAAAGATTATGGTTGTGCAGGAAACACGGTAACTTTTCTTAAAACACCTTCTGAGAAATTTCTCAATATAGTGCGTAATTTATTAGTAAGTTTTAATGTTGCATTTGATCAATACAAAGCTGCCCCCGATGTTTCAAAGAATATCAGGCATTATCTGCAAAACTCGGTTGATTGGGGAGAAATACTTGAGAATCCATCTTGTGCAATTCACAACGATTTTATTTTAAGCTTATTCATTAAAATCAAAATGTTTCGGCATTTAAAATGGGAAACGGTCAAACAAGAAACAAATTCAAGCAAAAAAAATATAAAAAGTAACAATAAGCCACATAGAAAAGTGTCGATATTATCAAAGTCTAAATAAAATAATTTTCTTTACTTTTATGAGTTTAAAAAATTCCATTAATGGGAAACCATTTTAAAGCTTAGAAACCTGCGCCCATCTTGGGCGCTAATGTCCCCTTAGAGTACTTAGCTATTTTTCTATTTTATCGTTACAAATTAGGTATTTTTACATGTTTACCCAGGTTCGTGTCTGCAATAAATTATGAACCAACTTTCTTCATTTTATTTCTTAAAAAATATGCACATAATGAATTAATGGCTCTGCAGACACGAAAATCGTTTTTATGTACGCTACTGATCTTCCGTGCGTTTATTGAATGAGAGAGCGGTGCCACGACCTGCACCCAACGGAGATATCGTAACGACTGAAATCTCAAAGCCATATTCAGAGGTGCTGCCATCTATATGTCGTAGCCATAGGAGGACACGTTTCGCTTGTATGCGTTGCGTATCTTCGCTATTTCTTAATCAAGAATTAATCATCTAAGTTTTTATGAATTTGTTGATTTATACCATAATTTTGTAGTTTCCCTGATGATGGAAATAAATAATTCCGAAAGCTTGGAAAACCTTTGAAGAGTTCTCTTTTACTTTACTTTGCTGCATTCCCTACTATTCACTAGTTCGTATATATATATATATATATATATATATATATAAGAAAGTAGTTCGTTGCCAAAACTAGATAGGTTTCAAATTTTGTGGGGAATGCGGCAATGTAAATGAAGTGTACTCTTTTTAGTTAATTCTGAGCTTTCGGTTTATTATTCTAACCATTTTCAAAGAACTACAAGAAAATTATTTATAGATATTATAAGTCAAGTATATTTGAAAAATAATTAAATAATTGCAAATCATACTTACAACTAATTGAGATTACTAATATCTATAAATTGTATACATGGAGAATATATTCATTTGTAAAAAAATATTGGAAAAAATGTTATATATATGTATAGGTATAAATTGAAAATATAAAATTAAAATGACAATTGTGAAAATTTGTCAATTTATATTAGTCATAGTAACCTATTCATATCTAGTACGGAAGTATATTCATAGCGATAAACCATTAGTTTAAAAGTCAATAGAAGAATTCTTCTCTGTAATGTTTAGATTTGTTATTAGTTTTTTGTCGAATGATAATAAATAACTGTGAATTGTATTCAATTTCTTAATATCAGTTCTTTTATTCAAACAATTATCTTGTTCTGAAATGAATGCCATTTCCAGGAAAATCCTTCTAGAGTCGTTATTTTCTTTGTATAGAATTTCGAAGTTTTTATAATCTATTACATGTTTTGTAGAAAAAACATGTTCAGCTAGTGCTGATCTTTCTGGATACAACCTTGCATCGCTCTTATGTAAGGCTATACGTTTGGTAATTTTTTGGGAAGTTTCACCTACATAAACAGAATTACATGTGGAACATGTTAATCTGTGAATTACATTGGGAAGATCAGTGATAGGATCAATTTCTTTTAATTTACTATAAACACAATTGAGAGAAAGAACATTTTTATATGCAAACTTGATGTCAGTCACTTCTTTTAAAATTTTAGAAATTCTAGGTGTAAGCTCCTTAAAATGTAACTAATACAACTACAACTAATATAATTTTTGCATCCTTACCCTATTTTAACTTCGAAATTCTATACAAAGAAAATAACTACTCTAGAAGGATTTTCCTGGAAATGGCATTCATTTCAGAACAAGATAATTGTTTGAATAAAAGAACTGATATTAAGAAATTGAATACAATTTACAGTTATTTATTATCATTCGAAAAAAAACTAATAACAAATCTAAACATTACAGAGAAGAATTCTTCTATTGACTTTTAAACTAATGGTTTATCGCTATGAATATACTTCCGTACTAGATATGAATAGGTTACTATGACTAATATAAATTGACAAATTTTCACAATTGTCATTTTAATTTTATATTTTCAATTTATACCTATACATATATATATATATATATATAACATTTTTTCCAATATTTTTTTACAAATGAATATATTCTCCATGTATACAATTTATAGATATTAGTAATCTCAATTAGTTGTAAGTATGATTTGCAATTATTTAATTATTTTTCAAATATACTTGACTTATAATATCTATAAATAATTTTCTTGTAGTTCTTTGAAAATGGTTAGAATAATAAACCGAAAGCTCAGAATTAACTAAAAAGAGTACACTTCATTTACATTGCCACATTCCCCACAAAATTTGAAACCTATATATATATATATATATATAATCTACTAAATTATTGGGGATTCCGTCACAATCTGGGCTGGTTAAGAAATTAAACTCTTTTTTACTACTTCCAAGCTTTCGGATTTATTTGAATCCTTTATCAAGGCTAAAATATGAACAAGTTCTTATAACAGGTAAAAATTATAATAAATTTAAACTTACGTGCAAAGTGAGTTTGTACAAATCAAGTAAAACATCATTAAAAAACATGAATAGATTTTCCACTATAAGTGGTAGATAGAAAGGTTACATTTTGAAAAGTAAATTATAAATCTGATTGAAGTCGAACATGAAGACAAAATTTTTGTAATTAAAATTCTTAGTTTCTTATATCTATAAAATAATATTTCTTTTCTTTATTGACCTGCGTACCATTAATATTTAATAAAATATAATATAATATTAAATAAAATAAAATGGTACGCAGGTCAATAAAGAAAAGAAATATTATTTTATAGATATAAGAAACTAAGAATTTTAATTACAAAAATTTTGTCTTCATGTTCGACTTCAATCAGATTTATAATTTACTTTTCAAAATGTAACCTTTCTATCTACCACTTATAGTGGAAAATCTATTCATGTTTTTTAATGATGTTTTACTTGATTTGTACAAACTCACTTTGCACGTAAGTTTAAATTTATTATAATTTTTACCTGTTATAAGAACTTGTTCATATTTTAGCCTTGATAAAGGATTCAAATAAATCCGAAAGCTTGGAAGTAGTAAAAAAGAGTTTAATTTCTTAACCAGCCCAGATTGTGACGGAATCCCCAATAATTTAGTAGATTGTTTTCTAACTAGCCGTCAAGACTACCCTTTACTTCTTTATATATATATATATATATATATATATATATATATATATATATATATATATATATATATATATATATATATATATTAATTGTATTGTTCATCTCTAGTAATATAATAACTCTGATTATATTTAGTGGTTTTTTTTTAGAGAAAAATACTTATTTTTAAAGTACACACTTTATTTTGTTAAGCTTTCGTTGCACTTCGTCAACTTCGTCAGAACAAAACTTGTGGTTAAAAAATAAAATCTAAAAACTCCATTGTATAAAAATACAAAATACTTCCATGAAAAACACGTTCAAATTTTGAATATTTTACCAAACTAATGTCAAAATTGAAATTGACAAATAAAATGTTTATAAATTTGTGTTGGTAAATAGCAATTTTAAAGGTTGTATTTAATTGTCCGTTTGTTTATAGATTGATGTCAGTTTCTGTGTCAATGTCTGGACTAGTATTGGTTATAGAATGATTATTATGTCTCTTCTTTTTCAGTTTTAAGTCTAGGTCTATGAGGTTTGAGTAAATTAAATTGAGTCCGTCAGTATCGGTCTTAGTATTCATTGGATGTTCTTCTTGGGATATTCTAGCCATTTCAATAAAAAGTCTTTCTGTATAGTTTTTACATTTGTCAAGTACTTCAGTGTTCCCAAAGTCTATACTGTCCGGTCTTATGGGCATGTTGGGCTAATGCACATCGATTCACGTATCGTTTGCAATCACTTTTATGTGAAGTTATACGGTCTTTTAGGTGTCTTGCAGTATGTCCTATATAATTTTGTTCACAATATTTACAAGGAATTTTGTATATAATATTAGAATGTTGGTCTTTTTTAATTTTATCTTTTAATTTCGAAAAAATATTGACCACCTTCTTAATTGGTTTATTCGCGATTTTAACGTAATTAATATCTTTAAAAATAGAGGAGATTTTAGATGTTAAATTTCTTACATATGGTAAAGGCTTATAAGTAATTAATTGCGGTTCTTCTTGTAATGGGTTTTCAGGTACATCATTATTATGTTCTTGTGTATTAATGGTTCGATGAATCGGCAAATGGTATAGTAATTTTCTAAGTAAACTTAGAGGATAACTATTATCCTTTAGAATATTTTCAATCAACCGTATATTTTTATGGTATAAACTGGAATCAGATATTCTATGGATTCTGTTTTCAAGAGCCATTACTAGGTTAATTTTCATTGTATACGGATGATATGAGTGAAAATTTAGAAATCTACCTGAAGAAGTTGGTTTGATATACCAGTCTAGAATAATTTCTTGTGTTGTTTTTCTTATTAAGAGTGTATCGAGGAAAGGTACTGTTCGATTAGTTTCTTCCTCTAGGGTAAATTGGATGTTTTCATGAAAATTGTTAAATCTTTTTAAACAATCTTCTTGTTTTCCTTCAGGTACTGCACAGATGATATCATCAACATATTTCTTAATGAAAGGTATTGGGTAAGGGATTTTGGATAAAACGTTGTCTAAAATAAAATCCATAATGTATTGGGCAATGATAGGAGAAATAGTGCTACCCATAGGAGTACCAAAAATTTGTTTGTAGAATTTATTATTGAAACTGAAATAAGTATTATTGAAGATGAACCTCAATGTGATAATAAAATCATTAAAAGTTAATTTACAATGCTTTGAAATAGAGCTCCAGTTTTGAGTCATACAAAGCTCTACTAATTCAAATGGAATATTAGTGAAAAGGGAAACTACATCTAAACTTATTATTACATAATAGCCTTTACAATATGTAAGAAATTTAACATCTAAAATCTCCTCTATTTTTAAAGATATTAATAACGTCAAAATCGCGAATAAACCAATTAAGAAGGTGGTCAATATTTTTTCGAAATTAAAAGATGTAATTAAAAAAGACCAACATTCTAATATTATATACAAAATTCCTTGTAAAGATTGTGAACAAAATTATATAGGACATACTGCAAGACACCTAAAAGACCGTATAACTTCACATAAAAGTGATTGCAAACGATACGTGAATCGATGTGCATTAGCCCAACATGCCCATAAGACCGGACATAGTATAGACTTTGAGAACACTGAAGTACTTGACAAATGTAAAAACTATACAGAAAGACTTTTTATTGAAATGGCTAGAATATCCCAAGAAGAACATCCAATGAATACTAAGACCGATACTGACGGACTCAATTTAATTTACTCAAACCTTATAGACCTAGACTTAAAACTGAAAAAGAAGAGACATAATAATCATTCTATAACCAATACTGGTCCAGACATTGACACAGAAACTGACATCAATCTATAAACAAACGGACAATTAAATACAATCTTTAAAATTGCTATTTACCAACACAAATTTATAAACATTTTATTTGTCAATTTCAATTTTGACATTAGTTTGGTAAAATATTCAAAATTTGAACGTGTTTTTCATGGAAGTATTTTGTATTTTTATACAATGGAGTTTTTAGATTTTATTTTTTAACCACAAGTTTTGTTCTGACGAAGTTGACGAAGTGCAACGAAAGCTTAACAAAATAAAGTGTGTACTTTAAAAATAAGTATTTTTCTCTAAAAAAAACCACTAAATATAATCAGAGTTATATATATATATATATATATATATATATATATATTTTAGATATTGTAACGATTTCGGAAAAATTAGAATTAAACTCACAAATTAACCAAAACGAGCTTATGGGTGTTAATGAAGAAGTAAATTATGGTATGTATACCTACAATAATAATCATTTGTAATGCAACATGTTATAATGCTTATTAAAATATTTCAGGAAATGAAGAGATAAGAAACATAAATGTAGTTGAAAAAACTTTTATTGATAAAAATGTTAATGTTAGTGGAGGTATGTTTAAATATTATAAATTTATTATAAAAAAGGTTCATTTTAACATTATAATTTTGCAGAATGTCACGAAACACCTGTGAAGTCCACTAAAAAACGTACATTAGCTGATGTTTACGAAGAAGTGGTGAGTGTTACATCGGAGAAGAAAAAAAAATTACAATCCAAAGAAGCTTACTTATCTGTTAACAATCAATACAAAGAACAGATTTATGAAATGGAAAAGAAATTAAAAAATCAGGAATTTGAACATAACGAAATAGTAAATGCATTAAAAATAAAAATATTGAAGTATGAAGAGAAACTGAAGGATATGGAATACAAGAAAGCAGAAATAGAATTTAAGAAGGCAGAAATAGAATTAAGAGAAAAAGAAATTGAATTTTCAAATAAGTATGGCTGCTAATTTATGTCAACTGTTATTAAATCATCTAATATTTAAGTACCTATATGTATTATTTATAATTAAAGTTAGTTTAAAATGTGTTTTTTTTACAAATTTGAGTTTCAAAAAAAAGTGTTAATCAAATGATTTCGTAATGCATTCCCATCTTGTTCCGGCTCAGCATCTTGGTGTTCAGCTTCAATTTGATTTCCAATATTATGTTGATCCCAATCAATTTCAAAAATATCATTGTTGTCTATCGCTAAATTATGTAACACAGCTGTGCTAATGATCACCCTCAATACATTTTCAACCTTTATTTGCATTCCCACAGATAAAACAGGAAAGCGTCTTTTCCAAATTCCGAACAATCTTTCAATAACATTTCTGGTATTGATATGTGAATTTTGATAGTTATTTTGGGATTGTGTTTGTGGGTTGCCGAGTGGTGTCATTAAGTGGTTTGTGCACATGTACCCTCCATCGCCTATCAAATAACTGCTGGGAAATTCATTGTTGAGAAACCAAGCACGAATTAAACTGTCGTTATAAATAGTACTATTGTGTACAGATCCCGGATAGCTTGCTACTATATCTCGAATCTTCAATTTCATATCACCAATCACTTGCACATTGATAGAAAAAACCAGCCCTTGCGATTCCTAAATACCTCTGCATTCTCACCACCAGGCGACAAAATCTTAATATGGGTGCAGTCAATTGCTCCGACAACACCAGGAAATCTAGCGACAATATAAAATTGCTGTTTTACCACACCAATTTCTTCATTTGTTCTAGGCATTCCAATGAAGCGATCACTCAATAAAGCTATGTAGTGCCCTACTCGATGCACTATTCTAAACACTGTACTTTTATGTATGTTAATATGATCACCCAGCACTTGTTGGAATGAACCTGTCGCATAATACCTCAAAGTTATTAATAGCTGATTCATTGGAGTCACTTCTTCATTCTTTCCAGAACGTATTAGATCTTCTCCAATAATTTGTAATAGCTGATTGACTGTTTCTTTACAGGAACGATATCTTGCTTTGAATTTCAGATTGGTTGATAAATTGAATGGATCACATCTCGGTCTTACTTGCCTTATTTCTGGAAGAAGTTCCATTATACGATCGAGCTCTTCGTCAGATGAAGAAGATGAAGACGTATTCATAACTAACAGCGTTTGTGTGATGTCTTACAATATAATATTCCGTTTATTATAAATAATTATAGCCGAATCTGTTAAAACTTCACAATATCAAACAAATGTCATTAGTAAAATAGTGAGGTTGTCATCAAAAACAGTCCGTATTTGCAATTATCACTTATAATTGCACAAGAGGTTTGTATTTTATCGGGTAAATTTGGATTGTCTAATGAGAAACTGTTTCCTAGCAATTAGACGAGAACAACTGTCAACTATTAAAAACGCGACACCGAAGGTGGAGCGTTTTTAGGTTGACAGTTTTTCGAGTCTAATTGCTAAAGGAAACAGTTTAGAATTTGAACAACACAAATTTACCCGATATCAATACAAACATCGAGTGTAATTCGGCAGGACAATCCAATGAATCGGCTCATTGTTAGTGTTTAGAAATTCAATAAGTTGTTGACAAACATGTCAAATTATTTATCAAAGGTAATACCACTAGTGCTTCAAATTTTATCGATAATTTTTTCTTTTCCACGAAAACTTGTTTATTTGGCAAAAATATGAAAACAAACCGATTTGATAAAATCACGACTCCGTTAGGAGGAGTGATTTTATCTAAATTCGGTTTGTTTGAATGTTTTTGCCTCAAATAAACAAGTTTGAGTGATGAAAATAAAAAATTATGTGATAAAATTTGAAGAGCGAGTTGTATTTGGGAAGATTATTTTTTTCAACAATTTAAAAGGATTTTTGAAAGCGCTTTTAGTTGTCAATAATGACAAATTCAAAGTAAAATTTTGACGTTTCGATGTAAACAAGGTTTTATCGATGAGGAAGCATAATTATCAAAGGTAATACCACGAGTGCTTCAAATTTTATCGATAATTTTTTCTTTTCCACGAAAACTTGTTTATTTGGCAAAAATATGAAAACAAACCGATTTGATAAAATCACGACTCCGTTAGGAGGAGTGATTTTATCTAAATTCGGTTTGTTTGAATGTTTTTGCCTCAAATAAACAAGTTTGAGTGATGAAAATAAAAAATTATGTGATAAAATTTGAAGAGCGAGTTGTATTTGGGAAGATTATTTTTTTCAACAATTTAAAAGGATTTTTGAAAGCGCTTTTAGTTGTCAATAATGACAAATTCAAAGTAAAATTTTGACGTTTCGATGTAAACAAGGTTTTATCGATGAGGAAGCATAATTATCAGTATAATACCGAATGATTGGCTAGAATAATGTAATGCTATTGGTTAAAACCACCAAAATGTCAGATTTTGACAAGTGAAAAAAATAATCAGTATAATACCGAATGATTGGCTAGAATAATGTATTGCTATTGGTTAAAACCACCAAAATGTCAGATTTTGACAAGTGAAAAAAATAATCATGGTAACAAATGCATAAGTGAAAAAACCACAAGTGCATTTATCAACAGTAAAAACACAAGAGCTTTTTTTTATCGGATAAATTTCTCTTTGCAACGAAACAGTTTTGCCAATCACTAATTTTACGAGAAAAACTCACATGATAAAATCGCGACACCGAAGGTGGAGCGATTTGATCTAATGTCAGTTTTTCGAGCAAATTTAGTGATTGGCAAAATTTTGAGTTGAAGAGAAATTTATCTAATAAAAGAAAAGCTCGAGTGTTTTTTGGCAAGATAAATTAACGACAGAATAATTATATCGATGAACAACAACAATAATTATCTCATTGTCATTGTGTAAAAGTGACGTCCGCTTACTAGAATTGAGGAAGAGAGGTTTTTATCGCGATAAAAAAGGATGCACCTTTTTTATCGGTGTCAAAGTGACAATAACATTTCCAGGTATATGACATTTTAACATTGGAGTTAATTTATCGCTGAAAAAGTTAAAGCTAACTTTTGCCGGTGTCAAAGTGACAATTACACTGAGGCATATGCGATTTTTTATACATGAGTTGAATTGTCGTCCGAAAACGGTCGGTTAATTCTATCCGTAAAATCAATCGATAAACGGACAGTTTTTGAGTGGTGCAACACGAAAGCTACGATTTACGGTTGATTGGCCGATTCAACGGACTGTTTTTAAGTTGGTGCAACCGGGCATTAGAATATGAATGAATACAAAAACCTCCACAATTTGTTGTTCGTATGTTTGATAGATTAATGCCCGGTTGCACCAGCCGACCGTAAAAACAGTCGATTCAATAACCGCTTATCGACCGATTAATCGATGATTCTCAGATTTCTCAAAATACAAATACCAATTGCGCCAGAAAAAGTTACAGTTGATATTCGAACTGACCGTTAAATTTGGTGTGAAGTGAGCGTTTAAACTATAACCTTACATTATACATATTGTCAATGTCATATAAAATATAAAATGGGAAGAAAAAAGAAAAGAAATTGAATTTAAAAATAAGTATGATTGCAAATTTACTTCAATTGTAATTGATTTATGTAATACTACATTTGTATTATATATAATTGAAGTTAAAATAAAATGTATTTTTCACTAATTCGAATTTAAAAAATATAGTATTAATCGAATGAATTGGTAATGCATTCCAATTCCTTCCCAATTCAGCATCTTGATGTTCAACTTAAATTTTATTTTCAATATGTTGATCCCGATCATTTTCAAAAACGTCATCGTTTTCTATTGCTAAATTATGTAATATAGCTGTGCTAATGATTACCCTCAAGATAAAACAGGAAAGCGTCGTTTCCAAATTCCGAACAGTATTCCATAGTACCAACGTTATTAATAATTACTTTTTTCGGAACGTATTAAATCTTCTCCAATAATTTGCCTGGTTAACTGCTTATTTACAGAAACGATATCTTGCTTTAAATTGTTGACTGTTGAATAAATTGAATGTTCACATCTCGGTCTTACTTGACTTATTTCTGGAAGAAGTTCCATTATGCGGTCGATATTTTCGTCAGATGAAGAAAATGAAGAAGATGAAGACGTATTAATAACTGCTTTTGTGTAATGTGTAACAATGTAATTTTTCGTAATGATTTAATCGCAATGTGATACCATTTATAAATAATATTGAGAATATTGCCGAATACATTTAAACTCCACAATTTAAGCAAATTTTATAAGTAAAATAGTGAGGTTATTATAAAAAACGGTCCGTATTTGAAAATATCGCCCTAAAACGGTCGGTTGCTTCTATCCGTAAAATCAATCGATTAACGGATAGCTTTTGGGTGGTGCAACACGAAAACTACGATTTACGGTTGATCGGCCGATTCAACGGACTGTTTTTTAGTTGGTGCAGCCGGGCATAAGTACTGATGCCAACAGTCAATTGTTTAGATTATTTTTTTATTCACAATACTTTTAATAATTTAAGTTAAGAATATACTCACGAGTTCCATCAAATCTAGTTGCTATTGTATCCAAAAATGTATTTTGGGGCGCTAACAGCCCCTTCCTCGCCGGCATAAGGAAGTATTTTCCAAAAAAAACCTGAAACAACACATAAATGTTTTATAATTACTAATATTCCATTTTTGAATTTACAATCAAAAAGTAATATAGTTTCAGTAGTAGTTGATGTCATAGTCCAAACAAAAACTGACAAAATAATGGATTATGCAGAATAATAATAGGGTCCAGAATATGGTAGAACATACTCCGCACCGAAAGTTCTGTGGTGATTTTTTCTGAAGCTGTTCCTCAGTGGAATATTGAATACCAGATAGAAAAATGTGAGTTCTACTATTTTGTGAAAAGTTCTTTCCAAACCACTAGCAGCGCTAAAATTTAAATTCAATGCTCGACATTGTCCCCCTACTCTCTCCGTATATATGTGTTATCGATGATTTCGAGTAACATACTGTATAGTCGTTTTCAATGATATTCACTCCATATACAGAGTGGATAGTCTAACTGAAACAAATTCTGTAATTTGATAAATGAAGTTTCATTTGCAATGAGGCATATTATAACAAGAAAATTTGTTTGTTTCTTATTTTCTTGGACTTTTTTTGGACGGGTGGGTTGATTATATTTTCAATTGGAAACTTTTTTATGTTTATATTCTGAGAGTTTACCTATAACCTACAGAATCTGTAAGATATAGGATCTATTAGGTACTTGAACATTAACAGATTTGCAAAGTTTGCTATTCTGGAAACAAAACTGTGAGATTTATAGTTACAGATCTTCACCTTATAGGTTTCAATCTCACTCCTGTTCATAATGTTATAGTTCTAGCCTCAAAAACATTAGAATTATTTAAAAGCTTTGTGTGTGTACCGACTAGGTAAACCTTATTACTAATGAATATTTTCACATTTCTTGATGACTGAACAGGGCAAATAAACTACTGAAAAAATATATTTAACAGGTTATTTATTTATTCAAATATATGTATTTTGTAGAACACAATGTGTGAAAAGAAAAAGGATCAAAAATACGTCTCAAGAGCAGTTGGAGACAATTCATGGAACATGATTACATTTTTCGCAGTAATAACATTGTAATACTATAAACCCCACTTTAGATCCCAACCATTTAATAAAAAAGTGGGAAGAGCTAGTGGGGCGTCAAAGGCGCAATTATTCAAATGCATTATGACTGTATCAATTATTATTACTTTCACGACGAAGGGAATTTTCTTGAAATTCCAACAATATGTTCAACTGGGCTTTTTCTTCGACTTTCAAAGGCTTTTTGCCAAGGAGCATCCCTCACGTGGCCCAGCTCCCAATATCCAATTTTATTGCACATCGTACTTCGAAGGTAATTATGTTTGAACCTCAGTTAATAAACGAGCCCCTTTAGCCTGTGTACCCTTCTGTACCCATATCCGATCATCCCTAAAATTCCTTCGATACGATGCATCTCGGTTAAACAGAGAATTTTCGAATCTTCCGTTTCAATTCACACGTTGAAAGGCAAACTAGTATAGGTACCTACTAAGAAATCAATCACATTCAATTCAGAAATTGGATGAAAAACTATCGAACAGGTTTTTTATTGACAATTCAACTCATGTATAAAAAATCGCATATGCCTCAGTGTAATTGTCACTTTGACACCGGCAAAAGTTAGCTTTAACTTTTTCAGCGATAAATGCACTTGTGGTTTCTTCACTTATGCATTTGTTACCATGACAATTCAACCCATGTATAAAAAATCGCATATGCCTCAGTGTAATTGTCACTTTGACACCGGCAAAAGTTAGCTTTAACTTTTTCAGCGATAAATTAACTCCAATGTTCAAATGTCATATACCTGGAAATGTTATTGTCACTTTGACATCGATAAAAAAGGTGCATCCTTTTTTATCGCGATGAAAACCTCTCTTCCTCAATTTCTAGTAAGTGGACGTTAGTTTCACACAATGACAATGAGATAATTATTATTGTTGTTCATCGATATATTCTGTCGTTAATTTATCTTGCCAAAAAACACTCGAGCTTTTCTTTTATCCAGATAAATTTCTCTTCAACTCAAAGTTTTGCCAATCACTAAATTGGCTCGAAAAACTGACATTGGATAAAATCGCTCCACCTTCGGTGTCGCGATTTTATCATGTCAGTTTTTCTCGTAAAATTAGTGATTGGCAAAACTGTTTCGTTGCAAAGAGAAATTTATCCGATAAAAAAAAAGCTCTTGTGTTTTTACTGTTGATAAATGCACTTGTGGTTTTTTCACTTATGCATTTGTTACCATTTGTTACCATGATAAATAATTTGACATGTTTGTCAACAATTTCTAAACACTAACAATGAGCCGATTCATTGAATTGTCCTGCCGAATTACACCCGATGTTTGTATTGATATCGGGTAAATTTGTGTTGTTCAACTTCTAAACTGTTTCCTTTAGCAATTAGACTCGAAAAACTGTCAACCTAAAAACGCTCCACCTTCGGTGTCGCGTTTTTAATAGTTGACAGTTGTTCTCGTCTAATTGCTAGGAAACAGTTTCTCATTAAACAATCTAAATTTACCCGATAAAATACAAACCTCTTGTGCAATTATAAGTGAAAAAATTTACAAATACATTAGTAATTTCAGTTATTATTTCCTTCCTATTGATTTTGAACAATCGCTAACAAGAATTGGTTTGTCAAGTAAAAATTTCAAGTGACAATTCAACTCATGTATAGGAAACCGCATATGCCACAGTGCAACTGTCACTTTGACAGCGGCAAAAGTTAGCTGAAACTTTACAGCGATAAATGCACTTGTGGTTTTTTCACTTATGCATTTGTTTATCAATAATCGCAGTGCTGGCTACCATAATAAATAGTTTGAATACAAACCTCTTGTGCAATTATAAGTGAAAAAATGACTCCACAACTGTCAACTCATCTGTCAGCAGTTATGGATATCTAGTCTTATAAAAATATAAGTAGGTATGATGAACGGATATTAAATCCAAGCTGGCGGTGAGTGAGTGACTGACTTCAAACATAGATTTCCATAACTACAAACACATATTTTTTCATCACGCAAGAAAAACTCTTCACGCACTAGTAAGTAAAATAAAATTTCACGCACTCGAAAGTGTGTCTAAAGTACGTTCTTTACATACGGTAGTAGGAAATAGTTATTTATGCAACAAGCGCATAAAGTGAGTGTTTTTTGCACGCGACGTGAAATTGTTATGGATATCTAGTCTCATAAAAATATAAGTAGGTATGATGAACGGATATTAAATCCAAGCTGGCGGTGAATGAGTGACTGACTTCAAACATAGATTTCCATAACTACATACACATATAGGAATTTTTTCATCACGCAAGAAAAACTCTTCACGCACTAGTAAGTAAAATAAAATTTCACGCACTCGAAAGTGTGTCTAAAGTACGTTCTTTACATACGGTAGTAGGAAATAGTTATTTATGCAACAAGTGCATAAAGTGAGTGTTTTTTGCACGCGACGTGAAATCGTCCATCGAGGTCTTAAGGCCGACTTGGACAACATGTCGAGTGCAAAAAACACGTTTTGCAAGAGTTGCATACAATATTTTTTCTACGTTCATGCAAAAACTGGAAAATTGGAATATAATATGTTGGGAACCTAACCTAATCAAATTCAAACCGTTTTCCTTTTTTTTGTATCCTTATGGCCTCCACCTTGTCAGTACTCAAACCGTTTTCCTTTTTTTTGTATCTTTATGGCCTCCACCTTGACAGTATTCAATCATAGTTAGTTTTCGCCTTGACCGTTTAAATTTTGAATAATTAAAGATTTTTACAATAATTGTAACTCGTTGAGACTAAGTAGTAAGATATACATACAGTGATGGGCAAATGTGTGGAACCAAGTTAATATCTCTGGAATTATCAGAGATATCAAAATGAAATTTGGAAGGTGGGTACTACAGTAGATTGCCTATTTTTTTCCTTTTTCTCAAAAATTTTGTACTCCGGGCTTAACCGGAAGTAATGTCGATTTCAAAATTTGGAATGGAACACCCTGTATATTATTTCAGTTTCTGATGGAACATTTTATTGCGAATATAAAAATAACGGGTTCGATATTTCTGATTTCAATACCTACCGAGATATTAACAGAAAAGTAACTAAGGAAAGGAAAAATCTAAAATCAATTGAAGAAATAATCATAATTATGAACTAAAACTAAGTGATTTTCAAAACATTGGAACCTAACTAAACTAAAATTGATGCATCAAATGTTCAAACTGAGCACCGTCTACTTCTTGACAATAGGCAAGTCGGTTTGTGAATTTCTATTCTTTCTCTTTCACTTAATTCGGCCATTTCACCATCAAATTAAAACAATATAATCTTTTCACGTTCAAATACAATCACTTATAACTTATTCGGACAACTACTGTCACTTCTACAATGAATTCCGTGGACTACTAGCTAACATCAAATTTTTCCTTTCCTTCCGGAAATTCAAAATTAATAAAAAATATGAAAAAAGTTAGCTGTCTAGGCAGGAAAAGTAATACTTTGCTGATTGATATCAGTCAGCAAAATTAATGTTTGCTGCCAATCGGAGAAAAAGAATAATATTATTGTTTTGAAATCAACAGCAGTTCAATTCATTCAACAATATCATCTTGTGCTATGGAAATGATATAATAATATTTTCCAATACCTATATAAAAAATATTTTGTATAGTTCCTGATATAATAAATATAAGTAATAATACAAACTGTACAATTCATCCTGTATAATATGAGTACTTATGTGCTTGTTGGTATTCATTAAAAAATAATCCTTGGTTTTGTAGTATTTTAGAAATGTCAAATTTGGAAGTGACGTTTGGTTTCGCAGCTGCTGCTATGGGTAACGGCCATAAAATTCAATTTCGCTGACTATGTTGGGAACGCGAAATAATGACATCGCGTGCAATAACACGACAACATTTTTCATCATTCCATCATTGGCCACGAGACTTTTCAACGACCTTATCCTAACTTATCTTACCTCGGCCGCAAGCGGCTTCGGCAAAAATATTTCGGTAGGAATTTCGCGGCCTAGGCATACAAGTGACTATTATTCAACTCAACTGATATCACTTGTAGGTACATTTTTTTTCCCCGTGGAAAAATTGGAACACCCGTTCCTAAGTAATCTGTTTTAACAACATTTAACATTTGCAGAAGTGGAAAAATCCTCGTCCTTGACTCTCACTTATGGTATTTGTTAAAACAAATAGCTAGGAAACTTGTTTTTCGGATTTTCACAAAAACACTGGATGTATTAGGGATATTACCCACAAATAGTTGCTTATTTCATTCATCATCATCAAAATTTAGACCACACCTGCATCTCTAAAAATTTACAGAAAACATTTAATATCTGGATAACGGTAAGGTTTAGGTATAGGAAAGTATACATGAACTTGCCTTATTTTTCCCCCTGAATGCATTAAAATAGAAAAAACAGGGTGGTTCTATTTTAAGAAATGAAGAAATTTGATATTTATGAAGTTAAACTTTGAACACTTCTTATACACACCCTGTATAAAATAAAAAAATCTTCAACATAGATTCGAATACGTTCGACCTTGCTCAAGGCAACCGAAGAGGAACCATTTTCATATCTTCAAGGGTCCCCTCATAAAAAAATAATTTATAAGGGTCTTCAACGGTCAAATGCTCTACAAAAAAATCAATAACTCAAAAAGTGTGCATTTTTCGAAAAAAGTTTTCAGACAAAAGTATAGGTACTTAACTACTACGTGGATTTCAAAAATATATTAATATACAGGGTGTTCCATTTGAAATAACAAAGTTACAGTCGACTTCCGGTAGAACTGGAAGTCGGCCATTTTTGAAAATAATTTAGTTGAAAAGATCGTATCTGAAAACCCAAACGTAGAAGTTTTCATGATTTTACTATGAGTATTTTGCCATATACAGATAGTTTTCACTCGTCGTGGGACACCCTGTATTTTATTTTACTATTCACTTACTATTACTATTTACTTTATGTATAATATACTATTCACCTCCTTTACTTTTATAGTAATTATTATCGTATTTAGTTTCCATTCTAAATGTTACGAATAAAATATAATATTAAATATAATCGCATATACAATGTATCTTTTTGTAGATACAAGCTCACTTCTTAGAATGCATTTTCAGTCTCAAAAGGAAATAAGTTTCAGTTTAACTTTTTCTCATAGAAACGCTCGTTTTTGTTAACTTAGCTACTTTCAAAATATCGAAACCTATTTTGTGGCAACTATTATTGTCAAAACAGCGAAAGGAGACTTGTAAGAGCACTGTGAGGGTGACATAGTAAAATAAGTCGAGGGAATAAACGAAGTATTGAATACCCAAGAGTTTCAATTCTCCAACCACTGATGATATGCGGATCGCAACAGAAATTTTTGGTGGCAGCGATGAAGAATTTTCTAGACTTCGAGAAATTTGGCGAGCTCTTGTGATTGTGTTGTAGAAAACATGGTGTTGGGACATGTTTCCAAGGAAGCACAATGGAAATAAAGGAAGTTTGAGCCTATTTGTAATTAATTTTTGAAGAGATAGCAACGAAGGAATAGCATAACGTATTCTAAACTACAATAATTAGAAAGTTGAAATAAAGTTATGAAAAAAAAAGTTCCTGAAGAGTAATCCTAGTTCCTGATCCAGAGTTCCTGTTAGTGTTAACTTGTTTCAAAGTTCCTGTCAGTATATTCCTGTCAGAAATTCCGAAAAATTTTCTGCGGAGTATATTCGAGTTCAATAATTTCGAGCAGACTACATGTGATTTTCCTGTGAGTAGTATTTTTGTTCAATATTTTAATAGTCAAAATTTCATTTGACTTCAAAAACAGTGAAAATTTAACGAACCACTAGAGATCCAGCCCCTTCTGACTTGACGCAAACCAATTATGGATAATATGTATCTATCGATACTGCTATCAAATTAATTCGTGAATATGACGGAAATACGTTAGGTGTTCACGATCTTCTAGATGCGAAATGGCCTTTGAATCTGTAGATTCGAGAAGTCATGATGTTTTGTTCAATTCAATAAAAACTAAATCAACTGGTAAAGCCCGTTCAGTTACTAATCGGAGCCTAATTTTGGTAAAAATGATATTTCTTGAATAAGCATAAATAGAGTAACTATTCTCGCACGATATGAACAAATACTAGAGGTAAATTGCTCAGTAGACAGAATTAGTACAGATTATGTTTGAGAAGGTGAAGAAATTGTAAACGGTGTTTTTCTGAGTCACTGTGTAACAAGATTTAATAAAGATAAATGCTATGTTAGTTTTATGGATGTTTTAGATTACCCTATCGATTTTGTATAGTCCCATTTAAAAATTAGAACCTATATCTTAAGAAGATAATAGTACTTCGAATTAAATATACAATATCAATACTAATAGTAAAAAATCATAAAAAGTACTAGTGAAGTTATGCTCAGAACATTTGAATACGAGAGATGTCATGTCATGTTGGATGTCATTCACCAATACTCCGATATTTTCCATTTGGAGGGAGAAATTTTAACAAGTACAAATGCAAAACAAATTCCGAACCTGTGAATGTAAAACAGTACAGGTTACCACTTAGTCAACGCGAAAAAATAGAAAGACAAATAAAATAAATGCTTAACGACGAAATATTAGTAGAAAGTCAAAGTCTTTTTAATTCACCTCTTTTGGTAGTGAAGAAAAAGCCAAATGAACCTATTGACAAAACCCCTTGGCGCATTGTGGTGGACTATAGAAAATTCATTGGAAATACCATTGGTTATTTCTTCCCATTGGCCATTACACATGGCATAGAGCCTGACGACTTTGAAATTAAGTGTATTAAGTGAGAAGAAATCATTTCTAGGATGAGCTTCTTACGAAATTTGCCCAACCACTCACTTATTTATTATGAGAAAGTCAAAATTTTATTTGAACAACGCAATGTCAGTAACCTTTCTAGGACTTAAAATTTAAACTTATGAATCTCCCAGTATCGCAGTATCCGTATTTTTCCAAACTATTCATTGTAACATCCGACGCTTCGAGTTATGCTATTGGCGGAACACTATCTCAAAGTGAAATTTGTGAAGATAGACCTATAGTGTTCGCTTCTAGAACAGTTAATTCAACTGGGAAAAATTATAGTACCACCGAGAAAAAATTATTGGCAATTGTTTGGCTTTGTAATCACTTGCGAGCTTATCTTATTGGGCATAAATTTTTTGTTGCAAGCTACCATAAAACTTGACTCCATTTGAAAAATCATAAAGACCGTCTAGATTGATGGAATTTGAACTTAAATTAGCTGAATATGGTTTTGAACCTATTTATAAGCCCGGAAAATTAAATTCAAATGCAGATGTAGGGTTATCTATAATATAAATTCAGAAGAAATTACTTACTCACTATTTTGTGATTACTCAAAAACGCACCTTTTTTCTAATATTGTCATTAATGGAATTAGCGACAACGTTTTAAAATATTTTTCCACAAACTCGTTAGCAATCCCCTTTAGCGCAGATTTAGAATAAAAAAACACGAATTTGCAACTAGTCAACTCGTTAAATTATAATGACAAAATCTTTGAAAAAATTACTCGTGAAGAAAAAGTTTCGAGTGTAAATTTGAGGGAAAATTTTTCATTTTCATCAGTTTTCACAGAAAATAATATTGAAAACGAAAGCCATGATAATATTTAAAATACCTTGGAACAGTTTTGTTAAAATATAAAGTGAAAAATATTCCCAAGCTAGGAGGTAAACACATACAATGGCAAAAAGTTGGAATGATGATTAGATATTTGTTCAAAAATACCGATATTAAATTTTCATCTATCATAATAATATTTAATTCGTAACGAATTATTAGTTGCAGTACCACAATTTTCTTTGGAGTATTACACATTACAGTATTAAATTATAACTGACAATCTCTTAAAACTGATTAGGTACACATTGAAATTAATAATTATTGATATCAAAAATGTTCAAGTTGTGTTTTCAGTAATATTCATTCAATCTTAAACAATCCAGCAATCCAATTTTGTGGCTTGCGAATTTCAATTTCCGTCACGCCACGTGTTGCTCCATAACGTAAACATCGTTAAAGCAACAACAAACTCGTTTACCAGTGTTATTACCAAAATGTAATTAGTGAGCTGAATCTTCATTTTTGTTCCAATAGTAATTCCAATGTAATTGGATTTTTATCATTCCAGTAATTATCAGTAAATTCCAGTGGTGTTTCACTAGAAATTTCTACTAAATTGAGGAGAGCTTCTTCTCAATCTTCTTTGCTCTGGAAGAGAGTCTGTACTCTCTGCCTCTCTTTCTTCTCACATGTCTAGTGGTCTTGGTAACCAGAATCACATACATACACTCCAACAACTAATACACGATAAATTACAATCATCAAACAATAACCGCATCTCCAAACCAGTATGTCGCTGCTGCACTCAACAAAACACTCCCCCTTCTGTTTCCACAATGGAACAAACAATTGCTATGCCTTCAATATCAAATACACATGAATTCATTCCTCTGATTCAAATTATTTCAATTCACATTTTCCACTCATATTATTTTTTCTACTAGCGTGCGGAAAGTAAATTTGTAGAGTTTTTGGGGAGTATACTGACATTTGAATATTCAAAATATGTATTTGAATGGTTGCAGTTTACCAGATGACTGAAAAATTACCAAATGTATTAGAATTCAGCTATAATTTTTTCATGAAAAGAAACATTTTTCTCAATAATTTTTTATAGCCCTGGTAAAAGCCTTATCTAATGGATGTCAAATAATAATAATTGAGTTGTTCATATTATGGATTTAATGATGAATGTTTTTTTATGTTAACTTTTGAATTTTTTCCGGATGCTAGTAGAAAAACTACTATTCTGCCCTTTATGTTTCCCTGTATCTAAAATATATGTTTATCCAGAACGAATCATCAAGCTATAACTTTAATAATTTTTATACAAGTAATATTACAATTCCTGGGAAATCAGAATATTTGTGCAAATGAAATATAAAGTATCTGGTATATACAATGTGTAAAATACCGTTCCAGTGGGAAACCATTACTAATATACAATGTCCGCCATTAAGTTGGAACCATATGGGAATTTTTTTTATTATTGTAGTTGAATAACAACTTTGGATAGCAATCACTTCTGCTTCTGAAATAGCTTAAAATGCGCCAAGTCAAAGTTGACAGGTAACGTCTGTCAATTTTCAAGTTCGTAATTTTGGAAAAAATGTCCTAAAAATGGGTCAATTTGTTAAAATTACGAAAAATGCTACTTGGAAATTAATATTCTAATCACATTTTATGTTTATGTGCCGATTTTGAGAGAGAAATTTTGATGTTCAATAAATTTCATATTTTCGTACTTTTTAATTCACCCCCGTATCTGGCTACTTTAAAATCATTTGAAACTCCTTAAAGTAGTATAAAGGCTACCATTCCATTGCATATTATGATCTTTATATTCGTACATGAGCTGGTTTTGAACTAAAAAAGAGGTAGTCTCTGGATTATTTTCCAAATTTCAAAAAAATCAGAAATCGTTTTTCAACATTTTCTTTATTAAACTTTAGTTGGATAGTACGAAAATGGTTTTAATTATATCTGACTATCTTAACGCATAACGACTACTTCAAAATTACAAACAATAAATAGATCATCTTAAAGGAAATTACATATCTGTGATGAAATGAAAGGTCACGTTTGGTTTTTCAACAAGATGGAGCATCAATTCACAGTACTGTAATTTTTAAACATTTTGTTCAGAGGAAAATGGATCGGGAGGTTTTCTGAATTTCTTTGGCCGGCGTGATCCCCCGATTTGACCATAATGGGCTTTCCTATTTGAAAGAAAAAGTATACCAAAGAAGGCCTTTTCAAAATGTGGATCATTTCGAAGATGTTATAAGGGAAGAGTGTGCAAATATAGCTAGGCAGTTCTTACTAAATGCTGTCAGGGAATTCACCCGTCGAACAGAAAAATCTATGGAAACCGAAGGGAGGCACACGGAGATGTAATTTCCTTTTTCTACATTCATGCAAAAAACAACACTTTTGTGCACCACATTTAATGGAAAAAGTGGTACTTTATTGCACTAGTGCAATAAAATATTTTATTGCACTCATCTGTCATTTATGTGTCAGTTTTGTGATGATTAATGACAAACATAAACATTTAAATTAAATAAAAATCCATAGCAAGTACCTGATCCTGCTTTAATACAACAATAATATATGTATATCTTACTACTTAGTCTCAACGAGTTACAATTATTTCAAAAATCTTTAATTATTTGAAATTTAAATGGTCAAGGCGAAAACCAGCTATGATTGAGTACTGACAAGGTGGAGGCCATGAAGATACAAAAAAGAAGAACGAGTTTAGTTTTATTAGGTTAGATTAGCTTCTTGACATATTTATGTTCTAATTTTCCAGTTTTTGCATGAATTTAAAAAAATATTGTATGCAACTCTTGCAAAACGTGTTTTTTGCACTCGACGTGTTGTCCAACTCGGCCTAAAGACCTCGTTGGACAATTTCACGTCGCGTGCAAAAAACACTCACTTTTTGCACTTGTTGCATAAATAACTATTAAAATGTTCTATTTATTGTTTGTAATTTTGAAGTAGTCGTGATGCGTTAAGATATTCAGATTATAATTAAAATCATTTCCATACTATCCAACTAAAGTTTAATAAAGAAAATGTTGAAAAACAATTTCTGATTTTTTTGAAATTTGGAAAATAATCCAAACTTTTTTAGTTGAAAATATCAATAATCTTCAAAACCAGCTTACGTACGAATATTATGATGACAATATGCAATGTTATGGTAGCCTTTATACTACCTTAAAGAGTTTCAAATGATTTTAAAGTAGCCAGATACGGGGTGAATTAAAAAGTACGCAAATATGAAATTTTTTGAACATCAAAATTTCTCTCTCAAAATCGGCACATAAGCATAAAATTTGATTAGAATCATAATTTTCAAGTAACATTTTTCGAAATTTTAACAAATTGACCCGTTTTTAGGACAGTTTTTCCAAAATTCCGAACTTGACAATTGACAGACGTTACCTGTCAACTTTGAGTTAACGCATTTCAAGTTATTTCAGAAGCAGAAGTGATTGCTATCCAAAGGTGTTATTTAACTACAATAATAAAAAAAATTCCCGTATGGTTTCAACTTTATGGCGGACATTGTATAAGTTACCGGTGAAGTACGTTATGCGTAATATAGTTCGTTCAATAGTCTTTTTGGTGTGCGTCATCGTTTGTGACGTATAACTAGGTTTTCGGTGTGTCGTTTATTTTATTTGTTATTTTGACACATATCTAACCCTAAATTTGATAAATAAAATTTTCATTATCGCATTCAGCAAAATTCGAAAAGGCTATGAAATTGATAGTTCTTTTTCAATCTTAAAGTACCTGAAAACTCTCAAAATGCTGATGTTTTCCAATGTATATTTTTGTATTATTCAAATGAATATATCAATAAGATTCATATACACTTTTCATAAATAATAATCGACCTCAAACAACCAGGTACAGACCTGACAAGAACTGTCAGTGGGACAGTATAAAAAGATGTAAGACTCATTGCCAATACGAAAGGTATATCTGCATCCCATTTTAAGCAAAGAAATTTCTCCCGATTCTTAGGTCGCGCTTGCGCTAAATCTAAACATCAACTAATCAAATTTTGGTAAGTCAATGATTTGCGTTAACGTTTGTAATAAATTCACACGGTTCATTATTGTGATATTTTAATAAGGATTAATCACAGACCTGCCCTTTTTTCCATTTCGTTCGACGTAATGTGTTAGAAAGACATTAACAATCGATTACGCACACCAAAAAGGCTATTGAATGAACCATACCTAGGTTTGCATAGGCAAAGTCCGCATTGTCGGGCCAATTCAGGAAAGTCCGGAATTATGCCAAATTTTGGAAATTGCCTACACTGTTGGACGAGAATCTAAAGCCGCGTCCACATGTTCTACCTGAGTCTGAAGCGACCAGATAATGGAGCTTTCCAAGTTTCTTTTCGACATTTACGAACTGCCATATGTGTTTATTGTTGACAATTCAACTCATGTATAAAAAATCGCATATGTCAAAGTGCAATTGTCACTTTGACAGTGGCAAAAGTTAGCTTAAACTTTTACAGCGATAAATTAACTCCAATGTTTAAATGTCATATACCTGGAAATGTTATTGTCACTTTGACATCGATAAAAAAGGTGCATCCTTTTTTATCGCGATTATTTTTTTCACTTGTCAAAATCTGACATTTTGGTGGTTTTAACCAATAGCAATACATTATTCTAGCCAATCATTCGGTATTATACTGATAATTATGCTTCCTCATCGATAAAACCTTGTTTACATCGAAACGTCAAAATTTTACTTTGAATTTGTCATTATTGACAACTAAAAGCGCTTTCAAAAATCCTTTTAAATTGTTGAAAAAAATAATCTTCCCAAATACAACTCGCTCTTCAAATTTTATCACGTAATTTTTTATTTTCATCACTCAAACTTGTTTATTTGAGGCAAAAACATTCAAACAAACCGAATTTAGATAAAATCACTCCTCCTAACGGAGTCGTGATTTTATCAAATCGGTTTGTTTTCATATTTTTGCCAAATAAACAAGTTTTCGTGGAAAAGAAAAAATTATCGATAAAATTTGAAGCACTCGTGGTATTACCTTTGATAAAAACCTCTCTTCCTCAATTTCTAGTAAGCGGACGTCACTTTCACACAATGACAATGAGATAATTATTGTTGTTGCTCATCGATATATTCTGTCGTTAATTTATCTTGCCAAAAAACACTCGAGCTTTTCTTTTATCAGATAAATTTCTCTTCAACTCAAAGTTTTTCCAATCACTAAATTTGCTCGAAAAACTGACATTAGATAAAATCGCTCCACCTTCGGTGTCGCGATTTTATCATGTCAGATTTTCTCGTAAAATTAGTGATTGGCAAAACTGTTTCGTAGCGGAGAGAAATTTATCCGATAAAAAAAAAGCTCTTGCGTTTTTACTGTTGATAAATTAACTCCAATGTTAAAATGTCATATACCTGGAAATGTTATTGTCACTTTGACATCGATAAAAAAGGTGCATCTTTTTTTATCGCGATAAAAACCTCTTTTCCTCAATTTCTAGTAAGAGGACGTCACTTTTACACAATGACAATGAGATAATTATTGTTGTTGTTCATCGATATATTTTGTCGTTAATTTATCTTGCCAAAAAACACTCGAGCTTTTTTTTTATCAGTTAAATTTCTCTTCAACTCAAAATTTTGTCAATCACTAAATTTGCTCGAAAAACTGACATTAGATAAAATCGCTCCACCTTTGGTGTCGCGATTTTATCATGTCAGTTTTTCTCGTAAAATTAGTGATTGGCAAAACTATTTCGTTACAAAGAGAAATTTATCCGATAAAAAAAAGCTCTTGTGTTTTTACTGTTAATAAATTAACTCCAATATTAAAATGTCATATACCTGGAAATGTTATTGTCACTTTGACATCGATAAAAAAGGTGCATCCTTTTTTATCGCGATGAAAACCTCTCTTCCTCAATTTCTAGTAAGCGGACGTCACTTTTACACATAATGACAATGAGATAATTATTGTTGTTGTTCATCGATATATTCTGTCGTTAATTTATCTTGCCATAAACACTCCAGATTTTCTTTTATCAGATAAATTTCTCTTCAACTCAAAATTTTGTCAATCACTAAATTTGCTCGAAAAACTGACATTAGATAAAATCGCTCCACCTTCGGTGAGTTAAACTCGTAAATTCTTAATTATTAAATATATAAAATACTAATCCTCTTAATTCTTTATTTAGGCTAGTCGACAATATTTAGCTTATTTAATAGTTTTCAATTAATATTTTATCAGCATATTATATTTCTATATAAACGACGTTGTAATACAATACCTAGTTAGTTCGTACTTGTAATTAAAACAGGGTTTTTCATAATTAAATAAAGTCTTTTTAAAAAGTAACTTTTAGTGAACCAACCCTTAATTGGCGCAGTCAGTAGGATGTGGAAGAGCCTTAGTGTCCCTCTTCGTTTTTTTAAAGCGTTTATCCACTGGAAACGAACCACATAAAATTATCCGAAGATTCTGTGTAGAAGAATCCAAGGTACAGCTTAATAAAAGTAAGAAGAGTAAATAAAAAAAAAAAAAAAAAATTCTGTGTAGAAGAATAAAATAACAGATAGTTAATTTAAGTGATTTAACTTTTAAGTTACAAAAAGAAAAGTTAGTACTAATAAAAAAGTGAATAGTTTAAGTGATCTTTTTAAAACAAAAGTGAATACAGTGCTAAATAAAAATTAAGTGCCGTAATAGTTCTAAAATAAAGTGAGTACTAACAAAAAGTGAATATCCTTAAAACAAAGTGAATACAGTGCTAAAAATAATAAAAGTTGAATACTTATAGTTCTAAAATTGAGTGAGTGCAACTTTAGGAAGAAATTAGTGACCAACAGCATGCAACTCAGCATCATCATCACACTGTAAGCATACTTATGTCAAATTCAGACCAACAAGAAGATCCACTGATACGACTGAATTCTCTGAATCTCCAAGACCACCCCATTCCCACTCCACGAGTGAATTTTACCACTCCCACCAACCGCTCTACTCTTCGACCACCAGTCCTTAAAGTTAATATTCCTAGACTTGTGATAACAGCTCCTAACACCCCTGTAAGACGAATCCCCGATAACCATTCAATAACAATGCCTGATTTCGATATCAAATACCTTTCCGTTCTCCCTGAATTCGACGGAAACCCAAATGAATTGTATAACTTCATAGATGTTGCCACTAGACTACTTAACTACTACTGGAATGTCGCCGAACCGGAATGCTTCCAAAACCAGATGCTTACGACTGGGATATCAAGCAAACTCAAAGGAAGGGCAAAAGAAGTTGTATCCATTTATGGTTGTTCCGAATGGATTTCAATCAAAAACACACTAATCCAAAACTTCGCAGACCAACGGAACGAGAACTCCCTAACTAGGGATCTAGTAAATTTACGCCAACAACCAAACGAAAATCCGCAACAATTTTACGAAAAAGTAATGGGGCTTCTGAACACAATTTCTAACTACATCGAATTGCATAATGAGGAAGCAAATATTAAACAAAGCAAAAAGCAATTCTTTCACCAACAAGCCCTAACGACATTCTTAGCCGGTCTAAGAGAACCACTTGGATCTACTATAAGGGCCATGAGACCAACAACATTAGCCGATGCTATTCAATTCATTCAAGAAGAAAATAACATCAGATACCTTCAAAGAGGCAACAGCTCCCAACAACCGTTGCAAGTACCAAACAGAACAGCAAAACCTTTAACACCCCAATCCAGTATGTCACCTCAATGGCAACAGCAAACCGCACGTTTCAGACCACAATGGCAACAACAATCACAGCTAATGCCCTTTAGACCACAATGGCAACCAAACACTTTTAAGCCACAACAACAACAACAATATGCAAACAGACCAAGGCCACTCCTACAACCACCAAGATTCCAACCCAACCAACAACAATACAGGGCGTCCCAGCCACAAACAAATGTATGGACAAACAGGCAATCACCAACAAACTTTCCCAAGCCAACCCCAATGAGTACCACGTCAAGAACAACTTCTCAATACAAGAGCAGACCTATACAACAAAATACCCCAAGATTTGTTTCCGAAGAATTATTCAATATCGAACAGTACGATGAAGCTTATGGATATGACACAAACGAATCATACGAAAGCGGGAACTTTGAAAATCAAAGCAATCAAGTCAACTACGCATGCGATCAACCAGAAGACACCCCAGACGTTCAATATGACGGCGAAGAAAGAAATTTTCACGAGGACCCGTTTCAAAACACAGAAACATAGTCGAACTCCACTCATTTGCCGATAAAAAAGAGCTTCCTTATATTACTATTTCTGACCCTCCACTCAAACTCTTAATTGACACAGGAGCAACAAAATCATTCCTTAATCCAGATATAGCTTTCAACTTTTACAAAAATCGAATAAAATATGAGCCATTTGTCGTCACCTCAATTTTCCAAAACCACTCCCAAGAATATTGTGCAGAAATCCCTATCTTCTCAGAGTTCAATTCAAACATTGATATCAAATTCTACCTTTTCAAATTCCACAAAACTTTTGATGGCCTCATAGGCCTAGACAACCTCAAAATACTTAAAGCAAATCTGAACTTCCCAGATTCAACGTTGACTACTGAAAATGCAGTACTTCCCATCCAATATTACGAAACCAATAAAACCCAATTCTATACCATTCAACTTGAACCACAAACAATAACGCAAGTTCGACTACCAGTAAAAGAATCGGAAGGCACTATCTTCTTACCAAGGCAACAAATCGATGGTGTAATCTTAAGAGAAACCCTCAGCACCGCTTGCAATAAACTTGCATGGACAGAGGTCATTAATAATACAGACGAAACCATTCAAGTAGCATTAACGGAACCAATAGAAAGCCACCCTATATATCTTGAAGAATATCATATCTACTCATCCGACATCCTGCCTCAAGAGCAAACAATAACTTCGAATATCGACTCACTCCTAAGAATAGATCATCTGAACCCAGAAGAAGAAAAACACATAAGACAGCTCTGCAAAAAATTTTCCGATGTGTTCCATTACCCAGATGCTTCGTTAACCTTTACTAACCAAGTCAAACATCAAATAAAAACAACAGATGAAATTCCAGTCTACACAAAATCATATAGATACCCACATATTCACAAAGAAGAAGTTAAGAAACAAGTATCATCAATGTTGGACCAAGGCATAATCAGGCCAAGCCAATCACCTTGGTCATCACCAATTTGGGTTGTTCCGAAGAAACCAGACGCCTCTGGAAAAAGAAAATGGAGAATCGTTGTTGACTACCATAAAATCAATGAAAAGACTATAGATGACCGATATCCGATACCAAATATAACAGATATTCTAGATAAACTTGGAAGATGTCAATATTTCTCAACCCTTGACTTAGCAAGCGGATTCCATCAAATAGAGATGGCAGAAGAAGACATCCAGAAGACAGCTTTTAACGTCGAGAACGGCCACTACGAATATGTTAGAATGCCGTTTGGTTTAAAGAACGCTCCAGCTACCTTCCAGCGAGTAATGGATAATGTACTCAAGGGCCTCCAAGGAGAAATATGTCTAGTCTACATGGACGATATAATAATTTTTTCTACATCTCTTCACGAACATATGGTCAATCTTACTAAAATATTCCAGAGATTGAGAGAGACAAACTTTAAGATACAAATAGACAAATGTGAATTTCTAAAGAAAGAAGTTGGCTTCCTTGGCCACGTCGTCACAGCAGAAGGAATTAAACCCAATCCAAGCAAAATTAAAGCAATCATTAATTACCCAATCCCGAAAACACCACAGGACATTAGAGGATTTCTTGGATTATTAGGATACTACAGGAAATTCATAAAGGACTTTGCCAAAATAACTAAACCTCTCACCTCTTGCCTGAAAAAAGACTCAAAAATACAACACACACCTGAATTTCTCAGCTGTGTCAAAACTTGTAAGAACCTCCTGACAAACGAGCCTCTACTTCAATACCCAGACTTCACAAAACCATTCAACCTTACAACAGATGCCAGCAACATCGCCATAGGAGCCATACTATCTCAAGGGCCAATAGGCAGTGACAAGCCAATAGCATATGCTTCAAGAACTCTCAATGAAACAGAATCAAAATACTCAACGATAGAAAAAGAGATGCTAGCAGTCGTATGGGCGACCAAATATTTCCGTCCTTATCTATTTGGAAGGAAATTCAAAATTCTATCAGATCATCGTCCACTTCAATGGCTATTTTCTCTTAAAGATCCAAATTCCAAACTCGTGAGATGGCGACTGAAGTTAGAAGAATTTGACTATGAAGTCGTTTATAAAAAAGGTAAAGCAAACACCAACGCTGACACACTTTCACGAGTAGAAATACACACCAAAGAAACTCACAATCTAAACGAACATCTAGACAATATAGCCAACGCTCTTGTCACCAAAAACTTTGACGAACTTTCAATGTGCAATCACCCTGGTTCTATGGAAGATTTAGCAGAAATCGTTACAAACAAACCACTATCACATCTAAGCACAAGAGAAAAAGAAATAGTAGACGAAATTCTTAACGAGGCTACTTCTTCAAACAATCAGAAACAAAAACTAAGCCAATTGCATCCAGATGACCTTAATGTATTAAAAGAATTTCTTGAAGAAAACCAAAGAGATGAGCAAAATGGCGAAGACCTTTTAAGCCCAAATCAAAACTTAAACGATGAAGAAGATGCCGAAACTAGTCACACCGCACAAGAAAACCCTATATTGGGAATCCCTATAAGCGAACACCCTTTAAACTATTATAACAACCAAATTATCTTCAGTCTTGTTAACCACAGTCCAGCAAAACCAATAACGGAAGAAATATTTATCAACAAGAAAAGACTCCATGTGCAACTCGATAAAGGAAATCTCGAAGACAACATTTTCAAGATATTTAAAGAATACTTGGATCCAAAAAAGAAGTACGCACTACTCTGTAAAGACGATACTACATATACAATCTTATGCAATGTAATAAGAGAAACTTTCAAAAATTCAGCATACGATTTAGTTAAATGCAACTATCTATTGAAAGATATTAATAACACTAATACCCAAAAGACAATTATAAAAGATTATCATGAGGGAAGGACCAATCATAGAGGAATAAAGGAAACAGAGCTGGAAATCCGGAAACATTACTACTGGCCTACGATGAAAAAGGACATAGAAGAAATAATAAATTTCTGTGATACCTGCTTAGTCAGTAAATATGACAGACATCCCAACAAACCGAAATTCATGTTAACACCAACACCAACGAGACCACTAGAAATTATTCACATAGATACATTCCAAGCAAATGGTCAAAAGTTCCTCACCATAATTGATTCTTTCTCAAAATATGGCCAAGCATACCCAATAGAAGGCTCCAATGCAGTTAACGTACTGAACGCATTTTTACTCTTCATCACACATCACGGACTCCCACAATTAATCGTAGCAGATAATGGAACTGAATTCAAGAATGGGCTAATGCAAGAATTCATAGATACACACAAAATCAGTATCCACTACACCACTCCAGACAATCCACAGTCAAATGGAATGATCGAGCGTTTCCACTCCACAATATTAGAACATTTGAGAATATTAAGAGAAAAGAAGAAATCTCTCAACATCAGAGAACAGATGTTATATGCCATACTCGGCTACAACAGCTCTATACACTCCGCTACTCAACACCGACCTATAGAAATCTTAAATGGCCATCTAAACTCTCAAGATCCGTTTGACATCGACATTCATAGGAATCTAATAAATAACTACACCCATGATCACAAAAGGAAGATAACCGAAATTTACAAAGAAATCAACAAAAAGATTCAAGATAAAAAAGAAAAGGTTATCGAGAAAAGAAACGAAAAACGGCAAGCCCCTTTAACATATAAACCATCTTCCAAAATATATACAAAGAAAATGGTCAACAGAAATAAACTTCTCCCAAGATTCTCCTCAAAAACCATTAAACAAGACAATATCGTAACAATTGACACACCAAACACGACTGTACACAAGAAAAATATAAGACATCAACCTAGTAAAACAACTAATCACAACCGTATATTACAGATGTACATTCAGCATGGCTCAAGAAGTCCGAATCCAGAACCTCCAAGAAAACCCAGGGATTCTACCGCTCAAGCTAGGAGTAGCCAGAGTTCAGACGAGCACGCATGACTTTATTCATTACATTCAACTTCGTCCCATCGCAGAAGAAATAGAAATTCTACAGACACAATATCATGAAGTTACGAAAGCCATTCATAAAGGCCTTAGCCACCCTTATTTTGTAAATTTACAAAACTTCGATCAAAATTTACAATATACATTAGCAGCAGTAACGAAAAAACTTCAATCTATATATCCATCTCTTAAACATAAAAAGAGGCCTTATCAACGGACTAGGAAGTATCATTAAATGCATATCTGGAAACTTAGATCAAGAAGATGCTGAAAAATATAACCAAGCCATCTCTGCCCTAATGAATAACCAAGATAACATAATTACTGAAATAAATCGTCATATAAGTCTGAATAAAGAAATTATGGCTAATTATAATAAAACAGTCTCACTATTGACACATAACCAAGAAACAATTGCCATTGAAACAAATAAAATTTATTCAGAATTCAACACATTTATATTCGACTTCAACGACTACATGGAAGTGAGAAACATATTAGACCAGCTGAACTTAGCACTGCAAGTTGTAAACCAAATCCTAAACGACCTAGAAATAGCAATCACGTTCGCAAGAATAAATGTCGTACATAATAGCTTGATCAAACCTGAAGAACTGAAATGGGTAGTTCAAAAGATGATAGAGCATCATTCTCAACACCAACTGCCGTACACACGTGAAGAAGATCTTTTTAAATACTATGACGTAATAACTATTGACGCATACTACGCAAATCATTCCATAATATTTATCTTACATTTTCCGCTACTGTATTCCGATCCACTTTCCTATTACCACCTTTTCTCAATTCCTACAAAAAACCAAACAACAATAATTCCACCTGCTCCTTACTTGGCTTCCAATAACGAAATTTTTCAATATATGGAAACACCGTGCAAACAAACTAGTTCAGGTTATATTTGCAAAGAAAAACTACTTCAGGAAAATACAAAAACACAGGATTGCATCAACCACATTCTGCAACTCACAAATGAAGAGGCTCCATGCAAACATACTCCAGTTTCTGTCAACCAGTCCATCATCCAAGAGATGTCCGAAGCCTTCTACATAGTGGTGCTCCCGCAACCCACAAAAATCTCAACACATTGCCTAACATCTAAAATACTAGTACTTCAAGGAACATATCTGATTGAACTCCCGAGCAACTGCGAGTTTAGAACACATGATGACTACTTTATAAATTCTAGAACAACGATAAAGGAAGAAGTCCTGACACTACCAAAAATTAGAACCAAACACCAAAACCAGCCAATCAAAACCAGACCATTGAACTTGGAGAAAATTCCTCTAGATAAACTCCATAAGCTAACCCAAGAGGAACAGCAACTGCAACCTCTTTTTTCTGAAAAACCACCAATGGATCTCACACACTTTTGGATGACCCCCGTATACATATTGGTGACTATATGTCTACTATTTGGATACTACCAGTACCAGAAATCAAAGACTAACCAAACTACAGAGCCACATACCTCCCAGGAAGAGCCACAATCAGTTTTGTTCGTCCCTTACAAAACTTCTTCGGGGGATGGAGAAGTTAAACTCGTAAATTCTTAATTATTAAATATATAAAATACTAATCCTCTTAATTCTTTATTTAGGCTAGTCGACAATATTTAGCTTATTTAATAGTTTTCAATTAATATTTTATCAGCATATTATATTTCTATATAAACGACGTTGTAATACAATACCTAGTTAGTTCGTACTTGTAATTAAAACAGGGTTTTTCATAATTAAATAAAGTCTTTTTAAAAAGTAACTTTTAGTGAACCAACCCTTAATTGGTGTCACGATTTTATCATGTCAGTTTTTCTCGTAAAATTAGTAATCGGCAAAACTGTTTCGTTACAAAGAGGAATTTATCCGTTAAAAAAAATCTCTTGTGTTTTTACTGTTGATAAATTAACTCCAATGTTAAAATGTCATATACCTGGAAATGTTATTTTCACTTTGATATCGATAAAAAAGGTGCATCTTTTTTTTCGATGGTTACCTTCTGATTTACTGTACCCTTGATTCAGCCTAGAGTGACTTCGTTGTTGCTACAGGCTTTGACACTCCAGTAATAGGCTCCACCTTCGGTGTCGCGTTTTTAATAGTTGACAGTTTTTCTCGTATAATTGCTAGGCAACAGTTTCTCATTGAACAATCCAAATTTACCCGATAAAATACAAACGCTAGTGAGTCGACAATGCTGAGTCGGCAATGTGGTTACCTTCCGATTTACTGTACCCTTGATTCAGCCTAGAGTGACTTCGTTGTTGCTACAGGCTTTGATCAGGGACAGGTGACACTCCAGTAATAGGCCTGATGTGATACGTGGTCTGTTCTGGGCTAGTAGTGCTTGTCTACTATCCGTGAGGATGTGAATTTTATAACCTGTGGTGTTTCTCTTGGTAATCTCATTTGCGGCAATGTAGACAGCAGTGAGCTCTGTTCGAGCAACGCTGACATAACAGCCCATTTAATGTCTAGATTCAGAGATCTGAAGTAAATTTCACATCCTGAGCCCATATTGGTTCCAGAGCCATTCGTGAAGATGCGGATTGCTCCTTTTTCTAATGTGTCTTATGTGTTAGGTTAAATGATTACCTTGTAGGGCCTAGGGGAAACTTATTGTGGTGAGATTGTGTCCGCATTCGCCTGCAGCGATAGAGCCTCATTGAGTGCCTTAATCCACAGGTTACGTCTTAATCTACCAGATCTTACGTTAGGCTGTATACCGGTGAAGCGTTGGCGTGTCATGGTCATCAAAAAAACCTTCTTGATGTGTATGTCAAGGGCAGTGAGACCAAGGATCTTCCATCGCTCTGGTTGATGTGGCTCTCATCCCTCCTGTTGTATTGAGGTATGCTGTACTCTGGATTTGGTCCAGTTCACGGACAACTGTCAATTGGTTTGCTTCAACTGCCCAGGCAATCGCGCCGTACGTTAGCATAGGTCTGATGATAGCAGTGTAGATCCATGCAGTAGCCCTAGGTGACATTCCCCAGATACGCCCGATGGTCCTGCGACACTGTTCATAGGAAATGTGTGCTTTTTTCACTGTGTTTTCTAGATGAGAGTTCCATGTTAAGCTACTATCAAACCTGGCACCTGGATATTTCACCTCTGATGAAAGCTTAAGTTCGGTATTCAGGAGCTTTGGGAATTGATGTTTTGCAAGCCTCCTTTTTTTCATGAGAAGAACCATTTCTGTCTTCTTTGGATTTTTTCATAGTGAATGGTTCTTGTACCTGTTATGTATTTGTCAGGGGACCAAATATGTCAGCCAGAGAGCTAGCGGTAGGAATCGTTAGATTTGTCAAATGTATTTTAAAAATATGAATTACAATTCAATTCAGAACCCACGGTGTTTCATTTAGTACGTAGAAACATAATATTTTGGCGACGAAGATCGGATACGAGTTGAAATTGAAGTCGTTTCTCAATACAGAAAAACCAAATCAAGTAATACCTAATACGTTGGAACAATGTCGATGATTGGTAATATAGAGCCATTTAATGGCGTGGCTGAAGAATTCGAAACATATCTTGAGCGAATGGAGCATTTATTTGCAGTAAATAGAGTGGAAGACGAGCTCAAAGTGTCAATGTTCATAACCTTAGCGGGTACAGGAGTATATCAGATACTGAAAAACTTGGCTGCACCAAGAAAGCCAGGAGAATTGACATATAAAGATACAGTGGACCTGTTGAAGTCGCATTATGCTCCTCCAGTGTCAGAAATCTATGAAAGATTTGTTTTCAACAGATGTAATCAAAAACCTGATCAGAGTGTTTCAGAATATATGGTGGAATTACGTAAGCTAGCGAGTTCATGCAACTTTAAAACATTTCTTGACGAAGCATTGAGAGACAGGTTCGTATGTGGATTGAGATCTGAAAATATTCAGAGAAAATTGTTGGCAGATTTCCAGTTGACATTTCAGAGTGCTTGTAAAACAGCGCAAGCATCAGAAGTTGCGGAAAAGCAAGTGAAAGGTTTATCAGATGACAGTAGTCAGGTAAATTACCTAAAAACACAAAACTACAAAGTACAAGGCAAGTCAAATGCAAGAAGTAGTTCGCATGGTGACAATAATCGATACAATGATAGTAGTTGTGGAAAATGTGGCAGAGTTCATAGCAAAGATAAATGCCCGGCAAAAAGGTGGAAGTGTTTCACTTGTCAAATGTTTGGTCATGTCCGAAATTTGTGTCCATCGAAGCCAAAGGTAGGTGCAGTCCAGGAAACAGAGGATTATGATACCACAGTAAATGTTGTGCACTATGATGAGAATGTGAACAATGATTTATACAACCTCAATCGGGTATGTATCGGTAATAGTAGTAGTACTCCACATTACATCACGTTGAAAGTTAACAACCAACCAACTAAATTTGAAGTTGACACAGGGGCATGCAAGACAGTTGTTTCCAAGAAAAAGTTTATGGAAATTTTGAATTTACCATTGAAGCAAGTATATTTCAGACTGAATACAGTGTCAGGTCAAACAATAAAAGCATTAGGCGAGTGTGTAGTCACTATAGATAATAATAATAAGAAAAATCAATTGGTAATTACTGTAATTGAGTCTGAAAAAGATTTTGTTCCTCTGTTAGGTAGAAATTGGCTTAATGTTTTATTTCCAGATTGGCAAAACAACTTTTCAATAAAATCTTTGAGTATTTCAGAAAAATCAAAGTTAGTGGATGGGTTGAGAAAAAAATACAAACATGTTTTTGATAAAAATTTGTGTAATCCGATCCAAGACTTTGAGGTTAAATTTAACATAAAAAATAATGTTGTACCAATAGTGAAAAAATCATATAACATGCCATATGCATTAAAACCTGAAGTAGAAAATAAGTTAAAGCAGATGGTGAAAGTAGGGATTTTAAAATCAGTAAAGTTCAGTGAATGGGCCTCACCCATCGTAGTTGTTCCAAAAAAAGATGGTGATGTGCGTATTTGTACAGATTTTCGAGTTACTGTTAATAAAGTAATAAATGTAGATATCAGTATCCATTGCCAAAGCCAGAAGATATTTTTGCAAGTTTGGCAGGTGGTAAAGTATTTACGGTATTAGATCTATCCGGTGCTTATCAACAGTTAAAAGTACACCCAGATTTTCAAAAATACTTAACCATCAATACACATGTCGGAATGTATCAATTTACCAGATTAACTTATGGAATATCATGTGCGCCAGCTATTTTTCAATCTGTGATGGATCAGATTTTGTGTGGTCTCCAAAACGTAAACTGTTATCTGGATGATATACTTATTGCAGGAAAAACGTTGCAGGATGCACAGGAGAATGTTAATCTGGTATTGAAAAGATTAAATTCATATAATGTAAAAGTTAATAGTGAGAAATGTAAATTTTTTGAGTCACAAGTGGAGTATTTGGGTCATAGAATTGACAGTGAGGGTGTTCACCCAACCCAGGAAAAGCTACGAGCAATAAATGATGCACCAGAACCGACAAATATAACCCAGTTGAGGGCTTATTTAGGATTAATCAATTATTATTGTAGATTTTTACCAATGTTGTCTTCTAAATTGCGTTCATTGTATAATCTTTTAGAAAAAGATAAGGATTTTGATTTCGACGAGTCATGTAGAAAAGCTTTTATTTCAAGTAAAGAGTTGATAGCAAATAAACAGGTTCTGGCTCACTACGACCCCCGAAAGACCATAATTATATCATGCGATAGTAGTTCTTATGGGGTGGGTGGTGTATTAAGTCATAGAGAAAATGGTGTTGAAAGGCCAGTGTGTTTCGCATCTAGCTCTTTGTCAAAAGCTGAGAGAAATTATTCGCAATTAGAGAGAGAAGCCTTAGCTATAATTTTTAGTGTGAAGAAATTCCATAATAGTTATTTATGTAATAAGGATCATAAAGACGATCATTATGGTACAAGTCGTGAATGTTATCGGGCGAGGCGTAGCCGAGTCCGATAACACGGCGTGTGCCATAATGATTGTTTATGATTCGTATTACATACAAAATTTTATCTGATGGCATTTATATCAATACATCTTCGAAAAATTAAAAACTGCATTTTCGACATGTCACAATGACAAAAAAAAACTGTAGAATCCATTGGAATTAATATTACAAATTGTAGTAATTGTTCTTTTACCATTTATAATAAATGGTTTTGTACATAGTTATGCATTTTGAATAAACTTTTTTGATCAAACCATTACATGTTTTCCTTATAGAATTTCATTATGGTACTTAGTCCCATAATGAATTCATTATGGTACTTAGTCCCATAATGAGCTTCCTTATGTCATCAAAATTGAGTGACATAACGTTGTCATTATGACATGCCATAAGATAAATACATTTTTGGTAGACCATTTATTTTAGTATCAGATCATGAACCGTTAAAGATGATTTTTAATCCTGATAAAAATATTTCAGTTATGTCTGCATCTAGAATAATCCGTTGGAGTGTTATATTGTCAGCTTATAACTATCAGATTGAATATAGAAAGGGATCACAGTTGTTTGAAGCAGATATGTTATCAAGGTTGCCATTAAGTGATTCGACTGATATAGATAGCTCAATAAATGCTTTCAATTGTACTGATGAACTTCCTATCTGCTATGAGGATATTGCTAAGGTATCAAGTAAAGACCCTGTATTAATGAAAGTAATAAATTTTGTAAAAACTGGGTGGCCTGATAAAGTAGATTCAAGTTTAAAGCCGTATTTTTCAAAACGTAACGAATTATCTATAGAAGAAAACTGTTTAATGAAAGGCATAAAAGTTGTTGTGCCAGAAGCCTTGCAAAAATATATTCTGGATCTTTTACATGAAGATCACATAGGAATAGTGAGATCAAAAATGTTAGCTAGGTCTGTAGTATGGTGGCCGAATTTACAGCAAGATATTGAGTTGTTAGTCAATAGTTGCCATATTTGTCAGTTAAAACAAAGAAATCATGAAAAATACCTAATATCTTGGCCAAAAACTGAAAATGTGTTTTCACGGGTACATATAGACTTTTTCAAGAAACATGATGCATATTTTTTATTGATTGTTGACAGTAAATCTAGATGGCCTGATCTTCATGTTATGACTAAAGGTACAAATGCTACACAAACAATAGAAAAATTAAAATTAACTTTTTCTGTAATGGGGTTGCCAGATACGATAGTGAGTGATAATGGACCTCCTCTCAACTCAGTTGAGTTTGATAGGTTTTGTAAAGTAAATGGTATTAATTTTCTCATGGCGCCACCCTATCACCCACAGTCGAATGGTAGCGCTGAGCGTCATGTTGATACTGTAAAAACAACATTTGATAAATATTTGTTGCAAAAATCCACCTTAACTATTGAACAAATGGTGGTATATTTTCAATTTAGTTATAGAACTACTCCTACTAGCTCTGGTTTGAGTCCCAATGAAATGATTTTCAAAATTAAACCAAAAACTAAATTGGATTTGTTGATACCAAGGAAAGGAGGAAATATATATTCGAAAAGTTCTTTCAATTTTGTTAAAGCTCCTATATTTTCAGTGGGAGAAAAAGTGCTAGTAGGAAAACTAGGTCCTTATTGTTATGATAAGTGGAAACCTGGTGAAATTGTAAAATGTGTAAGTGGTGTGACATATCTGGTGAAAGTTGATGATAAAATTATGTATAAGCATGTTAATAGTATCAGAAAATTTTTAAGCTTAGAACAGCCTAGTGTGATTACTGAGTCACAAAATGTTCAATCAAGTTCAGCTAGTGTTTTACCACATATGTCTCCATCATCAGTCGAAATTAATTCACCAACAATTAATAATCCCGTCATTGTTCAAGAAAATATCACAGAAGTGTTGAATAATCCAGGTAATATACCTAAAAATAATATGTTCGTTTCAAGTTCGATTCAAGTTCAAGTGCCTGAAGTTCCTGTTTTACGACGTAGTGCTAGAGTTCGTCAAGCACCACAAAAACTGAATCTTTAGTGCTAAGAGTATTTATTCTCGTTGATGAAAGAGAGAAAGTGTTATGTATTTGTCAGGGGACCAAATATGTCAGCCAGACAGCTAGCGGTAGGAATCGTTAGATTTGTCAAATGTATTTTAAAAAATTTTTTAAAATACATTTGACAAATCTAACGATTCCTACCGCTTCCGATTCATATTTAATATGAATTACAATTCAATTCAGAACCCACGGTGTTTCATTTAGTACGTAGAAACATAATAGTACCATTTTTCTATAATATTGAGTATAATATTGAGTGCCTCTCGCATGAGAGCACAAAGTAAGTATCTCCTCAAATCTTTCTGCTTATTTTCCAGCGATCTTTCGATGCGGCCCGCAACAAGGTAAGAAGCCGAATCGGTTGATCTCCCTAGAGTGTTTGCATGTGTTTGGGTGCAATGGGTTGTGTGTTATCACTGCATCTCGTATATATCGTTCGCTTAGCCTTTCCAAGGTCTTCATTGGAAACGATGTGAGGCTGATGGGTCAATATGCTTTTTGGGGTGGAAAAGTACAATCTTCCTGTTTTTGGTATGATCACAGCTTTGACTCCTCTCCAACCTTTTGGAATATACCTCAGTGCCAATGAGGATCTGAGGATTCCTACCAGGTGCGGCGTCGAAGCATCCAAGGCCCCACTGAAGTGGAGCTGTATAAATGCCGTCTATTCTTGGTGATTTGAAGCGGGAGGAGCAAGAAATGGCACACCTCAATCTATCTACGTTGACGATCTGTCGCGCTATCCGCCAGTCATCATCCGTCGGGTTGTGATATTCCTCTTCCTTCCATATTACCGTGTCAGCAGTTTTGTGTCTTCGGATCTTCAGATAAGACAATTTATTCCAAAATGTCCATCGTGAACATTGTTTTCTCAATGGATCAGGAATTAGCAAACCATCAAAATAACAGCCAATAATGGCCAATTCTTTCATATATTTATAATATTTTTAATCGTAGTTTTTTATTTTGTTTTATCTGACCAGCCTTCGATAATCTATTCCTTGATTTGTTGACACTAAGTCATTATCTTGCCAAGACTGTGTTTTTTAGACAACAAACATTGTGAAATTTCGAATGATATTGCCTTCGTGTAAAATTTGCTATCACTGTATACAATGTCATCATCAAAAGAGTCTTCTAAGATGGGAAATCTGGATAGGGCAACTGACATGTAAAATGTGTTTCCAAGGACAAACGTAATTGTATAACTCATTTTGAGAATTTTTACAGTTACAGCTGATGCTTTTTTTTTGGTTATCATGAATGATTTTGAACAATGATAAACTGTTCACAACTGTTCTTCTTCATTAAGTTGTTCCAAAACTGCACTTAGTCCAAATTCACTAGAATCTGTAGAAGTACAATTTTCTCGGGATGTTAAATATTTCAACAAAATATGATAAGAAACAATTTTATATCACATTTTTTTAAATCCTAACCTAACCTAAATTATTATCCGTTTTGTTTCAAGGTACTCCATATTTGATGATGTGCTTTTAGGATCGAATATATCAACTTTATCTAAGCATATATGATATATCCAAGATATTTCGTTTCAGTTTCAATAAAGGAGCTCTCCTGGGAATGGCACAAATGTAAGGTAAAGATGTTTAGGTTATAGATATGCACATTATTTTGAATTACTTCAATATTAGCGAGGAGGGGAAAGTGTAGTAGTAGTATGGAGTACAAGTGATGAGAAAAAGGAAAAAAATATAACAAGCGCGGAATCGAGTGAAGTTGAGATTGAAGTGAGTTAAGACTTGATACCAATAAATAAAGTGATTAGAAAAAGGAAAAAATATGACAAGCGCGGAATCGAGTGAAGTTGAGATTAAAGTGAGTTGAGACTTGATACCAATAATAGTATTTTTTCTACTCCTGTTTTATAATATACTCATTAAAAGACCAAAATCTGTATCATAATGAATTTCAATAAGCCAATAGGAATGCGACATTCGCACAATATTTAGTATATAGCCATGGATACCTGATTGAAATTTCTGAAATTAATTATATTAGGTCTGTTCCCTGCAATAAAAGTGTAGCACTGAGCTATACGATTTTATTTATTTTAATTATGTTTTAATGCTTCTTGCAGTTTACAAATGCAATATACGTATTTTTTCACAGATAGACCTGAATTCTTTAAAATTATATAGCTCAGTGCTACACTTTTATTGCAGGCGAACAGACATATTAAGTGACACTTAATTTGATAGCTGTCAAATAATTTTGAATTTCGTCCAAGGAAAGTAAACTTTCGGAGGACATAGAAAATAAAATGACGGACATAAAAAGCAAAATGACTTCCATGAAAACTGATATTTCAACTATGGAAGAAAAGAGGAAGAGAATGGAACAAGAAATGAAACAAAAAATCAAAGACATCGAAAAGAAGAGTAAGAAGACTAGTAATAACTCGGATATTACAACTAGGCAAGCCCCGAACAACGGCGAACTGGCAGAGAAAGTTGAGTTGAAGCCAAAAATAGAAAACGATATCAACAGTCGAGTGAAACTGCCAACTTTCGATGGTAAAACGTCATGGCCGAACTATCTCAAGCAATTCGAGGCGGCATCAAAGGCGAACAACTGGAGTGAGAAGGAAAAAGCGTTGAATTTAACTCTTGCCCTGAGAGGAGACGCCATGGATATCCTTCAGACTATTCCAGTAGAAGAGACTGAAGATTTTGAGCAGCTCAAAAAGCGACTAAACATGAGATATGGCCTGGAACACGTGGACCTTCTGTACCAGTCGCAGCTGAAAAACCGCAAACAAAAACGCGACGAAACTCTGCAAGAATTCGAAGCGAATATTGCGAGGTTGGTGCGGTTTGCCTATCCATCGGCACCGGAGAATGTCATGGAATGTTTAGGAGTACAGGCATTCATCGACGGAGTTCGTGACAACGAAATGCAGAGAACTCTATGCTTGGCTCGGCATAAGACACTGGTCGACGTACTCTCTGCAGCCTTGGAGTACGGAGCTGCTACACAGGCTTCCGGAGTATACGGTGAGGTGAGGGCTGTAGCAGACGAAGAAGTAGAGAACAAGCTCGATCAGATTGTCAACATGATGAGAAGCATCTCAAATGGAAAACCGAAAGCTGTGAGATGCTGGAATTGTGGAGAAATGGGACATGTGCGCAGTTCATGCAAGCGACCAAGAACTGCTACAAACAAAGACGACCAGCAGGAATACTAGGGAGGGTCGGCCATCAGAGGGCAGCTTCGACCCGAAGACCTTCCAAAGACCCTCTCATCCTAATAGCCTCTCTGAAATGTCGCGATGATAGTGTATACGTGGATGGTGAAATTAATGGAAGGAAGTATACACTATTGGTGGACACTGGAGCAACGAGGACTATTATTCGCCCCAAGACTGTCAACACCCGAAAACGACTATTACCGACCAGACTGCGACTCATGGCTGCTACAGGTGGAAGCGCCAACGTCCATGGAGAACTACCGGTGCAATTGGGAATTGGCACAGAGAAGTTCACCCACACTGTCGTTGTCGCTGATATCGAAGAGGTCATAATACTCGGAATGGACGTTATGAACCTACATGGCTTCCAGCTAGATTTCAAGAACCGAGTGATTAGAGTAGGTTCTGAGGAAGTATTCCTTCACCCACAAGAGGATGAGACTGTTCAGGTAGCCGTACAGGAGTATACGGTTGTACCCGCAAGGAGTGAATTTTGCACTGGGGACAAGGAACCGTCGAAGAAGGAACACCGGTCATGATGGAACCATGGAATCACGATAAAGAGGTTGGTCGAGGAATCCTGGTTGGAAAAGGGTTAATCATGGCTGCCGAAGAAATACCTGTATGCATTATAAATGTTAATGACCATCCCGTAACTATAAAAAAAGAGACCAAAATTGGAACCTGCGTACCAGTGGCGTCAGTAATTAATCAAACTACAACCTCTAACGGTGCCAATAATAGATTTGAACAAATGATAGCAGTGGCTGGACAATCCCTTAGCCGACAAGAGAAGAAAAAAATCAGAGAACTCCTGCTACAATATCGATCTCTTTTTGTACCAAAAGGAGGGAAGACAGGAAGAACATCTGCTGTCAAACACAAAATTGACACCAGCGATGCTAAACCGATAAGACAATCGGCTCGACGGCTACCACAGGCCAAAAGAGAGGAAGCGAAGAGAATTGCTCGCGAGATGGAAGAGGACAAGGTAATAAAACCTTCTACCAGCCCTTGGGTCTCTCCGGTAGTTCTGGTGAAGAAGAGGGATGGAGCCACGAGGTTCTGCGTGGACTTCCGGCAGTTGAACAATGTTACTAAGAAAGATAGCTGTCCGCTGCCAAGAATCGACGACACTCTGGATACGCTGGCCGGTAGCAAATTGTTTTCTACCTTGGACTTGAAGTCTGGATATTGGCAGGTAGAAATGGATCCAGCCGATAAAGAAAAGGACAGCGTTCACCACCGGATCTGGACTATGGCATTTCACCGTTATGCCATTTGGGCTGTGTAATGCCCCCGCAACGTTCGAAAGACTGATGGAAAACGTATTGCTAGGGTTGTCCTGGAAGACCTGCTTAGTGTACCTTTATGACATCATAGTCTTGGGAAGGACGTTCGAAGAACATCGAAAGAATTTGGAAGATGTCTTCAAAAGGTTGCAAGCTGCCCAACTGATGCTCAACCCCAAGAAATGTCAACTATTCCAAAACAAAGTCAATTACCTAGGCCATGTAGTCAGCAAGGATGGTGTAGCTGTAGACGAATAAAAAGCTGCTACCGTACGAAAGTGGCCAAGACCCACCGACAAGCACCAAGCTAGAAGCTTCCTTGGTCTCTGTACATACTACAGGCGATTTATAAAGAAATTTGCAGGTATTGCTAAGCCCTTGACACGACTTATTGAGGAAGCAAGGGAGTTTCGCTGGGACGAAGATTGCCAAACTTCGTTCGAAACATTGAAGAAGCAATTGACTACTGCACCCATACTTGGCTATCCACTACCAGAGGGAGAATTCATATTAGATACTGATGCTAGCAATGTTGGAATTGGAGGAGTGCTATTACAGGTTCAAGGAGGACAAGAGAAAGTTCTGGGATATTTTAGCAAAGTCCTTTCCAAACCAGAACAAAACTACTGCGTCACAAGAAGAGATCTCCTGGCAGTATTGAAGTCCGTGGAGCACTTCTATCAGTATCTGTATGGGAAGGAATTTGTAATCAGAACCGATCATGCAGCACTTGAGTGGCTTATGCAATTCAAGAACCCTGAAGGTCAAATCGCTAGATGGATAGAGCGGCTCCAAGAAAATAATTTCACTATTGAGCATAGAGCCGGAATAAGCTACAGAAATGCAGACACCCTGTCAAGAAGACCATGTCCTGCAGAATGCTCCCACTGCAGTGAAACAGAAGCTAAGGAAGCTGCGATTCGAAGAACCAGGGTGACCAGCGACGAATGGACACCAGAAAAGCTGGAAGAGGAACAAGAGATCGATCCCGATTTGAAGAAAATCCGACATTGGAAAGAGGAAAACTGTCGACCTACTTGGCAGGAGATTTCAAGATACTCGCCAACGATGGAATCGTATTGGGCCCAGTGGGACGGTTTGCTACAGCGAGTAATCGAGAACGATGATGGTTCCGAAGGTAGAAGACAGTTGGTGATTCCAAGATCAAGGGTAGTAGCAGTACAGCAGAAATTACACGACAGTCCATCAGGAGGACATCTAGGTGTGGAGAAGACCCTCCAGAGGGTGCGAGAACGCATGCACAGTTCCGAAGATGTGAAAGACTGGTGTAAGAAACGCACTACCTGTGCCACGGCCAATGGACCGCACGGGAGAAGAAAGGCTCCTATGAAGCAGTACAATGTTGGAAGCCCTTTTGAACGCATTGCCCTGGATATTGCCGGACCGTTTCCACCGACAGCAGATGGCAGCAGGTACATTTTGGTAGTGATGGACTATTTCACAAAATGGGTGGAAGCGTATGCCATTCCAAACCAAGAAGCCGCAACTGTTGCCGACGTGCTTGTGAAGGAGTTCATTTGCCGATATGGAGTGCCCCTGGAAATACACAGCGACCAGGGCAGAAACTTCGAAAGCCAGCTGTTCCAGGAAGTTTGTGATAAGCTTGGCATGAAGAGAACGAGAACTACGGCTTTACATCCACAGTCGGACGAAATGGTAGAGCGAATGAACAGAACTCTTGGCAAATACTTGTCCAAAGTAGTATCTAACCATCAGCGAGATTGGGACGTTGGGAAGTTCTGTTCGGACGCGAAATGAGATTACCCTGCGACCTTGAATTTGGATGCCGACCCGGAGAAGACATCGCTGGTGAAGATTACGTAACCCAGCTGAGAAAACGAATGGACGACATACACGAGTTGGTTCGATCGAATCTCCAGATCGCTAGCGATAGGATGAAGAAAAGGTACGATACGCAAGCTACAGCTTAGAAGGAGGTTTTCACGAAGGAGACAAAGTCTGGCTGCATAACCCAAGAAGACAAAAGGGTTTTTCTCCAAAGTTGCAGAAAGCTTGGGACGGTCCGTACCTTGTAAATAAAAGAATCAACGACGTCATTTATCGCATCACCAAGATCCCAAACGGAAAGCCAAAGGTGATACACCGTAATCGATTAGCGCCATTCGAGGGTGACCACAATGAGGAAATAAAAAAGCTCCAAGAAGTAGCCGATACTGCTTTTGTAGAGTTCATGGGTGCTTGTGGTGGTACCGGAAAAGCAAGATACGGCGTCACCACGGAGAAACGACAAGATCTGTTCACCGTACCGGAGGAATAGTCACTGGCAATAAACATCCCTGCCAGCATAACCGATGCGCGTGGACTGCCATCTCTGTTTATGAAGAAGAGTGGCGCACGACGTTTAGAAAACCAGTTACCAGTACCAGGTAAAGCTTTGAAGGTACAAGATGGCTCCCGTTACAATTTCCACCTAGTGACGAGAAACACCTCCGACGAAATACCAACGTACAAGAATGTCTGGAAAGCTTTACTAAGCTTGAGGGAGCATGTGCTTGAATTGAACGTGCATAGGCTAGCCATGCCCAAGATTGAATGTAGGCATTTAGATTGGCGGATAATCCGTAACATGGTAGAAGTAATCTTCCGAGACACCGAAGTGCAGGTACTTGTCTGTGGCTATGCACAGGAGGCACAGTCAATGGAGAAGACGGTCATATGTTAGTTCCATGCAACTGGAAAATGTAACAAGGGAACCAGTTGCCGATACAGTCATGTCGTTTCAGTTTCCTAGTTAGTTCCAGGAGGAGCTGTCTCTTAAGGAGGGGGCAATGTTACGCGAGTGCCCCAGCGAAATTCCTGTATGAGACGACTATGACTGTAAGTAATCGAGAATGATCGAAACTGCCATCCCCTCCCTCCGCTACTAGCCGACGAGAACATTCCAGAAACTACGAGCACATTCCATAGACTACCTAGCGCCGGCGACAGAACACCGAGAGTTTTCTAGTAATCTACCTCGCCATATAAATACTGAGGATCGCTGCACGGAATCAGTCATCAGATAGTTGAGACATAGTCACATAGATGGACAGCTGGTGCTTATAATTAAGGAAAGCGATCGATAAAGTGTTTATTCAGTGACGTTCATATAAATTAGTGTAGTTAGTTAGTTTAGTGTATAATATAAATTAGTAAATTAAGGACAGTACATATAAATTTGTAAATATAAATTAAGTAGTTGTAAATATGAATTAAGTAGTTGTAAATATAAATTAAAATAAACATTACAATATATATAATAACTGATAATGTGAAATGGTTGAATTCGTGATGACATTAGTTTACCTTGCGTTGTCATGGAAATATTAAAAGAATCAAATTAAATACCATTTCCTCCAATTTGAAAAATCGAAATATTAATATTTCAAACAATATCACCTGCACTTTCCATTTTCATTTATAAAATTGGAATTGTTAAATATTGTTCAAATAAATGTTTTGACGTTACAAAGTACCTTCTCCTGTCAGATCAATAATAAAATAGTTGTCATTTAGACGTTTATATCATTAGACATTACACTGCGTGTCTCGAAATGTTGATGTTGACATGGTAAATTTAAAAAACGCGCGTGTTTTAAAGTTCGTTTTCAACACGCTGGGGCGTACTTTAAATAGGTAAAAGGGTTCACCAATAGAAAAAAGGTGTTTTTAATTTCAATAGAAAAAAGGTGTTTTTGATTTCAATTGCGAAATTAATTGGTATTTGATTATTCGACGGGTTTATATTGAGTTCACATTTTTTTTTCACAAGTCATTAATATACAATTAAGATTTATATGAATTGGTGCATTTTAATTATATTCAGGATCTTTTGTTTCTACACTGTGTGTCGTAACTAGTGGTACCTTTTATATTTTTTTTTTTGAGTTTGCCGGTTTACTTTAGATTCAAGGGATAATCAGATCTGGAAGTGGCCTAGCCATAATTTATTTGATTACCCGGCAGATTTTAATCGTTGTTTTCCAGTTCCGTGGTACCTTTCTGATATAATTTTTTTTCAACAATAGTTTGCCGGTTCACTTCAGATTCAAGGGCTAATCAGATCTGGAAGTGGCCTAGCCATAATTTATTTGATTACCCGGCAGATTTAATCGTTTTTTCCCCGTTTTTTCTACTTGCTCCTGTAAAATTATTCATAAAAGACCACAAGGTAGTGATAAACAAAGTTCCTGATTCCTCCGCTATTTACTGTAACTTATTTTAATTTAAAAATCGATATTCAATTGAGTCGTGTTAAAAATTCGATAAAGAATTGGTTGAAATAATTCAACAAGACCCCTGGAATTTTCCGTAACCTCCATCTGAGGCTATCTGGAGTTCTTGACGCTAATGGTCAAGGGGCCGTGGAGCAAACCACGTTAAAAATGTGGCGCCCGAGTATTCCGTCGAAAGATTTTCAGTCAAGGGTGTCCATAGTGACGTGTTAGTGTGGTAGAAGACCACGTATAGGAAGGAAATACGTTACAATTTTATTGATGGAAACTTAAATGCTGAGCCTTATCTACAAATACGCAGAAAAGCTATTGATCATGAAATAGCACGATTACTGAGAAATAATGATACTGTGTCAAAAGCTTTAATGTTTCAAAAAGCTGGGGCATCTGCACATTACGCTCTCGATGTACGATAGTTTTTGAACGAATAATTTCCTACTCGATGGATAAGTAAACGAGACCAATATTGGAATGACTGATTCAAACCATGCAGTAATTGTTTGGAAGTCAATACACTCCAAATTCCGCGCCATATCCGAGAACCACTAAGCCAGCATCTATGGATGACTTACGTCATCGAATTATTCAATAGTGTCAACAAATAACCCTAGAATTGTTACCTACTCCAAATTCAAATTCATTTATCAATACCAGGGACAATCTTACAGAAAACATAGTTATATATTCACAAAATTGTGTGGTACATGCCAAGTACATAGTGTGAACAGAAAAATAAAAATATTACAAACATAAAATACAGTTCAATCAACAAGACAATACAAAGAAGTAGGTATTTAACATGATTTGTAGTGTTTGCTGATATTGGCGTCATTTATGTCATCCAAGCAATATTGCTCTATTAAAACTAGAATTTGCCTAATTCTCCTTTCTAATGTTAGTGTGTTTTTAATACTTTTGAATTTTATTAGTAACATGTTATTAAATTTTATACAATTATAAAATCATCCCTTTTCCGGAAGAGCAGTTATTCTGTTATTCTTAAAAACAAATAACATTCATTCAAAGTCATAAGCAGCAAACAGCGTTAACAACTTCAAACGTTTGAAGTGTCCTCTACATGTTTCTCTGAATTTCAAATTACATTCGTACTGCTCTTTTTTGGATAACGAAGACTTCATTACTATGTGAATCACCCCAAAATATAATTCCGTAAGACATCAAGGAATTGTATATACCATAGTGCTTGTGGGAACCAATGATAGTGACTTTGAGCACCTTAAGAAATAATTTAGAATTGTTTTGCTAATTGGTTAGGAATTGAAATGTAACTAGTAGTAAGTAAGAATTATCCGTAACACCCCACTGATTGACTTTCACTCTTTTTTATTGTGAAGGAGATTCCAACAACGCAATAGTGTACAAAGTTTTCTATTTCTATAACTGGGTATGGTGACGATAAGGGGGAGGTGGTTGATGTTATAAGGTTCGCGCATAAGCAAAAAGAAGCGCTCCTCTTCCATTTTCCATAAAGGTGAAAATGTTCTGTATCACTCATTATTATAAGATAAGCGGCAACGCCTAGCATGGCGCCTAAATATGCCATATTTGTTACAGAATAAGGTGAATGGTTATCAAAAGTAATTACAAAAGCTTGAAGGCATATCAAATTCGGGAGAACAATAGGCAAATCTGTCATAACTCTGTATGAAATCAGATTATTATAGATTTTAATATAAATTTACGAAGAATCGAGATTGAGACGGAGTGCTAGTAACTATTACTTATTTTCAAACGGTGAAATATTTTAAGAATCCTTTCAACCACGCTCCAAAAATTTGATAGTATGTTCTGACAGAACCGAGTTCAGACAGCAATTTTTGAAAAGTGCCAAATTCTTGCGTTCAATTAGCTTGATTTTCTTAGAATCTGATAAGCAGATGCAATTTTACCATCAACTTTCCAACAAATTGAGCCTGCAGAGTTCACCGGTGACAAAAATGCATTCCAAAGCTATAGAGATGCTTGAACACCAAGATAATTCTTTTAGAAAGGGAGATACTACATGTACCAAAGACCTGGCACATGGAAGTTAAGACCGCTGATATAAAACCACCAGATACGATATTTGTTGAAAATCCGCGCGGAACAAATATATTAATCACGTATTAGGATTGTTAGACTCCAAAAGATTTTCCTGAAGTGAGGCCCGCTACGTCACGTATTCCGGAAACCAATCATTACTGGCTGGGTCTAGGTAATAGTTCAAAATAAAACAGTCACTCTCTAGGACAAAGCCATTAGCTTCACCAAAGGTTTTCAGAAGCTGCTCACTACTATTCCTACTTTTGGTTGACTACTTGTTAAGTGCTCTTGGAGGAAAATGAATAGAGCTGCTAGTGTATGTAAACGTTATCATCATGCCAGGGGCCACGTTATAAAAAGTAGTATATATCACCTATCCTGCAGAATACTCCGGAAAAATTATAATAGTTTTTTTGTGAGAAAAAAAAAATGGGAGGATCTTTCTCCGAACAATTCTAATGTTAGCAAAAGTAGAATTTTTGGAAAGTTGTCCTGTATGAATAATTTATATATTCTCTATTTGATCAATATTCTTGAAAAGTCTTGGATATTCCTTGTCTGGCAATAAGTTTTGTAATCCAAACACAAACATATGAACCTGTTAAGAAACACGCGGTGGTGAACACTAAACTCACAGTATTGTGAAAATGTGAAATGGTGAAAAGCTGTTAGTCGATAATTTCAGAAGGAAATAATTCACAAATCTTTGTTGGCCTTTCAGCTTGAAAATATTGATGGAATGAAAAGGTTCAAGATCAATTGGAGTGAAATTTTAAAATAACTGATCAGGTTCGAATATGATGTTGGAAGCGAATAAAAATTTGGCCCAATGAGATTACTTTGGTTGGACTTGGAAAAAATATGATTCCATATATTATATCGAGTGGAACACATGGAAAATGTAACAGAAAATAGTTGTTTGTGAGCAATTTCATAACTATTAGTTGTTTTAGTTGATACTTCAATAATAATTATAATAATTAACGTCCTTATTATTTCCAATCAATTATTGAATGAATATAAATCAATCAAATACTCAATAATATGGAAATAAGGCCGAAACTCATTTCCATGAATGGAAAGAACTTTACGAAGGAAATGCTCTTCCATTTAACCCTGTTATCCATGAAAAACATGAGGGCGACACATTTTTTTACAAAACAATTAACGAGACATTACGATATTGGAAGTAGAGCTGTAATCAATATCCCCTGGCTAGGAGAAGAGAATTATAATTATTTTTAAGACTACAAAAGCTTACAGATTTTAATTCTTGTGGAATGGGGTTGAACAATCGAAATATTTGATGCGTAGAGAAGCGATGAAATATTTCTGTATCAAACATTGGAGGAGTTGAATTTAAATAATGCACATATATCCGTTCTAAATGAAAATTTTTTGTGGAAGTACGTGGGAGTTTTGGACACAATTAGTTTATAAAATAACCTAGCTGCATGGTGAATTCTTCTTTTTTCAATACCTAACCACTTAGTTTCCTTCAATTCGTGTGTAATTTTTTGACGTATTTTAATGCGGTTAGATTTGGACCACATACTGAAATAGCATAATGTTACGCGAGTGCCCCAGTGGAATTCCCGTATGAGACGACTGTGACTCCTCCGCTTACTAGTCGAGAACCTTCGAGAGAATTACCTACCCCGCGCCCTCCCACGTGTCCAAAAAGTTCTAGTCCATCTAGCGCCTTCGGCAGAACGAGGGATTTGTAGAAATCTACCCCACGCGCGATAGAAATAGACTGCATCGCTGCACACATGATAATAGTCGTCATATAGACATACAGATGGACACTGGAAAGCAATCGCGCATCGATAAAGTGTTTATTGAGTGACTTTCATATAAATATAGTTAGTGTGTTTAGTGAATAATATAAATTATCAAATGGGGACAGTATTACATATGAATCAGTAAATATAAATTAAGTTATTGTGAATATAAATTGAAATAAACGTTAAAATAATTTATATGGAATAAAACTATTAAATAATATAAAATAATTTCAATTTTTCCAGGTGAAAACCGTCGGTTGCCATAAATCAAAAAGCAGTATGCGCGTTAAACAAGCTGGCCAACATGTTTTCCAAATCATAAATCATTTTTTATAATAACACCCAGCATCTTCACTCTATCAATGAACGTTAATGGCTCATTATTAATTTCAATGACATTTAGTGAATACTGTGAATTAGCACGATTGTAATTAGAACCAAATAACATCAAATTAGATTTAGAACAATTGATTATTAGTGAACGTTGAGAAGTCAAGTTAACAAATTTATTCATTACACGGTTAATTAAATCAAAAGCATTAACCGCTTGCTCTGGAGGGAAGGTGTAATAAATTTGGGTATCATCAGCATAGACTTGAATCTTACATTGATTCTAAAATTCAATCAAATGAGTAGTAGGTATAAATTGAAAAAAGTAGTAGCCCCAAGATGGACCACTGCGGCACACCAGATTTTAAATATGAAAATTCAGATTAATCCAATTCGATCTGAATGCACTGCTGACGATTGTCCAAGTAACTTTTGATAAAACTAATAGCATTTTATCAAAATCCTATCTAACGTGAAGCATTGAGCATTAGTAGAAAATTGATAGTATCAAAAGCCCTGATGAAACCAAGTGACAGAAGTATCGTGCATTGATTTTTATCAATCGAAGTCAGTATATCATCAACTACAATAAGTAATTTATAATATGTGTTCTGTATCTGTAGAGTAGGGAGGGTGAGTGTAGGCTCACAGCACTTAGGCCACATATGACCCATTGTACATCCTCCCGAGGAGTTGTCCTCCTAGGTCATCGTCCATCCTGTCCTTCTCAGGAAGGTGAACAGGTCACCAGGAGACATCTCCTTTTATAATATGTGTTATGTGAGGTACCAACAGTTGACAACAAAGTTTAATGAGTTAATGCCCGATTGCACCACCTTGGATTAACAAGTAAGCCAGGCTTAAAAAATTAAACTCGCTGCACCGTCATCAAAGCAAAGCTTATATGCACGAAATTCAAAGCCCAGCTTTTTCCATAGCTTATTTTTTAAGCGGTAGATATGCGATTGCGCGTTAATTGTATTCTGACGTTTTGTGACGTTTCCAATTTGCTTGGACATTTCTAATAGTATAACCTAATTTTCGAGTTGGTTTTGTGTTTACAAACAACAATGACTTCAGAAGAAAATCTTGATGAAGAGCTAGAAATTTTAGATTTCTTTGAAAATGGTATTCCAAGGCACATTTATGCTCGAAATGGCCCGTTTCACAATTTAATTCTTTTAATTCCTTATCAATTTTTCCCATGTTCCTTCCTTTTCCATCCATGTTATCGCATCTGTCTCTTTGCATTCTATAATTCCTTTATATATTTTAACTAAGTTAAGGCAAAGTATTTTCTCTTCTGAAGTAAAATTTGCCGACCGAACTCTTTTTTCACCTTCCATTGCAGAAATTATTTAGATTAATCAAATGTTAACAAAATTAGGAAGTTGTCAGATAAAATACTGGTATTGCCAACCAAAATTATGAGAATCTAGTAAAAAAAATTGACACCCCCATGCCATTCAAGTAAAGACACACGATATTGTACGTAAGCGTGGCTTTACTAAGCGTAACATGGTGCAATGAGAGATTGGAATTATTATTAAGCTGCACTTTGTCAAGCCTTACATTTAAACTAAACTGGTGTAATAGGGCATGAGTATCCAATCTTTCTCATCCCTCAGCAATGGACTTTATTTTAAAAATAGTGTGATATACCAACAAATCATCAATTTCCTAGAATTCCAAAGTGCTGAAGACAATATTGTTAGGTTCATTCATTTTGTAGAAGTTCAATAACTCGTTAGTAGGCAAAATATTTCGAACAAAATTTCGGTTTTTTTTTCAATTTCAGGAATATCATGATATCTTCCCTTAACCATTTTATTTAATTCAAGTGTAGGTACCTACGCCATTGATCACGTGGAGTAGAATGCTGGAATGAAATTATATGCCCTTTTTTTCCTTTTCATAACTTGATTTGTGTAATTTGTGATACTGATGTGCTACCATTTTTGTACGCTTGAATTTTTTTAATAGTATTGTTTGAAATTCTTTCAACCATTTTTTAATATTTCTCGCACTTATTACTTTACCTCCACTTTAATAAGTAAAACTGCGAATAAAAACAATGAACCCGCGTCGCTTAGCAAAAATGAGTTTGTTGTTTATCCTAGTTACATAATACACAGTTTTAAGTCCTATAAAAAAAGTCTCTGTCAAAGCTTTGAAATTCATCGTTATATTATTTGTAAATTTAGCATAGTTTTTATCTCGATTACTGATAATTATGTTTTGGATTGAAACCCACTGGTCCTTCGAAGAAGTATATATTTTTTTTTTTTTTTCTCGCATCAACCATTTTGGTTATTAGCGATGGCTTTAGTAATGTTATCACAACTTATGGAGCAGAGAGGTATTTACAAGATATTTATAAACATTATCCACATCGCAATCCTTTCCTAGCAAGGTATTCATGTTGTTTGGAAAGTTACACTGTTGTCTTTGCAATGTGTATAATGTACATTCTAATAGTATATGTTTCACGTTTAGTTCACTGTTACAAATTATACACATAGGTTTATCAGTTTTATGTATTAAGTATTCATGTGTAAGTTTAGTGTGACCTATTCTTAGTCTGGTTATTACAACCTGTTTTGAACGGTTACTGCACATTCGCAGCCACTGTTTCACACTTTCCTTTATTTGTCTTAATTTTTGGAGTGATCCTTGCCACTCCGATTGCCACCGAGAATTAATTTTCATTTTTATGTAGGATTTCACGTCACTGTAAACCGCACTGTTCACTATATGTACATCTCTGCATACTGTAGCGTCTTTTGCATGTTTGTCAGCATCTTCGTTTCCTTGTATTCCTTGATGAGAGGGCACCCAAAAGAATCTGACATCTAAGTTGTTGTTTTGTAGTAGATGCAATTGAGTCTTGATTTGTAGTTCAAGAGGGTTGTTAGTGTAAATATTTTTCAAGGTACTTAGGGCACTTAAGGAGTCTGTTATTATTACAGTTTTTTGCAGGTTTGACGATTGAATTTCGATTAAAGCTTGCAGGATAGCATATATTTCTCCTGTATACACAGAGCTTACGTCGGGTAATTTATATTTCAAAGGTGGTTTATAGGAAGTGATAACAGCAGCTCCAACTCCATTTGGGGTTTTGGATGCATCAGTATATATTTTATGAAAGTTAAAATAAATGGACAGTTTCGTGTGAAACTTCTGATATATTATGGAGGCTGCAGTTTCTGCCTTGTTAAAGTTGGTTAAACTGGTGTCTATGTTCGGAATTTTAATAAGCCATGGGGATGGGAAATCAACATTTGCTTCTAGTATGGAAGGTATCTGCATGTCTAGTTGTATGATATAATTGGAAACTCTTTGATAGAAGGGGTAGTCGACTCTTTTCCTGAATTCGTAGGTGTTTTGATATCTATTTGCAACTGTGTTATTGTAGTTTGGATGTTCTTGGTTGCCCATTATAGCACTGGCATATGACAGTGTCAGGTATTGCCTTCTTTTATCTAGTGATTGCTCTCCTAGCTCTACTTGTAGGCTTTCGATAGGGGATGTTCTATAAGCTCCAGAAATTATGCGAAATGCTTGGTTTGCTATGACATCCAAACGTTTTAATATGCGTTTTTTAGCGGAAGCGTAGGCGATGGATCCATAATCGATCTTGGATCTAATAAGATGTCTGTAGATTAGGAGTAAAGTTTCTCGATCAGATCCCCACTCTCTGTTTGCGAGGACTTTTAATAGATTCAGTCCATTCTGACATCTAACGACTAGATTCTTAATATGTTCATCCCAATTTAATTGCGAGTCGAAGATCATTCCCAGAAATGTGATTTTTGATACATACCCGAGGGGGCTACCGTTTAGTTCAAGTAGTGGCTTTTGGCCTACTTCTTTTCTGGAGAACATTGTACCTTTGGTTTTCTCTGCAGAGAACTGAAAACCGGAGTCCTTAGACCATTTTTCAAGTATGTTTATGTGTTGTTGTAGAATCGATTTCATTGTTGTTAGATTTTTACTTTTTATGTACATTACCAGATCATCCGCATACAGTCGGATTTTTATTGGTTTCTGTATATTAGTGGTGATCTTATTTATAGCTATAAGGAATAAAGTTGGGCTGATTACTGATCCTTGTGGTGTCCCATGTTGTTGTGTTTTGAGATCGGAGATCGAGCCGTTTATCCTTACTTGGAAACTTCTATTATTTAGAAAATTGTGAATAAAAGCCAGCATGTTTCCGTCTATATTCCATTCTTGCAAGTTTTTTATTATGTTAGGTCTCCATGCCGTATCGAATGCTTTGTTTATGTCAAAAAATACAGCTATACATTTCTGATTGTTTGCTAAAGCCTCATGTATGTCGCTTTCTAAGTCGATGATGTTATCGATTGTGCTTTTGTGTTTTCTAAATCCACTCTGTTCTGGTAATATCAATTTTCTTCGTTCCAACTCCCATACAAGTCTGTTATTGATAATTTTTTCTAGTAATTTGCACATGCTTTAGCTGTTTCTGGGAAGTGTTGCAGAAAGCTAACAGGCACGTTGTCTGGCCCTGGGCTGCAATCATCAAAAGAAGAAAGTGCTCCGTCAAACTCGTTCTTTAGGAGAGGCTTGTTGATGTCCGTGTCTATATTGTTGATGTGACAGTTGCGTAGACTGTTTTCATTATTTTCCAGGAAATTTTTTTCGAAAGCAGCATCGCTAGATTGTTTCTCGTAATTACTGGCTAGTAAATCAGCAATTTGTTTAGGATTGCTGATGATTTGTCCGTTATCTTCTAAGGCAGCAATTTTCTGATATGATTTGTGTCCCGATATTTGCCTAATTTTTTCCAGATAGTGCTAATATTAGTTGAACTATTTATATTTTGTACGTAAGTCTTCCAGCACTCTTTTCTACTTTTTTTTAGCGTATATCTTGTCTTAGCTCTAAGGTTCTTAAAACTTGCTAGATTTTCAGGAGTCTTGTATTTTTTGTAACGATTAAATGCTGCTTTACTTGCTTTTATTGCCTGACGACATTCGTCATTCCACCATGGTACCGGATTGTGGCTTCTGATGGTTTCTGTCATCCCAATACTATCTTTGGCGGCTTGTTCACTTATTTTGGTAAATTCGTCAACTGTTTCGTCGATATCCTCTGTTATTTTGTATTGAGAAAGTAATGTTTCAAAATTTAGGGAAAACTGATTCCAGTTTGCATTGTTAAGACGCCATTTTTGTGAAGGTTTGCTGTTTTCTGCGCCGGTTCTAATGTCAGAGATCATTATTGGAAAGTGATCGCTGTCATAGAGATATGGCATTACCTCCAGTTTAAGAGATGCGTAATAGCGACATCGCATATTGCCAAGTCTATAGCAGATGATGTCCCATTGTATGAGTTGAATCTTGTGCTAGATCCATCATTAAGCAAAGTGAGGTTGTAGTCATTCATAATTTCCTCAATAAGGTTACCTCTATCGTCTTGTTTCTCTGATCCCCACAATAAATTGTGACCGTTGAAGTCTCTTAAAATTATGCGAGGTTGAGGTATTTGTTCAATCAAGTTCACCAAATTATTTTTATTGAGAATAGTATTGGAAGGAATGTAAATATTACAAATATTTATTTTAGATGGATAAAAAACAGTAACCGCAACAGCTTCTAGATCTGAGATTATGTCAATTTCATTTGATTGGATATTATTTTTAACGTATGTGGCAACACCCCCCCAGCTCCTTTCTCCAGTGGGTCTGTTTTTATAGTATATGTTATAGTTTTTCAAGTTATGTACATTACTGTCTTTAAAATGTGTTTCCTGTAAACAAATGGAATTTGGTTTGTACTTAGACAATAGTTTTTTCAACATTTCATAGTGTACGTAATAACCATTCAAATTCCATTTGAGTATGTCCATTTCTAATATGATGATTGTGTCGACGACTCACTTTCAGAGTCAATGGGGCCTTCTGATATGTATCGTTGTAATCGTTTTCTTGTCTTGGTTAAGCGGATTTTTAGGGATTTGTTCGTGATTTGGGGCTACACTTTTTCCAGCATGTTAATGAGAGACTCAAAATCTGAGGTATAATTTCTTATGGTACTGATTAGATCACTGGACCCATGAATATTGGTCATCAAATCTGTCAGTTGATCATAATTTAATATTAGTTCGTCTGCATGTTCCTCAATGTAATTTTTGGCGGGTTCCATCATTTTCATTATTTCGTCAAGCCCAACTTTCTTAGGTTTTTTTTCTTTAGGTGTTTTGAAAGTTGTTTTCTCTTCAGTTGTGTTATCTGATATTGGGGGACTTTCAATTTCGTTGATTTTCCTTTTGTTGGTTTCAGTGTGATCATTATTTATTATGTCTATTTGGTTTGTTTCCAGTTCGGTTGAGTTGTCGATGGATTTAGGTTGGAGTGTAGGAGAGGTAATATTGATTTTCTCTGATGGTGTAGGAGTAGTTACGTTAGCTTGATATTGGGGTGTAAACGTAGGGGTGTTGCTGCCGCTTATATTTGATTGGGAGTGTAGTGGCATGTTAGGAGTATTATTAACTTGACTGGAAGAGGTACAGTTGTATGCAGTGTGACCTGGTTGTTTGCACTTATAACAACCCTGCCCATCCATGTTCAGAAAAATACGATAACTGGTTGTTTCGAATTGTATAAGGAGACTGTCTGGTACTGTAAGGTTATTTGGTGGATCAATATACAGGGTGTCCCACGACGAGTGAAAACTATCTGTATATGGCAAAATACCTATAGTAAAATCATGAAAATTTCTACGTTCGGGTTTTCGGATACGATCTTTTCAACTAAAATATTTTCAAAGATGGCCGACTTCCGGTTCTACCGGAAGTCGACTGTAACTTTGTTATTTTAAATGGAACACCCTGTATATTAATACATTTTTGAAATCTACGTAATATTTTAGTATACTTTTGTCTAAAAACTTTTTTCGAAAAATACACACTTTTTGAGTTATTGATTTTTTTGTAGAAAATTTGACCGTTGAAGACCCTTATAAATTATTTTTTTACGAGGAGACCCTTGAAGATATGAGAATGGTTTCTGTTCGGTTGCCTTAAGCAAGGTCAAACGTAATCGAATCTATGTTGAAAAATTTTTCATTTTATACAGGGTGTGTATAAAAAGTGTTCAAAGTTTAACTTCATAAATATCAAATTTCTTCATTTTTTTAAATAGAACCACCCTGTTTTTTCTATTTTAATGCATTCAGGGGAAAAAATAAGGCAAGTTCATGCATACTTTCCTATACCTAAACCTTACCGTTATCCAGATATTAAATGTTTTATATAAATTTTTAGAGATGCAGATGTGGTCTAAATTTTGATACAAGCACTAAGAAATAAAAAAGTCTTTTTCTTCATCTGTCTAAAAAAAAATCGAATCAAATTGTTTTTATTAATCCTATTCCAACTTTTAGTGGTCTCCGAGATATTTGAGGTTTTAAATTGTTATTATATTTTTAACAAGTTTAAATTTTTCATGTATACTTTTAGTAGGCTTTGTAATAAATGCCACTTATTTAACTGACATTAGTTAACACCTAGAGAAGATTGTGAGCTAAGAGTTCGAAATTCCTTCAATTCTCTTTCTGAGATGATGATTAGCCGTGCGACAAATGAAGGTATACTGAGAAGGGTTGAAAAATGCATTGAAGTTCAAGCGAGCAATTTCGAACATTTACTTTAAAACATCAGACTATTTTTCTTTGGCTTTTAATTTTCCATAAAATTTTGTAGCATATCTTATAATTCTCACAAATGGTTTAACTCGATTAACTTTTGCTTAAAATGAACCGAAAAGATTCAAATTGTTAAGTATTCTTTTAAAAATGTGCGATTTCGATCGCAGTCAATCTGGATATCTTACTGCAAATAAAGCACATGTTTTTGTTAAAACTTTGTCATATTTACCATGTAAATTCACATAATAATTTTTATTTCTTAGTGCTTGTATCAACATTTAGACCACACCTGCATCTCTAAAAATTTACATAAAACATTTAATATCTGGATAACGGTAAGGTTTAGGTATAGGAAAGTATACATGAACTTGCCTTATTTTTTTCCCATGAATGCATTAAAATAGAAAAAACAGGGTGGTTCTATTTAAAAAAATGAAGAAATTTGATATTTATGAAGTTAAACTTTGAACACTTTTCATACACACCCTGTATAAAATGAAAAATTTTTCAACATAGATTCGATTACGTTTGACCTTGCTTAAGGCAACCGAACAGAAACCATTTTCATATCTTCAAGGGTCTCCTCGTAAAAAAATAATTTATAAGGGTCTTCAACGGTCAAATTTTCTACAAAAAAATCAATAACTCAAAAAGTGTGCATTTTTCGAAAAAAGTTTTGAGACAAAAGTATACTAAAATATTACGTAGATTTCAAAAATGTATTAATATACAGGGTGTTCCATTTAAAATAACAAAGTTACAGTCGACTTCCGGTAGAACCGGAAGTCGGCCATCTTTGAAAATATTTTAGTTGAAAAGATCGTATCCGAAAACTCAAACGTAGAAATTTTCATGATTTTACTATAAGTATTTTCCCATATACAGATAGTTTTCACTCGTCGTGGGACACCCTGTATACTTGCCGTCGGAAACTGAGTATGGCTGTACGCGGGATCAGTTACACCAATTCTTAGAAATGTTATATTTGACATCAGTTTCAGTTCAATATTTTCTAAGGCTTCTTGGATAATTTCGTTAGGGATTGAGGGGCAGACATTTGAAATTACAAGTCTTTCTGCTGGAGTAATCATCCTACGAGCTTTGATTTGTTGGCCATTTATGGTAATTTCCCCTCAATGATCTTTCAAAAATTTGTCTACAATCTGTTTCGATGATAAGTATATACATATTCTGTCATTAGCCATACGTGAAGCATATAGTATATTTTTAGGTGAGATAAGAGGACCGACTTGATACAAGTATTCTTGGCATTTGGTTCCTGTTATTGACGGAAAAATAATAGCTTGTTCTTTTGGCGGGTACTTTGGTTGTTGACTTTGTCCCAATACACTTGATTATGACATTCCTGGTTGTTGTGAATTGCTTTTAGAGTTGTTATTCATGATATAATTTTGAAATTAAGTAACTTTCGAAATTATTTTGTGGCTCTGCACAATCATGTGCAGGTCCGACCCTGTCTACTGAGACAGAGTCAGAAGTAAAAAGTGGATAATGGACTTCCTTTTGATAAGCGGCTGGCTTGTTGATGAAATTTCGTCTTATTACTTCTATGTAGGTACTATTTTAATTCAGTTGTAGATAGTACTTACGTATTATGTTTGTTGTAACTAACTAAGGTAGATTATGACTTTGGATTGAATTTATTCGATTTTATACTCGCACAATTCGCTATACACTTAGGAGCTGATCGCTTTCAGGTTGTAACCCAATAACGGTCAGGACCGAACTCCAAGAAGTATTTATAATACAGTTTTTCATGACAATTACTTTGGATTTTATTTTACGACCTATGGAAATTATTTCTGAGGTATAAATAAATTAATACCTCTCTGATTGCTGAAATGCAGATCATTTGGTCCTAATTCGAGCCGGATTTTGGAGGAAACCAGAAAAGTGAAGTGAGAAGATTCCGTTTTCCAGTATTAGAAGAGTTCCACTCAAGTTGACAAGTCCATTCCCGTGAAAAGATTGGAGTTGGGCCGATAAGTTGTTCCATTCCGTTACAAGCGTTTGTTGTTGTCTAAATTGACGTTTCTCTTTTTGATAAAGGTCAGATAAACATTTCATTCTAATATATAAATTTGATTTTCACTTCCATAGTTGTAAGACAGTTTTTAGTTTAAATAATCCGTTCTTTCCTTTTTAACATTAATTAAAGGTAGATTAAATATTTCTGTATTATATGCTATTAATTAGTTAATAGGTAACTTGGATTCCTACTGATTTATATCATCAATATTTCCAATAGATACAACTATGGATGCTTTAATTAAAAAGAGAGCCATTGAAAAAGGTGAAATTACTAGAATAGAGAATTGGTTTGGTAGCAATTCTATGATAGAAAACAAAATAACATTTTTTAATACCAGATTGAATCGTTTAACTAAAGCATTCGATAATTATAATTCAATACAAGATCAGATAGAATGTTTAGATGAAGATCAAAGCTTAGACAGAGAAATAGTAGAAGAAAAATATTGTGTGATTTTATCCTTATTGCAAGAAAAGATTGATTCACTTTCTGTCGGATATAATTCAAGTCGTAATTTAAATTCTCAAAGTTCGCAAAGATCACATATAAACAAACCTCAAGTAAACATTCCAGAATTTTCAGGAGATATTACTAATTGGAATGCATTCATTCAATTTTTTGAAACTTTGATAGTAAAAGATTCCACGTTAACAGACATTGAAAAGTTAATATACTTGAAGTCCTATCTTGAAGGTGAACCTTTGCACTTAATTTCGAATCCTCAATTAACTAGTGATAATTTCAAGGTAGCTCTAGATTCTTTGAAAAGTAGGTATGATAATCAACTGAATATTATTTATGCTTTTATTAAAAATTTGTTAGAGACTCCTTCCTTTAGCAAAATAAACTCAATAACTCTCAGAGAATTTGTCACCTCCATTAAACAAAATTTAAATGGTCTCAGAAATTTGCAAGTCAATGTTGATGATTGGGATTTGTTATTAGTATTCATCCTGTCTCAAAAATTAGATAATTATACAAAAAAGGCATTTGACTTTGAAATACCTCCAAATGCAAGACCAACGTTACCTCAATTTATTCAATTTCTAGAATATAGATGTTCAATTCTCGAGAGACAAATAATTCCTGATTTAAATAGTACTCAGAAAAGAGGCCAAGGACAGAAAACCTCACATTTTGTTCATATTTCACAAAAAATGAGACCAGAAGTTCAAGTTGCTAATGACAATAGAATGAATTCACAAGTTGTGAGAGGTAAATGTCTATTTTGCAATCTAAATAACCATAGAATTTATAGTTGTTCGAAATTCGGTGGCATTTCCCATAATGAAAAACTGCAATTCATTAAAAATAACAAATTATGTATAAATTGTCTAGCCTACAACCATTATGTAAGTGATTGTTCCTCTAATGGATGTTCGAATTGTCAAAACTATCATCATACTTTATTATGTTAACAAACTTCTTCAAATAATAAAAGTTTCAATAACAGGAATTCACCAAACTCGGAAAGATTTCATAGAAATTTGCAAAATACTAATCATAATAGTCAAAATAGACAGAGAAATTCTAATTTCCAAAATTCAAACAACTCTAGTCAATGCAGTTCAACCTTTGATAACAACAATAAGTCTAATAGTTTGGTAAATTCTCCTAGGAATTCACAAAGTAATTTAGATTATCCTAGAAATTCACAGATCAATTCAAATATTCATAGACCACTACAAAATAGTAATGACATCCCTAATTCCAGTAAAAACTTTGATAGAAATCCTTTAAATCAACAATCAGAAAATTCTTCGTCTAGTCAAAATAATGGTATTACTTTATCCACTTTATCCTCCAGTGATGAAGCTCTCCTAGCAACTGTTAAGGTGCGTGGTTTGAAAGTAAACAATACTTTATAACACAAAATAAGCTTTATTACTAATAACGAAAACATACATAAAACATGACATGCTAGGTCGGCGTACTTCTATACACTGATCTAGAACATAGTTGATTGCGCAGCGCTACTAAACGGAAGTTCAACATATATGGGCGCACATGCGCACTCTCTACACAAAGCTACACTGGCATACAATATAAATGTATTACATACTCAACACGCCTTCTTACATTCATATTGTATTTACATTAATTTAGGTTCAACAAATCTCGGAATTTTTCAAATTTCTCTCGGCAAAGAGCCTTCGTGAAAATATCAGCAGTATTTTCATCCGTATCTATCTTAATAATATTAATAATACCTTCTTCTACACATTCATGTACATAATGGTAATGAACCTCAATATGTTTCGAATTCTTTGTAAAATTACCATTTTTTGCGATATCTATTGCACCAGAATTATCTTCATAAATATCAATTGGTTTTATTAATCTAACATTGAAAGTGTTCAATAATTCTTTTACAAATTTCAATTCACTTACGGCTTCTGACAACGCTACATACTCAGCAAAAGTCGAAGCCTTAGTTACAGATTTTTGTTTTCTCGATTTCCAATATATCACATTACCGAATAGTCTAATTACATAACCAGTAGTGGACTTTCTATCTATATTGTCTCCAGCCCAATCGGCATCAACATAGCAATCGACAACATTGACATTTTCATTTTTATTATAAATTAGTTTCAAATCTTTTGTTAAATATAAATACTTCAAAATTCGTAAAGCATATTTGAAATGTGTTTCATTGTAACAATTTTGGAATCTACTCAAGTAATTAACACTAAAACTTACATCAGGCCTTGTAGCCGAGCTTATGTATAATAATGCACCAATCAAATTTCTATATTTTAGATTTTTCTCACAATTATCAGACTTTTCAATTTTTAAATTAACTTCCATCGGTGTATTAAATAATTTACTATTCTCTATATTATAAATTCCAGCTAATGACTCAATATATTTGGTTTGACTTAACTCCATTTTATTACCATATACATCAAAACTTACAGTTATTCCAAGATAATCTTTAATCTTACCTAAATCTTTCATATTGAACTTCTCAGATAACAAATTTTTAATTTTCTTCACATATTCTATATCTTTACCACAGATTAATAAATCATCAACATAGATCAACAAATAAATAGTATTGTTTCCGTCTTTAAATACATATAAACAAGAATCAATGTTACTTCTTTCAAAACCAATATTTTCCAAGAATTTATCAAGACAATCATACCAAGCCCTCGGGCTTTCTTTTAACCCATATAATGCTTTTCTTAGTTTACAAACCTTGCTTGAGCCATCTTCATAACCTTTTGGCTGTTTAACATATATTTCCGAATTCACCTCACCATTTAAAAATGCTGTCTCTACATCCATCTGTTCAATACGTAGGCCCATTTGACAACAATATGACAGTAAGATTTTTAGAGTTTGCATTTTGGCTACAGGTGCATAAACATCGTCAATCTCACCAGTTTGTTGAAAACCTCTAACAACTAACCTTGCTTTATAGGTATTATCAGCCTTTTTTGAATATACCCATTTTACATCCAAAACTTTATTATTATTTACATTTTCGACTAGCTTCCAAGTATTATTTTTATTTAAACAATCAATTTCTTTATTCATAGCCTTTATCCAAAATCGACTTTCTTCTGATTCTAATGCCTCCTCAGTTGTACTTGGTACATTTGTGCTACAAAAATTTACAAAAATACTACTATTGTATACAACATAATCTTTAAATTTCTGTGGAGTTTTTCTTGACCTCTCAGATCTACGAGCTGTTTCATTCGAAGATTCAAATTCTCCAATGTTCTCATTCATACTTTCCTGATCAGAACTTACAAGTTCCCCTTCACTGTCAGCGTTATAACATTCAAATTCATCTTCACCTAAACCTATGCATTTTACATTCTCCTCGACAATATCTACGTGTCTAGCCACTATGACTCGATTATTTAAAAGCACACGATACCCTACTTCGCTATAACCAATCAAAATACCCATATCAGCCTTTTTGTCCCATTTAGAAATTCTTTTCTGTTCAGGTTTTCTAACAAAAACTTTACTCCCATATAAACGCAAGTTTGACACGTTGGGTCTTTTACCAAAAAATATTTCATAGGGTGTTTTTCTTTCAATCGTGTTTGTTAATGTTCGATTCTTTAAATAAGTTGCCGCGCAGACAATTTCGGGCCAATATCTCTTGTGTATGTTAGCTTCATCTAATAAACAACGCGACATATTCATAATCGTTCTGTTGGAACGTTCTGCTGTTCCATTTAATTCATGAACATAAGCCGGACAATTTTTAATAACAATGCCTCTTTCTTTAGCGAAACTGTAAATCTTACCATTCAAATATTCTGTGCCATTATCACATCTCAAAAATTTCACCTTTTTTCCTGTCATATTCTCACATTCATTCACATACTGAACAAAACAATCATACACTTCTGTTTTGGATCTCATAACATACACTTTAGAAATTTTGCTGTAATCATCGATAAACGAAACAAAGTACTTTTCTCCTTGAAATCCTGTAGTAGTAAACGGTCCACAAACATCAGTATGAACGATTTTTAAAATTTCTTTTGCCTTTTCCCTATTATTTTTAAATGGAACATTACTCATTTTATTTTCTATACATGTTTTACATTTCATGAAATCAGATTCAAGCTCTATTGGAATACCATTTATCAGCTGATTTTTCGACAAAACCTCTAAGTATTTAAAATTTACATGACCTAACAACCTATGCCATTTTTCTTTTTCACTCATATTATTTGTATTCTTATTTGCTATATTTACACAAGAAAGATTATCATTCAACTTACTTTTCATAAAATATAAGCCATTATTTTTAACCGCTACAGCTGTTACTTCACCTTTCATATCGCTAATTTTAGCTATTTTTCCTTTATAAACAATCGTATTATTTTCTGTAACTTTACTAACGCTAATTAGATTTGACTTCATATCTTTTACAAAAAAAACATTTTTCATATCAACTAATTTTTTCTTGCCAAATGCATTAAAAAAACTTTCAACGTTACCAATTTTTGTTGCTTTAACAATCCTATTATCGCCTAAATAAACGTTTACAGGTTCTTTCAATATAGTACATTTATCAAATAATTTTTCATCATTAATTATGTGATCGGTACAACCACTATCTAACAACCATTGTATATCATTACCACTTGCGTCATTTAAATCAACGTTGTGCGCAGCATGATGGGCAACTGCTGTAACCCATGCGCTATTTCCTTCTTCATCTCTCCTTTCTTGCTGTTGGTCCACGCAATGCGCACTTCCCCTGCGTCGACTACCATTGTTGTCATGCGCACTCTCCCTGCGTTGACTACCATAGTTGTCATGCGCATTTCCGTAGCTTCCTTTTCCGGCACCTCGTCGTCCACGCGACGAACGCCATGTGCTTCTTTTAGCTGTTGCTTGGCTGCTGTTTCTACAATCTCTTTGGATATGCCCACCATCACCACAGCCATAACATCTCCGCTCTTGTCGACTTTTTACAGCGAACACATTTGACTTTCTTTCGTGATTGTCGTCTTTTCTATTTTTCATCTCCGTCATTTGAATCTGAGTTTTTACGTAATCGGCTGTTTGGTCCTCTTCTTTTAGAGTATCAATTAGATCACCAATATAACTGTATGAGTCAGGCAGAGTATTTAGAATATAGTTCAGTTTTTCCTTCTCCGATACTTTCGCACCTTCACTTTTTAATTCGTTAACACATTTTTCAAAGTCTCCAAAAAAAGTCGCCGAGTCTCTATAGTTTTTCAATCTTATTCTCTCCAATTTATTTCGGCAAATAATTTGCAGTGCCGATGATTCTTTCAGGTACAGATTGTCAAATTTCTTCATTATTCCATAAGCCGTCGTTTCATCGCAAACAAATTCCAGTTGTTTATTCGAAATAGCACTATATATGTAGTTCATAGCTTTCAAGTCATTTTCATCCCAGGTTTCTTTATCATTCACCGTTTTTGAGCGTATAACTACTTCATCACATTTTTTTAATTTCAAAAATAACATTACACGTTTTTTCCACATGCTATAGTCTTCTCCATCAAACACCGGTACAGTTGCTTCACCGTTTCTCGCCATTTTGTATCACACGTGCTTTCCTTCGTACACAGGATACTGTTTTATAATTTTTACTTTTCAACCACGCTCTGCTACCATGTTAAGGTGCGTGGTTTGAAAGTAAACAATACTTTATAACACAAAATAAGCTTTATTACTAATAACGAAAACATACATAAAACATGACATGCTAGGTCGGCGTACTTCTATACACTGATCTAGAACATAGTTGATTGCGCAGCGCTACTAAACGGAAGTTCAACATATATGGGCGCACATGCGCACTCTCTACACAAAGCTACACTGGCATACAATATAAATGTATTACATACCCAACAGCAACTGCACTTGTTACAGTGTATAATTCAGAAAACAAACCTACCAAGTGAAAGCTGTTTTGGATCCTTGTAGTACCTACAGTTTCATTAATCACAGAAACCTTAACAAAATTTCTCCAACTTATTCCGCAATCAAAAGTTATTCAAATAAATGGGGTTGATGGTATAGTTACGAATTCTGATAAAATGGTAAATATTAATGTTTATTCTTATATTGCAAAAAATATTAGTTTTAACATAAATTGTTTGGTTCTGAACGAAATTACAAAAAAATTGCCTCGATTTTCATTGAGTAGAGGAAAAATTCGAATTCCTTCGAATGTGAGATTAGCAGATCCTAATTTCCACATTCCTTCCCAAATTGACATGCTCTTAGGAGCTGATATTTATTATAGTTTGATAAATGGTGGTACTTATAATAAGAATTCAGAAAAATTTCTTAACACTAGTTGATACCAAGTTAGGTTATATAGTAGGTGGTCCTATTCCTAAAGAAGCTATTTCATATGTTTCACCAAGTGATAGTTCAAATAAAAGTTGTTTCTTCCTTTAAGGTTCTGATACTGATAATTTGTTGCAAAAATTCTGGGAAATAGAAGAAGTTTCCTCAAAAAATAGAATTCTTAGTCCTGATGGAGAAAATATTTTCACAAACAGTATACAAATTCCAGAAAATGGTTCCTTCCAGGTAGATTTGCCTTTAAAAAGCATGAATGAACATTTAAAGTTAGGTAATTCTTATTCCATGGCAAAAAATAGATTTTATAATTTAGAAAAACGTTTTGAGAAAAATCCTAGTTCATTCACAGATTATAAATCCTTTATAGATGAATATGTTTTGTTAAATCATGCTAGATATTATTATGTTCCTTTGAAATTAGTGAATGAGTTCCAAGAAAATAAATATTTCCTTCCTCACCATTGTGTGATTCGAGAAGATAGTAGTTCGACTAAGTTGAGAGTAGTATTTGATGCTAGTATGAAAAGTTCATCTAATGTTTCGTTAAATAATATCATGTTAAAGGGTTACACAGTTCAGCCAGAATTATTTGATATTCTTTGTCGTTTTCGTATGTTTAATTTTGTGCTTACTTGTGATATACAAAAAATGTATAGGATGATTAGATTAAATCCCAATCATACATTTTTACAAAATATATTATGGCGAGAAAGTCCTCCAGATCCCCTAAGGTGTATGGAACTTCTAACGGTTACATATGGTACAAACAGTGCTCCATAATCTAGCTACTCGTACATTGAATGAATTAGCCTATAGAAATAAAAGAGAATTTCCCTTAGCTTCTGATGTCATTCTTTCTCAATTTTATGTAGATGATATCTTATCAGGTAGTGATTCCATGATTCCAGTGATAATTTGATAGAAACTTACCGTCAGTTAGTGAAGTTGGAGCAAATTTTTCATTACATAAGTGGGCTTGTAATGATCCACAATTTTTAAAAAATGTTATAAAACATAATTCTCAAGAAAGTATTGATTTGAAAATAGAAAGCTCTTCAAATAAAGTGTTAGGTATTTCATGGGATCCAAATTTGGATCAATTTTCTGTGAAACTTCCTAAAAATCCCAATCAAAATTCGATTACTAAACGTGTTGTATTATCCCAAATTGCACAAATGTTTGATCCTTTGGGGTTTATATCTCCTGTCCTTGTAATAGCAAAAATTCTAATGCAAAATATTTGGTTGTCAAAATTAGGTTGGGATGATGAATTGAATTCTGAACTTCTATGTCAGTGGAAAAGTTTCATTTCACAAATTCATATACTTTCTCAGTTATTTATTCCTAGACACATTTTCTTTGAGAATAAAATGTGGAAAATTGAGGTTCACGGTTTCTGTGATAGTAGCTTGAAAGCATATGGTGCTGTAGTTTATATTTGTGCGTTTTATGATAATGGTTTGATTTCTTGTAATTTCATATCTTCAAAAAGTAGAGTAGCTCCTTTGAAGACTATAACGCTAGCACGTCTTGAGTTATGCGCTGCAATCTTATTATCAAATTTGATTAGAAAAATAGTTACAATTTTTGAAAATAAAATTCCTTCCTTTACTAACAACTTGTGGACAGATTCTCAAATAGTATTGTGTGGGCTCAAATCACATCCTTCTAGATGGACACTTTTTGTGTCGAATAGAGTATCTGAAATTCAAAATTTGACTTCAGGCTGTTAGTGGCGACACATAGATTCAAAAAATAATCCTGCAGATTTGATTACTAGAGGCATTCCTCCAAAGGACATAATTAAAAGTTTGTTGTGGTGGCATGGGCCACAATTCCTAGAAAATCCACATTTGGATTCAAATGAATTTTTATCGATTGAAATGAAAGATAGTATTCCTGAAGAGAGGAAAATTAATGTTTCATTACTTAATACTAAACTACTTGCTCAAATTTTTGGAATTCTTTGTTTTCAAAATATTCCTCGATTGTTAAATTGAAAAGAGTTGTTGCCTCTTGTTTAAGATTCTTGAACAAAATCAAACTCAATTCTCAAAAGAATTTAGGTCCTTTAACTGTAGACGAAATAAGAAATGCACAACTTCTGATATTAAAAAATTTGCAAAGGCAGTACTTTTTTGAAGAAATTTCAGAATTAAAAGCTAATAAAGGAATCTCTAATAAACCTATTTTGCATTTGGCTCCTTTCATTGACAAGTCTGATATTCTTAGAGTAGGAGGTCGTTTAGCTAATTCTGATCTGCCATTTGATCAAAAATTTCCAATTTTACTACCCTCAAATAATTTGGTTACAACACTTATGTTAATATACGAGCACTTAAGATTGGGACATGCTGGTGCGCAGACCACATTGTCAAATTTTCGTTTAAATTATTGGCCTTTGAATGGTCTTGTAAACGTCAAAAGAATCATCAGAAAATGTATAGGTTGTGCTAGATTCAATGCAAAATCATGTGAACAAATGATGTCAAATTTACCTTCATATAGATTGAAACCGTGTAGACCTTTTTCTAAAGTTGGAGTAGATTTTGGTGGTCTATTTCAAATTAAATCGTCACATCTGCGTAAAGCTCCTTTGATAAAATGTTATGTTGCTGTTTTTATTTGTATGGTTTCCAAGGCTGCTCATCTAGAACTAGTCTCTAGTTTATCGACTGATGCTTTCATACTGACATTAAAAAGATTTATCTCAAGAAGAGGTAATTCTTCGATCATATTCAGTGACAATGGCACTAACTTTCTAGGGGCAAAAAATCAGTTAAAAGAATTATATGATTTTTTCAAGGTTCAAGGTAATAACATTGTAGACTTTTTGGCAGGTAGAGAGATTGTGTGGAAATTCATTCCACCCATGAGTCCACATTGGGGTGGAATTTGGGAGGCTGCAGTAAAGAGCACAAAGTATCATTTATACAAAATAGCTGGAAATGCCCATTTCACATTCGAAGAGTTCACCACTACCTTAACAGAAATAGAAGCAATCTTAAATTCGAGACCTCTCCAACCACTTTCAGATAGTGCAAATGACTAAGCTTGCTTAACTCCTGGACATTTCTTGATTGGTGATAGTCTTACATCCTTTCCTGAATCTGATGTATCTAACATTTCTGGAAATCTTTTAACTCGTTTTGAAAGATGTACTCGTGTTCAACAAAATTTTTGGAATCGTTGGACTAAGGAATATTTGAACCAATTGCAAAATAGACCAAAATGGCTCATTCCTCATCCAAATTTGAAGGAAAATTATATTGTATTGCTCAAGGAAGAAAATTCCCGTCCATTAGAATGGCCCCTTGCTAGAGTTGTCGAAATTATTCCTAGTGAAGATAATAAAATGAATAAAAAATTTATAAACAGGAAGGAAATATCTAGGACAACAAAAATGAAAGTGTACCACTCCATATACAGACCAATACTAACATGCGGACGATCTTGCCATCGTCATAAGAGGACGGTTTCCAGACACAATATCGAAGCGCACCCAAATGGCGCTTGATATAGTAAGTGGCTGGTGTAGGGAGGAGGAACTAGCAGTGAACCCCTACAAAACTACACTGGTACCGTTTACAAAAAAGAGAAAATTGCAAGGACTACAAAAGCCGCAAATCAACGGAGTGGAGATTCCATTTGCGAATGAAGTTAAATACCTAGGGGTAATATTTGACCAGAAGCTCAATTGGAACTCCCACATTGAAAAAACCGCACATAAGACCAGAATCGCTCTTGGAAGATGCAGGCAAATGTGTGGAAAGAATTGGGGATTGAATCCTAACATGACCAAATGGTTATATACACAGGTTGTGAGGACAATGATAACCTATGGATCAGTTGTCTGGTGGCCCAGGACACTGCAGATCGGAGCGCAAAGGCAGCTAAGTGGTATTAAAAGGCAGGCCTGCTTGAGTATCACAGGGGCCATGAATACGACTCCGACAGCGGCTCTGGAGGTGATACTAAACCTACCACCACTGCATATACTCATTCAAGGAAATGCAAGATCTGTTAGCCACAGATTATCACAGGGACCTTCTCCGATAAGCCAAGAACACGGTAAGGTCTACAAAGAACTATATGATGAAATAAAGCGAATATACAATCGTCATTCCAGAGAGAAAGGACTGGGAAGCAGGGCCTCCCACAATGGCGAATCTCAACTGGTACACTGATGGCTCTAAAACAGACTCTGGAGTAGGAGCCGGAATATACGGGGTACAGGAGAAGATAGCGATCTCTCTAAGCCTAGGGAAACATGCTACTGTCTTTCAGGCAGAGGTAATAGCGGTGCAATGCTGTGCAGAAGAGTTGATAAGACGGGAGGTGAATAACCAAAGAATCGTCATCTACTCTGACAGCCAAGCAGCACTAAAGGCGATACGCTCATATAAGATAACATAAAATCTGGTGTGGGAATGTCGCAAGGCCCTCAACAGACTAGGTAGTCATAATAAAGTAACCCTAGCCTGGGTACCAGGCCACCAAGGAATGAAAGGCAATGAAAAGGCTGATGAATTAGCCAAGCAGGGAGCAGCGGAGGTCATGATAGGGCCAGAACCTTCCTGTGGAATTGCTAAATGCCTAAGTAAAGGAAGCATCCACAAATGGATAAACAACCAGGCGTTGAACTGGTGGTATGGAACCCCAGGACAAAGACACGCTAAATTATTTCTTAAAAGCCCTTCGGCCAAACTGTCACACGACCTACTACGCCAAAGTCGAGAAACGACGAGGATAATAGTGGGAATGCTCACAGGGCACTGTAGGCTGAGGAAACATATGCATACAATTGGACTAGCAGAAGACAGCCTATGCAGGTTCTGCCAGGAAGAAGACGAAACCGCGGAGCACGTACTATGTGAGTGTGAAGGCCTAGCAAGGTTGCGGTTTCACTTATTCGGAGAAGAAAAACCGAAGGCAGAGAGCTACGCAAAGGAGGCGGTCACCAGGCTATTAAGTCTAATAAAAAGAATAAAGCTGGATATCTAGCTCTAATATAGGGAGGACCACAATAGATCTGCAAAGGTCGCAGTGGGATAGGACAAAGAACCACTCCAATTTTAATCTAATCTAATCTAATCTAACATACGGATGCGAAACATGGGTAATAAACGACAGACAGAAGAGTAAGATCCAGGCGACGGAGATGAAGTATCTAAGAAGAGTGAAAGGGATAACCAGGAAGGATCGTATTAGAAAACAGACATTAAGAGATGAGCTAGAAGTAGAACCCGTATTAGATTTTATAAAAAAGAGGCAACTGAGCTGGTGGGGGCACTTGCAAAGAATGAAGAATAACAGAGTAGTGAAACAAGTATGGCAGGCAATACCAGAGAACAAACGAAAAAGGGGTAGACCAAAAATTACCTGGGACAAAAAAATTGCAGAAATCTTCAAAGAGAGAAATCTGACGTGGAATGATGCGGAAGAAAAAGCAAAAAACAAGAAGGAATGGTGGAAATTCGTACATGGATAAGAAGAAAATACCTCCCTATATATATATATATATATATATATATATATATGTTAAATGAAGAAATGTGACTTCTCAATGACAACTTGCAGCTTGACAACAGCGTTTGAATTTCCTGAATGGATGCTTTAAGGACTTTCCAGATCATACGATGATTACCGGTATTGAATACAATATTGCAGAAAACAAAATGATAATCTTAACTTTGATTATACGTTTTTCATCAGAGTATTGACTATTTTGAGGTCAAAACATTGTAGTAGTTTCTTCTGCACTCCATCACTTTAGTCATTTTCTATTTACTTTCAAGCAATGTCATGTCCAGCCCGTTGTATTTTTGAGTATATAAGCTGCAGCTCTGTATGACTATTACTCCCATTGTATATCAGGTATCATAACATTTTTATGCATAAAAATTTGAGAAATTGACACAATGTGATTATTTTTGGAAAGATATAAACTCTCCCAGTTATATAATTGATAAGCTTCAAAAAATGTTAAATAAAAATATATAAAGTCCAACATCAAATGAAATAACAAATAAATATTGAATGATGGATTATATATACAAGGTGTGTTCTGCTCATTTGCGTAATCTATCGCGATAAAATTCAATGTTTTATTTGTTTAACTCAGATAAATCATCCAGAGGTTTTCATTTAAAATGTTTTGTGAAAACATAAAAGGTTTTTCAATTGTTATATAGAGAGGAATGATAAAATGGAATGAAACAAAAAACAATAAACTTATATATAATAAAAGACTTAATTATTCAACGACTGGAAAAAAATTTCACCTTTAAAAATTGTTTGGAAAATGTCGATAACAATACGAAATCTTTGATTTTCACATTTTTGTTGGTATTGGTTCGAGTTGAAGAAGTCCTGCACTAGTCATTTGAAGAAGGTAACAATTAGAATTGAAGGGTCCAGGGGAAAAACATGATAAGCGCCATTTTGCAAATTTTACAGGAGGGCCAAAAAACGCTTCAAAACATAATAATATGACAATTATTACTAAGTGGCAGGAAATGAAATAAAACACTAAACTTTAGAAATAAGAAATATTTTAATGTAAATTTAAACGTATTACAAACTAAAAAAAAAATATTAAGCAATGAAATGGACTTGTCAAGTTATTCCCCTGGACGGCTGGTCTTTATCAGGTTCTTTCCCTGTATGTACGTATTTACTAAGCATATATCATGTGAATTAACAGCTTATTCCCCTGTACAGTATATACATTTTGTAGAGACAAGTTAGATCTACGATATTATGAAAAAACCTTAAAATTAAGATATTAGGCACTTATCATGTTGTTCCCCTGGACCCTTCAATTAATAAAATTGAACTCCATCAGTTTTCACACTTTCCCGAAACTAATTTACCACATATTCAAAAAATTGGATACGCGATAGCACTCTCATTAGGCCAATCATTATATTCACAGAACCTCCTAAAGTAGACGTTCGCAGCAACACAAATCTATTTACGTTCTAGTTTGGACACACCCTTCTGTATGACTAGAATTCTGCAAGCTTGAATCAAATGAAAAATATTGATGCTCCAGAAAAAGACAATATATTCAATAAATTCCATTCAAACTTGCCCAAGGAAATGGATCTCTCGCAACTAAAATTCGTTTCCAATCCAATTCTCTCATACCAAATCAAATCCTTTGAAAGAATTGATGTGAAAATGGTGCATATTCGCGACAATGGCCATAAGCAAATCCCTCCAAACTATCGTAATATATCCTTAATAAACCAGAAAACTAAAATATAACAAGCTCATTAAAAATTATCCCATTTCAACATACATAAACAAAACTTTTACTAAAAACTACTAATTATTATAAATATTTGTTGTTGGGGTTATACAGGGCTTTTCACGATGAGCGTTAATTGGACGTTTCTGGCAAACCAGACAACGGATCAACCTGAAAATTTGACAGTATGCTTGAATGAACATAATCTACACTATCTACACTAATTCTATATTATCTCTGACGTACATTATTTGTTTTTATTAATCAACAAGTCTAGTAAGGTCACAACAATTCTCCCCTACTTATTAAAAACTATTTCACAATATAAAGAATCAACTTTTAAAAACATATAAACATTCCTATATACTGTTAACACAAATGATTTTTTATTTTATGTCATCACATAGTCTTTGGACCAAACAGGTGAACGTTTTTCTCTTCGAGGTCGTGATCTTGATTCATCAGGTGCTGGTTCACCCGAATGGCGTTCATTCAATGAATCGGTATTATTTTGGGATACTGTTGGGAGCATTGGAATATTGTATGATTGAATGGGTCCAAACGTTACCTTCTTTTTCTTTACTAGTGTCGATTTCAATTGGTTAAGGTGTCTTTTTAATTTTCTACCTGTGTCTAAAGCAACCTGATAATGGAGTTTTCCAAGTTTCTTTTCGACATTTCCGAGCTGCCATATGTGTTTGTTGTTGACAAAAACTCTAGCCTGGATCCTCTCCCCCACTTGAAATGAGCGAACTGGTTTGTATGGAATCTGCGAGGCTTTTGGTCGGTACGGAAAAATTGCATCCAACCGGATTCGCATCTTCCGATGTAAATACAACTCGGCAGGAGATTCACCACAAACTAGTGGTGTCGCACGATACCGAAACAAAATGTTTTGGACCTTGTTTTGAATAGGTGTATTATCATCCATACTCGCCTTCAATCTATGCTTTAAAGTCTGCACGTTTCTTTCTGCGAGTCCATTTGTCGCCGGATGTCCTGGTGCTATAAATTTTTGAAATATTCCATTGAATTGGCAATATTTTTGAAACTCTTCACTTTTAAAAATGGATGCATTGTCCGAAACTATTTCCAATGGATGCATCCTTCAGTATTTTAACTTCTGCCTATTTTGATTTCGCATCTATGCATACTAAGAAATAGCATGATTCAAAAGGTCCTGCATAATCAATATGAATTCTCTCCCAATTACTTGTGGGTGAATCCCATGGATGAACAGGTGCCTTCGGTGGATTTGATCTTGTTAGTGCACAGTTTTCACAACTTTTGACTAGTTGTTCGATGTCCCGGTCAATGCTAGGCCAATACACATAACGGCGTGCCAATTGCTTCATTTTTGTAATTCCCAGATGTGTTTCATGTAGTTCTTCAAGTATACTGGATCTTAAGCTTCCTGGGATTACAATTCTATCCATCCTGAAAAGTATGTCGTCAATCAATGTGTATTCTGAATCCATCGATTGACATTTCAAAGTGTGAATAATTTTGCTGAGATCTGGGTCGTTTTTGGTTTCATTTCCAATTATCGTGGATGTAACTTTCTCGTTTGAAATTTGAAAAATTACTTGATGATATATTTGATTCACTTCCTCCCCAATACGAGTATCAGTTGAAATATTTGAATTTTGAATTGGAGCTCTAGACAAACAATCCACATTTTGATTTTCTTTGCCTCTCTTGAACTGGACGGAATAATTGAAACCTGAGAGAAATGATGCGTAACGAAGTAAACGTGAAGAAGTCATTTGTGGGAGTGCTTTATGATGATGAAAAATTCTTGAAATTGGCTCATTGTCGGTAATAAGTAAGAAATGCTTTCCAAATAGATAATTATAGAAGTGATTTACACCAAAAATAATTGCAAGCGCTTCTCTGTCAAGCTGACTATAGTTGCTTTCAGAGACAGTAAGCGAGCGCGAAGCATATGCCACTGGTCTTTCAGCTCCGTCTATAGTATGGCTGAGTACTGCAGCTATTCCAGTGGGACTTGCATCTGTGGTTAAAACAAGAGGTACTGTAAACAGGGATCGAAAGGTATAATAACACGATTGCTACAAAGCTCAGTCTTTAATTGCATGAACGCTAATTCGCACTGTGCTGTCCACAACCATCGTTTATTTTTTCTAAGCAAACATCGAAGAGGATATGACATAGTGGAAAAATCTGGAACAAATCTGGAATAATATGTGACTAATTGGTCCTGCAATCGCTGGGTTTTAAATTGGAAAATGACAACAATGTATGGAAAACGTCTACGCCAAAACGACATGCCTCCAATGTTTAATATCTATCGTAAGCCGATGTTTGATGAGTCAATTCGGAAGGCCGAATATAGAACCTATGCTCCTTTCATAAAATCATTCAATTGTAGTGACATTGTGGAGTTTAGCATTAATCAAGTTGATTCGTTCTTTGCAATGAGCGAAACTTTGTTGTGCATTAAAGGTTCGCTTGAAGTACACGGAGCTGGTGACGTCAAATTAGCAAATAATGTTGGAGCCTTTCTATTCGATTCATGTACGTACAGTGAAAGTGCCAGGGAAATGGAAACAGTTCGGGATCCTGGAATAGTAAGCGCCGTACGTGCCATGACCTGTTATAACCAAGAAGATTCCAATCATATGGCTATAGCCGGTTGGAATTACCCAAATAATCCTATTCTGAATGATAGCGACAAGTCCTTCAACCTTCAAATACCTCTCAAACATATTTTCAACATTTTCAACGATTATTCCATGATTACATGTGGGCGTCAAACAATACGACTAGTTCGGGCACGAAATGATAATGATTGCTTATATATTACTGAAAAGAATGTCTCTGGAACGCCCACAACAGCTAAAATTAACATTACAAGCGTTGAGCTGAAAGTTAAACATATCTTTCCTAATGACGACATAAAATTAAATCTCATGAAATCCATTCAAAAAGATCAACCTATAGTTATTCCATTTAGAAAGTGGGAGTTACACGAACTACCTTCAATTACTTAAGGAGCAAGACGTGAAGTTTGGGCTGTCAAGACATCCACTTCAGTTGAAAGACCTCGTTTTGTTATTGTTTTCTTTCAAACCGACAAACGTAACTCGAGTACAGCTGACCCGACTTTATTTGACAATGCTGACGTACAAAGTATAAGACTGTCACTCAATGGTGACTATTGGCCTACTGAAAGAATGCAATTGGATTTCGCTAAAACTGACTACAATGAAGCCTATTTTAACTACACTGAATTCTATCCCAACTACGCAAACTCCACACAGAAGCGCCCCCTGCTGGATTATTCTTCTTTCAAGAAACGAGCATTGTTTGTTATCGATTGTTCGAAACAGGAAGAAAGCATGAAGGCGTCCACAGTCGATGTGAAACTTGACATTGAAGCAAACATAGGCTTTCCCGAAAATACCAAAGTCTATTGCATCATAATTCACGATTGCGTGATGGAATACTTCCCCCTCTCTGAAATTGTTAAAAGCTTGAACTAGATATTGTGAGTTAGTGTTCGAGCAGACCATGAGAGTAGCATTTGTAGATTTGTCGTAGACGGCCTTTTCGTCCAAAGAACTCAGCATAGGAATTGGCTTCAAAAGTTCGCATTACATATTTTTACCACCGCAACCGTTTTCCACATTGAGCAACGAAGACAAAAAGACTACATCTTACTTGGAAAGAAATGTGCACGGTATTCAATACTCTTCAGGAGATGTAGAATATTCTAAAGTAAATGAAATATTGGGAAGCATGCCGCAGACTACATTTACGTTCGAGGACAACAAAAAGCCGAGTTTCTGCAAAAGAAATGTCACATTTTCGGTATTTTTCCACACATTATTGACGTTTGCAAATTCGATGGCACACCCTGTGAAATTGGAAACTTTGCTCAAGATCCCAACCCCTGCCACGCCACTGGAGTATATTCGTGTACCGAAAGAAATGTACAACGCCTACGCCACTGGTTTTCAAATACTGTATTACCATTATAAATAAAGTTTTTTTTTAAAACATGGGTTTTATTGAAACACTCTGTATATTCATCAACTTTTATATTACTTGAAGATTGTGGAATTGCGGTGTGATTGCCTGTTATATCTTTTTGTGTTTAAATTTTACGACCAGTTTTTCAAATGAATATAAAGTCCTAATTAAAATTCAATTGATGATTAATGCAAAGGAACGGGTTTTCCATGTTATATTAAAATAAAAGTATGAATTAAAATTTTTGTTTACAACTGGTATTGTAGATATAAAATAAGGTATCACACAAGTAATCGAGACAGATTCGTTGCGATGATAACAGCGGGAGCGCTGATATACCAGGTCGGTTAAAAGTAACTCTTTAGGTTTAAAAAATTATATATACCGTTATTAATGTGATTGGGAATTAGTTTTTTGAGAATAGCAGAAGAGTGAAGATCATGTTAATCATTATATTAGCTGCAGTACTATGTCCAGCACTATGCGTTGTCGACCAACAGTATGCTATGAAGTATTTACAACGGTTCGGGTACGCAAATGAAAATGATTTGACTAAACTTGAGGATTATTTGTTGAGTTTTCAAGAAAGATATAATATCCCTGCAACGGGAGAAATAGATGAAAATACAATTCAACTTCTAAATAGACCAAGATGTAATGTAAGTGAAGTAGCTTCCGACGATGATCATTCTTTTAGAGTTAAATCAAAATGGTCTAAATTTGATTTGAAATGGTATTTCCCTCAGGCAACTCCAGAATATCTTGAAGTAACCAAAAAGGCTTTTGAAGTGTGGAGTAACAGTTCAAAGTTTAAATTTGAATTAATACACAAAACACGGCATTATGCTCCCGATATAACTATTACAGTTGTACGGGGAAAGCACTATTTTCGAGCAGATTGCCAAGGTAGAGGTGAGTGCTCCAGTACATTTGATGGTCCCGGAAAGGTGTTGGCACATGCTTATTTCCCAAAAGGCAACAGTTGTATAGAGATTCATATTGATGGTGATGAGAAGTGGGATTTAAGTTTGGATGGAACAAGTTCAGAAGATCAGACTAGTCTACTTATGGTATTAATTCATGAAATTGGACATATCCTAGGAATTGGTCACAGCGATATTGATACAGCAATAATGTATCCATGGTATCAATTCAACATTGCTCCTAAATTGGATGAGGATGATAAAAGGGCCCTTGAAGCTCTTTATGGACCAATCAATACATATGTAAATAATCCTTTCAAACCCACATCTCGTCCAACACCACTACCACCGACTACAAAGACACTTGATCATAGACATCAACCAAATGAACCGGATAATAATTCATGCGACATAACACCGGAGTATATGTTTATTGCCATGGCTGGTGAATTTGAAAATTACCATTTATATATTATTAATGGAAATTCCCTATGGAAAATTGATTTGAACACGAAACTTATTCCCTCGCAACCAGAAATACTCGATGATTATTTACCTGAAGAATTGGGTCACGTGATTCAAATTTTTCAAAGCTCTTAAGACAATTTAATAGCAGTTGAATACTATGTAGCAAATTTTCCCGCTCTAAAAATACTTGAGGAAAATAATTTAATTATACCTAAAAATTCCCAAATAAACACAATGTTTCAAAGCAATCATGGGAAAATATATTTATTTTATAATAACAGTAATTATATTGAATTTGGCAAGAACTTGAAAACTGTCCAGAATAGAGGACAAATAAAAGATATTTTCCCTGGACTACCCACAGATGTTACAGGAGCATTCCAGTACATTGACGGACACATGTACTTTTTCAAAAACACCACATACTATAAATATAATGAGTTTACCAAAAAACTTGTTGCAGCCGGACCCTTTAATTGGAACGTGTTCGATATTCCATGTCCAAATGCAGACCTTTTAAATCATCTTAAAATTTTATTAACAAAAATAATTTCTTTTTATCAATGATGTTTTAAATAAACTCTGTAAATAACTAAAAATTATTTTTAGCTTAACCTAATTAACATATTATACAGTTGAGGTTTAATAAAAATTCTTAAAAGTCTATATTTGTTTTATTAAGAGACCAAAAAGGTTATCTCATGTTCTTAGACGTAATAACATCCGGTACTGTCAAGACTTCGATTTTATTATCTAATTATCATCTCCACTGACCGCTGGACCTTGAATTCGACTTAATGAAATTCTATATTTCAACTATAAATCCCAAAACACTGCATCCAAAGCAAGTTCTCAAGTGAATCAAGTTGAATTAAGTACCATGGCTACCACTCGAGCATGTTACTTTTTTCCATCCCCGTATAAGGTCTTTCGCGCATGTTACTTTTGATCCGTCCTGTATTTAATAGTCGTTAAGACCTTTCGAACATGTTACTTTTTTCACCCTGTAATAGTCGTTATGGTCTTTCGAGCATGTTACTTTTTTTTCACCCTGTATATAATAATCGTTAAGACCTTACGAGCATGTTACTTTTGATTTATATGCGATCCCGTATATCACTCTTACTTTTAATCTGCCCTGTACAGTTCCTTTCGGTTACTTTTGATCCACTCTGTATAAGGCCTTTCGGTTAGATTTGATCCATTCTGCAATAGCAGTTGGTCGTCATTTGTTACAGTTGATCACTTGTCATATGTCACCTGTCAATATGTCATATGTCACCTGTCAATATGTCACCTGTCACCTGTCAATATGTCACTTGCCACCAGTCAATATGTCACCTGTCACTTGCCACCTGTCAATATGTCACCTGTCAATATGTCACTTGTCACCTGTCAATATGTCACCTGTCACTTGCCACCTGTCAATATGTCACCTGTCACTTGCCACCTGTCAATATGTCACCTGTCAATATGACACATGTCAATATGTCAACTGTCATATGTCACCTGTCACCTGTCAATTGTCACCTGTCAATATGTCAACTGTCATATGTCACCTGTCAATTGTCACCTGTCAATATGTTACCTGTCACTTGGGCCGGAAAGTGGAGGGGGGTGGCTGTAGTGCCCCTATACCTACTCACGGTGCATGTCGCAATAAAAAATATCGACCTTTACCCCACTGAATGCGACATAACGTTAGGTATTTCTTGGACTGCTATCCTATTTATGTTATCTGATTTCAGGAGCACGAGAACCTTTTTGCTGATGCTGCTGATACCTATCCTATGAGTATCTTCTGTATGTTCCTTGTGGTATATTATTCATTATTTTTTTAATTTCTTGGGAAATTAAACCACAATATTTTTGAATTCTTTATTTCAACGATTCGGTAGCGTTCCAGCTTTTATTCCTAACTAAAAATATTTTTGATTGTCTAGTTGTCAAATTTTTTCCGTTGTGTCAGTTAGGAATAAAAATCAATTTTTACTTATTTTTTCTTGAAAACGGTAGCTGGAACGCTACCGAAACGTTGAAATAAAGAATTCAAAAATATTGTGGTTTAATTTCCCAAGAAATTAAAAAAAAAAAAACTATCCTATGAGGTTGTGCTTTGTGATTTTGAATTCATAGTTTTTCTGGAGAAATACTTGGAATATTCGTGGTAATATTATCATTAGAACTCAATTTAATCTTTCAATCTAGCATTTTAAGAGTACAAGGGAAAATAGAAATTTATACAAAAGAACAATTAAACACCATGGACGAAGAAACATCCAGTATATTCACAAAATCCTATTGGTATCCATTTAATAATGTATACCTACTGATAATTCCTGTAGAAAAAACAATGATATCCAATTGTAAACATAAATTTGATCATATATGCCTTGGTTCTTGACTTGAAAGACAAAAAAATTGATAGGTGTCAAGTTAAATGGTTAGACCTGCAATTTTTTTATATTAAAATAAAATATTCCAATTGGAAAATAATTCCTTCTTATAACATAGGGTAATGTAATGAACATTAAATTGTTCCATTTTCCTGCTTAATATATAGAAGCCTATAGTCCGGGAGCGGTCAATGTGCCAAACGCCGGACATGCGATGATATCGGAGTAATATTCAATGAAGAAGTAGGACTTTTCAATTTTGAGAAATGTTCATAAGGTCAAAAAATATCGACAATTAGTAACAATCGTCGATTCTCCGATTTTCAGATTTAAATAAGCACTAGACCATAGACCATACTTGCATGAAAAAATTGTTTGAACAGGAATAATCATTTGTTCATGATTTGTTTAAACAATTGGGATTCAAGCAAAACGTACCGGTTTTTCGCGAAAAACGCCGGTGATATTCGGATTCAGCGGCACTAATTACACAAGAATATCACTTTTATCCATGGACCTATCATTGCACATGGAAGTATTGACCGCCCCTGAACCACTGAGGTCTGAATTATGTAGTGATCATATAACTGAAATAGTACATTATACTTTGTGAGAGAGAAATGCGTTATTTTGGCAGAAGTGCAATTTGAATGCACCGAGGACAAAATAGCATCTCTTCCGAATAGTATATATTATTTTTTCCACGGTCTCATTAACTTATGAACATATATTTTATTTACAACCATACCAGTAATGGTATGTTACTAATGTCATTGAAGGTTTGAAAGTGTCACATTACCTACGTCTACTTCCCTCTTCTATTTCCCTCACTCGTTCAATAAAGCAAAATATTTATTTAAGTAATACATTGGTTGAACAAATTCTTATATAGAAACAACAGGGCAATTGATTAACAACAATAAAATCTAAATAATTTATTATATACTATTTATTAAAGTATATGGATTTCAATTTATAATTCGCGAATATCAAACTTCATCTGACATTTATTGACTTCATCTGACATTTACGGAAACATTATATCTACTTGAAAACCGCGTTTTTGGTAATTTGTTGTTAAATGTAATATTTTAGGAATGTTCAGAACGAAACAGAGATTTATTAATTTTGATGGAAATATAATGGTTGTGAATAAAATAGTATACAAACCTCGATAGGAAGTTTCATTCCTGTCTCGAGATCATAGCTAACCTCGACGCTTAATCACTTTCCACCTCGGTGTGTAATATGCTATTGTTATTTGAAGATAAACTCAAATAATATTATCTATTTTCGAACTCTACCTATAGATGAAATTCCTCAGTTTCTCCTTTATTAGACTCTCCTTTAATATGTTAGTTGTTTAAATTCCCTCCAGTGTTTTCATAAATTTGTATTTATCATTTTATTTCCAGTACTTCATGTTACAATTATTATATTTCAACATACGATAATACGGTTTATTCAATATAGGTAACTTTTGAAATTAAACAAACAAAACTCATGAATTTAATTGCTCACTTAGATAAGAAAAATCATAATTTATATTCGTTCCAAATTTCTCAGTACTTTAATGAAACAAGAAGAGCATAATCATAATTAGGTATGTCTTTTTCGTGTTCCATAGTCTGTATATATATTTATAGTTCCATAGTCTTATGACGTTAATTGCTCACCTATCTGCAATACTCAATTGAGGAGGTTAATTATACTTTGCGATGTGACTTGGAGTTTCATTGAAGCTTTCTTAAAAACTATTTGTTCATCAATTGCTCACAGAACTTCATTCCACGATCTGGATTATCATCTATGATCTCCAGGACAAAACAATTGAATAATTATTCCAATAATGTGAATGTGCTGCATGGATTGGAGTGTTCTTGATGTGTTAATGTTTTTTGAACTGTAGGTACATGTCACCTACGCCTATGTCCTAGGTGAAGAACCTTATTTAGCATAGTCATCATTATTTTTAGTTGTAGTTGTATAGTAATAAATTGCTGAGTTGTTCCTTTACTTAATTCTTCATTAAATTAATTCTCATGTAAACTTATCAGTTTAGAACTCGTATCCGATTAGATAAGTTGTCTTAGTTAATAAATTAATTTTTAAAAAGGCATTTACAGGGTGTTTTTATATAATTGGCGCAGTCAGTAGGATAGTCAAACGAAGTGTTAGTGCAAATAACAGTCGGTTCGTATTAACGATTTATTGACTATTTCGAGTGAACAACGTTTGAACTCTTGGTTAAGTGAATTTAGTAGCTTGACTCGAAGATTCTCCTAGTTCAAGAACCCAGAAGACCCAAGTGGAAATTGGAGTGTTCCTGTACTTCTGAGCCCATGGAGAAGACGTTGATGATTTTACTGTAAGTGCTTAATGTCGTATAAATAAAATTTTACTATTAATTGAATTTGAAAACTTTGATTATTCTGATTCAAACTCTGATCAAGTTCTAGCTCAAAAATTATAAAAAATATATGGAAAAATATCTTTCCATGAGATTTTAACATATTTTTTTTCTTTTCATTAACAAAATGGCTATACCAATTTTAAAGAAATAATTCTTAGATATGATACCAGAATTTTATGGTGATAATGCACTTTTTCCAAGATTTTTGGAAATATCAGAAAAGTTAGTTAACAAATTTTATAATGCAGCAGATGTGGGAGACTTTCAGAATAAATATCTGATGTCTAGTATTCTAGCTAAAATTAAAGGCGAAGCCGCCATAAATATCTCCTCATGCATAAGAACATGGGAAAACCTTAAAGATGCGTTAGTGAACACATACGCGGATAAACGCGATATTTATACTTTAAATTTAGAGTTATCTGATTTAAAACAGGGTAACGAATCTCCCTACGAATTTTATGACAAAATACAACATATTTTAAATTTACAGATATCTCATCTAATGACTCATTCTAATTGTAATGAACAAATAATTTTAGGTAGTTATTTTAGGAATTTAGCTCTTACAGTTTTATTAAGAGGACTAAAGGTACCTTTAGGTACACTGATGCGTACCAAAAATCCGGAAAATTTAAATGTAGCTTTAAGTGTTCTCACAAATGATTTCCAAATATATTTAAGTCAAAATAATTTTTCAAAAAATAGATTTAGTGGCGTAAATAACCAAAATAAAAATAGGAATCAATATCAAAATAATTCAAATTTTTCACAACAATCAAAGCCAAATCATTATAATCAAATAAATCCTGTAAATTCTATACAGAGAAATCAACCATTACCTAAATACTAATTTGCAAAGTATACCAAATACGTCAAGAGCTTCATCTGAGCAGAATAATACAAATTTTAATAAAAATAGTACTAATGTCTTCAGACCCAGTCAAAATCATCGGTTTCAAAGACCAACACCTATGAGTGTATCTACGGCAAACACATTTAGGCCTCAACAAAATCAATATCACTCACAGAATCAAAATAGTTCTGTGAGGCAACACAAAAATTTTTTTTCTGAAGAATTGCACAATTTAGATGATAATCAATGTTCTAGTGTGGAAAAAAATGATTTTTTAGAGATAACGGCCTCGGGACTACAAGAACAAGAGTAGAATTATTGAATTTAACAGATCCAGTAAGTGAATTACCGTACATAGTTTTTCTAGAGTATAACTTAAAAGTTTTAATCGATACTGGGAGCACAAGATCTTTTGTGACACCAGAAATCGCGGAAAAATACTTTAAGAAATCTTTTGTCCGGAAACCATTTCAAGTAACTTCAGCACTTGGTACATCTAGACAAAACTTCTGTACGAAAATTCCTACTTCTAGTATATTCAATTACAAAAAACAATTTAATTTAGAATATTGTGTTTTTAAATTCCACAATCATTTTGACTGTTTGTTAGGATTAAATAATTTAAAAAAATTTAAGGCAATTATTGATTTTACAAAAAATTCTCTCGTGACGCCATATAGTCAGATTGAATTAAATAATTTCAGCATAAAAAAAAAGCATGAATTGCATAGTAGTGCACCCTCGTTGCGAACAAATAATAAGTTTGAATATAAAAAATGTAACTTATGGTGATGTTATCATCCCATACACACAAATGGGGAAATTAGAGATTCCTGAATGCATAGCAAAAGTTGAAAATAATAAGGCTATTTGTACAATTCTTAACCCTACAGAATCTTATTTTAAAGTAGATTTAAATTGTTTTATAGAAGCTGAAACGTTTGATGAAAACAATTAAAAACAATTTAAATACAATTTTCACTGGAAAATTTAAGTTTGATATTTCTAAAATTAAAACAGAACACATGAATTCTGAAGAAGCTGAAACTATATTAAAATTAGTTAAGCAATATACAGATATTTTCCATGTTGAAGGGAACCAATTAACTTTTACAAACAAAATTAAACATCATATTGAAACTACTAATGAAGTACCAATATATTCAAAGTCATACAGATATCCTGAAATTTACCGAAAAGAAGTACAAAACCAAATCCAAAATATGTTAGACCAAAATATCATACGACACTCAAATTCGCCTTGGTCAAGTAATATTTGGATTGTACCCAAAAAAAGAGATTCTTCTCAAAAGCCAAAATTTAGGATAGTTATCGACTACAGAGAACTGAATGCAATTACCATTGGTGATCGGTATCCATTACCGGAAATAACAACGATACTAGACAAACTAGGGCGTTGTCAGTATTTTTCAACACTAGATCTTGCCTCTGGTTTCCATCAGATCGAGATGGCTGAGGAAGATATTCCGAAAACTGCTTTTAGCACAGAACACGGAAAATATGAGTTTTTGCGCATGCCTTTTGGAATGAAGAATAGTCCTTTAACATTCCAACGAGTCATGGACAACATTCTTAGAGGTATACAAAACGAAAAATGTTTGGTGTACCTTGACGATATTATTGTGTTCAGCACAAGCCTACAAGAACACGTAAATAACTTGAAAGAAGTTTTTGATCGTTTGAGAGAATCAAATTTTAAACTTCAAATTGATAAGTGCGAATTTCTGAGAAAGGAAGTCGCTTATCTTGGGCATATTGTCACATCAGAAGGTGTTAAGCCCAACCCTGACAAAATATTAGCTATTAAAAATTTTCCAATACCAAAGAATATCAAACAATTGAAAGGATTCTTGGGATTATTAGGTTATTATAGGAAATTCATTAAAGATTTTTCGAAATTAACAAAACCCTTAACTTTGAGATTAAAGAAAAATGCAGTTATAAATATCAAAGATGTGGACTATACAAATTGTTTTGAGATGTGTAAAAACTTGTTAATTAATGATCCTATTCTTCAGTATCCAGATTTCTCTAAGCCTTTCAATCTTACTACGGATGCCAGCAACTATGCTCTAGGCGCTGTTCTTAGCCAGGGTAAAATAGGTTCTGACCTTCCTATTGCTTATGCAAGTAGAACTCTTAACGATTCTGAAATCAATTATTCAGTAATCGAAAAAGAACTTCTCGCTATTGTATGGGCAGTAAAATATTTCCGTCCATATCTTTTTGAAAGGAAATTCACAATTGTCACTGACCATAAGCCACTGCAATGGCTATTTTCACTTAAAGACCCTAATTCTAAACTAGTTAGATGGCGTCTTAAACTTTCAGAATATGACTACGATATAGTATATAAAAAAGTAGCTTTAAATACTAACAGTGACTGTTTGTCACGAATTCAATTAAATATTAACGAGACTGGATCAGAAATTCCAGGAAATTCTAAACAATTTTTTGAATACATGGAAGATTTCAATAAATCTCTTGAAAATGATGTTAACATGGAATCCGAATCACTTATTGTTGAACTAGATGATGATCAAAACGTAGAAGATGAAGAGAATATCACTGTTCATACTAACATAGAAAATCCTATTGTAGGTATACCGATTTCGGAATCAGCGGAAAACATCGGAAAAAATCAAATATTAATTTCTGTAGTTAAATTTGAACCAGCAAAAACTTAAGTTATCAAAATTTTCGAAAACAAACAAAGATTGCTATTACAATTATCAGAAAATAACTTTGAACACGACGTTATTAACTTTGTCAAAGAATATGTTGTTCCGAAAGTAAAATATTTCATTTATTTTGAAGATCCCGTATACGAAAAATTCAAATATTTTAAAAACTCTCAAATCTCATTAATCAAATGTACCAAAAAATTAATTGGTGTTCCGTTAAATGAAATTAAAGAGGTTATTCAAAATTACCATGGAGGTAAAACAAACCATAGGGGACTAGACGAAACAGAGAACAGAATTAAAATGCTTTATTATTGGCCTAACCAAAGATCGTCAATACAAAATTATATTAACGAATGTGAGTTATGTCAGTTAACAAAATATGATAGGAAACCTATCAAACCACTTTACAATATTACCCCAACAGCTACTAGACCCTTCCAAATCTTACATTTAGATACGATAACATTAGAAAATGTAAAATTTCTTACCATAGTAGACTCATTCTCAAAATATTGTCAACTCTATAAAATTAACTCCAGTCAAGGAATTGAAATTGTAAATAATTTAATAAAATATTTCAGCCACCATTGTATTCCAGATCAAATTATTTCGGACAATGGAATTGAATTAAAAAATACTGTTCTAAGAGAATTATTAGACACACACAAAATTAAAATACATTTCATAAGCTCGCAGCATCCAGAATCAAATGGAATTGCGGAAAGATGCCATTCCACTATCATAGAACATATAAGACTTTTAAATAACCAAAACGATTTTAAAAATCAACCTATAGAACAAAAAGTTAATTATGCAATATTAGCTTACAATAACAGCATTCATTCAGTAACAAAATTGAAGCCATACGAAATTATTACAGGTCATTTTGATAACAGATCACCTTTTGATCTAGAAATAGATAAACAGTTAGCTAATAATTATATTCAAAATCACAAAGATAAAATGAAATTATTGTATTCAGATATAAACGAGAAATTACAGAGATCTAAAGAGAAAGTGATAAATAAAGCAAACGAGAATCGAGAGAAATTGCCGGAAAATATCTCTACAAAAATTTTTGTTAGAAATAAGCTAATTCAAGGAAAAACTAAAAATAAGTACCAAAGTGAACAAAAAAAACCATAAACCCAGAACGTAATACAGCTAAAATTATAACAAGACATAAAAATACTGCCGAAAATATACATTTGTCTAATATTAAACGTCCTAAAAAGAAATCTTATAAATTTATTTCAGATTCGTCGCAGTCGGAAATACCGCAGTCGAAATAACACAAAATTTAGGAATTCTTCCTATCAATCTTGGACCTGCCAAATTGCAAAAATCCAGTCATACCTTTGTACATTTTTATGATTTAAGCCCACTACTAGTAGAATATGATAATCTTAACTTACATTATATTAACGTTAAACGTAATATTTCTGGTAAGCCTTTTTTCTGAATCTAACAGAAAATATAGTAAATATTATAGAGTACACGAAGTCTAGTATAGAAGATAAATTTGATAATATTAATATTCATTCGACATTAGATAGACAAAAAAGAGGTTTAATTAATGGCCTTGGATCAATAGTAAAAACTATTACAGGAAATTTAGATTATGAGGATGGTAAAAGAATTAATTCTATTTTAAATCATTTGAAAGAAAATCAAGAAAATTTACAAAATCAAATGAGTATGCAATATTCCGTTAGTCACCAAGTTATAGAAAATTTTGATAAAACCGTTAGAGACATCCAGTACAATGAAAAGTTATTAAAGACAAAAATACTCGAATTATGGAATGTTTTAAATTACCAAGGGAACGCAGAAAATCTAATATACTTGATAGATGTGTTCAATGAACTTTTAATCACATTCAACGTAATACTAGATACTATGACAACAGTAGAAAATTCGTTAACCTTTTGTAAACTTAGAACTCTACATCCTAGCATTATAAAATCCCACGACTTATTTGATGAATTGCAAAAAGTGCATTTTCATTACAAAACAGAATCACCTTTCGAAATAAAATATGAGAATATACTAGATTTTGAAGCAATCATAGACGTAGTTTGTAAGTTAGATAATAATAGAATAGGATATTTTTCATCAATACCTATAGACTATAACATTTTATTTAATCTTTTTTATATGTTACCAATCCCTACGAGGGTTGAATCAGAATATTTAATATTAATACCAAACACAAATTTTTTATTGAAATCAGAAAATATGATTAAGCCGTTACACGACATTTGCATACATAGTAATATTTTTCAATGTCCTAATCACTTGCAAGATAACAATAATTATTATTGCGAGGAAAACATATTAATCTCAGGAAACTCTACAAATTGTCAATTTACAAAAATTAATATTAAGGAAAACCATATTGAAATAATCCCGGAAATTAATCAATTTTTGGCAATATTTCCAATTGAAGAGAAGATAATTATTAAATGTGAACAAGAGACAGAAGCTAAAATCCTGAAAGGGATATATTTAATAGAGAATTCACAATGTAAAATTTTTTTCAAAAACCAGGAACTCATTTTCCAACAAAAATCATTTGGGCAACCTTTCATCACTAACAATTTAAAATTGAAATTTAACCTTTATGTGACTGGGAAAAAAAACACCTTCTTACGACGGCGTAGGCACCTGGGTACCTACTGTATAATAATTTGGAATATAAACGCAAAATACCTGTTTTTATCAAAAAACTCCATATATGTATTTATAGGTACACAATACGTGATTTATGAATTTCTAACTTATCTGTATTTGACAAAATAAGACTTTGTTTAAATGGCAAGAGCGCAGCGACATCAACTGAATTTATTCCTAGTTACAGGTCAGTTGCATGTTTGCAGTTAAAACTGATAGAGGTACTCAGGTACCTACACCGTCATTTCTGGGTGAAAAAACTTTGGACCTTATTTATTTCTAAAATAGCGGAAAAATATTATTTCTATTGTAACATTGTGTAGAAAAAACCTAGATTAGAAATGTCACGAAATCACACACTTCAACGAATTTAAACAAAAAAAGTATTTATATCTAAAATCTGAATAGGTACCCGGGTACCTATTCAGTCACATAAAGGTTAATCAGTTACATCTCTCTCCAATGAAGATAGACTTGAAAACATTGAAATTTAAGGACATTCCAAACCAGCTAGTAGCACCAGTGTTCACTGAAACTAGCAATTTTCACATTCCAAGCATCTGGACTTTGACTTTGTACATAGCAATAATATTAGCTCTTGCATGGACCATATTTAAGAAGAAGCAGAAATCAAGAAAGAAGCCACCGACATCCACAGCAACAGAAGAAAATATTCAGCTTCCTGGGGAAGCTTCATTCTGAAGGGGGAGGTGTCACCTACGCCTATGTCCTAGGTGTAGAACCTTATTTAGCATAGTCATCATTATTTTTAGTTGTAGTTGTATAGTAATAAATTGCTGAGTTGTTCCTTTACTTAATTCTTCATTAAATTAATTCTCATGTGAACTTATCAGTTTAGAACTTTTATCCGATTAGATAAGTTGTCTTAGTTAATAAATTAATTTTTAAAAAGGCATTTACAGGGTGTTTTTATATAATTTACATGAATCCAGGACAACTTCAATTATCATTAATAATTTATAAAACACAAATTGAGTTTTTAGTTGACAATTTAACAGCTTGAAGTGAACAGAATACATACACTATAATATGTCTTCTTTTTTCATTAGAATTGTGTTTAGGTACTCTCAACAGGACAGAGACAGGCGAAGAGTTCATTACAGGACATTCGATAATTATCACGGCGGACCTGATAAACAAAAATAAGAGGAAAGTGTCAAAGCCATGATAGGATTGTTAACAAGGCACTGTAAGCTTAACAGACACGCAAAGCTATAAATGGGATTGACAGAATAAGCATGTGCAAATAGGCCCCTTGCAAATAATTTTTTTATTGCATTAAAATAATCAATTATACGTAAATATCATCCCACAGGAACATTCTCAAATTTTGTGTGATATTAAAGTCGTAATAAATAATTGAAATTCAAACGGGGTAAAATGCCGCCAAAAACTGAGCTTTCACATTTCATGCAACAGTAACGTCACAAGGTATTATTGGTTTGACAAGTTTTGACCTCTATCAAGGTTAATATTTTCCGACGAAGTTTCTGGTGATTTTTTGAGAAAAAATGTTTTATCGTTACTGTATCATGCCGGGTTGTGAAAGTACAACTATCTCCACTCTTGGAAAAACATTCATTAAGCTACACATTGAAGAAAAACTCAGAAAAATTTGGCTCAAAGCCATGGGACGCAAGCCTAAAGATTTTTCATCAAAAAGCCATATTTATCTATGCAAAGACCTGAATGGGCACCTGAAAAAGCTCAAAATAGTGGAGAAAGAAGAATGTGGATCTTGTAGCTTGGTAAAAAAAACCTTCATCCACATACTTTCCAACTGCACAGCACTCCAGAATCCTAGAGCACAGTACCTGGGAGATTACTGGATAGAAGAGAAACATTTACCTAAGTTGAAGCCTGCAGATGTCCTTATAAAATAAATTTTAATATCATTTGAATATGAATATGTTTGTTCTATCATCCCCACTTTTGTTTTGCACATTATTATGCATGAAAAGGTTACAATGAAACAACAGTAAATTATCAATTTTTACTCATCTTCATTGAGTGCATTATAAATGTTTGTTTTCCAGAATTCCAAAATGAGCTTTTGAAAGTGTGCATTATAACATTATAACATGAATTAGTGTCACTTCATCATTTTGTTCAAATAAAGAATCCGCAACACCAAACACTTCATTATTTTTCTGCATTAGTAGCATATTTTGTAACTGTATTTGTGCAAAATACCTATCATTATTTTATCACAACATTCACAATATAATTAGGTTATGTTTATTCTGATGACAGACATTTGATTTGTGGAAATGATACATTTAGATGAATATAATTGAATACATTTTTTCACTTTGCAAAATCTTTGATAATTCATATCCTAACAGAAATTTCATAGTGCCGACCCTGGCTAATTTACGATTAACTTGTCCTTTATTTAGCTCCATTCGATTATATCCAGGGGAGCGTTCGGAAACTTGGTGTGTCGTATAAAAATTACACAGTAGCCGTTCGAAAAGTCGAAGTGTATACAAAAATAGTACGCACAGTAATAGTTCGAAAAGATGGTTGCCACATACTGTTGCGCGCACCAAACACTCTAGTCCCGACCTGGTCCCGACTAGGGTGAAATTTAAGCTGACAAATAAGTCACATATATGACAGCTTAAGCATTTGAATTTATTCTGCCGATATGAACTTTTAGATGTCAATTATTATTTCTAGAATATTAAATGAATTATAAGAAAGGAAAAGTATGAAACAAGTTACATTGGGGAAAGGTAGAAAATAAGCAGGATTCCAATAGCAATTGGAGTGTCATTGTCTTATCTTCACTATAGAAGCTCTAGTCACTATTATTATTATTCATAATTATATTCTCTGCAAATCTTTTGTAGGTAACCCTAGCTGCAGCCAAAATGCATTTTCTTTCTAAACATTTTCGCCGCTCGTCTATTCCTTAAATCAATTCAAAATCCAAGAAAATATTCAGAGAAAGATTTGATGATTTGAATGACTTGAATGACTGAATTTCCAATTTGATTTGTCAACAACCAAACAAACATAACCTTGAAAAATGTTTGGCACGACACACTCCATAACCGTTCGAAAACCTAGAGCGAGCTTAGCACACCGAAGTGAGTTTTCACCCCCACCTCCTTGGAATAATTTTCATCCCAACAACCAGCTTCTCGAACGCAGCCCAGTTCATGAATCTTCTAGTGGATCATTTGACGTTTGTCATCAAAAGTGCTTGAAATTAGGTAATGTCAAGTTTGTGACAATAATATTTTTTTCTACACCCACATGTATATTATCCATTTTTTGCACAGTTTACAGAATGGAAATGTAGGCCATACCAGTTAACTGAACGTATATATTCATATACATCCTAGAACGTATATGAAATCCACCAATCAGCATTCACGATTAGTATTTGTCAACTCCCCTTCTTTGAATTTCAAAGAAACGTCAAAATAACTTATCTAAAAAAAGGCTTCCCTAGAAGCACTGGATCAAGAATATTTATTAACAATAATAAACATAAATAAAATAATCCATATAAATTAACGACAAATACTGAAAACAGAATAAAATGGGTATTTAAGAGGACTTTTGATAGACGTCAGCTTTTATAAAATTTTGTAATTCATGTGACGTTATAGATATCAACATAAACATTCCTAGGTGGTCGAGTTGTTAGCATATTAGGTTTTTGCGCGCTAGGTACAGGGTTCGATTCTCAAAGTAGAAATTTTTTTTTTTTAATTTTATTTTTAAATAATTATTCCGCTTGATATTGATTGGTAAAATTATGAAAATTGTTAAAAATTTTGAGATTGAAGTTGTATTACAGTAGAGATTACAGTTTATTAAAATTTTTATTTTCTAGATTTTTCAAGTGGGTCGTAGAAAAAATATACTGTTCGACTCGTGTGGATTGTCCATATCGCACTCGAACGATTGAGCACTCCGCCTACGGCGTCGTGCTCAAACTTCGTCCTCGTGCGATATGGCCATCATATCCACACTAGTTGCACAAACTACTATTTTCTACTAGCGTACGGAAAGTGAATCTTTTCCGCACTAAAAAGCGTGCGGAAAGAGTCACTTTTCCGCACTAGTGCGGAAAGTGAATTTGTAGAGTTTTTGGGGAGTATACTAACATTTGAATATTTAAAATATGTATTTCTATGGTTGTAGTTTACCAAATGACTGAAAAGTTAAAAAAAAATTTAGAAATCTGCAATAATTTTTTAATAAAAAAAAATTATTTTTTTTCAAAAATTTTTCATGTTCCTGGTAAAAGCCTTATCAAATGGGTGCCAAATAATAATAGTTAAGTTGCTGATATGTATTTAATAATAAATGTTTCTTTATGTTAACTTTTGGGTTTTTTTTCGGATGCTAGTAGAAAAAATAGTGTACCTAACACGTGCGTAAAGTGACTTTTCCGCACGCGATTGCTGGCCAAACTCCGCTAGCGTCGTTCGGCCATCTGCAATAGCGTGCGGAAAAGTATCACTTTCCGCACTAGTTAGGTAAACTACTATTTGCTACACCCACATGTATATTATCCATTTTTTGCACAGTTTACAGAATGGAAATGTAGGCAATATCGGTTAACTGAAAGTATATATTCATATACATCCTAGAACGTATATGAAATCCACCAATCAGAATTCGCGTTTAGTATTCGTCAACTCCCCTTTTTTGAATTTCTAAGAAACGTCAAAATAACTTATCAAAAAAAAGGCTTCCCTAGAAGCACTGGATCAAGAATATTTATTTACAATAATAAACATAAATAAAATAATCCGTATAAATTAACAACAAACACTGAAAACAGAATAAAATGGGTATTAAAGAGGACTTCTGATAGACGTCAGCTTTTATAAAACTATGTAATTCATGTGACGTTATAGATATCCGGTTTAAACATTCCTCGGTAGTCGAGTGGTAAGCACACCAATCTCTCGCGCGCTAGGTCCAGGGTTCGATTCCCAATGAAGAAGTGTTTTTTATTTTTTATTTTATTTCCAAATAATTATTCCGCTTGATATGGATTGGTAAAATTATGAAAATTGTTGAAAATTTTGAAATTGAACTAATATTACAGTCGAGATTACAGCTTATTAAAATGTTTATTTTCTAGATTTTTCAAGTGGGTCGTAGAAAAAATATACTGTTCGACTCGTGTGGATTGTCCATATCGCACTCGAACGATTGAGCACTCCGCCTACGGCGTCGTGCTCAAACTTCGTCCTCGTGCGATATGGCCATCATATCCACACTAGTTGCACAAACTACTATTTTCTACATTCATGCAAAAAACAACACTTTTGTGAACCACATTTAATGCAAAAAGTAGTACTTCATTGCACTAGTGCAATAATAGTATTTTATGCAACGAACATGTAATGATAGCCATTAAGACACGAGCATATTGTAGGATACGAAACGAGCCGCAGGCGAGTTTCGTATATTATATGCGAGTGTATTAATGGCCACTACATGAAAGTGGCATACAATATTTTTTCTACTCCGGTTAATAAAAATTATTTAAACAATAATTATTAGTTAAATCAATTTTAAATATAGTTACTTTTGAAAATCAAAATTATTTGACAGCTATAAAATTAAGTGTCACTTAATATGTCTGTTCGCCTGCAATAAAAGTGTAGCACTGAGCTATATAATTTTGAAGAATTCAGGTCTATCTGTGAAAAAATACGTATAAAATTACTAAATTTGGGAATATCTATGTATATTGCATTTGTAAACTGCAAGAAGCATTAAAACATAATTAAAATAAATAAAATCGTATAGCTCAGTGCTACACTTTTATTGCAGGGAACAGACCTAATATAATTAATTTCAGAAATGTCAACCAGGTATCCATGGCTATATACTAAATATTGTGCGAATGTCGCATTCCTATTGGCTTAAAAATCTGTATCATAATGAAAATCTGTATCATAATGATACAGATTTTAGTATTCTGATAAGTATATTATAAAACAGGAGTAGAAAAAATATTTTATTGCACTCATCTGTCATTCTTGTGTCAGTTTTGGGATGATTAATGACAAACATAAACATTTAAATTAAATAAAAATCCATAGCGAGTATCTGATCCTGCTTTAATACAACAATAATATATGTATATCTTACTACTTAGTCTCAACGAGTTACAGTTTTTGCAAAAATCTTCAATTATTTAAAATTTAAATGGTGTTAGATTAGATTAGATTAGATTAAAATTGGAGTGGCTCTTTGTCCTATCCCACTGCGACCTTTGCAGATCTATTGTGGTCCTCCCTATATTAGAGCTCGATATCCAGCTTTATTCTTTTTATTAGACTTAATAGCCTGGTTACCGCCTCCTTTGCGTAGCTCTCTGCCTTCGGTGTTAGATCTCGTTTAAGATATTCAAATTTGGCGCTCTTATAATCTTTCAACCGCTCACGCATGCGCGCCAACACAGGCGGGCACGAGGGAGGAGATGTACATCCCCCGTGTTTCCGTCCGGCATTCGCTGCTTGACTTGGGTTGTTAATGGTTGTTAAATATTAATACATCTAAGAATAAGAAATCTAACATCAGGTGTGGGGTACACGTGCACTTTCTTAACCCCTCTGTGCTATGTGAGATTTTGTAGTTCATACATGTAAATAAATATTTCTGTGGGCGAATTGAAATGCATTACGGCAGAAGCACGGCAGAAGAGCACCAATTTTGGATAAAACCGTTTGGATAAGACAGTAATGTATGGTAAAAAACAAATTTATATCAAGTTTTAAACTGTATTTGGGTGATCAGAGCGAAAAACCGTAAGTAGAGTTGATTCATTTTCTAATAAAATCTGTGCAAAGGTGGTTACCGCATGGCAACCCATTCCAGAAACGTTGATTATAAAACTGATTTTAAAGTATCTCTTCTCAATGGTGAAATTGAGTTGAAGCAGTAATTTTTATTGATTTTATTGGTGTGTACAAGTTCTACGGGGTCCAAACAGTAAATTCAAGTGTTTGCGGTCTGTAAAATTGTTTCAAACTATTAGATATTTCAGTTATTCTTGGTGACTCGTCATCCATACGAGTATTGTGGCATGACATGAGTGGCTCGATTGAATTTTATTATAAAAGTTCAAAAGTTTCTATTGCTATAAAAAATAATTCATTTGTGGTGAATCTACAACGAACACATCACCGGCTCATAATAACAACGTCGATAACGCCGACAAAGCATTCGGTACCGAAAAAAAAACTGCACCACGAAACAACACAATGCTTTCGGCTTCCTACGTCCAGACAAACACGCTCGAGGCGGTGTAATTGAAACTTGACTAAGACGCCTGAACAAATTTTAGAGAGAAAAATTATTTTTTATTTAATGTTCTAATCTAGATACAATAACAATAACCATTCAAAGTTATTACCTGTTGTAATCTCTGGTATCATACAAATTGTCCTATTGATACGACATGTTGAATAATTATTGAAACACTGGCTAACAAAAATAAATTGAACCAAAGTTTCGCGTATTGTACCGTTACGGTGGCTTGGAAGTTCTATTTACAATTCCTATTTTGTTACAAATGCTTTCGTAGAACTTCCTGATGTAAAATTGAAACCTAATCTTGTGGTAGCACCACACAATCATACTAATTTACTAATTACGATGTTGACATAGGCGTACATAATTATATAGGTAAGAACAGTCTAAGTCTTTTGATGATAACAAACGGGACATCGGCAGAAAATAGAAGCTTGATTATTTTTCGACGTCCTTCGAAACCAATAGACAATTTCGGTTTCAGTGATTCATAATTACGTCCTAGCCGGTCGAAATAATAAATATGGTGGGAATAATCTACTCACATTATTATTACTCCAGCAAGAATTGTCCAATGTGCATTGTTTTCATTGAATGTCAGCCACATGGCGGAGTGTATTTTCTTGAAGCGCTGTCATACATTTTTAAGAAATTTTGAACCGAGTGCTATGAATTCTTAATTCTTAAAAGGTTATTCAGAAAAAATAATCTATCGACCACCATTAGATTAGATCCCTGAACAATGTGTAAACAGTATTAAGGTTTATTTATTTATGTTGCTACATTCAATAGATGTTGCCAAACGTATTGTTTGAAATGTATAAAATCCAATAATTGTTATAGAATTGAGATAGATGTAATGTAGATCAATTTGTTCAATCTTTGAAAGTGTACAGAACTTCCTTCACACACGAACGAATATGTTTATAAAACAGAATGCCAATTTGAAATTTTATGAAATCCTATATTTTTCAATAAATGTGACAAAGCCGCTCACATTTTTTTTATTATTTTTTTCTAGACCATTGTTTGTTTCAATTGTTACTGGGAAACATTTTGATGTAGACGAAATATAAGTATGCTTTATGGAATAGTTACATTTATAAAATGGCGAATCGTTGTGTACTAAATATGCAAAAAAAAAGTAAGGTTTAAGTGTTGTTTACATTACATCCCTCCACAGGTATACAGCAGGTCTCATAATCTCTGTCAGGTTGTTTTCAGTATTTTTTCGTCTACTAATACAAAAATACCCGCATCAATACTGAGAATCATTTACAGGAAGACTTACGTAAGTAGTATGAGCTATATTTGGTTTGTAGTTAATTAAATGTTGCTAAACAAATTAGCGTCTTTGAGATATTTAAATAAATCACTTGTGTCTTTGGTGAGCACATCCTTGAATACCGCAACTAAGTTATTCTGTTTTATATGTCTGGAAAATTCAGGACACCAATGATAATGTGTTTCACGGTAGGAGAAGTATGATAGTTTTTACATACTGGTGCTGGATCTCTCTTGAGGAGATATTTGAGTGTGTGCCCTATACGCAAGCGGCTTGATCTCTTGGTTTGTCCAGTATTGATAGACAGAACTCAACGTGTATCTTAAGTCCTCTTTGTTTGGATGTCGTATGATTCCATATTACTTGCCACGAATTAAATATGTTATGTTTTTTTATTACATTAACGTGGTCAGTGCAAGGATTTTTTTTGTGGATGCAATAACTGTAGTGTCTACAGATAATTGATCGATTTCCTCGTTTCTTTTTATGCCAGAATGATATATGGAACCTATGGAAATGATATGTTTTCAGTTTCTTCTCGCTCTCTTGTGGCATTAGTAAATGAAAAGCACTTTATTTCGAATTACCTCAGCAAAGACTAAGAAAATTATGGAATTTCATCTTCGGTACCATCTAATAATGAATTCGCTGGTTCGCTGTGTTGAGAAACATGTTGAACATTGTTTGATATGTGTTAGAAGGTTGAATAGAACCAGTCAGGTTGGTTTTAAGCTACGTTTCATTACCCTCGATCCAAATATTATTGAAAATTCTGGAAACCTTAACACAGTACCTATTCGTCCTAGTTGAGGCTTTCAAACATTTGTCTTCTTCGTTTCCAACCTACCTTCGCCACTGAATAAACTGAGCCAAGTTTTTTTTACAACTTCATAAGAACATTTTATGCTTCAGCATGAACCAATGGTGCTGGTACTAATTTAACGAAAAGAACTTCAAATCATTTATTTAATACTTTGTTATCGAAATGCACGTGAGAACCTCTGATTTATATCGCTCCAATAGTTAAACCGCAACAAACCTGCTAAGAGTAGAACGGAACATTTTTCAGATTGGCCGAGCAAGTCTAGAAAATTTAAATAGTAATAATTAACACAAATCAAAACTAAAGGGACTGTTCCCCTGTGTGAGTAATCCCACTATGTTTCGTCTAATCTATGCCGTGTTAGATCATTGGTAGTAGATTGACTTCGATCAACCCATCGCAGATACGTATGCGTTAGATTGCAGTTAGAAAGTGTAAAATGACCCATCGCAAATATGTGCTTGATGCAATATTTCCATCGTGTCATTTACTGAATTATCAATTAGAGTGTAGAATGACCCATCGCAAATATGTGCTTGCTGCAATATTTCCATCGTTTCATTCAGTAAACTATTCAAACAAAAAAGGTTAAATGTTACAATATCTACAGCCTATCATTCAAATAAAAATTAACCTTAAATGGCCCATCGTGCCGCCTGCTGAATTATTGTTGTGAGTAACTGTTGGCACCACAACAGTCTGAGTAATGTTTTTCTTTCGGTAATTTTAAAAATAAAAGAAAAAAGAAATATTCTAATGTATTGCCAAACCTGCCGCAATTGGGGAAATTTCGAGAGAATTTGTGAATCTAGAATACGCGCATAATGATGAACCTAACTATTAAGTGTACTTACATACCTTATAAGTATTGGTTAAGATAAAAGATTTCAATTCTTTGTCTGCTCCTAGCTTCTTTTCCAGGTTTCGAGATTTGTGCATTCCGAGAGCGGAATGGTGTCAGTTTGGCCGTGTTAGATCTCGTTTAAGATATTCAAATTTGGCGCTCTTATAATCTTTCAACCGCTCACGCATGCGCGCCAACACAGGCGGGCACGAGGGAGGAGATGTACATCCCCCGTGTTTCCGTCCGGCATTCGCTGCTTGACTTGGGTTGTTAATGGTTGTTAAATATTAATACATCTAAGAATAAGAAATCTAACAATGGTCAAGGCGAAAACCAGCTATGATTGAGTACCGACAAGGTGGAGGCCATAAAGATACAAAAAAAGAAGAACGGGTTGAGTTTGATTAGGTAAGGTTAGGTTCTTAACATATTTATATCCTAATTTTCCAGTTTTTGCATGAATTTAGAAAAAATATTGTATGCAACTCTTGCAAAACGTGTTTTTTGCACATGTTGCATAAATAACTATTAATGTTAATGACATCTTAGGCTGCGTCCACACGACCGTCTAAGATACTGGCATTGAAAATATTTAGTTATCTCAACATCTCTTCTCAATCCAAATATTTTCACAATAAAATTTTTATTTAAAATACATCCTTAATTCTAATTACAAAACGCCTAATCCTGAATTATGTTTTCTGAACAAGTCACCTGAAATATTTTTGGTTAGGATATTAGCAATTTGATCCTTGGAGGATATATACTCAACAACAACTGTCCCTTCATTCACTAAGTCTTCAATAAAATTGAATTTTACGTCAATATAATTTAATCTTTTATGATCAAACCTTTTTGTCAACTTTATACAGGATTGGTTATCCTCAAATAGTTATTTATGCAACAAGTGCAAAAAGTGAGTGTTTTTTGCACGCGACGTGAAATTGTCCAACGAGGTCTTTAGGCCGAGTTGGACAACACGTCGAGTGCAAAAAACACTTTTTGCAAGAGTTGCATACAATATTTTTTCTAAATTCATGCAAAAACTGGAAAATTAGAACATAAATATGTCAAGAAGCTAATCTAACCTAATAAAACTCAACTCGTTCTTCTTTTCTGTATCTTTATGGCCTCCACCTTGTCAGTACTCAATCATAGCTGGTTTTCGCCTTGACCATTTAAATTTCAAATAATTAAAGATTTTTGAAATAATTGTAACTCGTTGAGACTAAGTAGTAAGATATACATATATTATTGTTGTATTAAAGCAGGATCAGGTACTTGCTATGGATTTTTATTTAATTTAAATGTTTATGTTTGTCATTAATCATCACAAAACTGACACAAGAATGACAGATGAGTGCAATAAAATATTTTTTCTACTCCCGTTTTATAATATACTTATTAAAAGACTAAAATCTGTATCATAATGAAATTCATTATGATACAGATTTTCATTATGATACAGATTTTTAAACCAATAGGAATGCGACATTCGCACAATATTTAATATAGCCATGGATACCTGGTTGACATTTCTGAAATTAATTATATTAGGTCTGTGGCCATGCAATAAAAGTGTAGCACTGAGCTATACGAATTTATTCATTTTAATTATGTTTTAATGCTTTTTGCAGTATACAAATGCAATATACATAGATATTCCCAAATTTAGTAATTTTACACGTATTTTTTCACAGATAGACCTGAATTTTTCAAAATTATATAGCTCAGTGCTACACTTTTATTGCAGGCGAACAGACCTATAAAGTGACACTTAATTTGATAGCTGTCAAATAATTTTAATTTTCAAAAGTAACAATTAAACTAAATAATTATTGATTTGATAATTTTTATTAATCGGAGTAGAAAAATTATTGTATGAAACTTTCATGTAATGGCCATTAATACACTCGCATATTATATACGAAACTCGCCTGCGGCTCGTTTCGTATCCTACAATATGCTCGTGTCTTAATGGCTATCATTACATGTTCGTTGCATAAAATACTATTATTGCACTAGTGCAATAAAGTACCACTTTTTCCATTAAATGTGGTGCACAAAAGTGTTGTTTTTTGCATGAATGTAGAAAAAATAATAAAAGTTGTTTTTGCAAAGCCAAGATCATCTAACAAATTTTATAACCAAATCCCTTCCTTTGCTGCCTCTGCTAACGCAACATACTCTGCTTCGGTAGAAGAGGTAGCTACAGTTGTTTGCTTTTTCGTGGACCAACATACTGTACTGCCAAATACTTCAAATAAGTATCCGCTTGTTGATTTCCTATCAGAACTATCTCCTGCCCAGTCAGCATCTGCGTATCCGATTAAACTAGCATCATTTGGAGAAATAGTATATTGTATAATTAGTGGAAAAAGCATCATATTCTCAAACGACTGTGATGATTACACAGGAGTTTGGGAATATGCTTTTCCCACGAATTATACATACTATTTTTTCTTCGATCGTTGATTTACAGTTGAAAATTAATTTAAATATATTCCATTTAAGTTGTAAACAAATGTGTTTAGATAGGTTTTCATATGTTTATATTGGAATGTAAACGTGGTAACGAGATAAACCAAACAATTAGCCATGCAGCTTCAACGTCTATAAATTCTCGTTGCCCTCCAGTACAATTTACAAATTGTACAATGGATGTAAATATTGACAAAATTAATTTGTGTTCAGGAATATCGTTATAAATTAGATGTTCCTTCCATTTATATGATACCAACTTCATCAATATAAAAATTAAAACCATACTTTGTTTCATTTTATTGTAATAATCCATTTGAAACATTACCGCACGCTACAGCAGTGCGGTAAGAATATTACCGCACTGTTATTCTCTAATTGCTTAGCAACTGCTCACTATTCTGGAATGTTGAGCTTTGCGCATAGAAAACAGGTCAAAATAGTGTAACTTCTCTCACGATCGGAGAGAAACAAAGTTCTAGATCTATGGTTCCCTTAAGATATCCTGAAATATGTCTTAGACTTTTCCAAAGCCGCTCGGTTGGTGTGCTTTGATATCTGCTACAAAAGTTTACAGGTGCACTTAGATCGGGTCTTGTAGCCAACATAAGATACATCAAGCACCCAACTAGTTCTCTAACAGGTTTATCAACACTAGGAGAACTATTATCATTTAAATTTAAGTTACCAATTTCCAAAGGTGTACTAACTGCTTTACAGTCATTCATGTTAAAACGTTTTAGCAAGTTACTAATATATAGTCCGAGAGCTGGCACCCATATTTGGGTAGGTATTTGAGGCAAGCTGGATAGCAGATACCTCTCCTATTATATCCGAACTCGGGATTGTAGACCTGGCTGGTGAGTAGCGGGGCTAAATCAACCCCTACATTATTAAACATTTTTATTTTTTTTTCTCCAAAAATATATTTGAGGCACTACGCAATTTATATATGTTGCAGTGTAATACTTGATGAATACGAAAAAAAATAAGCCAGATGATTTAATCGGGGTTTCAACATTGCCAGATGCGTGCAAAAATATTTTGCAAAAAATTATTCCAAAAATTTTTGTACAGGATTCATATTATTTCCCCTACATTCAAAACTAAAAATTGTTTTTTTTTCTGGCAGCATTCTAAATCAAAATTTATACGGAAACTTAAAATTTCCTCATCTTACAATTAATAAGGGTTACGTATTAAAAAAATCGCGAAACCAGGTTTATAAAAATATGATAATTCTCCAGCAGTACAATTATTTTAATTAACATTCTTCGTCTTTGGATTCTTCATTAGAAGTAACAAAATTTGACGTATCAGTGACAGTTGAACCCACAACATTAGAACCCCAGCCATCGACATCTCTACTTCAGCTATGTAATCCTATACCAAAAGCTTATATTAGTGATAATAATGAAGACAACATCACTGATAGGTACGTCAAATTTCGTTACCTTTAATGAAGAATCGACAGACGAAGAATGTTATTAAAAATAATTGTACTGCTGGAGAATTATTATATTTTTATAAACCTGGTTTCGCGATTTTCTTAATACGTAACCCTTATTAATTGTAAGATGAAAAAATTTTAAATTTCCGTATAAATTTTGATTAAGAATACTGCCAGAGAAAAAAAAACAATTTTTAGTTTTGAATGTAGGGGTAATAATATGAATCCTGTACAAAAATTTCAAAAAATATATATTTTTTTTTAATTCTCTTTAAAAAATAAATATTTCTGCGGAAATATCAAATATTTAAACGAGTATTTAAACAATTTTTTCTACTATCGTGCGGAAAGATCCAATTTTCCGCACTAAAAAGCGTGCGGAAAGAGTCACTTTTCCGCACTAGTGCGGAAAGTAAATTTGTAGAGTTTTTGGGGAGTATACTGACATTTGAATATTTAAAATATGTATTTCTATGGTTGTAGTTTACCAAATGACTGAAAAATAAAAGAAATTTTAGAAATCTGCAATAATTTTTTGATGAAAAAAATATTTTTTTTTCAAAAATTTTTCATGTCCTTGGTAAAAGCCTTATCAAATGGGTGCCAAATAATAATAATTAAGTTGCTGATATGTATTTAATAATAAATGTTTCTTTATGTTAACTTTTGGGTTTTTTCCGGATGCTAGTAGAAAAAATAGTGTACCTAACACGTGCGTGAAGTGACTTTTCCGCACGCTATTGCTGGCCGAACTCCGCTAGCGTCGTTCGGCCATCTGCAATAGCGTGCGGAAAAGTATCACTTTCCGCACTTGTTAGGTAAACTACTATATTACATCCAAATTCGCATTAAAATTGGCAAAATAATAATTTTCGAAAATTAAAAAGAAATCACAAAAAATATGGTCTCTTCAACGTCCATTAATCAATACAATCCCTTTTATGCAAAATGTTTTTAGTACAAAATCCGAAAATATTATATTTTTTACTCCGAAATTTTAGGTTTGTTCCAACCGCAGTCAGAAACCGTCAGAAACGATCAGGGAATAACTGGTCATAGCAAACAACGAGTTATTTCCGCGTAATTCCTATCACTGATTGCAATGGTCGACTACTCTCTGAAATCTCTGATCGGTTCTGACGGTTTCTGACTGCGGTTGGAACAAACCTTTTGACTAGAAACCTCATGGGTTATTGTGAGTCACGTGGCTTCGCCAGAGCCAATAGTAACACGGCAAGCAAGAGCGAAGACAGCTGTCGTTATGTGCTTTCTCTCACACTACAGCTTGTCTATAGCACTACAGGTTCGTACCTATTCATTATTTGTTTGATCACCTGGCAGGTAGAAAGCCTCACCGAAATGATCTGTCTTTTTGGAAATCTTATTTTTTAGTTATAAATAATACTTCATTAAAATTTCAAGTTGCCTCAAAAACATTTTTTATAATTTTTTGCAAAATATTTTTGAACGCATCTGGCAATGTTAAAACCCCGATTAAATTATCTGGCTTATTTTTTTTCGTATTCATCAAGTATTACACTGCAACATTTATAAATTGCGTAGTGCCTCAAATATATTTTTGGAGAAAAAAAAATAAAAATGTTTAAAAATGTAGGGGTTGATTTAACCCCGCTACTCACCAGCTAGGTCTACAATCCCGAGTTCGGATATAATAGGAGAGGTATCTGACAAGCTTTCAGCTTGCCTCAAATACCTACCCAAAAATTGGTGCCAGCTCTCCTACTAATATTTCTTTTGACACAAATATATTTTATTTTCAGTTCTTCTCACATCAATGCCTAAAAACGTTTTTAAGTTTCCAACATCTGGCATTTCAAACTCTTGTTTTAATTTTGTTTTTAAATTACTGATTTCACCATCATTGCTACTTGTGTAACGAGTTATTTTTTTTGATACTGATTTAAGTTTTTTTTCTCTCCGTTTCATATTTTTATTTTTTTGTTTTGCCACTTGATTTTAAATAACTCGTTACTTACTTTCCGATTCCCTTTTGTGACCGAGTTATTGTAATTTTTTTTTATTATTATTACCGTTATATTAGTTTTAGTATTTTTTGTATTAGTCCGGAGGTACGCAAATTTATATAGAATCATAAAATTTAGTCAGTTCCGAAGTTAAAATTTTTCATTTAAAAAGGACATTGGGTATATATACCATTTAATTTATTTGAATTAATTCCGAAAGACGTCTAGTATATGACAAACTTTTTTGTGGTTTTTAAATAAAAATTTTGCTAATGAGAATATAAAACGACAGGAGAGTTGGATTCGAGGTTCTCAGCTGACTCTCAATTCGTGGTTCTCAGCTGGCTCTCAATTCGTGGTTCTCAGCTGGCTCTCAATTCGTGGCTCTCAGCTGATTCTCTCTCTGAATTTCGTGACTCTCAACTCGTGTTCTTTCCGTAGTTCTCCGCACCGTTAAACGTTTAATTTTAGTGTGTTAAGTTTGTTACCGATCCGGTTCCCGAAATCCATAATTTTGAAAAGACAATTCTATTAGTAAGTGGTGCATACCGAAGCCGATTTAGGAAGGTAAAATATTTTTAATAATCACAGTATCTATACTCAATAATTTCCGTACCTCCGTATTCCGTACTTTTGAAATAGTTTGATTTCTTCTCCGTACCGGTTTACATTTTGTAATTTTTTGTGAAAACTTTTACTTTACTAATTCTTTTTGAGTATAACCGGCAATATTAAAATATTGTAATTCGTTTAAAGAAAATTTGCATCCAATATAGGAATTAGATTTTAATAGTTTAGAAAATGAATTTTCTTTGTTTTCCGACATTTGAATTAACCGTTGTCGAGTAGAAACTCGTTTTAGTTTTTTTAATAAAAGTTGATTTGTTCTAAAAAAATTGGTTTTTTATTTATTGCTGAAAAGTGATTGATATATTTTTTTTGGTTTGGATATTCACCGGCTCTCGATTGAGCGTACGATTTTATGTATTTTCTTTGCAGAACATTTATCTTTAATTACAGGACATTTATATTTATTTGATACTGTTTAGGATTGTGATATTTTCGTTTTATTTCTACTCTGGTGTGTCGATAATAAGTTATTTTTTTTTTACTCTTGAATTTTATTCCCGGATTAGTAGTTTTCAATAGCTTCTGTTTAATAACTCCGTCGAATCCGAAGGGTTTCTTGAACTTGGAAGAGGCTTAGCCACAACTTGTTCAATTACCTGGCAGATTTGAACGTTCGTTTCGTGGTCAAATTATTTATACCAGTAAATTCCCGTGTCTCCGTTGAATCCGAAGGGTTATTTGAACTTGGAAGAGGCTTAGCCACAACTTGTTCAATTACCTGACAGATTTAAACATCCATTCCGTGGTCGAATTATTTGTCCCAGTAAATACCCGTGTCTCCGTTGAATCCAAAGGGTTACTTGAACTTGGAAGAGGCTTAGCCACAACTTGTTCGATTACCTGGCAGATTTAAACATCTATTCCGTGATCAAATTATTTGTCTCGGGAAATTCCTGTGTCTCCGTTGAATCCGAAGGGTTACTTGGACTTGGAAGAGGCTTAGCCACAACTCGTTCGATTACCCGACAGATTTAAACGCTCTATCACCTTTCCTTAGACCATATATTTTATTATTATCGCATTCTAGTAGTTTCCCGTGCCTCCTTGCATCACAAGGGTTTTCCGAACTTTGCTTATCCCTGTAGATTAAGGAATAAAAGGACCACCGAGTATTAATAAACTAGAGAATTAAAGTGTAATTCGTTATCAACCGTAAATATTAATTAAAAGACTTATATTTAAAACATCTGTGTTCAACAAGACCCCTGGAATTTTCCGTAACCTCCATCTGAGGCTATCTGGAACTCTTGACACTAAGGGTCAAGGGGCCGTGGAGCAAACCACGTTAAAAATCTGGCGCCCGAGCATTCCGTAGAAAGATTTTCAGCTAAGGGTGTCCATAGTGACGTGTTAGAGTGGTAGAAGGCCACGTAGACACAAAAACACGTTACACTTGATATGGGATTTTTACGATAAAAAGACGATGACGTTGCAAAACAAAATATTGTGATGTTGCCAAGCTGTAGTTTTTTCTTTACTTTACGAAAAATAGAAAATTCAATTTGATGTTAGATTGACAATTCTTCTTTTTTATTGGTCCGTGCCTCGTAGAGCCTAAGTCAAAAATATTTATTTAAAATAATTAAAGGCTTGTATGATAGGCTTGCATTCAATTATAATAATATTTATTTATGAAAACTAAAATAAAATCGCCTCACATATGAAGGTATACATTTGTATCATCACTGCTACATTATTTGGAACAAGAAGTGAATATTGGTAGATCATCTGAATAATTTTGTGATATAATGAGTCTATTTCCTACACAATCATACATTGGTAAGTTGAATTAAGATGCTCCATAGTTTCGTATCTCTGTTTCATATTATGCAGTTTTAATTTTGTTATTCACAAAAATATATAGACTTGGGTAGCTGGCTACGTATAGGTGTGCTATTAGACTTTTTATATATAGCTGTGATAATCCACCAATACAAATTGAAATAATGAAATATCGAGTGAACATTTCTTTATCAACAACTGGAATACCCTGCTCAAAATCGCTGCTCCTTCTGATAATAATTGTATTTCTAAGTTTTACTCATGTTAATAATGAAAACAATATAACTTGTGAATATACATTTTATTTCAAATAGGTTAACTGGTTGGTTATTACGATACAATTATTTCATCTAAAAATGTATGCACCTCTGAAATAACTTCACAATAATTTCAGAACCACTCTCCTTTTTGGTGAGTGGGCCAATCAAAATAATCCACTCTGTTATTTAGCAGTCTTTATTGAATTAAAGAGAAACAGGCCGATTTTTTGGTTTAAGCTGCTGTATTTTAAAATAACTGGACCTAATTAATTCAATAATAATTATTAGTGATTTTAAAACGGTGGAAATAAAGCAAATTGGAGGAAAATATAAGAAAATAGAACACAAGATTTCCACTAATCCATCTCAAAATCATCACTAACTTCATCATCACTGTCAAAATTAATAATAAGTGGAAGCACATCCTGTCTATCGAATACTACTTCTCTATCCCACCAATCTTGTATAATTTTTTCCTGGACCAAATATAAGGGGTCACTTTTTCTAAAGCCTTTTTCCATACACCAATTGCTTGCTCTGTTGATATGCACCATCAGATCCCACATGAACTCTATAAAAATTTTCAACTATCCCCCAAATATGTTCAATTGGGTTGAACATACAGTGGTAAGCGGGAAGTCGAAGCACTTTGTGACCATATTTTTCAAATAATATGTCAGCTTCATATACTTGGTGGTTTATTCCTACAAAAATATTAAAGCATGCATATTTTCAAACAAAATAAGTTGGGAATTTCACCAGTTTATCTGACACCGTCTTGAAGTTTTGCCAACCCGTTAGCTGTAAATTGCACTGGCTGTTAAGGATAAATTGTATTTACGGTTGGTAAATTATTATTTATTCTGATGAGCAGGAAAGTAACTGAATGTGACGTCATCGTCTTTTTATCGTAAAAGTCCCATAGCAAAATATCGTCCACCTATAACAACATACAGTGTGTAAAAGCCAAATGGAATAAATTCATTATTTCGGTTACTGTACATATTTATAAAAAATCCCGAAACACGTCAAATTTAAATTATAACTTGACATTCTTTAACGTGAAAATGCAACCCCTACCTTCAACCCCCTTAGAATGACAGGTACAACCCCCAATTTTTTAAATGGGAAGTATAGGCTTGTGATATATCATTTGAAAGGTCTCTTCATTCTCTATTCAAAAATGTTATTGTTTTTAAATTTAATGCAAAAATTAACATAAAAAAAATTAATATCATGTTGTTACCGAAATTCGCTACAATACAATCAAAAACTAAAATGTAATGCAAAACGTAATAAAATGTAGAACACGAAAAAGAACTATGAATGTTAATGAAGTAGATGTTCAAAATGTTCTCCGCGAACGTCTTGGCAACATCCTAATCTCAAATAAAACTGTCTTCTAACATTATTTAACATATCAGGCGTGATCGACCTAATCGCAAGCGTTATTCGTTCTTTTAAGTCATTTAAATCAGAAGGTTTAGTTTTGTACACATGGCTCTTCACATATCCCCATAAAAAGAAATCTAATAATGTAAGATCAGGTGATCGCGCTGGCCATTCAATCGATCCTCGCCTCCCTATCCACCGATTGGGAAATATTGTATCGAGGTACTGCCGGACATTAAGTTGGTAATATGGTGGTGCTCCATCCTGCTGAAACCATATCGTATTCGCTGGAACTTGAGGATTACCTGGATCAGGATATAAATTTGCCAACGTTGGAATGACATCATTTTGAAGTAGTGCCAAATAATTGTTGCCATTCAAGTTGCCCTCAATAAAAAAGGGACCAATTATATTGTTCCCTACAATCCCTGCCCAAACATTAACCTTTTGAGGGTATTGAGTGTGTTCTTCTCTCATCCAGTGAGGATTTTCCGTGGACCAGTAGCGGCAATTTTGCCGATTAGCATGACCGTTAAGTAAAAAAGTACACTCATCAGAAAACATAACGTCTTCTAATTGGATAATATTGTTATCCAACATGTCCATCATTTGCTCACAAAAAAAAGTTCTCCTATCAAAATCGTCTTCCATGAGCTCCTGAGTAGGTATCATCTTATACGGATGCAATTTTTTTTCCTTTAATATGTTTGCTATCGATGTATGGCTAGCATTGAATGTAGTGGATGCCTGTCTACTCGATGTATGTGGGTTTTCCTGAAACTCAAGCAACACATCTAATTTGAGTTCATCACTCAGTGCATTAGCAGCTGCTTTTTTTATCTGCCTTACATGACCAAACTCGCGAAACTGCTTTTCTATTTTACTTATTGTTCCTTGGGATATAGGCGGTAAATTAGGAAATTTCTCATGAAATAGGCGAGTTACTTCCTGTTGTGTTCGGATGTTATCTCCGTAACCAATCATTTGTAAAACTGTTATTTTATGCATTTCCGTTAATCTAACCATTTTTCAGAATTGAATTGAACAAACTTTATACTTAAATTACAACAATGACAACTTAAATAAAACAATTTACTACTGCTTGTTAAAATAGCGTTGCCACGGAAATTCTTTAAAGTTTTTTAATGGTTACCATCTAAAAACCACATTGCTACGGTATTTGTTAACTTTCTCATTATCAAGACCTAAACGGGAAATAAGTTTTAAGTAATATTGTAATAAGTTCCGAGTATATTTTAGCGAATTTCGGTAACAACATGATATTAATTTTTTTTATGTTAATTTTTGCATTAAATTTAAAAACAATAACATTTTTTAATAGAGAATGAAGAGACCTTTCAAATGATATATCACAAGCCTATACTTCCCATTTAAAAAATTGGGGGTTGTACCTGTCATTCTAAGGGGGTTGAAGGTAGGGGTTGCATTTTCACGTTAAAGAATGTCAAGTTATAATTTAAATTTGACGTGTTTCGGGATTTTTTATAAATATGTACAGTAACCGAAATAATGAATTTATTCCATTTGGCTTTTACACACTGTATAAGTTACATTATTGCTTGACATTTTAAAATAAAGACAAGGATCATTGGTAGACCTAACAAACTTTTCCTTTTCTGCAAATTCATTAAATCGTTTATTCCAGTAATATGAAGCTTGTTCAACCCCATATAAACCTTTATTTAGTTTACATATCATGACCTCTTTATTGGTTGTAAAACCCTCAGGAATTGACATATATATGTCTTCCTCAATAGTTCCATGCAAGAAGGCAGATTTGACATCCATTTGTTGAATTTTCAAGTTTTTAAAATTGACAATAGCTAATAAGGTTCTCACTGTACTCAACTTAACTACAGGTGCATAAGTTTCATGAAAGTCAAAACCCCCTGCATAAATCCCTTAGCAACCAGTCTAGCTTTATACTTTACTATGTTTCCTACATCATCAGTTTTAATTCGAAAAACCCATTTACAGACTAGTAGCCTAACATTTTTAGGTTTTGTTACTAGTGTCCAAGTATTGTTTTTCACTAAGGAATTAATTCCTTTATCTACTGCTATTTTCCAAAACTTATAATCAGAGGACTCTTTAGCTCTTTCTAAACTATCGGGTACATTGTTAATAAAGCCTGAAACATTTAAGGCAATATGCTCAATTTCATCATTCAAAATGTATTCATTGTGATAAGCTGGAGTTATTTTTGTTCTATTACTTCCCTCAAATTCCTCCTCGTCTTTTTCTTTATCTGTCTCAGTGTCTAGATTTATATTTTCATCCACCTCATACATGCTTTCATGTTCATTTCTTATTAATCCCTCTTCCCTATCATCTATAACATCAATGCTTGGGTAATCATCCTCATACATGTCAATTAAAGTACTAATTGCTTTTAAGTTACTTACATTTTTCGACTCATCAAAAATTACATTCCGTACAGTTTTAACATTTTGTTTGATAGGATCCCAGACCCCATAGCCATTATTCGCGTACCCTATCGTTATATGAATTTCACTCTTTGAGTCAAACTTAGATTTCTGTTTTTCGTTGGGAATATGACAGTAAACTAGACTACCAAAAACTCTCAGACTTTCTAAATTAGGTTCTAAGTTATAAAACATTTCAGACGGAGTAGCATTTACACATGAAGCAGTTGGTGTGCGATTTAACAAATAAGTTGCACAAAGAATTGATTCACCCCACAAAGATTAAGGCAATTTTGATTGCAATAATAATGCCCTACCCTTTTCCAAAAGTGTTCGATTTAGCCGTTCGGCACTTCCATTCATTTCTGGGTTATAAGCGACTGAGTACCTAAGCCTAATGCCCTTGGACTTACAAAAACCAATAAATTGATTAGAGCAGTATTCACTGCCATTATCAGATATAGAGAACCAGCCCTGTAACCAGTTAAGTTAGTGATAAAAGCCTCATATTCCTTGAAACATTCAAATATATCACTTTTGTTTTTGATAAGATATACTACACTAAAATGTGTAAAGTCATCTAAGAAGGTGACAAAATATTTTTTGTTATCATAGGTTGCAGGAGAAATCGGACCACAGATGTCGCTATGCACAATCTCCAGTACTTGTTTTGTCACCTTTTTAGACACTCTTTTAAATGGTAAACGAGTTATTTTTGACTGACAGCACACAGGACAATTTTCAAATTCTCTGTTTTCTAAACTCACATCAATTCCTTCAACCATATTCTGTTTTCAAAATTTTGATTTCCTAAGTGCCCGAGTCTAGCATGCCAAAGTTTATAATTTTTGTTTACTTCACAAACATTTACTGTGTTGTCAAAAATAACTTTAAACTGTACTACATACAAACTGTTTTCCTTTTCGCCTTTTGCAATTAACATTTCTTTGTTAAAAATACATACAGAATTGTTTTCAAAAATAACTTTTAAATTGGCCCTTCCTAATTTTTGCACTGATAATAAATTGTGCCTTAAATTTTTTATATATAAAACATCTTGAATCTCACCTGAATTTATACCTTGTAATTTTACCTTAATAGCTCCTAATTTTTTTGCACTTAAAGTCTGTAATGTCGGTGAATAAGACCTCGATGAATGATTTTATTTCATTTATTTTACTGAAACTTATACATACAATTTTGGTGTCACAATACATAGGCAACACACCGCAATAGCACAAATGACAAGTGACCTCTCTATCACATTTATGAGAGAGGGTATGTTCCGTAATAAGTTTGCGTTTGCAGACTTACGATACCACAATACCTTCCCTCATAAATTCAAACGTTGGGGTGGTTTGACTTGACGCCTTGGTCTTTCGTTTACATTCAATTTATAAGGTGTACATGTAGAGAAATCCTTAGAGCTAAATTTACCGTCAAAATTTTCAGCCTCCTCCTGAACCAAATCATCATTCAATTTAACATTTGAGTTACTATCAGGTTCATTCAACATCATGTTTGGTTCAGCAGCATCTGAAGTTAAAGGTAATAAACCAATACTTGGTTTTAAATTAAAAAACTCACTACTTGGTTTTAAATTCAAAAACTCACTACTTGGTTTATCAATAATACTTTCCTTTATGCTATCCTCTACTGTCTCTGACCTGTTACGTCTAATTTGGTTTAAGTGTCTCTTCCATATCAAATTTTCATTAACAAGTTTACAAAAATAAATTCTATCATTTAAAACTTCATCTATTATACTTTCAACCCAAGTTTTCTTATTTGGATTTCTGTAGTCTCTACACCAAACCCTATCCCCCTCTACAAAAGTTTCATCTCGTTTTCCCTTATAATTTAAAATTTGTTTTTCAGCTGAGCGAAACTCCTTTTTTGATAGCAAATCTAAACGAGTACGTATTTTAGTTTTAAACATTAAACTACTAGGTGTCATTCCAGTGGTCGCATGTATACAATTTCGGTAAGAAAATAAATACCTATAAATTAAAGTTTCTAGGGAAACATTTTTATTTTTTTCATCTAAGAGAGCCTTTTTTAATCCTAACTTTACTGATTTAACACAGTTTTCCGCAAATCCGTTTGTTGAGGGATGCACCGGTGGAGATGTAACTAATTTTACTCCATTCTGACTTAAAAAATTTATAAAATTTTCGGATGTAAATTGACTTCCGTTATCTGTTTCAACTACACGTGGCAACCCAAATCGCGAAAAACATTCTCTAAATTTGCTAATGGTATTATCGGAATCGCTATTACTCATTATAAAAACTTCCGGCCATTTCGTATAGGTATCTATGATAATGAATATCATTTTGCCTCTAATTGGTCCTAGAAAATCAGCATGAATTTTCTCGTAAATGTGGTTAGAACCATGTGGCTTCATAAGTTTGGCTTTGGGTGGGTCTGGGCGCATTTGACAACAAATTTTACAATTATTAACTTGTTGTTCGATATCGTTATCGAGCGAAGGCCACCAAAAATAGGCGCGTGCGTTTAACTTCATCTTAGCCATACCTTCATGATTACTATGCAATTCTTCTAGTAAATGTTTTCTTAGGCTAACTGGAATTACCGCTCGATAACCCCACATAATAATACCCTGTTCAATAGAAAGTTCATTCTTTCTTGTCAAAAAAGGTTTTAAAAGTTCATTTTCAACTTGTTTAGGAAATCCATATCTGATAAAATTAAACACGTTACCTAAAATAGCATCTCTCCTAGTTTCTGAGCGTATTTTAATTGAGTCAATTGGTATTAAACCTTCAACCATATTCAAGTAATCATATTCAGGTTCTTTAAAATCATTTATTTCACAGTCGGGTAATGGTAAACGTGACAAAGCATCTGCTTTTGAATTATCCGCGCCACGAATAAATTTGAAAGTGTAGTCAAACCCAGCTAAAAACAACGACCATCTTTGAATTCGCCCAGCAGCCATTTTGGGTAAACTCTTATATTCCCCAAAAATTGATTTTAATGGTTTGTGATCGCTTAAAATTTCGAATTTCCGTCCCACCAGATATTGATATAGTTTGGAAACTGACCAATAGACAGCTAAAGCCTCCTTCATAATCTGGGAGTAACCCTGCTCGGCCTTGTTTAGTACACGAGATATATAACAAATTGGTCTCTCACCTCCGTCTGGTAAAACATGTAAAAGAACTGCACCAATGCCATAATTACTAGCATCACAAGCCAAACGAATAGGTTTATTTGGGTCATAATGAATTAAAATTCTGTCTGAAGCTAATTCATTTTTTGCGTACTGGAAATTTCACATTCTTTTGTCCACTTAAATTCTTTACCTTTTCCTATCAAATCATACAATGGTTTTAACTTACCCTGTAAATTTTCACAAAAACGGGAATAATAATTTACCATCCCAGCAAAAGCTCTAATTTCAGTAATATTTTTAGGTCTAGGTGAATTTACTATTGCCCTTACTTTTTCCTCATCTTGTCCTAAATAGAAAATATTACTTACGATACCACAAAGTCTCACTGTTTTTGGCAACTGCAATTCTGAGTTCTTCTTCTGAATTGCTGGTTTTATAAAAATATCCATCATCATTCACCATGTGGTCGGTTGCACCAGAGTATTGAATTTTAAGTGATGACCAAAAGCTGAATTCTCATATTTACTCATAAAACCACATAAAACTTATAAGGTAAGCAAGATATACCAGCTCCAGTGTCGAGCTCCATCTGAGTATGAATATTACTATCAAACAAAACCGGAATACATATTGGCTTTACAAAATTAATACTTTGACAATCAGTTACATTATACAATGGAAATATTTCCTCACTTTCCTCTTCTACTAAATGATTTCTTTCTATTTTGCAAGCTGCCATTATGTGCCCCTTTTTGCCACAGTTTTTACAAATAAATTTTCTGTATTTACATTTACTAAAGTTATGCATACTCTTATTACAAAAATTACACTTTGATTCTTCTTGGTTTTCATCCTTTTCAATTTTCTTTTCCGATTGGCTTGAACTATTTTTTGCATAACTACTACTACCACTAGAAGCACTATACGACTTTTGCACTCTATTCACTTCGACACTGTTCCTATATTGCTCTCTTAAAGCTGCTTCTTTGTTTAGAGCTATTTCCAACACATCCTCAATCTTCTTGTTTGGACTCTCCTCACACAAGCGGTCAAGTATTGGTCCTGGCCTTATGCCCGTTACAAATTTGTCTTGCATTCTGTACATTAATTTGTCAGCAAAATCACATTGTGAGGCAGCATTTTTGATTTTCAGATACCAGTCATTAACAGACTCTTGTCCCTGTCTTAAGGAATCAAATACAATTCTTCTACGATATACTGACAACCTTGGTTTAAAATGCGTACTTAATAGTTGCATTAATACATTAAATTCTTTCTTATTGGGTTTCTCGGGGCTACACAAATCTCTCAATACCTTATAGACCTCCTCGCTTAAAAGGGTAAGCAGAACAGCAACTTTTCTTGTGCCTTCTACGATATTTGCTGTAAAAAACTGCTCCAGGCGCTCTTCAAAAACCTCAAAATCGTCGCCTTGCTTAAATACTGCCAGTGCCGAAACGCTCCCGGTATTTACCACTGTAATGGTCGGGACCACTACATTATCTGGATTATCCAGCGGCATGGCTTGCTTTCGATCTTGGTTTTTCGTTAAAATACACAATGATATGTGCTAATAAGAACGTTCACAGTTTCCTCGTCGCCAAATAATTGTAATGTCGGTGAATAAGACCTCGATGAATGATTTTATTTAATTTATTTTACTGAAACTTATACATACAATTTTGGTGTCACAATACATAGGCAACACACCGCAATAGCACAAATGACAAGTGACCTCTCTATCACATTTATGAGAGAGGGTATGTTCCGTAATAAGTTTGCGTTTGCAGACTTACGATACCACAAAGTCTCACTGTTTTTGGCAACTGCAATTCTGAGTTCTTCTTCTGAATTGCTGGTTTTATAAAAATATCCATCATCATTCACCATGTGGTCGGTTGCACCAGAGTCAACAATAAATTTGACAATATTCTTATTCCTCGGTGTTTCAGAAGTCATAGCGCTTCCTGTAGTTGCGACGAAAGCGATGTGCTCATTTTCATATTAAAATTTTTCGAATTAATTTCTTTTAAAATTGTTGAATTACGATTAGGACTAAAACTATGATTATTGAATTTTAAGTGATGACCAAAAGCTGAATTCTCATATTTACTCATAAAACCACATAAAACTTATAAGGTAAGCAAGATATACCAGCTCCAGTGTCGAGCTCCATCTGAGTATGAATATTACTATCAAAAAAAACCGGAATACATATTGGCTTTACAAAATTAATACTTTGACAATCAGTTACATTATACAATGGAAATATTTCCTCACTTTCCTCTTCTACTATATGATTTCTTTCTATTTTGCAAGCTGCCATTATGTGCCCCTTCTTGCCACAGTTTTTACAAATAAATTTTCTGTATTTACATTTACTAAAGTTATGCTTACTCTTATTACAAAAATTACACTTTGATTCTTCTTGGTTTTCATCCTTTTCAATTTTCTTTTCCGATTGGCTTGAACTATTTTTTGCATAACCACTACTACCACTAGAAGCACTATACGACTTTTGCACTCTATTCACTTCGACACTGTTCCTATATCGCTCTCTTAAAGCTGCTTCTTTGTTTAGAGCTATTTCCAACACATCCTCAATCTTCTTGTTTGGACTCTCCTCACACAAGCGGTCAAGTATTGGTCCTGGCCTCATGCCCGTTACAAATTTGTCTTGCACTCTGTACATTAATTTGTCAGCAAAATCACATTGTGAGGCAGCATTTTTGATTTTCAGATACCAGTCATTAACAGACTCTTGTCCCTGTCTTAAGGAATCAAATACAATTCTTCTACGATATACTGACAACCTTGGTTTAAAATGCGTACTTAATAGTTGCATTAATACATTAAATTCTTTCTTATTGGGTTTCTCGAGGCTACACAAATCTCTCAATACCTTATAGACCTCCTCGCTTAAAAGGGTAAGCAGAACAGCAACTTTTCTTGTGCCTTCTACGATATTTGCTGTAAAAAACTGCTCCAGGCGCTCTTCAAAAACCTCAAAATCGTCGCCTTGCTTAAATACTGCCAGTGCCGAAACGCTCCCGGTATTTACCACTGTAATGGTCGGGACCACTACATTATCTGGATTATCCAGCGGCATGGCTTGCTTTCGATCTTGGTTTTTCGTTAAAATACACAATGATATGTGCTAATAAGAACGTTCACAGTTTCCTCGTCGCCAAATAATTGTAATGTTGGTGAATAAGACTTCGATGAATGATTTTATTTAATTTATTTTACTGAAACTTATATGGTTCATACAACAGCCTTTTTGGTGTGCGTCATCGTTTGGTAATGTCTTTCTAACACATTACGTGGAAAGAAATGCACAAAAAGTCAGGTCTTTGATTAATCCTAATCAAAATATCGCAATAATGATTCGTTTAAATTTATAACAAACGTCAATCCTAATCATTGACTTACCAAAATTTGATTGGTTGATGTTCAGGTCAAGCGCAAGCGCGACCTATCAGTCGTGAGAAATTTCTTTATTTAAAATAGGCATGCAGATATACCTTTCGTATTGTCAATGTGTCTGACATCTTTTTCTACTGTCCCACTGACAGTTCTTGTCAGGTTTGTACTTTGTTGTTCACGGTAAATTATTATTTATGGAAAGTTAATATGAATATTATTGTTATATATATTCGAATAATACAAAAATATGCCTAGATACACGGAAAACATTAGCATTTTGGAAGTTCTCAAGAATTTTCAGTTAAAAAAAGAAGCTGGTAACTATTAATTTCGTAACCTTGTCGAATTTTGCTGAATGCGATCCTGATGATTTTATTTATCAAATTTAGGGTGAGATATGTGTCAAAATAGCAAATAAAATAAACGACATGCCCAAAAACCGAATATACGTCACAAACGATGACGCACACCAAAAAGGCTGTTGTATGAACCATACATATACAATTTTGGTGTCACAATACATAGGCAACACACCGCAATAGCACAAATGACAAGTGACCTCTTTATCACATTTATGAGAGAGGGTATGTTCCGTAATAAGTTTGCGTTTGCAGACTTACGATACCACAAAGTCTCACTGTTTTTGTCAACTGCAATTCTGAGTTCTTCTTCTGAATTGCTGGTTTTATAAAAATATCCATCATCATTCACCATGTGGTCGGTTGCACCAGAGTCAACAATAAATATGACAATATTCTTATTCCTCGGTGTTTCAGAAGTCATTGCGCTTCCTGTAGTTGCGACGAAAGCAATGTGTTCATTTTCATATTAAAATTTTTTGAATAAACTTCTTTTAAAATTGTTGAATTACGATTAGGACTGAAACTATGCTTATTGAATTTTAAGTGATGACCAAAAGCTGAATTCTCATATTTACTCAAATGTTCACCTATTCGAACTTTTAAAGGTCTACAAGTTCTACCTATATATGAAGCTTCACAATCGTTACATTCAAGTTTATAAATACCACTTTTTGATAATTTATTAATTTTATCTTTTGAATTAACCAAATGTTTACTCAAATTATTAGTGCTCTTAAAAGAAATTCTTGTATCTGTTAATTTATTATTAAATAATTTTGAAACTTTTTGAGAAATGTTATCATTCAGAAAAGGTAAAGCTACATATCTAAAAGTTTTCTCTACAGAAGGATAAGTCAATTCTAGTTCTCTTTTGTTTTTAATTATCGAGTTATATGTTCACTGTCATTTGTCATATGCTAAATTTTTTAAAATTGAAAGAGTGTCACTTCAACATCCGTTAGACGAACACGTGTTCGGAGTTCAGTCTAAAATAATTTTTAATAATGTTTAATATCTAGATTCAACAAACCCTAAACAGAGGATCATTTTAATTTTAATGTTATTTTAATTTATGACGTCAATGTGTTGTCAAAGTTTCTTGTATAAATTACCTGACGAGTAAGTAATTCTTTATCTACTTCTTTTACATTTTCCAACTTTTTTACTTACTTGCAGGTAAGCACTGAAGATGGCTTAATAGCCGAAAGCGCTCTGCGATTTTAATAAATTAATATTTACACAGAATACGAATATGTTTTCTTGAATGACATCTTAGGCTGCGTCCACACGACCGTCTAAGATACTGGCATTGAAAATATTTAGATTGTTATTTCAACAAAAAGTGTAGTACTTGATAAGTAATAAAACCCATCCGAGAAAGTAAGTTAGTAAAACCATTCATATCGAGATATTATCCAAAGTTATCGAAATAAAACGTATACTTCGCGATATCGATCCATTAATCTTTTGGATAATTTAATGGACCTATTTAAAAAACATGATTGGCTTAATTGAGCTCCAATAAAAATTCTTCCCAACATTATAAAATGACAAGATCCAACAGGAACAGTAACGTCAACAATGACAAACGTGACACAATATGGTCTTCCGCCCTTACTCAACAACCCACAATACACCCATCACAATTTTCAAATGGAGCAGACATTTTATTGTTGGAAAACTGAAAATAACGTAATGCAGACTTATAATTATCGTTACTCAGTGTTGGAGAGATATAGTGGACTGTAATTATTATTATAATTCCTTCGGCCAAAGAAAGAAAAGACTCTTTCTCTTTACGTCAGATGTGACAACTTTATTTTATATTATATTTATATAAACATATCCCGTTACCAGGTATCGAGATAGGTTAAAATACATATTGTGTATTGTATAAGCATACATAGTGGGTCTTTAACATGCCCCCGCCCTTAAAAGAATTTAGTCTTTTAAAGAAAAAAAAATTAATCTATTCGTCAATCTACTTCGTTGGATGTTTGGTGATTTTCTACGGGTAGTGGACACAATTTTGTAACTGCTCGTTTGATTGTCCCGCGTTTTGTAAGAACTGATGCGACTCGGACTACATTGTCTCCTCCAGGAAACAAGCCTATAATGCGCCCCAGACACCATTCCAAAGGTGGCACATGATCTTCCTTAATTATTACCAATGAACCCTTGTCTAGGTGTCCGGAATTTGTTTTCCATTTCGAACGCTGCTGCAATTGCCCGATATATTCTTTTCGCCATCTATTCCAAAACTGCTGCCTCAGCTGTTCAAGCCTTTGATACCGGGATAAACGTGATTCAGGTACATCTTCCAGATTTGGCTCCAACGTTGAAGTGAGAGTCCGTCCAATCAGGAAATGAGATGGAGTAAGAGGATAGAGATCTTCAGGATGAGTAGAAAGTGGAGTTAGAGGTCTAGAATTAAGTATTGCCTCAATTTGCACGAGTATAGTTGAAAATTCCTCATATGTTAAATGTGAATTACCAAGAACTCTCTTTAAATGAAATTTTGTTGATTTGACTCCGGCTTCCCATAAACCTCCAAAATTAGGTGCGTATGGAGGTCCAAAATGCCAACCAATTCTTTGATTAGTTGTATAATCATAAAAGTCAGACTCATGTGCTTGTAGAAAATTATGCAAATCTTTTAACTCTTGATTTGCTTTCACAAAATTAGTACCGTTATCTGAATAAATATGGAGAGGTTTGCCTCTACGCGATATAAATCGCTTTAAAGCCAACAGAAAATAATCTGATGTTAAATCACTTACGAGTTCTAAATGAATACATTTAGTAGAGAAACATACAAATAAACAAATATAAGCCTTTATTAATTTGCTACCACGCCCTTTTCGGTTTTTCATCAAAATTGGACCAGCATAATCTAAACCAGTTACTTGGAAGGGGAAACCTGAAGAAAATCTTGTAGCTGGCAAATCTCCCATAATTGGAATAATGCCTTTTGATTTGAATTTATAACATCTTATACAAGATCTGACAGTTAGTTTTGCTAGGTTTCGTCCAGCGATAGGCCAATAATTTTCTCTTATAGAAGCTAATAACTGTTGGGGTCCAGCGTGAAATAGTGATTCATGCTCCGTTTTAAATAAAAGTTTTGTGAAATGGTGGTTGGAAGACAAAATGATGGGATGTTTTTTAGAAAAGCAAAAGTTTGAATTTTCAAGTCTGCCACCCACACGAATTATATTATCTTTGTCAAGAAATGGATCAAGTGAAAGTAATTTACTGTGTTTACTCAAAGGTTTTGAATCCATTAATTTAGTGTATTCTTCGTTAAATGACACTTTTTGCATTAATTTTATCAGCAAAATGTGAGAGTTATGGATTTCAACTGAATTCAAGGGACCCGAAATCCTATTTTCCTTTCCATTTCGACAATTTTTTATAAATCTCAATATATAAGCAGAACTTCGTATAAGGCGATTGAATTTAGAAAATCTCTCGAAACTGAACCAATCATTACTATCTATCACTAATGATGTAACGTTCTTATTTATCTCGGGTAATATATCTACACCAGAATTGTCTTTTGGCCAAAATGTTTCATTTTCTTTCAACCAAGATGGCCCATGCCACCAAATACTCAAATCATTTATTTTTATTGGACTAATGCCCCTTGTTAGAAAATCAGCAGGGTTTTCTAATGTTGGTACATATTTCCAATTCTCAATATTAGTGAGGGATTGAATTTCGACCACCCTATTACGCACAAAGGGTTTTAGTAAATTGGCGGACATATTGATCCAGCCTAACACAATCTTTGAATCGGTCCAAAATATTATTTTCGAAATCTTTAATCTTAAAGAGTTTTTTATTTTCTCAGATAATTGTGCTGATATATGAGCAGCACAAAGCTCTAAACGAGGAATAGTAACCGGTTTTATAGGAGCTACTCTCGATTTAGAACATAAAATATTACTAAAAACACCTCTTTCATTTATCGAACGTACATAAACACAACTACCATAAGCCTTCTCTGATGCGTCTGAAAATATGTGTAACTCAACTACTCTTGGGTTTTCACATATAACATGACGATTGATTTTAAGAAAACTAAGTGAATTAAATTCTCTCATAAGTATACGCCACTTTGTGCTCAAATATAGACTAAGAGGATCGTCCCAACCTAGTTTTTCTTTCCATAAATCTTGAAGCATGATTTTCGCGATGATAACACAAGGACTTAACAGACCTAACGGATCAAAAATACGTGCTATGCATGATAACATGGTTTTCTTCGTGATTGGTTTATTGGAAAGTTCAAAATGAATATTAAATAGCAATTTATCATCAATATTTGACCAGATCAAACCTAAAGTTTTAACAGTTTCATTTTTACAAATCTCTAACAAATGAGAATTTTCTTTATTAGTCTCATTATGTATGATTTTATTAAAAATATCTGGATAATTAGATCTCCACTTTCTCAATGGAAAACAACCAGATTCAAGTACCTCTTTTATTGCAACACACAAATTCGTTGCTTGGTTTTCATCATCACAACCACTTAATAAATCGTCGACGTAAAAATCATGTGAAATAATTTTACATACATCTGGCAATGTTTCACGAACCTCATGGGCCAATTGAACAAGGCATCTAATTGACAAAAATGGAGCACTAGCGGTTCCGTAAGTCACTGTATTCAATTTATAAATAGAAATTTCTTCAGATGGATCTTTCCTCCATAAAATATTTTGAAAACATCGATCGTCTTCTGCCACTTCAACTTGTCGATACATTTTTTCTACATCAGCAGTAAAAACTATACGATGTTGACGAAATCGTAATAAAATGGAAAAAAGATCATCCTGAATGGTGGGACCAACCATTTGAATATCGTTAAGTGAAACTCCCGTTGATGTTAAAGCTGAAGCATCAAAGACAACACGTAACTTGGTTGTTAAGCTTCTTTCACTCAAAACACCATGATGGGGTAAAAAATACGATATTCCAGATGAATGGTCTAATTTTGTCATATGTCCTAAATTTTCATATTCATTTAGGAATTGACAATACCTTTCTTTAAATTCGCAATCTTTATTTAGCCTTTTTTCTAATGCAGAAAAACGTTTAACTGCTTGTTCTTTAGAGTCACCTAATTCGTAAATTGATCTTTTAAACGGTATGCGAACTGAAAACCTACCATTTTTTAAGCGAGTGGTTGTATTTAAAAAATGATTTTCACATTCTTGCTGTTCGATAGACCATGGTTTTTTCTCAGCAATTTTATCGAGTTCAAAAAATGTCTCTAATTGATTTTGTATTAATTTATTAGAGTCACATTCCTGAATAATGTTACAGAGACTTAAATCCACATCATTCAGGTTATTTAGTTTTCCAGAAATAATCCAACCTAGTCGAGTTTCCTGAAGAACTGGTTTATTTATTGCCAATTCTAAACGTTTATGACGCATAATTCGCCAAAATATATCGGCACCAATGAGTATATCTATTGATCCAGGAATATTAAAATTAGGATCAGCAAGTTGGAAGTTTTTTGGAATATTTATATCTGAAATATTGATCCTTCTGGAAGGCGTTAAACCTGTGATAATAGGTAAAACTAAACAAGGAATCGCCAGAGAAAATTGTTCGTAAAGAGAATGTATAGTTACCTCAGTCTTATATTTCAAATGAGATACATTATTATTCAACCCAGAAACAGAAAATTGAGTTTTACTTTTGTTCAACTTAAGTCTGTTACATAAAGACTCCGTAATAAAACAGGATTGTGAACCAGAATCTAACAGTGCACGAACATTATGCGATATTCCATATTTATCATAAATTTTGACAATAACTGTAGCAAGTAAAACCAGATCATTTTTATAAGAAGTATGTGATGTTAACACTGTATTATTTTCAGCTCCATCGACATTTCCTACTGAAGTCGACGGTTCTTCATTAATCTCTTGATGAAGAAGTGTGTTGTGTTTACCACCACATTTTTTGCATGTACCATAGAGCTTACACTTAGTAGTTAAATGACCTGTACGTAAACAATTTTCACAAAGTTTATGATTTTTCACCAATTGAAGTCTTTTTGATAGTGAAAATGTCATAAACTGATCACATTTATGGTTTCTATGATGCAAACTTGAGCAAAATGTACAATGAATGCTGTGTTTATTTTTATCAGTAGCAACAAAACTTTTGTCTTTTGGTTGATATACCTTTTTTTCTAATATGGCATCATATCTTTTATTATCCAGACGCTCTAATAAATCAGCCCTACTTTTAAGAAAATCATACATATTTTTTAAAGTTACATTTTCATGGAGTAATTTAAATTCTTCCCACTTTGATAATGTGAAGTTATCTAAACTTTTAGTGATTAAATCTATAATTAACACATCCCAACTATCTACATTTTGTTCTAAAACCTCAAGCGCTCTTATATGATTAGAAACATGATCAACTATTTCACGTAGTTTTTCTGATGATGCTTTATGGAACTTTTCCATATTAAATAACGCATCTAAATGATAATAAACCAAAATGTTTTTATTATCAAAACGTTTACATAAAGCATTCCAAGCTGATGAATAATTATTACTACAAAACTCAAATGACTGTATAACTTGCCTAGCAGTACCCTCTAATGAAGCCCTAAGATATTGGAATTTTTCTATTTCACTGATGGTATCGTTATCATCGATCAGAGATTGGAAAGTATCCCTAAACTCAATCCACTTTTCATAAACACCGGAGAAAAGAGGTAGCTTAATATCAGGCAGCTTTATTTGCTTTCTCTTTAACGAAATATTAGAATTATTAGGACTATTTGCGAACTCATTTTCTCGTATTTGTGATTCTACAACAATATCTTCTGATAGCTTACCTTGTGATTTTAAAAACAATTCGACTTCGCATGTAATTTAATGGAACATATTTTCAAACTGTTCCCTTTCTAAATACTGCTCGTCGGGATTTTCTGCAAGCACTTCCAGCTGAGTTTGAACTTCATCAAAGATATCCCATATATTTTCAATATTGGACAATCTTTTCTGCAATTCCAGAATACTATTTTGATCTGTATTGTCTTTAGTATTCCTAAAATGATTAACAAATATTGTTAATTTGCTTTTCAACGAACCCCGTTTCCTTATCAAGACCTTCTCGTCACTATTCATTCCTATTTATGACAAACAGAAAAATATTCAAATAATATTGAATTAAGTAAACTACTGCGTGCTAATTCAAGAGAATGAAATAAGAGAATGATGAGAAAAATTGGAACGGACTCACTTTTGGAAACTTGTATGCGTAAGGCGGTGATAACCTGCCAAGTTTTTTCAGCATATAAGGGAATTCACCGCAGCTGCAAGTTCCTTACTGAATTCTTTTCTCATCCGGCTCTAAGGACCAAATGTTGGAGAGATATAGTGGACTGTAATTATTATTATAATTCCTTCGGCCAAAGAAAGAGAAGACTCTTTTTCTTTACGTCAGATGTGACAATTTTATTTTATATTATATTTATATAAACATATCCCGTTACCAGGTATCGAGATAGGTTAAAATACATATTGTGTATTGTATAAGCATACATAGTGGGTCTTTAACACTCAGTTTCAATGGTTATATAGAATGAATAAAATCCAAGCATTTTCACCTCCCGAATGAAAAATTCGAATTCTAATTTCGATTTATGATTTTTATCTGTTCATGATAGCAACTTGTTGGTTTTTCACAACGTTGGAATATAACTGGCAACCTTCCAGAGAAAAAATCAACAAGTGGAATGAGCCTATAAATTGATTTATATAGCTTTCCTCTCGGTGCCAGACAACAGTTAAAATTCATCAAGCAGAATTTAACGGTTAGGTATGTATTTTGGTGATTGAAAATTGGAGAAGGATAAATGAACAATAACTTTGACAAATTAATAGGATTGTTGTGTTATTTTAATATCCAAAACTGAAGCCCACATACTAAGTTGTGTTAACCAGAAGACGGCGGGAAGTCTGAATCAAAGAGCCTGCTCTCAGGCGAAGACAGAACCATCGTCGGAAGCGAAAGTGACGCATCAGTGGGAACAGCCGGAACCACTGATACGATCACAAAACAGATCGCTGGGCTTGGAAAAGTCCAGCAGGAAAGAAAAACCTCGGGAGCCTTCAAAAGAAAGCAGACCAAGGCAAGGAAAATGGCGGAGGGAATATGGACGCAGGAGAAGCCCAAAAAGCAGGCTCCTAAGGAACATGAGCCCAAAACCAATAAGGGGAAGAGAAACCGCTCGGAATCTCAGACCCCTCCAAAACCGCGACCGAGCAAAAAACCGAGGAGTGGACCCCCACAGACCGGTCCATACAGCGAGGTCGCCAAAGGAACACGGATGGCAATTATTGACAAACGCCATCCGGAAATAACACTGAGCCAAGAACAAGCAGACTTGGTTCAAGAAAAACTGGTGAATGCAATTGATGCCGCCCCTTCAGGCAGTGGCACGAACTTGCAGATCAGGACCACGTTCAGCGGTGGCGTACTGTGGCTTACATGCGCAAACCAGGAGACAGCTGACTGGCTCGGGGGTAGTGCAGGGGGCCAGGAGGGTATATGGGAGGGGGCGGCTTTGACAGCAGTCGAAGCCAAGGACCTCCCTAGACGACCCAGGGTCATTGTATTTATCCCTGGACCAGCAGATCAGGAGGAAAAAGTGCGAGGACGCTTGGGGAAGCAAAATGCCAACCTGAGGGTGAACGGTGAAAGGAGGTTATCGATATCACGATTGGCACTCATTACATAAGTAACTTCGTGAGTAATTGGCATGTGTCCGAGGAAGAAAGCTTTTCTGACCACAGACACATATACTTTCAAATTTCGGGAACCGAACCGAAAATAGAATACTATCGTAACCCGCGAAAAACGAACTGGGAAGCATATAATGCAGAACTAGTTAACAGTTTAGACCGAACGATGGTGAAAATTAAGAACACAACAGACCTAGAGATAGCAGCAGACCTAACACAGGAAGCAATTATCTCAGCGTTTGAAAACAACTGCCCAACGGTAAGGAAGAAATCCAACAGGAATGTGCCCTGGTGGACAAATGAACTTGCCGAAAAACGGAGACAGTTGAGGAAGAAGTTTAATAGAACTCAAGAAAATTCAGAAGAATGGACGGATTATAAGAGGGCCCTAACTGAATACAACAAACTGGTAAGGAAAGTCAAGAGAGACTCCTGGAGGAGGCACTGTGAGGAGATAGAACAGACTCATGAGTGTGCCAGACTGCAGAAGATTCTCTCCAAGGACCCTAATCAGACTATACACGCTATCAAAAAAGATAACGGACAATATACAGAAAATGGAAAAGAAACCTTGGAAGAGCTACTCAAGGTACACTTCCCTGGATCAATACCCACCATTCCGCCGCAGAACTCTCCAGCGACAGAACTGGATAGACCACGATGGGCATCCAGGATAGACTGGCGAACAGCGAAGGCAGTGGTAGATGCGGAAAAGACAGAATGGGCTATTAACAGCTTCAAACCATATAAATCACCGGGACCAGACAGGATTTATCCTATCCTACTCCAAAAAGGAGGAAGCACACTGCACAACAGGGTAAGTGAACTGCTCAGAGCCAGCCTAGCTCTGGGGCATATTCCAAGAACCTGGCAACGCATCAGAGCTACATTTATACCAAAACCTGGAAAATCTGGACAGGACACGGCTAAAGCTCTGAGACTCTAATGTCATTTTTGCTAAAGACTTTTAAGAAACTTCTCGACAGACATATTAGAGATGGTATATTGGCTACAAGACCAATACACCGAGATCAATATGCATACAGAGAGGGAAAATCAACCGAAACAGCATTACATCAACTCATAAAAAGGGCTGAATACGTGCTGGAAAACAAAGAGGTGCTGCTGGCAGCCTTTCTTGATATAGAGGGAGCTTTTGACAACACCTCCTATGAATTTATAGCCAAGGCGACGAGGAATTTAGGGATCGATGCCACGAGCTGCAGGTGGATAGACTGCATGCTCAGAAGCAGGCTCATAGAATCAACTCTGATGGGGGAAACAATAGCCGTATGTGCAACCAGAGGCTGTCCGCAGGGGGGAGTGCTATCCCCTCTGCTGTGGAACCTGGTCATGGACGGGCTCATCAGAACCCTACACAGAGGAGGATTCGACACCATAGGATATGCAGACGACCTGGTAATTCTATCCCAAGGTAAATACAACAGTACAACCAGAGACAGACTCCAGATGGCTTTAAATGTAGTAACAGGCTGGACTGTAAAAGAAGGGCTACGTATTAGCCCTTCTAAAACACAGATAATTGCGTTCACCAGAAGAAAGAAAAGGAAAGGACTTGGCCCTTTGACGCTTCAAAGTGAACCAATACGACTGTCGGATGAAGTAAAATATCTTGGGGTTATCCTAGACCCAGGCTTAACTTGGAACCGACATCTCCAGCACGTGATCAAGAAAGCGGAGGTGACCTTCATGGTTGCCAGACGTACTTACGGCATAAAATGGGGACTAAGACCCAGCATGGTACACTGGCTATACAAAATGGTTGTCATTCCCAGGATCACATATGCATCTTTGGTATGGTGGCCAAAGACCAGACAATCCTCTGCTATGCTAAAACTAAGCAAGGTCCAAAGACTTGCATGCACTGGCATTACACTGGCAATGAGGACTACTCCTACAGCGGCGCTGGAAACAATGGTAGACCTTCCTCCACTACATTATGTCATAATGTACGAAGCAAGGGCAGCACTAACACGACTGGAAAAAGCAGACCATGATGTGGCACATGGGAGAGGACACACAGAGATAAGGCAGGTGGGTGATGACATTTTCAAAATGCCAACAGACCAAATGACTACCAAATATATCTTTCGCAAGAACTTCGAGATTGTCATCAAAGATCGAAAGGAGCTTGAGGAAGAGAACGCACCACCACTTAGTAGGGCGAATGTACTGATCTGGTATACAGACGGATCAAAAAATGAACTCGGCACCGGAGCGGGCATATACAGCAAGACGAGCAAATATGGAGGAATCGTCTCGCTAGGAAAATACGCCTCTGTATTCCAAGCAGAGGTTTATGCAATACTTGCGTGTGCAAGGGCTAACAGTATGAGAGCCTACAACAACAGGCAGATCAGGATCTACAGCGACAGCCAAGCCGCCCTTAAAGCACTTCAGAGCTATAGGGTGACATCTCGGCTAGTATGGGAATGCGGCGAAGAACTTAGAAGACTGGCGACTCGGAACAGTGTAACACTGGAGTGGGTACCAGGTCATAAAGGAATCGCAGGCAATGAAAAAGCTGACGAACTCGCGAGAGTAGGATCGTCAACTCTGATGAACGGACCCGAACCTGCTGTGGGCATCCCCAGATGCTTAACGAGGTCATGGTTAAAAGGGTGGTTGAAAGAACAACACAAGAAACACTGGAAGAATACGACTGGGCAAATACATGGGAAGAAATTCATAAAAAAACCATCAGAAAAAGTAGCGAAAGAACTGCTCTCAATGAGCAGGAACAAACTGCGCACCATTACGGGGCTACTTACGGGACACTTTCCCACAAAGGAGCACCTAAACAAAATAGGGCTGTACAACGGAGACCTTACATGCAGAAGATGCAAAAAGGATACCGAAACAGCTCTGCATATACTATGCAACTGTGAGTCGCTGGACCACAGAAGGCAGAAACTGTATGGCAGAACCCAAATGACTCCAGAAGCCTTCTACAATCAACCAGCAAAGAACCTGTATGAGCGAATACAGGGAACGGATTGGCTGAATAGGTTGTAGTCAGAACACTAGGAGTATCCACAATAAGCCCAGGAGGCTGAGGTGGTACCGGCGAAAGGACGGCTCCGGGAAAAGAAAAAAAAAGTTGTGTTATTCAACCATTGTTTGGTTAAATCATTTCATTTCATTTTCTTGAAAAAGTTTTTGGTAGATCTAGTGGATTTTTTAGTCCGGGAAAATTGGGTCGAAAGTTGTGTATGAAATGTGTGTGAAATGGAGAAGATTTCCACCAGAGATCTTCCTTTTTCAAACGAAAGTATATGGAGTAAAGACTACTAGCTCGCGATTCAGCTTGCAAGCAAAGCATGGAGGAACACGTGAAATGCAACAGTTTTTCGTCCATAACTTTTCCAGATTTGATTGTACAAAACGATTGTAGCGATCAAAATTATATCGAATTTTATACCCCATAAAATTACGTAATGCAATATTTAAAAACACATTTTCAACGCTTCAGTTTTGAAAACTTGAGAAAAGAACTGCAAAATGGCTTTTTGATCGACCAAACAATTAAAATAACAATAAAGTCTTTTTAATACATGAAAATATAATAGTCCGGCACCTGAATACGTTGGTATTTTTAGATTTGGAGAATTCAAAATAGCGGCCCTACCAAATTTCACAATATACATATATTTTTCGTAATTTGGCTCATTTCATGAGCATTAACGCTATCGATTCGCGGTTTACTGCAATCGATGGATGATAAGTTGTAGTTTTATTGAAAATTCCCTAAAAAACATAAGAAAAAATCATTTTTCACGTGTCTTTTTTTGGAAAAAAATATTATTTTATTTTTCTCTCCATTTTTCTTTAATCTGACCTTATGAAATATGATTTATCTCTTCATTACATTTTTGGAAATGTTTGTCTCCAAAAACTACGTATTTGAAAAAAAATTTCAAATTCAATTACTGGGAGCGGAGAAAATAGTGCTCAAAGTTCAAAAGCCATTGAGCCACTCCAATAAAACCGAGTGAGAACCATAGAACTTCGTTCAACCGCGCACCTTATGATTATACAAACCCTGCCGCTAATGCCTTCTTCGGCTAACATTCCTAGACAACTGTTTATTAATTCATTTATGTAAGTGAAAAAATGGAAGTATTCAGAGTTTCTATTGGATAATTCAACGAGTCGATCAGAAACTCAAAATTTTCAATAATTTTGTATCAGTGGCTATTGAACTTTGAGCACTGTTTTCTCCGCTCCTACTACTACTACTAAATGTGCAGGCGAGCTTTGATCTAGACAAACTCAAGCCAAGGTTCCGGCACTGATGCCACTGGCGGGCCCATTGTTCCATTCCTGCTACCCAGACGTCCAAGAAGCCAAGCCCTCCAATAAAGCCTGTTTGTATCTCTAGCGGCCATAACGGGGACTCCGAAGATTCGCCTAACTAGTACAGCCTAGAGAACATGGACTGACGTTTCGTCAGTCATGCCGCAACCCCTACATGGGGAACTTTCCTCTACTCCTAGGTTGTAGAGGTGCTTCCTCACACAGCAGTGCCCTGTTAGGAGTCCTGCTATTTTCCTCAACCTACTCCTTGGTATTTCAATAGCTGCCCTTACGTGTCCATCAGTCCATCCCTTCAGTATAAGTTTGGATTGCCTAGGATCCTACGGAGCACTCCAATGAGCAAGGTGCTGATTCCTCAGCCAGGTCCTGATTCCTCAGCCAGGTCCTTCTCTCCTCCGCTCCTAGTGATCGAATCTGAATTTTTTTTCTCAAAATACGTGGTTTTTGGGAACAAACATTTTCAAAATATCAATGAATCCATGAATCATATTTTTCAACGTCGGATTTTGAAAAACGTAGAGAAAACGATGTAACTTAACGAAATTGATCGTTCTAATTGGTTGAAACTGATACGAAAAAAATAATCAGGAAATAATTTGAAATGATGGCTTGATAAGTTTTGAATTATTATGAGGTTTGAAGTTTCAAGCTCTTAAATAATTAGGAACTTTTTTCTTCTGCCCATAGTGACTGAGTTTTCTGTGGTTCCATAGTATTCACAAAATCACATTATACGTAAAGTGTATTACTGAACGCAAGTCTTCATATCCTAAAAATATATTATTGACCTTCAAACAGTGTCCTACGCACTAGATAACATCGCAAAGATCTGGCTGCTCTTCGATAAAAATCATTCTTGCTACTGGAATTACCTGGTTTATTTACGATAAAAAGACGATGACGTTGCAATACAAAATATTGTGATGTTACAAGCTGTAGTTTTTTTTCTTCATTTAACGAATACTAGTGAAGTCAATGTGATATTGGATTGACCGTTCTTCGTTTTTACAGTGGTAACGCTAAGTTTTAAAGCTTCTACAACTCTTTACAATATAATCATTCCAATTTATGGAAGAATAATAATCAAGTTCAATCAACCTAACCTTACATTAGAAACATTCAATCATCTACATAGAAATAATAATATGTAACAATAATATTAATGAATGAATGAATACAAATATCGAATATTTTTTTTTTTATTTTTTTTTTCCATTTTGGGAGCCGTTCAGATGCCGGGAGCACTGCAGCCTATTGGCTTATTGTACTCTGCTCCCACATTTAGTCGTCCACCCATCCAGTTATCCCCGTACCTTCGAGTAGACGGTATAGGTCCATTGGATGTGTGCCATATACTTCAGGTGGCACATTGGCCTCTCCGAAGATTGCCCGTCTCCTCGAGTGCAGTGCCTCACAGTCAGACAAGATATGGGTCACGGTCTCGATCTCCATGCCACATAGTCTGCAGCTGAGGTCCCCGTTATATAACCCTATTTTATGCAGGTGATCTTTTAACGGGGTATGACCCGTTAGATAACCTGTGATAATTCTTAGCTTATTCCTGCTGATATTCAGTAGTTCTTCGGCCGGCTTTGCACATGTGTCACCTATGAAGGTTTTGCTGTGTACCTGCTTCGGAGTGTTCCTCCAATGAAGTCTATGTTGGCTTTGTACCCATTTTTGCTCGGACTACCTTTTTTGTGGTCCCAAGAGCTGGTTCTGGTCCAACATATGCTGTTGCTGAACCTCTTTTCGCGAGTTCATCAGATTGTTCATTTCCAGAAATACCGTTATGTCCCGGCACCCACACCAATCTTACTTTAATGTGGTCTGCTAGTTCATTTAGTTCTTTCTGACATTCTTCTACTAGTCTGGATGTTACCTTGCGGCTATTTAGAGCTGCAAGGACTGCCTGGCTGTCAGTTAGTATGTTTATCCTATGAGTGTGAGTCCTGTATTTGTTAATTCTGACATCGAATACTATTACTCATGTCTCTTACAGCAGTAAGCAGGAGAAGCGGGCCCCCCTTTAGGCATTCTCGTTCAAATTAGCTCAACAAATATGTTACTATATCTTGACCTTCACTGTTCAGTTGCTTCGGCATTTTATTAACCACACACCGCAGATATGCCCAAATAATTGGTTATGAAAATAACTGTTTTTGTCCATGACCACCTAATAATAAGTCAATATTTTACCTCCTAACAAAAGGTATATGGTACCCATATATCAACTGTCGTGAATTATGGTTTATAATACACTGTAGTGTATTATGGTTCATAATTCACGACTATAGATACAGTACAGTACAGTACAGTACAATATGAAATTAACTATTAAATCTGTGTATTTTGTTCAGGAAATTTGTTTCTGACATATATCGTATCGATAAAATATTGTAATTTTTAGTATTGATACTTTTCATAACGATATTTTCTAATATTAAATATATTAAAACAATATATTTATAACGCTTGTGTCTTAACAGATTAATGCTACGTCGACCACCGTGAAATGTAGTGTAGTGAATCAATAAAATTCAAATATCTCGAAAAACGTTAATATTTTGAAGATCAAAAAAGTATAGCTTTTTTCTACAGAAATGATGGAGTTATCCAAATTAAATAAGTAAGATGTAAAATAATGAGGGATGAAAAATTTGTAGCTGATTTCATCCAATTTATATGGCGCATGTGGCGACATCTACGAGTTAACTAAAATCCTCTCACACATTCTTGATCACCCTCACAAAAACTAGTTCAAACCCAATTTTAAAGTCATTATGTAAAAAAGTAGCTGATCTATTAACAAAAATCTATTTTATTTTTTTCGCTTTAACATCCTGTACCTCAGTAATGAGCAGACTAAGACCCATCATTGTTGATGAGAATATTATTGTTTTGGCCTTCTGAACGTAGATTCACAATTTAGCCCATTACTTATGAATCACCCTGTATATGTCAAATTATTTGATGTAGCTGCCACAATATTTTGAGGTTAGTAATATGCCAAATCGTTTCTGACTTTTATTTATTAATAAATAAATTAAGTGTCGTGGACAAAGTATAGTATTCTACTCGCAATTTATGGCCATAATTCACTTGGGTGACATGCGCCCCTCGCCTGCGGCTCGTGACGCAAACGTCACCCATCGTGAACTATGGCTATCATAAATTACTCGTTTAATAATATGCTATTTCAATCTCAAAGAAACAATGAATTTAAAAGCACCAAAAAAACTTGTGAATACTAGATGATCCTCGAATGTCAATAAACGTCAAAGCAAACTGGGAAATTTCACCAGTTGATTTGACAACGTTCATCCCAAGCCAACCCGTTAGCTGTAAATTGCCTTGGCTGTTAAGGATAAATTGTATTTACAATTGGCAAATCAATATTTATTATGATATTTGAATTTGAATGAAATAGCAGTTGTCCAAAAAAAATATCCAAGTACTCAACATAATTCAGTAGTCAAATTATTGATAACTATTTTCATTAAACAAGTTAAATTACGAGTATATACTGAAGATATTGGAGATGAGTACGAACCTAAATTTATAATTATATATATAAAACAACATGGTATTTTCCAACTTATAGTCCTCATGCCGCTGGTTTGATGTAATTCGCCAAGGGAGCCAAAGGTACATCTTATGGCATCCACGTAAAACTACCGCAAATGATGCTCACTCCAATTTGTTTCGTATGCATATTTCACCATAATAGGTATCTACGTATCAAATTCCTGCACGTAATAGCTGTTAATTTGGACCTCTCAAATCATCCAATATATTCAATATATTATTGAGCCAAATTTCACACTAGAACTGTATTAAAAGGTATCTTTTACCAAAAATTATCCTGCTTTTTACGCTATACCTTTCCAACCAGGCTAAGAAACCTTCTGACATAAGTATACACAGCTTTTTATTCAACTCTGCCATTATAAGTAGCCCATCTTCTTTCTGGATTTTTGTGAAATTAATATATTCCAACGTTATCTTTTATTTCCGAATGAGACATCGTTAATGCCTCCCAATTTTAAAATCTTCGTGTTAAAACTTAATTCAATTCAATAGTAGATTGAGGGACCTGAATACATTTTTGAAAATGGGCATGAATAAGAAGCGGGCATTTCAAAGCTTAAACCTTCTTAGCAGCAATTTATTGCAACGGTTTGAAAATATCCAGTAAGCTTTTTTATAAAGATTAGGAAATTTCATCCAAAATTGAAAGACCAATACCATTCGTGAAATATCCAATCTGAAAAACTACGGGCTCAAAAGTCGATAATAATTTTCAATAATTGTTCATCCATGTCTGATTAACTATTGTTACGTGTATCGAAAATTCCTACCTTTTCCTATCATTCAGCACTCCCACACTTCAAATATACTAAGCCCACATCCATTGAAAGCCCAAAATCACATCAAAACAGGTATGGAAAGGACGAGAAGAGCTCAGTGTCTTTCAGGACACATCAGAAAACTACTTTGATTAGAGCTCGAGGACACTGTGACATCAGGGCCAATGGAAACCAAAAAGGTGTGCAATATAGCCACTGCCATGCACCAATGGAAACATTTATTGAAAAAATGTCAAATCGCCAATCTGAAGAGCTACTCATGATAAGTAGGAATCCAATCAGGATCTTATCACTTGTAGCAGTCCATTGGAAGGACACCTAAAGAAAATGGAGCATTAGAATGCAGATAATTTGGTGGAACAACAAGGCAGCCAAACAAATGCTGTCAGCATACGAGGCATTTGACCGCTGATGAATTGCCACATTCAGACAGCAGAGGAAAGCTATCGAAGTGAAATTTAATAATGAAGTGTGTAATCACATAAGTAATTTCTATCACACGTGCTACGAACAAAATTATTAACAGTGCATATATCACAAAATTAAACAAAAATTCAATCCAACGTATAATTAATAATATTGACAGCAAACATAAGGTAATGTGTACCATATTTTCTGACCATAGCAGCAAATACAAACAAAGCTGTGAAAATGGAATAAATTAGTTAGGTATGTGATCAAATTGTCAAAATTGAATGAACAAAGATCTTAAAAAATGAGTTCATGCGGAGACAATCTCCTTTTGGAAAATTGAAAATGCAGCTTTCAGTGTTATTTTGAATAATATATTCAAAAACTCACTAAAACGGTAATATGTCATTATAACATTGAGAATATAATTCATATGTCACGTGACATGTTTTCCACCAATCAATATTGAGAATCTCCCTAGATACATGTCTATCATAGCGATGATAAAAAACAAAGAAATTATCACCTTATTTTGGTTCGTTGGTAAGGGTGATTTGTCACATTGACAGTTCATATTGAAAGTATAAAAATGTGTTCTAATCGTTTCATATAATATAATTCTATAAATTCATTATATTCTCTCATTGAATATAAGCTCGTGATATGATTAATAATCGAAGATATATCTCGTAAAACCGAAGCAGCACATTTAACTCGTCCTTCGGACTCGTTAAATCTGCAGCTCGGTTTCACTCGAAAATATCATCGATGATAATCATATCACTTGTTATATTACGTATGAAAATAGAGTCAAATCGTACCCGTTACATGGCAGTGACAGCGAGTCTTATTAATTATTAAACGTCAAAACAACCTCTACTTACTCGTTTCCATAGTTACTCGAAACCATTTTCTGACTGGCTTGGGTGATAAATTGTTTTTCTCCGATTGGCAGTAAATATTAATTTTGCTGATTGATATCAATCAGCAAAGTATTACTTTTCCTGCCTAGGCAGCAAAGTGATTACTTTGCTGCCTGTGATTATACATTTCCATGCTAGTCATTACGTGTCAGTATTCATAATGATCTATTCACTAAGTAACCAAATAGTGGGTAAAATGGAATTTATTAGTGTGAGAGTAGAAAAAACCCTCAACGGTCGAGATGCTTATACCATTTCTTGCGCGATCGTATTGAAATAAATTTCAAATGAAAATATTTAAATTTTTTCGAAATAAACGAAAAGTCAAAAGTGACATTTATACTTCTCGGCGGTTGCCGACTTGCCAATGCGATTATATAATTCAATAAAAGTTGGGCAGTTACTGCGTCTATTCAAGATACTATTTAGAAACTGGACTTAGAAACCAGTTAAAACAACCTACCGTCCCGATAACCGATGGTGTGAATAAGCAAATAAGATCGATCAAGCAACAGTATAATAAATTATATCTCCCAGACAGAAAGTAGGAAAATATTTAATACATTCTGTTTCAGAACGATCTCACACAATCTCTATATTGTGAAGCAATTTATACAAAAATTAGTATATAGCGTTGTTGAAAAGTCTCGCATCAATTGATTATCTTTACACCGGATGATTGATGACACCTCTAAAAGCAAATACTCTATAACAATAAGTGCCTTAAGTGCTGACTATTTATTTTTTTGACAATAATACAATTTCTATTCAAAGCTACAAATAGAATCTTTGACTATTCGTATGCGATCCTTTGAATCGTTCAAGTTAGTTCGTCTGTAGATATAAACCGTTTAAGTAAACTCGTGTCTGTGTTCACATCTTCCGCCTTCCTTGTATCGATTTTATACAATAAGATACTATTACTTGGTCAAAGTAAAAATATATGTCTTCTGAGATAATGATAGATACTCACGATGTACCATTTTGAAATAATATCCATTGTCTTCTGAAACTACGCCACTTTTATTTAAAATAAACTGGAAGTGGAAAGTTCACATGAATATGCTGCAGCTATTATAACAGTTATTCCAAATCTGCATTTTATACTTTAGACCAATTTTGATAACATCGAAGTATTTGATAAAGTAGATGAATTATGAAATCAAACAATTTTAATTTGTTAAATCTACATTATATTAAAACTTAAAGTGACGCGTTTCGCTAACACATTAGCTTAATATTAAGGCAATGTATAAATTGAAAAGTTCTCATTATACCTCTATTCGTTTGACAAAGCTACTATGTTAGCGAAACGCGTCACTTTAAGTTTTAATATAATGTAGATTTAACAAATTAAAATTGTTTGATTTCATAATTTCCTATGGATCTACATAAAGTAAAAGCCTCATTCATTCAATATTCAATGTAAATGAATATAATACTTGACCTATTTTCTCATTATTGATTTCAGATAGTCAATATAAAAGCTGATAAATTCGTTATATCATTTGTTTTGCATGAATATAAAAAAAAATTGTACGAATATTAATTTTTTGTGTTAATTATTCTTCATGGAATCCTCATCTGAATACACAAAGCCTACCCTGCAAAAGCTGCTGACACAGATCTCATCAAAATGCAGCGAACGTTGATGTACAGCAACAGGTTACATTCTGAATAGATCACGCAAGAATTCAGCATAAAGCACCACAGTTTCAAAAACACTGAAAAACATTACGAAAACTTACCCAAATGGTAAATCTAACACTTCCACTAACTACAACCACTTAATTGTTTATTTCGAAGTAGAATTGATTAATTGTTCACATTTTTCTCACTTTATATTATAGTGTCTGATGAACAGTATTTACGTTTGAGATTAGATTAAAAGCTTAAAACTCCCAAACACTCAAACTATCACAAGTTTCATCAAAATAGAAAATCTGTAACGCGTGAATTTTTTCAATTACTTTGAAAAGTCGCGCACTCGCGCGATCTAGATATCGCGATTGCGGTGACTTCAACGGAGAATAAACAGTGAATGCTGAATCTCATTCCCTGGGAACGTATCCTGTAGGTTATACGCTTGCGCTTGTGGGGAGATAATATGGTCTTATATATTCCCAGATTTCATGGAAGTCTCGCATTCATTTTTTCGCATCTAGACCAGGTAATTTATTGAACTAAACAATCATAATTATCAACACAGATGAAAGCTTGGTGGTAAAATATCACAATTATAATACCACACAATATTGTGCGAATTCATCCCAATGTAATCCAATCAATGAAATGTTCATGATATAGAATGTAAGATACTAATTGGTATCTCCCTGTATATATATATATTTCTATCTATACATTTTGTATTCAAGTACAGGTTTTTATATTGTACATATACCTTATCGGTATATTGACCAGTTTAGAGAGTTTAGTATATGAATAAAGACGTTTCACATTAAACGTTGTTTTATTAGTAATTGTGAATATATTCAAATTAATATTTTCATAAAGAGATATATAACAGTTGGCGACGAGGTGTTTTCTTTTTCTCTCGAATTCACGTGTGCATCATCGAAAAGTATAGCTTATCAGTAAGTGCTGATATTTGTGTTTTTAAGTGAGTGCTAGTGATAAAAAAAAATGCCGGCTGATAAAGACAATCAACAATGTTTTGGGGTATTAGGAACCTTAAATACTTTTGATCCAGATAGATCTGACTTCTCGGTGTTTAAAGAAAGACTATTCCAGTTTTTTATTGCAAATGAAATAAAAGACGTTAACCGAAAAAAAGCCATACTTTTAAATACTTTATCGGAGAATTGTTATAAATTGGTGCGGAATTTATGTGTACCAGAGCTTCCGGAAGAAAAATCTTTTGATGGAATAATTAAATTATTGGCCGAGCATTTAAACCCAGTGAAGTCGTACTTCGCAGAAAGATTAGAATTGTACTCTGCACGGAGAAAACCTAGTGAAACTGTTGGCGATTGGGAAGCACGTGTAAAAAGTTTAGCTTCCAAGTGTAATTTTGGTAATGAATTAGCGGTCATAATGCGTGATATTTTTGTTATCGGCATTAGTGAAGAAAGGATAATGGATCGTCTTTTTGAAGAAGATGCTTCCAGCGCAAATGTTACGTTGAAATCAGTAGTAAGATTAGCCATTTCTAAAGAATCTGCTATGAAGGAACACGCTATGAGAGGAAGCTTGGGCGCGATTGTAAAACGAGAACCGACTGACTCGATGAATTTCCATCATCAAAGGAAGAATAAGTACCAGTTCACTAGTAATTCTTCTAGCCAGCCGTCTAAAACTAACAGTGGATGCTACTCAGTTTGCTCTGGGAGCCACTCTTTCTCATGTCTACAAGAATAAGACGGAAAGGCCAATTGCTTTTGCGTCAACTTTGTTAAAATCCAGCGAAATAAAATATTCTCAAATTGAAAAAGAGGCTCTAGCTATTATTTTTGGCGTAAAGAAATTTTTTCAATATCTCTATGGTCAAAGATTTATTTAATGCACTGACCTTAAGCCTTTATTAACCATTTTTTGTGATAAAAAAGGTTTACCAATTTTTGCAGCCAATCGGATACAAAGATGGGCTCATATTTTATCAGCTTTTTCATATGACATAGTTTACGTTAAAAGTGGAGATAATGTTGCAGATTGTTTGTCCAGACTTCCTGTTAATTCGGAAAGAGAAGAATATACTTCATTTTTAAGCTCAGAATTTTATTATTCATATTTAAATTATATTGATGATTCTGATTTTCCTTTGAATTTTCACTCTATAAAACAAGAGACTGCGAAGGATCCTATTCTTAGTAAAATTATACATTTTGTTAAAAGGGGATGGCCTTCTACTTGTCCTTCGAGTGAAATTCAACCATATTTTATGAAAAAAAAATGAAATTTTTATAGAACAAGATTGTTTAATGTGGGGTTACAGGTTAATTATTCCAAAGAAATTTCATACTTCAATTTTAAAAGAATTGCATAGTACCCATATGGGTATCGTGAAAATGGAGGCACTTGCACGATCATATGTTTGGTGGCCTTCAATTGACAAACAGATCGAAGAACAATCTCAAAATTGCAATGCTTGTGCACTTCATTCGAGCAGACCACCCAAATCATTGTCAACCTGGAAATGGCCGGAACAACCATGGACTAGGTTACATGCCGATTTTTTTGATCCAATTTTTAATAAAAATTTCTTGGTAGTTGAGGACGCAACATCAAAATGGATTGAATGTTTCCAAATGCATGATATAACGGCAGCGAACACTATCAAGAGGTTTCGTGATTTATTTAGTAGATTTGGGTTACCTTTTCAAATTTGTACCGACAATGCGACCACTTTCATATCGGATGAATTTCAAAGATTTTTAAAGTTGAGCGGGATACAGCATCTAACAGGTGCACCATACCACCCTTCTACTAATGGATTGGGTGAAAGCGCAGTTAAGATTCTGAAAAAAGCCATTTGTAAAGCCAAAAGTGAAGATAAAAGTTTGGATTTCAATTTAATTATTAATCGTTTTCTATTTCATTATAGAAACACTCCTCATACAACTACAGGGGAAGCTCCTTCTAAAATTTTGTTGGGTAGAACAATGCGCACAAGATTTGATTTGTTATTGCCATCGACAAAAGCAGTTGTCGAAAATAAACAATTGAAACAAAAACAATATTTTAAAGGCAAAAGACAAACATATTTTAAAATTAACGATAAGGTCTTAATACGCGATTTTAGAGCTAATAATCCAAAATGGTGCCTAGGTGTAATCAAAGAAGTTCTTGGAGAAAGAACCTATATTGTAAAGACAGACCATGGATTGATTTGGAAACGTCACATTGATCAGTTAAAAGTCAATAATTGTAATGAAACTGAAATTGTTAACTAAAAATATTCAAAAGAAGAAGAAGCGGTCACAATCATTCCACGATCTGATTTTAATGTAAATATTGTACATAACGATAGTTTAGTATGTAATGATAGTGCGGGAACAAGTAATAGGGATAATTTAGTACAGGGTAATTCGAACCAGGTAGTGTCGGTTTCACCTGGTGTTGATCAAGGATATTAGATGAGAATAGGATTGATCAAAAGCTGAAAAGTGTCAGCCGAGTTTGATGACGTCACTGGTTACCCATGCGCGCGTCGGCTTGCGCGAATTATGAAACTGTGAAATCCGTGGTGTTATTTATTTATTTTTTAAATTTTAATAACAAAAAATAAAGTATTTAATGTATAAGCAAAATTTTTCAACATGTTTTTTTTCATGTTAAAATCATTCTGGGTATAAATCATGTAAGTCAATATTCCTTTTACCTTAAATAATAATTAATTGGGCGATTTAAAAGCTAGTTCAGGGGATAGTATTCTGGAAAAACATAATGCCATTATGTAATAGCATTTTTATTTGGCCAACTGCAAATGTTCAAGATAATCCGGATAAGAATGATGGAGAATATGTTTTTCTATGACTGTTGAGTAATGGACCCATTTTATGTAACATTTTTGTTGAGTAACTGGATGCATTACACAAAACAAGCCACGCCCCGTGTGTAATGATCCATTACACACGACTATCTGGCCAATCACCGTCAAAGAATGCCATTACACACGACTATGTTCGGTGTAATGTTTGAATCAGACTCGCCATGAAATGTCATAATTAAACTTTGACAGTACCTATACCTACCTACCAAAGGTGATTTAGAGCTGACTTTTTATTAGAATGGATACAGAAAGTGATAACGAATTCAACTGCTCTAATTTCACCATCAATATTGTAAGCAATAAATGAATTTTCATTGTAGCTTCCAAAATGGAATTGTTTGACATAAAGCATTAAGTTTATTCAATAAAATATTCTCTAAATATCTCGTTCGTTTGAATTGATAGGTGAACACTCAGTCATAGAAAAAGTATAGTATTCTACTTTCGTGTAATGGCTATTACTCACTCGAATAATTACGACGTTCGCCTGCGGCTCACGTCGCAAACTTCATTCTCATGAGTAATAGCCATCATTACACGCTCGTTGAATAATATACTATTATAAACTGTGTAGGTAGGTTATTCAATATTTTATTTTTTTGCAACTCAAATATGTACTAAATTTAGAGTAAAAAAGTATAAGTGTATGAAATAGCTTTTATTGATTTCTAAAAAAACTCGAATTGTGTGATTTATGAGGTTTTTGAAATGGCTGATTCAATTTTATACTCATTTTTATTAATCAGCAAATATAATAGGACAAAACTGGTATTTTAACATGAAAATAAAACAACACTAATATCCTTGAAGAGTTTCGCCTTAGAAACAGCTGTTGCAATTATCAATAGTTACACTATTACAATACAGTTCGAAATCTGTCTTTGTTTACTACACAGAGAAAAAGGAGATAGACATATAATTGATGGAACACCAATGTCGACAAAAGAACGTTGCTGTGACGTCACTGGTTACCCAAACGGCTAGCGTTGCTCTTATGGGAATAATCCATCCTATTCTCATCTAATATCCTTGGGTGTTGATACTCCGCGTCAGTTAAGACGGCGAAGCTTAATAAACAAGCCAGACCGACTAGTTTATTAAGATAATTGGAATGGTTATTTTTTATTTTTATTTTATTACTTCTAATTGTATATTTTATTTTTTTTGTAGAGGGGGAAAGTGTAAGATACTAATTGGTATCTCCCTGTATATATATATTTCTATCTATACATTTTGTATTCAAGTACAGGTTTTCATATTGTACATATACCTTATCGGTATATTGACCAGTTTAGAGAGTTTAGTATATGAATAAAGACGTTTCACATTAAACGTTGTTTTATTAGTAATTGTGAATATATTCAAATTAATATTTTCATAAAGAGATATATAACATAGAAGAACCGAAAATGCTTGGATATACTTGAAAATTGTTAGGAGAGTTGATGGATTGCTCGTTAATGCAAGTTTGGTTGTGTGGGAATTAGCCTGCGATGAGTTATAAGCAATCAGTGAACAATTATTAAGCAAATATGAATAAAGAAATACTCGATTGAATACAGTCATTAATATTATATCGTATGCCTTCCGGAAACCTCGAAAAACATGAGTCCATAGGGGATAGATCCGTTCTGTTAGGAGGCTATGATATGGTTTCATTATTTCCTATGAATAGTTAATCTAACAAAAATGCACTAGATAACTTATCTATAACAAATGAATGTATGTCGAAACATCACGTTATGTGTTCAGAAGAGTACAGACATCTGGGTATTTCAATGAAAACTACCACTTCTCTCCCATTTCTCATTCGTTTTTACATAGATAATACATCAATTATTATTATTATCGGTTTTCGTTCAGATGACTACTCAGCTAGTAACTGTTTTTGCTTTCTTACCATTATACGTTTCAGCAAACTCTTGGACAGTGTTGTGTTTGTGAAATAAGAACGTTAAGAAATAATCCAAACTATTCGACACAATGAACTATAACCAGAGTGAAAAAGCTATAAGTATTTGTGGTTCCAGAAAGTAAAAGTACTTGGATTAAGACATCAAACAAAACACATAGTGTAACTTTTTCCGATCGTGGGAAAAGTTACACTATTTTGACCTGTTTCCTATGCGCAAAGCTCAACATTTCAAAATAGTGGGCAGTTGCTGAGCAATTGAAACATAAAAAAATAATAATGCGGTAATATTTTTACCAATGTTAGATATTATTACAATAAAATGAGAAAAAGTATGGTTTTAATCTTTATATTGATAAATTTTTCATGAAAGAAATGGAGGAAATATGTAATTTAAAACGATATTCTTGAACACAAATCAATTTTTGGTCATATTTCTATTTATTGCACAGTTTGTACAATAATTTGTAAATTGTATTGGAGGACAACGAGAATCTAAAGACGTCGAAGCTACATGGCTAATTGTTTGGTTAATCTCGTTACCACTCCTATATTTCAATATAAACATATTATATAGAACCTATCTAAACTCACTTGATCACATCTTGAGTGGAATATTTATTAATTAATTTAATTTTTTAAATGTGAATTAACGATCGAAGGATAAATAGTATGTATAATTGGTGGGAAAAGCATATTCTCAAACTCTGGTAATGATCACAGAATATTATGCTTTTTCCACTATTTATACAATGCACTATTTTCTATTTCTAAGAATGCAAAGAAATAAAAACAGTGAAAGAAAAGCATTGAGATTGAAATACTTTCGTTCTTTTGTTATTCCATGAAATGTCTCCGAGTGGATAGTGATTTTTTTGTGAAAGTGGCTATATCTTTTTAACCATTCGGTATAGGATAGCAGAACCCTATATTTTCTAAAGGCTTAAAACATGAGCTTCCCAAATCTGGCATTAGGTGAGATTGAACAAAAAAAAATTATATCGGTGTACAAAACTAGAACATCCTATATATTTCAAAATATATTCAAATCATAGTTTAAGTTGAAGTGAAATTTGAGATATAAGAAAATTTCCAGAAATTTTTCATTTTCTTCAATATTTGTCCGCTCCCTAACTTTTGCCGAACACTGTATATCACTTGCTGCTATAGTTAGCGACCTGTTTCTGCTGCTAGAAGTATGATGACAATTTGTTTCTAGTTAGGTTGGTGAATGTCTATCCTCCGTGCGCTTAGTTATGAAATTTGAGAGAAACGTTCCTTGCTGGCTATATGTTCCAAAAACTATTATTTAAAGGAATGCAAATTGTAGCAGAACTATACCTGAATGACTATTATTTCCACATCAATTTTCACTTGTTTTTTTTTTAAATTGCGAATACTGCACCACTATTGTACTATTGAACTCAATAGGATCATTGTTTTTTGGTATGTATGTGTTTGAGATTTTCATACATTGTAACTGAATTTCCTGTTTACGGTTTCCAATTATTGAAAATATTTGAAAAAACTACACTGAAAAAACCAGTTTCACTTGTTTAATTCCATTTTCCAACAATTAGTAGTGGAAACGGATATTGTGTGATATTTTCAGATATGTAGGTATTGTGTTTCGTTGTACCATTAACGGGATTACTCTTAAGAAATCCCTAATTGTAGCTTGTTTTTTAAAATTTGAAGCATTCATTGAGAAATACAGTGCTTGAAGTTAGGACGATGAAAAACATTTCAATCCAAACATTAATAATCAGAAGTTTCTTCTCAGTAGTTGCTTTAGAAGAAGTATTATTGACGCCGAAAAGGCATTCGAGCACTTACTTTCGAAAAAACCAGCTTTATCAATAAAAAGGATCCACATTTACGATTCAGTGTTGGAATACAAAATTTTATCAATTTTGATAAGGACATTGAATGCACGTTTGGTTTCCAGAATTGCTAAGTAACCATTTTTGTTACCTGAGCAATCATTTTTCAATTTCTTATGAATCTCAACCTTCATGTTATTTCCTGTTTCAATTTTCTTATGCTAGAAAAATGTTTTATAATTGAACAATAAGTTTTCAGTATTCTTATCAGTTTCAGGTAACTTTTCATTGAAAATTTCTCTCAGTGGCCAAGCAGCCAAGATGGTCCATACAACCACAAATCGTTTATCATGAGAGCTTTGGATTTATTCCCACTTCGAATAAAGTCTGCAATGAAACATTAGCAATAATCATACAAGGTGCTGGAAGACCCAACGAATCGAATACTTAGGACACTTCGAAAAGTATTGTTTGTTCCGTTATTTCCACTTCAGTGCACTTTTTATTAACTTTATGAACAATGTGATCTAAATTAGGGCATCCAATTTAAACCCAAAGTCTTATTGTTTCCATGCTTTCCAAAAGTTCAGAAAAAATGCATCCAAATTAATATTTTCCACGTATTTCAACCAAACCAAAAAAAGAACAAATGAAACTAACCTAACCGTAACTCTTATAATGATCTGATAATAATCAGTGATATAGTCAAATGCAGTCTTATCATGCGGGTCATACGATTTAACAAAGACTTATTTACAGTTTTTGTTTTCTTCTATTGCGCTCAATCATAATTTCCGAATAAAATCCGTTGGATGGATAAACGGTCAATTAGAAATATCTCGAGAACTGAAGGTATCTGAGTTATGAAGATTGGCATGAAGGGGTTTTGAATAATGAGCTATTCAATGAAAGTTTTGCCGTCACCATTCTACTTCCAGTTATACAGGAAGCTGCATATAACTTTGTAATTTTTAATAAAAGACCCTGTATATTTTCCAATTTTAGAAATATTTACGTTATTCTGAACATTTTTTGTTGATATTTTTTTATACCTATTTTGAACCGTTATTGAGTTGTGATGTTTTTATCATGAGAATTACACTTTTTTACCATGTACATAAAATTCAATACCCTCTAATGTAATTTGAACCCTACACAGAGGAGGATTCGACACCATAGGATATGGTAATTCTATCTCAAGGTAAATACAACAGTACAACCAGAGACAGTAGTAACAGGCTGGACTGTAAAAGAAGGGCTACGTATTAGCCCTTCGAAAACACAGATAATTGCGTTCACCAGAAGAAGAAAAAGGGAAGGACTTGGCCCTCTGACGCTTCAAGGTGAACCAATACGACTATCGAATGAAGTAAAATATCTTGGAGTTATCCTAGACCCAAGCTTAACTTGGAACCGACACCTCCAGCACGTGATCAAGAAAGCGGAGGTGACCTTCATGGTTGCCAGACGTACTTACGGCATTAAATGGGGACTAAGACCCAGCATGGTACACTGGCTATACAAAATGGTTGTCATTCCCAGGATCACATATGCATCTTTGGTATGGTGGCCAAAGACCAGACAATCCTCTGCTATGCTAAAACTAAGCAAGGTCCAAAGACTTGCATGCACTGGCATTACAGGGGCAATGAGGACTACTCCTACAGCGGCGCTGGAAACAATGCTAGACCTTCCTCCACTACATTATGTCATAATGTGCGAAGCAAGGGCAGCACTAACCCGACTGGAAAAAGCACTAGACCATGATGTGGCACATGGGAGAGGACACACAGAGATAAGGCATGTGGGTGATGACATTTTCAAAATGCCAACAGACCAAATGACTACCAAATATATCTTTAGCAAGAGCTTCGATATTGTCATCAAAGATCGAAAGGAGCTTGAGGAAGAGAACGCACCACCACTTAGTAGAGCGAATGAACTGATCTGGTATACAGACGGATCAAAAAATGAACTCGGCACCTGAGCGGGCATATACAGCAAGACGAGAAAATATGAAGGAATCGCCCCGCTAGGAAAATACGCCTCTGTATTCCAAGCAGAGGTTTATGCAATACTTGCGTGTGCAAGGGCTAACAGTATGAGAGCCTACAATAACAGGCAGATCAGGATCTACAGCGACAGCCAAGCCGCCCTTAAAGCACTTCAGAGCTATAGGGTGACATCTCGGCTAGTATGGGAATGCGGCGAAGAACTTAGAGGACTGGCGACTCGGAACAGTGTAACACTGGAATGGGTACCAGGTCATAAAGGAATCGCAGGCAATGAAAAAGCTGACGAACTCGCAAGAGTAGGATCGTCAACTCTGATGAACGGACCCGAACCTGCTGTGGGCATCCCCAGATGCTTAACGAGGTCATGGTTAAAAGGGTGGTTGAAAGAACAACACAAGAAATACTGGAAGAATACGACTGGGCAAATACATGGGAAGAAATTCATAAAAGAACCATCAGAAAAAGTAGCGAAAGAACTGCTCTCAATTAGCAGGAACAAACTGCGCACCACTACGGGGCTACTTACGGGACACTTTCCCACAAAGGAGCACCTAAACAAAATAGGGCTGTACAACGGAGACCTTACATGCAGAAGATGCAAAAAGGATACCGAAACAGCTCTGCATATACTATGCAACTGTGAGTCGCTGGACCACAGAAGGCAGAAACTTTATGGCAGAACCCAAATGACTCCAGAAGACTTCTACAATCAACCAGCTAAGAACCTGTATGAGCTAATACAGGGAACGGATTGGCTGAATAGGTTGTAGTCAGAACACTAGGAGTATCCACAATAAGCCCAGGAGGCTGAGGTGGTACCGGCGAAGGGACGGCTCCGGGAAAAAAATGTAATTTGAATAAAAATTTGAATTTCCTACGAACTATTTACCACATACCGCTTAATCGTTCACTTTGTGAAGTTAGCTTTTTCATTATACAGGGTACTGTCAAAACTGGAATAAAAATGGAATCCTTAATCGTCGCGTAATTCCTTTTTTTTAATGGGACACCCTGTATGTGCTTATTTATTTTAGAAGAACACGTTGCCCACTCTCGATATATTATATTACTATTCCCTATACCTATCTCCTGCAGTTGTCAAATAAATCAGCTCCATACATTTTTGTCACTAAAAATGTTGTATTGATTAAGGCTACGGTTACTATGGATGCGAATTCTGACGAAATTTTGTTCTGACGAGTACGTCCGAAAACCTCGTCCGAACAATGTGGTTACACTGCGAGCGTATTCTGATCTTCTAGCAGTCAGTACGTGTCAAAGTTGCCCAGTGAAATGGATAAACTCGATGAAGAATATTTACTTGAAATCCCGTTATTAAAGATATTGCTATTGAATAGTGGAAAAACAAAACATGTTAACAAGATATTTGTTACTAGAGAGGAGAAAGGAGGGTTTAAAATGTTGTTTAAAGATTTGTGCGACGAACCAGAAAGGTTTTTTGAATATTTTAGGATGAGACCATCAACATTCGAATACATCCTGAAAGGGGGTAGAAGACAAAATAACAAAGTTCTCAAATTTTCGGAAATGTATTTCAGCACAACAAAGACTGGCTGTTACTTTAAGGTGAGTTTTAACAAAATATTTCATTTCTTACTACAATAGAAAGGAAATTATAAAAGTGAAAAACAAGTAAGGATAAGTAATTAAGTAAGTTAGCCGTACAATTGGAAAATGTTACTTGCACTTTCAGTTCAAATCGTTTGGCAATACATTAGAAAAGAACGAAGCAAGGTCTTCATGTTGAGCTGTACTCTGAGGCGTTTGTGCTTGAGAACTTCCCCAACTCTCAATATCCATGGTGAAATTAGCTATAACTTGCAATTCAACGCACCAAACAGTCGCTGGTCGCACAAAAAAATCAAACTTGTTTGAACGCTCAAATCGTTCTGGCGATATCGTGTCCATTCTGACGTCTAATCCGCTTCCACTGTAAACAAACTCATTAGACAGGGGGCGTTTGTTCGTTTGGACGACTTCGTACGAACTAATCAGAAGTAGTCAGAACAAAATTTCGTCAGAATTCACATCCATAGTAACCGTAGCCTTAGCTGCCCATAGACGAAACGATCTAGTCGGCCGACGGTGTCGACCGACCAGATCTGATATACCAAGACCGCCGACTTGGTCTGTGAGCGATCTGATTTGTCGTGTCTACACACGACCATACTTAGTCCGCGAGTTGTCAAAGGATCGGTTCCTGCACATACGCTGTCTTCAAATTAGTTGGTAGATATTTGAAAGTTCGACATACTGGGTAGTGCGACTCCGTATTTTAAGCTGGTCTAAAATACCTCGTCAGTCGGTGTAATCTATGTTGGTACGAAATGGACAAAAAAACTGCTCTCATGGGCTTATGTATTTCAAAAATCTGTCAAAAGAATGATAGAAGGAAGAAAAGAACAAAATGGGTCAAGAAATGGATTTCAGAACGAGGAAAATATAGTCATATGTCTTTAGTACGGGAATTGAGACAAACCGAACAAGTTGATTTGAAGAATTACCTATGAATGAGAGGTCCAGTTTTTGATGAGTTACGTTAAGTTGAAATGTAATGTAAAAGATTGTTTGAACGAGAAAGGTCTTTTTAATTTCTTATTTATATAATCTGGGTCTTCAATATTCCACAAACATGTCCGTTCTCTATATAAGTCTATAAACTATGTTACTATATCTTTTGTCCACTCCATTGCACCCCAAAATTCAAACCAACAGACGCGCTAAACGACTGGTTCCTTTCGTTTGTTGCAAGTACAAAATTTAATTTGTAGCGACCTGTTCCTTGGCCGATGACGTATTTCACAAACCAGATCCGTTGTTCAGCACTAACGTGCGTTCCCAATATGCCAAATTAAACAGACGCTGTCTGTCACATACCACGTCGCGCAAAATATCGCTCCGTGTGTGGGAGCTTGAAAGCATGCGACTGAGGGACTTTCCAAACAAAGTTCACATTCTTTTTAGTTAAATCCGATAACGGTTTGGCAAAATTGGGTATAAAACGACGGAAGCAGCTGCAAGTTTGCAGAAAAGATTGGACATGTAACAGTGCGCGGGGGTGACATTTCGCTTATAGCAATAATTTTCCCTGTATCAGGGACGATCCCCGCAGTAGTGATAAGATAAATATTCCTAAATATTCCACTGAGGGGCACACAAAGGTGTATTTTATGCGGTTAATACATAATTTGAAGAGCCTCAATCTTTCAAATACCGATGCTAGGTCTTTCATATGACGATCAAATGTATCGGATATAATAATCATATCGTTGAGATATGTCAAAATAGTGACCTTACTTAAGCCTCTCCGAAACCGGTCAAGTAGCCTTTGAAATGTGGCTGGCGCGTTGCGAAGAAAAAATGGCATTCGATTGAAGCGATAAATACCGAAATGGGTTATGAAGGTAGTTTTATCTTGATCTATCTCGCGAACAGGTACTTGGTGATATCCCCATTTCAAATCTAACGTCGTCATATAACGAGTCCGCGCTGCAGTGTGCATTAAGTCATCCATCTTGGGTAACGGGTACCTATCAGGTATGGTTATACTGTTCAAGCGACGATAGTCGACGCACATTCCGTCCTGTTTTGGCACCAAAATGATTGGTGCAGCATACGCCGAATCACACTCATCAATGATCCCCCTTTCTAAGAGAGAGTTTAACTCGGATCGGAGTATTTCCATCTTCTAAGGTGTCATCCTATAAAGAGGGACAGCTATAGGAGTAGAATCCGTGAGATTGATACAATGTTCCGCAAATGGAGTGAATCCAGTTTGTTCTTCAAATAATTCTTCACTTTCGCTCATCAATACTTGTAGTCTATCACGATCTGTGTCCTATAATTGCGATCCTTCATCCGGTCTGAGAGTAAGTTCGACAAAATTAAGATTGACTGGAATATTGAAAGAATTGGGCTCTTGTGGTAACTCGTATTCTATATAGGGTTCGTCCGCGAATGGAACTTTCAATTCTGGGATAGTAATTAAGATTTTAGCATTTCTTATAAAATCTACTCCTAGCAGAGTTTTAGAAGATATGTGTTTAGGAAAAGCCACAAAGGTAGTCAGGACGAGTTTATCCAATACAAGAACGGGGCATTCGAAAATATGGGCAGTTTCAACGCGACACTTTCCGTCAGCCAGGACCAAGTTCGTTTTCTTGGCTGTAAAATCTAAATTATTATTAAAAAAATGTTGATATAATCAATTCCCTGCTACTGTGCAACTAGCACCAGTTGGAGGGAAAGGAATGAATTATCAAGAATTATTATTGGACTGTACATTAGATAATCTCCATAACTTTTAGAACCTTCGAGAAAAAATTTATAAAATCTATGTCCACATTTTCCCATGAGTGTTCATTGAATTGTTCCGGTGGAAGTGATAATGAATCTGCTACATTCTGCTCGGATTTCACAAATTCTATTCCATAGTTGTAATTTGATGAAATTACAGCCCAGCAGCGGACCCGGTTTGCGGAGAATTGGGGTATTCCTTTCTCTGAGTGAAAGATAGTAGTGAGGGATTTATTATCGGTTACTAAACTGAACTCGCGGCAGTTAACATACTGGTTGAATTAACAGAATATAATCGCAAGCCCTTCTTTTTCGATTGATTTGAGAGTAGTTTTTTAGCCATTGTCAATGTCCTTGACGCATACGCGATAGGTTTTTGCATACTATCCGACATGACATAAGCTATCAAACCCGCAACTCCATACGGTGAGTCGTCAGTAATAAGTTTTAATGGCATATTCGGGTCATAATGTATTAAAACCGGGGTGGATGTCAATAATTTTTTCACTTTGGTAAATATCTTCGCACAATTTGCTAACAAGAACCATTTTAAATCGGCCTTAAGTAGCTCATACAAAGGATACAATAGCGATGATAAATTTGGCAAGAATTTCCCATAAAAATTAATTGGACCTAACCACGACTTAAGTTGGGTAACATTCTCTGGTACCGGAGCATTATTAATAGCGGAAGTTTTTTCTTCCGACGTGTGTAGCCCCTCGTGGTCAATGACCAGCCCTAAATGGAAAATTTTATTTTTAAAAAAATCGCACTTTTTAAAGATATTCTTAGACTAATATCTTGTAATTTTGACAAGACTTGATTTAACCGTGGCAAATGCTCCTGCCCATTTCGACCCGTAATTAATATGTCGTCCAAAATATAGCCACACCATGTACTTCTCCTGAAAGTGATTCCATCAATTTTTGAAATTTAGCTGGAATGCTCGCTATCCCAAAAGGGGGGCTCTATTATATTTAAATAATCCCTTATGAGTAGATATCGCTAGGTACTAAAGTTTTCAATTTTCCATCTGAACAAACTTGAGTTTAAGCGTTAGCTAAATCCAATTTCATAGAATGTACTCCACCCTGTGATTTTACAAATAACTCCTCTATTCGCGGTAGTGGATACTGATCTATTTCTATAAATGGATTAACCGTAACTTTAAAATCGCCGCAAATTCGAACTGTACTATCACTCTCAGGAATTGGCACTATTGGAGTTCTCCAGGGATTATAATTTATGGGTTCAATAACTCCCAATTTTTGAAGTCGCTCCAGCTTCTTCAAAAACAACAAAGCAGCAAAGATGCACTCTGGTAGAACAAACATCTGTCAGAACTAAGATCTCAAACCCGGGACCTTTTCAATGGAGCAGAACTCACCGGAGACTGGCAGTAATACACCGAGGTGAGAAATACCTACTACAAGAAAATTAGAAAAGCTTGAAGAAATAGCTTCAGAAAATTCTGTGAACATATAGGCTCAACACCTGCTGCGAGAAGACTTTACAAAGTCATGTCGGGAAGTAGGATCAACACAGAAGTGGCTTTGAGGAAGCCAGACGGTAAATATACCGAAAATTAGGGGGAAAGAGTTCGACAGTTACTAGAAACTCATTTTCCTAAGAGTACCCCAAATAGGGAAAAATAATCCTCTCGAAGCTCATAATAGACCTTCGAGAGCAAGTATTACAATGTCCAAACATATTTGTAGTAACGATAGGTTGAAATGGGCTATGAACACCTTTTCACTTTTCAAGGCACCGGGAGCAGTTGGAATTTTCCCAGCATTGTTCCAGCAAGGACAACCGCATCTGGCAGAATTAGTCGAAGTAGCTTAGAACTGGGTTCCAGATGCATGGAGAAGGACAATAGTAACTTTCCTTTCAAAAACAGGATAAAGGGACACAACAAATCCCAAATTTTTTAGACCAATTAGCCTAACATCGTTTGAGCTCAAAACGATGAAAAAAGCTATTGATAACCACATTAGAACGGAAATCCTAGAGAGACTACCTCTTTACTCGTGTCAGCACGCTTACCGGGCAGGAAGATCTACGGAGACTGCACTGGTACAACTGACAGAGGATATCCGAGGTGCTCTAGAAAAGCGAGAAACTGTGGTATGTGCATTTTTGGACATAGAAGGATCTTTTGACAATACTCCACATGAGGCTGTCAAAAGAGCATTAAACAGAAGAGGTGTAGACAGCACAACATCCAAATGGATGTCGAGACTGCTCACCACAAGAGTGGCAGAGACAAGGACAAGCAAAGACATTGTCTCCATTTGCACCACCAGAGGATGCCCACAAGGAGGAGTAGCATCCCCATTAATGTGGAGTCTTGCGGTTGACGAATTCCTGTGTAGTTTGACGAATCTAGGAATATCCTGCTAAGGATATGCCGACGATATTGTCATAACAGCCAGGGGGAAATTCGAAAACACACTTTGTGATATTGTACAAAAGGGTCTGAACTATACAAATAGATGGTGTAGGCAAGTGGGATTAAGCATCAACCCCACCAAAACCATCTTGATGGCATTTACTAAGAAAAGAAAATTCAACCTCAAAAACATTAAACTTGATGGAAACGGGATTGAAGGGAGACAAGAAGTCAAATATTTAGTTTTAATTTAAGACAGTACACTCCTGTGGAACAAACACGAGAAGGAGATCACCTACAAGGCGAAAACGGCTTCAATGGTGTGTAGAAATCTTGCAGGGAAAAGTTGGGGTTGCAACTCAAAAACCCTGAGCTGGATGTACACTGCCATAGTGAGACCAATTATCACTTATGGAGCCATTGCGTGGAGTAGTAGAGCTAGTCTATTGACAACGGGAGAAAACCTATCCAAAATTCAAAGACTAACCTGTATATGCATTACAGGAGCAATGAGAACATGCCCAACGGCAGCCATGGGAGTAATTCTCAACCTGACCCATCTGCATATGGTGGTGGAAAGTGTTGCAGGAAGAACAAGATACAGACTAAGTAGAGAGAGATTCATTAAAAAAAATCTTCTTCTCACTTCTTAGAAATCAGACAACCTGGGACATGCTACAAGACGGTATGACGGAAAAGTACAACTTTTCGAAGAAATTTGTTACAGAATTAAGCATCAAGAAGGAATGGAATCCAAATACAATTACCAGACTTGGAAAGAATGCCATTCGATGGTACACAGATGGCTCAAAAGCAATAGGAGGAACTGGGATAGGAGTGTTCGGGCCAGGAACCAAACACTCCGAAAGCTTGGGAAAAACCCCAAGTATCTTTCAAGCAAAAATCCACGCCAAAAGAAAGTGCGTCCAGTTCAATATTTATAAAGGATACAGAGGACAGAGAATTATCATAATGACAGATAGTCAAGAAGCCATTAAATCACTGAGCTCTTGCGTAATCAGTTCCAAAATGGCGTGGGAATGCCGAGACAAACTAAATGAACTGGGCGAGAACAATATAACCTCACTATGGATTCCAGGACACACTGGAATAGAAGGAAATGGAATAGCAGATGAACTAGCAAAGAGGGGTCTGAAATACCTTTGCGGAATCAGCTCCAATGTAATATTAGAAGAAATAAGTGAAGCCGAAGGAAGAGAAGATCTGACCATTGGCAAGATTTAGTAGAGCTTAGACAATCAAGGATTCTCCTGGGCAACTACAACCTGTTAAGATCAAATGAATGCATAAGTCAAAGCAAAACTGCGCTAAGAGTTTTAACACGGATCCTAACGGGACATTGTCGCCTGACTGGGCACCTGAAAAAGCTCAAATTAGTGAAGGAAGAAGGATGCAGATAGTGTGGAATGAAAGAAGAAACCTCCATCCACATACTTTTCAACTGAACAGCACTCCAGAAACCTAGAGCACAGTACCTGGGACATTACTGGATAGAAATGGAATATTTACCTTAGTTGAAGCCTGCAGACTTTCCTCAGAAACAAAATAAAAGTAAGGGGGTACAATAGATCTTTTAGATCTCAGTGAATGTTACCCCAAAAATAAATACATACATACATATTTGCAGATTAATAATTATTGGATCAGTTTTTGAATCTAAATTGTACAGAGAAAAATCAGACTCTAAGTAATTCTGATTAGAATCAGATTCTAAGTAATTTTGATTAGAATGATTTGAAGATTTTTTTTATTACACCAAATGACCTTTAATATTGCAAATGTGACAAAAATAATTTCTAAAAGTACACTTATCAGATTTGTGGTTCTTCCTTCCATAGACCTTGCATTTGTCCTTTGCCGGTAGTGTTTTTTGTTGTTGATATCTTACTTGTTCGTGGTAGTTACTGCGCGTTGTAGTTGAACTTACTGACATAGATTGCTTCTGGAATGTGCGCGACGAACTTGGCTTCGCCTGCGCATACTGGATGTCCAATTCTCGTTTTACAGAAGCGTGGTTAAATTCTGGCGAGGAACCATGAGCAGCTGCTTTAGCCGTGGCAATTTCAACAACTTTTTTTGAGGATTCATCCTTTTTTTCCTCCATCAATCGATCTTGAACCGCACCTGGATTGTACCCAATAACAAAATGATCACGAAGCACTAAATCTAACTATGTATGTTAAAAATCGCACAACACTGCTATATAATAAATTGTATAATAAATAAAATTAACAATACTCTTGAAACTATGAATATAATTTAAAAAACGAAAAAAAAGACAAAGGCAACGTCTAAACTACAATAAAACAATGGAAATGTTATGTAAAAGATATTTGAGGTTATACACAATTTAGATACAAAGATATAGTTCAGTCGGCGCTGCGGTCTTACTTTGAATCCTCAATACACCATGCTAAGTAAAGCACTGAGCAGCAACAATTTTTTAAATAATATTTTACCTTCAGTAATCGGAAGTTACGCTAGCGTGACCGGTTTTTGAGTTTCTATTTTGTTTCTGACTCTATACAGCGTGCAAAGTAAAGAACTGAGCAGCGACAGTTTTTTAAATAATATTTTACCGTCACAAATCAGAAGTTAAGCTAGTGAGGCCATTATATTATTTGTCCACGACCACCTAATAATAAGTCAATATTTGTCCTCCTAACAAAAGGTATATGGTACCCATATATCAACTGTCGTGAATTATGGTTCATAATACACTGTAGTGTAGTGTAGTTTAGTGTATCTACATTGTGTATAATCTCAATCGTTACTGACTTTTATTTATAAATAAATAAATTAAGTGTCGTGGACAAAGTATAGTATACTACTCGCAATTTATGGCCATAATTAATTTGGGTGACTTGCGCCCCTCGCCTACGGCTCGTGACGCAAACGTCACCCATCGTGAATAATGGCTATCATAAATTGCTCATTGGATAATATACTATAATTTTGCCAAATTTAAAAAAATTAAACTTTCCATAATTTTTCCTGCAGCCACAAATTGACTGGCATTTATCCAATGTAATATACGTTTATTGATTCTTTTCAGTCTAACTTAACGAAAAGCTAGAACTGTTGCCGATTTTTCACGATCGTTTTGAGCAGAAAAATCGATGTTTTGGCAACCAATTGGCAAATAAAAAGCAACAAATTCTCGTGTTTTTTTTCGATTTTTGCCGATTTTACATTGTTAGTTTTACGGACCTATAATCTGTAGCCATCATAATTGATATCATTAAATTGTAGAACACTTTACGTGTATCAACTTATACATTATGCATCTGTTATGAGAACGATACTAGTCTGCACATTTCCTAGTACTGGGTATTTATCGTGAGCAACATTTTTTTGTGATCAACAAAAATAAAGCAGATATTACACCAGAACTTGATAGCGGATTTAGACATCACAGACTTATTTTGTAGATTATTATCCACTTAGCTAGCTACTTACATTCTTAATTAATGAAATATTAATTGCGTCCTCCACTAATGATCAGCCTTATTACAATATTTGATAAAAATGAGTAAAATTACAATGCAATCCACCTACATCTCGACGCCTAGATCTTTCACTTGTCGTTTCAAATTTTATGACGACCATTGACAAAATCTATATAGTTTGAAAATAGATCAATGAATTTATTGTTCACTATACTATGGTTGGAAGTAACAGCCTTTAGATGAAACTAAACATTATATACATAATCTGTAATACAACTGTGTGTAAAAAGAATCATTTATTAATATATTTATTGAAATGTGCTGTTCAAAAGATAAGTATCAATGGATAAATACAACAACTGTTGGAATATTTGCAGAAACACTCCTGTTTTTTTATTTTGAAATATTATTTTTATTAAGACATTAAATAATATTGTCTCGAAATAGATATCAGTGTTTTGCTGTAGATCTTCATGGAACATTGTAATTTGGTTGTATTTATATTTTGTACTACATTTGTTGCTTGAACTTTTCAAATTGTATGGTCTGGTCATATACATATGTATTCTATTGAAATAAACAATTATACAAAAAATTTATTTTATTTCACTATGAGGGTTGTACGTTTTTTCATATGAAGTATTTGAAAAAATTAATATAACAAAAATATTTGATTAAGTACGTTGTAAGAAAATTGTGGAAGTGAAAGAGTGAAAGACAATATTTCCATGTGGTTTGTAGTATTTCCAAAAACGACTGTCAATTCATTAAAGATACCCTAAAGATACCTTAAGCTACCCACTACTAGAGTGCGTCCGTGCGGTCAGCGCTGGTATTTATAGATAGAAGGCCACAAGAGGGGGCAGACGAGGAGAGTGTGCAGGCTAGAGGATCTACAGGGGTGGCTCGACGGCTACAATCTCTCCCTCTGACCACGAAGCCGTCTCGACAAGTGGTCAGATCTGGTAGCTCGAGACGGGTCTGTAGGTGCTTCTTGGACGACCGACGGTTTCTTCTTGGGTCGGCAACGTCTATGTCGAGCTCTCACTGCTTCTGGAGTTGCCTCCGTATCTCCACTGAATAGGTTCAATTCACTCGCATGATATATCCCAAGAGGGAGGTCAGGATTCTCGGGACTGGCTATCGCGTAGCTAGTAGGCCCATGCTTCCGCAGAATTTTGTAAGGTCCATCTCGACGAGGTGCCAGTTTAGTAGAGTATCCCTTCTGTGCATTGCTCAGAAAGTGGTTGCGAAGGAATACCCGATCCCCGGGTGTATAGTCGGGACTAGGTCGTCGTGAGGGGTTTTCACTGGTTTGATTGCGATCTTGTCGTGCTTCTGTAATCTCTTTAGCAAGCTGAAGACTACTGGCTAGCTGCTTTAATCTAGGTGTTATTTCAGCTACGAAATTCTCATTATGAATAATGGAGCTTAGGTGTTACCTCCTGAGGAGTGCGGAGCTCTCGGCCAAATGTCATGTGGGTGGATGTATATCCGGTGCTTGCGCATTTAACGGTGTTCATGGCGAATCGGATGGTTGCTGAATGTTGGCACCATGTTTGCTGCTCTCTGCCAACTAGGATTCTCTTTTGGGTTTTGAGATCCCGATTCTTTCGTTCTACAGGGTTCGCTTCAGCGTGGTACATGGGTATGTAGGATTGTTTAATGCCGAGACAGAACGTCAGTTTTTGCATAATAGTGGATATGAATTGTACACCATTGTCACTAATAATTCTTCTAGGTTGGCCGTATCTTAGAAAAACTTCTTCCAGAAGAGTTTGGGCTCATGCTGCGGCTGTGGCGTCTTGTAGCACAAATAGTTCAATCCAACGGCTGGCCGCATCTTCTATAATAAAAGCCCATCTTTTTCCTTGAATGGAAGTTGGCAAGGGGCCGAAAAGGTCTATAGCTATAACTTCAAATCGTTGGTTATGAGCTAAGGTCTGCATTAGACCAGCACACTTTCTAGTATCTATCTTGTACCTTTGACACTCTAGGCAGTTCGACATGTGTTTTGCGATGTACTGCCTCATTTTAGGCCAATAATATCTTTTTGAGATACGGTGATGAGTCTTGTCGACTCCATAGTGTCCCGCCGTGGGGGCATCATGATAAGCTTGTAGGATTACTTGTTGGTCGGTTTCAGGGACAACCAATCTAGCATCATCATCCTCCTGGTCGTCGCTATAATGGTACAGTACCCCTCTATGTAGTAGGTACCCTCTGGTAAACCATTTCTGAGATGATTCCAAGTTTGCTGAGTTATCCAAGGCGGTTATTATCTCCCGCAAATATGCGTCGGAGAGTTGCCTTTGACGTATATCTTTTTCATTGTCCTTGGGTAAGTCAACGTGGATGTTGTAAATTGTGCAGTCCTCGTTATGATTTTTGCATGGAGGCCTCGACAGGAAGTCGGCGATTGTGTTCGTTCGCCCGGGAGCATGACGCACATGCAGATTGTATGATTGCAGTTGTAACGCCCATCGTGCCAGTCTTCCTGTTGGCGTTTTAACGGTGAGCAGCCATTTTAGGAGCTGGTGGTTAGTTATTACAATTACCTTAGATCCCTCTATATATCCTCGGAATTTTGGAACAGCCCATACAATGGCAAGAGCTTCACGTTCAGTTGTATTGTAGTTTCTTTCGCTGGCAGCTAGAAGCCTGCTCGCGTATTCGATAGGGTGCTCCTGGTCTCCCTCCCCCTGGACCAACACCCCACCTAGTGCGTATGCACTGGCGTCGGTTTTAATAGTATATGGTTGGGTGTCTCCAGCCTGTTTCAACACAGGACCAGTGGTGAGAAGGTGTTTTAATTGTTCAAAAGCGCTTTGCTCGGCTTGTTCCCACTTCCAGTTAGCCTTTTTCTTGGCGAGGTCGGTTAAAGGACGGGCTAACGCGGCGAAATTTGGTATAAACCTTCGATACCAAGAACAGGTTTGAACGAACGATAGCAGTTGCTTGACGTTGTGGGGTGGTGGCAAGGTCGTTATTGCGATACCTTCATCGACTCCATTACTATGCTCCTGGTCTCCCTCCCCTTGGATCAACACCCCACCTAGTGCGTATGCACTGGCGTCTGTTTTAATAGTATTTTGTTGGGTGTCTTCAGCTTGTTTCAACACAGGACCAGTGATGAGAAGGTGTTTTGATTGTTCAAAAGCGCTTTGCTCGGCTTGTTCCCACTTCCAGTTAGCCTTTTTCTTGGTGAGGGCGATCAAAGGACGGGCTAACGCGGCGAAATTTGGTATAAACCTTCGATACCAAGAACAGGTTTGAACGAACGATAGCAGTTGCTTGACGTTGTGGGGTGGTGGCAAGGTCGTTATTGCAGATACCTTCGTCGATTCCATCACTATGCCTGTCGTGGTTATCTGGTGTCCTAAGTAGTTGATTCGTGAACAACTGAAACGACACTTCTTCCTATTTATTCTTAGATTATAGTATTCAAGTTGGAGTAGTACGGTTTCTAGATCTCTTAGATGTTGTTCGAACGTAGAGGATCGTATTATTAGGTCATCTAGGTAGACAAGAAGAGCCACGCTGATAAGAGATACTTTGAATCGATCCATCAGACGCTGAAAGGTTGATGGTGCTCCTCTGAGACCGAAGGCCATTCTTTCAAAGCGATATACTCCAAAGGGAGTGATTAATCTAGTCTTGTCTCTATCGCTATCTCGGACCGATATCTGCCAGTATTCAGACTGCAAGTCTAAGCTAGACATATAAGGAAGGCCTTTAGCAGCATGAAGGAGATCGTCAATTCATGGGAGCGGGTAGTGGTCTGGTTCGGTGATCGCATTTAATTGCCACCGACAACTCCCAGTATATGCAAAAAAAATTCAAATCTGTGGATTATGGAAGGCTTGAACTACCAACTGCCTCCAGGGCAGTTGGGGTACTCGCACCGGTAACTCTTAAGCCGGAGAAGGGGTGTTCCGGTGAACTAAAGAATCTTGAGGGCACCAGATAAATTACAGCGAATACCCAATGCACAATAGACTAGTCATCACTCCATCAAAAGACTAGTCAACAAGTAATTACCTCTACAAATCCATTCGATATTATATTCCATATAAATAAGAAAATGTTACTCAATCTGGATTATTTTAATAATAATAAAAAACATATTCATTCAATTTCTAAATAGAATGATAACTCTTATTCTAGCATTATTTAAAAAAATAATAACCATGAAAAATATTATCATAACCTAACAATCTAAGTTTAGTTTTTATTTTTTTTATAGGCTAGTACGACACCTAAGGTTGGAAAAGTAACCACAAAATATATTCGCATAAAACCAAGTGAACGACGACGCATGAGCTCAGGCGTGGCTACTGTAAATAATATATGAAAAAAAAACTAGATCGTAAATACGCAACCTTAGAAAACGCTTACACTGTTCGAAAGCTGGCGAAAGGATATAACCAAACAAATATATAATTGGCGATACAATGTGTACACAAATAAGTTATCTTTACGATTAATGATAATGACCAAGACGTCACTACTCTTATGTAATACTTATATCTTTGCCGGAAACATGCGGAATAAAAGTAAAATAGACTAAATGTTCGTATATAAAGAGAACAACAAAAAAAAATAAGTAAACTTGCGGGTATCCACTTGCGGGGACATCCAACCAGTCTGTAATTTATAACAATGGGACAACCAGTGTATATTCCAGTAGGTACATCTAAACCACTCTACCATGGACCAAACTGCCAACGTCAACTAACATAGAATCTGCATAACCAACCAAGGCTGATACTCATTGTAACATTGCTATTAACTGAGCTTATGTAGAAGAAGATAAGTTGAAAAGGGAAAAAAAAACCTAAAAGGAAATGTTTCAGTTAGCACTCCGCAATATTTATAGACACAAGATAAATGCCTTCATACTCAGTTAAGTTGAGTAATAGATCAGGCATAAATCATAGCAATAACGAACTACTAAATAAAACTATTTAATAAAATAACTAAGGCAAACCCACTTTCCATTTAATTCCCCCCAATTCATGTTACTGAAAATGTAATATTAAACTAATAAACCGGTGAAAGTGGTATTATAATATTTTATTAAACATACATTCTGGGAATTCAGATTAATTTTTGATATCTTGCAACAGTGCAATCTCAAAATTATCTTTAAGTATTAAAAGTTTCAATATACAAAAACGAAAAAAAAAACAAGAATATAATAGACAAGTATGTAAAAAAAACGATATTCAACATACCCTTCCTGGTCAGGGATCCTTGGGGTTTATATTGTCCAGTAATTTAAGACCTAATATCCAGTTGGAAAATATACCAAATTGACTCCCTGTATCTGCAATTTCACCTGCGGCGACTAAAATCCTCCAAGGAGATGTTTTTGGGAAAACCACTACCAATCTATACTACCAATTGTAGATTTTCTCTAAACGATTATGAGGAACTTTCGAAATTATCCCAACTAAGGATGGAAACAAAATTCCAAAAGAAATCAAAAGTTCTCTTCGCACCTGGTGATTCGGCTAATTACCCAAAATGGCCGAGCCTCGAGGTATATCTTCTCGATCATCTTCTCACGACCCTTCCAGAAAATAATATAGGCCAGTACACTAAGTCAAACGAAAAATTATGGAAACGGAAATGATAAAAATAATTATTACAGAACAGTAATAGTAGTAATGCACGTAAAAAATACTTTTATTATAATTTTATTTCTTCCTCAATTATAATGGCAAGTAAATAGATATTATTGAGTACTTTAAATAAGCAAAATTGAAATATTTTGTGACAACCTAATTTGGCAACACCTATCAATCTCTGCGCGATTTGAAATATCGACAAAATAAATACAATTTTGATGCGTACTGTCATCAAAACCATTGTGTAACCAAGTAGTTGGTCACTTAGAATAAGTATTTAAAAATAAATCACTTAACGTTAAAATTTAACGTTACATAATTTACGGTAGTCTACGCAGACTCGGAGATCACCATCTTTCTTGGGGACCATCACTACTAGCGAAGTCCAAGGGGTACTGCTTTCTTCGATGATCTCCTTTGCCAACATATCATCCATCTTCTATCGAAGTATAGCTTGGCGGTTAGCATTTAATCTATAAGGTGCACTCGCTATGTGTGCGTGATGGGCACAATAGATTTTCTAGGTCTCAGTGAATGTTACCCCAAACACACACACACATACATGGGTGCGTGATTACCAGTATTGATGCAATGTTCAGATTGCCTGGTAGGGGGACCATTTGCTTCGAATTGGTTTTGATATTTTACTAATAGCTGGTCTAGGGAATCTTTTTGTTCATCTGAAACTTTAGGTGCTTCGTCGGCTTTTAGCTGTACGTTTATGGTAAACAGCTCCAACCTGCGTCGTTTACGTGGGTCACGTCTAACTGGACTGTAAGTTGCAGGTAGGGCATCTTGAAAAATGTTGTCGATAACGCTGGGCAACTACGACCCGACATCGCCGTCTACTGCCGCTGAAGGGTTCTCAGTTATTAAGGAGTTATCTAATTCGTATAGCCTGTATTGGTGCTCCTTCGATAGTGATGACGTAAATATCTCTATGAATGGAGACTCAGGTTTGGGTGTGACTGTTGTAGAACACAGAGTTGTCGCAGGTTCACCTTCAATAAGTGTGGCCGCACCGTGCCTGAGCTCTAGTGTTCTTCCGACTTCTAAGGGTGTAAATTCGAATGATTCCTCTGGTTTATCGGCGTAAAACCAACATCTTTGGGGAAGCACTAGGACTATTGTGGCTTCCTCCAGAAAGTCAATTCCTAGAAGAGTGCGATTGTCTTCTGCTTCCGGTAGAATGGTGAAATCGATTTGTGACCTTCTAGATGCTATCGTAATGTCTACTGTTGTCGTGAGTATTTCTTGGTCGCAACTAATGCCATTAGCGAGAGTGACAGTAGCTCGTCGTTTTTCAAAGTTGACGGAAGGTATTTGTAATGAGTAATTGTTGATACAGTGTTGATACAGTGTTTTTAGTATATCTGGCTATATCCGCTATACAAATGTTGGTAGAACAATAGATTTACAACATGTTAACAGTGCAAGTCAACTAGCCGACATATTGACTAAGCCCTTGAGTAAAAAAATATTTGATAGTCTGAAGGGCAAAATAATTAAGGAGGAGTGTTAAAGTATAATAATTTTTAGTATATCTGGCTTAAGGCAAAATGCTTTCGGCCAACTCAGCTTGTTTTATTGTTATGTGTCAATGCCATACAAATAATAAATGTCAGAGAATATAATTTTTGTCTGGTCTGTTTTATTAAATATAAGAATTAGTCAGTGATGAATATTTGATAGTCTGTCGGCATTGCTCATACTAGGAAAGGTATGTCATGTATTTTATTAAGTATTTTAGGAGCCCGAAGAATTATTTTCGATACTTTGTTTTAGGCGCCTTTCATACTTCAAGTTTGTACTTATTCATATTTAACGTTGTAATACATTTTACATCAGATTGAATTCAGTTCTGCTTACTTACAAAGACAGTTTTTCAATTATAAGTATGATTTAGGTAAGTCGGTGGTTGAAAACTGTATGACAATACAGCAATATGCTGAAGATCTAAAAGCTGAAGGTGAAGACATTAAAGAGAGTTGGGTGATGACGAGAGTTTTAGGAATGCCACCAACGAAACTACATCATTTTCGTACTGCTTGGGACAATGTAAGTGGGGCAGATAAAAGTATTAACACAATGTTTGAAAGAGAATGATAGGCTGGAAGAAAGTGAACAAGAAAATCATGGTCAAACGACTCCATCAAATGCACTTATTTCCAAGCAAAATCGAGTATCTGGAAAACCACAGAATTCCAGGACAAACAAATCAAATGTTGAATGCTTCAAATTTGGAAAAAAGGGCATATGAAGAAGTATTGTAGGAATGCAGCATCTGCAAAGTATTTAGCTTATTGTAAGAATAATTATGCCTGTAATAATTGTAAGCAAAAGGGTCATTTTGCTAAACGCTAAACGCCAATTCTGGAAGAGATGAGAGTAATCAAATCACAATAACTCTCCAAACCGCCGTGCATTTATTACTGTTGGTTTGTCAACTGCAAGTGTAGAGGACATTGAGGCTGAACCTGATTCCAGCGTTTCATGGTATCAAGATTGTGCAGCTACACAACATATGACTGGTAAACAGGACTGGCTTATCAATTTTGTAGAATTTGAAGAGCTAACAATGGTCGTAATAGGTGATTCTACTAAACTCAAAGGAATTGGAGTGGGTGATATTGAACTGGAAGCTTTTAATGGAACAATTTGGAGCCAAGTAGTATTAAAGGATGTATTGTAGGTATGTACCAAAGATTACATTTAATCTTTTTTCTGTAACTCAAATTCTGGATAAAGGTTATGTACAATGCGCAGATGCAGAGCAATCTATATTTAAAAGTGTAGATGAAACCGAGGTTGTTGCACTTGCAAACAGGGATGGAAACCTGTATAAAATGATGTTTCGTCAAGAAAAATCTGAAAAATGCCTAATGAATGTCTCTATCAAAGCCTGGCATGAACGATTTGCTCATCAAAATGTCAAATATGTTAGGGACACCTTGAGAAGAAGTGGAATAAATTATATTGAATATCGGAATGATTATGTATGTTCAGGCTGTCTTTATGGAAATCAACATAAAATTACTCACCCTAGAATATAGCCGAAAAACCGTTAGACTTAGTGCATGTTGATTTATGTGAAATGAATATTAGGTCTCTAGGAGGAGCTAAATATTTTCTCTTATTCAAAGATGATTATTCACACTTTAGAACTGTCTATTTTCTAAAATACAAAGATGAGGCTTTATCAAAATTAAAAGCATCCATAAAACTGACTGAAAACCAATTTGGCAGGAGAATTAAAATCTCAAGGTCAGATAATGGCACTAAAATTAAAAATCTTGCTACGAAAAATCTTTTCGAAGAACTTGGTATTTTTCATACAAAAAGCAATGCATATACCCCTGAACAAAACGGACGAGTTGAGAGAGAAATGCGAACTGTTGTTGAGTCAGCTAGGTCTGCTATACATGCAAAAAATTTAGACGAAAATCTTTGGGCTGAAGCTGTGAATTATGCAGTTTTTACCTTAAACCAAACGGGAACTAGTACAATGAAGGACAAAAGTCCAGCAGAAATGTGGTTTGGAAGAAAATTAAATGTAAAGAAGTTAAAAAGTTTTGGATCTGACTGTTACGTTCTAATTAAAAAAGAGCAAAAGAGCAAAAACTGAAAAGAAGTCTAAAAAAGGAATATTTGTAGGGTATGAATTAGACTCTCCATGTTATAGGATTTATATTCCAAAAGAAAGTAATGTCATTAGTTCTGACAATGTTATATTTGAAGAACAAATTGAAATTAACCAGATCACTGAAAAAGAAATGCCTATTGTAGAAAAGAAACAGCCAATATTGGAAGAATCGCCTGAAGTTTTAGAAGATTTGAACGAGTCGGAATTTTCAGAAGATGAATTTATTGAACAAGAAAGACTGACAAGATTGCGCGACAGAAGAACAATAAGAATGCCAAAAAGATTTAATGACTATGTACTAAATCATTTCGATGAAGAAAACTATCAAAATACAGCCATGATTGGAGAAATTGAAGATATCACGGTAATGGATGCATTGAAAGAAGAAAACTGGAATCGAGCTATGACAGACGAATTTGAATCATTAAATAAATTAAAAACTTGGGACTTGGTTAAACAACCAGAAGCTGTGAAACCATTGACATGTCGTTGGATTTTACGGAAGAAGCACGATGGAAAGTTGAAGGCAAGACTTGTTGTCAGAGGCTTTGAACAAAGAGAAGGAATCGACTACTCTGAAACATTTAGTCCTGTTGCACGTCATGTTTCAGTTAGATTGGTACTTAGCTTAGCAGCTTCAAACAAAATGAAATTAATCACTTTCGATGTAAAAACAGCTTCCTTACATGGTGACTTGAAAGAAACTATTTACATGTATCAGCCTGAAGGGTTTGACGATAAATAAATAATGAATAAAAGTTTATACGGACTTGAGCAAGCACCGAAAAATTGGAATGATAAATTTTCCTCATTCTTGAAGTCTCCCGAATTCACAAATACAGATGATGATCCATGTGTATATTACAATACAGATAGGAGTGTGATACTTACTTTATTTGTAGATGACGGACTAATTGCTGGAACAAATCACACTGAAATAATGAGAATTCTCAATAAATTGGAGCAAAGATTTGAAATAACATATGACAAATCATCTAAAGGAAAATTGTCATACCTTGGTATGGAAATAACGAATAATCCAAACGATGGAATTTTTGTAAGTCAATCGAAGTATACTGAAAGTATGTTAGAACGATTTAAATTCAACACAGTGAACACAGCGAGCACACCGATGGAAAAGGGAATGTTGACAGAAAATGGAAACTATGTGAATGACAAGTTACTAGGCAAGTCAGAACCCTACCGTGAAGCTGTAGGCAGTTCCTACTATAACTCGACCTGATATTAGCTTCGCAGTTAATTACCTAAGTAGATTCACTAACCAGCCAAAAGTAAGTCATTGGAAAATGGTAAAACGTATTTTTCAGTATTTAAGAGGAACTGTTCGTTATGGAATATCTTTCGATGGAGATACAAAACTAATAGCATATACTGATTCAGATTATGGAGGAAACAAATCAACCGGACACTCAACCAGTGGAGTTCTGATATTACGTGGAGGACCCATTGTATGGTATGCACAAAAGCAAAGATTAGTAGCAACATCTACTGCTGAAGCAAAGTACAGAGCCGTCGTGTCTTTCATTGATGAGATTTGCTGGATAAGACGAATTTGTGATGAACTTGGTTTTATCAATGAAGATGAGCCAACACCTGTGTATGTTGATAATCAATCCGCTATACAAATGTTACAAAATACTCATGAAGGAAAAATAATGAAGGGCAAAAAACATATTGAGATCCCCAGGAAATTTATACAACAACATATTGGTAGAACAATAGATTTACAACATGTTAACAGTGCAAGTCAACTAGCCGACATATTGACTAAGCCCTTGAGTAAAAAAATATTTGATAGTCTGAAAGGCAAAATAATTAAGGAGGAGTGTTAAAGTATAATAATTTTTAGTATATCTGGCTTGAGGCAAAATGCTTTCGGCTAACTTAGCTTGTTTTATTGTTATGTGTCAATGCCATACAAATAATAAATGTCAGAGAATATAATTTCTGTCTGGTCTGTTTTATTAAATATAAGAATTAGTCAGTGATGAATATTTGATAGTCTGTCGGCATTGCTTATACTAGGAAAGGTATGTCATGTATTTTATTAAGTATTTTAGGAGCCCGAAGAATTATTTTCGATATCCTTTGTTTCAGGCGCCTTTCATACTTCAAGTTTGTACTTATTCATGTTTAACGTTGTAATACATTTTACATCAGATTGAATTCAGTTCTGTTTACTTACTTGCATCCACCCTACAAGATAAAAAATTACAACAAATTGACAGCTTGTGTGGTGACATCTGGTTTATTTCGGATGCAGACAGGGCAATTACTTCGGAAATAGCCCGGTTTTCCACATCCGTAGCACTGGATGTTAGACGTTTCTGCCTTTGGTTCAGCTTGAGATCTTGTAGCTGCCTGATATTCATTCTTCCTTTTTTGCCAATCTTTTACGGCAATCCTCCGCGACGTGAACTCTGTAGTGACAAAAGGTACATCTGCTTCTCTTGGTGCCATTGGCCGTAACATTCTCAATTGATTCATCAATTTTTGGTTCAATATGGGGTTTTTCTTGTTTCGATTCCCGTTGTACTAGCTCTATATCTCTTCCTTTCGAGAGGAGATCTGCAAATGTTTTTTTCTACACCCACATGTATATTATCCATTTTTTCTACACCCACATGTATATTATCCGTTTTTCGCACAGTTTACAGAATGGAAATGTGGGCCATATCTGTGAACTGAACGTATATACAGGGTGTTTCTTAAGTAATCTAAAATATTATATGGGGCGCTTCGTTACTCAATTTTAAGAGGAAAAGTTCATATAAACATGTGTGATAGGTGTTGTCGTTTATGAGATACAGGGTGTTGTACGTGAAATTAGTTTTTCTTGGTGACGCTACTGATTTATATTTTTTTATTATTTTATTACAAGCAACATGTGTTAAACATAAAGAAAAAATAATACATTTCAGAGCAAATGTTCAAAATGTCCACCTCCAGCTAAAATGCAAGCATCGGCTCGATGTCTAATGGATTGTCGAATACGTTCGAAGATACCAGGATTGTTACGAATAACATTACAGCCGTCTATGATACGATTTTGAAGATCTTGTACGTTTAATATCAGTGTTGTGTAAACAAGCGATTTCAAATATCCCCACACACAAAAATTCAGAGGATTGTGTCCAGGTGATCTAGGGGGCCACGGGTGTGGAGATCCTCGTCCGATCCAATGGTTTGAAAAAACATTATTTAAAAACTCGCGTACAATCACTGAAAAATGTGGAGGAGCTCCGTCATGCATGAACCACATGCGCCTTCTAATAATAATAGGTACATCTTCCAAAAGAAGTGGAAGTTCATTTTCTAGAAAATGTTGGTATGTCTCACCGGTTAACCGTACAGGAAGGAAAAATGGTCCAATTAAATAATCATCGATGATGCCAAGTCAAACATTGACCTGACTTATTACAATAAATTCAACACCCTGTATCTCATAAACGACAACACCTATCACACATGTTTATATGAACTTTTCGTCTTAAAATTGAGTAACGAAGCGCCCCATATAATATTTTAGATTACTTAAGAAACACCCTGTATTTATATACATCCTAGAACGTATATGAAATCCACCAATCAGCTCCAGTCAACTCCCCTTCTTTGAATTTCAAAGAAACGTCAAAATAACTTATCGAAAAAAAAGGCTTCCCTAGAAGCACTGGATCAAGAATATTTATTAACAATAATAAACATAAATAAAATAATCCGTATAAATTAACAACAAATACTGAAAACAGAATAAAATGGGTATTTAAGAGGACTTTAGATAGACGTCAGCTTTTATAAAATTTTGTAATTCATGTGACGTTATAGATATCAACATAAACATTCCTAGGTGGTCGAGTTGTTAGCATATTAGGTTTTTGTGCGCTAGGTACAGGGTTCGATTCCCAGTGAAGAGTTTTTTTTTTTTATTTTTTTTTTAAATAATTATTCCGCTTGATATTGATTGGTAAAATTATGAAAATTGTAAAAAATTTTGAGATTGAAGTTATATTACAGTCGAGATTACAGTTTATTAAAATTTTTATTTTCTAGATTTTTCAAGTGGGTCGTAGAAAAAATATACTGTTCGACTCGTGTGGATTGTCCATATCGCACTCGAACGATTGAGCACTCCGCCTACGGCGTCGTGCTCAAACTTCGTCCTCGTGCGATATGGCCATCATATCCACACTATTTGCACAATAGTTATTTACGTAATTAGTGGGATATGGACATTATTAACGCACGCATGTGAAGTTTGCAAGACGAGGCCGTAGGCCGAGTCGTGTAATCACATAAGTGCGTTAATAATTCCTATCACACGTGTTACGTACAAAATTTTATCTACAACTGTTTATTAGTATTATCAACAGTACCTATATTATAAAATTAAAAAAAAATTCCAATCCAACGTATTTTTAATAATATTGACTGCAAACATAAAGTACTGTGTATAATATTTTGTGACCATATCATCAAAAACAAACAAGGATGTGAAAATAAAATGAATTAGTTATGTCGTCATCAAATTTTCAAATTTGAATGAACAAAAATCTATAAAAATGAGTTCAAGCGAAGACAATCTCCTTTCGGAAATTGAAAATGCAGCTTCCAGCGTTATTTTAAATATTTAATTCTGGTATTAATATGTTTCTAGATTCACATTACCGCACTAGTGCGGTAATGTAATCAAAAACGCACTAGTGCGGTAATATACGTCATTATGACACTAAAAATAGTGTCAAATCGTACTCGTTACATGACAGTTGTAGATAAACTACTATTTTGCACAGTTTACAGAATGGAAATGTAGGCCATACCGGTTAACTGAACGTATATATTCATATACATCCTAGAACGTATATGAAATCCACCAATCAGCATTCGCGTTTAGAATTCGTCAACTCCCCTTTTTTGAATTTCAAAGAAACGTCAAAATAACTCATCGAAAAAAAGGCTTCCCTAGAAGCACTGGATCAAGAATATCTATTTACAATAATAAACATAAATAAAATAATCCGTATAAATTAACAACAAATACTGAAAACAGAATAAAATGGGTATTGAAGAGGACTTCTGATAGACGTCAGCTTTTATAAAACTATGTAATTCATATGATGTTATAGATATCCGTTTTTAACATTCCTCGGTAGTCGAGTGGTAAGGATACCAGGCTATCGCGCGCTAGGTCCAGGGTTCGATTCCCAACGAAGAAATTTTTTTATTGGTAATTTTATTTCTAAATAATTACTCCGCTTGATATTGATTGGTAAAATTATGAAAATTGTTGAAATCTTTGAAATTGAAGTTATATTACTGTCGAGATTACAGTTTATTAAAATGTTTATTTTCTAGATTTTTTTAATGGGTAGTAGAAAAAATATTCTGTTCGACTCGTGTGGATTGTCCATATCGCACTCGAACGATTGAGCACTCCGCCTACGGCGTCGTGCTCAAACTTCGTCCTCGTGTGATATGGCCATCATATCCACACTAGTTGCACAAACTACTATTATACTATCTCGAGATATTCTTTTTCGTACTTCTATATGAAGTAGACCAAAAATCATGTCTAGCTGTGTGCTTCCGTCGTGTCGTCCGTTTGGAAGTTGTGCAAAAGCGCTCGCTTTTTACAAATAAATTCATCGATGGGTGTTTCTGCTTCTTGACGGTTAGCAAATATGTCAATGTAAAGCTGCGCCGTCAATTTAGTGTGTACGTGGCAATCGACTGTGTCGATCGACAAAATTAATCGATCGACATGTCGATTTGTTTTCCGTCGCTTGTCGGTAAACATCAAAGAGCAGTCGATCGACTTTAGTGTGTGGATGTGTTTTCGACGTTCGACATTCGACAAACTGAGTACTCAGTGACGTCTTGCATTGTTGACATCATTGCCGTGTGTTGTAGAAATGGAATGGGAACAAGGCAAAGTCATAGCCTTTATTGAGGCATAAAAATTAAAAACAAATCTGTGGGATTCAAAAACCCAAAACTACAAGAACAGAAACTTGAGGCACGATGCCCTCATGGAAATTGCTAAAGAATTTGGCGTCGAAAAGCGAGACGCTCCGTTATGGGAATGGCTGGTCTATAATTGGTATCTTCCTTACAAATTTTGGGCCTGATTTTTTGTAATAAATATTCAAATCTTCGTCAGACATGTTGATTTCGACTCATGGACAAACATTTCCATCAACTCGGTGTGGACAGATGCAGTTTTGTCGCTTGTCGATCAACAACCGTCGATAGACAGAGTCGATCGACAGTGTCGACTCGGTATGGACGCAGCTTAAGTCTGATGTAATGGTTGCGAGGGCGAGAAGGCCGATCTGATCAGACCCATTGCTTCCTTCCACGTCTTTGCTTCCTCTCTCGCGCCTTGCCACCAAACTGATGCTGTGTCTGTCAGTAATAGTGGTAAGCCTTCTAAACTTTCATCGTCATTGATGTTACCGATTCCTTCATATATAGTAATAGTGGTTATGAAACATTCTATCGTTGTAGGGCAACGTTTACCATTAAACCTCGCAGTGCATTTACTGAAACTACCAGGAGTAACTGTAACAGGATGGGTCACTTCTGCGCGAGTGTTGGTAATGGCTGTTAACAATTGCTGAAACTGGTCGGTGGTTAGTTGGGTCACCATCTTGGCGGCTACGCGTTGACTTCGGCGTGGGTCTGAGACTGTATTCTTCCGTAGTGTCTATGGTTAGTGCAGAATTGACCGGACACAGCTGGAGTTAGCGAATGCTTTATCTCGTTTTTTTGCGAGAACTGACTAAACAAAGTCTAAAAGACGAATGTTTTGTCTAGTACTCCTAGCACGACCAGATCTGACAAGGCAATGCAATATTTTATCCACCCCGACTCGAGTCTACAAGTTATAAAATATTATGGAAATCGACAAAACAAAGCCAGACGGCGAATGTTTTGTCTAAATGTATCAATTTTCTTTTTAATTACAAACACGACAATTGTAACCGAGTGTTTGGTCTTACCTGAAAATATCTTTGTCAATATCTCCGCTCGAAGAACAAAAAAACGGGAGACTTTGAACATTTTATTTTCTATCAAAAAGTATATGACAAATTGAAAAATTAACGAAAAAATCTACATATGTCTTAATTTTGTTTCCATCACTACTTGAAGAAAAAGTAATAGGTTACTACTAGTTTAAATTAAAATAAATACACAAGTAAATACTAACTACAGGAACTCTAATAACTAAATGTACCTAACATCATCCCCCCAGTAATTGTATACTTCTAGTGGGATTGTTTTCGTCACTGGACGACGTAGTACTGCTCCGGAACTGGACCGAACATCTACAATACGAATTTTTCCGTCTTTTGCAGGGTAGGTTGCCACTATAGTTCCTTTCGGCCAGGTATTTCTTGGTCCCGATGGGTCCACTATAATAACCACATCATTTAAGCGCACAGGATTTTGATCCGTAAACCACTTAGTTCTTTTCACCAATGTCGGAATGTACTCCTTCATCCATCTTTGCCAAAAGTGATCCGTCAATTTTTGAGCAGCACGCCAAGATGACATAAGATTAACGTCAGAATCAGTAGATGTCGCAAAAGGTTGAGCAATGTAATCTGGTCCAATGAGAAAATGGTTTGGTGTCAGAGCTTCAAAATCCGCCGCATCAGTCGATATGTGAGTCAACGGACGGGAATTTAAAATATTTTCGCATTCCAAAAGAAAGGTTCGCAAAATACTTTCCGTGGGATATTTTGTTTTTAATATATCTCGGAGTATTATTTTCACATTTCGTATAAGCTTTTCCCAACTACCGCCCATATTAGGTGCTAATGCGGGATTGAATTTGAACTTTACTTTTTTCAACGTACAAAAATTAACAATTTCAGTGAGATTTCACTTATTGAATTCATTTTTCAACTCTCTGTCCGTCCCTTTGAAATTTGATCCATTGTCGCAATGAATTTCCTCTGGAAATCCACGTACAGCCAAATTGTCGAAGAATGTTAATAAACTCATTAGTACTTAGGTCATGTGCAAGCTCCAGGTGTATGGCTCTAGTAGTCACACACGTGAATATCACACCATATCGTTTTTCATGGTTACGTCTTACTTTAATTTCAATTGGCCCAAAATAGTCTACTCCGGTTCTTATAAATGGTCGAATAGTGGACTCTACTCTACACCTTGGTAACTGCCCCATTAACGGTGCTTTAGGTGTACTTTTTTCAATTTACAAAATTGACAACGTACTCTTGTCTTTTTGACAATTTGTCGTATTTTAAAAATCCAAAATTTTTGGCGTAAGTTGTTGATGACAGTTTCCTGTCCGAAATGCTGGCATTGTTCGTGATAGTGTTGAATAAGTAATTGAACAATGACATGAGGTGTGTCTAGGATGATTGGCTTAATAGTGCTTTCAGCTAATGATGAGTTTTCTAATCTTCTTCCTAATCGAATGAGTCCGTTTTCCATTAAAATTGGTGATAAAGTGAAAAGTTTACTAGAAGTTGGAATAGGTTTTCCATTTTTCAAAAGTGATAATTCTTTACTGAAAAAGTCCTGCTGTATTTTTCTAAATAATAAAATTTCCGCTTCGTTGATTTCATCAATTTGAAGCTCTCCAGTAATCTTTCTTTTTGTCCTCAAGGCGTTTATAAATCGTCTGGAATAAACTGTGGCTCTTACTAGTCGCCACCATTTAGAAAATTGACGAGGATCTGGTAATGCTTGGCCTAAATCTACCTGGTTGATCATGATGAAGACTGTTTCGATGTGTCTGACCTCCAGATCGCTATCGATTGCTTCATTAACCGCTTCTTCTTGCGGCCATTCAGTCTTCGGAAGAATTAGAAAAAAACTATGGATAAGATACAAGAAGAAATACTAACCAATAATTCTATATTCGAATTAACATTTGATTTTACATAGTAGAGGGTTATATGAAAAACATTCTATGCTCTAGAGCCTCTAGAACACTGCACGAGTTTATGGTAAAAGAAATACAATATCCATACAGCTGTAATCATCTTCATGCAAATTTAAATATTGTTTCTTCATACATCTACCATCTATTATATTTTTATTATAATAAAAATAGAATGGATAATATTAATATAGATACATAAAATGAAATCGCTTCACTTATGAAGGTATACATTTGTATCATCACTGCTACATTATTTGGAATAAGTGAATATATGTAGATCATCTGAATAATTTTGTGATATAATGAGTCTATTTCCCACACAATCATACATTGGAAAGTTGGATTAAGATGCTCCATGCTTCATTCGTATCTGTTTCATATTATGCAGTTTTAATTTTGTGTGAGGTGTTATTCACAAAAATATATAGACTTGGGTAGCTGGCTACGTATAGGTGTGCAAATTGGAATAATGAAATATCGAGTGAACATTTCTTTATCAACAACTGGAATACCCTGCTCAAAGTCTCTGCTCCTGATAATAATTTGAAGATTGTATGACAATTACGTTAAGTCAATACCTTCCTGATTTTATATTGTGTTTCAAAGTTTTACTTATGTCAATAATGAAAACAATAACTTATGAATATACATTTTATTTCAAATAGGTTAACTGGTTGATTATTACGATACAATTATTGGGCCACTCAAAATAATCCACTCTGTTATAACTTATTTAGCAGTCTTTATTGAATTAAAGAAAAACAGGCCGATTTTTTTATTTAAGTTGCTGTATTTTAAAATAACTGGACCTATTTAATTCAATAATAATTATTAGTGATTTTAAAAAGGTGGAAATAAAGCAAATTGGAGAAAAATATAGAAAAATAGAACACAAGATTTCCACTAATCCATCTCAAAGTCATCACTATCTTCATCATTTCTGTCATAATTAATAATAAGTGGAGGCACATCCAGTCTATCGAATACTACTTCTGTAAGGGTTGATAGGTCGTTGTTATAAAACGCTTGGTAAAAATCACTTATATCTTTATTCCGTAACTAATTAATTCTAAGTACAAAGTACGTCGATCTATCTGTATAGAACCGACCTCGTTAAAGTTTATTGTATTATCTAATTATAAAATATATTTGTACCCGTCTCATCAAAATGTCCAAAACTATGTTTATATTTTTATTTAAGCTTACTAATACTTTTATATCATTGCTGATAGACATATTTATAAAAGTATTAATTATAAGCTATTTCGTCAATGACCTAATACATTATACGAGGGGCATTACATCCCTCCCCCTAGGGAGAATGGTTTCAGGGTTGGCCAGCCCTTAAACCATTTATCTAAGGGTATTTTCAAACGCGTAATAGTTTGGCTTTGATGGATGGTTACTTCCTGTTAAGACAATAGTAATAATAAAATAATAATAATAAGAAAAATAATAATAATCATAATAATAATATGAATTGTACCTGTGGGGCGCCTCCACTAGGTACTTATTTTAATAGTGAGGGTTAGCCATTAGCACCCCCCCCCCTTGAAGCAAAACCATATATACAGAGAAAAAAAAATACAAAATAACATACATTGGAGCTGAAAGGAAGAAAAAATATAAATATACGTATAGGAAAAATGTGGTTTATTGTCAAAGTCACTGTTCTGGATTATATATATCCAGCCGATTCTTATGTACTGTGGTATGTTTTCCATTTCCTAATGCTACTGTGCAGTTTGGGTCTGCGAATTCTACCACTACATGCGGGCCACTGTATTTCTCACTAAATTTAGTTCCGTTCTCTTTTTTCAGAAGAACAAGATCTCCTTTATCTAATGTTAAATGCTTGGATGTTTTATCCCACGTTTTTTTTCGGTCTACTTTAATTTTACCTAAAATTTCTCTAGCTCTCTTATGAGTTACTTGTAATCTATATCGAATTTCCTGCTCATAAGCATCAATGTTGTATATCGGTTCTATTGTATTCCCTTGTAGTTCATTTGGTAGTGTTGCAATTCTACCGTATACTAACTCAAAGGGAGTATAGTTATGATAAGTGCTGGGAGTGGTATTGTAGCAAAAGGCGTAATATTGACACCACGTATCCCAGTCTGTATGAGTTTCATTTATATAGCTCCGAACATATTCATTGTACACTCTATGATTTCTTTCACAGCCACCTATAGTTTGACTGTGATAAGCCGTAGAAATACTGCGTTTAATTGATAGTAATTTTGAAATATTATTTAAGACTTCATTTTTATATTCTAGTCCCATGTCTGTTCTTATTTCTTTCATGAGTCCATATATCAAAATGAATTTTTCAAAAATGGCTCTGGCAACTGTTACGGCCTCTTTATTTGGTATAGGAATCATTACTACGTATTTTGAGAGTTCACATTGAATAGTTACCGCGTATAAGTTTCCCGAATTTGATTTAATGAATGGACCAATAGTATCGATACATACAATATCAAATGCTTGTTGAGGAGTAGGAGTTATTACTAGCGGTTCCACATGCTTTATCTTTGCCTTATTTATTTGACATTTATGACAAGTTTTTATGAATTCGGCTACTTCCTTTGACATGTTTGCCCATGTATAACCAGATTTTAATTTTTTTATTAACCTTTTTTGTCCACAGTGCCCTCCTAAGAGTGGGTCATTGTGGTATCTCTTGATTAAATCAAGTTTTTCATCTGTATTTGTAATTCGTATTGGTGCGTCACATAACGCAATTGACAGGTGTTTCAAAACTTCATTACCTGTACTTTTAAATTCTTGTTCAGTGCATTTTTTGAATATAAAATCATTTGTAAATAGTTTAACTTTCCTAACATTATTTACAACTGCCGACCTATCTAGTCGGTACAACGCTTGGCCTAGGTCAAGGTTGTTTCCTACAGTTTGCAATATTTGTTCCTTCATCAGCAATTTACCCTTATGTTTCACAGTCATTTGTAATGATGTGGAATTCCATTGTGTAAATTGTAGATTAGGCAATTTTAGCACTTCGACATTATTATTTATTTTAATAACTTTTAAATTAGTTGATTCTGCTTTTTGCGTTTTTATACTTCCTTTGTCAGTTACTAGGTTATTTTTGACCATTGACCTTGTTAATGCTAGTATTTGTGAATTTTCTACTTGCATTTGTTTTAAGTCTGATATAGTTATTCTGGAAAGAGCATCAGATACATTACACGTACCCTTAATGTATTCTATTTCAAAATCATACTCTTCCAGGTCTAATCTAATTCGTGTTAGTTTAGAAGAAGGATCTTTCATTGCGAATAAATGTTGTAATGGTTTGTGATCAGTTTTCACTAAGAATTTAGGTGCTCCGTATAAGTAGCACTTAAAATAATTTATTCCCCAATGAATGGCGGTTAACTCTTTTAGTATGATTGGTTTATTAAGCTCACTTTTATTGAAACTTTTTGACGCAAATGCTATAGGTAAATCTGTCCCGTTGTGATTTTGACATAATATTGCGGAGGCTGCAAAATTGGATGCATCCGTAATTAAAACAAATTGTTTGGCAAAATCAGGATATTGCAGGATTGGCGGTTTAATGAGTGACTGTTTCAACTTATTAAAAGCAATCCCGCAATCTTCTGTCCATTGAAATTTTACGTTTTTACGTGTTAGTTTATTTAATGGTAAACAAATCTCCGCGAATTTCGGGACAAACCTTCTATAGTAGTTGCAAAATGCTACAAATCTTTTCACTTCTTCCGCACTAACTGGTGTAGGGTATTTTTCTACTACCACGAATTTTGATTCATCAGGCTCAACTCCTTTGTCGGAGATTTTATGACCCAAGTAAGTAACTTCCTTACGGAAAAATTTGCATTTTTGTGGATTTAATTTTAAATTATGACTTCTACATGTTTCAAACACTTTTCTCAAATTTTCAAAATGGTGTTTTTCAGAGCAACCTATTACTATTAGGTCGTCCATATATAGAAACGCCTTTTCTGGAGTTAGTCCAGTAAACGCAATTGTCATCATTCTTTGAAAACTGTTGGGACTTACATTTAGCCCGAAGGGTAGCCTTGTAAACCTAAATGCTCCCTTGTCTGTACTGAATGATGTGTAATCCCTGGATGTTTTATCCAGAGGGATTTGATGAAATCCCGATATTAAATCAACAACCGAAAACCACTTTGCTCTACCTAATTGATCCAAAATGTTATCGATTCTAGGTAAAGGAAATTTATCAGGTATCAACTTCTTATTCAATTGTCTAAAATCTATGCACATACGCCATGCTTTGCTCCCATTTTGAGATTTTTTAGGTACTAATAGTACAGGACTATTGTACACAGATCGTGACGGCTCGACTATGCCGTGCTCTAATAGTTTGTCAACTTGACTATTGATTTCTGACACATGTGCGTGAGGTGTGCGATAGTTTTTTATATATATCGGAGTGTGGTCATTGACTCTCAATTTTTGTGAATAAAAATTATTTGACGTTATTTGATCGTTTTTTAAAGCAAATACATCAGAAAATTCACTACATAATTTGTTTAACTCATCTTTAATATAATGTGGCATATCTTGATCTATTGCCTCTAATAATTCTTTCTTTCTTACTTCCGACTTTCCGTTCATCGTGTATACATTGAAATTGCTAATACTGATACTGAATATATTATTAGTAGATACATTTACGCTTTCCTCTGTTGTATTCAATATCCTAACATATGGACTATTTCTAGAAACTATTCCTCTGGCTATGAATATGCCCTGTTGTAATTCTTGCTGTTCTACCACAGCATCCTCTTTCAAATCTTTGAAGTGGTCTACCACTCTCATTACCTCACATCTGGGAGGTATTGAGAGAGTATTGTCCAAGGGGCTGTTAAAAATTGGTACCGAAAAATAGTTATTGAAATTATTTATTGTCATTAACCAACGTGAGTAATCTAGATTGCATTTAAATTTTGAAATAAAATCTCTGCCTAAAATTGCATCAGCCGGGATAGAAAAGTTTTTTGACACTACATGAAATCTATGCGACACTTCATTATTTTTTTGAAATAATGTGGCATTGATTGTACCCATGGACTTTGTAATTCCAGCTGTTACACCTTTTATATTAATAGTGAGATTATTGTTTATTAACTGAGGGTTATTGACACTAGTTTCTTTGAAAATTGAAATATCTGCGCCAGTATCCACTATGAATGTGCACAGTTTGTCCGATATGTTAGTATATAATTTTACAAAGTTGGAAAGCGTCAAGTCAATGTGGAATATATTTTTCGTTACGTTTAATGGTCCCCCTGTTGTAACTGGGGGTCCGGAAAGTTTCCCGACTCCTCAGCTGCCTCAATGCATCTAACATTCTGAGCATAGTTGTTGTTCCTATGGTTGGTTCTCCAGCTGCTACCCCTTGCATTGGAACCCCTGTATTGATTACCTCTAAAGTTATTATTCCTCCTACTGTAATTATTTGACCGGCTGTCTACATTAAATTTCCCATTATAATTCCTGGCCTGATTGTACCTTGACCCGACATTGCTACTAATTCTGCGCCCATTTACCCTATTGCTCTCATAACTAAGGACTGTAGTTAGCTGATCAGAACGTGTATCCACCTCTACGAATTTTTTAAGGGCCTCTTCTGCCGTGGAAAAGTTACCTGCCTCTAAAATCCACCTAGTTTTCTCCTGATTGGCATTTTTGCTCAACGCCGTGACTGCCGCTTCCTTGGTGTACTTTTCTGCCAGCAATCTCGGCATTCCTTCCGAGATATACGAGTTCCTAAGAGATTCGACCAGCTTCTCCACCTCTGTTGTGTACTTCACAGCGTCTTTGTTGTATTGCCTCAGATTATTTAATTTTGCTGCCAACAATCCTGAATTTTCACCTTTCACCCTACTCTTAAGAGCGGTTATTATTCCCTCTAAAGTACTTTCATCAGCTATCACTGCTCTGGCCTTGCCTGCCAACCTAGTCTTTACAAAAGCTACTGCTGTGACTGATAACTCTTCAGTAACATTAGTCTTTAACAATTCCAATGCATCCAGAAACCCAAATAAATTTTCGAATGAACCATCGAATTGTTGGGGTATGAGTTTACATGCTAAATTAATAAAATCTACTTGTGACAAAGGCATCATGTCTAAGGGTTCGCTCTCTTCGCTCTCTATATCCTCCTCAAATTTATTTGTGTCAATTAATTGAACACATGAAATAGGTATTTTATACTTCAACTTTAGCACCTGGAAGGACCTAACTACCCTGTCCCTGACTAATAAAAATTTCGAATTGCACTTTGCTTTGTAATTATTATCAAGTGCATCCCATGAAAGAGCTATGTTACGAGTAAATTCATTAAATAACGAAATCAAATTATTTTTAATTTCTTCCCTGACTGACTCACTTTTTGGTACTATTGTTTTCAAAACACGTTTGGATTGATTCTTTATTTCCTCTGTTAATTTATCTAACACTGTATCTAATTTTCCTGGAGCAACAGACATCTAGTCTAGTCAGTGTAAAATGAGCAGCAATTTTCGAGTATAATATCACATTTAAACTCTTGTGCTACATTCGCAATTAATAATAATAAGAAAAATAATAATAAAAATAATAAAAGATATAAACACAGCAAATCAGTAATCATAAGAATCGGTAGGAATTATATATAATCTTACCACTTGTTACACTACACTGGTTCTGGACTGCGTCAAGTTCCTTCTGATGGTCCTCTTCATGTTGCGCCTGTACATCGCCCAGATGGAAATCATCAATTTCACCACTACTGCTGCTGTTAACACATACATCAAAACACGAGCGTCTCCAGATACTTGGATTTGGCTTTCTTGTACTATGAAGTTGGAATTCACTACGCCATTCTCCTGTACATCTTCATGCGTGGAATAGGATTTCCCCATGATAATTGCTCACCATACACTAGTCTAGTTCAAAATCCTGGTATCTTCTGATGGCAGGATCGCCATGTAAGGGTTGATAGGTCGTTGTTATAAAACGCTTGGTAAAAATCACTTATATCTTTATTCCGTAACTAATTAATTCTAAGTACAAAGTACGTCGATCTATCTGTATAGAACCGACCTCGTTAAAGTTTATTGTATTATCTAATTATAAAATATATTTGTACCCGTCTCATCAAAATGTCCAAAACTATGTTTATATTTTTATTTAAGCTTACTAATACTTTTATATCATTGCTGATAGACATATTTATAAAAGTATTAATTATAAGCTATTTCGTCAATGACCTAATACATTATACGAGGGGCATTACACTTCTCTATCCCACCAATCTTGTATAATTTTTTCAGTGTGCTCTACTGTCCTGGACCAAATATCAGGAGTCACTTTTTCCAAAGCTTTTTTCCATACACCAATTGCTTGTTCTGTTGATGCACCATCAGATCCCACATGATCTTTATAAACATTTTTAACTATCCCTCAAATATGTTCAATTGGGTTGAACATACAGTGGTAAGGGGGAAGTTGAAGCACTTTGTGACCCTATTTTTCAGATAATATGTCAGCTTCATATACTAATGGTGGTTTATTCTTACAAAAATATCAAAGCATGCATATTTTCAAACAAAATAGGTTAGCTCAGTATTACATCAACCAGTTCTGTATATAACATTTCGGAAAGCATTTTGGTCAAAGTTATCAATTTCAACAGTAGGTTTTATGCGTTGTCTCTTTTTAGGTGGGCTTTTAGGCTGTTCACCTCTATTATGCTTGGCGGCAATACAGTTAACAGTAGTAAGGCTAAGTTGTAATGCTTCTGCAACTCTCTACAACATAATTATTTCAATTTATGAAAGAATAATATATCAAGTTTAATCAACCTTCACATTTAAATATGTAACAATAATATTAATAATAATAAATAAAAATAACTAATACTTATTAGTTACGTCTCTTACAGCAGTTATCGGGAGCAGTGGGCCCCCGTTTCGGCATTCTCGTTCAAAATAGCTTAACTACCATCTCTTGACATTTACTGTTCAGCTGCTTCGGCATTTTATTAACTACACACTGCAGATTTGCGTTAATAATTAGTTGTGAAAATAACTGTTTTCTTAATCTTAAAGAAACAATGAATTTAAAAGCACCAAAAAGCTTCCAAATACTAGACGATTATCGAATGTCAATAAACGTCAAAACAGACTGGGGAATTTCACCAGTTTATCTGACAACGTCTTGAAGTTTTGCCAACCCGTTAGCTTTAAATTGCACTGGCTGTTAAGGATAAATTTTATTTACGGTTGGTGAAATATTATTTATTCTGATAAGCAGGAAAGTAACTAAATGTGACGTCATCGTCTTTTTATCGTAAAAATCCCATATTTATCTTTGACTTAGTTTCAACCCTTGACGCCCTTGACATTTTTGTTGACAACTTGTCAATACTTTCCGAGATACCACTGACACCACTTTCTATCATAGACCTTACTTGACCTTCTGCAAGTTCCATAGCAAGAGCTTCTGACACCGCCTTGGAAAAATCGAGTTTGTCTATTGACAAAAGCTTCTTCTTTATTGCCTGAGATTTGATGCTGCACACAAACTTGTCTCTACATGCTTCTTGTAAAAAGGCACCAAAATCACAATATAAAGACAAGCTTTTTAGACGCTTCACATAGCTTTTGATATCTTCTCCTTGATCCTGCACGGCATTCCAAAATTTGTAACGTTCTGCAATCTGCAATCTTTTTGGACTAAAATGTTCGTTTACATCACAACATTAATCAGTGCCATAGCTTTGGCATTGTGTTGGATCTCGTCTCTTCAGTATTGGTGTTTTCCAGCCTTCTCTCCACTCCACAGGCGTATCTTATCCATCTCATCTTACGGTTATTAATTTGTAGATTGTTCTTAGTCATTTTTTCCCTCCAGTATTCATAACTCAGTTCACGATTTGATCAGGACCTGGTGTTTTTTTTGTTTCAGTTGGTTAATTATTTCCTTAAACTCTCCATAATGGTAGGGGCTCTTCCTCCTCTCCCTCACGGCACTCGATTGTGTCCTCTAAATTTTTCCCCCTATTTTCATACATCTTCTTGAAGTAATGTGTCCAGTCTTTTTTTTTTCTATTTTTGCAGGTAGGTACTTTATATCTTTTATTTTGTGATTTTATGTATCTGAATAGTCTTCCACTGTTCCTGCAATTCCTCTCCAGATCTTCCATTCGTCAATTGTTTTTGTCCATTGTCTTTTTCTGTTTATATAGCATTTGTTTGCTTCCTTTTTCAATTTCTTATATGTTTGTTGACCTTCTTTGTTTGTTTTTGGCCAGTTCAATTTTGCATGATTCTTTGCCCTAACTTTATTATCACATTCCTCATCATAACATTCCTCACTTGCTTTGAATGTAAATTGCCCTAGTGGTTGGTCTTTATTAGTACCAATTTCAATTTCGCTATTACTAAAATATGATCTTGATCTGCATTGGCTCCTCTGTATGACCTGACATCTTGTAGTATTTCATTCCATTTTTTGGTTACCAAAACCTGGTCTATTTGGTTTTTCTTCTGTCTCATCCAGGTTATTTTATGTTCTCTCTTATGTTTATGTCTTGTGCTTATGATGAAAGTATCAGTTGTTGCTGCTAGTCCACAGAGTCTACCACCGTTGTTATTAGTGTATTCATGAATAGTTTTTTTTCAGCTACTTCCTTTATATATTCCTCCTTCCCGATCTTCGCGTTGAAGTCTCCAATTAGCATCAGTATATCATTTTTTGTTTTCTCCAGATGCCATAACAGGAACTCCGAAGATTCGCCTGCGTAGTACAGCCCAGTAGTACAGCCCAGTAGTACAGCCCAGTAGTACAGCTCTAAGAGAACATGGACTGACGTTTCGTCAGTCATGCCGCAACCCCTGCATAGGGAACTTTCCTCTACTCCTAAGTTGTGGAGGTGTTTCATCATACATGCCCTGTTGGGAGTCCTGCTATCTTCCTTAGCCTACACCTTGGTAGTTCAGTAGCTGCCCTAGCGTGTCCATCAGTCCATCCCTTCAGTAGAAGTTTGGATTGTCTAGGACCCTGCAGAGCATTCCAATGAGCGAGGTGCTGCTTCCTCAGCCACTTCTTCGTCTCCTTGCGTATTTTTTGTTTTGTTAGGCACAGGGTCGGTTCCGGGCCGCAGAAAGGAGCTGCCGCCCCTTCAGCAGCCAGTGCATCCGCCATCTCGTTGCCTTCAAAACCAGAGTGGGCTGGAATCCATTCTAGCCGCACCACGTTCCGCCTTGCAAGATTAGCAAGTCGTTCTCGACATTCGTTAGCAAGTCCTGAATTGCTGCTATACCCATTCAGGGCTTTGATTGCTGCCTGACTGTCCGAGTCAGGTTTATCTGCGCACATTCCAAGATAGCATATATCTCGGCCTTATATGCAAATACACCATCACCCAATGGTACACAAACTTGTCTTCTTGGGTTCCTGGAGTAAATTCCAGCCCCTGCTCTATCACCGGAGCATGAGCCATCTGTGTACCAGACGGTCCCATTAGGCTGTGTATTCCTCTCTTTTTCCCAGGATTCTCTATCCCGGATCATGGCCCTGTGTGGAGTTGCGAAGTAGTACCCACGCAGGCATTCGTCAGCTGCTCGAGCCAGAACTGGAATATCTCCCAGAAGCAGGAGCTTCTTGACGTGCCTGCACTCTTCGCATGTATCCCAGCCGTTTTAAGCGCAGAAAAGCCCTCCCCGCCTCAGCCTCGATCACATGGTGAAGAGGCCGAAGACCAAGAATCACTTCCATCGCAACAGTTGGTGTAGTTCTCATGCAGCCAGTTGCCCCCAAACTGACCACCCTTCGGAGGCGTGTCAGTTGCGATCCAGCCGTGACCAAAGTTACCCTCGGCCACCAGACCAGAGCCGCATATGTGAGCATAGGCAGCATAATCACTCTATAGAACCATATGATTGTTTTGGGGGTCAGTCCCCACCTCGGACCAATGGCTCTCCTACAGGCCCGATGCGTGTTTGTCACCTTGCTTAGGCGACTGTCAAGATGAGCCTTCCATGTCAGTGATTTATCAAGGATCACTCCTAGATACTTCACCTGCTCCACCACCGGCAGTGGTACTCCATCAAGATTTAGACCCTCAGGTCTTATACCTCTCTTTTTGGTGAAAGCAACTATCTCAGCCTTGGCAGCATTCACTGCAAGTCTGTGTTCGTTACACCACCCATGTACCCTATTCAGAGCCCTTTGCATGAGGTCCCTGAGAACGGTAACATGCCTTCCAACAACAAGGACAACGATATCATCGGCATACCCAATCGTTAGAAAGCTCTCACCGTTTAAAAGGGTTATTAGCTCGTCAATGACTAGGCTCCACAATGTGGGCGAGAGAACACCCCCTTGCGGACATCCTTTAGCGACGATCACTTTTGCCACATGGTCTCTCCATGTGGCCTCTACTGTACGGTTGCACAACATGGCCCCAAGCCAGTGAGTGATCATTGGCTCTATTCCATGATTTGTCGCAGCCCTACACATAGATCCTGCAGGGGTACTGTCAAACGCCCCATGTATATCCAAGAAAGCTCCCAGGGCGATCATGCCATTTTCCAGCGCCTTCTCCACCTGGGTTACCAGTTGGTGTAAGGCACTTTCAGTTGACTTGCCACACCTGAAAGCATGTTGGTTGTTGTGCAAAGGATACCTAAGCCCAACCTTTTCCCTTATATACCGATCAGCCACCCTCTCCAGTGTTTTCAGCACAAAGTATGTTAGGCTAATGGGTCTAAAGGATTTGGCCACCGTATATGTGGTACGACCCGGTTTGGGTATGAAGACGACTCTCACCTGCCTCCACTGTTCAGGGACATACCTGCGTGCCAAACAGGCCAGAAAGATATGCACCAAAATTGTGCCAATGGCCTCCCAGCCCTGTTGAAGCAAAGCCGGGAAGATTTGGTCTTTTCCCGGAGACTTGTATGGTCTGTATGACCGTATCGCCCAAGTACTCCGCTCGTATGTAACTATTTCTTTTGCTAGAAGATAGTCCTCTTTACATGGTCGCTGTATGCTCACATATCCCATGTCAGGACACTCCCGCTCGATTCCCTCACAACCGGGGAAGTGTGTAGTAGTAGATGCTGCAAGGTATCCACCGGGGCTTCGGTGAAAACACCCGGTGCGACTTCCATGCAGCCTAGAGCGCTGTCCGGTGATTTCGTTAAGATCCGGCGCAGCCTTGACATTTGAGGTACGATATCCTCACAGAATATATAAAAATAAATAAGTTGTTACATTTCCAACTTCTCGGATATATAAGCACTGATCAGTTTCTGACTGTTTAAATCCTTGTTTTTCAGCAGATTCATTAAATTTTTCATTCCAACAATATGGATCCTGTTCAAGCCCATATAATGCCTTTTTGAGTTTATAAACTTTATTTTTGGTGGGTCATTGTATAGCCTTCTGGTAATTTAATGTATATATCCTCTTCAATGGAACCATGTAAGAAGTCATGCAGATCTTATATCCATTTGTTGAAGTTCTTAATTTTTAATGTTTGCAACCGCTAGCAATGCTCTCAGTTATATAGCGTGCAGCTGGTGCATATGTATTTTTATAATCGAAGTTTCCTTTTTGCATAGAGCTTTTCACCAGTAATCTTGCTTCATATTTTGAAATATTATCTGCTTCATCTTTCTTAACACGAAAAACCCATTTGGTATTAATTATTTTCGCATGTTCAGGTTTGTCCTCGTCTATCCATGTATTATTCATTCATAGTGAATCCATTTCTTCTTCTAAAGCTTGTTACCAGAACATGAAATATGACCTACCCTAGACTTCTTCAAAACTTCGTGGTACGTCATCTACATATGCTTCAGCATTTAATGCTAAATGTTCTATTTCCTGTTCATCTAGGTAGTCATCAAAGTATTGTGGTTATTGTTTTCTTCTAGTATTTTCTTGTGAGTTTCTCCATTGTCTTCATCTTCTTCAGGCATAATTTTTTCAAGTTCAGTCACTTCAATTTTTTTTTGTACCGTTTCTATTGATTCATCATTTTGTTTTGTAGGTATTTCCACTTCAACAAGTGTATCTTTGTCAGTTTCTGAAGAGAAATTCATAACTATTTTTCTTTTAAATGAATTCCACATTTTTCTTTTCATTGAATATCACATTTTTACCAACAACTATTTTTTTTAAAATAGTAGTATCAGTCTTAGACTAAAATTTCCCATTTTGTTTTCCTTTTTGAATGTGGTTAAAGGCTGGATTTCCGATGATTTTTGAATTTTCCAGATCAGGCTTCTTCGGCTGGAGTTTGGTTGTCTGGAGCAGAAGTTGGACTTCGATTCATGATCTATGTACCTCAAAGCACTGCTTCCTCTCACATTTCTTCCGATAGTTCTGACTATAGAATCATTGTCCTAGCTTTTTCTAACAATGTGCGTCTATTTCTTGACATTTAGTTCAATTTAACTTGTCTATTTGATTGTAATTATTATAATATTAATTAAAATGTTGTTACATTGGATGAAATATCATAAATGCCATTTTGCCATGAAAATGTAATTTTGAATAGGCCACCAAAGCCAGTGAAATTACAGGAATATTTTTCTCCACTGTTAGCAAAGATCACAACCCTTTCATTTTCCGCGGGTCGCATTTATACGTTTCCTAGACCGTGGACGCTACTGGTTACGTTGACGAGCTAGGAAATGTACTGCACGCAACTTGCAACAGTGCGTGACTGATACTCAAAATTCCTGACAGTTGAGAAGTTGTTCAGGTTTAATTTAAATTTTGACAGTTGCACCTGGTACTCTTCTGATGGTTCATTATCATTGAAGGTATTTTCCAACATTTCGCTTGATGTAGGTTCAATTGTGTTATTTGCTTGCTTTGATTTGGTGAACTCATTATTGTTTTTCTCGTAATCATTTTTTCCAAATGAATATTTTCCTCCATTCCTATAAAAAAAGAATTGTCAACTCCAGTAGGTACCTGAAGCTAATGTTGCTAAGTCAACTCGATCTTGAAAATTCGAATCAGGGGCATGTAATACATTCACACCACTGTTGTAAACTGCGAACAAATGCTTGCAAAATTTGCCCCTGCTCCACCTGGACAATCACATTGCCCTGTTTGAATATTTACAGTGTACAACATATGTTTGTCTAACGCTAGTTAAACTCGTTAATTCTTAATTATTAAATATATAAAATACTAATCCTCTTAATTCTTTATTTAGGCTAGTCGACAATATTTAGCTTATTTAATAGTTTTCAATTAATATTTTATCAGCATATTATATTTCTATATAAACGACGTTGTAATACAATACCTAGTTAGTTCGTACTTGTAATTGAAACAGGGTTTTTCATTATTTAATAAAGTCTTTTTAAAAAGTAACTTCTAGTGAACCAACCCTTAATTGGCGCAGTCAGTAGGAAGTGGAAGAGCCCTTAGTGTCCCTCTTCGTTTTTTAAAGCGTTTATCCACTGGAAACGAACCACATAAAAATTATCCGAAGATTCTGTGTAGAAGAATCCGAAGTAAATTACAGCTTAATAAAAGTAAGAAGAGTAAATGAAAAAATTATGTGTAGAAGAATAAAATAACAGATAGTTAATTCAAGTGATTTAACTTTGAAATTACAAAAAGAAAAGTGAGTACTAATAAAAAGTGGATCGTTTAAGTGATCTTTTTAAAACAAAAGTGGATACAGTGCTAAACATAATAAAAATTAAGTGCTGTAATAGTTCTAAAATAAAGTGAGTACTAACAAAAAGTGAATATCCTTAAAACAAAGTGAATACAGTGCTAAAAATAATAAAAGTCAAATATTTATAGTTCTAAAATTAAGTGAGTGCAACTTTAGGAAGAAACTAGTGACCAACAGCATGCAACTCAGCATCATCATCACACTGTAAGCATACTTATGTCAAAATCAGACCAACAAGAAGATCTACTGATACGACTGAATTCTCTGAATCTCCAAGACCATCCCATTCCCACTCCACGAGTGAATTTTACCGCTCCCACCAACCGCTCTACTCTTCGACCACCAGTCCTTAAAGTTAATATTCCTAGACTTGTGATAACAGCTCCTAACACCCCTGTAAGACGAATCCCCGATAACCATACAATAACAATGCCTGAATTCGATATCAAATACCTTTCCGTTCTCCCTGAATTCGACGGAAACCCAAATGAATTGTATAACTTCATAGATGTTGCCACCAGACTACTTAACTACTACTGGAATGTCGCCGAACCGGAATGCTTCCAAAACCAGATGCTTACGACTGGGATATCAAGCAAACTCAAAGGAAGGGCAAAAGAAGTTGTATCTATTTATGGTTGTTCCGAATGGATTTCAATCAAAAACACACTAATCCAAAACTTCGCAGACCAACGGAACGAGAACTCCTTAACTAGGGATCTAGTAAATTTACGCCAACAACCAAACGAAAATCCGCAACAATTTTACGAAAAAGTAATGGGGCTTCTGAACACGATTTCTAACTACATCGAATTACATAATGATGAAGCAAATATTAAACAAAGCAAAAAGCAATTCTGCCACCAACAAGCCCTAACGACATTCTTAGCCGGTCTAAGAGAACCACTTGGATCTACTATAAGGGCCATGAGACCAACAACATTAGCCGATGCTATTCAATTCATTCAAGAAGAAAATAACATCAGATACCTTCAAAGAGGCAACAGCTCCCAACCACCATTGCAAGTAACAAACAGAACAGCAAAACCTTCAACACCCCAATCCAGTATGTTACCTCAATGGCAACAGCAACCCGCACGTTTCAGACCACAATGGCAACAACAACCACAGCTAATGCCCTTTAGACCACAATGGCAACCAAACACTTTTAAGCCACAACAACAACAACAACAATATGTAAACAGACCAAGGCCACTCCTACAACCACCAAGATTCCAACCCAACCAACAACAATACAGGGCGTCCCAGCCACAAACAAATGTATGGACAAACAGGCAATCACCAACAAACTTTCCTAAGCCAACCCCAATGAGTACCACGTCAAGAACAACTTCTCAATACAAGAGCAGACCTATACAACAAAATACCCCAAGATTTGTTTCCGAAGAATTATTCAATATCGAACAGTACGATGAGGCTTATGGATATGACACAAACGAGTCATACGAAAGCGAGAACTTTGAAAATCAAGGCAATCAAGTCAACTACGCATGCGATCAACCAGAAGACACCCCAGACGTTCAATATGACGGCGAAGGAAATTTTCTCGAGGATCCCTTTCAAAACACAGGAACATAGTCGAACTCCATTCATTTGCCGACAAAAAAGAGCTTCCTTATATTACTATTTCTGACCATCCACTCAAACTCTTAATTGACACAGGAGCAACAAAATCATTCCTTAATCCAGATATAGCTTTCAGCTTTTACAAAAATCGAATAAAATATGAGCCATTTGTCGTCACCTCAATTTTCCAAAACCACTCCCAAGACTATTGTGCAGAAATCCCTATCTTCTCAGAGTTCAATTCAAACATTGATATCAAATTCTACCTTTTCAAATTCCACAAAACTTTCGATGGCCTCATAGGCCTAGACAACCTCAAAATACTTAAAGCAAATCTGAACTTCCCAGATTCAACGTTGACTACTGAAAATGCAGTACTTCCCATCCAATATTACGAAACCAATAAAACCCAATTCTACACCATTCAACTTGAACCACAAACAATAACGCAAGTTCGACTACCAGTAAAAGAATCGGACGGCACTATCTTATTACCAAGGCAACAAATCGATGGTGCAATCTTGAGAGAAACCCTCAGCACCGCTTGCAATAAACTTGCATGGACAGAGGTCATTAATAATACAGACGAAACCATTCAAGTAGCATTAACGGAACCAATAGAAAGCCACCCTATATATCTTGAAGAATATCATATCTACTCATCCGACATCCTACCTCAAGAACGAACAATAACTTCGAATATCGACTCACTCCTAAGAATAGATCATCTGAACCCGGAAGAAGAAAAACACATAAGACAGCTCTGCAAAAAATTTTCCGATGTCTTCCATTACCCAGATGCTTCGCTAACCTTTACTAACCAAGTCAAACATCAAATAAAGACAACAGATGAAATTCCAGTCTACACAAAATCATATAGATACCCACATATTCACAAAGAAGAAGTTAAGAAACAAGTGTCATCGATGTTGGACCAAGGAATAATCAGGCCCAGCCAATCACCTTGGTCATCACCAATTTGGGTTGTTCCGAAGAAACCAGACGCCTCTGGAAAAAGAAAATGGAGAATCGTTGTTGACTATCGTAAAATCAATGAAAAGACCATAGATGACCGATATCCGATACCAAATATAACAGATATCCTAGATAAACTTGGAAGATGTCAATATTTCTCAACCCTTGACTTAGCAAGCGGATTCCATCAAATAGAGATGGCAGAAGAAGACATCCAAAAGACAGCTTTCAACGTCGAGAACGGCCACTACGAATATGTTAGAATGCCGTTTGGTTTAAAGAACGCTCCAGCTACCTTCCAGCGAGTAATGGATAATGTACTCAAGGGCCTCCAAGGAGAAATATGTCTAGTCTACATGGACGATATAATAATTTTTTCTACATCTCTTCACGAACATATGGTCAATCTTACTAAAATATTCCAGAGATTGAGAGAGACAAACTTTAAGATACAAATAGACAAATGTGAATTTCTAAAGAATGAAGTTGGCTTCCTTGGCCACGTCGTCACAGCAGAAGGAATAAAACCCAATCCAAGCAAAATTAAAGCAATCATTGATTACCCAATCCCGAAAACACCAAAGGACATCAGAGGATTTCTTGGATTATTAGGATACTACCGGAAATTCATCAAGGACTTTGCCAAAATAACTAAACCTCTCACCTCTTGCCTGAAAAAAGACTCAAAAATACAACACACACCTGAATTTCTCAGCTGTGTCAAAACTTGTAAGAACCTCCTGACAAACGAGCCTCTGCTTCAATACCCAGACTTCACAAAACCGTTCAACCTTACAACAGACGCCAGTAACATCGCCATAGGAGCCATACTATCTCAAGGACCAGTAGGCAGCGACAAGCCAATAGCATATGCTTCAAGAACTCTCGATGAAACAGAATCAAAATACTCAACGATAGAAAAAGAGATGCTAGCAGTCGTATGGGCAACCAAATATTTCCGTCCTTATCTATTTGGAAGGAAATTCAAAATTCTATCAGATCACCGTCCACTTCAATGGCTATTTTCTCTTAAAGATCCAAATTCCAAACTCGTAATATGGCGACTGAAGTTAGAAGAATTTGACTATGAAGTCGTTTATAAAAAAGGTAAAGCAAACACCAACGCTGACGCACTTTCCGAGTGGAAATACACACCAAAGAAACTCACAATCTAAACGAACATCTAGACAATATAACCAACGCTATTGTCACCAAAAACTTTGACGAACTTTCAATGTGCAATCACCCTGGTTCTATGGAAGATTTAGCAGAAATCGTTACAAACAAACCATTATCACATCTAAGCACAAGAGAAAAAGAAATAATAGACGAAATTCTTAACGAGGCTACTTCTTCAAACAATCAAAAACAAAAACTAAGCCAATTGCATCCAGATGACCTTAGTGTATTAAAAGAATTTCTTGAAGAAAACCAAAGAGATGATCAAAATGGCGAAGACCTTTTAAGCCCAAATCAAAACTTAAACGATAAAGAAGATGCCGAAACTAGTCACACCGCACAAGAAAACCCTATATTGGGAATCCCTATAAGCGAGCACCCTTTAAACTATTATAACAACCAAATTATCTTCAGTCTTGTTAACCACAGTCCAGCAAAATCAATCACGGAAGAAATATTTATCAACAAGAAAAGACTCCATGTGCAACTCGATAAAGAAAATCTCGAAGACAACATTTTCAAGATATTTAAAGAATACTTGGATCCAAAAAAAAAGTACGCACTACTCTGTAAAGACGATACTACATATACAATCTTATGCAATGTAATAAGAGAAACTTTCAAAAATTCAGCATACGATTTAGTTAAATGCAACTATCTATTGAAAGATATTAATAACACTATTACCCAAAAGACAATTATAAAAGATTATCATGAGGGAAGGACCAATCATAGAGGAATAAAGGAAACTGAGCTGGAAATCCGGAAACATTACTACTGGCCTACGCTGAAAAAGGACATAGAAGAAATAATAAATTTCTGTGATACCTGCTTAGTCAGTAAATATGACAGACATCCCAACAAACCGAAATTCATGTTGACACCAACACCAACGAGACCACTAGAAATTATTCACATAGATACATTCCAAGCAAATGGTCAAAAGTTCCTCACCATAATTGATTCTTTCTCAAAATATGGCCAAGCATACCCAATAGAAGGCTCCAATGCAGTTAATGTACTAAACGCATTTTTACTCTTCATCACACATCACGGACTCCCACAATTAATCGTAGCAGATAATGGAACTGAATTCAAGAATGGGCTAATGCAAGAATTCATAGATACACACAAAATCAGTATCCACTACACCACTCCAGACAATCCACAGTCAAATGGAATGATCGAGCGTTTTCACTCCACAATATTAGAACATTTGAGAATATTAAGAGAAAAGAAGAAATCTCTCAACATCAGAGAACAGATGCTATATGCCATACTCGGCTACAACAGCTCTATACACTCCGCTACTCAACACCGACCTATAGAAATTTTAAATGGCCATCTAAACTCTCAAGATCCGTTTGACATCGACATTCATAGGAATCTAATAAATAACTACACCCATGATCACAAAAGGAAGATAACCGAAATTTACAAAGAAATCAACAAAAAGATTCAAGATAAAAAAGAAAAGGTTATCGAGAAAAGAAACGAAAAACGGCAAGCCCCTTTAACATATAAACCATCTTCCAGAATATATACAAAGAAAATGGTCAACAGAAATAAACTTCTCCCAAGATTCTCCTCAAAAATCATTAAACAAGACAATATCGTAACAATTGACACACCAAACACGACAGTACACAAGAAAAATATAAGACATCAACCTAGTAAAACAACTAATCACAACCGTATATTACAGATGTACCTTCAGCATGGCTCAAGAAGTCCGAATCCAGAACCTCCAAAAAAACCCAGGGATTCTACCCCTCAAGCTAGGAGTAGCCAGAGTTCAGACGAGCACGCATGACTTTATTCATTACATTCAACTTCGTCCCATCGCAGAAGAAATAGAAATTCTACAGACACAATATCATGAAGTTACGAAAGTCATTCATAAAGGCCTTAGCCACCCTTATTTTGAAAATTTACAAAACTTCGATCAAAATTTACAATATACATTAGCAGCAGTAACGAAAAAACTTCAATCTATTTATCCATCCTTTAAAGAATAAATGTCGTACATAATAGCTTGATCAAACCTGAAGAACTGAAATGGGTAGTTCAAAAGATGATAGAGCATCATTCTCAACACCAACTGCCGTACACACGTGAAGAAGATCTTTTTAAATACTATGACGTAATAACTATTGACGCATACTACGCAAATCATTCCATAATATTAATCTTACATTTTCCGCTACTGTATTCCGATCCACTTTCCTATTACCACCTTTTCTCAATTCCTACAAAAAACCAAACAACAATAATTCCACCTGCTCCTTACTTGGCTTCCAATAACGAAATTTTTCAATATATGGAAACACCGTGCAAACAAACTAGTTCAGGTTATATTTGCAAAGAAAAACTACTTCAGGAAAATACAAAAACACAGGATTGCATCAACCACATTCTGCAACTCACAAATGAAGAGGCTCCATGCAAACATATTCCAGTTTCTGTCAACCAGTCCATCATCCAAGAGATGTCCGAAGCTTTCTACATAGTGGTGCTCCCGCAACCCACGAAAATCTCAACACATTGCCTAACATCTAAAATACTAGTACTCCAAGGAACATATCTAATTGAACTCCCGAGCAACTGCGAGTTTAGAACCCATGATGACTACTTTATAAATTCTAGAACAACGATAAAAGAAGAAGTCCTGACACTACTAAAAATTAGAACAAAACACCGAAACCAGCCAATCAAAACCAGACCATTGAACTTGGAGAAAATTCCTTTAGATAAACTCCATAAGCTAACCCAAGAGGAACAGCAGCTGCAACCTCTTTTTTCTGAAAAACCACCAATGGATCTCACACACTTTTGGATGACCCCCGTATACATATTGGTGACTATATGCCTACTATTTGGATACTACCAGTACCAGAAATCAAAGACTAATCAAACTACAGAGCCACATACCTCCCAGGAAGAGCCACAATCAGTTTTGTTCGTCCCTTACAAAACTTCTTCGGGGGATGGAGAAGTTAAACTCGTTAATTCTCAATTATTAAATATATAAAATACTAATCCTCTTTATTCTTTATTTGGGCTAGTCGACAATATTTAGCTTATTTAATAGTTTTCAATTAATATTTTATCAGCATATTATATTTCTATATAAACGACGTTGTAATACAATACCTAGTTAGTTCGTACTTGTAATTAAAACAGAGTTTTTCATTATTTAATAAAGTCTTTTTGAAAAGTAACTTTTAGTGAACCAACCCTTAATTCGCTGAATTAACAGTATATTTAAAATCGTTTACTTTAATAGCAGTTAATTTGGTACATTTATTTGCAAACTTCTTGAAATAAATTTAAAGTGTAATTTTTTTTTTATTTGCGGAAGAGATTAATTTTTGTTGATAAAATTGTTTCAAATAATAAGTAATTAAATCCACACAAAAGATACAGAATTAAAAGCCTTACATCGGTTGAGGACTATATTTTTAAATATGCGTATAGAGACTACTATGATATTGGTGCTAGTTGTCATGCTAGTACGGAAGGAATGGCACCATTCTGAATTTCTTTTCCACATTTCTTCAAAATAATTCATATTTTGCAGACACATTGTTACCTCTTTCAATATATTGCAGTCAATTATATTTTTCGCATATAGAACATCGCGAAATTGTTGCATCAGGAGCCGTCGATCTGCCTTTTCAATTTCATGCTTCTGGTCCCATAGCCAGCGCCATACAGCTTGCATTACATGAAAAGTGCAAAGTAAAGTGGTTGACTTGGGAAATATAGTATAGAGCGCATTTATTTCTGCAGCTAAATCATCTGTAATAAAAACTGCACCAGCAAACCCATCAGATCCCAAGGAATTTTTGGAAACAAAATTTATACACTTCTTGTGTTTGAGAACTGTAAATCAGCCAATAGGTATAGCGATGACTTTAGTAGCATCAAAAAAAAATGTTATTGAATAACACATTCGAACACGTGATCCACTGCTGTTAACAAAAACGATTTCACTGGAAAAATGCATACTGTGAGCTCTGAGCGTTAAGGGCATTAGCAAAACGGCTCCTCGCCTATAAACATCTTGATTCCATTCTCTTCAAAATGTGCTTTCTTCTCCACCAGCTTATCATAAACGCTTTTGCTTGTTATTTCTCCATAATTCCCTTTCCAACAAATAAGAGCTGAGTATGCATAAAAGTTGTAACTGGAAACAAATTTCAACAAAAATACGTACCTTCGTTCATACAAATGATAAATTTTTGGCTTCGCTAGGAGTCAATTTTTCACTGAAAATCAAAAATCTTTCGACGTAGATGAGCTCACTCTAAGATAGCTAAAGGCTTCTGCACCGTAATTCTGCTATGCATAAAATGCACCTGAAGTTATTAAAATAATATTGTTGTTATAATATTATGAATTCAAACTTATTTCTGCAATGGCGTTTAGACCTTCCTTGAGCAAGTTTTCATTTTTAACTTTGATCAAGATTTTGGCGCCGCAGTTCCTGTTTCTTTCCCTAAAGCTTCTTTTTTTTTCTCCCCCTATTTTCAACATTGTGCTGACAAACCCAATCTTTTCGATTCTGTAGTTTTCTCATTTTACGATACGTTCCGTTTACAATCTACTCTGTGCAGTAAGTAGAAAAGTTTTAATCCAATTTTTGCAGTAATATCTAATAACTCTCTCGATGTTGGTTCTCAGAATAACTTTTTCTTGGTCGATGTTAAGCATTCTGATATTACAAACATTTTTATAGCCTCTTACAGTCTCTTCTCCGCCTTGATTCATATTGACCAGCCTACTTTCAAAACTCAAACAAAATATGCGAAAGAACACTTCTAGCATGCACATGGACGACTCACTGGTACCATAGAAAGTGAATAAATGTCGCATGGCATAGCAATGAATCAGTGCAAAAAACGCGCAAAATAATAAGGCACGTAGGGCGTTGCGTCTACTGTCCAGGGAATGGAGGATTTGGCACTTCATTACATTTCCTAGCTCGTCAGCACAACCAGTAGCGTCCACAGTCTAGGAAACGTAAAAATGCCCACTGGTCAGATTCTCATTTATCTGCATCATGTTATCTATGGGTCAGTCATTATAGTGTTATCGAATTAAGAAGGTTGTTTTATTTCGAAGAATAAAAAATATCCCCTAATACGAACAGCAATGAAAAGTGAGCAGAAGCTCCTTTTAATTATAGCCACATTTTTTTTCGAATGCTAATTGGTAGGTTTTCGAAAAGGATCTAGAAGTCTATTTTCGAAAAACTTAAAACTTTTCTTCCATCCAGTTTTCCGTCAAAAACATTACATACTCGCCCACAATCCCTCCCCAAACTTTCACACTACATCGGTGCTGGAGCTACTATGGTAATTTTTCAATTTTAGCTATCAATGATTCGTTGTTCGTTTCGAAGTATTTGTGTATTTGCTTTATTAAGAATGTGTTTCTGTTTTATTACTGACTCAAATACTTATCGGTAAAAAGACAGTAAGTGTACCTCAGCAACTACAAGCGTGCATATTTATTAGCAAATTCACAGTTTTTTTAAAACTATGTCAAGATAATTAGTTTGAAATTTAGAGAGAATGGCAGATGTTTTAAAATCAATATTCCATACAATTTAAGAAAATTGTAAACTGCGGAAAAATTATAATACCTAGGTATAGGACACCCTCGTTCCATTTAAAAAAAGGACATTTTTTTGAATATGATAAGTTATTAAAATACTGGGTGTTCCATATAAAATAAGTCCGATATTACACATTGAATGATCTAAGAATTGAAGTGAAAATTCTGAACACCCTATAAAGAGATGTTTAGTACTCAAGTACCTTCAACGAATGTTCTACCATTAACATGTGAGAGAAAATTCGCTGGTATTTGTTACATCAATGAGTTATTAATTTTTCTCGAAATGTTCACATTTTCAAAAAAGTCAGAATAAGTCGGAACCCTCTGTATCCAGTTATAGGGAACCATCATGAAACAGTATTCTATTTTTCAGGGGCAATCAGAAAATGCAATAAAATATAGGGTGTTTCATGGAAAAAATAGCTTTGATACGCTACACTTTATTGGAACATTCTGTATATTTCAAAATCATTTTAAAATGTAGCCTTTATAAATGTACAAACTACTGAAGGGCGAACATATCAAAACTTCCACCGTTTCGCTATGAACCTCCGTCCCGTTAGTCGTGATTCACCCTGTATATGGAAATATTCTACGTAGAAAGGGCTGGAACAATATAATAATTATAAAAAAGTAAACCAAGGGATGGCTCCTTTCTCCAAACTGACAATTTTTGACATAACCAACCTCATGTGCTAGTGCATGAATGTTATACCTGAAGTAGATTGGAAGAAAGCATAATTTGTTATTTGATAAATTGAAAATTGTTTTCAATATTGTTTATATTGATATTAAAAATATATTAAAAAACAATTTAGTTACAGGAAAACCCTTCTGGTTCATAATTGCAGTAACTTGGTCCTCCTCCTAATATGTTTATTCCAGAGATATTCCAATCATAACACGTGTTGTTGTTTCCACAGAAAATATGAATGGGTCGTGATAAGACTTCTTGAACACTTCCATATACATTTTCTATAGTTAAGTTGTGGATTCTTATATTACTTCCTAAACTTCCAATGTCACCATAATCTTGTTGAATATAGATTGCATCTTCTTGAATACCTAAAAAAGTATTGAAAACACCACAAATTAATAATAAAACCAAGTTAAACATGCATATTTCAGATTCTTGAAAATTATATTGTGAATATAATTATATCTTGAACCTCCTTAAAATGCTGCAATCCTCTGGAAATGGTTCTAGGTGGAATCTATTCGTAGAATTTCAGGAAGCCCTTATATTAATTCCATATTTTCTAAAGCTAATTACTCGAATCGGAGAATATTCATTAATGTATTGAATCAGATTAACTGAGCTGATCGAAAAGGACTCGCGTCTAATTCGAGGTATCTCTTTATATGAGACGGTACTCCCAGAGATAATATACACGGTACTCCCACAAGCAGCTGAGAACTGGTCGTTGGTGGGGGAGTTGAGTAGCTATATTCCTTAAACTTGGCAACGATTTATATTACTCCAAAAATTCAATAGTAAAATCGTCATTCCACATTTTGGTATCGGCCATTTTGCAGACTTGCGCAAACACGTTAGTCTGTATGGGTAAAATCTCAGGTCACGTGCAATTTCAACTGTTTCAAGATTGTCTTGTTCACCAGTAGTATATGGGAGCCTTTACTCTTCATGCCTTACGGCAGGGAGATGAACACGTCAGCAGGGTTGTCGGAACACTTGTAGGAACCTGTCCGATATAAACCGTAATCAGTATAATGTGGTTGATGAGGTATATTCACTAGAACTTGCCTTAAATTTCTGGCTAAGTACTAGAAGACCTCAATAAAAAAGCTGTTAAGTCCATTTGGAACAGCATAATACGACTGCATGGTCAAGTGGAGATTCTGAACACCTGGGGACATTTATTTAAATACTCTTACTCATGTATGCGAGGCTCTGCAGGAGTGGACCTTATATATCTAATCGTGAGAATATCTATGAAAGAAAAAATAGGGCAAGCTCGGAAAGCAAGCATACACAGCGCTCAAGATCATAAAAAATCAGAAAAGCACTCTTACCTCAACATTCTTAGGTGCTAGGACTTTTCGGGACTTATTCTGGGGAAGAAGTAGAAAAACCCCTATGCTTTCTAGACTGGGTAAACCTGAAGGAAAAGGCGACCCACTGAGGCGGGGCTTAGATGTGCCTTCGCTTTTATTAGGAACTTGGAGCAGAAGAGGCGAAAAAGAAAGCTGCCGAACGCAAAAAGCAAGAAGAGAAAAAGAGCATCCCTCCTAAAAAAAACGAGAGTAGAAAGCGAGCAAGTACATAAAAATAAGACAAATGAGGGAGAATTCGTCATCCTTTCCCCAATTGACAGCTATACTGCTACAGCCAGAAAGAAAAATAGCGGCTCCAAAATCATACCTTGAGACTATCCTCAATGCGGACCATACAACTCTATCGGGGAGCGCGCTATGGGGAAAAAAAGTATGTTAGTTTGGCTCCAGTTTGGCAGAATATACTACTACTACTACTACTACGTTTGCAGATGCCCTGTCCTGGACAAACTCAAGCCAAGGCTCCGGCACTGAGGCCACTGGCGGGCCCATTGTGCCATTCCCGCCACCTAGACATCCATAAAGCCGAGCCCTTCCATGAAGGCCACAACCTTTTTCAGTGGATGCCTGTTTGTGTCTCCAGGGGCCATAACAGGGACTTCGATGATTCGCCTGCGTAGTACAGCCCAGTGTGGGCACTCTAGGAGAGCATGGACTGACGTTTCGTCAGTCATGCCGCAACCCCTGCATAGGGAACTTTCCTCTACTGCTAAGTTGTGGAGGTGTTTCATCATACAGCAGTGCCCTGTTAGAAGTCCTTCTATATTCCTCAGCCTACTCCTTGGTAGTTCAGTAGCTGCCCTAGCGTGTCTATCAGTCCATCCCTTCAGTAAAAGTTTGGACTGCCTAGGACCCTGCAGAGCATTCCAATGAGCGAGGTGCTGATTCTTCAGCCACTTCTTCGTCTCCTTGCGTATTCTTTGTTTTGTTAGGCCCAGGGTCGGGCCCGGGCCGCAGAAGGGGGCTTCCGCCCCTTCCGCAGCCAGTGCATCCGTCATCTCGTTGCCTTCAAAACCAGAGTGGGCTGGAATCCATTCTAGCCGCACCACGTTGCGCCTTACAAGATTAGCAAGTCGTTCTCGACATTCATTAGCGAGTCCTGAATTGCTGGTGTACCCACTCAGGGCTTTGATTGCTGCCTGACTGTCGGAGTATATGGTTATGCGTCGATCCACATAACCTCTGTCTAGGTTTATCTGTGTACCAGACAGTCCCATTAGGCTGTGTATTCCACTCTTTTTCCCAGGATTCTCTATCCCGGATCATGGCCCTGTACGGAGTTGCGAAGTAGTACTTACGCAGGCATTCGTCAGGTGCTCGAGCCAGAACTGGAATATCTTCCAGAAGCCGGAGCTTCTTGACGTGCCTGCACTCTTCCCCTCTTCGCACGTGTCCCAGCTGTTTTAAGCGCAGAAAAGCCCTCCCCGCCTCAGCCTCGATCACATGGTGGAGAGGCCGAAGACCAAGGATCACTTCCATCGCAGCAGTTGGTGTAGTTCTCATGCATCCAGTTGACCCCAAACTGACCGCCCTTTGGAGGCGTGTCAGTTGCGATCTAGCCGTGACCAAGGTTACCCTCGGCCACCAGACCAGAGCCGCATAATGTGAGCATAGGCAGCATGATCACTCTATAGAACCATATGATCGTTTTGGGGGTAAGTCCCCACTTCGGACCAATGGCTCTCCCACAGGCCCAATACGTGTTTGTTACCTTGCTCAGGCAACTGTCAAGATGAGCCTTCCATGTCAGTTATTTATCAAGGATCACTCCCAGATACTTCACCTGCTCAACCACCGGTAGTGGTACTCCATCAAGATTTAGACCCTCAGGTCTTATACCTCTTTTTTTGGTGGAAGCAACTATCTCAGCCTTGGCAGGATTTACTGCAAGTCCGTGTTCGATACACCACCCATGTACCCTATTCAGAGCCCTTTGCATGAGGTCCCTGAGAACGGTAATATGCCTTCCAACAACAAGGACAACGATATCATCGGCATACCCAATCGTTAAAAAGCCCTCATCGTTTAAAAGGGTTATTAGCTCGTCAATGACTAGGTTCCACAATGTGGGCGAGAGAACACCCCCTTGCGGACATCCTCTAGCGACGATCACTTTTGCCACATGGTCTCTCCATATGGCCTCTACTGTACGATTGCACAGCATGGCCCCAAGCCAGTGAGTGATCATTGGCTCTATTCCATGATTTGTCGCAGCCCTACACATAGATCCTACAGGGGTACTGTCAAACGCCCCATGTATATCCAAGAAAGCTCCCAGGGCGATCATGCCATTTTCCAGCGCCTTCTCCACCTGGGTTACCAGTTGGTGTAAGGCACTTTCAGTTGACTTGCCACACCTGAACGCATGTTGGTTGTTGTGCAAAGGATACCTTAGCCCAACTTTTTCCTTTATGTACCGATCAGCCACCCTCTCCAATGTTTTCAACACAAAGGATGTTAGGCTAATGGGTACAAAGGATTTAGCCACCGTGTATGTGGTACGACCCGGTTTGGGTATGAAGACGACTCTCACCTGCCTCCACTGTTCAGGGACATACCTACGTGCCAGACAAGCCCGAAAGATATGCACCAAGATTGTGCCAATTGCCTCCCAGCCCTGTTGAAGCAAAGCCGGGAAGATATGGTCTTTTCCTGGAGACTTGTATGGTCTGAATGACCGTATCGCCCAAGTACAACGCTCGTACGTGACTATTTCTGTTGCTAGAAGATAGTCCTCTCTACATGGTCGCTGTATGTTCACATATCCCATGCCAGGACACTCCCGCTCGATTCCGTCACAACCGGGAAGTGTGTCTCTAGTAGATGCCGCAAGGCATTATTTGGCAGAATATATATACTGCAAAATGGCTCCAGATGACATTGAAAGCTGAAAAGAAGCAGATCTGAAAGCGTGTCAGGAAGGTAACATTTCAAAAATGCAGATCACGACTTCCGGCCTGAAAAAAGGAGTGCAGCACGAAAGTTTGGCACCAATCCAATGAGGGATCCTTAAATTTAGGGAATAGGGCAATAGTAATAGATAATATTCCCTATTATACATATAATACAAGCCAGTGACTCGGGTAGTGTAGAATGTCTAAACTTCTCAAAATCCTCCAGCTGCAGATGTCCAAAGATGAAATTGGAATTGAGTTGAAGGAAGTAGATAGCACATATGGGAATCACCTTAACGAAAGGAGACCCAGGCACACACAAACCAACAATAAAATTATGACGGGAATTATTATTTACTTTCCCAAGGAACTTCGGTGGTGATCACACAGGTGTTGATATTCCAAGAAAATTATAATTATTGAAACTATGATAAGAAGCAAGACTTCCCAAATTCATGGCAAAGAGTAGGGTAAACACCTATATGACTGAGAAAGCTAGACGGTTAATATACCGGTGAGGAGGAGAGGAATGGACTTTTACTAGAAACCTATTTTTCTGAAAGCTGCCCGAACAGGAAAGCTAATTCTCCTGAAGGTCTATTAGGTACATCTATATAGGCACATGAGTAGAGACTGAAGGATTAAATTGGCACGGAAACACTGAAAAAAAAACATTACCCCAAAATCATTACACTTCATGGGATAGAGGTTGATTGAAGCAAATATGGCTTTGATGGTATGCAGTAGCCTGGCAGCGAGATACTGGTGCTGTAGCCCAAAATTCCTCAGATGGATGTATACTACCGTGATGAGAGCAATTATCAACCATTATGGAGCCAATGTGCTAGCCTTTTTATGCAATACAGGTTCAGTGCGAATATGCGCTACAACGGCCATGGATGTGATTCTCAACCTAACCCCACTAAACATGATGGTTGGTGATAAGTGTTGCAAAAAGAATAAAACACAAGTTGAGAGAAAGCCATAAAAAATACCTCGCTTCTTTGAAATCACATGCTACAAGATGGTATGTTGGGAAAAATACGTGATTAAGCAGCAAGACAAACTAGAAAAGAAGGAGGAGCTGTGTTAGGAGTGTATGGTACAGGAACCAAACACTCCGAAAACTTGAGATGTATTTTTTAAGCAGAAATTCACTTCGTTGAAGAGTATATCCAGTTCAATATAAGTTAAAGATATAGAAAAAAAGCGCAATATAGTAACCTCACTATGGATTCCTGAATACACTGGAATAGAAGGGAATTATATAGCAGATGAACTAACAGAAAAGAGTATTTCACACTCTTTTGATGCCAGACCCCTTTTTACATTATAGTGGAGGAAGAGGAATGTACATTTTGTGGCATGGAAGAGGAGTATGGTATTTCAGAATCCTAGGGCACAACACATAGGAGACTTAGGAGAAAAGAGGGAAACTCTCCTGAGCTGAAGTCTGCGAACATTTCAAAATGACTCCGAGAAAATAGGTCCAAAAGAGCTACCAGTATCTCAGATTTTTTTCAGGAACTATGTAAAAGTGAGGTGGCACTATTGATTATGTGTGTCTTAGTGAAAGTTGCCCCAATATACGTACTTACATGGGACGGTAATTCAATATCAGGCTCATCATTGAAAATACTTGATGATTTGGTTACGGGTAGTGGTGACCCTTCTTTAGGGTATCAGCCTGGGTAGCTTTATATTTCATATAATGTCAGTTACAATGTTCCAAAATTTCCTGACTGCCTTTTCCTTGAAAACTGTTGAATAGATGACTTAGATGATGGCTAATTCCCAATAAAATACAATAAATTTCATACTATCAACAGTGATGAAATGATTGAAAAATTGTTAGACAACGATTAGAACACAATACAGCGCAGCTTAAGTGAGAAAATTAATGTGAAATAATAATATTCATCCGAAACAGCAAACAAAAAAATGAGTGATCTCAGTCAGCAAGCGATTGATTAAGTCAGGTATACATAACTGAACACATTACACAGAATCAGCTGTGTGAGTGAAAATTGATTGAATAATATTGGTAATATTGGTACTAACCTGATAATTGAATATTCCTGAAAACAACATTTTCTATATCTCCGAAGTTGCCGTTTGGAGATGCTTTGATGTGGATTCCATAAAGTCCATTAGCCAACAAGGAATTCTCAAATGTTATATTTGCTACCAGATTATTAAATTTCTGGCTACCAAAGCCAGTTGCAAAACTCAAACCATGTGATCCATAACATTGAATATTTCTTATTATCATGTTGGTACCTGAATTAATGACAATACAATCATCTTGATTCATAATAATCGAATTCTCGATAACTACATTATCTGAGTACGATGATATTCCGAATCCATCTGTGTTTAAGGCTATGGTATCCTAAAAACGAATATGGATCAGACTTTTATCATGAAACTGTACTATAATTCAATAACTGGGATAAAGTTTACCCATGTGAATAATTAACATATTTGCTATGTTTCTAAAAGTATTCATTTTTACCAACCTATTATAATACAGGTATTACCGAAACAACAACAAAATTTACCGTATATAATGGCTTGTATACAGTATTACAAGAGGAGGCTATCTACTTTGGAGAGTGTACAGCACCGATTTCAAATAAAGTCTAGCCAAAAAAAAATCAATATAAGATGTGGCACGGTGAATAATACAGCAACCTGTCTAGAATGATAAAATCAGATGTCACCAAAAAACTAAAACAAGACCCAAGTCGAGAGGAACATTTTCTTGAAACTACTTTGGATACCGAACAACTTCACATAGTTGAAAATTCTATCACAACTGGTGGTCTTCTTAAGACAACAAATTTAAGGTCTTCTTGATAGTCGAAATCTGCTCCACTATTCTGGGACGATGAAGTCCCGACACTCAAAAGTGAAGATTGGTGAATTATCAAAAAATATACTCCACAAGATTCAAATGATACGGAGGTGAAGCTAACAAGAGTCCCGGAAGAAATATCTAATGACAATAGCGTCGTTTCTCTTACAAAGATCAGAAAATTAGCCAATGGAAGTCGAGGGAGGTCACAAAAATATACGTAAGTTCACAAGAAAAGTTATGTTCGGACACTACCTGTTTCAGTCGACGTGAGCTATACACTGTACAAAGTCTGGAATTTTGTATAAATGCAAACTATCTGGTCTTGAAAACTCTATTGAGCACAAAACAGAATAAGAGCTATTGCAACAGAATGGAAGATGGCCACCAAGAAAGATGATGAAAGACATGAAAATTCAAGTTTGAGAAAAGTTTATACCCTAGATGGTATTTGTCGAGTCCAAATAAGTGAAAACGTTCTGCTATAACAGTCATATAAAATATTTATAATTCATAAAGCAGTTATTATGAGGGATTAGTGTGAAAGGGTATGGGAGGAATAGGACATATGAATATGAAAAATTAGGACAAAGCGACATAATTTGGAAATAGATAAAATATGGAAATAAAAACATTATAATATACAAAAAATTATTGACTATATACTACCGTTATCACACTGAACACACAAATTTTTTTTTGCAATGAGAAAATTTTAAAGATGACCGCCATCTTGAGTTTTTTAAATAGCAACATGTGATGTATCATTTGAAAGGGCTTAACAACCTGATTACAAAAATGTATAATATCATACATGGGGACTAAACACAGCAGAAAGGTGAACGTATATGTGCAGATGTCTTAGGCTGTTAAATTACATTCATGAGTACTACTGAAGAATTTTTTTCATTTGTCACAGTTATTGGTCGACCTAGTATTATACAATTTTTGCGTGCGTGCGTGCGTGCGTTTTGTCTCCATATCCTACCATCATAAGCAGGTATTTCAAGTATTTCCTCTCCGATCAATGGATTTATTATTACTAATTACTTCGAAATGATTGAATTAAGCGAATTTCTTTTATTTTCTTCATTAAAAGTTAACGTGTCCGGCAACAAGAGGCCACTAACACAGGAACTGTATACAATTTTATTAATTACGTTATAGGACTTGAATTAAATTGAACAGTTCACAGTCTTTGAGGAACTGGATCTTAGGACTAAAATGGTAGGTAGTCCGAGAATGTTTGTGAGAGTATCACTAAGTTTGTTTTTGCGACGAGTTACGCTGTAGTGTTTGCAATCTGAAAGTATGTGCTCAATTGTAAGTCTTATACTATCACAGAATTCTCAGATGAAAGGATTTTGGGATTACATCAGGTATCCATGGGTTAGCCGGGTGTGACCTATTCTGTGTCTTCGTATAGTACTTTTTATCTTTCTTAACAATGGAGGTATCTTCTGAGCGGTAGCTGTGGTTTGGATTGAATTAAATTTAACAAATTATTCCACTATTTAACACTGTCTCTTGCAGCCCAAGCAACCATAAATGTTATTGTTATAATATTGCAAATGCACCGTCTCCCACATTCCCTATTAATAATTTTACCTACGACCCCCCCTGTAATCAGTCAATAACACACAGTCGGCGCTAATTTAATGACGTCTATTACGGTAAAAAAACGCACAGCTGTAAAGAAAATCGCACGGCTTCCCTAGCAACATCTTAGCAACTGTCGATAGACGTCACCACTTTATTCATAAATATGACATAAGCCGTCGAAACATCAAACTTAAGTAGGCCGCAATAGCATACGAACTGTCAAGAAACTTTACACACTTTTTTAATTCCCTAATAGCTTATAACTGGTTTGTGTATTTTGTGGAAAGTTTTATTCAATTGAAAAATGTCGAGTGAAAGTGAGATGGATTTAATATTATTACGGAAATCACAGAAATAGCCAAATACTGTTTATGTTGTTCAAATATTATCAATAATAAGAGTATAAATACGAGTAGAAGTAGGTCGTAGGTTAAGTATAGTATGTAACTCTTGTAAAGCATTTTACGCACTCACGGAATTACGCACTCGCCACTACACGGCATCGTGCGTAACTTTACCATTCGTGCGTAAAATGCTTCTTACCACACACGTTACGTAACTATTATCATTTTTGTTAGACCCCATGTGTTAAGCCCTTCCAAATGGTATATCACATGATCTATGGTGCTAATTAAAAAGATCAAGATTTTGTTTACAAAAAATGTTGGGCAAAAATATATAGTTGAGATTCTGAAATTCTGGGTTTTGTATGTTTTACCGTTTAAGCACTATAGCTTAGGTTCCATCTTTAACAGCTAACCTGTATAATATAATTCAATATTATTATATCGTACCTTCACCATACTAAATAATGAATATCAAATTATGCTAATCATACCCAAAAGTCTGGGGTAGATTGTAGCATTATGTTACTGTAACTGCCTTTGTCAATCATTGGAACTCAGAAAATGTATTTGCCACTTTTAATTCTCAGGAAAGCTGATTCAATATAATACTTAGTGAAAGTGGCCACCTTACACCTTCGGTTAGATAGGTGATTATTATATATATAAAGTGGCCGAGTAGAGTTGCCGTCTGCCTGAACCACTATATGACCAATAAACTCGACCCAAATCGCAGCAGAAAACTGTTTAAAATGGTAAATGCTTGGATAACTAGCCAGAGACGTTCTAAGGATACTCAACATTTTCCATACATTCCAATCACGAACTTAAATAGTATTAAAGTCTAAGCGGTGAGTATTATAAAATTATGAGATGAAGTTTTCCAACAAGGGTACTACTAATCAGAAAAAATCGAAATCGATGGTCCATTTCTTATAGGTGAACTTATTTTGGAATTGGTAGTTGCGTCTAATTAGTTTGAAAAATATGGTGTGGTATAACTAACGCAATCAGAGCATTCTGGTGTAGTATTCGTCATATTAGAGCTTTCATTCCTATTAGGGTTTCCTAGTTTTCATTTTCTTCTTAATTGTTAATTTACTCTCATCGGCACGAAAACTGGAGCGGTAAACTTTGGACGAATTAAAAATTTCATGATGCTTTTATTATCATAATAATTTACAGACAAACTAAACAACATGTTTCAAATGTTTTTTAAAAGCAAGCGCTTATTTGAATTAAAACTCAAATTGAAAAATTGATTACAAAAACGCTCAAATTGGTGACGTGACAAAATTACCTTCAATTAAACTTCTTACTCTAAACCTTTATCTCGGATGGAATCGATGAAGCTTTGAAACATATATTCTGTGTTGTTGAATAGGTTGCTTGCCAAACTTAGTTGAACGGTCACTATTTTTAGAAAATATTTTTCAAAACTTATACGGCGTTAGAATAATTATTTATAAACTTCTGTTATTGGATCCGTAGAACTAGATACCGGGTCGACGAGATATTGTGAAATATACTCTAGGCTTGATTTAAATAAGGATTGAGGTAATAGTATTCATCGACAATGATATAAAAAACAAGAGCATCTATTTAAAATTCCTAAAAAAATAATGGTCTTGAAATTTGACAAACCATGTTTTTGATTTAAGGAATATTTGTGTTTTTGAATTTTGATAATCGTTGGCTTCGATTGATTTTTTTATCCCTATCCAGTTATACAGTGCGTTGAACCTGTTACGATTTTCACGGATAATTGGTTATGGCAATCAAAAAACAAGTGAGAGATATCATAACCTCATATTTTTGTGCCGGAAAGTGAAGACGAATTCGGTTCTGAAATGAACTATGTGATATTCAATTAGAAAAGCAAATAACTTCAATAAGGCACCCAGCAACCCAGTATAATTGTAACTAATCTCTTAATATGGCGCTTAAAGTAACCTACAATCACAGGAACCAATTTTTCTCAGTATACTCAATGACAACAGACCCACTGAACTTCATTACCCTGTATATGGAGCATTTTTTTGGTGTATCTTTTTTAAGCCATATTCAGGAGTCATAATATGTTGATAGCCCTTAACACAGCTTACAGCCAATGGAAAAATCAAATTAAATACCTACCTATGAGTGAACGCAAAAATGTCTGACTTCATCTCAGACTCATGAAATAATTCTTGATAGGTTAACATCTTTTAGTTATTTTCATCCTATATTTTTAGTTTTGTAATCATAATATGGATTAAACAAGCACACATTTCATATTGGAAGGTATTTTACATTAATAGCTATGATACCCATTTTTGTTGAGCTTTAATAACAAATGACGTAACCTTAGATTATTTATAAGATTGCCAGGCAGCAATGTACAAGGTGCTTGCCCAGCACAATGAAATACGATATTATAGAAAATAATTCAACTGTACATTGAAGAAAAAGTAGGAGGTGAAAAAGTTGACAGACCTAAAGAAGGTAGTCAAACACAAGTGGATGGGATAAATATCAAAGGTAGGATATATATAAAAACGATTTAGATAATTAAGGTTTATGCTTGGAATGGAGGATAACATAGTCTAACAGTGATAATACTACAAAAAAATGAAGTATTTCCTTATAGTGACTGCTGCTGCAATTGATTGGTTGGATAATATTTTGTAATTTATTGATAGTTTTTTTCGGTTATAACCAACAAACTTGATAAATCCTTACAAGATTTCAATTACCTTATCACCAGCAACGCTGTCAATAATCCATCCAGTAATTGTTAAATCCTTAGCTCCTACTCCAACACAAAAATGGGCACAATTTAGGAGATAAATGTTCCTAAAAACTGATCCTCCTGTGGTGGCAACATAAAAGAATTTGGGTTTCGTGACACCCCCTGCACCTCCTTGACCATCCCAATATTTCTCACCCTGTGCATCCAATATTGAACCTGGTGAATTAGATCAAATATTTTTTTAATCTTTTGTAATAGAAATGAATCATAACTCTGCGTTTCATGGCTCGTTTCAACTGACAATCATAGATGCCTTCCGGATTTATTACAAAATTGTCTTCGCCCATACTCGTAATTGAAGAAATCTGAACCCGCAACTGCTTTGTTGAAACAGCTAATTTAAAGTATTAGTAAAATTTGTAATAGCACAGTATATCTATATATACTTATGATTTAATCCTGGATTATTGAGAAAGTCTTATCAATTAGGTACTTATGTTATTTTCTGATATCATAATGAAATAAGAGAAATCGAAAAAAATAGTAGTTTACCTAACTAGTGCGGAAAGTGATACTTTTCCGCACGCTATTGCAGCGGACGCTAGCGGAGTTCGGCCAGCAATCGCGTGCGGAAAAGTCACTTTACGCACGTGTTAGGTACACTATTTTTTCTGCTAGCATCCGGAAAAAACCCAAAAGTTAACATAAAGAAACATTTATTATTAAATACAAATCAGCAACTTAACTATTATTATTTGGCACCCATTTGATAAGGCTTTTACCAGGAACATGAAAAATTTTTGAAAAAAAATAATTTTTTTTTATCAAAAAATTATTGCAGATTTCTAAAATTTTTTTAACTTTTCAGTCATTTGGTAAACTACAACCATATAAATACATATTTTAAATATTCAAATGTTAGTATACTCCCCAAAAACTCTACAAATTTACTTTCCGCTCGATTTTTTTTGCGGAAAAGATTCACTTTCCGCACGCTAGTAGAAAAAAATATTTTCAAGAAATTAATTTCAGGAAAAGCATTAAACAAATGAAAATTCGAAATGTCATCCAGTTAAAGACTGATTTGGAGGTGGTGAAAATCCAATCACAGGGATACAACGAAGACTGTAAGGACTCAATGAATTCTTCATGTCCAAAATCGTCAACATCTACCAACCCGAAAATACGAGATTCACTTGTACAGGTTGTTCCAGGAGCTCCTACCAAAAAATTGGGGGGTGATAGAAAGACTAAAAATAATGATGGTATTCCATATTAATATATTATTAAACGAGCAATTTATCATAGCCATTATTTACGATGTGTGACGTTTGCGGCTTAAGAGATGCGGGCAATTTTATGTCGCACTGCACACCTAGTAGCGTTATCACAATTATTTTATTCACTAATAATACAGCCCACTTCCTGTAATCCATAGAGATAGTAGAAAGGGAGGAGACGAAATCACGTGAATTAAAGCGTACTCGGTCAGCCATTTTAAAATGTTATCGGTGTCGTAAATTACATTCTGGAAAATGCTTTTCTTTTAATTGATTGACTAAAATGGTGTCTTGTGCTGTTAGAAGTTGTACCAGTGGCGTGGATACTGAGAAATCTTCGGGAATAACGTACCACAGGTAGGATAAATAATATGCAGGGGTATATTACAAATATTTTAAACATGAATCTGTTACACAGTAATAGTTGTAGACTATTGTAGTTTAATTAAATCCGGCTCTGTGCAAAAATTCGTTGCGTACTACACTTAGCCACGCCCACTGATTCCATGTGTACATATGGAACCTAACACTGGATGTCGTCTCCTTCCCTATATTCTATCTCTATGCTGTAATCGTACATTCAAAATAAAAGTGGTTTTCCAATAGGTGTGCAGTTAATGTTATGGAGATGACACAAGAGGACTTGATATCTCTAAAAATGTTCACAAAAGCCAATTGTTGCATTTATAACTGAAAAAAATTAACTTACGAAGAAAATGGCGCATCCATCATTCAACTTAGTCGATACCTAAGTTCGCAAGTATGTTGTGTGCAATTATGGTGTTTACCTACGACCCCCCCTGTAATCAGTCAATAACACACAGTCGGCGCTAATGTAATGACGTCTATTACGCACGGTAAAGAAAACGCACAGCTGTAAAGTAAATCGCACGGCTTCCCTAGCAACATCTTAGCAACTGCCAATAGACGTCGCCATTTTATTCAAAAATCTGACATAAGCCGTCAAAACATTAAACTTAGGTATAGGCTGCAATAGCGATTTGCGTAAGAACTGTCAAGAAACTTTTAAAACACTTTTTTATTATCCTTATAACTTATAACTGGTTTGTGTATTTTGTGGAAAGCTTTATTCAATTAAAAAATGTCGAGTGAAAGTGAGATGGATTTAATATTATCATGGAAATCGCAGAAATAGCCAAATATTGTTGATGTTCAAATATTATCAATAATAAGAGTATAAATACGTGTAGAAGTAGGTCATAGGTAAAGTATAGTACGTAACTAGTGTTTTACCCACTCACGGAATTTTACCCACTCACGGAATTACTTTTCCATTCGTGCGTAAAATGCTTCTTACCACACACGTTACGTAATTTACTATCATTTTCGGTTGAAATATTACTAATTTCCAATCAGCCATTTAATAATTGTGGATAAAAAACCATTTTTCTTCCGCAACTTTAGATCCCTACAGTTCGTTGACCAAGGGGGTGAAAAAAAATTTATATGGAATACCGTCATTATTTTTGGTCTTTCTATCATCTCCCATTTTGTTTGGTACGAACTACTGAGACACCCTGTATATAGATATACTTCCTAAACTCCACTGAGCGTCGACATTTCTAGATCAAACGTCCCATAACTCTGGAAGTATGGACATATGAAAGAGTTTTGGAAAAAAATTGTAGGAATTAAATTAACCTATAAAAATGGATTAATACGTTTTATTGTTTAAACCAATATTTAAAGAGATATCTGACAAGACAAAAGGAGCGATTTATTAAATGGACCATACGAGGCCAGGCGAAAATAAAGAGGCGAGATTTATTTCTCCACATTATAATGGCCTGAATAACTTTCGCCCCGTAATGCAAAGTTCCCGAGATATCGGCCAAAAAGTACAAAAATAAACATTAATTGTCAAATATTTAATCCCGACACTGGACAACTATCAACTAGCTGTCAAATCAAAAATGGAAAGTTAATAATCTGCTAAAAGGAGTGCATATGCAATTGGTTGACAATTAATCTAAATTTGATACATATTTAAAAGATTTCCGTATACACGTAAGTAATCAAAATTTTTAATTTACCTGGTGCTCCTTCTACTGTTACATTATTGCCTTCAATCCTCACCAGGTGTCCTTCCCAGTGAAATACTTCAAATCTAGTCACTCCCTCAAACGTTAAAGTGGACCCATCTTGTAACTGAAGCAAAAGCTGCTCTCCACCAGGTACCAATAAATTGGAAATAACCATACTTTTACAATTCTTCACAACATTGTCCACTTGAGAGAATTCTGTTATTATACAATCTGCTGCATGCGCATAGGAATATGAAAACAATATTGTGAGCCACAATGATACAATTATTATTACACAATACTTCATTTTAAAACAATACAAATTTGTTCTAAGGTATTTTAGTATAAGAGGCAAATGAATTTCAAGTGAGGTATTTTTTATATAGATTAATATTATATCTTATCATTGGTTGTACGTAGATACTTACATTAGGTATAACTTACTAAAGTTAACCCTGCAGTCGACGCACGGATCACATACTTTTTCATTTGTGATTGTCTGGTTGCCTATGCCTCAGTAGGTACCTTCCTTGCAGTGTCCAGGGTAGGGAAACATTGAACGCGTCAGTACTAAAATTACTAATTTAATGAGAACCAAAATGAAATCTGTAACGCTGTTGAGGCGGAAACACATTATTATCACATCACGTGATTTCACTTTAACAAACATGGGCAATAAATTTGTTAAGGATGCTTTTTCCATTCATACACATTAGAAACGAACACACTATTGTCTCGTTGTAGATTCACGTTAAATCACATGATATTACATGACATGTCGCGGTAAAATTTTCTGTTCGCCATAAATTTTTGTTGCTTTCGTTTATTTGGGCTTCAAGCATTTGTGCGTGACGCCTCAGTCGTCACGACTTTTAAGCAAAACGAACACGATTTTAAGGATCCTGAAAACCACTTGTCATGTCATCATCCGAATTATCATCTGATATTATCAATGAATTTCCTATGTTTTTAGAAGAACAGTTTTCGATTATGATGTTATTGATTATATAATTTCGCATACAGAAGTTATTAAGCAATTTTGGTACTGACGAGACTCTTTTTATGACAGCACCCTCACGTGTTCAGAGTTTCCCTTAAATTTGCTAGTACAAATGTTTTTTAATTAAACGTTAACTGATTTAAGCATGTAACTTCACCAGATACCTTTGCTTTATTTTGTGTATTTATTTTATGCTCGCTTTTTTTGTTACATTATTATCCGTGTAATTAGACTCAAAGATTCAATAAATAATAATGTATTGTCTATTCATTTACAATAATAAGCTTGAGTAAAATAATCCCTGAAAATTAACAACAAATACTAAAAACAGAATAAAATGGATATTTGAGAAGACATCTGACAGTTTTTATGAAATTTTGTTATATATTTGACGTTATAGATGTAAGTATAGTCAGATGCAGTCTTATCGTGCGGGTCATACGATTCAACAAAGACATACTCACAGTTTTTGTTTCCTTTTATTGCGTTTATTAATTATAACTTTTAAATAAAATCCGTAATATGAATGAGACAGACTTATGCAATTCTGACGGGTATAAAAAGGATATGTATTTAGTTTTCAGCGATTCTTAAAAGTGTTTCACCAGCAGAGTTTTTATTTAAATATGTCAGTTTTGTCACTTTGACAATTCAAAGTGACAAAAATATAATAGAGTTTTGTTAATAGATCAGCTACTTTTCTACATAATGACTTGAAAATTGGGTATGAGCTAGTTTTTGTAAGGGTAAACAAGAATGTGTGAAAGGATTTGAGTTAACTCGTAGATGTCGCCACATGCGCCATATGAATTAGATGAAATACAAATTGTTCATCGCTTATAATTTTACAACTCACTTATTTAATTTGGATAGCCCCATCATTTCTGTAGAAAAAAGCTATACTTCTTTGATCTTCAAAATATTAACGATTTTCGAGATATTTGGATTTTAGTAGCTGATTTCATCTAATTCATATGGCGCATGTGACGACATCTACGAGTTAACTCAAATCCTTTCACACATTCTTGTTTACCCTTACAATAACTAGTTCATATCCAATTTTCAAGTCATTATGTAGAAAAGTAGCTGATCTATCTATCTATCTACAAAAATCGATTTGATTTTTTTCGCTTTAATATCCTGTACCTCAGTAAGGAGCAGAGTAAGACCCATTATTGTTAATGAAAATATTATTATTTTGGCCTTCTGAACGTAGATTTACAATTTGGCCCATTACTTATGAATCACCCTGTATAACAGCATCGCAGATCTAACCGTAACATTTACAAATTGTATATTCACAAACTGTGCGTTTATAAAAATTTTCTTCAACTAGACTTTTCAAACGAAAAATAAACCATTATGGTTGTAAACACATTGATTTATGTTATAAAATGATTTTGTTCTATTTTATTCCTCATAAACGATTTAAAGTTATTTTCATTGGAACATTTTGAAAAACGAGAGCTATCAATGAATCCATTTTATTATTGATGGGTAGTTCAAAAATAATTGGCAAATTTTCCCGTAAAAACTTCAAAATAGATGCAAGGTGCGCAGTATTTTTAAATACACATTGTCTGTATTTCGTCATAAAAATGATTAACAAAATAACCAGATCAAATAGTTGGGGATAACAGTACTAAATGATTCAGAAGAACTATAAATTTTGGAGAACATGACTTTTCTAGAGGATTCCACAACAGAGTAACGTGATGGTTCAATCCAGATTGTTCTAGAAGCTTCGCATGCGTAGAAGATGGTGAATTCAAGAAGATTCTACGCGGATTTTTGAGTGAGTCGAACAGTTTCTCAGTATACAGTGAGTAAACAGATAGTGAATATAAATTGTTAAGGTGCGTGGTTTGAAAGTAAACAATACTTTATAACATAAAATAGGCTTTATTACTAATAACGAAAACATAACATAAAACATGACATGCTAGGTCGGCGTACTTCTATACACTGATCCAGAACATAGTTGATTGTTCTCCATATATGGGCGCACATGCGCACTCTATACACAAAGCTACACTGGCATACAATATAAATGTATTACATACTCAACACGCCTCCTTACATTTATATTGTACTTACATTAATTTAGGTTCAACAAATCTCGGAGTTTTTAAAATTTCTCTCGGCAAAGGGCCTTCGTGAAAATATCGGCAGTATTTTCATCCGTATCTATCTTAATAATATCAATAATACATTCTTCTACACATTCATGTACATAATGGTAATGAACCTCAATATGTTTCGAATTCTTAGTAAAATTACCATTTTATGCGATATCTATTGCACCAAAATTATCTTCATAAATATCAATTGGTTCTATTAATCTAACATTGAAAGTGTTCAATAATTCTTTTACAAATTTCAATTCACTTACGGCTTCTGACAACGATACATACTCAGCAAAAGTCGAAGCCTTAGTTACAGATTTTTGTTTCCTCGATTTCCAATATATCAGATTACCGAATAGTCCAATTACATAACCAGTAGTGGACTTTCTATCTATATTGTCTCCAGCCCAATCGGCATCAACATAGCAATCGACAACATTGACATTTTCATTTTTCTTATAAATTAGTTTCAAATCTTTTGTTGAATATAAATACTTCAAAATTCGTAAAGCATATTTCAAATTTAATGTGTTTCATTGTAACAATTTTGGAATCTACTCAAGTAATTAACACTAAAACTCACATCAGGCCTTGTAGCCGAGCTTATGTATAATAAAGCACCAATCAAATTTCTATACTTTAAATTTTTCTCACAATTATCAGACTTTTCAATTTTTAAATTAACTTCCATTTGTGTATTATATAATTTACTATTCTGTATATTATAAATTCCAGCTAAAGACTCAATATATTTGGTTTGACTCAACTCCATTTTATTGCCATACACATCAAAACTTACAGTTATTCCAAGATAATCTTTAATCTTACCTAAATCTTTCATATTGAACTTCTCAAATAACAAATTTTTAATTTTCTTTACATAGTCTATATCTTTACCACAGATTAATAAATCATCAACATAGATCAACAAATAACTAGTATTGTTTCCGTCTTTAAGTACATATAAACAAGAATCAATGTTACTTTTTTCAAAACCAATATTTTCCAATAATTTATCACGCCAATCATACCAAGCCATCGGGCTTTCTTTTAACCCATATGAGATGATATAGGTAGGTATTAAGAATTTATATTTTATTTAACATAAAAAAAAAGGTTTTATATTGTAACTATATTATAAGTTGATTGATCCGAGCACCAGGTCATGTGGCTCAGGTTCATATCCAAATAGATTGCAATAAAATATTATTTTGTAATAAGTATATGCTGAATATCTAAAAATGGATAATGCTGTGTAGCAGCATGTGCCGATTAGCAAACAGGAAATACCTTTTTGCTAATTGGCGATATTCAAGGAATATATTTGATTAGTATTAAAGTTAAGTTGATAGAGTTAACTTGTTTTTTTAATTATATACCCTCTATGGCCTAACCTTGGAAGAACCGACTAGAGTACACATATTACTTCATTACATGGCGATCCTTAGCCAGTGTTAGGTCAATTGAGGGGAAAAAATGGAAAAATTAAAAAGTTTTTTTTTAAATATAGATGTTACCGTTTGAGTTATAGCAAAATCTATTTTCTTCGGTTAAGTAATAATAGTGAAATAAAGCCGCAATGGGTGGACAGGAGTCAAAAGAGAAGGAAGAAATTATAATTGCTCAAGCAGGAAACAGTGGAGGACAAACGAACAGTCTAGAGCAAAGCATGGAATGGTCAATCAAAAATATTGCTGAGCTCATTTTCGTTGCATTGGTACTAGGGTTCATCATTACATATATATACATTAAGTGTAAAAATAATAAGTTAGAGAGTAAAATAAGACGAGAAATTACAAGGAGTCAAGAACTAGTCTGAAACAGCGTAGGATAAAAATATGTCCGTATTTGTTCTACAAGGAGAAGAAACAATAAACAATAGTGTAAGTGTTAAGTGTTAGTGCGAGTGATAAAGGATTAATATGAAAATAGGTAATGTCTTTAAATGATTTTCGATATTTATTGGAGGAGGTTCGAGTTTTGCACAGAAATTTAAATAAAGATAATAGTTCAGTCAGAAAAAGTTTAACTAAAACTAAGAATAAATTGAAAAAAGTAGATAAACTTGATGCAGATTTTAATGATCTCAAATTAGAATTCAATAAATCTAATGCCGACATAGCCCAAAAAACAGAGGTACAAAATCTTATAGTACATATAAAAAAGTATTTTGGGGCAATCAGAGACATTTTGACAAATAGACTAAAAGACACACAAGACAAAGACATTACGGAAAGTGAAGATAATTCTGATTCAACTGTATCCGAGGACGAATCAGAGATGGCCGAAAAATTTGATCTAAAAACCGCAGCAGGTCTGTTACCTGTCATGGACGGATCAGAAAATAGCACAAAGCAGCTTATAGATGCCATTGAACTATACGACGAACTATTAAATAACGAAGGAAAAAAGTTATTAACGACATACGTATTAAAAACTAGATTGTCACAAAATGCCAAAATGCGACTAAAAACCGCGTATAATACTAACGCTGAGTTAATTTCTGACCTTACACAACATTTTATTGCGAAAAAATCAGCATCAATGTTATCTTTTAAACTTATTAATGCAAAGCAACACAATAAAACAGTGGATCAATTTGCCAGGTTTGTGGAAGATTTGTTGGTTAACCTTACTTTCGCTCAATCTGAAAATAAACCTGAAAATCTCGCTATGTTACGAGAAGTGAATGAAAAAATGGCTATAGACGCGTTCGCAAATGGACTTCAAAATCCAGAATTGCGGACAATAATTAAAGCTAGAAATTTTTCAAAATTATTCGATGCAATTCAAGGCGCAAAAGACGCAGAATTACACACCAACGATCCTCAATCATTTCATTACAGGGGTCATCGTTCTAACTTCAATGCAAGATTCCAAAGAAATAATTATAAAAATAATCCCTTTGTAAACCGTACAGCCAGAGGTGCGTATAACCAAAATTATCATTCTACTAAACACAATAACAGAGGTCAGAGAAATATGCGAACGGGTTCGAATTCAAATTTTCATAGAGGGCGTCGCGGTTCATATCAAAATAATGCACAATTGTATAATGCAATGCCAACAGCATCTGAAAACAGTAATGGGAGTAAAACAAATAATAGTAATGAGGAATCAACATTTTTTCGTTCCCAATAGAACTAAAAATCAAACTGAAAAAACTTCATTTAATACAGACGGTTTAAATTTCATAGAATTATCAAGTAAAAGCAGAAACATTAAGTTTTTAGTAGACACTGGGGCGTCAACAAGTATTATTTTCAAAAATTGCATAAGTAAGGATGTTGTTATAAATACTCGAGAAAGCATTAAAATAAAAGGAATTGCAGGTTCAATTTTTTCGATAGGTTCAGCAAATGTATCGTTAAGTATTAATAGAGTAGAGTTATACCATAAGTTTCAGGTAGTTGAAGAATTTAATACGGAAATGAACGGTATTTTAGGATCAGATTTTTTCTATAGATACCAAGTGATCATAAATTACGAAACATTTGAGTTTTCTTTTTCTTACAACGGCAACGAGGTCGTTTTGCCTATGGTTTCAAATTTTGAATTGTACACATTAATACCTGCAAGATGTGAAATTATTTTAAATTGTAAAGTTGATAAGATAACACAAGATTGCGTTGTCAAACAGGAAGAAATATGCGAAGGCGTTTTTGTAGGAGGAATTTTAGCTAGGCCAATTAATAACACAATACCAGTTAAAATATTAAATGTTAGGGACCAGGAGGTGAAAATAAAAAATTTTAAACCCAAAGTTGAGCTAATGAGTGATTTTAAACTATGTAACTTTGGAGACAGTAACAATATATTAGTGGAACGAGCTGATGAATTAATAAGGTTATTACATTTAGATCATTTAAACCAAGAAGAAAAGTTTACAATTCAAAAAATTTGCACAAAATTTTCTGATAGATTTCATTTGCGAAATGATAAATTAACGGTGACCAATATATATAAAGAAAAATTTCATTTACAAAATAATGCTAAGCCAGTATATGTAAAACCCTACAGAATACCACATGCTCAAAAAGAAATTTTAGACAAAGAAATTGAAGAAATGTTAAAGAACGATATTATAGAAGAAGCACGATCAGCGTTTTCGTCTCCCTTACTTCTAGTTCCAAAAAAAGTGGATAATTCAGGAAATAAAAAATGGCGCGTAGTTATAGATTACAGGTTGCTAAATAAACAAATATTGGATGATAAATTTCCCTTGCCGTGTATTACGGATATTTTAGATTCTCTTTCAGGCGCAATGTATTTTTCACACCTTGATTTGTCACAAGGGTATTACCAAATCGAACTAGACCCTTCTAGTCGACCATTTACAGCTTTTAGTACCGACAAAGGTCAATTTCAAATGAAACGTCTACCGATGGGATTAAAAATCAGTCCCAGTTCTTTTTCTCGTGCTATGACAATAGCAATGGCAGGTCTAAATTACGAGTGTGCTTTTATTTATCTAGATGATTTAATTGTATTTGGCCAAAATTTAACTACTCACAACAGAAATTTAGTAAAGGTTTTACAAAGATTGAGAAAAGTAAATTTAAAATTGAATCCAAATAAATGTGAATTTTTAAAGAAAGAACTTTTATATTTGGGGAATGTAATTTCGGCTGAAGGTATTTGCCCATGTCCTTCAAAAGTTGAAGCAATCGAAAAATATCCGATACCAAACGATGCAAATGCTGTAAAGCGATTTGTGGCATTTGTAAATTATTATAGGAGATACATTAAAAACTTTGCTGAAATTTCGGCACCGTTAAATACCTTAACGAGAAAAGGAATACCTTTTGTTTGGACAGATGAATGTCAAGAATCTTTTGATACATTAAGATGTTGTTTAAGAAATCCTGAGGTCTTACAATATCCGAATTTTTCTCCTGAGAATAAATTTATTTTAAAAACGGACGCATCAGGCATAGCAATCGGGGCAGTTCTATCTAATGGGGATGACAGACCAATTGCATACGCCAGCAGAATGCTAAATAAAGCTGAGAAAAATTACCCAACTATACAAAAAGAATTATTAGCTATTGTTTGGGCGGTAAAGCATTTTAGACCGTATTTATATCTAAGAGAGTTTGAAATACACACCGATCACAGACCATTAATTTATTTATTTAATATGGTTAATCCTTGTAGTAGGTTAACTAGATTTAGATTAGCGTTAGCGGAATATGATTTTGTCGTAAAGTATATACGAGGAACAGAAAATGTTACGAGCGATGCTCTATCGAGAATAGAGATCTCTTCAGGTAATTTAAAAGAAATGAACGAAGTTATAGATGCAACAAATTACGTCATGACCAGAGCTCAGACAAAAAATTCCGAAGGTAATGTTAGAAACTCTACAAATGAAAGGACTGATCACCCTGGAATTGTTGAGTTGATAAAAGCACCAAAGAATTGTTTTGAACTGAGGCCTGTAAAGACCGAGGAATTTAATAGCTTAATAAAAGATGAAATGTTTGATTATAAAAAGGATAATTTAATATGTATAAAAGATTTAAATATTGTTTATATACTTCAGGACCCTCGATCAGCGATAGACTTAGGTACTACGTTGAGAGATCTGAAGACAGTTATGGAAATATATAAAATTCCGGAACTAATTATATATAAAAATCAGGAGTGCGCACTAATCCTGGAAAATATTTTAAAATTCTCAAACATGCTAAAAAAGCTAGGTATAAAAATATCAGTTGTAAAAGGTGTAAAGCTTATTAATGATAAAGAAACCAGACAAATTATTTTGAATGATTACCACATTTTACTAACGGGAGGTCACGCCGGTATAAGTAGAATGTTTAATAATATAAGAAAATCATATTCTTGGCCAGGTTTACACAGGGACGTTGAACGGTTTATTAAGAAATGTGAAGATTGTCAACGCTATAAGCATTCTAAACCTCATAAACAACCCATGGAACTCACAACCACAGCAAGGTACGGATTTCAAAAAATTCATTTAGATCTCGTTGGTCCATTGGAAGAGGATTCGGAAAGTAACCGATATATCCTAACCTTACAATGTGATCTGAGTAAATTTGTTGAATGCTACCCTTTGAAAAATAAAGAATCCACAACGGTTGCAAAATCATTTGTGGAAAATTTTATTTTGAGGTATGGTATACCTCAAGAAATCCTCACGGATAAGGGCACTGAATTTATGTCGAGTATATTCAAGGAGACATGTAATCTTTTGAAAATTAATCAATTAAATTCAACAGCATATCACCACCAAACATTAGGAGCACTCGAAAATACTCACAAAAATTTAGGAGCCTACTTAAGAATGCATGTGGCTAAATATTCAGATTCGTGGAGCTCGTGGCTGCAATATTGGTGTTTCTCGTTCAACAATACAGTTCATACCGAGACCAAATATACGCCATACGAGCTAATTTTCGGAAAATCGGCAATTTTACCATCAAATTTGACAAATACAATAGATCCTCTGTATAATTTTGACAATTATCCTCTTGAACTAAAATATAGATTGCAAAGGGCAGCGGCAGACGCAAGGAACAACCTCCAAATCTCGAAAATCAAAAGAAAGACTCGTTACGATAAAACTGCAAATCCTATAAATTATCAACCGCAAGATAAGTTATACATAAAAAATGAGACGGGCGATAAATTACAACAATTATTCGAAGGTCCTTACGAGGTCGTAGAAGATTTAGGTTCTAATGTAAAAATAATTAAAAACAATAAGGAATGCACTATTCATAAAAACAGAACAAAACCGACAGTAAAGCGTGATGTTGATTGTTTATTATGTTTAGTTAAGGTCGTTTTTATTTAATTGTCTTAGGTTAGTTTTGTTTGTTTATGTAAATCAGTAAGGATATTCGTACAACTATTGTATTTCAGTTTTATTTATATTTCAGTTATGTCTTGGGTTATTATAATACTTATACATTGTTATTTTTTTAGAGTATATCAAAAGAATTTTTATTTTGGCCAATACAATAAAAATTCTTTCTTTTACCCCCGGGAGGTGAGATGATATAGGTAGGTATTAAGAATTTATATTTTATTTAACATAAAAAAAAAGGTTTTATATTGTAACTATATTATAAGTTGATTGATCCGAGCACCAGGTCATGTGGCTCAGGTTCATATCCAAATAGATTGCAATAAAATATTATTTTGTAATAAGTATATGCTGAATATCTAAAAATGGATAATGCTGTGTAGCAGCATGTGCCGATTAGCAAACAGGAAATACCTTTTTGCTAATTGGCGATATTCAAGGAATATATTTGATTAGTATTAAAGTTAAGTTGATAGAGTTAACTTGTTTTTTTAATTATATACCCTCTATGGCCTAACCTTGGAAGAACCGACTAGAGTACACATATTACTTCATTACACATATAAGGCTTTTATTAGTTTACAAACCTTACTTGAGCCACAGTATACCAAAACAACCAGTAGTGCATCTCAACCTCGCGCATTGCTTGTACGCAATAATTTTATTTGGCCTTGAAACGGCCATTTGGGTTTAGATCCGAGGTCCGTATTAACTAACATTTCTACTTTTTGGTCAGGGAAGGATTAGTATAATTTGAAGTTGTTAAAATTATATTTCGAAGAAAATGTTATTAAGTAGATTAATGTTATGAATAATATAAAATACATAATTTGAACATGTTACAAGGAAAAGAATTTAAAATCGGCAAAAATAGCAAAACAAATTGTAATAAAACAGATTTTTATTTAACACAGTTAAATTTAATCCTATAATAATTAACTACAAATTAAGATTACATTACATTAAACGTGACGCCAAATAATTTATCCTTATTATCTTTTTTAAAATTTCTATTTACCTAGGTATATATGTCTTTAAGTGTATAATACAATCGTACTCTTATGTATAAATTTTCAATAAATAAAACAGGAAAATCTGGGCAAGGAGGCGTGAACAATATTTCCTTGCATCGTTGAACAAAATTGCTGACAATATTATTTTTTACACTGAAATTTTGAATGAAGAATGAATCGTCTAGTATTATAGTCGACAAAACGGGAAATAATTGAAAATTATTTTTTCGTCAATCGACGAAACAGGAACATACTGAACTAACTAATTCAATATTTCATATTTATGTAACTAAAAAAAATCACTACCGACAATCTCAACTACCGGCATTTATATAAATGTAGACCTATCGTGCCTATAATGACAATGCTATAATCTTTGGACATGCTATACTTACCTCAAAAGCACAAATTACACCTGCTTATTTGATGACTGCCACTCAATAATTAAAAAACTATAATTCACACACACGCCACTGCTTACACGACTAAACCAAACTAAACTGTGCCTATTCCGACGCCGTCCCTGCTGAATTTGAAAGGTTTCTAAACCGAAATGGCGAACTGCGCTCAACCGATGCGCGAGGTTGAGATGCACTACTGGTTGTTTTAGTATACTGTGCTTGAGCCATCTTCATAACCTTTTGGCTGTTTAACATATATTTCAGAATTTACCACACCATTTAAAAATGCTGTCTCTACATCCATCTGTTCAATACATAGGCCCATTTGACAACAATATAACAGTAAGATTTTTAGAGTTTGCATTTTGGCTACAGGTGCATAAACATCGTCAATCTCATCAGTTTGTTGAAAACCTCTCACAACTAACCTTGCTTTATAGGTATTATCAGCATTTTTTGAATATACCCATTTTACATCTAAAACTTTATTATTATTTACATTTTCGACTAGCTTCCAAGTATTATTTTTATTTGAACAATCAATTTCTTTATTCATAGCCTTTATCCAAAATCGACTTTCTTCTGATTCTGACGCCTCCTCAGCTGTACTTGGTACATTTGTGCTACAAAAATTTACAAAAATACTACTATTGTATACAACATAATCTTTAAATTTCTGTGGAGTTTTCCTTGACCTCTCAGATCTACGAGCTGTTTCATTCGAAGATTCAAATTCTCCAATGTTCTCATTCATACTTTCCTGATCAGAACTTTCAAGTTCCCCTTCACTGCCTGCGTTATAACATTCAAATTCATCTTCACCTAAACCTATGCATTTTACATTCTCCTCGACAATATCTACGTGTCTACCACTATGACTCGATTATTTAAAAGCACACGATACCCTACTTCGCTATAACCAATCAAAATACCCATATCAGCCTTTTTGTCCCATTTAGAAATTCTTTTCTGTCCAGGTTTTCTAACAAAAACTTTACTCCCATACAGGGTGTTTCATTGGGAAATGGGCATACGGTAAGGGTAGGTAAAGGTCGCCTAGGTGGTTCTAAAAAACCCCCATATGATGGGTCTAGCGCTCTTTATAACCGAGATACAGGGTGTTTTATGAATTTATCCTATTTCTTTCGAACCTCATAACTTCCGAGTTACCCTGTATATTATTTTGAGATTTGGTACACGTAATAACCATTACCTAGAGACTCCATCAAAAGCATCTCCAAAAAGATAGTGCAGGTCCGGCTTAATAAAAAATTTCAAAACTCGTCTTTCCTAAAAACAACACCCTGTATATGGATTTTTTTTAAATTGCTCTTTATAATTGGAAAGGGTATAAGAAGTCGAATCTACTTATTTCGTTTTCATTTTTCCGCAGACAATTTTACTACCAAAAATTTACCGTCAAAGTTATAATTTATGCACGTTTTTGGGGTTAACAATGGTATCGGAGAGGTTTTTTTTTATTTCTTAGCTTGAAATGAAATCCATTTAATGCATCTAGAGAAGCATCCTAGAAATTCAATTGAGTTTGTATGTTTACGAGTACAGACTACTAAAAAATTTGATTACAGAGCCGTACTTAGGACATACCCATTCAATATGTTTCGAATATCTCGAACACCCTGTATAAGGATATGTATCTGGAAACTATGCACTTCTTCATTTGAATAACAAGAGTAAAATACGAGAAATGAATTTATACTTAAAAAAACGGAGAGATTTTCATTAATTTTATTAATTGACATGAACAGAAAACAAGAAATTCTAACAACATTGTCCAAACGAGTACTTTTAACATTTTTTTAAGTATAAGTTCATTTCTCGTATTTTACTCTTGTTATTCTAAATGTAGAAGTGCATAGTTTCCAGATACATATCCTTATACAGGGTGTTCGAGATATTCGAAACATATTGAATGGGTATGTCCTAAGTACGGCTCTGTAATCACATTTTTTAGTGGTCTGTACTCGTAAACATACAAACTCAATTGAATTTCTAGGATGCTTCTCTAGATGCATTAAATGGATTTCATTTCAAGCTAAGAAATAAAAAAAAACCTCTCCGATACCATTGTTAACCCCAAAAACGTGCATAAATTATAACTTTGACGGTAAATTTTTGGTAGTAAAATTGTCTGCGGAAAAATGAAAACGAAATAAGTAGATTCGACTTTTTATACCCTTTCCAATTATAAAGAGCAATTTAAAAAAAATCCATATACAGGGTGTTGTTTTTAGGAAAGACGAGTTTTGAAATTTTTTATTAAGCCGGACCTGCACTATCTTTTTGGAGATGCTTTTGATGGAGTCTCTAGGTAATGGTTATTACGTGTACCAAATCTCAAAATAATATACAGGGTAACTCGGAAGTTATGAGGTTCGAAAGAAATAGGATAAATTCATAAAACACCCTGTATCTCGGTTATAAAGAGCGCTAGACCCATCATATGGGGGTTTTTTAGAACCACCTAGGCGACCTCTACCTACCCTTACCGTATGCCCATTTCCCAATGAAACACCCTGTATAAACGCAAGTTTGACACGTTGGGTCTTTTACCAAAAAATATTTCATAGGGTGTTTTCCTTTCAATCGTGTTTGTTAACGTTCGATTCTTTAAATAAGTTGCCGCGCAAACAATTTCGGGCCAATATCTCGTGTGTATATTAGCTTCATCTAATAAACAACGCGAGATATTTATAATCGTTCTGTTGAAACGTTCTGCTGTTCCATTTAATTCATGAACATATGCCGGACCATTTTCAATAACAATGCCTCTTTCTTTAGCGAAACTGTAAATCTCACCATTCAAATATTCTGTGCCATTATCACATCTCAAAAATTTCACCTTTTTTCCTGTCAAATTCTCACATTCATTCACATACTGAACAAAACAATCATACACTTCTGTTTTGGATTTCATAACATACACTTTAGAAATTTTACTGTAATCATCGATAAACGAAACAAAGTATTTTTCTCCTTGAAATCCTGTAGTAGTAAACGGTCCACAAACATCAGTATGAACGATTTCTAAAATTTCTTTTGCCTTTTCCCTATTATTTTTGAATGGAACAACTCATTTTATTTTCTATACATGTTTTACATTTCCTGTAATCAGATTCAAGCTCTATTGGAATACCATTTATCAGCTGATTTTTCGACAAAACCTCCAAGTATTTAAAATTTACATGACCTAACAACCTATGCCATTTTTTTTCACTCATATTGTTTATATTCTTATTTGCTATATTTACACAGGAAAGATTATCATTCAACTTACTTTTCATAAAATATAAGCCATTATTTTTAACCGCTACAGCTGTTACTTTCATATCGCTAATTTTAGCTATTTTTCCTCTATAAACATTCGTGTTATTTTCTGTAACTTTACTAACGCTAATTAGATTTGACTTCATATCTTAAAAAAAAAACACTTTTCATATCAACTAATTTTTTCTTGCCAAATGCATCAAAAAAACTTTTAACGTTACCAATTTTTGTTGCTTTAACAATCCTATTATTGCCTAAATAAACGTTTACAGGTTCTTTCAATTTAGTACATTTATCAAATAATGTATCATAATTAATTATGTGATCGGTACAACCACTATCTAACAACCATTGTATTTCATTACCACTTACGTCATTTAAATCAACGTTGTGCGCCGCATGATGGGCAACTGCTGTAACCCATGCGCTATTTCCTTCTTCATCTCTCCTTTCTTGCTGTTGATCCACGCAATGCGCACTTCCTCTGCGTCGACTACCATAGTTGTCATGCGCACTTTCCCTGCGTTGACTACCATAGTTGTCATGCGCATTTCCATAGCTTCCTTTTCCGGCACCTCGTCGTCCACGCGACGAACGCCATGTGCTTCTTTTAGCTGTTGCTTGGCTGCTGTTTCTACAATCTCTTTGGATATGCCCACCATCACCACAGCCATAACATCTCCGCTCTTGTCGACTTTTTACAGCGAACACATTTGACTTTCTTTCGTGATTGTCGTCTTTTCTATTTTTCATCTCCGTCATTTGAATCTTAGTTTTTACGTAATCGGCTGTTTGGTCCTCTTCTTTTAGAGTATCAATTAGATCACCAATATAACTGTATGAGTCAGGCAGAGTATTTAGTATATAGTTCAGTTTTTCCTTTTCCGACACTTTTGCACCTGCACTTTTTAATTCGTTAACACATTTTTCAAAGTCTCCAAAAAAGTCGCCGAGTCTCTATAGTTTTTCAATCTTATTCTCTCCTATTTATTTCGGCAAATAATTTGCAGTGCCGATGATTCTTTCAGGTACAGATTGTCAAATTTCTTCATTATTCCATAAGCCGTCGTTTCATCGCAAACAAATTCCAGTTGTTTATTCAAAATAGCACTACTTATATATGTAGTTCATAGCTTTCAAGTCATTTTCATCCCAGGTTTCTTTATCATTTACCGTTTTTGAGCGTACAGCTACTTCATCACCTTTTTTTCAATTTCAAAAATAACATTACACGTTTTTTCCACATGCCATAGTCTTCTCCATCAAACACCGGTACAGTTGCTTCACCGTTTCTCGCCATTTTGTATCACACGTGCTTTCCTTCGTACACAGGATACTGTTTTATAATTTTTACTTTTCAACCACGCTCTGCTACCATGTTAAGGTGCGTGGTTTGAAAGTAAACAATACTTTATAACATAAAATAGGCTTTATAACTAATAACGAAAACATAACATAAAACATGACATGCTAGGTCGGCGTACTTCTATACACTGATATAGAACATAGTTGATTGCGCCGCGCTACCGCTACTAAACGGAAGTTCTCCATATATGGGCGCACATGCGCACTCTCTACACAAAGCTACACTGGCATACAATATAAATGTATTACATACTCAACATAAATATCACAATATTTTAGTGTTAAAGATGAATTACGAGAATTATTATTTCGAGTGTAGATAAATAGATATTTAGTGGTGTGTGTATATAAATTAAGTTTATTATAGTGTGTAAGAGTCTCTTCAGTAAACCAGAGGTAATTAGCCATAGTGAGCGTATAATTTTATCCTACGTTAAAAGATGTATATGAGAAAAACATTACAATACTTTTTTGGAGTGCAATGTGGATATAATTTTATTCTATTCAACAAAGTGGATTTTGGTGCGCAGTAAAAAAAATTATACAAAACGGTCATTGGGCAGAACAGGTACTTCTCAATTTCGAAAAAAACATTTTGTATGTGAATTTTACCCCAAATCGATTGGTGAAGATTGGAACGTTCTTTCTTCCTAGTTGTTTGAGTTATGAGCACCTTTTGTTTCGGAAGTTGATTTCCGAAAATTTCATAATTCTATTTGATGGCGAAAAAATCATTTCATTCAAAAACAAGCTGTGCTAGTCAACATATCGTCCCAAAAAACTCATTTATTCAAATTTTGTGCATTTTCGACGTTTAAACCATTTTTTTTGTCGAAAATTTTGAAGCCAGGGCTAGGCATGGAAATATTTCGAGTTTTCTGATAACTTCCTTGTACGGAATAATCGATACAAAATCCACTTCGTTCTGTAGAACTTTTTCACGAATCGATTGGTGTAGACTTAAACGTTCTATCTTTTCAATTAGTCGAGTTATGAGATTCTTTTGTTTTGGAAAGTATATTTTCGGAAATTCCATCACTTTAATTGATGGCTAATGTATCATTTTATACAAGAACAAACTGTGCCAATTAATTTTCCGTCCCAGAAACCCCTTTATACAAATTGCGCATTTTTCAAGTAAATTAAATTTTTTCTGAACAAGTGAATTATACAACAATAAAAGAAAATTGGTTTAAAAATCTTACAAAAACAGATTTTCCAGAAGAAATAATGCATATCTAAGCTTCAGGTCTAAAATTCAGTCTTAGTCCTACAATTAATGGTATTTCCATTGTTTCTCTTCTTGCAAATATAGAAAATGTCACCAAAGAAAATCAAGATCCATAGATCAAAAATATAAAATCGGCACAAACAATAAATGTTACAAAAAATTTTGTGAAAAATCCAATCATTCACAACCCTTTAAACACAAAATTATCAGATTTGAAAACTAACAAGTTCCTGAAATATAAATAGGTAACTAAGTCTGATAATTAGTCCAGTTATTATAGTAAGTTTACTTCTGAATTCAAGATACCCTGCTGTGAGTCTGTAACTACTTATATATCGACACCCCCTCAAAGTTGTTTAAAACCTACATAATATGGTAGGGTGTACGGAATTATAAAATTTCAAGTTTTGAGGTCACAGAAATCGGTTTTTTGTGCTTTTTTGTGAATATCTCATTTCCTGTGGGTTTTTTGCTATTTGTATTCATTATCAATATTGTAGAATAAAAAATTCTCTAAAAATTTTGTGAAAAAAAAATGTTTTATTCGGGAAACCGTTTCCGAGATAGAGGGCGGAGAGGGCGAGGTCACAGCATCACTTCGGGTCAACCGGTGCCTCCGGTCGAAAACGCAATATCAAAACGCGATAAAACAATATGTATTTTCAAGTAAGTGAGACCGTAAAAAAATTAGTATATACCATCCGGGAGAGATGCTATTTTGTCCTCGGTGCATTGCAGTAGCACTCGGGCAATTTTCTCCTCTGCCAAAATAACGCACTTCATCCCTTATAGTATATTGTATGCTTTTTGACCTCTGTTTAGGAATTAGTAATCAAGAATAGACACCAATATCAGTTGAAGGAGAAGATGCCCCTTGCGAAGAACAGTTGTTGAAATTTTCCAGAAATCTGAACAACTTTCATATCATTACTTAGTTATTCGTTTTGGAAGCGAACTTTTCATGAGTAAACTTAATTTCTCATTTGAAAGATCGAAAACTCTTACAACCACTAATCCAATGGGAATCTTATTTTGTAGGAAATATTCAGTGTGTAATCTCTTAGTGAATGCCTGTCCATTTAAATATTTTGTATTTTGCTCCTTAAATAATACACTGACATTAGTATTTTGAATATATATTACTGAAAATTGAATTCAAACAAACTATTTCAATTTATTTGGTTCACAATTATAAATACATCAATTCAATTATCTGGCCAGCCTGGACACACATCATAATCAACAATTTCCAAAGACTTGTTCAGCTCTTTAGCACAGTTGAATTGACATTCGTTGCCGTAGGTTACTCCATCCGATCCACAAACTGGATCCCAATTGTCAAGACAGTAGCATGAATCATCTTTCAATGGACTGGCGAATATGTCTACACTTAGAACTATGACCAAGGCTACAGAAAGTGCTACAATAAAACTTTTCATATTTTCAAATGTATAACAAACGATTCAATATCAAATACTGTTCAGATATGCACTGATGTGCTATTTATATGAGTGAGTTTTCGTGTAAATTTCATTATCAAATTTTATCGCTTAGATTAAATGCTTTTTTGAATCAACAAATTGGAATATATTAGAGGTTCTGCTTTTAGTTTCTCTCTTATTGCCTGGTTCCTGATGCGATTCTATCCTGTTATCCCTTTCACTCAGATATTCCATTCCCGCTGCCTAAATCTTACCTGTCTGTCGCTTAAAAACCACGACATATTGTTTTGATACGAAATGACTCTCTTCAATTCTAGTTGTCTTAGACGCTTTCTTTTTGTTGACGGAGTTTTGTATTCATTGCGTAATATAATTTCATGTCCTTGTCATTTCATTTTTCATCAGCTGTTTCTTATTTGCTTACATTCTTGTGTTTATCATTATGACAATATCATAGGTTATTTGGACTTTTGGCATGCTGTAAGCGCCAACATATTAATATTTGGTTTTTTTGACCACACTGTTGTATAAAAATATAATAGATAATATTAGGCTCAACCCACCTTCTTGTCTCAATAATGATGAATGTATCCAATCTCATATTTTCACTTATCATATAATTTTCCGTTCCCTTGTGCAGTGATTAAATATCACCTTTTAGCTCACATTTTTTCATATAGGTTTTCCCGTTTCTACTTTCTAGGTTCACTATAAAATGTTTTCTCTAGGTCCAAAAAGACAAGATCGCCGTTTTGTGTATTATCGGTTTTCTTTTTTCAATTGGTTATTGGCTTAAGGTGGAATATCATATTGGATGCTATGTTCAATAGACAATTCTGGATGGGATCGACGAAACCTTTCCCAGAAGTAACACTCAGTTCAGGTCGGCCACAGAAAGGATGCGTGCACTGGAATAGATCGCTCTATGGTATATTTCAAGTGTGATAGAGTCGAGCATAAAGCTGAAGACTGCAATATTTGTATCCTTGTAGATATAGACACAGAACAGATAGCACGAAGTGTTCATGTTTTAGAGCACTAGCTGCGGAAAAGGACAAGGGTAGAAATAGGAGCAGAAATTTTGACACTAACTGCAGCTTGGAAACTCAAGCTGGCCCACAAAGAACCCGTAATATTGTAATTACTGAATATAGTATATATCTAGAGTGGGATTAGATTTAAGCAAGCTATTGTATCTTATTATAACCATTACAATTTTGCAGAGAAATGTGGACATGACAGCAAGGGCACAGGACTTGACTATAGCTACAGCGGAGGCTCTTGACATTATTGCAATGCAGGAGCCGAACAGAACAAAGATCCAAAGACTCGGCTAGCTTCTGCAGAAATAGAAGGTGTGAAGCAGTAGAACAAACTGCAAGTAGCGGTTACACTAAGTTGCGTATGAAAGAGTGGACGTTGAATAATTTTTACCTATTGCCGAATGTTAACTTCGATGCCTTCAAGACGTCGGTGAGTTGTCTGTTGGAGGCAATCTAACAGGAAAGGGGAGAGATTATGGAGGTGGTTTAATTTACATTCAAGTCAGCTTTTTGGAGAGCCGCTCAACAGGACAGGTGCGTGTAATCCCAGGCTGATTGCCTCATGGCACGCAATCATGTATTCCTGGATACAGGAACCTCCCCAACCTTTGTCAGGATAGAACAGGAATAAATTATTGACATTTTTATGTGTTTGAATGGTTAAGCCCGAAGGACAGCTTAATGGTTGGCTCTTGGTAAAATGGAATCCCTAAGCCTGCTTAGGTATATTTGTGTGGATATTAACCTCGCAAAATCAACTAATGCAGTGGAACGCCTCATGAATGAAGGAGTATTCAGGGTAACAATTAGACTGACAGCCATACTGGGGAAACCACGCAGGATATTATGGAATCCATCAAGAAGTCCCAAAGGGCTAGCATGTTTTCCTAGGCCTAGAGAAATCATGATCTCCTAAATAGCTAACAAGGATGTATATTATTTTCCTTAAAAAAAGAAAGGTCGGGAATGTTTCATAATACTTCTTCAACGTTATAAATCGAGGCGACGACCCAGCACTGTAGTGGAACGCATCTCGATGCGATAATTACAGTCAAGCTATGTCGGCTTTGGTTAGTACTTGGATGGGTGACCGTCAGGGAAAACCATAGTATAGGGCCCGTACAGCCGGCAGCGTTGTAGCATATCACATCTCGCAGGCATTATACCAATGAGCACGAGGTATAATGTAGATATGCCGTCTTTCGGAGGAGACGTAAAACCGAGGTCCCGAGTCCATGGATGTTGGATGTTGGAACACCAGTGGGTTCGCCAAAATTTCCGGTTATGGGTGGAGTGCTCCTGGCGTCGGTGATTAGCCTTAGTCGCAGAAATAGGCCGACGTTAAATAAACAGGGAAAAAAATGTTGGAATGAGGTTATTGAGAAGGCAAAACAAAATATGCGTGAAGATGAAAAAAAAAGCAAGTAGGCTGACCGAGGCTATTTAACAAGACGAGGGGAAATATGAGCTGCAGAAAAGAGCTCATAAAATTATTACCTACGTCCAAAAAGTGTTGGGAAAACTTCTGCAGCTAGATGAAAGGTGACCCTTCTGGGCAAGAGTACAAAATAGTTAACAGCAGACTAAGTTATCCTGACACCCTATAAAATCCCTGAAGAGAGGAAGGTACAGATTGTCAGGGACAATCTTTCCACCGACATATAAAGGGGCCGAACGTGGAATACCAATACCTCGCCGGTTATGGCCCTTCCAGAGGAATTGCGGGAAGCTGAGGGAAAGTTGGAGGTGAGATATGTACCAGGACCAGATGGAATATGGCCGAGAGCGTTGAGATAGCGGTTGAGATAGCGGTCATACCTTGATTAACGATGTACTGAGGAACATGAAGTTGCCGAAGATATGGGCCAAGGTTTGTTATATATTCAAAAGCGATCCACGGCATCCAATTTTGGCAGATAGGCCTAAAATATACACTACCAAGTTTTTGAGACAGCGTGAAACTGAGGCTGGAGGAAGAGCTGGAGGAAAACATGCTTCTGCAGGGAAAAGTCAACCGTAAACGCAGTGGAAAAGGTTATTGATTTTGAAAATAGAGGAAGATGGAAATGGAGGACAATTATTTCTGCTGATGTGAAACACTGTCAAATGGGGGGATATTATTGAGACCCTAGAACACATTGGCATCTGCTAGTATTCAGTGGATGAAGTGGACTTCCACGACAGAAGCATTAAGGTTGGAAAAAAGGAGAGGTCGATCTCACAGAGAGTTACGCAAGGATTTGTCCTTGGGACGGTTCTTTGTAATAGCGGGGTTCTGTGGCTGAAATTATCAGAGAATTGTGACAAGGTAGCATACGCGGATGACTAATTAATGTATGTAGACATCTGAATTCTTGATGGATTTAATCAGTTTTTTTGTTGCGATTCTCTTTTATCGTTTTATTTGAAGTTTTATTGAACATTTTAGTTTTACTGAACAGTTTAGATTTTTGTTGAGAATCATCTCATGACCTTTGGGTTTGGTTTCCGGGAAGAAGGGGAATATTATGACGTATAACTGAAACACGATCAATTTTAAATGTAAATTGGTGTGAATTTTTGGGAAATAAAGCTGTTTGGTTGACCTTTTGGAGTATTATTCAATTTACCCCTAGTCAAACGAAAATAAACCTACATGTATATGACAAGGATGAACTCATGTTCGAGGCTGACATATCGTCACCAAGAGTATGGAGATGGATCATAAGCAAGTCCTAGAACTCGCCCAGGGAAAACCGAAGCACTTATGGTGAAGGGTCCTAGAAACAGGGATGAAGTTTTTATTTCCCTAGAAGATCTGAAGATTGAACAGAAAGATCGCTTTAGTACTTTGAAGTTAATCTGGATGATACGCTAATTTCTAGCGAGCATGCATTCAGGTAGCAGCGCTAATCAGGATCCTGCCTAATCTAAGGGGCACTGGGTATTAGGAAAGGAGAATGTTGTACGTGCATATAGGATGGTGTCGGCGGAAGCGGTAGTTGTGATAACGGAGTTCTGACAGAAGTTCCTTTTTGTGGAATATGATATAAATGAGTTTATAAATTAATACCTCCCACTGATTATGACATCTTGGTTCACCATACGCTAGTGCAGGATTAATTGTCTGTTTCAATTTTAGTACCGTATTTTCAGTGTAATTTTAACAATTTCTGAATTTAGCTTCCTTTTGAGTTCTAAATGACTATTGACTAAATATCTTATCCCGATAATAACTCTCTAATTACAACATTTTTTCTATGAATAATTTAGTTCCGATTTTGACAACATATTCACAATAGTATTCCCATGAGGGATTTTTTGAAGGTTTTTTCAATTATCCTGGAAAAAAAAGCTACAGTGTTTTTCAGTGACTTGTCAGATTCAAAAGAACCATCGCCTCCGAGGGTGTAGTGCTTACGAAATTAGGGACATCACAAGATTGGGTCCCAGTGTAATGAATCCAGAAAACCATTCAATATAATATCTTTCTGGACGTCGTTTCATTTCACTCGGTATCAAAGTTTGTTCAGATATTATTAAGGTGTAATGTTGGGGTGATCTTCCAAGATCATAACCACCAGGGAAGTTAACCACGACGATGACGAATATATTACTCTAGGTCTTTTCAAGAGTAATTGCAGTTTTGGTTGGTTTTCTAAACAAGATATAAAATTTTGAAAGAAATGGTATCGACAGAGATGGGTGTACATGTCTGTAGCTTGCTTAACTAATTGTGAAACAATAAAAATCTTTATTATGCGATGTCTTTTTAGGAAAAAAATTTTTATTCTTCCCACTTTTATTGACGGCTATTAGGGGGATGAAACAGTAATTGTTGTGATACATTATCGGGAGTATAGTGGAAGGCATTTCCAGGGAAGTATTCCTGTCCTTCAAAATATTGTGATTGCTGATATTTTTCTCATCTATCCTGGATTCCTTCATTTAAAAACATAGTATATGACATTAACGAATATTAAAATACCTTTTTCAGAAGGGATACAATCCATCAATCGAAGGACATTTTTCTCAATTTTTTATTCGCGTATTTAATATCCATCCGACTTTATCTGACATTAATTCATATCGATGACAGTTGTTTACCACATAGCAACAGTAACAATCGGAGAAAAATGCCTGGTAATTTTTTGTTAAATGTAATATTTTGGGTGTGCTCAGAACGAACAAAAGATTTATTGATTCCGATAAAAATATGATTGTTGTAGATAAAATAGTATACAAACCTCTGTAGAAAGCGATTGGAAAAACTTATAGACTAGCTAAAGTATTTGAAAAGGCAATGATTGAAGTGCCAAACACCTAATTAACTAGTAAGTACGTAATGCCCTCAGTCTATGTCACAATAGTTTTGACTTACTCTGTATAACATCCTTCTTATTTTTCCCCTTTCTTAGATTATTATACCCACAAAATTTTCCAAAAATCATTGTAAACCAAATTGTCGTACCATATTACGGGGGGTCAAAATCTTTTAGTAGGTATATGATTTTAAAGTGTGAGCGATATGTCCAGAAATGGAAAAAAAAATTTTCTATGCCGGTTGAAAAATAGACTCTTTTCATGTAACATTGTTGTTGAGTAACTGGATACATTACACAAAAAAAGCCACGCCCTTTATGTAATAATCCATTACACACGACTATATGGCCAATCACCGTCAAAGAATGCCATTACACACGACTATGTTCAGTGCAATGTTTGAATCAGACTCGCCATGGAACTTCATAATTTGACTTTGACAGTATACCTACCTACCGAAGGTAATTTAGAGCTGACTTTTCATTTGAATGGATACAAAAAGTGGAAACGAATTCAACTACACTCCACTACTTCAAATAATAATAATTTGAATCTGGATAATTTCACCATCAATATTGTAAACAATAGATGAGTTTTTATACTGTAGCTTTCAAAATGGAATTGTTTGGTATAAACCATTAAGTTTCTTCAATAAAAAATTCTTCAAATATCTCGTTCGTTTGAATTGAATGGTGAGTATTCAGTCATAGAAAAAGTATAGTATCCTACTTTCATGTAATGGCTATTACTCACTCGAATGATTACGACGATCCTCTGCGGCTCATGTCACAATCTTCATTCTCATGAGTAATAGCCATCATTAAACGCTGGTTGAATAATATACTATAAGCAGCTCTTTTTTACTGCACACCCACTTCACTCAACTGACATAATTTCAGATTTTCATTCAAGAGATTAAGATCTGAAACCAACAATTCATTGGATTAATGAACACAATTTTTGATGAAATACTCGTGTTGCAAAACAAATATTCATAAATTATTTCATATGAAAAATTTTCAAGGCCTTTGTTTTCAAGTTGATAAATGAAAAAAAAATGCCAATGAATGTAACGTTACGAATACAAAAATGCTAGAGATTACCATACAATTGTATATGATAATTGGAAGCCTAAGTACTTTGGCTCCATGTTCACTTGATAAAGTACCTATATTAATACATCATACCAATAATGTTTGTATATATTATTGAACGGTCGTCAAGAGAGTAGTTGTGATTTTTTTTCATCTGGTTGGTATTTCAAGCATCTGAGGTTGCAGACAGTAGGTCGTTCTCCATTTTTCCAGTACGAATTGATTCATAGCGTGTGATTGATTTGTCATCATAGTTCCTGAAAAAGTCATATGATAAGTATTGTACGTAACATATAACATGTAACATTTTATGTTACCATAACAACCCGATTTCAGTTAAAACCAAAATATCCAAAAAGTCCACACATGTGATTTTTAACTCATCGGGGACCCAATACTTGAAATAAATCCGTATACGAATTTGGCGATTTTCGGAAAAAACTCGAATGGAATCAGGTATTTGTAATTTTGAAATCGGTATGCGACTTTTGTTATACGAATTTGACATCGAATGGGCCAAACTAGGCGAATTTGATTTTCCGTATACGAATTGAGATATTCCAAAAACTCCCACCACACTTCTACACACATTTCCACTTGCCTTCTTCTGTATTCTCATGCGTTTTTGTAGGTGTATATCCTGAAAAATTTACAAATATTCATGACATGGCATTTAATACTTGCCAAATCCATCCACATTTCCTTAGCTGAATATAATTGGAGGTGGTTACTCATATATTGTACTAACACTATTGTACTCTTGGTCATTGTTTTCTTAAGTGCACGATCCATGGTTGAACATATAAGTTTGATTGAACGATTGAGGATAAAATAATGAAACAAGCAAAAAACGTTGATAAAATTAGGAAGAAATGTTGGTTTATTTGCTCTTTATTCTTATCACATCGTACATTTGTTTCGGCAACGTACAAAAAAGATGACTATCCTCTACCTCGATTTGAAGAAATTACTTCAAGAATGTCTGGTGGCACACACTTCATCCTGAGTCACGAAAATATTTAGTTATTGCGACGCATGAGGGTTATTTTAGGTATAAGAAGTTACCATTTGGAGTTTCATTTGCACCAGCACTATTTCAAAGAATAATGGATCAACTATTGTCTGGATTGGAAGGTACAGTCTGTTATTTAGACGACATTTTAGTAACAGCAGAAAATATTGACGAACATTTAATACGAGTAGAACAAGTTTTTTACAGTCGACGGGGATAACAACCCAGAAGTTGAAATGTCAATGGTTACAAGAAAGTGTGACATATCTAGGACATCAAATAGATTAAAAAGGAATCCATCCAACACGCGAACGTATCCTGCCATAAAGGATATGTCAGAACCCACAAATATTACCGAGCTTCGGTCATTTTTGGGATCTATTACAAATTATGGTAGATTCATGAAAAACCTTCACACGGTTTGTGCCCTATTACACAGATTATTACGCAACGATACAAAATGGAAATGAACATTCGATGATAAAAAATTTTTTGAGACGTTGAAAAACATACTTTCTTCAAATGATACTTTGGTACACTATAATCCAGAATGACCATTATATGTATCGAGTGACGTATCGAACAAAGGTGCAAGAGCTGTATTAGCACATAAATATACTGATGAATCGTTGAGGCCCATTGCATATGCATCAAGAACATGGACTGACGTAGAGACTCGTTATAGCACAATTGATAAAGAAGCACTTGGTATAATATATGCGGTAGGTAACGAAATTCCATCAATATCTGTATGGCAGACATTTCCATGTATCAACTGATCATAAACCGCTAGAGCATATTTTTAGCGAGAAACCAGAAAGTTGCTAGTTGCTAGTAACCGTTTGCTTCGTTGGGCAATGACTCACTCTGAACAGCTACAATTACACAATTGAATATATACCAGGATTGAACAATGCTCCATCTGACTTATTATCTCGATTACCACTTGATAATCAGTTTGAAAAGACTTCATCAGTAGAAGAAATGGGTTTTCCTAGAAGAGCTCATCTTTTGAATCTACGCTTACAGCAATTACCACTGACATCCAGTGAACTAAAGAGATTATCATCCAAGGATAGTACTCTCAAAGATGTTATTAAATACATTCGTTCTACTTGGCCTTTCAAAAAAGCACTCATCAGACGAAATCATTCCCTACTACGAAAAACGAGATGAACTGTCTTTTTAAGAGGGGATAATTCTGTATACCAACGACATTGCAGAGATTAGTTCTTAGCATGCTTCATGATGGACATCCGAGAGTTACCGCAAAACAATCCATGTCCAAATTACATGTTTATTGGCCACATATTGATATTAATGATATTGAGATGTTTGTAAAACAATGCTCCGCTTGTCAGTAATCACGTCAAAATGAACGAAAAATGCCCTTTTATCCGTGGGCAGCTCCACCAGAACAATGGTCAAGGATTCATATCGATTTTGCAGGGCCGTTTCAGGTGAAAATGTGGTGGTCGATGCACATGCCAGGTGGCTGGAGGTAGTTCCTATGACTTCTACCACATCATCAAATACTATCAAGGCATTATTATAAATTTTCGCACGATTTGGCCTACCAAAATTTATTGTATCAGATAATGGACCACACTCTGACGAGTTTGAACTGTTCTGAAAACGAAAGAGTATTGTACACATTCGAGTTACGCCATATCACCCCCAATCAAATGGACTAGCTGAAAGAATGGTAAAGTCATCCAAGGAAATTATGAGCATTAAAGATGAACCAGATCAATTTTTACGCTTTCAGCAGTTTCTGTTTCTATACAGAAAACTACAGGAAGAGCACCAAGTGAGTTAATGTTTGTGAAGACTCCTTAATGCATATTTGATCAGTTAAAACCAGACATACAGAGAAATATGGAGAAAGAAAAATGGAATTAAATGATGAACTATCATAAAGGCACAAAATCTACACAATTTGTGGATGATGAAACTGTCTGGATTAACAATCCGTTGACAAGAGGATCGGAGGCAGGTAAAATTGTAAAACAAACTGGTCCTTACTCTTATACCGGGTGTCCCAAGTTATCGTATACATACAATATCTCGCTTATTTGACAAGATAATTTAAAAATTAAAAAACTGTTTTGAATGGTATTGAAGTCCCTTCAAAATGACTTATTAAAAAACTTGATTGCATTTGACAGGCTTGTGCAGCCACCTATCACTTTTTATTTTAAAATGGTACACACTGTATATTGTCATTGAAAATTGCGTGTTATTCTATTAGGAATACAACGATACAACATACTTGTGCTTGTTTTTTATTATTAACAACAAAAAATTTACATTTTAGATTTTTTATAAGTATTACCTAATTATCCTTATAAAAATTATGTTGCCTACGCCGATGGTTATAAAAATGTCGAAAAGAGGTACATTAATTTTTTATTGTCAAAAACCGATGCCTCTGTCAAAAAAAAGAACTTCAAAATACTTATTGTTAAACAATGTCTAGTGTAGTTAATCTATGACTTAATTGTATGTTGTGTCCACTATTCACAAGTTTTTTGGAACTTGTGAATAGTTGAAGTTCTTTTTTTTGACAGTGGCATCGGTTTTTGACAACAAAAAATTAATGTACTTCTTTTCGACCATCGGCGTATGCAACATAATTTTTATAAGGATAATTAAGTAATACTTATAAAAAAGTCTAAAATGTAAATTTTTTGTTGTTAATAATAGAAAATAAGTACAAGTATGTTGTATCGTTGTATTCCTTATTGAATAACACGCAATTTTTAATGACAATATACAGTGTGTACCATTTTAAAATAAAAAGTGATAGGTGGCTGCACATCCCTGTCAAATGCAATCAAGTTTTTTCATAAGTCATTATGAAGGGACTTCAATACCATTCAAAACAGCTTTTTAATTTTCAAATTATCTTGTCAAATAAGCGAGATATTGTATGTATACGATAACTTGGGACACCCGGTATTGTGAATACAGAACTGGGTCACAAAAGAAAACATGCAGACCAGCTTCGACCTCGTGTTTCATGCAATGGATTGGATACAGGAGGATCAAACAAAAGAAGCAATAATCAGTTTTCACTCGATGCTACAAACGATGAAGTTATGTCAACAAACAAAGAAATTTATCGTAAAACCGGAAGTTCATCACTGGATGAAACTGACCGAAAACTCGATCCACAAACCTGTGAAGGAAATATTCAATTTCAACCTTCTACCTCCGGAATGAATACATCAATCAGCAATACCGAAGGTTTGACTCCTGCGAAACTCAAACCAGTCAGAAGAAATCCATCTCGGAAAATTGTATTGCCTTCAAGATATCAAGACTAGTTGTTTTTTTTTTTCTCTTCACGATTATTGAGTTTTTTTTAGTATATGAGAACATTGTTACATACCATTCATCATTGCACAAAGGTGTTATTATATTTTTGATATTCTTTTTTGTTTAGGGGAGGGGTAATGTAGTAGAGTGACCTTAGAAAAACTAAGTTAGTGTCAGGTTGACAGCTTAAATGTACTTTACCAGAAATAATAGTATTTTATGCAACGAACATGTAATGATAGCCATTAAGACACGAGCATATTGTAGGATACGAAACGAGCCGCAGGCGAGTTTCGTATATAATATGCGAGTGTATTAATGGCCATTACATGAAAGTGGCATACAATATTTTTTCTACTCCGGTTAATAAAAATTATTTAATCAATACTTATTAATTAAATCAATTTTAAATATAGTTACTTTTGAAAATCAAAATTATTTGACAGCTATCAAATTAAGTGTCACTTAATATGTTTGTTCACTTACAATAAAAGTGTAGCACTGAGCTATATAATTTTGAAGAATTCAGGTCTATCTGTGAAAAAATACGTATAAAATTACTAAATTTGGGAATATCTATGTATATTGCATTTGTAAACTGAATGAAGCATTAAAACATAATTAAAATAAATAAAATCGTATAGCTCAGTGCTACACTTTTATTGCAGGGAACAGACCTAATATGATTAATTTCAGAAATGTCAACCAGGTATCCATGGCTATATACTAAATATTGTGCAAATGTCGCATTCCTATTGGCTTAAAAATCTGTATCATAATGAAAATCTGTATCATAATGAATTTCATTATGATACAGATTTTAGTCTTTTGATAAGTATATTATAAAACAGGAGTAGAAAAAGTATTTTAAAAGAACGAACTGAATATTACTAACACTGAAGTAATTATCAATACTCAACTGCTAAAAATGCATACATTAAAGAACAATTTTTCATTAACTAGACAAAAAAGATGAACTTGGTATGAGGGGCCTGTTGATCTTAGATTTTACTAGACTACCCCGCCGCAAATCCAATAGTATCAAAACTGACGGCCTATCTATTTTCAGCCAAGGTCGAAGAGTGCCTGGTCCGTATCCACACAACATTTCCTCAAAATACTCTTGATCCCAGCGACTGAGTATCTGTGTGGAAATTTTCTCATGAGGTTTCGTAACGGAAATAAATAAACTTTCGATTGATCCACTGAGCGGATTTGTTCTTTCTAAGTAAGCAAGCAGGGTCGAAGCTAAGCTGATTTTCGAACAGAATTCAAAAATGGTATGTTTAAGAAGTCCTGTCGCCAATGCTAACAAGGAAGCTAATTTTTGCGAGAGAATATTTCAATTTATTTTCGCATTTTCCAGTTTTCTGAGATAAACTAAAACTACCGAGGGATCCCAAGTTTTTGATATTTTGACATACTGTCTCAACATGTGAACCTTTTTGCAAAATCTTGAATTCTGTAATATTAAGAGGTCGGGTGCTATCTGAGCTAATGAGCACCTGTACGTGTTAAGTGAGCTACATGAGGCTCTTATGTTGAATTGGGTCGTGAGGAATTCTCAAACTCTTAATGGTGGAACAGAAAATAGATCGACTTCTTCTGAGGCGCAAAACAATAGTTTTCGACCCGATAAGAATTGTTTACGTGTGTTCTCAGAAATAGAATTTATGGATGCCTATAGATGATTCGGGAACTTGGCGCTGCAGCGCTTTCCTGATAATAGACCTTCCATCAAAGAAAGGTGTGCTTTTAGGGGATGTTGTAATCTGCCAAAGGAAATCAGATTGAGCATGCTTAAGAGTGAATATTAATGGTTTCTCCATCAAGAGAGATAAGAAAATCGGGTATCAGGCTTGCAAAATTACCAAATTGCAGTCGATTCCCCGTATTTGATGCATCTGAAAAAATTTCTTACACAAAATTATGAATTTTCATCACTTTTCAAATTTTTTATCCACAATTGAAGTCATCTCTTAAACTATTCGGTATATTCATAATAGCTTAAAAATTGCCTCGTTATTTTCTAAGAGCTGAATATTTTTTACGCTCCTACAGTTTTGAATGTGGATAGCCGTATATTACAGCTGGGCAAAAACATATCAATTCACCTATTATTTTTAAAAAATCTCTCATTAAACGTTGTTTTAGTTTTTTCAAAAGTTCGCAACATTATAATTAATTTTTCCTACAACCACTATGCAAAACACGCTTTTCTACACAAATTTACACACGCAAAGCAGGCCTTTCCTCAATTCTTTTGATAACCGTTGTAAAAGTAATCCGAAAAGTACACGCTATGGCGCTTTTCCGCACCGAAATGTCAAACAAAGCTACCTATGACCTGTCAACTTTTTTTGTCAATTCAACTTAATTGAATTCCTTATTGGTGTACAATTTTTGAATTTAAACTAAGTGAGTAAACTATCCATTTCATTATTTATTTTAATTTATTAAAACATTAACCTATTAAGCATTATCTTAGGAATCATGAACCAAGATGAAAATGATTAATCTTTTGAGTTGTCAAATTCGGACATTGAAAATACTCAAGTTACTGTCTTTCTTTCATTAAGAAATGTGGTTGTAGAAAAAATATTCTCTACTGTTAGGAAAGTAGTCTGCAATATGCTTGACAACTCTGTATTAGTAATTAAAAAAGAAGACGAGGACAACTGTCAGTAGTCAGTAACATGTCAGTAATATATATCCTAAAATGTAACATGAGCACTTGTAATAATTTTATGTAAGTTCTCTAATTAAAACATCAACCCGAAGTGTTGCTTAATATAAAATCAGTAAAAACCAACAGGTTATGGGCCCAGATTACTGCTCATCCAGAAATAGTTACTCGCAACGAAGATACGGAAGATACACAAAATCTTATAAAACCCACAGTGAACACGTGGATAACCATAAAAAAAAACCTAAAAACTAAAATAGTGATCATAAAATGGCTTCGAAAGTGAGTTAGTGAAATTACGAAGCTAACCAACAAAGAAAATTTCCGGCTATGGAAGTTCCAAGTCGAAATCACCTTGAAATCTTATGGGCTTTTGAATATTGTTAAAAACGGCATATCAGCTAGTATTAATGACTCTGATGCAGATATACAAAGGGATGCCAAAGCTCAAAGAATAATCACCGCTACAGATATGACCTGCTTAACACATATCATGGATTGCACAAGCAGTAAAGATATTTTTCAGTTATACTTATAAGAAAAATGACAAAATATCAGTATTCATAAGTGACATCTAAAATCTTGTACATAAACTTAAAGGTCTAAAATGTGAAATAGAAGATGAAATGGTCATGTCTAAAATTCTAACAGCATTACCAGAAAACTACAAGTATTTTGTAAGTGCCTGGGAATCAACAAGTAGAACTGACAAAAACATAACAAATCTTTTCTCAAGATTACTAATTGGAGAAGGTAGAATGAAAGATCCCTATGAAGAGAAAGGAGTAGCATTTGCAACAAATGAAAGAAGATGTTACAACTGCAATAAAACAGGCCACCTAAAATCACAATGCAAACTAAAAAATAAAATCCAGAATAATGGTAATGAAAATAGACAAAGCAGCAGCTCAATGTTCTGCAACATATGTAAGAAAAACAACCATATTGAAAGGAACTGTTTCTTTAGAAATAAAAATCAGCAAAATATGTCAAATAATACAAATAATAACAATGAAAGAAGAAGAGACGTAGCTTTTATAGCAAATGGCAATGAGCCAAAAAATTAAACAGAATGGGTAGTAGATTCTGGCTGCATATCTCACCTAACAAATAATGCTAATATCTTTAACACATTGGAAAAGGTAAAAGAAGAAGACATAATAAAATCAGCAAAACGTAATAGCAACATGACTGTGAAAGGTATTGGAAATATACAGTTTAATGAATGCTATCTCCAAGATGTAAAATATGTTCCCGAACTAACAAACAATTTATTGACCGTAAAAACAACTGAAAAAGGATATGAAGTAGAATTTACTAAAAACAATGTTGAATTCTTAAAAGGAAAAAGGAAAGGTATAGAAGGTAGAGGCAATAATGGACTATATACAGTAAAATTAACACAAGAAAAAGAAGAGAATGCCTCAATCTCAATAACAGAAAAACCAGAAGAGAAAGTATGGCACAGAAGACTAGCACATTTCAGTTTAAAAAACATGGAAAAGCTGCTAGAGATGTCTACAGGCATGCACTTGACTAAAAATGATATAAAACACCTGCAACAATTTTGCGAAACCTGTACAGAGTCTAAACAAGTAAGAAAACCTTTTAATACTACTCGTACTAAAGCCACCAGGAAATTGGAGATCATACATTCTGATGTTTGTTCCCTTGATACAGAAGCTTGGGATGGCAAAAGATATTTTTTAACACTCTTAGATGACTATTCTCATTTCTGCATGATATACTTACTAGAACATAAGAGTGAAGTGCCAGACTTGATAATAGAATACATTAATATGGTTGAAACCAAATTTAATATAAAAGTTCATAAATTCAGGTCTTATAATGGTGGAGAATATGTGAGCAAACAACTAAAAGAATACATGAGAAAAAGAGGTACCATTCTTGACTATACACCAGCATACTCTCCACAACTCAATGGAAAAGCGGAAAGACTCAACCGCACTCTACTAGACAAAACCAGATCTCTAATACTAGTGAAAGCAACATAAAGAAATGTGGGGTGAAGCCTTCGAGTAGCAGCTTACTTACACAACAGATCTCCTACTGAAACATTGGACTGTACCCCTTTTGAAAAGTGGGAGGGTAAAACACCAAAGCTAAACAATCTAAGAGTCTTTGGCTCAGATGCTTATGCCAAATACCTACAAAAAGCTCAAAATTAGGAAAGAAAAATAAAAAACTCCTAATGATAGGATACTCAAACCATGGTTATAGGCTGTGGAATAAAGACGAGAAAAAATTGAAATACATAGAGATGTGGAATTCAATGAAGAATCTAAAAATAAAATGAAAATCCAGATATTCAAATACGATGAAAATGATAACAGAAGTAATAAGAACCAAGAAGAAGAAAATAACATAGAGGAAAATCATGAAGAAAACTCAAACTCTGAGAGTGAGGTTGATGATTCATGAATTCATGAACAAGAAATAAGAAAATCAAAAAGGAAAAATCTTGGAGTGAAACCAAAATATCTAGAAGAAAATTATGAACTTGACCCCTTTCATGACTATGCACTACTAACCTATCAAGAAGCCGTCACAGGAATAAATAAAGAAAATTGGCTCAAAGCAATAAAAGAAGAAAAAGATGCACATCTTAAAAATGGAACATGGACTTTATTTGATGAAAACAAAACAGGGACACAAAAGGTCCTGAGCAATAAGTGAATATTTAAGTTAAAAAGTGATGGTCGATTCAAAGCTCGTCTAGTTATGAGAGGATGCGAGCAAAAATATGGTGTTGACTACAATGAAATATTCAGCCCTGTTGTGAACATTACTACATTGAGAATAATCCTAGCAATAACAACAGTCAAAAACTGGGATTACATTGGGTTTGATGTAAAGACGGCATTTCATCATGGAAAACTAAAAGAAAACATCTTGATGGAAATACCTGAAGGTTATAATGGAAAGAACAAGGTTTGTAAACTTCAAAAATCTCTCTACGGCCTTAAACAAGCCCCGATGATTTGGAATCAAGTCTTCACAAATTTCCTGAAACAAAACGGACTAACTCAGTTAAACTCTGAACAGCTGTAACGAGTTATTTTTTTGTCACAGATTTAGTTCATTTTCACCACTCTAGATGTTATATAACTCGTTACTAACATTCTAGCTTTCTATTATTATATCGATCTTTTTTTTATTTACTTTTAGGTATATTGTTTTTTTTTGTATTTTTAGTATAAGGCCGGAGGTACGTGAATGAATTCTACCATAAAATTTAGTAGTTTCTAAAGTTAAAAATTTTCAATCGAAAAGGACATTTGGTATATATGCCATTTATTTAATTCCGAAAGACGTCTGGTATATGACAAATTTTTTGTGGTATCTGAATTTTACTCTCGAAAATGAGGATATAAATAGCAGAAGAATTGATTCTTCCTGCGTAACGAGAGACAGCTGGCTGACGACTGACCGTACAAAGAGACCGCTGACCGCTAGAGAGGCCGCTGATTTACCTTTACCGTTGACTGCTGCTAATTTTTGAACGTAACGTGTGTGTTCCAAGTTTGTGCTATTCCGATCCGGTTACCGGAATATATTTTTATTAAAGACAGTACCTAATTCTTTTTAAAGTGGTGACAAAAGTGAACTCCGACACAGAAACCGACTTAAGAAGGTAAACATATTTTTATCACCATTCATTTGAAAATTTTCGTACCTCCGTAAACTAGAAAAGTTTGATATTTTCATAGAAATTTCCGTACCGGTTTTTTTTTCTGTTGTTCGAAAAGTTGTTTTGTTTGAGATTTTGATAAATGAATGTAACTTTGTTTTAGAAAAGGTGTTTTGATTTCAATTGCGAAATTAATTGGTATTTGATTATTCGATGGGTTTATATTCAGTTTACGTTTTATTTTCTTCACAAGTCATTAATATACAATTAAGATTTATATGAATTGGTGCATTTCAATTATATTCAGGATCTTTTGTTTCTACACTGTGTGAGTGGCACCTTTTGTAATTTTTTTTTGAGTTTGCCGGTTTACTTTAGGTTCAAGGGATAATCAGATCTGGAAGTGGCGTAGCAATTATTTATTTGATTACCCGGTAAATTTAAAGCGTTGTTTTCCAGTTCCGTGGTACCTTTCTGATATATTTTTTTTTTTCTCAACAATAGTTTGCCGGTTTACTTTAGATTCAAGGGCTAATCAGATCTGGAAGTGGCCTAGCCATAATTTATTTGATTACCCGGCAGATTTAAACGCTTTTTTAGCTCCCAGGTGCAAATCTTCCACACATTTTTGATTTTTTGTCGGAAAAATATTTTGCCGGTTAAATTTAGATTCAAGGGATAATCAAATCTGGAAGTGGCCTAGCCATAATTTATTTGATTACCCTGCAGATTTAATGCGTTTACGTCTCGTGTGACGAGAGTAGTTTTCCGTGGTTGTGATAACCTTACCGGCTCTGACCGTATGTTCTTTTCCCCGTTTTTTTTTTCTACTTGCTCCTGTAAGAGTATTCATAAAAGACCACAAGGTAGTAATTAACAAAGCTCCTGATTTCTCCGCTATTTACCGTAACTTATGTTAATTTAAAAATCGATATTCAATTGAGTCGTGTTAAAAATTCGGTAAAGAATTGGTTGAAATAATTCAACAAGACCCCTGGAATTTTCCGTAACCTCTATCTGAGGCTATCTGGAACTCTTAACGCTAAGGGTCAAGGGACCGTGGAGCAAACCACGTTAAAAATCTGGCGCCCGAGTATTCCGTCGAAAGATTTTTAGTCAAGGGTGTCCATAGTGACGTGTTAGTGTGGTAGAAGGCCACGTATAGCAGGAAAAAGCGTTACACAGTGTGTTTTTGTGAATAAGACTAAAGACTTAATATCAGCTATATATGTAGACGATGGCTACATTACGAGTAGTGATTCTACAAAAATTAAAAGTCTAATTAAAAAACCAAGAGGTGAATTTGATGTAACTGTTTACAAAAGTCTCACCTCATTTTTGGGACTTGAAATTGAAAAAGTGCTGGACGGTTTGAAAATAAAACAACAAAACTACTCTCAACAAATCCTCAAACGGTTCAATATGTTAAATTCTAAAAGTGTAGTTACCCCATTGGAGAATTATGAAATTTCGGACACCAACAAACCCTATAACATAAAATTTCCTTTCAGAAAAGCTGTTGGAAGCTTGCTCTACTTAAGCAATCGTACACGTCCGGATCTATCGTTTGCCGTGAACTATTGCAGCAGATTTGTTGAAAATTCGAGTGACTGTTCGGTGACTAACATTAAACGTTGTTTTCTGTTTCTGAATGGAACAATTGAAACCGGTATAAAATTCAAAAGTGGTTCGAATCTAAACACTATTGAAGCCTATTGTGATTCTGGCTTTGCTGAAGATGCCGAAACAAGGAGAAGCACAACAGGATATATTATTTTCTATGGTGGTGAACCAGTAGCATAGTGCTCCAGACGACAATCACTGATCACTACCTCCTCTACAGAAGCAGAATACGTCGCAGCAGCGGAATGTACAAAAGAACTTTCGTACTTGAGTGAAGTGATACATGAACTAACCGGCCAAAGAGTGAAAATTAATTTAAACATTGACAATCAAAGTTCCATGTGCTTAATAAAAACAGGTGTGTTCAATAAGCGCAGTAAGCACATAGATGTTTGCTATAAATTCATTACAGAAAAGTTAAAGATGGGTTTCTAAATATAAATTATTGTCCTTCAGACCAACAAACTGCAGACATATTCACAAAACCTCTAAAACGTGTTAAATTTGATTATTTTAAAAACAAATAAGTATCCTAAAATTCAAATGAATGTTGAGCATGTTTTGATTAGGAGGGTATGTTAGGAAAGTAGTCTGCAACATGCTTGACAACTCTGTATTAGTAATTAAAAAAGAAGACGAGGACAACTGTCAGTAGTCAATAACATGTCAGTAATATATAACCTAAAATGTAACATGAGCACTTGTAATAATTTTATGTAAGTTCTCTAATAAAAACATCAACCCGAAGTGTTGCTTAATATAAAACCAGTTAAAACCAACATGTACAACTTGTACGCAAGCCACTTTTCCCACTCGCTAGATTTGCGGTTAGGTTAGGTAACAAACTTCTGCGCTCGCTTTGCGCACTAGTTGTACAAACTACTATTTTCCACGCCCATGTCTGTAAACGTCAAAAATCGCACTGTCAACATTCCTTGTAAATGACATTTAACAATAACGCACGTAATGAGATCTCATAACATACACGTGCTCGTTGAGAAGAGAAAACTCAAACTTCTTGTTTGATTAAATATCAATAAAATATTTATGTATGACTTTTTTTGGTCTATTTACACAAATTCAATCAATTGAAAAACATGAAAACTTCTAGCATTAGCGAGATATTAGGATTGGAAGAGTGGGGCATCTAAATGTAAGAATCACATTTTGCACTTTTCTTAATAAAAGGACTTAAGTAGCATGCTATGAAAATAAATGTCATGTCATGTTATTTACATTGTCAATTTCTTGAACAAGATATGATTGTATCCGAAATAAATAAAAAAATTGCAATGTTTTTTATTTAATGGTAGAAAATGAAGGAGCGTGGAAAAAGTATAGTACGTTACAAGAGCTGTAAGACCCTTACGCACTCATGTAATGTATGTGCACCCTTGTTTACGATTATCTTTAGGAACCGAGATAGTAAGTTCCCGAGAACCCCAAATATTCCAAGATCGATACTGTTCGTGATATAGTTAGTAAACACTCCACATAGTTATCGCCCAGCGATAAAAAATCATCTTAGATAATAAACAACCGGTTTTGAGAGTTTCGTAAATATCGTAGGAGCTACATTTAAGCCAAAGTATAGACAATTATACTTATAAATATTTTTCCTGAATGAAAACAAATATTTGTCATGTCTTTTGTGAACCGGGGCCAAAGAGTATGCTTCCTTTAAATTAGTCAGCCATGAAACAATTCTGATTAATAAGCCTGGCAGCCACCCTGTGGTTCTGTAATTCAAAATGAGATGTCTATGATTTAAATTGTTAAGGTTCAATATAAATCGAAAAGTAGAACCTGTTCAACCATCCTTCGCCGTTACTTACATCATAATCGGTGACGTATTCTGCTGTTTCACGTTTGTCTTATAATTATTTCACACTATTATAATCAATGACATATGTTGAGAATTGTCTTCAAAATATGACAACGGAGTTGTCACGAGTGACAAATAAAATTTTTGTCAACATTAGTAAATAAATATGTTAATGAAGTCAAAATTCCGTCTCATCCATTTCATGAATGAGAGATCAAGATGGACAATGTATGACTTAACGGCAAAGGGGGGTTGAACAAACTCTACTATCTTTCTTTGCAGTCGAGAAATCATTGGATAAGAATTGATCTGTACAAGCTTGAACTTTAGAAATAGCCCCAGATTTGAACCTTTTTTTCTATAGAATATGTGATTAAGTCTTTCTTCCAAGGACCATTTCGACTTTTTAGGCGATACCGCCTATGAAGGTTAACTAACGAATGGTAATTCAACACCATTCACCCAAGACTTAATGTTTGATACTTCTTTCCAATGCGACAAAAAATATTGTAACCTTCCTGTTGATTTTCCTACCTTTACTTCCGGCGATACCTCTTTTCTATAGTGCTGGGCGATTCTGCTGGTAGAACTTGGCGGTGGGAACACGAAACTGGCAATATCCACTCTGTCTTGCTCTCTGAACTTTCTTGAGTGGGCTTCTTAAGTGGCGATCTATTCAGTTTGAGCTGTATGGAAGGTTGTCGAATGATTATGGCATTTCCGAGTCCATCCTCCAAATCTTTGTGATATGTGGTAGGTGGTAAAGATCAGACAAAAGCAATCTTCAGTGGGTGACTGAGTGGACTTGATGAAACTCAGATCGGATCAAGTTTTAAGTGACAGCCTTCTGCTTGAAGGTATCAAGACATTCACTTCTAAAGTGATCGTCTTCACAACCGCCCTCGACCTTCTTAGCCACACTCAAGTTTTTGAGTTTTATAACTATTTCCACATCATCATATCCCTCTTCTTGCAGCTTTCTTCGCTTCTTCTTTTCATCCTCCTCTGTTAATAAACCTTTGGTATTGTTCGGATTTCAAACATTTTTAATTGATTTTATTTATCTCCGTGAGCGGTCATTTGACACTTACAGTTGTTGTAGATATGATAACGGCCACGGCGTGTAAGCCGATTCCGTAAAAATATATTTTTTTGTATTTTTCGCCACTAATACCAAAAATTGTATATTAAGTTTATCCAATAAACATTAGTTATATTGTTTACCATCTTCATTAATGGAAGTTCCCAGAAAAGGTGAAAAGAAAAATTTCGATTGAATACGCGTCAATGGAGACGATCTTTCAAGAAGAGAAAGGCAGTCGCTCTCCAAAATGGTCCTTCTTCGCCAGGATATTGCTGAAAATTTGTAGAAAATCTTCATGTTCGCTCCTGTATATGTTCCCATGTGAATTCTTGGAAATCACTAATTTGTAAGGTAAATTATACCTGTTATCTAATGAAAATTTGAACCCCATTGTGTTTGACAATGTCAAAACTCTCTCGCTCAATTCAAAGAACATTTTTGAAGTTAGTTGCTGCTTTTATTTTATAAACATTATTTGTGTTCGTCAATGATCATGAATTGAAAAGCATTGACCGAGCTTATTTTTAATTTTTTGCTCTTGCTTATGTTCTAATTTCTAAAGCATTTGTAGGTAGATATTTGAACAATTTCGTACTAGTTTTTTATACAACTTTTTGTAAATTTTCTTGTATATGTATTTTTAAAGCGGAGAATATTCATCTTTGTCGTGTACATACTCTTTATAACTCTTTCTTTGCATTTTCGTTCACTAAAAATTTAGATATAGTAATTGGCAGACATGAATAATCTCAAAAAATCTAGGAAGCACGCTTGATCGGCATTTACTCGATTAATCACTTGGTTAGATGGTAATCTCGATACTACAACTGATGTTTTTCAAATTCTAGCTCGCGAAAAGGCCTTAACGGACGCCTTAGTTAAATTGGAAAAAATTGAAAATGACATAATCGACCTTGAATGCGATGCTAGTGAGCTCCCTAGCGCTGATGAATTTCATAGTACGGCAGAAAGGTATCTGGACTATCTCTCTCAGATTCAGAGAAGGATTCATACCCTTTCCGAATGTACCACTCGCACAAGAAATGATAATTCTCAAGTTATTCTTAATAATAACTCCTCTTCTCACACTATAAAATTACCCCAATTGAAGATACCTGAATTTAACGGCGAAATCACGAAGTGGTCATCATTTTTCGAACTGTTCACATCGCTCGTTACAAATAACCCCGCTCTCTCCAATGTCGACAAAATCGTATATTTGAAAGCTTCATTAAAAAACGAACCCCTAGATTTAATAAGCGCACTAGAACTGATAAATGATAATTTTCGTGTCGCAATAGATATTTTATTTGAAAGATATAATGACAATCTCGCAATTATTAATTCGCATTTCAACTCAATTATTGATTACCCCAACTTACCGAAAGGCAATGCTCAAAGCTTACGTGAATTTATTACTCATATGAAACAACACATAAAATCGTTAAACAATTTAAATATTGAAACTGAACACTTAATGATGATAAATATACAGTAAGAAAATTGGATTTCGCCACGAAACGGGAATATGAGTATCAAAGGGACAAGTCCGTATTGCCCACGATCGATGAATTTTTCCGTATTGTTGAAGAAAAGTGCAAGGTACTTTCTTCTATTTTACCTCAAACTATAAAAAAGGAGAATACTCAGTTTAAAAATGTTGTTTCTTATCATTCCAATAACTTTGAAAATAATTCTCGTACTCCACAATTAACATGTATTTTTTGTAATGACAAATCACATAAAATTTATAGGTGTAACAAATTTTTGGACATACCTCATAATCAGAAATTGGAATTTGTGCATTCAAATAATTTGTGTACAAACTGCTTTGGTACTCGGCATAGAGCTATTAATTGTCCATCTGAACGTTGTTTTATTTGTTCTAAACTCCATCATTCTTCATTGTGCTTAAAGAAGCCATCTCAAGCTCACTCTGCAAAATAACTCTCATGTTTCGACTAATTCTCGTCAAAACGAATCAAGTATTTCGGCCAATGCTCGGCAAACCAATTTAGATAATTTGGCTACTTCTCAGCCACATTGCGCAAATAGTGCGATCGCAAGTTGTCAATCTCTCCCAAATTCTCACTCGAGCAGTTCCAGACAAAATTCTAATCAAGCATCACGAATGCCCGTTAGTTCTCGCACAAATCCTTGTACACAAGAGAATGAAATTCCTGAGAATTCGCCTAGCTCGTCATACACTGCGACATCATATAGCATGTCAACTTTGTCTCGAAAAAACAAAGATGTTTTGTTAGCAACTGCCATGGTCAAGGTTTATTCCAAAAATGGCACCTCCATTCAAGCAAAATGTATTCTTGACAATGGTTCTCAAAACTCGTTTATTTCTGAGCACCTTTTGAATAAAATAGATGCTAAAGTTTATAACAGAAGGTTGCAGATTTCTGGAATTACCCAAAATTCTTTGGTCTCAAATACTATGGCTCAATTTAAAATATTTTCCAATGTTCTCGAAAATGTATCTTTTGATTTGACTTGTGCGGTAATACAAAATATTAGTTGTAATCTACCTCAATGTCCAATTGCTCCAGAATCAATTTATATCCCTTATCCTCTTGAATTAGCAGACCCACAATTCTTTGAGCCATCCCAAATAGATTTGTTGTTAGGTTCAGATGTATATTATGATCCACTCTCCGATGGTCTAATAAGATTTGGAAAACATCGACCGGTTCTACAAAACACTATGTTAGGATGGGTGATTGCAGGCAATGTTCCGCAGTCCTCTGGTTCTAAAGGTGTTTCATTTTTAGTTAATACGCTTGAAACTCCGGTCGAATCTCCCACTCTTGATAATTTGCTCAACCAATTTTGGGAATTAGAAGAGTTGCCCCCGCATAAATCGTCAACCCCTGAAGAAGATCTAGCTGAAGAGGACTTCAAACAAAATGTAAAAATTTTGGAAGATGGATCTTTTCAAGTTAACTTACCACTGATATCTCCCAATGCTGTCACAAAACTTGGTGACTCCTTTCAAATCGCGAAAAAACGATTTTTGAATCTCGAAAGGAGGTTCCAGAGGGAACCCGTTCTTTTTTCTCATTATCGAAAATTTATTGATGAATATGTAGCTCTTAATCATGCGCGCTACGTACCTCTCGCTTTTCACAATGCTCTCAATCATAATAAATATTTTCTGCCTCATCATTGTGTCTTAAAAGAGACGAATTCGACTACTCCTCTCCGCGTAGTCTTTGATGCTAGCTGTAAAAGTTCTAGTGGCTACTCACTTAATGATATAACCCTGAAAGGTTGTCAAGTGCAGCCAGATTTGTTTGACATTATTTGTCGTTTTCGTCAGTTCTCCTTCGTATTTACTGCAGATATCGAAAAAATGTATCGGCAGGTGAAAGTTAACCCCAGTCAAACATATTTGCAGAATATTCTTTGGAGGAATCATCCCTCCGACCCAATACAGTCCATTAAATTGACGACCGTGACATATGGGACAAAGCCAGCTAGCTTCCTCAGCACGCGAACGCTAAAAGAAGTTGTATTGATTAAAGGAAAAAATGTGCAAATTGAAAATGTTTCCAACAAAGTTTGAGGCCTTTCATGGCAACCCTGTCAAGATGTGTTAACCATTTCTCTCCCAAAATCAACTCATTGCACACCCATCACAAAACGAAAAGCTCTTTCGATCATATCTCAAATGTTTGATCCACTTGGATTAATTGGCCCAGTCATATTAATTGGAAAAATTTTTATGCAGTCCCTTTGGAAGGCGAATTTGAATTGGGATGATCCTTTACCCTCATCTCTCGCCCGTGATTGGCATTCGTTTATTGAAAGCATCCCAGCACTAAATAATTTGAAGATACCTCGACACATTTTTCTCAAAAAGAGAATTTCACATGTTGAGCTTCATGGATTTGCAGATAGTAGCAAGAAGGCATACGCTGCCTGTATTTATGTTCGAACTGTTTATTCTGACAATACCGTCACTTGTAATTTAATTGCCTCCAAATCTCGAATCGCCCCTATGCGCCCTAACCTCACTATACCTCGTCTAGAACTGCAAGCTATGCTCTTGTTATCAAGGCTTACTCAAAAAATTGTCCTCGTTTACGAAGGTATTGTATTTTCTTCAGTCAATCTGTGGTCAGATTCACAGATATCTCTATGTTGGATCAACTCTCATTCTTCTCGTTGGTCAGTGTTCGTGGCCAACAGAGTTTCCCAAATACAGGACCCAACAAAAAATTGGAAATGGCGTCATATATCATCAGCAGACAATGCCGCTGATCCTTTGTCTCGTGGTCTATTGGCCAAGGATATTTTATATCCTCCAAACTTTGGTGGCACGGTCCATCTCTTTTATTGGATTCTCTCCCAGAACTCTCAAACCTTGAAAAGAAATTTGACATGGTTGATCTTCCCGAACAAAAAAGTACGAACCTTAAGGTTACATGTCCAGCCCTGGATCCGAATGTAATCTTTTGGAAAGAACTTTTTTCAAAATTTTCGAAATTTTCTCGTGGCATATTGTCTCAGGTGGTTTCGCAATTTTAAATTTCCCCACGACAAATTAGTCGGACTTTTGAATGTAAATGAAAAACATTTAGCAAAAACCCTGATCATTTAAAAAATACAGTCCACAAAGTTCGTCAATGAGATATCTAAGTTGAAAGCAGGAAAATCACTTTCAAACAAAAATCTCATCTCTTTAAAACCTTTTGTTTTTTATAGTTTAGAGCCGGTTCGCTCAAGGCCGGGGAATATGTTCGGATTTCAAACATTTTTAATTGATTTTATTTATCTCCGTGAGCGGTGATTTGACACTGACAGTTGTTGTAGAAATGATGACGGCCACGGCGTGTAAGCCGATTCCGTAAAAATATATTTTTTTGTATTTTTCGCCACTAATACCAAAAATTGTATATTAAGTTTATCCAATAAACGTTAGTTATATTGTTTACCATCTTCATTAATGGAAGTTCCCAGAAAAGGTGAAAAGAAAAATTTCGATTGAATACGCGTCAATGGAGACGATCTTTCAAGAAGAGAAAGGCAGTCGCTCTCCAGGTATCATATAGTTTTAAGTGTAGCCACGCATATTTAACCATTGGAATGCCATTATTATTCTCTTTCATATTCATCATCCCGAGCTCGTGTCCAAACGTTAATGGCAGTCGCGCTCAATTGTCATTCCTCTATTTGCACCATCACAATCGATTGATGTAGCCAAAATACTAAGGTTACCAATTATCATATGAACTTTTGTGGTAATCTCGAGTGTTTTATTATTCGGAACATTATATTAGCCGATACTTCTATTTTAATTTGTCAATTTAAAGACAAGGGCATCAAAATTTTTCCATTCGAGATGACATGTAGATAAGTTTTATCAACAATTTCAAGTGTTTATTAATCAATTCAATTATTTTCAGATTATGGGTAAAAATATGAGATTAAGTCAATAGAATTGAATGTTATGAAATAATCGAATAACGTAGTTAACAAAATTGTCCTTGTTTTAATCCTGAAATTGTTCAATAACAGTATTATATATATATTTTGGGAGTCAATAAGAATTTAACATATTGGTTGTCGTATTCGGATATAATTCTTTGTGATTGCTTCAGAGTGAATATATAACATATTTAACAGGGAAGATCCTGTCTGATTTTACTTTTATTGCAGAATTGCTTCTCAAGCTGCTTCTTCATAGTTTTCTGTATTTGTTTACAGTTTTTATTTTTGTTCTGCTCCTAATCTACCAATATTTTTCCCATTTCTTCAATTGTTTTTCTCTCCACTTATTTTTCGATCTTCCTTTTTGTCTGTTTTTTATTTGATTTTTGCTAATGATAAATGGTCACTGCCTGCGTCTGTGCCTCTTGTAATGTCTGGGAGTCTGTTAATAAAAATTTTTGAAACCCTTACTATAATATCACCATAATAATTATAATTTTTTTTCGAATTTACAGCTCCTGTGAATTGCATACCCCATTCGTGAGTAGTTGCTGCCCTTCTCGCTCGACCACGACACGAAATTTTCAGGTCCACAGTAAAATAGTTATTGAAAACGCAGGAAAACGCCATGTATTTTGAATGGAGCACTTCAACACTCGTGATCGAGGGTTGAACATTTGTTCAAAAATCTGAAAAAATTACAGCCTCACCTAATACGTTTTTAGAACTGATTTAGGAGGCGAAAATGGTAAAATTAATTTTGACCATGAATGAAGACCACCCTAATGTGCATAGAATATTCAATAGAATCCAAAACTTCATAACAATAAGTTATTGTTTTACCATTGTAGCGACTGCAATGCCATTTGTTCACTCACAATTTACGATATTTGCCAGTCACCACATAGTATATAATAATAAAGTAGAGCATTTGCCGAGAAATTTGTTTGCATATTATTCAAAATCTTCACTCAATATAAAATACCTTGAGTATAATAAAAATTATCAATTTAAAACAGAAATATCACAAAATTTTACATGAAAACAAAGACTAGTCTGTTGCCTTAATTTCTCAAACGTCATCTATTAATTATACAATCACTACATGAGAGTTATGAAATATATTATTAGTAATATATGCCACGTAATGGCAGGGTAGCCATGTAATATGGTGGTTACTGAGTGGTAATGGGCCTCTCAATTAATGGAGCTGCTGGTCACTCGGAGGGTCATCTTATAAGAATGAAGCAACTACCTGTAGCACTGGGATATGTTATATTTACTATTTAAACTTACACTTAAACTTATTACTATACATTATACTAATAATTTAATACTAATACTTATGATGTTACTAATAGGGTTAATCTAATAATAATTATTGATTATACTAGTGCGAATAATTTAATAATAATAATCCTAAAGTACGATTGTTTGTATATTTTATACCATCCATCAAGTTCATCGTAAGTGAATATAAATAATACTATTTATGTTTATTTTACGCTTTGAACTTGACTTCATACGTGAGACCTTAGTACTTCTAATGATTCATTGAAATTAACTTCAAGGGAATTTATGTCTTTTATTCAAATATTATTGTAACTTATTATATTGACCAAAAGGCATTACACCTTCCCCTTTTACAAAAAGAATAAATTCCGTTTAACTTTTTCCCCCCTAATGAAATGAGTTTACAAATCTCCTAAAAATAAATGATTATTAAATAATGTCATCAACCTACGGTTACATAAATAAAATAAATAAATTAATGAATGTCTATTGTCTTTAAAAATTGTTTACAGTAACTTATTTGTTTGTTATGTTCATTTATATTCACTTAATGTTTTCACTTATCCGAGTTTATTAACTATCACTAGTTGTTTATAGTGTTTGTTGTTAAACTTTGTTCACTATTCTTAATTGTTTGTAAACACACTCACACTTTTGTTTCTAGCACTTTTACAATTTTTAAATCATTTTACAGTATGGGAAGGGTACAGTCTGTTTTTGTGTATTTCTTTAATCGCACCTGATTCTAATTTCATTTTACAGTTAACCTCACTCACCTCTGTGACTGTAAATGGACCTATATATTGAGATTCAAATTTGGTTCTATTTTTCCTTTTTACTAAAACTGAATCTCCTATTTTAAAATCAACTGACTAAGCTACTTTACTATTTTGACTTTGTCTATTCAGTTTATATTTGATTAAACATTTCTCTGCTCTCTGATAAGCTACCTGTAATTTATATTTCAACTCATATTGATATTCATCAATATTATAGCTTTACCCAATGTCATTAGTGAGATTATCGGGTAGGTTAGCACGCCTTCCAAACAATTCAAATGGCGTATAACCAGCAAATAATTTGCACAATTCATCCCAATCATCCTTACTTTCATTTATAAAATGTCTAACATACTCGTTTAGCGTTCTATGTAATTTTTCACAACCTCCCATAGATTGATGATGATATGCTGTTGAATAATTATGACTCATACTCAAAATTTTAGTTAAAGCATTGAATAATTCATTTTATATTCTGTCCCTAAATCTGTCCTAATCTGTTTCTTCAAACCGTAATTTGGTATGAAATTTTCAAAAATTCCACGAGCTATCGTGTTTGTTTCTTTGTTTTTAACTGGAATTATTACTGCATATTTCGTTAATTCACATAACATTGTGATGCAATAATGGTTACCATTTCCACTTTGTGGAAAAGGACTGACCGTATCTATATACGTTATATCCCATGGTTTTGCTGCTGTATCCGTTAATAAAAATTCTTCTCTGTGATTATTCTTTTCCTTATTGATTTGACACTTGTGACATTGCTTAATATATTTTCTTACGTCTTTTTCCATGTTTTTCCATTCAAAACTTGCTCTTAATTTTTTCAATAGCCTGTTATTTCCTACATGACCTCCAAATAAAGGATCATTATGATAAGTTTTTAAAATCTGTTGCTTTTCTTTTTCTTCTTCCACCATCTTTGGTATATCGCAAATACATATTTGTACGTTTTTTAACGTATTGTTTCCTTTTTCCATAAACTCTTTTATAGTGCACTGTGTGAAAATAAAATTATTCATATGAATTTTCATCCTTTTTATTCCATTTTTTACCGCTAGCTTATCAAGCTGAACTAACGTTCGACCTAAATCAAAGTTAACTATCGGTATTTAATAAGTCTTGGCTAAATCTCATCGAGTTTTTGATCCGTATGTTCATCCTTGGCGAAACACGGTTATTTTAAAAGAATTGGTGATTTATGTGCCTCTAAATTATTCAGTACTTTATATACTGCTGGCTTGCGAATATCTTTTATTTCTGTGGAAACTATTTTATCTTCTCCTGTAGGCTGAGCTTTATTCTGACGAGTTTTTGATCTCGTTATTGCTAAAACGTGAGCATTGTCAATGTACAAATCTTTTAATTCCTCTATGGATATCCTTGAAATACTGTCCGCCTAATTTGAATTTTCTTTTAAATATTGTTATTCGAAGTTGTATTCTTCTAAATTTAATCTAATTCTTGTAAGTTTCGAAGTTGGTTCTGTCATCGAAAAAAGATGTCTTAACGGCCTGTGATCCGTTTTCACAATAAAATGTGGAGAACCATATAAATGACACTTAAAATGATTAATTCCCCAATGGATAGCTAACAGTTCTTTCATAGGTTCATTCAATTCACTTTTCTTAAAACTTCACGAGAACCCGACGGGGAGAAAAGGCTTTTATCCAAAGCTACAAAAACCTTGGGAGGGTCCATACTCAATCAAGAAGAAGATCAACGACGTGATTCATCGTATAAGTAAGATCCCCAATGCAAATCCTAAAGTCCACTACAATCGACTAGCGCTATTCGAAGGTGACCATGACAAAGAAGAAGGGGTGAACCATATCCGCGGCGTGAAGGAAGAATTCATGGGCGCATATGGAGGTACCGGTAAAGCTAGATTTGGAGTCACTACAGAGCAACGGCAAAATTTGTTTACGCTCCCGGAAGACCATTCATTGGCACACAACATCCCAGCCAATACCAATGCACGAGGTTTGCAGGAAGTTTGGACAATTAGAGAAACTTTCAGATCAGATTCCAACTTCTGGCAATACACTGGGACTTGAAAATAATTCACGACACATTTTCTATCTGGTAACCAAGAACGAATTTCAAGATTGATCCATAGTGAATATAAATAGTGCATTATAATAAATATTTGTTTTTTCAATTTCCATTTGTATCCTCGGAGCCGATTATCGGTGTCCACATCAAATATGCTTCTTAAGTTACCATAGTTGAAATTTAAAATGCGAAAGGTGATTATGATGTCCCCGCGAAGACGACGCTATTCAAAGGTCGGTAAATCCATTATGTTTAGTCTTTCTGTATAACTAGGTCTTGTGCTCCCGGAAGATAGTCTGGTTGATCGACGCTGAACTTTTTCGAGAAGATCTTTATCCCGCCCTAGTTCCGGACACCACACAGTTCCACAATACTCCATAATTGGACAAATACAAGCTTTATATAAACGAGTTTCTGCAATGACATCCCTCAGAAACACTTGCTGAGGTGGTACTTTTTGCTTACTTTTTGCATTTTTGGTAATAGTTCGGACCAACACAAATCTATAGTAATTGTAAGAGCGAGATCAATATAAGAATTCACTTCACTTAAGGCGTGACCGTTTAAGAAGTATTCATGTCGTGGATTGCTTTGGCACATGTGAAGAGCAGCACACTTATTTGTAGAGGCAATATCCAGTCTGAGCACCACTTAGAGATCGAATCCAAGTCCTCTTGAAGATTGATATTGTTATGCGAGTGCCCCAGTGAAATTCCCGCATGAGACGACTCTGACTCCTCCACTGGCTATAGTCCATTTAATAACCAGGAGGAGTAATTTGAAAAGCCTTACTCACACCGCTAAAAGTTACCAGATTAGTTACTAAAGGGTGTGTTCCGAAAAAGTAGTCAACAGTCGTGTTCCAAATCTATTAAATATGCCTTGATTCATAAAGAAATCAGCCACCCATAAGCCGATTTCTTGTCTGTTTGGTAGATTATTTAGATGTTTATTGTAGATATAAGATGGATGTATTCGATTTTTGACGGTCTTAAATGACCTTACATTGTTTTACCGGACTAAGCGAAGAGCTGGTATTCGAAGTAGAAGGATCAATAATTGCAGATATTCAATACAATTGCTCACTGAAGTTTTTAAAGGAAAAGTTTTAACGAAACTGAGTGAAAATTATGAAATAACAAGAATGGATGCGATGACATAATTAATTATATTTATTTGCCAGAACTATCAAAAATGGAAATTATCAGCTATGAATTGGATACGCCATACTTTATTGAAACATCCTTTATAATTCAAAATTACTTCAAAACGTAACTTTTGTTAATGTACAAACTACTAAATTGAAAAACATTTGGAAACTTTTTCCGTTTCGCTATAAACCTCTATCCCATTGGTCGTGATTCACCCTGTATAGGCTGCAATATTCTTTGTTCTTTTTTACTTTTTTTGCTTTTTTTACCCTATGTGTTGTATACTAGGTAATATTGTTCTTATTATCTTTTTCTATTACTCAGATTTCTTGGTAAGAACTATTTTGTTTCAAGAGCAATGAAAGTATTATCATATTATTATTATTAAATTCCGTTGTTTTGAAACGTCAATACTGTCAGGAGCTGTGGAATTGTAGAAATTCCATTTTAATATTCCTAGAATAGATTTCTTGAAATAAATAATTTCTCATCATTCGGATTTACCTCGTATGTATCTGTCTTTTTCGAATGGCGTCTGGTCACGAGAATTTTTCGTAAAAATTGTCCACGACAATTTTTCGTGAAAATTGTCAAGCATACAAGGTCGTGCTTTTTTTTGTTATCTGTTCCACACCCTCCAGCTATTGAATAAAATAAACTTTGCTACAGGAAGGTTGACTTTATTAATAACCTATCATCCAAGTTTTCTCGTTTCTTTGAACTAGATGTCTGTGCCTTTACATAGATTCGTCTTTCGTCCAACTTACTGTAGGTGTAGACTTGCAGGTTAAATTCACATTACGACAACAGGCTCTCAACAGACGGAAAAAAGGTAACATTTTTCTTATATTGCATTTTGTCAACCTCGAACTAGCTAAGTACCTATTTTATATCATAGTGATAACCCTTTTCTCTCCAAGATTTAAGGTATCTCCTCATAAAAAAATCTGAAAGTGTTAAATACAGTGACCAAGCCATTCTATTGGACCGCGTCGTCCTATCCATCAACCAAGATATTCCTCATCTGTAAAGTGATAGAGTGCAGGAGCACCATCTTGTTTAAACTTAATTTCCAAACTACCAAATTAATCTGGACTATCTTCCCAAATTTGGATTATTAACGGTTCAGCACCTCGAGATATACAACGGTTAAATCATAGTTCAAGAAAGAAGACCCGACATGTGGTCTCCCAATCTACTCCGACAGCCAAGCAGCACTTGAGGCGATCACTCAAATGGGATAACATCAAATCTGGTGTGGGAGACTAGGTAGTCATAATAAAGTGACCCTAGCCTTGGTACCAGGTCACCAAAGCTTTTATCCATTTGCATTTACCTACAACATTTATTTTGTTTCTAGAGTATGCTGTGAGATTAACTGTTTCTTGATTTGAATTATTTTCATGTATATCTAAACTTTCCTTGCATTTTATGCATTGTTTTCAAAATGCCGGGCACTGATTTATACCATGCGATATTCCGCACATGAAACATTCAAATTTAGGCACTCTTCCCGAGATACCTGCATTACCCAAAGCACACGCACTTTCACATTTTCCTCTTTGGTCTCTGGAAAAGGAAGACCCTAAGTGCGACGGAATATTTCGCACATTTTTATAGTTAATTGAAAGTAGTTTGATTACTATACTTTTTGACACGATCCACTTCCTTATTATCTTTCGTAGCACCAATTTTTTTCCATCTGCTCCTTGGCTTTTCATATTAGCGTCAATTTCTTGGTTCTTATTAATTTTTTTTGTAACTCAGTATATATGATTTAAGTTCTAGAATTAGCTTACTCGTTATTAAACTGTCGAAAAAGTTACCAAATTCACAGGAGAAACTGAAGTCACGTAAATCTGTTATATAATTATCCATACTTCCGTTTTCCAGCTTGTCTCTGGGTAAGAACATGTGTCTCTAATAAATGACATTTTTTTCTGGATTGAAGTATTCATCGAATTTTTTCATAAATAAATCATAATCCATAGCTTTTTCATCAGCCTCATAAGTTATTAAATACCTTTAGCAATCTATCTCAAACACTTGCTAAAAGCAAAGATGATCTATATTCACTATCTTCTTCTTCAGATTCAGTTGCTTTTAGAAACAAAGTGAATTTTTGTTCGAAAAACCTCCAATTATCAGCAAAAGAACCTTCCCAGAATAGCGGTTCGGGTTGATTTATTGTGCGACATAACTCAATTTCAGAATTATCTTCTTGATCACTCATTTATCTTGATTTTGAATTATTTTAAACTAGATATAGAACGTAGGAATCTACTTGATAATATTTTCTGTTTTTTAAATATTATCAAGATTATTTTTAGACTGCGCCATATTAGGGTCTTTATATTAGAACGACTATTTGGAAACTAGACTTTATTCATATTCTTTGGATAGTTCAAATGATCCAAGCGCCGATACAAAAACATTTGAATTAGTCTGGTCACTACAGAATAAAGTATATATTCATAGTTCAGGTACTATGTATACATTTCTGATAATACTTATAACACAAGGGTGCGGTTTCACTTATTCAAAGAAGAAAAACCGAGGATAGAGAGCTATGCAAAGGAGGTGGTATCCAGGCTATTGAGTCTGATGAAAATGATAGAGCTAGATATCTAGCCCTAAATATAGGGAAGACCACAATAGATCTGCAAAGGTCGCAGTGAGATAGGACAGCGAGACAACGCTACTTGGGCTGTAAAAGAAGATAAGTTCACTAAAACTCCTGCAGATTTTGCAATTTGCTCATTAATACTAATAATGGTCGATCCGATCATTTCGCATCACTACCTGTTATTGAAACTGTGTTGAAAATGTGTTCCTCCTAAAGGAAATAACTCAACTTTTACCAATAATTACGATAGCTGTTAGCTCGTCAGCTGGAGCTCGTACCATTTTGATTATTGGTCCAGTCGAGTTACAATTTAAGGTGGATCTAAGATCAGTAAGCAAGATTTTTCATGGAATCTCTCAAAAATATCATAGTTAAGGATAATCCGTTGCCTCCACATGTTTTCAGGATGAGGTAACTGCACAATAACAGTTCATAGCCAAAACAAACAAAAATGGGCCTGTTTTTCGTCATGTTTTCGAATTTCACTAGGCAAGTATTAAATTTATCGTGTTTATGTATACGAACAAAGTTATAAAGCGTATCATTTGGTATAAAATTCCGTGGTGACAGGACATTTATCAAATGGATACCTTTCAAAATGGGAGAATAAGATGAAAAGACTTCCAAGTCCTTCATATCCAAAATGGTTAAAAGGAATTCTACTAGCCACTAAAAAAATGAATAAACAGGTCAAAATAACCATAATTGAAATAAAGATGAATTTCGATATGATGAGTATATGTTTTAATATCCATCAATTAAAAGTTTCAAAACTTATGTAGTACAAGAAACAACGACTATCACTGAAGCACATGTACTGTAAAATAGAAGATCGATAACCGGAAGTATATAGATTAATGACAAATGACAAATATCACTTATACAGATTTGCAAATATCAAAATCATATACTTAGTTCTATGATGAAATTGACAGAACATCTAATAAACTGTGCAATAGGGAAAAATCACGCACCGTGAGATGGCGCTTCAGCATACAAAATGTCGGATTGAGGTGTGAACAACAAATATCATTCTATTCTCATTTCGCTCTGAGTCGTTTGTTAATATTATCTTCGTTTTTGGAATGCTAGTGTTGTATTGCTGGAGTTGTGATATAAGATAAGATATCTATTGATAATGCCTTATGTATGAGATCCTCAACAATCCCTACATGAAATTACCATAAAACTCAATGGTCCTGGATTTTTCAATGTTCCTGTAAAGCGGGATTAGGGGGACACTGCAAGTATATTATTGCTACATTGATTTATATCAACAGGTGAATAGGTTTTTCAGTGTACCTAAGAAAGAAAAAATGGATGATTCCAAAACCACACATCCCTGTTTGCATCCTCTCTTTTTCATGTTTCAGATATGAGATGCTAAAACCAGTGAGCTGAACTGATCTGGCTCAAAAATAAGGAGAGGATATAAAAGATATAGATGGAGTCGGTAGACCCAAACCATTTCAGTCATTTTGTCACCCAGAAATTGGAAAAAACAATATAACAGCCTAACTGAACAAAAAAACTTAAATCCTCTTGCCTATGGTAAGAAGACAATGAAAAAAATAGTTCAATTTCAAGTGCAGTCATTTGAATTTGTTGAACATAAGCACTTTTTGATAACTGCAGGTGTAGGGGATTCTGCTTTGGCACCATTTTAGGAAGATCTCATCAAGTGAAAGATCAAATGGATGCAGCCGTGTATAATTTGAGTGAGAGGTTGTATAATTCAATTTTAAAATGTCATATCGGCCATTTTGATTAGAAAGAAAAAAGCTCCCCCTATTTGATTTACCCGTTCTCTTTTCTGTGTTGTTTATTTTCAATTTCCGGCATATTATGCAAGATGTATTGTATCACATTAAAAAATAAATGAATAATATAAAAGGTTATTGTTCCATTATATAAGCAAGGGTATCTATGATTTTGCACAATAATTAAATAGGTGGAAGATTTCATGCAATATTAAAAACAAATTTTGATTTTCATATCATTTAATCTATTTTATGCAGAATATGAATAAGGAAACATTTTTTAATACCAATTGACTTAATGAAAAATATAATTTAAATATAAAATAGAGTAAAGCAAGAACAATACACCAGAAGTAATTATTTTGAGTTCTTCCTAACCAATGTCGGTCACTTCTATGTTTAATTTTCGTATGTTGATAATTAGTCACGGAAGGTACTGGCAGGAAAAGGATCCATTTTTCAAACGCTTCCTCTGTGTTGTCGAGGTAAATATGTATTGAATAATGGAAAAATATTAATTAAAGTGCAGAGAGGCCATGTAATATATGCCACGTATTGGCAGGGTAGCCAGGTAATTTTTAAATCATTTTACAGTAAGGGTACAATTGGAATTCTGTGAAACATGGGTGGTCAAGCGTCAAAACAAGCGATTCAGGAAAATGGTGTGGTCAACAGTAATTTCATAGTCCAAGAAGAGGAAATGAAAGCAGATCTGGAGGTGAAGACCCTTATCTACATTATTGTGGTTGTTTTGGTACTACAATTTGCGTGGTCCGTATACAAAACGTACAGAAGACAGATGAAGAGGGAGATATGAGGAAATCTACAGCAAAGCAGACTGACTATTTAGGATTGGTTAGAAATTTTTTTAATACGTTTTGTATACGGACCACGCAAATTGTAGTACCAAAACAACCACAATGATGTAGATAAGGGTCTTTACCTCCAGATCTGCTTTCATTTCCTCTTCTTGGACTATGAAATTACTGTTGACCACACCATTTTCCTGAACCGCTTGTTTTGACGCTTGACCACCCATGTTTCACAGAATTCCAATTGTTTGCAGGGTCGCCATGTAATATAAGGTAAGTAATGGCAGGATCGCAATGTAATATATATAAGGTACGTATTGGCATGATAGCCAGGTAATGTGGTGGTTACTTGGTGGTAATTGTACATTGACAATGCTCACGTTTTAGCAATAACGAGGTCAAAAACTCGTCAGAATTAAGCTCAGCCTACAGGAGAAGATAAAATAGTTTCCACAAAAATAAAAGATATTCGCAAGCCAGCAGTATATGAAGTACTGGATAATTTAGAGGCGCATAAATTACCAATTCTGCAATTTGAAAATAACCGTGTTTCGCTAAGGATGAACATACAGATCAAAAGCAGGATGAGATTTAGCCAAGCCTTATTAAATACCGATATAGTTAACTTTGATTTAGGTCAAACGTTAGTTCAGCTCGTAAGATAGCGGTAAAAAATGGATTGAAAATGAAGAAAATTTATATGAATGATATTATTTTCACACAGTGCACTATAAAAGAGTTTATGGAACAAGGAAGCAATACGTTAAAAACGTACAAATATGTATTTGCGATATACCAAAGATGGTGGAAGAAGAAAAATAAAAGCAGCAGATTTCAGAAACTTATCATAATGATCCTTTATTTGGAGGTCATGTAGGAAATAACAAGCTATTGAAGAAATTAAGAGCGAATTTAAATAGAAAACCATGGAAAAAGACGTAAGAAAATATATTAAGCAATGTCACAAGTTTCAAATCAATGAAACAAAGGATAATCACAAAGAAGAATTTTTATTAACGGACACAGTAGCAAAACCATGGGATATAACGTACATAGATACGGTCGGTCCTTTTCCACAAAGTGAAAATGGTAACCGTTATTGCATCACAATGTTATGTGAATTAAAGAAATATGCAGTAATAATTTCAGTTTAAAACAAAGAAGCAAAACACGATAGCACGTGGAATTTTTGAAAATTTCATACCAAATTACGGTTTAATGAAACAGATTAGGACAGATTTAGGCACAGAATGTAAAAATGAAATATTCAATGCTTCAACTAAAATGTTAAATATTAGTCATAATTATTCAACAGCATATCATCATCAATCTATAGGAGGTTGTGAGAAATTACATAGAACGCTTAATGAATATGTTAGACATTTTATGAATGAAAGTAAGGATGATTGGGATGAATGGTGCAAATTATTTGCTTATTGTTATAATACGACTCCTAACTCTTATCATGGTTATACGCCATTTGAATTATTGTTTGGAAGACGTGCTAACTTACCCGATAATCTCGCAGATGACATTAATCCATGCTATAATATTGATGAATATCAGAATGAGTTGAAATATAAATTACAGGTAGCTTATCAGAGAGCAGAGAAATGTTTAATCAAATATAAACTGAATAGACAAAGTCAAAATAGTAAAGTAGCTTAGTCAGTTGATTTTAAAATAGGAGATTCAGTTTTAGTGAAAAGGGAAAATAAATGGTTTGGGTCTACCCAACGACCTATTATTATTATAATAGGTCGTTGGGTCTACCCCTATATCTTTTATATCCTCTCCTTATTCTTGAGCCAGATCAGTTCAGCTCACTGGTTCTAGCAGCCCATATCTGAAACAAGAGAGGATGCAAACAGGGATGTGAGGTTTTGGAATCATCTATTTTTTCTTTCTTAGGTACACTGAAAAACCTATTCACCTGTTAATATGAATCAATGGAGCAATAATATACTTGCAGTGTCCCCCTAATCCTGCTTTACAGGAACATTGACAAATCCAGGACCCATTGAGTTTTATGGTAATTTCATGTAGGAATTGTTGATGATCTCATACATGAGCTTTCAGTAATTTTTTCATACTCACCTTCCTCAATTGGCCGAACACGTTCACCCACATTTTCCAGAATATGCTAAATATGTCAATTTCATCATAGAACTAAGTATATGATTTTGATATTTGCAGTTCTGTATAAGTGATTTGTCATTTGTCGTTAATCTATATACTTCCGGTTATCGATCTCCTATTTTACAGTACGTCATGTGCTTCAGTGATAGTCGTTGTATACACTAAATAAGTTTTTAAACTTTCATTTGATGGATATTAAAACATATACCTATCATATTGAAATTCATCTTTATTTGATTATTGTTAATTTGACCTGTTTATTTATTTTTTTAGTGGCTAGTAGAATTCCCTTTAACCATTTTAGATATGAAAGACTTGGAAGTCTTTTCATCCTATTCTTCCATTTTGAAAGGTATCCATTCGATAAATGTCCTGTTACCACGGAATTTTATATCAAATGATACGCTCTATAACTTTGTTCGTATACATAAACACGATAAATTTAATACTTTCCTGGTAAAATTCGAAAACGTCGAAAAACAGGCCCATTTTTGGTTGTTTTGGCTATAAACTGTTATTGTGCAGTTACCTCATCCTGAAAACAACGGATTATCATTAACTATGATATTTTTGAGAGGTTCCATAACAATCTTGCTTACTGCTCCACCTTAAATGCTAACCCGACTGGACCAATAATCAAAATGGTACGAGCTCTAGCTGACGAACTAACAGCTATCGTAATTATTGGTGAAAGTTGAGTTATTTCCTTTAGGAGGAACACATTTTCAACACAGTTTCAATAACAGGTAGTGATGCGAAATGATCGGATAGACCATTATTAGTATTAATGAACAAATTGCAATAGCTGCAGGAGTTTTAGTGAACTTATCTTCTTTTACAGCCCAAGTAGCGTTGTCTCGCTGTCCTATCTCACTGCGACCTTTGCAGATCTATTGTGGTCTTCCCTATATTCAGGGCTAGATATCTAGCCTTATCATTTTCATCAGACTTAATAGGCTGGATACCACCTCCTTTGCATAGCTCTCTATCCTTGGTTTTTCTTCTTTGAATAAGTGAAACCACACCCTTGTGTTATAAGTATTATCAGAAATGTATACATAGTACCTGAACTATAAATAATATATACTTTATTCTGTAGTGCCCAGACTAATTCAAATGTTTTTGTATCGGCGCTTGGATCATTTGAACTGTCCAAAAAATATGAATAAAGTTTAGTTTCCAAATAGTCGTTCTAATATAAAGACCCTAATATGGCGCAGTCTATAAATAATCTTGACAATTCAACTCATGTATAAAAAATCGCATATAGGCGAGCGGCAACCACCCCTAAAATGACATGGTAGTGACCAGATCACTTCTAATCGCTAAACACCATATTACTCTATGTTTTCGAGGGTGCTGAATACGAATATGACGTATGTTTCTCTCCAAAATTGGGAGAACATTGTTAAAATCTACAATTAAGTGAAAAATTAGAAAAAAAATTTTCGCGAATATCGAACTTCAACTCGCTGCCATTCACGGAATAATAAATATTTTTCCATAAAAATTTTATCACACATTTTTGAACTCATTTGCAAGGCAGTAAAACATACTCAAAATTTCTAAAGCAATTTCCCACCGCTCGGGAAATTTTGGAAAATTTTTCACTACTCTTTCTTATTTTGTACATACTTTTGCAAAAGTTCAGTAACAAAGTTTTTAATTTTTAATTTCTACATATGTAGTCTCAAAATGTAGTATGTAAGGAAGTTTTTCAGAAAATTTCAAATGTTTATTTGCAAAAACAAAAATTATACAGCATCTTAAACCTCAGCGTTCAATTCGCTCGACGCTTGCACTGGGCGCGTTTCTCTTGGAATTTATGCAATGAGCGAATAATGGATCTAAAATTTTTTAATAATAATTTTTTTCATGAACAATGATATCAATAAGACTCAGATTCAATATTTTTAAAATCTGAATATTCATAAGATCAATATCATTGGTGTCCAATTGTTTTAATTGTAATTATTGGATTGTTAATTTCATCTAAAATATAAATTAATCGTAATGAAGGGATTGCAATAAAAATTGAAGTTATTGTTCGTGAAAACAAGTACTGATGTAATAATAAATAAAATTATCATGGTCATGAAAGTAAGATAATTGTTTTACTAGAGGGGATGTCCTATCTTTTAATATAAAATTTTTTTAAGTTGGAATTTCTAAAAAAGTTTGGGGTTTTAGTCCAATGCACCAATCTGCCATATTAGAAATTAGCAGATAATATAGGTAATTCAGAATAACTGTGTTCTGCACGATACGGCGTCATCGCTGTTTTTTATCGGTAAGAAGACTGCATACGTAGCGTTAAAAAAGATGAAGAATTGAGTGATCTTGCCAATCTATTTTCTATCTGTGTTGTACGATTCACGTAACAAGTCTAAAGCTATTCGCACAGATATTAACTCATCAAGATATAATTTAGCTTTATTGAAAAATTCATGTATTGATAAGTTACTACCTTCTAAGCCTGTATTAGAAAACACATATTGAGGTGCATTTGGCAAATCAACGAATGGAATCAGGCGACATTTTCCACGATTTTCACAAAAAACTTGGAATAATATGGATGGTTGATCGACGAGGGAAATGTATTACCTGATTTTTACAATGGATTATCAGCAATGGAATATTTACAAAATTTATTTTGTTCTTGTGCTCAAAAATCTTCTTGCTCTACCGACGTGTGCCCTTGTAAAAAATCTAGTTTTGAATGCTGTGATTTATGTAGTTGCCGAGATTCATGTACTAATAACGTAAATGTAGTTTATGATGAATGTACATTGTGAATAAATTTTTATATTTATACATGGTTTCCCCTACTAATATTTATTGTAACATTGGGTGGTATGAATAAAAACGAAGTATATGCTAACACTAGAAGTATTAGCATTTTCTATAAAGTGGGTACTTCAATACTAAGAAAAAACTACATTTCAAAGTAGATACTTTAAATTTTTCCGGAAGTTACTATACTAAGTAGCACGTGAAAATGACTAAAGTATTTACTGCAGTTTGGAGTAGCGACTTCTTACAGCAAATACTTCGATTTCAAGAAGAAATTGTAGTATTTGCTTAACGTTAGCGAAGTTGGTATAATAGCAGCTTCTTGAGAATTCTTCGGTTAATTTTGTTTGAAACTGGATGGATGGAAGAAAAATATACAGTGCAACGACACGTTAATGATGATATTTTGTATCATAAAATGTTCCGGTAACAGAAAATGAGGTGGCAGCTGTCATTTTTTTTATCCAGCAGTATCTTGAAATCTTCTAGCATTATAACAAATGCTAATTGTATATTTTCATTTTGGGACTCTTCTCGATGGGGCATTTCTTCATCTGGAGACATTCTACTCAATCACGAAATTTTAAAGATTTAATTGACAAGAAAAATAGCAAATAGTATTTCGGGTAGTCTTGAAATTTTTTTGTAACAACAATGATGGAAAAGAAAATCTAATAAACTTGTCATGACCTGCTCCCCTAGCAGAAGGAGTGGAAGATACTGCACGTGTCGAAGCATGTACTACGGGCTAAAAAGTTGATACTACAAGCAGTTTAGTAAATACTTCAACGTTAAGCAGATTCTACTGGAACTGACCAGATGCTTCATGATGGAGCATATACTTTGAAGTAGATCTTTAAATTTGTAGTATTAGCATGTACTTCGTTTTTATTCATACCACCCATTGTTTAAAAAAAAAAATATTAATAAAAAATTTTAGCCTCATATTATTCCCTCACACTGCATGAAATCCAAGAGAAGCTCGCCCAGTGCAAGCGTCGAGCGACTAGAACGCTGAGGTTTAAGACGCTGTATAATTTTTATTTTTGCAAATAAACATTCGTAATTTTCTGAAAAACTTCCTTATATAATACACTTTGAGACTATATATGTAGAAATTAAAAGTTAAAAACTTTGTCACTCAACTTTTGCAAAAGTATACACAAAGTCAGAAAGAGTAGTAAAAAATTTTCCGAATTTCCCCGAGCGGTTGGAAATTGCTTTAGAAATTTCGGGTATGTTTTACTGCCTTGCAAATGAGATCAAAAATGTGTGATAAAATTTTTATGGAAAAATATTTATTATTCCGTGAATGGCAGCGAGTTGAAGTTCAATATTCGCGAAAAAAATTTTCACAATTTTTCACTTAATTGTAGATTTTAACAATGTTCCCCCAATTTTAGGAAAAAACAAACGTCATATTCGTATTCTGCACCCTCGAAAACATAGAGTAACATGGTTTTTAGCGATTAGAAGTGATCTGGTCACTTTTTCGTTTTCTAAACGACTTTTTGGGGGTGTCTGCTCGCCTAATATGCCTCAGTGTAATTGTCACTTTGACACCGGCAAAAGTTAGCTTTAACTTTTTCAGCAGTAGATGCACTTGTGGTTTTTTCACTTATGCATTTGTTTATGAATTACCGCAGTGCAGGTTACCATATGACATATTTGTCACCAACTTGAATTTCTAAACACAATTCATTGAATTGTCCTGCCGAATTACACTCGATGTTTGTATTGATATCGGGTAAATTTGTGTTGTTCAACTTCTAAACTGTTTCCTTTAGCAATTTGACTCGAAAAACTGTCAACCGTTTTTAATAGTTGACAGTTTTTCTCGTCTAATTGCTATCTCATTGAACAATCCAAATTTACCCGATAAAATACAAACCTCTTGTGCAATTATAACTGATAATATTTAAAATACAGAAAATATTATTAAGTTGATTCCTACGTTCTATATCTAGTTTAAAATAATTCAAAATCAAGATAAATGAGTGATCAAGAAGATAATTCTGAAATTGAGTTATGTCGCACAATAAATCAACCCGAACCGCTATCCTGGGAAGGTTCTTTGCTGATAATTGGAGGTTTTTGAGAACAAAAATTCACTTTGTTCCTAAAAGCAACTGAATCTGAAGAAGAAGATAGTGAATATAGATCATCTTTGCTTTTAGCAAGTGTTTGAGATAGATTGCTAAAGGTATTTAATAACTTATGAGGCTGATGAAAAAGCTATGGATTATGATTTATTTATAGAAAAATTCGATGAATACTTCAATCCAGAAAAAAATGTCACTTATTAGAGACACATGTTCTTACCCAGAGACAAGCTGGAAAACGGAAGTATGGATAATTATATAACAGATTCACGTGACTTCAGTTTCTCCTATGAATTTGGTAACTTTTTCGACAGTTTGATAACGAGTAAGCTAATTCTAGAATTTAAATCATATATACTGAGTTACAAAGAAAATTAATAAAAACCAAGAAATTGACGTTAATATGAAAAGCCAAGAAGCAGATGGAAAAAAATTAGTGCTACAAATCAAAATTCGAAAGATAATAAGGAAGTGGATCGTGTCAAAAAGTGAAGTAATCAAACTACTTTTAATTAACTATAAAAATGTGCGAAATATTCCGTCGCACTTAGGGTCTTCCTTTTCTAGAGACCAAAGAGGAAAATGTGAAAGTGCGTGCGCCTCGGGTAGTGCAGGTATCTCGGAAAGAGTGCCTAAATTTGAATGTTTCAAGTGCGGAATATCGCATGGTATACATCAGTGCCTGGCATTTCGAAAACAATGCATAAAATGCAAGGAAAGTTTAGATATACATGAAAATAATTCAAATTAAAAACCAGTTAATCTCACAACATACACTGGAAACAAAATAAACGCTGTAGGTAAATGCAAAGGAATAAAAGCCTTGGTGACCTGGTACCAAGGCAAGGGTCACTCTATTATGACTACCTAGTCTGTTCTGTGCCTCACCACACTCCCACACCAGACTTGATGTTATCCCATTTGAGTGATCTCTTCAAGTGCTGCTTGGCTGTCGGAGTAGATTGGGAAACCACATAGTCGGGTCTCCTTTTTTGAACTATGATTCAACCGGTGTATTTCTCGAGGTGCTGAACCGTTAATAATCCAAATTTGGGAAGATGGTCCAGATTAATTTGGTAGTTTGGCAAATTTTCCCGTAAAAACTTCAAAATAGATGCAAGGTGCGCAGTATTTTTAAATACACATTGTCTGTATTTCGTCATAAAAATGATTAACAAAATAACCAGATCAAATAGTTGGGGATAACAGTACTAAATGATTCAGAAGAACTATAAATTTTGGAGAACATGACTTTTCTAGAGGATTCCACAACAGAGTAACGTGATGGTTCAATCCAGATTGTTCTAGAAGCTTCGCATGCGTAGAAGATGGTGAATTCAAGAAGATTCTACGCGGATTTTTGAGTGAGTCGAACAGTTTCTCAGTATACAGTGAGTAAACAGATAGTGAATATAAATTGTTAAGGTGCGTGGTTTGAAAGTAAACAATACTTTATAACATAAAATAGGCTTTATTACTAATAACGAAAACATAACATCAAACATGACATGCTAAGTCGGCGTACTTCTATACACTGATCCAGAACATAGTTGATTGTTCTCCATATATGGGCGCACATGCGCACTCTATACACAAAGCTACACTGGCATACAATATAAATGTATTACATACTCAACACGCCTCCTTACATTTATATTGTACTTACATTAATTTAGGTTCAACAAATCTCGGAGTTTTTCAAATTTCTCTCGGCAAAGGGCCTTCGTGAAAATATCGGCAGTATTTTCATCCGTATCTATCTTAATAATATCAATAATACCTTCTTCTACACATTCATGTACATAATGGTAATGAACCTCAATATGTTTCGAATTCTTAGTAAAATTACCATTTTAAGCGATATCTATTGTACCAGAATTATCTTCATAAATATCAATTGGTTCTATTAATCTAACATTGAAAGTGTTCAATAATTCTTTTACAAATTTCAATTCACTTACGGCTTCTGACAACGCTACATACTCAGCAAAAGTCGAAGCCTTAGTTACAGATTTTTGTTTTCTCGCTTTCCAATATATCAGATTACCGAATAGTCTAATTACATAACCAGTAGTGGACTTTCTATCTATATTGTCTCCAGCCCAATCGGCATCAACATAGCAATCGACAACATTGACATTTTCATTTTTCTTATGAATTAGTTTCAAATCTTATGTTGAATATTAATACTTCAAAATTCGTAAAGCATATTTCAAATGTGTTTCATTGTAACAATTTTGGAATCTACTCAAGTAATTAACACTAAAACTTACATCAGGCCTTGTAGCCGAGCTTATGTATAATAAAGCACCAATCAAATTTCTATACTTTAGATTTTTCTCACAATTATCAGACTTTTCAATTTTTAAATTAACTTCCATTTGTGTATTATATAATTTACTATTCTGTATATTATAAATTCCAGCTAAAGACTCAATATATTTAGTTTGACTCAACTCCATTTTATTACCATACACATCAAAACTTACAGTTATTCCAAGATAATCTTTAATCTCACCTAAATCTTTCATTTTGAACTTCTCAAATAACAAATTTTTTATTTTCTTTACATAGTCAATATCTTTACCACAGATTGATAAATCATCAACATAGATCAACAAATAACTAGTATTGTTTACGTCTTTAAGAACATATAAACAAGAATCAATGTTACTTTTTTCAAAACCAATATTTTCCAATAATTTATCACGCCAATCATACCAAGCCCTCGGGCTTTCTTTCAACCCATATAAGGCATTTATCAGTTTACAAACCTTACTTGAGTTTGTTTTACATTTCCTGTAATCAGATTCAAGCTCTATTGGAATACCATTTATCAGCTGATTTTTCGACAAAACCTCCAAGTATTTAAAATTTACATGACCTAGCAACCTATGCCATTTTTTTTTACTCATATTGTTTATATTCTTATTTGCTCTATTTACACAGGAAAGATTATCATTCAACTTACTTTTCATAAAATATAAGCCATTATTTTTAACCGCTACAGCTGTTACTTCACCTTTCATATCGCTAATTTTAGCTATTTTTCTTTTATAAACATTCGTGTTATTTTCTGTAACTTTACTAACGCTAATTAGATTTGACTTCATATCTTTAAAAAAAAAACACTTTTCATATCAACTAATTTTTTCTTGCCAAATGCATTAAAAAAACTTTTAGCGTTACCAATTTTTGTTGCTTTAACAATCCTATTATTGCCTAAATAAACGTTTACAGGTTCTTTCAATTTAGTACATTTATCAAATAATGTATCATAATTAATTATGTGATCGGTACAACCACTATCTAACAACCATTGTATTTCATTACCACTTACGTCATTTAAATCAACGTTGTGCGCCGCATGATGGGCAACTGCTGTAACCCATGCGCTATTTCCTTCTTCATCTCTCCTTTCTTGCTGTTGATCCACGCAATGCGCACTTCCTCTGCGTCGACTACCATAGTTGTCATGCGCACTTTCCCTGCGTTGACTACCATAGTTGTCATGCGCATTTCCATAGCTTCCTTTTCCGGCACCTCGTCGTCCACGCGACGAACGCCATGTGCTTCTTTTAGCTGTTGCTTGGCTGCTGTTTCTACAATCTCTTTGGATATGCCCACCATCACCACAGCCATAACATCTCCGCTCTTGTCGACTTTTTACAGCGAACACATTTGACTTTCTTTCGTGATTGTCGTCTTTTCTATTTTTCATCTCCGTCATTTGAATCTTAGTTTTTACGTAATCGGCTGTTTGGTCCTCTTCTTTTAGAGTATCAATTAGATCACCAATATAACTGTATGAGTCAGGCAGAGTATTTAGTATATAGTTCAGTTTTTCCTTTTCCGACACTTTTGCACCTGCACTTTTTAATTCGTTAACACATTTTTCAAAGTCTCCAAAAAAGTCGCCGAGTCTCTATAGTTTTACAATCTTATTCTCTCCTATTTATTTCGGCAAATAATTTGCAGTGCCGATGATTCTTTCAGGTACAGATTGTCAAATTTCTTCATTATTCCATAAGCCGTCGTTTCATCGCAAACAAATTCCAGTTGTTTATTCAAAATAGCACTACTTATATATGTAGTTCATAGCTTTCAAGTCATTTTCATCCCAGGTTTCTTTATCATTTACCGTTTTTGAGCGTACAGCTACTTCATCACCTTTTTTTCAATTTCAAAAATACCATTACACGTTTTTTCCACATGCCATAGTCTTCTCCATCAAACACCGGTACAGTTGCTTCACCGTTTCTCGCCATTTTGTATCACACGTGCTTTCCTTCGTACACAGGATACTGTTTTATAATTTTTACTTTTCAACCACGCTCTGCTACCATGTTAAGGTGCGTGGTTTGAAAGTAAACAATACTTTATAACATAAAATAGGCTTTATTACTAATAACGAAAACATAACATAAAACATGACATGCTAGGTCGGCGTACTTCTATACACTGATATAGAACATAGTTGATTGCGCCGCGCTACCGCTACTAAACGGAAGTTCTCCATATATGGGCGCACATGCGCACTCTCTACACAAAGCTACACTGGCATACAATATAAATGTATTACATACTCAACATAAATATCACAATATTTTAGTGTTAAAGATGAATTACGAGAATTATTATTTCGAGTGTAGATAAATAGATATTTAGTGGTGTGTGTATATAAATTAAGTTTATTATAGTGTGTAAGAGTCTCTTCAGTAAACCAGAGGTAATTAGCCATAGTGAGCGTATAATTTTATCCTACGTTAAAAGATGTATATGAGAAAAACATTACAATACTTTTATGGAGTGCAATGTGGATATAATTTTATTCTATTCAACAAAGTGGATTTTGGTGCGCAGTGAAAAAAATTATACAAAACGGTCATTGGGCAGAACAGGTACTTCTCAATTTCGAAAAAAACATTTTGTATGTGAATTTTACCCCAAATCGATTGGTGAAGATTGAAACGTTCTTTCTTCCTAGTTGTTTGAGTTATGAGCACCTTTTGTTTCGGAAGTTGATTTCCGAAAATTTCATGATTCTATTTGATGGCGAAAAAATCATTTCATTCAAAAACAAGCTGTGCTAGTCAACATATCGTCCCAAAAAACTCATTTATTCAAATTTTGAGTATTTTCGACGTTGAAACATTTTTTTTGTCGAAAATTTTGAAGCCAGCTAGGCATGGAAATATTTTGCGTTTTCTGATAACTTCCTTGTACGGAATAATCGATACAAAATCCACTTCGTTCTGTAGAATTTTTCCACGAATCGATTGGTGTAGACTTAAACGTTCTATCTTTTCAATTAGTCGAGTAATGAGATTCTTTTGTTTTGGAAAGTGGATTTTCGGAAATTCCATCACTTTATTTGATGGCTAATGGATCATTTTATACAAGAACAAACTGTGCCAATTAATTTTCCGTCCCAGAAACCCCTTTATACAAATTGCGCATTTTTCAAGTAAATTAAATTTTTTCTGAACAAGTGAATTATACAACAATAAAAGAAAATTGGTTTAAAAATCTTACAAAAACAGATTTTCCAGAAGAAATAATGCATATCTAAGCTTCAGGTCTAAAATTCAGTCTTAGTCCTACAATTAATGATATTTCCATTGTTTCTCTTCTTGCAAATATAGAAAATGTCACCAAAGAAACTCAAGATCCATAGATCAAAAATATAAAATCGGCACAAACAATAAATGTTACAAAAAATTTTGTGAAAAATCCAATCATTCACAACCCTTTAAACACAAAATTATCAGATTTGAAAACTAAAAAGTTCCTGAAATATAAATAGGTAACTAAGTCTGATAATTAGTCCAGTTATTATAGTAAGTTTACTTCTGAATTCAAGATACCCTGCTGTGAGTCTGTAACTACTTATATATCGACACCCCCTCAAAGTTGTTTAAAACCTACATAATATGGTAGGGTGTACGGAATTATAAAATTTCAAGTTTTGAGGTCACAGAAATCGGTTTTTTGTGCTTTTATGTGAATATCTCATTTCCTGTGGGTTTTTTGCTATTTGTATTCATTATCAATATTGTAGAATACAAAATTCTCTAAAAATTTTGTGAAAAAAAAATGTTTTATTCGGGAAACCGTTTCCGAGATAGAGGGCGGAGAGGGCGAGGTCACAGCATCACTTCGGGTCAACCGGTGCCTCCGGTCGAAAACGCAATATCAAAACGCGATAAAACAATATGTATTTTCAAGTAAGTGAGACCGTAAAAAAATTAGTATATACCATCCGGGAGAGGTGCTATTTTGTCCTCGGTGCATTGCAGTAGCACTCGGGCAATTTTCTCCTCTGCCAAAATAACGCACTTCATCCCTTATAGTATATTGTATGCTTTTTGACCTCTGTTTAGGAATTAGTAATCAAGAATAGACACCAATATCAGTTGAAGGAGAAGATGCCCCTTGCGAAGAACAGTTGTTGAAATTTTCCAGAAATCTGAACAACTTTCATATCATTACTTATTTATTCGTTTTGGAAGCGAACTTTTCATGAGTAAACTTAATTTCTCATTTGAAAGATCGAAAACTCTTACAACCACTAATCCAATGGGAATCTTATTTTGTAGGAAATATTCAGTGTGTAATCTCTTAGTGAATGCCTGTCCATTTAAATATTTTGTATTTCGCTCCTTAAATAATACACTGACATTAGTATTTTGAATATATATTACTGAAAATTGAATTCAAACAAATTATTTCAATTTATTTGGTTCACAATTATAAATACATCAATTCAATTATCTGGCCAGCCTGGACACACATCATAATCAACAATTTCCAAAGACTTGTTCAGCTCTTTAGCACAGTTGAATTGACATTCGTTGCCGTAGGTTACTCCATCCGATCCACAAACTGGATCCCAATTGTCAAGACAGTAGCATGAATCATCTTTCAATGGACTGGCGAATATGTCTACACTTAGAACTATGACCAAGGTTACAGAAAGTGCTACAATAAAACTTTTCATATTTTCAAATGTATAACAAACGATTCAATATCAAATACTGTTCAGATATGCACTGATGTGCTATTTATATGAGTGAGTTTTCGTGTAAATTTCATTATCAAATTTTATCGCTTAGATTAAATGCTTTTTTGAATCAACAAATTGGAATATATTAGAGGTTCTGCTTTTAGTTTCTCTCTTATTGCCTGGTTCCTGATGCGATTCTATCCTGTTATCCCTTTCACTCAGATATTCCATTCCCGCTGCCTAAATCTTACCTGTCTGTCGCTTAAAAACCACGACATATTGTTTTGATACGAAATGACTCTCTTCAATTCTAGTTGTCTTAGACTAGACGCTTTCTTTCTGTTGACGGAGTTTTGTATTCATTGCGTAATATAATTTCATGTCCTTGTCATTTCATTTTTCATCAGCTGTTTCTTATTTGCTTACATTCTTGTGTTTATCATTATGACAATATCATAGGTTATTTGGACTTTTGGCATGCTGTAAGCGCCAACATATTAATATTTGGGTTTTTTGACCACACTGTTGTATAAAAATATAATAGATAATATTAGGCTCAACCCACCTTCTTGTCTCAGGCATGATGAATGTATCCAATCTCATATTTTCACTTATCATATAATTTTCCGTTCCCTTGTGCAGTGATTAAATATCACCTTTTAGCTCACATTTTTTCATATAGGTTTTCCCGTTTCTACTTTCTAGGTTCACTATAAAATGTTTTCTCTAGGTCCAAAAAGACAAGATCGCCGTTTTGTGTATTATCGGTTTTTTTTTCAATTGGTTATTGGCTTAAGGTGGAATATCATATTGGATGCTATGTTCAATAAACAATTCTGGATGGGATCGAGGAAAGCTTTCCCAGAAGTAACACTCAGTTCAGGTCGGCCACAGAAAGGATGCGTGCACTGGAATAGATCGCTCTATGGTATACTTCAAGTGTGATAGAGTCGAGCATAAAGCTGAAGACTGCAATATTTGTATCCTTGTAGATATAGACACAGAACAGATAGCACGAAGTGTTCATGTTTTAGAGCACTAGCTGCGGAAAAGGACAAGGGTAGAAATAGGAGCAGAAATTTTGACACTAACTGCAGCTTGGAAACTCAAGCTGGCCCACAAAGAACCCGTAATATTGTAATTACTGAATATAGTATATATCTAGAGTGGGATTAGATTTAAGCAAGCTATTTTATCTTATTATAACCATTACAATTTTGCAGAGAAATGTGGACATGACAGCAAGGGCACAGGACTTGACTATAGCTACAGCGGAGGCTCTTGACACTATTGCAATGCAGGAGCCGAACAGAACAAAGATCCAAAGACTCGGCTAGCTTCTGCAGAAATAGAAGGTGTGAAGCAGTAGAACAAACTGCAAGTAGCGGTTACACTAAGCTGCGTATGAAAGAGTGGACGTTGAATAATTTTTACCTATTGCCGAATGTTAACTTCGATGCCTTCAAGACGTCGGTGAGTTGTCTGTTGGAGGCAATCTAACAGGAAAGGGGAGAGATTATGGAGGTGGTTTAATTTACATTCAAGTCAGCTTTTTGGAGAGCCGCTCAACAGGACAGGTGCGTGTAATCCCAGGCTGATTGCCTCATGGCACGCAATCATGTATTCCTGGATACAGGAACTTCCCCAACCTTCCCCAACCTGTCAGGATAGAACAGGAATAAATTATTGACATTTTTATGTGTTTGAATGGTTAAGCCCGAAGGACAGCTTAATGGTTGGCTCTTGGTAAAATGGAATCCCTAAGCCTGCTTAGGTATATTTGTGTGGATATTAACCTCGCAAAATCAACTAATGCAGTGGAACGCCTCATGAATGAAAGAGTATTCAGGGTAACAATTAGACTGACAGCCATACTGGGGAAACCACGCAGGATATTATGGAATCCATCAAGAAGTCCCAAAGGGTTAGCATGTTTTCCTAGGCCTAGAGAAATCATGATCTCCTAAATAGCTAACAAGGATGTATATTATTTTCCTTAAAAAAAGAAAGGTCGGGAATGTTTCATAATACTTCTTCAACGTTATAAATCGAGGCGACGACCCAGCACTAGTGGAACGCATCTCGATGCGATAATTACAGTCAAGCTATGTCGGCTTTGGTTAGTACTTGGATGGGTGACCGTCAGGGAAAACCATAGTATAGGGCCCGTACAGCCGGCAGCGTTGTAGCATATCACATCTCGCAGGCATTATACCAATGAGCACGAGGTATAATGTAGATATGCCGTCTTTCGGAGGAGACGTAAAACCGAGGTCCCGAGTCCATGGATGTTGGATGTTGGAACACCAGTGGGTTCGCCAAAATTTCCGGTTATGGGTGGAGTGCTCCTGGCGTCGGTGATTAGCCTTAGTCGCAGAAATAGGCCGACGTTAAATAAACAGGGAAAAAAATGTTGGAATGAGGTTATTGAGAATGCAAAACAAAATATGCGTGAAGATGAAAAAAAAAGCAAGTAGGCTGACCGAGGCTATTTAACAAGACGAGGGGAAATATGAGCTGCAGAAAAGAGCTCATAAAATTACTTTTTGGACGTAGGTAACGTCCAAAAAGTGTTGGGAAAACTTCTGCAGCTGGATGAAAGGTGACCCTTCTGGGCAAGAGTACAAAATAGTTAACAGCAGACTAAGTTATGCTGACACCCTATAAAATCCCTGAAGAGAGGAAGGTACAGATTGTCAGGGACAATCTTTCCACCGACATATAAAGGGGCCGAACGTGGAATACCAATACCTCGCCGGTTATGGCCCTTCCAGAGGAATTGCGGGAAGCTGAGGGAAATTTGGAGGTGAGATTTGTACCAGGACCAGATGGAATATGGCCGAGAGCGTTGAGATAGCGGTTGAGATAGCGGTCATACCTTGATTAACGATGTACTGAGGAACATGAAGTTACCGAAGATATGGGCCAAGGTTTGTTATATATTCAAAAGCGATCCACGGCATCCAATTTTGGCAGATAGGCCTAAAATATACACTACCAAGTTTTTGAGACAGCGTGAAACTGAGGCTGGAGGAAGAGCTGGAGGAAAACATGCTTCTGCAGGGAAAAGTCAACCGTAAACGCAGTGGAAAAGGTTATTGATTTTGAAAATAGAGGAAGATGGAAATGGAGGACAATTATTTCTGCTGATGTGAAACACTGTCAAATGGGGGGATATTATTGAGACCCTAGAACACATTGGCATCTGCTAGTATTCAGTGGATGAAGTGGACTTCCACGACAGAAGCATTAAGGTTGGAAAAAGGAGAGGTCGATCTCACAGAGAGTTACGCAAGGATTTGTCCTTGGGACGGTTCTTTGTAATAGCGGGGTTCTGTGGCTGAAATTATCAGAGAATTGTGACAAGGTAGCATACGCGGATGACTAATTAATGTATGTAGACATCTGAATTCTTGATGGATTTAATCAGTTTTTTTGTTGCGATTCTCTTTTATCGTTTTATTTGAAGTTTTATTGAACATTTTAGTTTTACTGAACAGTTAAGATTTTTGTTGAGAATCATCTCATGACCTTTGGGTTTGGTTTCCGGGAAGAAGGGGAATATTATGACGTATAACTGAAACACGATCAATTTTAAATGTAAATTGGTGTGAATTTTTGGGAAATAAAGCTGTTTGGTTGACCTTTTGGAGTATTATTCAGTTTACCCCTAGTCAAACGAAAATAAACCTACATGTATATGACAAGGATGAACTCATGTTCGAGGCTGATATATCGTCACCAAGAGTATGGAGATGGATCATAAGCAAGTCCTAGAACTCGCCCAGGGAAAACCGAAGCACTTATGGTGAAGGGTCCTAGAAACAGGGATGAAGTTTTTATTTCCCTAGAAGATCTGAAGATTGAACAGAAAGATCGCTTTAGTACTTTGAAGTTAATCTGGATGATACGCTGATTTCTAGCGAGCATGCATTCAGGTAGCAGCGCTAATCAGGATCCTGCCTAATCTAAGAGGCACTGGGTATTAGGAAAGGAGAATGTTGTACGTGCATATAGGATGGTGTCGGCGGAAGCGGTAGCTGTGATAACGGAGTTCTGACAGAAGTTCCTTTTTGTGGAATATGATATAAATGAGTTTATAAATTAATACCTCCCACTGATTATGAGATCTTGGTTCACCATATGCTTGTGCAGGATTAATTGTCTGTTTCAATTTTAGTACCGTATTTTCAGTGTAATTTTAACAATTTCTGAATTTAGCTTCCTTTTGAGTTCTAAATGACTATTGACTAAATATCTTATCCCGATAATAACTCTCTAATTACAACATTTTTTCTATGAATAATTTAGTTCCGATTTTGACAACATATTCACAATAGTATTCCCATGACGGATTTTTTGAAGGTTTTTTCAATTATCCTGGAAAAAAAAGCTACAGTGTTTTTCAGTGACTTGTCAGATTCAAAAGAACCATCGCCTCCGAGGGTGTAGTGCTTACGAAATTAGGGACATCACAAGATTGGGTCCCAGTGTAATGAATCCAGAAAACCATTCAATATAATATCTTTCTGGACGTCGTTTCATTTCACTCGGTATCAAAGTTTGTTCAGATATTATTAAGGTGTAATGTTGGGGTGATCTTCCAAGATCATAACCACCAGGGGAGTTAACCACGACGATGACGAATATATTACTCTAGGTCTTTCCAAGAGTAATTGCAGTTTTGGTTGGTTTTCTAAACAAGATATAAAATTTTGAAAGAAATGGTATCGAGAGAGATGGGTGTACATGTCTGTAGCTTGCTTAACTAATTGTGAAACAATAAAAATCTTTTTCTACATTCATGCAAAAAACAACACTTTTGTGCACCACATTTAATGGAAAAAGTGGTACTTTATTGCACTAGTGCAATAATAGTTATTTATGATATAAGTGTTAAAAGTACAATTTTAAGGCACGCATGTGAAGGTTTGCAGAATGAGCGAAGCGAATTCTGCAATTCACATGAGTGCCTTAAAAGGTACTTTTAACACGTATATCATACAATATTTTTTCTACAAACGTTTAAAAATGCAATAATTTAATTTTAAAAACTTTTATTAATACATCCAAAGGAGATAATTTTAAATTGCATCGTATATTACGTACCTTAGCAACCATTTGATATTGTGGTGTCAACCTCGACTGGAAATTCCATTTTTTTTGCGCATCATTCCTCCTTATCCACGGAAAATGGTAAAACAGCAGTGCAGGATATTAATTTGTCAAATTGCACAAATTGTACTATTAATATTAATGTTAATAAATAAAATCTAAATATTTTGACGTTTGCTTTCAAAATTTGACAATTCACTTTTACCAGCAGTGCCATAAAGATTTTAAGGCACTCAGTGCCATAAAGATTTTATGGCACTCAGTGCCTTAAAGTGACATTTTTAATGCTTCTATGGAGTGCTAAAAATGGCATTTTTAACACGTTTGTAGAAAAAATATTTTATTGCACTCATCTGTCATTCTTGTGTCAGTTTTGTGATGATTAATGACAAACATAAACATTTAAATTAAATAAAAATCCATAGCAAGTACCTGATCCTGCTTTAATACAACAATAATATATGTATATCTTACTACTTAGTCTCAACGAGTTACAATTATTTCAAAAATCTTTAATTATTTAAAATTTAAATGGTCAAGGCGAAAACCAGCTATGATTGAGTACTGACAAGGTGGAGGCCATAAAGATACAAAAAAGAAGAACGAGTTGAGTTTTATTAGGTTAGATTAGGTTTTTGACATATTTATATTGTAATTTTCCAGTTTTTGCATGAATTTAGAAAAAATATTGTATGCAACTCTTGCAAAACGTGTTTTTCGCACTCGACGTGTTGTCCAACTCGGCCTAAAGACCTCGTTGGACAATTTCACGTCGCGTGCAAAAAACACTCACTTTTTGCACTTGTTGCATAAATAACTATTATTATGCGATTTCTTTTTAGGAAAAAAATTTTTATTCTTCCCACTTTTTTTGACGGCTATTAGGGGGATGAAACAGTAATGTAATGTGTTGTGATACATTATCGGGAGTATAGTGGAAGGCATTTCCAGGGAAGTATTCCTGTCCTTCAAAATATTGTGATTACTGATATTTTTCTCATCTATCCTGGATTCCTTCATTTAAAAACATAGTATATGACATTAACGAATATTAAAATACCTTTTTCAGAAGGGATACAATCCATCAATTGAAGGACATTTTTCTCAATTTATTATTCGCGTATTTAATATCCATCCGACTTTATCTGACATTAATACATATCGATGACAGTTGTTTACCACATAGCAACAGTAACAATCGGAGAAAAATTCTGGTAATTTTTTGTTAAATGTAATATTTTGGGTGTGCTCAGAACGAACAAAAGATTTAAACCAATGGTTCAATAAAACTCAAAGTCCAAACCACAAAAATTTTTTAATAAAAGTTCCTCAAAAGGACACTTATAATGTGTGCTACTAGTTTCGCTAAATTGCTACTAGTTTCGCTAAATTATTTTAACATAATCTTATAAGATCTTCATCTATTAAGTGTACCTTTCTCTTTATATTGTAGCCTGATGATGGTAATATTGTACCGAAACTAGTAGCACACATTATAAGTGTCCTTTTGAGGAACTTTTATTAAAAAATTTTTGTGGTTTGGACTTTGAGTTTTATTGAACCATTGGTTTAATTTCATACAACCACATTTGAGATATGGATGAGCTCTTAGAGTTTAACAAAAGATTTATTGATTCTGATAAAAATATGATTGTTGTAGATAAAATAGTATACAAACCTCTGTAGAAAGCGATTGGAAAAACTTATAGACTTGCTAAAGTATTTGAAAAGGCAATGATTGAAGTGCCAAACACCTAATTAACTAGTAAGTACGTAATGCCCTCAGTCTATGTCACAATAGTTTTGACTTACTCTGTATAACGAGGGGACAAAATCTTTTAGTAGGTATATGATTTTAAAGTGTGAGCGATATGTCCAGAAATGGAAAAAAAATTTTCTATGCCGGTTGAAAAATAGACTCTTTTCATGTAACATTGTTGTTGAGTAACTGGATACATTACACAAAAAAAGCCACGCCCTTTATGTAATAATCCATTACACACGACTATATGGCCAATCACCGTCAAAGAATGCCATTACACACGACTATGTTCAGTGCAATGTTTGAATCAGACTCGCCATGGAATGTCATAATTTGACTTTGACAGTATACCTACCTACCGAAGGTAATTTAGAGCTGACTTTTCATTTGAATGGATACAAAAAGTGGAAACGAATTCAACTACACTCCACTACTTCAAATAATAATAATTTGAATCTGGATGCCTAATTTCACCATCAATATTGTAAACAATAAATGAGTTTTTATACTGTAGCTTTCAAAATGGAATTATTTGATATAAACCATTAAGTTTCTTCAATAAAAAATTCTTTAAATATCTTGTTCGTTTGAATTGAATGGTGAATATTCAGTCATAGAAAAAGTATAGTATCCTACTTTCGTGTAATGGCTATTACTCACTCGATTAATTACGACGATCCTCTGCGGCTCATGTCGCAATCTTCTTCCTCATGAGTAATAGCCATCAATAAACGCTCGTTGAATAATATACTATAACCAGCTCTTTTTTACTACACACCCACTTCACTCAACTGACATAATTTCAAATTTTTATTCAATAGATTACGATCTGAAACCAACAATTCATTGGATTAATGAACACTTAAATTTTTGATGAAATACTCGTGTTGCAAAACAAATATTCATAAATTATTTCATATGAAAAATTTTCAAGGCCTTTGTTTTCAAGTTGATAAATGAGAAAAAATGCCAATGAATGTTACGTCACGAATAAAAAAATGCTAGAGATTACCATACAATTGTACAGGGTGGCCAACTAAGAACGGCCGTCGGCCATATCTCAGGAGTGGATTATACCACTGGCTCGGGAAAAAAAATTTTATACAAAAGTGGCCTCGAGAAAATTGGAAATTATTTTCAGAATTGTAGGTCCACCGCTGGAGGGCAGGGACAGTTGACATTTTAAAATGTGTATTTTTCAAAATTTACCCCATTAACGTGCATATTAAACACCATAATCAGATTCCTCGACAATTTCTGCATACTTTTGATATGACAAGTTTGAGTCAGAACAACTTCTGAATCAGTTAAAACCAAAATATCCAAAGAAAAGTCCACACATGTGATTTTTAACTCATCAGGGACCCAATTTTTGAAATAAATCCGCATACGGATTTGGCGATGTTCGGAATAAACTCGAATGAAATCAAGTATTTGTATTTTTGAAATCGATATGCGACTTTTGTTATACCAATTTGACATCGAATGGGCCAAACTAGACTAATTTGATTTTCCGTATACGAATTGAGATATTCCAAAAACTCCCACCACACTTCTACAGATGTTTTTTTTTTATTTCCACTTGCCTTCTGTATTATTTTGCGTTTTTGTAGGTATATATACTGGAAAATTTACAAATATCCCGGTTTATGAAAAAAAACTGTTTTGAGGTAAATATGAGACTAGCACATTTTATATATAATTCCATAAAGTAATTTTAAACAAAACTATATATTATAAAGTTTACTTTTCTTCATTTGTCCCATTCTTAGCATGGCATTTAATACTTGCCAAATCCATCCACATTTCCTTAGCTGAATATAATTGGAGGTGGTTACTCATATAATATTGTACTAACACTATTGTACTCTTGGTCATTGTTTTCTTAAGTGCGCGATCCATGGTTGAACATATAAGTTTGATTGAACGATTGAGGATAAAATAAAGAAACAAGCAAAAAAACGTTAATAAAATTAGGAAGAAATGTTGGTTTATTTGCTCTTTATTCTTATCACATCGTACATTTGTTTCGGCAACGTACAAAAAAGATGACTATCCTCTACCTCGATTTGAAGAAATTACTTCAAGAATGTCTGGTGGTACACACTTCTCAAAAATAGATCTTAAGGATGATTATTAGTAAATAGGCAGCACTGATTCGGCCTCAAGGCGGAGGCCTTCTCCATAAGAAAATCATCAATAAAGCTAAGGTCTGAAAACGTCAAAATTTACTCAAAAAGTGGTGGGGGTGAATCACCAATCACAACGCGGCGGGATGCGCATGCTCGAACGTCTATTATATACAGGGTCAGTAACATGCCTGCTCGAAAGGCATTACTATATACAGGGTGGAGTACTGCTCGAAAGGCCTTATTATATACAGGGTGAGTAACGTCGAAAGACCTTAACGTCTATTATAAACAGGGTGAGTAACATAGAGTTCGTTTCAATAGAGAATGACCCATTTGCGTCATAGGTGACGGCAGTCGCAGAAATGCAAAATCGTCGTTGCCATAGCTACGCTTCCGGTACGCCATGATCAGTGCCACTGATAAATTGACAATTGAAGGGGTCTAGGTATTTATATTTGAACCTAACCTCTTAGTTTCGTTTGAGTTTTCAATTGATTGATTGATTTTTTCATTAGTGCGTGTGTAAGTGTTAGTTTGTTATAAATACTTTATTTAATAGTGTGATCAGACTTTTATTTTAAGTGTATTAACTATTTAAATCTAACATGCCTCCTAAAAAATTGATCGGTGTTAAAGGAAAAGTGATTCATAGCCAAGGAAGACAAATTGTGCAAAATGTTGCAAGATTTATGGAAATGGAAGCTGAAAGTGGGGTTCAAATTCCTTTACAAAATCACCGGTAAGTTATTTTTGCATCAAACTGTATTTTATACTACTACTAATAAAGAATTAAGATGCTGAATACTAAACACAGTTGCTTCATGTATATTACGCTACAAGATGCAAATTTGTGTTATTAGACAATCGCAGTTATTTTTGTTGTTTATAATTGTTCTTAATATGTTTAAAAACTCCAATATATATGCATATTTTAGGCAACGAACACTAAAAGCCACTGGTGTGTCCAAGGGTACATATTGTAAAATAAGAAAGGAGGGCTTGAACATTGAGAGAGGAGCATCAACATCTTTTGGAACTCCTCATAAGATTAGACCACGCAGAAAGCATGTTCAAGATAAATTGAGAGATGGAGAACTGGAAAGAATCAGAGAATTGATTTATGATTTTTACATTGTGGAAAAGAGAGCTCCTACTTTGAAGTGTAAGTTTTCATAATAGAATCGAAAATAACTTATATTTATTGTAATTTTTGTACAGGTATTCTACAAAAAGTTCTAAACATCATCCCTGACTTCACCAAAAGCAGAACTACTTTATGGCGTATACTGAAAAGTATGGGTTTCAAGTAAGTAGTTTTAATATAGTTTTATAGAACAGATATTTTCTGATACAACCTGTGCTGTTATGGCAGACTCTGAATAAATGCAAGTACAATAAAATGGAAAGTGTTTAGCATGATTTTACTTAAATACTTTTGTATATGTATTTTGATGAAATTACAAGTTGTTTTCTACATTTTCTCAGAAAAGGCGTTTATAATTACAAACATATATTGCTTTATTTTAAGATGGAGAAGCACTCCAGATAAGAGGAAGGTACTGATAGAATCTCATGACATTCGAGTCAAGAGAATCAATTTTTTGACTGAGGTTACAAAATTTAGAAAAGAAGGCTGGAATATTATATATACGGATGAGACTTATATTCACAGTTCTCATGTGCAATCGAAAGGATGGTATGATGAGACAGAGAAAGGTTTAAATAAACCAATCTCAAAAGGCAAGAGACTGGTAATTGTACATGCAGGTGGAGAAAAAGGATTCATTCCTAATGCGTTATTGATTTTTAATTCAGGTAAGTGTCAATTATTTCATGCAAATCATTCCTCGAGTCTTAACATTTTCAAAATCTTCTCATAGGTTTGAGCATAAGAAATTATAGACTTCTGTTTGTTTTAATACACTTTTAAGAAAAGCTACTTAGCTTGTATATTCCCATAGTTTGTATCATTATTATAGGTCATTATTTATAGCATCTGATTCTGGTATTTCAAAAAGCTAATAATCTAGTTAAACTTAGTTAATCTAAATTAATAAAGTTTTCTATTTCAGGTTCTAAAAGTGGTGACTACCATGACGATATGAATCATATTAATTTTATGAAGTGGGTTCGGGAACAGCTTCTACCTAATATGCCTCCAAAATCAGTTTTGGTAGTTGATAATGCATCCTATCATAACGTAAGACTGGAAAAAAGTATTACTTCAGCATCTCTTAAGGCTGAAATGATACAGTGGCTTGAGGCAAATAATATTGCACATGATAAATTGCAAACAAAACCAGTCCTGTATGAACTTATAAAAAATTCTAGGTTACAGTTAGGTATAGCAGTTACATATAAATTGGATAAATTGATGGAAGAACATGGTCATAAAGTATTACGGTTGCCTCCATACCATCCAGAATTTAACCCAATAGAAAAAATTTGGGCCTTGGTAAAAAACTGGGTGGCAGCCCATAACACCTCATTTAAACTATCTGATGTGGAAAGTTTAGCCAGGCAAAAATTTGACGAAGTTTCAGCTGATGTGTGGTGTTCTATTTGTCAACATGTTAAAAAAAGTGAGGATATGTGGTTGAAAAAAGAACATTTATTTGATGAGGCTGAAGATTCCCTTGCGTTTCTGGTAAATACAGGTTCATCTGATGAAGATATTTCAGATAGTAGTGGAGATGATGAGTTGAGTGGGATTGAATTGTTTAGCGAGTCTGATAGCAATTAAGAAGAGATTATCCAATTGAATGATTATATACTGTCATGATATATATTATTCAAGAAAAAAATATAGAGTATTAATTTTTATTATTCAAAAATTTCAATTAATGGTTTGTTAAATGTTAAATTTTGTAATTAGAAAGAACAGTAAAAATTATAAAGAAAAAAAAGAGATTTGTGTCAACAAATCAATAAAATTTGGAAGAGAAATAACAGTAAACATTATATAGATGCAGAAGAGTTGTGTAAAATAAAATCAATGGAATATAGAAAATTTGGAATGGAAATTGGAAAAATTTATATTTAAATTGGTTGGACGGTGAAGAAGTGCACATTAAAATCAAATTGTTAGGAACTAAATATTTTTCTTTTGGATTAGTAAGAATTTAAATTTATGTAAATAAATACTGTTTCTTTTTGTATGAACTTGCTTCTTAAAAAAAATTATAACAAAATAAATATAATAAAAAATAAGTAAAAGTATTTTTATTTATATGTGGTGATTTAAATAATTTTTTTTTATTCACTACATATTACATATATATATATATATATATTAAATTTTAAATAATAAAAATTCTACATATTTTTTTCTTGAATAATATATATCATGACAATACCTATATACTCTCCTCAGAAAATAAGTAGAAGTAAGGGGGCACAATAGATCTTTTAGGTCTCAGTGAATGTTACCCCAGATACATACTTACAAGAAGTGTACCTCTCGATTCATTTTTATAATCTCTGGAAAAAGAATTTTGTGTACTAAATATCTATTCTCGATTGTTCTGTATTTTTTAATTTTGTTTCCCTAAGTAGGTAATGATGAAAGTGTAAACTAAAAGTGGTAAACTAATAAAAATATTCATTATAAAATTTGTTTTAATATCTTTTATCCTACTTTTATTGCTCTCAATACAAAACATATTTACATATAATTATTATTGAACGGCAGAATGTTATAGGTTCTTTGGCTATACGTTTGAATTTTTCTTTTAAAACAGCAGCACTATAACACATCACACAATGTAATTATGTTAATAACTAAGCTATTTTTTCAAAATATTCAATCTCATTAACTTGGTAAAAAATTTAATATATTATATTAAGATATATATTTCCCTCTTACACGCACTATTTTAAATTAGATTATGGTTTAATATAACCAAGCAGCTGCTTGTCCGGATTTTCAAACATTTTCTTCAGATTCATTTAAAATTTTACTCATATCCCCAATGACATTAAAATCGTTACGCCTATGATTTAAAGGTCCAATGTCAAATTTCAAACATGGCTTCAGTTATGACGTCACTTCCGCGCATGTTGCTGTGACGTAGGTGGCCCATTCTCTAATGAAACGGACTCTACCTGCTCGAAAGGCATTAACGTCTAATCATATACAGGGTGGATCAACATGCCTGCTCGAAAGGCATTAACGTCTAATCATATACAGGGTGGATCAAAATGCCTGCTCGAAAGACATTACTATATACAGGGTGAGTAACGTATAAAGGCCTTATTATATACAGGGTGAGTAACGTCGAGAGACCTTAACGTCTATTATATACAGGGTGAGTACCATGCCTGCTCGAAAGGCATTACTATATACAGGGTGGAGTACTGCTCGAAAGGCCTTATTATAAACAGGGTGAGTAGCATGCCTGCTCGAGAGGCATTACTATATACAGGGTGGAGTACTGCTCGAAAGGCCTTATTATATACAGGGTGAGTAACGTCGAAAGACCTTAACGTCTATTATAAACAGGGTGAGTAACATACCTGCTCGAAAGGCATTAACGTCTTATCATATACAGGGTGGATCAACATGCCTGCTCGAAAGGCATTAACGTCTAATCATATACAGGATGGATCAACATGCCTGCTCGAAAGGCATTACTATATACAGGGTGGGTAACGTATAAAGGCCTTATTATATACAGGGTGAGTAACGTCGAGAGACCTTAACGTCTATTATATACAGGGTGAGTAACATGCCTGCTCGAAAGGCATTACTATATACAGGGTGGAGTACTGCTCGAAAGGCCTTATTATGAACAGGGTGAGTAACATGCCTGCTCTAAAGGCGTTACTATATACAGGGTGGATCAACATGCCTGCTAGAAAGGACTTAACGTCTATTAGCTACTTGGTTGGAAGTAAATTTAAAATAAATGCTGTTATTAATGTGATTCTCTGCGACCAGGTTAGTTAAAACATTCTAGAAATTTCTGCCAACCCCAAAACGTCAAACGTCACGTCGTCAAGTCGTTAAACGTCACGTTGTCACATCAAACGTGTGCGGAGAGGAGCGCTATTATGACTTCGGAAGAGTGAGATTATGAAACAAATAGAACATCTTATTGGATGGGTAACAAGTTAGTCGTCGGACGTTTAGCAGACGTATAGGTGTCTATAACAGACAATTACCGCAAATTACTTATCCATTGAGACGTATGCAGCCTACGCCATGTTAAACAAAACAGAAGAGAATATGAAAAATAAAATCAATCATGTTTCTGCTATGACATGTGTAATATTATTATCTGTCTTGGTTTTAATTTAAGAAATTATTTAAAAATTGTAAAACGGAAATTTGAATCTTCATGTAATATAAAAGTTAATAAATATACAGAATGTTTCAATAAAAACCCATGTTTCTTTAAAAAACTTTATAATGATAATACACTATTTATCGGATAGGGAACAAGTGAGTCGTCAGACGTGGAGCAGACTTCGTATGTTACCGCAAATTGCAGACCTTCATCTCAAAATTATGAATTGTATTTCTAAAATTCCCGAGAAATAACGAACAGATAAGTTTTCATCTCAATGCCACGAGAAGTTACAATAGGGCATGTCCACGTGACGTCACAAACTATTTTAACAATAGTCTGGTGGTAAAACAATAAACAAAGCATTCAGAACACGTGGTAGGTACTTAATAGTGAGGTTATGCTGATTTATAATGATAGATCGTGTTCGAGTTTAGTTGGTTTTGCTTCAGTGTACTTTTAAAGTTATTTTTTCTACTCCTGTTTTATAATATCCTTATTAAAAGACTAAAATCTGTATCATAATGAAATTCATTATGATACAGATTTTTAAGCCAATAGGAATGCGACATTCGCACAATATTTAACATTGCCATGGATACCTGGTTGACATTTCTGAAATTAATTATATCAGGTCTGTTCCCTGCAATAAAAGTGTAGCACTGAGCTATACGATTTTATTTATTTTAATTATGTTTTAATGCTTCTTGCAGTATACAAATGCAATATACATACATAGATAGTCCCAATTTTAGCAGTTTTACACGCATTTTTTCACTGATAGACCTGAATTTTTCAAAATATATAGCTCAGTGCTACACTTTTATTGCAGGCAAACAGACCTATTAAGTGACACTTAATTTGACAGCTGTCAAATATTTGTTGAAGTTCCTTTGATTGTTCTTTTTTTATATAAAAAATGATAATTATCAATTAAATAATTGTTATTAACCGGAGTAGAAAAAATATTGTATGAAACTTTCATGTAATGGCCATTAATACACTCGCATATTATATACGAAGCTCGCCTGCGGCTCGTTTCGTATCCTACAATATGCTCGTGTCTTAATGGCTGTCATTACATGATCGTTGCATAAAATACTATTAATTGTTGAGCTTGCATATTTAATAATATATAATATAGGTTGATAGTTGTTTGATAATTTTTCATCGTATCTATTGTTTATTGTTTTACCACCGGGGTATTGTCAATGTCAGTGTCACCAGGGTAAGGTGTTATCTGTTCCAGGAACCAAGTAACGTTTATCATCCTCAGGGCTGAGGGCAACCTTATATTGGACTGTGGAGTACACCTGATGTTTTTCAGAACGAATCAGATTTTGAACTAAATTGTATTTGGCTTGTAATGACTGCATGATCAGAAATACCTATTGGTGAACCAATCACGGGCTCAGTCAGTAGTTGTTCGTCGTTTGTGAATAATAAATCTAGGGTAGATGGTATATTATTAAATCTGAAATGTGTTGGTTCATTTATAAGCTGATTAAGATCAGAATTTAGGGCGAAGTTCATGAACCGGTTTTCAGAATTCAGACCATCCCCAGGTGCCATAGTGAATGGCCAAGAAATTTCTCGAAAATTGAAGTCGCCGATATATGATGACATTATTGTAGCGAGTGTTTATTAAATAAACCAGTCGTCATTAGCCACAGTGAGTGTATAATTCTATCCCACGTTTGAAAACAGTTTAAATAAATAAGAAATACATCACAGGACAAAAACAGAACCGACACCTGATAGCGCGCATTCATTCTCTTCATTTAACTCAGTATCTTTTATTTTTCATGTCCCATTTATAATCTATAATATGTTGATTATAGGCGTTTTTAAAGTTAAGATATAGTTCATGGGCTGTTGATTAATTAGAATATACGCAAGTTAAGTCGACAAGCGTTCTTTTCTTTTTCGCCTCAATATTGAACTTTTTTTGGAGAAAACGGAGATCTTCTCAGTCGATGTTTTTGGTGTGCCGAGTCGTATAGAAACAATAGTACTATCCAGTTTAAATTTTAATCACTACCTACTCACTTTGAATACACTATTTTAAGATGGTGTCTGGTCAGTTATAGGACAAGGTGGAGACTGATTTTTTCCATATTTTATATTCATATCAATAAATTACCTTTTGTACTTTCATTTTATTTACTCTATCTATAATTGTATTATATAAATTTCCATTTGTTAAAAATATCAGGGATGTTCTGTTTATATTGTTAACAAATCTTAGTAGATATCACAGAATATTAATTAATCTATGGCCTTATAAGATTTTGAAAAGTATTTTGACCGTTTAACAGGCACCGACGGGTAATTCGCTTTATTAAGCGATAAAATAATTAATATTTTGTGATATGTATTGGTAACTCGCTTTATTAAATACGACAATATTACAGCTCACTGTGATAATACTTTAAACACATCTTAAATTAAAAAAAAACGCTCTGAGAGTCAACTATATTTGTATTGGACGAATGAGCAATAAAACTTTATTCGCGAAAAATCATCAGGACCAGCTATTTTCGACCAATTGCAGGTGTAGCTCGAAATATAAGTATATTCAATGGTGCAGCACAGAAATAAAACAACGGTAACAAAGAAAAATTTATTAAAAATATAACCAGTTGTTTCACAACGTAACATTTCAATATATTAGTATACAAAAATAATTTTCCTATAAAAATCGCTATAAATGTATCTAGTTCAATTTTATTTCTTGCAAAATAAATAAGAAAGTTTTTATCCAACTAAGCTGCCCGCTACTTACTTCAGTTATTGGGAGCTCTTAACAGAAGCTTCCTGAATTGTAGTTGCTTGAGAGAATTATTTGTAAAAAGGTTTGTCAAATAGGAAACCGAAAGACAGTTTAATAACGTATGTCGATATTTACTCTGAAACAATCGTAAATTGTTGTAATAAAATTTGTTTTCATTAAATATAAAAGTATTTATTCACATTCACACTGTTGAATCGATTTACATGTATCGTGTTATTAACTGCACATGTTATAGAATTCTATATTTCACAGCATTTATCAGTAGAATAGTGATATTGGAAAAAATATATATCTTTTTTGATTTGTTGATTTTCAATGAAAAGTTTACTGTTCCAATAAAATATTGGTACCTATCACAGCACTTTCGTCAAAAGAATACATTTAAAAAAATCCGTGTTACAATCTTAGCATAGGTATTGGATAAAAATATTGAACATTCTTAAATCTAATTTAACCATTCACCATAAATATAATAACAAACGTAAATCAAATATGTTTGAATAATAAGTCGTTCATTTGCTTCAATGGTCAAATCTATTAAATATAGTGTTAGTAATCTGAAAAGTGAAAAGGGAATTTACAAACTCTGTTGTCCCTTTAGTTTATTCGCCGGTTTTTCCTGAGCAGACTTATTTATATAAGTTTTGGTTGTTCTACTAATCGAATCCTTGAAAGTAGAGCACATTTAATATTATTACGCTTCTAGGACGTCTCCATGTTTAAAATTATCAACATCCGGTATTGTTTGATTAGGTAACAACCACTCGTCAAAAAATGATAAAAACGGGAATAGCGCAATAGCATTCTTCAAACAAGAGTGGGCATTAAAAATGTTTTGAAATTTAAAAAGATTCTAGAAATTCTAGAAAAAAATCGTATAATAAACTATATGATTAGCATAAAAAGGTATAATTCAGTCAATGCTAACTAAATTCGTAAAAAAACTAACAATTTATTAAAAAAAACACGGTTCATCAAGTTGAATAGGACAATTATTCAAGGTAACCTGAAAGATTCAGGATATCTGATTTAGCTTATAAACGACTCACTAACATCACAAATTTAGACATCAAAATTTTATATAAGGAGGATATATTTGTTAAAATATTTTTCTAAATAGTTTTTGAATGTATCTTCTTAAATATCAAAGTTTACTTTTACTATTATTTTCAGTATATGCAACAACATCCTTCCACCAGGGTGGTCGATTAATGTTATATTTATCTTTAGTCATAGACTCGTATAGATGTTTGTATACCTAAAACAGAAAATAAAATCGTTGTTAATTTTTACAGAGAAAATTAGTAAAAACGCTAATATATTTTATTAGAAATCCAGCCAGTCGATACTTTTGTTTGGTCTATTCAAGAAAGTTTTCAATACAATGTTGTCTGTAATTCCAAAAATATAACAATATACAGGGTGTCTAGGAAGTTAATACAAAAAATCGGGGCGAATAAATAAGGACAAAATAATGTGGGAAGTTCAAATAAATGATTAGATTTAAGAACTAACGTGTATACATATTTTCTAAATAATTCACTGAAACACTGTAAAATTGCAGTGATCGATTAATCTACGTTAGCCACAGAAATCCAGGGCTGTAGATGATATATGATCTATGTAATCAATCACTAAAATCTTATAGTGATCCCATGTATAGGCTACATAAATTTTTGGACCGATCCTACCGCTTAAGCGGACAAGCACTGAATTTAATTAGATCGTGCCGTGTCGTTTACGACAGCGCTCAATAAAAGTTTTCGATTTCTACACAGATGGATTGGAGCGCGTGCATTTTTTTAATGTTAACTAATAAAATTATATTATGTATTTTTTTATTTCGAGACTAGCTTAATGAGAACATCACGAGCTAACAGTTTACTGAAGTAATGGGAAACATTTGTATAGTGAACCCAACAATTTTAGAAAATATATCTAACAACATTGCTTCATTTTATGGTTATCACACTGACATTAGAAATAATTCACCAATAACATTGTATTTTTGATGTTTAAATCCTAGCAAAGTGCTAACTTACTTGTCCATCAGAAGCTCCTAAAACGGATCTCAAAAGACAATCTGGTAGCGCAATCGCGTCGACTAATCCAACGGCATCATCTTTCACATCTGCGCACAGTTGAAGAATAGCATTTTGAATTATCGTAGAAGTTAAGGGACTTGAAGTGAATCCACCTTTATACAATGCTGCCAAATGCCATTTATCAATGGCCCATAATCCATACAACGAAAACAATTTAGTAAGTATAGTTTTAATAGCAGGATCTTCAGCTTCCCTTATTTTTTCCAACATTATTTGTAGACTGTAATGCTGAAACGAAAAGAGTCTCATCTATTTTTATGTACATACTACGTTTAACTAGCGACCCATCCCGGTCTGGTTACATGATGCCAATAGATTTTTATACTCGTTAGATCCAGAGCAATTTACAAGTACTCTGAATAAACTAACAGACGTCCTGTGCTAATTTGTCTTTTTTCAGTACAGCCTATATTACTCCTAAAAGTGGATATAACAAACAAATGGCGATCGATCAAGTAAAATATCCATTACTTACATTATTTCATTGAGTACTAATAGAAAAAGTAACAAATTTACAATTAATTAAAATTAAACTATATATACGTGTTCGTCTGTAAGTTTATTTTCGGAATTTGTATTGTTCCCTAAATGCCGATACTAGAAAACGACCATTAGGGTTTAAGCCAATAAGTTTATGTACATATCTTCCAAAAGTTCCTCGTAGTTTTTTTCTTGACTTTTAGGAATATCAAAACTTTGAATACAGTTTGAATAACAAAAAAAACACAACACAAATTAAATTCTTCAACTCACAATTCAATGTACGGTCAAATATGTAATCAATATGTTGTTTGGCAAACTTATCTGAAGCTTTGAAAAGAATACAGCTGAAAACATTCTATGTTGCCACGTTTAAATATGAAAAAGCAAAAGTGCTAAGTATGTAGTGATACTAAATAGAAACTGAACTTTTAATTATCAACAATGTATCAATAATGATAAGACGTTAGTTTTTCAATATGCTCATTTCATTGGATAATTTTTTCAATTTCTGAATATTAAAAGAACTTGTCCACATATGTTTTGAATTTTCTTCGAGCCGACAACGTTATGCGAAAACCATATTAGACGTCCTTCAAACGCACTCAATTGGTCTACCGTCCGGAACGTTTTATATCTTTGTTTACTTGTTTTTATAGAGTTTACGAAGTAGAAAAACATCGTTCAATTTACCGCTCGATCTAGTATCACTCTAAACAGGAGTCAGTATTTTAGCGACAAAAAAATTATAGGGAAGATTGAGAAAGACCAGAGAATAATCCTAATCAAAGGATCTGTAGCCCCGGAAAAAAACAGAGCATGTCTGTCTCTCACCTAGAAAGAAAAGAATTACAATTTTCAAGTAAAACGTCACACGATCATTAGATTTTACTTAGGGCGAGTTGTACAATAAATAATCATCTCTTAAACTTAGTTTTATGTTTATTTTTCGTTGTGCAATAGGTATCTGGTGAACGCTAACTAGAGTTTTAAAAATGACATATTTCAACCGGACAAAATTGGAGAGTTAAAACTTGATCCGGTAGTTAATATGTATATTCATCCATGACGACGATATTTACGTAACAAGTTCCGAAAGTGATATTTTACAGGATGAGCAGGCAGTTTCCATAGCGTGTCGTGGGCGAGTCCCATAAAATCACCTTCACACCAAAAAGGCTGTTGTATGAACCATAGTTCATACAACAGTCTTTTTGGTGTGCGTCATCGTTTGTGACGTATATTCGGGTTTTGGGTATGTCGCTAATTTTATTTGCTATTTTGACACATCTAACCCTGAATTTGATAAATAAAATCATCAGGATCGCATTCAGCAAAATTATGAAATTGATAGTTACCAGCTTCTTTTTCTAACTGAAAATACTGAGGAATTTTCAAAATGCTGATGTTTTTCCTTGTATCTAGGCATATTTTTGTATTATTCAAATAAATATAACAATAATATTCATATTAACTTTTCATAATTAATAATTGACCGTGAACAACTAAGTGCAGACCTGACAAGAACTGTCAGTGGGACAGTAGAAAAAGATGTCAGACACATAAGGTGTTTTCGATTATTTACTCGTAGTGACTGAATTTCGTTCGTTTATTACCGGGCGTGACACCCAGCGTGCCCCTTGAGCACATACCGAAAAGTATGGGCTTCAAGCCATGGGCATTAAATGTTTGACGTTTGTCAGGTTTGGCGTTTATTTAAAGGTTAAGATTGTGCCGATTACGATTTAAATCTAACTGAAAATATTTAAATATGCAAAATTATATTATCAATAACATCATAGTCGAAAACTGTTCTTCTAAAAACACAGGAAATTCATTAATAATATCAGATGATAGTTCGGATGATGACATGACATGATAAGTGGTTTTGAGGATCCTAAAAATCGTGTTCGTTTTTCTCAAAAGTCTTGACGACTGAGGCGTCACGCACAAATGCTTGAAGCCCAAATAAACGAAAGCAACAATTGACAATACGAGAGGTATATCTGCATCCTATTTTAAACAAAGAAATTTCTCCCGTTTGATTGGTCGTGCTTGCGCTTAATCTGAACATCAACCAATCAAATTTTGGTAAGTCAATGATTAGGATTGACGTTTGTAATACATTTGAACGGTTCATTATTGCGATATTTTGATTAGGATTAATCAAAGACCTGACTTTTTTTTTCATTTCTTTCCACGTAATGTGTTAGAAAGACATTAACAAACGATGACGCACACCAAAAAGGCTGTTGTATGAACCATATCTGGTTTCCCTCTTACCCATTACATTCAGCAAAACAAAGGAGCAAAGTGAGAGCAGCTTATAGCGTGACTTGCGATATGGTCGTATAACGGCTTCAAAAGTTTTTGAAGCGAGGTGTAAAACTGTTGGAGGAAGTTTAGTAGAAAACATTATTGGTGCTTTCAAAATTTATGACACTTCTGCAATGAAAAGAGGCAGAGATTTGGAAGGGAATGTTCTAAGAGTAATAGAAAAAATATTACGAATAAAACTATCCCGTGGAGGTCTTATGCTCTCAAAAGAGTTTCCCATTCTTGGAGCTTCACCTGATGCTTATAATGATAAAATAGTTATTGAAATCAAATGTTCGTCATCAGAATAAACATACCTAATTATATTGTAAATGATGTAAACAGTTACAAATGATACTAATGCAGAAAAATAATGGAGTATTTTGTGTTGCTGATTCTTTATTTGAACAAAATAATGAAGTGACACTAATTTATGTTATTTATAATGAACACTTTCTAAAGCATATCTGCATTCTACTTCCTCCACTATTTTTAGTTTTTTCAGGTGCCCATTCAGGTCTTCGCATAGATAAACATGGCTTTTTGATGAAAAATCTTAAGGCTTACGTCTCATGGCTTTGAGCCAAATTTTTCGGAGTTTTTCTTCAATGAGTAGCTTGATTAATGTTTTTCCAGAAGTGGAGATAGTTGTACTTTCACAACCTGGCACGATACAGTAACGATAAACCATTTTTTCCCAAAAAATCACCAAAAACTTCGTCGGAAAATATTAACTTTGATAGACGTCAAAACTTGTCAAACAAATAGTACCTCGTGACGTCACTGTTGCATGAAATGTGTTTTTGGCGGCATTTTAGCCTGTTTGAATTTCAATTATTTATTACGACTTCAATAACACACATAATTTGAAAATGTTTCTATGGGATGATATTTACGTATAATTGATCATTTTAATGCAATAAAAAAAATATCTGCGAGGGGCCTATCACGGGCCTATTATCAACAAATTTATTTTGACATGCGATGTCATAATAAAATTTACGTAAATGTCATTTATTAGGTTGCCTACATACATATTGAAAATCATCCCGAAAAACATTCCGAAAATAGCTACTTTCGGTACGATTTGTGCTAAGTTTCATTTTTGATTCAATAAATCATACCGAAAGTTCTATTCCCGAGACGGCTACAGAAAAAATTTTAAGGCAGAATTAATCACATGCAACATTGGACAGCGGAGCAATTTTTGGAAAGCTCTCATTTGTCCAAACCAATTGTACAAATGATTATTGAACTCCACAATTACTTTCTCCTCTTTGGGAACAAAACTAATTCAGCTAATAGATATTTACTGGTGCTTATATTATAATTTTCTAGGTGTAAAGCTTCAAAACCTACTGAAAAAGTCCTCGCCACACTGAGCTTTCGAGGAACAGGCTTGTTTTCGCAGGTAATTGGGGATTTTTGTGGAATAAATAATGGTATAGCACACGCTATTCAATGTAATAAAAAAACTGACCATTTATGGCTCTATACATAATATTATCATATCTAACTCACTCAAAGATAGAATTAATATTCTACCACAAACAATCCACCACAAACAAAAGTATTTTATCAACTTTGCTAGATTACTTTTCGTCTTTTCCTATCTATGCGCGTCTAGAATGTTGATCATTTGATCTACTCCGCTACCAATCTCTTAAAATGAACATCGATTAGTTAACGGCCTGATTTTATGACATTGTACAACAGATAAAAGCGATTACAGGTTTGTTGAAAATATTCAAGTACGATTTTCAACTTTATTTCTTTTTAATAACAAAGTATAAATCAGTTTCTATAATATATGTAGTCATCATTTTTTTCCAATAATGTTATAAAATAGGTACATTACGCCATTGATACGTCGCCACGTAGTTTCAGATAGGTAGGTTAGTTAGTTAATTGGTTTATCTAAAGCCACGGGGCATCGGTAAGAGGCGAGCAAACATGACTCATATCTGTCATAAACGTAAGCGTACTATACCTAGTTTATAGGGTAAAACTGAAAATACAAAGGTAACTGATGTATGTATATCAAACTCTTTAGAGCTGTGTTGTGTTTGTGACCTGTTTGATGCTATGACGTATATGTCAAAAAGACGATTAGTTATGTCACGTCATTGCTTTATTTTATTTTACTCTCATAATATGTACAATTTTTATGTTTATTAAAACCTAAGTTCCAGAGGTTTTGCATTATTCATTTCAATTTAATAAACATAATGGAAAAGTACTTGAGACCCGAGCGATTCGATGAAGACCCAGCAGTACAGTCAACTGCGAAAGAATGGGCACATTGGAAGAAAACGTTTATCAACTTCTTGGCCGCTAGCATAACTGCTGAAGCACAACTAAGTTCAGGAACAAAGCTACAGCTTTTAGTTAACCACATATCGCCCAGAGTTTACGCCTACATTAGTGAATGTAGCGACTACGACGCAGCAATTGTGGCTCTAGACAAAATCTACGTGAAGCCGAATAATATCATATATGCTCGCCATATCTTAACCACTAGAAGGCAGCAGCCAGGTAAATCAGTGGATACTTATTTACAATCTTTAAAGCAACTAGTCAAAGACTGTGAATTTGCAGCCGTAGATGATGCAACAAACAGAGATGACACAATCAGAGGAGCATTTATAGCTGGATTAGCATCATCCAAAATACGATCGAGACTACTAGTGAGCTTGAATTTGACTTTGGATAATACATATGATACAGCACGCGCTATGGAGATGGCAGATATCAACTCTCAAAATTTCAACAATCCTTCGGTTAGTGCCATACCCGGACCATCGCACGGCACTCCTGCAAATGTCGAAAATCCTACTATTGCCGCTACTTCAAAAGACACTAGGAGTTCCCAAGGACGTAAATGCTTCTTTTGTGGCAGTTCCACACTTCATCCACGGAAGAGTTGCCCAGCCAGGGAAGCAATCTGCAAATCCTGTGATAGAAAAGGACATTACGCAAAGGTGTGCCGCTCTAGGAGCAAAGTAAGTGAGTCTGTTGACCTTTCTGATGAATGCGATCAATGCTCAGCCTGCATCGTGGCAGCTAATCCTTCTTCACTCCGTAAAGCAGTAGTTCCTGCTTACTTCGAAGGTGTACGAGGTGACGCGCTAATAGCTACTGGAAGCTCTGTAAGCTTCATAAACGAAGACTTCGCAGATCTCCTCAATTTGAAAAGAAAACGATGCACGCAAACCGTCTCAATGGCTTCATTGTCACATACTTCTTTTGTAAAAGACCAGGTATGCCAAAATATAAAAATAGGCAACCACTCGAACGAAAATACTAATCTGCTGATCGTTAACAACCTTTGCGCCGATCTAATTGTCGGTCACGATGTCTTGGCGCACCATTCGAGCCTCGAGTTTGAATTCGGCGGTTCGAAAGAAGTCTGCAGAGTGGCTGAAGCTTCTGTTCCTGCTAGTCCGTTGTTCCTGAGCGTAACCTCTGACTGCAAACCCATTGATATCAATTCCCGCAGACACAGTTCCGAGGATCAGATTTTTATCAAAAACGAAATCAAAAAGTTGTTGGACGAAGGCATTATCGAAGAGAGCCAGTCCCCATGGAGGGCTCAAGTTCTAATAACGAAAAGCGCAACTCATAAGAAACGCTTAGTTATTGATTATTCGCCGACTGTCAACAGGTACACTCAGATTGATGCTTATCCGCTACCTATTATAGAAGAGACTGTGTCCAAGGTGTCCCAAAATACAGTCTTTAGTGCTATAGATTTACAAAGCGCCTATCATCAAGTGCCAATCCTTCCGCATGAAAAAATATTCACGGCATTCGAAGCTGCAGGTAACCTTTATCAATTTCGAAGAATCCCGTTTGGTGTAACAAATGAGGTGGCCAGTTTCCAAAGAACTATTCACTGGCTTATCAGAAAGGAAAATCTCAAAGGCACGTACGCCTATCTAGATGATATCACCGTATGCGGTAAATCCCAAACAGAACATGACGAAAATTTAGAAAACTTCATGAAAGCTGCTGATAAGTTTAAACTAACACTAAACAAAATGAAAAGCAAATTTAATCTTAAGGTAATTAACCTACTTGGATATACGATTGGACCTAATCACATAATTAAACCAGATAGTGAACGTCTCCAACCTCTACTAAAAATGTCACCACCAAACGATCTCCCCTCTCTGAGACGTATATTGGGAATGTTTGCACACTATAGTAAGTGGATACCAAACTTTTCTCAGCGGATCCACACACTAGCTCACGCTAACACGTTCCCATTGAGTGAAGAAACTGTATCTGGTTTTGAAAGCTTAAAATTTACTATCGCTGCTTCATCCGTTCACGCTATGCCATATGCCATAAATATGCCATTCACTGTTGAAACCGAACATCCAATAGCGGCCACTCTCTGTCAAGATTTTAGACCAGTGGCATTATTTTCAAGACCTTTAAGTGGGAGTGAACTTAAACATTCTGCTGTGGAAAAAGAAGCTTATGCCATAGTAGAGTCTCTCAAGAAATGGCGACATTACTTAATTGGTAAACCTTTTACTGTAATAACGGATCAAAAGTCGGTGTCGTTTATGTTCGACAATAAACACCCCAGCAAGATAAAAAATGAAAAGATTCCAAGATGGCGCCTTGAACTGGCTCCATACAAATATGAAATTGTGTACAGACCAGGGAAGGATAATCGAGCAGCAGACGCTCCTTCACGCATATGCAGTTGCGCAGCAACAACGACGAGCACATCTAAGCTCCACTCGCTACATGAGACCCTATGTCATCCTGGCATCACAAGAATGTTCCATTGGTTGAAAACTAAAAAACTGCCTTACACACTCGAAGAAGTGAGGAAGATGACCAACGATTGCACACTATGTAATACAATCAAACCCAGATATTTTAAGAACGCTGAATCTCTTCCGAAACTTGTGAAAGCTACGTCACCGCTCGAAAGATTAAGTATTGACTTCAAAGGGCCAGTTCCCTCCAACACTAAGAACCGTTATATTCTTACGGTTATTGACGAATTCTCGAGATTTCCATTTGCGTTCCCGTGCAGCGACATAAGCGCTACGACCGTTATCAAGCACCTCAACAACATTTTCACAATGTTCGGTTTGCCTGCTTACATACACTCGGATAGAGGCACCCAGTTCTTATCTTCAGAAGTAAGAGACTTTCTACACTCGAAAGGAATCGCCACTAGCAGAACCACCTCTTATAACCCTCAAGGAAACGGGCAAGTCGAGAAACTAAACGGAACTATTTGGAAAACTGTGCAGCTTGCCTGCGGTTCGCAAAACGCGCCGATAGGGAGAAATACCTGCCTGTGGCTCTACACTCTATAAGATCGCTTCAAAATCCAAGTATACAAGCACATTAAAGAATTAACGTTTGATCATATTGTTGATAATAAAAAGTTCATTTTTTATCATTATCACTACATACTAAGCACCTTAGCTTTTCCATAGTTAAACATGGCAATATCGAATGTTTTCGACTACATTCCTTTCACGGCTTCAGATAAACTTGCCAAAGAGTATAGTACCTAATTTCACAAGAATATAAAATATTATAGGCGTGCATTACATTTTTTGCTTTCGATAATAAAATTTTTTGCACTGATGTAAGTAATTTTCCATTAAGCCAGCATTAAAAAAGGAGCATACATCACTTTATTCCATTGGTAGTAACTCTATAAATTTATTGAAAATATTATTTACTAACCTGAATAAACGCAATAGCCAGACTTTTACCAAAATAAACTTGACTGTTATTTTTAGCGGAGAAAATATTTCTTCCTAATTTTATTTCTTCTTCTACTTTATCGTGAGTGGATTTGAGTAAATATACGACTAACCATTGGAACGTCTTGATAATATCTAAAATATCAACAACATTTGCATGTGCCAATGATTTACAGAATATTATAGTTTTACGAATAAACCAAAAATTATAAATATAATTGACCACACATTTGTAAAAATTTACATATAACAGAATTTAATGAGAACCTGTGTTATACCCAATCAAAAACAATGGCATCTTGTGGAAATAATTCTCCTAATTGGTAATTGAAGCATGTAAAAATATCAAAGAACACATATTATTTATATTGATTACCAAATGTAATATATTTTTTTAAATGGAATAGCCTGGTATTAAGATACTCACATTCTGGGTCGCAAACTTCATCAAAGCCTCTTGCAGTGAATCTAGAATTTTTCAAAATGTTTAAACCATTAGACAGAAAGTCAAGTGAATGTAATGGACTAGATATTTTCTTCCCTTCTAGAATTTGAGGTGCATATTTTAAAAGCCAGTTAATGGTTTGTTGGATGAGAACATGGTTTTCTCCTTCATAAGTTAAGTTTGGATCCAGTTCGTTTCTGACATCACCGAGTCCAGCAGCTAAAACGATAAAGATGAATTGTATAGGTATTCAATTAAACAATAGTAATTTGATTTGACTGCTCATTTTAAAAAAATGATAAGAAAAGGTACATCTAAAATAGGAAAGTGTGGCAGAGTAAAACAGCCTAAATTCCATTGCTTTGCCATGGTGCTTCTGGGTCTCTAATATGTATTACTCCATTGAAATGTTACATTTTTTAGGCATTACCTTGCTTTTTTTAAAGAACGCAATTTTATCTTTTTGATGTGTAGGAGGGGGGTCGTTGTAAAGCTAGAAGCTAAAGCTAAAGTTTGTAGAGTCGCTACCCTTGTCCTTGAAAATAGGGGTTGAAATGATTTTTCCGATATATCTCTAATACCTACTATTTACCTAATGAAAAAATTTCTCAATATTTTCTGTTGCAAATTAAATGCTCTACAACTTTGATCCAGTAATTTTTCATCGTAGAACTATAAATGAAAAAGTTATAAGCGAAAATGTTCGGAAATTCGAAGAAAATATTTATATTCATTGATATAACATTTTACAAAAAAATGATATCAAACAATTGCTGTGGATTGTTTTTTGAGGAACAGCTTTTATGAGCAATATTTTTTCATTGAGTCAATAGCTGAGGTTTTACAGCGCTCCGAAGTGAGTACTATTTTTCAGTACTCTTAACTATACAAATATTATACGTGTTTTTTTATACGGAGATGTTATTGCGGATAACTAGCTGTTTCTTCATGGTTTTCCAGGATATGACACAACCTCAGCTAATTAAAATATCGGTTGAAACAAACTGTGAAAACCCTGGAAAAACATTTAGAGTATGTAAGTGGAGCGGCTTTGTTTCTCAACAAGAGAGTTGACCCTGCTCTGCTCACTGTAATTGGTGAACGTTTTTTCAAACTTTTTATATGGTGGTGATAAAGATGATAATTCTCATGAAAATTCGCCAGGGCAGTGACAAAAACTACATTTAACTTATTTTTACTTTCTTCAACTATAGACAGAAAAGTAAGAAAAAATGTGGTTAATTATTGATGCCAGTGCACAGCTCCAAATTTCCAGTACCCCTTGAGCTTCTAGAATTGATCTTTTGCAAATGGAAAGGAAACTGTGGAGCGATAGTAGATGTTGAAAAGCATGGCTGAAATATTCTACAGTGGGCTTCCATTGTTCTGGAGGGACTTGCAGCAACCTAATAGAGCTCTCAGAATTAATAAATGGAAATGACTTTAATGATGAACCGCCGACATTAACACCTCTTCCTTCGCCAGTTCACCAACAGATATTTAATTCAGATGCTGGAACTGAAAAATAGTCACTTCGGAGTGCTGTAAAACCTTAGCTATTGACTTTGACTCAACACATTTTGCTAATAGAGGTTGTTCCTCAAAAAACGATCTGCAAAAATATAGTCAGATGCTGTCTTATTGTGCGGGTCATACGATTCAACAAAGACATACTCACAGTCTTTGTTTTCTTTTATTTCGTTTAATTATAACTTTCAAATGATGAATAAGACAGACTTATGCAATTTTGACGGGAAAAAGAAGGATATGTATTCAGTTTTCAGCGATTCTAAGGGCCGGTTTTACAATTGAGATTTATACTAGGTATAAATAACAGTATAGTTATTCTGGGAGTAAAGTTATACCAGAGTTTATACCTAGTATGAAACTAGTTGGTTTTACGATTATTTTTAACACCGGTATTATAGCAATTCTAGGAGTAACGTAACGTTTATATAAATTGATATCTCTTGTCAGTCCTGTCATATGTAATGCTTTTTATTGTTAACCTTAAGACTTGACGAAAAATGTTGTTATTGGATTTTAGCCGATTTTTTGATTATTGATAATTTTTGCTGTGGTAAAAGAGTTTATTTATCATTTTAAAATGGCTTTAAATGATCTTCTAATATTTGAATTTTCCGATGAAGAAGAAGATGGTTTGAAAATGGAATTTTTTTGGGAGACAATGGGTATGCCAACACCAATTACTTCCTAACGCCCCTACATATTATAATCCAGTGAGTGAAGCTGTGAAATTCTATAATGAAAGCCAAATCCGGACCAGAAATGTGGTGGAAAGATGTTTTGGGGTCTGGAAAAGACGATTCCCAATATTGATTTTGGGAATAAGGCTGTCGTTGGAGACATAAAAAGCAATCATTATTGCTACTGCCATACTACATAATATTGCGATTGACCAAAGAAAAAATTTACCTGAAATAGAAAATCATGACGAAGAAAATGAAATTGTTAGAAATCAAAATCAAATTGAAGATATACGAATATGTATAAGAAGATTAGACTTGATAAACTATCATTTTAGTTTATATTATAACTATATTATTCACTTACAACTAGTTTTAATTAAATATAAAATGTAATATAAAACATTTTATGATGAATTATCATTTTTTTTAGAATTTTTCATTTCTAAAATATATTTTCCTTTTACGCTTTTAACAGTGTAAGGAGTCCAGATTCATTACCCCAAGGTTGCAGTTGGTTTTGTTTTGTTCAATGACTAGTTTCAGATTATATTGCTATTTTTAATACTGTCAGATAGAAGTTTATTATTGTCAGTTTTGATGTAATTGAAAAATAATTCAATAAAAGTATATATTTTTCTCTACTACTAATAATAATAATAATAATGTTTATTCATAAAATACAATACAATTTGATAAAAACAATTTCAAATATTTCAGAATAAACATTGATACATCGCTGAGGCATAATAATGCCTGTGCGCGAGTTATAAAATTTGTAATATCATGTTTAAAACATATAAAAATAAAATAATTTAAAACAGCATAAAACAACATAATTTAGTGATAATATAATATATAGTGATAGGTCTTGATAGTGAGTTGTGGTCAAAGTCGGGAGTTAAGGTCTTAATCGGGTAATAAGCGTTTTTGCTTTGCGTTTAATTGGGATAAAATTTTGTAATATTCCAAAAATAAAATTGAATAAACATAAATAAATTATTTTAGATACCTTAAATTAATGAAATCATCAAAAATATGTCTGTCTTTACTAGATATCCAGTTTTTTACAGAATATTTGTAGCGTGGCAGTTTATTTATTTCCTTAATATTATTTGGTAGCATATTAAAGAGTCTTGGTGCAAAATAAGTCATACATCGTTGTCCAATGGTCTTTGAGCTCATTGTGAGATAAGTACATTTACGTCGAGTAGGGTAATTATGTTGTGGAAAAAGTATATTTATATTTCTTTTGAAGATGTTTATTAGAATGTTTTGGCAGTATAACTGTCTCATGTCAAAAAAAGTACTCTCCATAAAAAGCGCATCGCTGGGGTAAAACACTGGTTTTTTTTAAATTAGCTTTATTATCCATTTCAATATTTGCGTTATTAATAAAAGTTAGTGACCATAATATTTGCGTTATTAATAAAAGTTAGTGACCATAATTATTAAATAATATTTTCATTCTGGACATCACAAACAGACATAATTTTATTCATGTCACATTTTGAGGTTATTCGTAGAGTAACCGACATATTTGTCTATTCGGCGACGGTATAGCTTATCCCAGTCTTTTCGAGAATCTTATTCCATTGTCCATTGTCAAAAAAATTGTACTTAGTTTGATGGATTAGTTCGAGAATGAAAGAAAAAGTGGAGATTCGTCAACCAGTATAATCTCACATTTTGGTAACCTCTGTGTTTTCTGATTTGATAGATATGGTTAGTGACCTTTGAACCCGCACGATAAGAGTGCTTTCGACTATAAAAGATTTTTCTCGATTTTTTGAACATTTTCGCTTATAACTTTTTCATTTATAGTACGACAAAAGTTGGATCAAAGTTGAGAAAATTCAATTTGTAACAGAAAATGTTAACAAATTTTTTTATCAGATGAATAGTATAAGTAAGAGATATATCCTTAAACCATTTCAACCACTATTTTCAAGATGGCGGCAGTGGAACAAGGGTGGCGACCCCACAAACCTGTTTTTAGCTTTACACTGACCCTCCCTACACATCAAAAAAATAAAATTGCGTCCTCTAAAAAACGCAAATCCAAATGTAGCTTTTCAATGGACTATATACCGAATAAGCCCAAAACATAATATTGAAAAAAAAGGTTCCAGGCGTCTCGTAGTTTTGGAGGCACCGTAGATCTCAGGCGCTAGCACAACAAAAAGTCGTTTTCTTACAGACCAGACCATCATTATATTAAATTCAATTCACATAAAATGATGTAGGTACTGTATTTGCAAAGTCGCCTAGCAGCTGCCACTTTTGAGTTACGTCCCTCACCCATGGCTGTTAAGGTGTGGTTGGTTTTTTCAGTTATAATGAGTTTCCGCTGGTTCGAAACGGTGATAATCTGAAGTGTTCAGATGATCTCCAAAAGTTGCATTTCGCTTAAGCCGTAATGCCTCATTTTGTTGCAAAATAACTACAATACGGGGTGACCTACTATAAATCAACATTTTGGCGGCTTATTACCTGAGAAAGGAAAATATACTTATTGAAGTGCAGTTTTGATTTAGTCCTTATATTTCCTTCCAGTTTTTGTTGATATCGTTGTCAAATGTATATTACATCTTCTTAAGGGAAATTATCGGTTTACTTTGAATACAACACCCAAATTTTTTAATACCATTGAAAGCCCCTTTCTTATCCTTTCCAAAAATATATATTCATTTTACTTTTTAAGGGAAAATTTAATTTTTCATGAAACAACTTCCACACGTAATGTAACTATAAATTTTTAACATCTTGGATAATGAGACAAGGGATTAATGAGCTGCTTGCACTGAAATTCTTAGGAATGTTTATATTTTTTTCAACACTGTTGCCAAGTCACAATATTCTAAAATTTTCGTAAGAGAGTAATATTTGTTAATTTTGTTCAAAAAGGTGGCTTTGGAACTAATATAACTGACATTAACAAACCTCAAAATTTTATGTTAAGTATAACAATGAACAGAGTCAAATTTATTAATCGAAAATGTATTTATATTCGGATAGATAATCGCGATGCGTCGACAAAACCGATAACTTACTTTATCTATACTCACGCAGCCCGGTTTGACAATACCATGACGTCAGAAATACCATGACGTCAGAAATAAACACCTAATCTCCAGAGAACTACTTAGTCAGGCTTTCTCAGCGAGCTTGTTTGTGTGGTTGATTAACAATTACGTCATGATTTGGAAAACAAGTCGAGGAATATTGAGTGGTTAACTTATAGTTAACCCGGTTTGTATATTCAATAGACTTTTCGGTATGAGTCATCGATTATTAATGTTCTTCTAACACATTACGTAGGAAGAAATGAAAAAAGGCAGGTCTGTGATTAATCCTTATCAAAATATAAGTATAATTAACCGTTTAACGCTCGGTTTCACAATGTCAAGTTATCCTGAGGTTAACAAATAAACCTTGGTTACCTCAGAACAAGTGTTTCACATTGTTCAGTAAAGGGTTCAAGTTATGGTTAACTCTCAGAATATTTAACCACCAGAAAATCTAGTGGTAATAATAACCTGGAGATTCTAGCCTAACAATTAAAGCTATTGCTGCATTTATTTGCTTATATATTCCAAAACTCCGCCATATATGCATCCTTTGAACAGGGGGAATTTAGAGACAGTTTGTTAGTGGGGGATAGTGGCTACCCCATTAAAAATTATTTGATAAAGACCTTAGTAAATATTAATAATGAAGCAGAAGCTTCATTTAACGAATCACAAATTAGGACAAGAAATGTTGTTGAGAGGCAGTATGGTGTGTGGAAAAGAAGTTTTCCTGCCTTGGCAATGGGTTTAAGATTTAAATTGGAGACTCTGCAGCCTGTGATTGTAGCAACTGCAGTTCTACACAACATTGCTTGTCTTGAAAATGGAGAAATGCCTCCCATAAATTTTGAGCAAGAATGGGCTATTAATTTTGCTAACAATGTAGATGTGCCAAATATTGTAGAACTTGAACAACGCAGATTAAACCCAAATAATAGAGTGAGATATAATCTATTTAATAATTATTTTACCAATTTGGAATAATAATTAGTTGTAACGGCAGTTATTATAACACTAGAATAAAATTGGTTGTTTATTATTTTTATTAAATACCTATACAGTATACAGCTATATTATTACTTTTGCCAAAAATTCATACCAAACTACAACTTCCCAAATAAATTAATTTCATAGGTTAACTCCTTCTTCTTTTTTTTTGGATTTTGAATGTCACTAACCATAAAGTCTGATCATTATACCTTATCTGCTACCAGCTGAACAAAAATTACCACTGAACTTCCGATCAGCTAACCTATAGACGAACTGACAATTGTGGAACAGTATCTGATGGTAACCTTATAGGTAAGGGTAAATTGACCCGAGGAGTTAACCCAACATTGTGAAACCGGCTGTAAATGTATTACAAACGTCAATCCTAATCATTGACTCACAAAAATTTAATTGGTTGATGTTCAAAATACGATGATACGTTCCTTTCGTAGCGGCAATGAGTTATGAGAATAATTGCGTTTTTAATCTTGAAAGACAGTGATTTAAAAGCACCAAAAAAACTTTAACTATAAGACAATGATCGAAAGTCAATAAACATCAAAACAAACTGGGGAATTTTACCAGTTGATCTGACAACGTCTCGAAGTTTTGCCAACCTGTTATTTGTAAATTGCCCTGAGTGTTGAGGATAAATTGTATTTACGGTTGGTAAATTAATATTTATTCTAATGAGCAGGAAAGTAACTAAAAATGACATCACTGTCTTTTTATCGTAAAAATCCTATATATGTCAAAATAGCAAATAAAATAAGTCACAAACGATGACGCACACCAAGAAGGCTATTGAATGAACCGTAGTTTGTTTCGATTTTTATTAAAATTAATTCGTCAGTTTTTATTCTCAAATTTTTCATTTTTTCATTTTTTGGGAAATTAAACACATTTATCTGCATTTAGTTGTATTAAAGCGTTGTGTTTCACCTAAAGAAAGTGCTTTAATACAACTAAATGCAGATGAATGTGTAGCTAGTATTTCAGCCGAATGTAGTCAAATTTGGTTACCAATGTTAGAAAGAGAAATTTCCAATAATCAATTACCTGCGTTATCAGGATAGCATCATAAGTTTTCTTATAATTTATAATTTGAATAGTTGTTAATCGATACACATTTCAATACACAAAATCACAAAACTGAATATACATATTTTGAAAACTTAAATATTCATACACAAAAAAAGTATCAAGAAACGCGTTTTATTAACAACATTTCCAATATAAGCGAAAAAAACGCGCTATCCCAATAAAAAACCGTTCCTGGAACGTGCACTTCACTGGATTCCATTTCTAGTAGACTATCATATCGTTGGAATGTCATAAAATGAAATATTTCATTTAACATTTTACCGGAGATATGATCTACTATGAATGGACCTTAATAAAAATTTGATAACAAAATTTTGCAGTCTTAAACTCCAAAATTTTTTTGATTGTCTAGTTGTCAAATTTTTTCCGTTGTGTCAGTTAGGGATAAAAATCAATTTTTACTTATTTTTCTTGACAACGGTAGCTGGAACGCTACCGAAACGTTGAAATAAAGAATTTGAAAATATTGTGGTTTAATTTCCCAAGAAATTAAAAAAAGAATGAATAATATACCACAAGGAACATACAGAAGATTTTTATTTTTTATTTGGGATTCATATATTTTTCATCTGACATCTGTTCATCCTGAATTGTTAGTGTACAGCATGGAGACTAGATAGTAAAAAGGTTAAGGTGTGTAATGTCTACTTTTTTATCGAATTTTCATCCACCTTATTATTTGTCTGTTTCGTAATTTAAGCTTGGTGGAAAATTATTCCATTGAGTTTTTGTTATTACATAGCCGAGAATTTGAAAACTAAACGACAAGGCTAACTGTATGTTGATGTTAAAATTCACAGAATATCATGGTTAATTATTATTTGTATGAAGGCTGAAGGTTGGAACTAACCACAAAACATGTTGAGTATGTTGGCAGTCAGCGGCTGAGTTCTGTGTTAGCGATGAAACATAACCTAAATTTGTAATGATATTTTTTCTAGTTCCATTGTACAGAATCATTCCATTATTAATTACTACTTTGTAATTTTCCTAGTTTATTTCCATTATTATAGTTTATCACCAAAAAAAAAACAACATAGGATGAGATAAATTTGAGACTTATATTCTTTTAAGAGCCTTTCCCCTAAGACCTTTGCAAATCCATAGTATATGCCCTTCTGTCATACTAGAGTACCTTTTCTAGACCTGTCCTTATTACCAGACTTCGGATGGCAAACCTCAGGTCCACCCTATATTGGAAGGGATGATCTGAATGGTCTCCTACCCAGTATAAGTACCATTTATCATGACTGCCTAGTTCTTGTAGCGTCTCTAAGCAGTTCCAAATTAGTTTGGAATGTATATGCTTTTAAAGCCGTTTGACTGTCGGAGTATATAACTGGCATTTTTCTCAAACTCTTGCACTGATAGCTCTCCTGTACAGTGATGTATTGCTGCATGTTCACCTAAGCACAGTGACTATCGAAGTTAGACTTGAGAATCGACTCGTCCGATGACAAAATGTTTCCTCTCATCATTGATAGCGCGAATAATTGCCGCTGCGTCTGATACTCTACAGTTGGGAGGCAGTATCCCATCTGAATGCAACTGCTGAATCAGTAACAGTTGAGCCCGTCTGAACGAGCCTTTTATTATCACTGTTCTCATAGAATATAATTATTATTTGAACCCAGCGATTTTCAAAAATCTCCTGTTTATTTTCAAGCTTGTATTTTTTCAAGGCTTTCAACTGTTCAGTATTCATATTTTTCTTGTTTATTAGTTTATAAAATAATATTCAAATATCCTTTGCCATATTAATAAACTTACCATGAAGATAACCATGTCCTGCGCAAGCTTCTCTAGATTCTTGAATGGCTTCTTTCATCACCCAGCCGGCTATCGGCTTGCTTGCTGAGGATAAACCATGAATTTCTATGCCCATTTCTGGAGCATCGGGTGCAGCGTTACCGGAAATATTATTTATACTAAATTCCAAAAATTTCTCGGAGAAATATGTATTGAAATTCCTTATCACGTACAGCGCTGCTAGATATGGCAGAAGTCGAAATTGCTGAAAAATTTGATTGAATTAATATACTTACACTTACATATAAACTATAAGACATATCAACTAGAAATCCGCAACGACTTCGCTGCCTATATAGTGTGTACTATTTTTCTCACTACGTTGATCAAAAGTAAGAGAATAAAAAAATCCTTCAAGTCCAGGATTCAATCTCACAATTAATAATTCTCGACATCCACACCTCAATACTGTTCGATTATGAAGACAAAACAATTTGTTAACTTATCTGTTGTCTTACGATGTATTTGTACCACATGATTAAAGTAATAAATAATAATTATTTTTCACTTAATTGAATCTATTGTATTGTCATCGGTCCTTGAAAAGAAATTCGAATCTGGACATACCTAATCTCGAAGTGAAAGGTGCGTAAAGTACGTTGCTCATGGAACATAAGTTGGACGGCGCGTATAGCATGATCAATGCATAAACATACTATATATCAATGCCGAAACCACGTACTTTCAATCGGGATAGTAAGAAATAATTACAGTTAGACAGATCTAGCTAGTGGTCCTTTTTGGAAACTCGATTCAGTAAGCTCCAGCAAGATATATGGAAACAGGGCGTTGTTTTGACATGACAAATGGTTAAGAGACTGTCATTGCCTTAATTTCAAGCAATTTTTCAGGTTCACTCACTTTCTCTTGCTTTTCATTTATTTTCGTTTATTTCCACTTAAGCCTTAAACATTTATGATTTGTTCAAAAAAGAGGTTTAATATTGATATTCCTTATTTTAATTTAAACGAAACATATTTCCAATACTCTTGGACGTACAGGAATAATACAAATGTCAATATTTCATTGTATCATGAAACACCCTCCAGTAACATTCTATTATCCAAAGATGTCAAGCATATTAATTTTTCCATTAAGCATAAGTGAACTAACAACTGCTGTTGAAACCACGCGTTCAACAAATTTTCGTTTTATATAATTCATAAAATTTAATTCCTATGCTCCATCCAAATTTCCCAACGACGCGCCACTGAAACCCTAAATCATTGAAGACAGTTTTTCGAGGGTAGAGGCAAGCGTGTGCCAATTCACTTTTCGAGTCAAAAAAAAAGGGTCTTCGTTGAGAGAGTCTCGAGTGATAACGTGTCGACGACAGTGTGATAGTTGCTACTTTCCCGGTATAATAAACCGAAACTCCGACCAAATTGGTCAAATCCATAGTATTTAAATTCATCCATTTTCCGGCATAATAAAGTGCATTTTTCTACATTACAAGGCTTTGATAATCAAAGTGTTTCAACCTAAATTCAAAGTGAATTCATAGTGAATAGTGCTTTGAAGAATACAGAGGAAAGAGTAAGATTGTTCCTAATAATTCATATTTCAAACTGAAAGGCTTGTCTACATTTATAACTATTTGGGACATATTTTTGTTATTTAATAAAAGATTTATAATCTGTTGACCATCCTTAAGTGTATTGCTGAACCGGCCTTTTGAGAAACCAGTCTACTTATCGAAGGAAGAAAAGTACAAAGGCCCAGTGTTGTGGCCAACCACCCGCAACAACTGCCTCACCCAAATGTAAAAACACTGCTGCTGGTCCTAAAAATACTTATCCATTCATAGCCTTGCCAAGTTACTGAATGTATACAATTACATATGGACGTCACAAAAGATCCCAAGTCTATAGTAATTCCGGTACTTTAACCGAATCAGTCACCTAAAACCTAAACCTTGAAAATAATTACCATTTAATTTTTATCGAAATATTCTTGCATATTAGAACATTGAATATTGTTAGGCGATATGTATTGAATAAAAATGAAATAACACTACATTCAACAGCTATAACTCTTTGATATGTTTGTACTTTATTGTATTGCTCCAATATTATTCAATATTTTACTCACATGACTTTGGTACTCTAAAATAGGAATTTCTTCACTTCCCGGTCCAAACTGCCTGCGAACAGCCGCATATCTAATTGCTATTGTCAATGCCTTTGCACCAAGTGAATCGCACATTCCAGCAATATTTACTCTGCCAGCTGATAAAGATCCTAAAGCTGCTCCATGTCTCTTATTCGGATCTTTAATAGGAGTGACGTAGCGTCCATCTTCAGTTACGTCAGCTACCTTGTTAAGTAAGTTTACACGAGGAATTTCGTAGTTCATAAAACGGAGAAACCTAAAAAAGCAATAGAAAATGTATTATATTTTATTTAAGTACCTATTTAGATATTGAATGAATTTACTTGAAAAGTAAGAAGACGTAGCTTTGTGGGATAACATAAATTGGTTCCCATATTCCAACATATCATTTTTATTTTAAAAATTATATATTCCTGGAACTGATTTTGATACAATCATATTTGATATTTTTTCTCTAATATACAAATACCATCACTGTCGGTTTATTTTTTCTTCATTTACAGGGTGTCCACAAACATTAGTGTCAAACTCAAACTACATAAACTAATTGTGATATTATTCCTGTCCAACGGAAGCTACAGCTAGTATCTGTAGTTGTGAGAAATAAATAGTTAACCTTGTTCATAAAAAGTTTCCGGAAGGTACAAGAACTTCGACAGCTACTCTTAGACGTCAAATAGTTTCTAGTCCAAGTATTTTTTAAAGAATTTAACAATTCAAGTAAAAAACAAAGCATTGTAAGGAAAAGTAAACTATCTGCCTTAAACTCTTAATTAGATCGCGAAAATATACTTCGAGTAGGTGGCAGATTAAAGTATTCAGATCTTCCAGTAGAGAAAAAACACCCTACTGGTATATTTTTTAAGCACCATTTCACCAAATTATTATTTGCGCATGAGCACAGAATCAATTTACATTGTGGTTCGCAATTTCTATTGTCAACAATACGTAACGAGTACTCGCCTATTTCTGGTCGCAATTTGGCTCGTTTGACAGTCAAAAATTGTGTCTTATGCCTACGTTACAGTCCTATACTAAACAACCTATAATGGGCGAGCGCACAATACCTTCTAGTCCATTTTCAGTGACCGGAATAGATTATGCAGGTCCATTTCTTGTTCGTGATAGAAAGTGTCGCGGATCTAAACTCATTAAATGCTGGGTTGGAGTATTTATTTGCTTTCCCACTAAAGCGATCCATCTAGAGCTGATTTTTAGCCTCTCCACCGACGAATTCATGCTTGCTTTGCGAAGGTTTGCTTCTAGGCGCGGAGAGCCTTCTCAATTATTTTAAGACAATGGGTCCAATTTCATTGGTACGAATAGAGAACTGGGCATGCTTCTTAGGATTGATAAAGATAAGCTTTTCTCCTCCGCTACTTTAGACAAGATCGATTGGAAAGTGATTTCACCGTATTCAGCTCATTTCGGTGGCCTTTGGGAGGCTGGAGTGAAGAGTTTAAAGACTCATTTAAAGTGGGTATCACATAATGCAAGTTTCACATTTGAAGAATTTACTACGGCATTATCTCAAAAAGATGCTATATTAAATTTTCGTCCGCTTTGTCCCCTTTCACCCGATTCTAACGACTTAATCCCACTAGCCCCGGCTCACTTTTTAATCGGGCGCCCACTAGTATCTTTACCAGAATAAAAGGTGCTTTATGTACCACTAAACAGACTTAACCGTTTCCACTAATCCAGAGAGTGTTTCAACATTTTTGGAACCGGTGGTGGATAGACCATATCAGTGAACTACAAAGCCGAAGCCGTTGGCAAAGTAGCAAAGGCGACCTCGTTATAATCAAAGACGATAATGCACATTGGAAGTTATGTCGCATAGTCAGTCTTTACAAAAGAACAAGCTATTGTTGCGAGATGTTTCTATCCCAACTTCAACTGGGGTAATAAAACGTATTTTCAGCCGCATTTATGTTCTTCTCGTTGAAGATACATGTTTCCGCCAACTTAAATTCTAATTCATTGACAAAAAAGGAAACCTGGCAACGCCGTCAAAGCTTCTATTAGTTCCCAACCTCTCGATCCTTCGCTGGCGACAGACTGCCGGCATTCACATTCAACATTCACCACCGAAAAAAACAAGTGGTTTTTCAAAAAATGCAGTTGCACAAAAGAACTCAAACAATACACTATACAGACAAGAAAGTTCATTTTCTATCAATATAATCTATATTTTTACTGTTATATGTTAATTTTGTTAGTTTTATCAAATACAACAAAATACGATCTTCAAAGATCTATTGTGTCCCCATACTTCCCCTTTCTCCATGCCTCATATACCAGAAATTTAATCCTATTTCCCTGATGAATTTTACGATATCTGTTTGCTTTAACTTAGATAAATGTACAATAATCTTCTAGGCGCTGTGCCTAAATTATTGTGCAATTCACAAGTATGATGATGAAGGTTTCTTCTTTCATGCCACATAATCTTCATTCTTCTACCTCCACTATGTTGAGCTTTTTCAGGTTCCCCTTCAGGCGGCAATGTCCCGTTGGGATCCCTGTTAAAACTCTGAGTGCAGTTTCACTTCGACTTATGCATTCATTTGAACTCAACGGGTTGAAGTCACCCATCAAAATATTCTATTGTCTAGTCCCTACTAGATATTTCCAATGGTCAGATCTTTTTTCTTCAGCTTTGTCTATTTCTTCCAATATTACATTGAAGCTGATACCCCAAAAGGGTCTTTGCTAGTCCCTCTGCTCTTTCTATTTCAGTGTGTCCTGGAACCTACAGTGAGGTAACTACATTATTTTCGCCTAGTTCATTGAGTTCACAAGAGCTCATTGCTTTAATGGATGCTTGACTACCGACGTTATGATAGTATTTTGCCTTCTATATCTTTTGACAATATTGAACTGGGCACACTTATGTGAATTTTCGCTTGAGATGAGTTTTTCACAAATTTTCAGAGTTCTTGGTTCCTAGCCCCTACACTCTTATCCCAATCCCTCTATTGCTTTTGAGTCGTCTGTGTAATATTGAATAGCATTTTTTTGTGTTATACACATCGTTATTTTAAATTCCTAGACCTCTTTCCAACATATTTTTTCTCACAATATTTGAAGGGGATACTTTAGTGAAAAGGAACTGTAATGGTTTGGCTAATCTTTGTGCAATGTTTATATTGCTATGCCTTTAAAACATTATTATTGATGTATATGAGATATAAAATAATGTTATCACCATTGTTTGAAAAAATTTTTATTTCATGATTGTACCGGATTAAGAATTGGTACTTACCCATTATCGATTCCGTTAAGTCCGATTTTAGGTCCCATATCTCCAACTTCTATCCCTGGATAGGGGATAAGTGTTTTTGGGTCACGTATAGGTACAACAAAGGCATGTAAACCATAGTGAGTATTATCTATAACAAGTTGTGCATAAACCGTTCCATACATTGCTGTTTGACCCAATCCGCCAGCCCAACATTTTGCTGCTTCAAAATCTGGAGAGTTCATTACAAAAACTTTTTTATTTTTGTCGTACGTGGCAGTGGTGCGCATTCCTCTTGCGTTACTTCCGTGACCAATTTCAGTTAGGCAATAACAGCCTAGAATCTAATAAAAGTATAATTGCATCAACAGTAACAATTAAAACATGCCAAACAGCAGCCTTACAAGTGGTTCTTAACTCACGAAACTACATACGGTAGTGGTAATTGTTGATGAAAGAACAAAATATAAACTGACTAGAAGGAATCATTCAAAGGAACCACCTCCTTAATTTTTACAAATTATAAATTGTAGGGAATGACACAGGATGTATGATGAAAAAGTATAACGTTTGAAGAAATACAGCACACAAGGAAAGGGTCCCAAGTCCTAATGCCATCACCACACATCTTACTGAGCGTTACAGGACACACTGGAATAGAAGGAAATTAAATAGCAGATGAACTAGCATAAGGAAGTTTAGAAGAAGGATGTAAAGTAGTAGCACTGGTTTTATGAATATAAAAAATTGAAAATTTATCTCCTCTCTACATTTGTTAGCGACTAGAAGTATCTAGTATGAACTATTGAAATACTAAATTTACAATAAAAGCTTCGGAGGACCAGTGATTCCAACTTTGGAGATGGATTATTTTTTACATATTAAATATAATGTACTCACAGTAATTGTAGCACTGAATTTAGGATGGATAAGGTATTATACATTTCACTAATTGTAGCTATACAAAATACCCATTTTATTGGGTGTAAATTTGTTAAGAGCTGTAGCCTACACTTTCTCTATATGGTCTAGTCGACGATTTTAGAGAAAAAAGCACTCGATGAAGGAGAACTACCCTTAAATAGTTAAACAACTCAGTAACACATTACGAGAATGATCGAAAATCATCGATTGGACAGGGTACTTATTTGAAACTATTGTATTTGTGAATTTCTACAGGGAGAGGCTGGAATGTATATACTTTTCTACTAAATCCTAATTTAACGCTTGGAACCCTTCATAATATGTGCGTTTGTCATTTTTACTTCAACAACCTATCTAAACGAAGAAAAACTTTCACTGTATACAGTACATCGACAGACTACCGACAATTCAATGATGGAGATACGCCAAATCTTACAGCTCGACATACTACGGGCGGGTTTATCAATGCCCGGTTGAATTTGTAATCTACACATAGCCCTCAGCTATCTCTAGCCGACAGCCAAAGTCTCGGATACTTTAGAAAGTTGGGTTGCCCTACATGGGGTGCAATTGAGCATTCGACAACCTTGTCCATTATATCAACGTGGATGTTATGTTGTACTACTGTAGCCTAAAACATACGTTAACGTACTTGATTTCAATCCGGAAAATAGACTTTTACGGGATAGTAGCGGGTATGTTTTAGGGTACACACGTCCTGTAAACTTTTACATTACTCGTTTCGAAATCTCATCTCACTCGTACTGTGAAAGTGAACTTGCCGGACTACTAGTCGTAGTAAACATCTATTGTTAGAATTCACTGAATCGAAAACATAGAAGTTATGATAATGGAATTTATTTTTGTGTTACCATTATCTTACTCTGGCAACACCGTAGGTCAGTGTCAAGATTGTGGTGGCATTGTTTTTTTTATTTAGATTTTATTTGGTCAGTGTTTATGTATGAATTGTTTGCTGTTGTTAGTTTATTTTCTTTTGAAAAACAAAACAAAAGAGATTTCCCGGTTTCAATGAGCTAGATCGACAATTAATTAAAGTAGCCGTTATTTAAATTCAATATTAATAGGATGCTACCAAACTAAGTACTATAAATGAATCAAGATGAAAGCTTTTCGATTTTGTCCCAAACTATGAGAGTAGGTATATTAAAATTTAAGCGAATAGACATAATACTTACGTACCTTTCCGTTTTCGGCATCATTTATAAATTGTTCATGCCTGGCGGTTCCCATATTCATTACGGAACTAACAAATAAACCATTACCGACAGTTTCTTTGATGTATGAAGCGTCGGATGCCGCAGTCATTATTCTACATGCTGCTAAAAATCGTCTTAAATTTCCCAACATATTAACCCACTTCAAATGGGGTATCGTACTTTGGTGACAGGATGCCAAAAATGCAATTTTTCGCTGTTCATCGTGTGATTTGGTTGTTAAATTTTCAACATTGTAAATTGGATTATTTTCCAGAATTTTGATCAATTCATTCTAAAATAAAAGAGATAAAAAGTGAGAAAAATAAAAACCGATGTAAAGTTCATTTAATAAATTATTACAATACACTTAATAGTCAAATATTTTATAAATACATATACATAAAGTATGGAAGCCACTCACTGAGTAAAATTATTTGTGGCTTATTATTTAAAATTATAAGGAATTTTGGGAAACGGTAACTTGTAAGTTACTGGAAAAAAGAATAAATAGGTATATAGGTTGATAGGTAAGTCAAGCACACCCTGCATATTTTTGGTATCAACACACTGTAAAAAGTATGATTGATTGTTTTAGGTATCATGCGACTATAGTCTATATAGAGGGACAAGGAGTAATAAATCATTCATTTAAGTAGATTTCATAGACGTACCAAAATATATTTTAAGAGGGTATACCGTAAGGTACATTTTGTATTGAACGAATGAGTTGCAGCTATGCTAAAGAATATACGATTTAGGTCAGAGGTAACGGGATGTACTAATTTTAATAAAAAAAAGTGATAGAGGTACATAAATTTTAGTAAGTTTGATAAAGAAAGGCAACACAGTTTATTCATAATAGAAAACAAACCAATCTGTAACAATAATTATTTTATATATTTTTGTTCTTGTTCTAAGAATAATTCAAACTTTGAATATTGTCACAAATAAATTACAATGAAATATATTTTTAAAAAATTAATTAAAGTCAAGATTATTCGATTATTGAGAGGGATTTTCCAAACAACCCAGTTTTCTTAGAAACATTATCGGGAATATTATTTTAAAAGAAAGTAGGTACATTAAATCAGTACTTAGTATTAGTTCTTTGAGTAAAGTTGTATGAAGTTGTATGGTTTTCATAATATTGTAAACAGTTGGAATATATTTAAAACATTTGTTGAATGTTAATTGTGCAAGTACCAAACAATGTCGATAAGCCAAGGACCATCTAAACGACCAAAAACAGGTCCATTATCTTTAAATGAAAAAACTCTGATATTGAATTGTTATATATCATTGAAAAACAAGGATCCAAGTGCAAGTGTTGATAATATTGTGGAATTAACGGCTGCTATGTTGTGTGTTGCTAAATCAACAATTTATAGATTACTAAAAGAAAGCAAGAATGGAACTCTTCAACCCCCTAAAACTCCTTCATGTCGAAAACAAATTGAGATCGATGAGTCATTAAAACAAAGACTAAGGCGTAAATTCCATGGATTTATACTTACGAAAAGAAATTCCAACACTTGACAAAATTATGACATCAGTGCAAGAAGATACGGACTATCCAAAATTCTCCAGAATGATATTATGCAAACTTTTGAAAGATGTGGGTTTCAGATATACAAAATATAATAGAAAATCTCTCTTGACAGATAAACCGGAAATAGTTTTTTGGAGAAGAGACTATTTACGAAGCATTCGACATGCCAGAGAACAAAATTTGAAAATCTTCTACTTAGACGAAACATGGATAAATGCTGGATATACAGTTTCCAAATCTTGGCAAGATGAAAACATTAAAAGCGGAAGGCAGGCATTCGTGGAAGGTTTGTCGTTAGGTTTGCAGCCACCATCTGGAAAAGGAAAAATACTTATCATTGTCCATGTTGGAAGTTCTGAAGGTTTTGTTGATGGTGGATTATTAACTTTTATTTCAAAACGCACGGGGGACTATCACGAAGATATGAATGGGGATGTCTTCGAGGAATGGTTTGTTCAAATGTTGGATCTGATTCCAAAAGGGGCTGTTATTGTTATGGACAACGCAAGTTACCATTCACGGTTACGAGAAGCATTGCCCACAAGTCGTTGGCGTAAAGCAGAGCTTTTGGAGTGGCTTATTTCGAAAAATATTAATTTTCCAAAAGATCCACTAAGGAAAGAACTTTACAGAATTGCAGAAATGAACAAGAATAAATACAAAACCTACATTGTAGAAGAAATGGCTTCTTCTCGTGGTATATCAGGTATATCTCGTGGTATATCAATTAATATAGGCTCAGGTAAAAGGGGAAGTTGAAAAAAAAATACTACTTTTAAAATAAACGATGTTGTGAAATTGTTTGAGAGTGCTGTAAGTCATGTTAGTAAGGAAAATTGGACAAACTGTATCGAGCATGTTATCAAAGTAGAGGCAAATATGTGGAAAATTGACAATATTTGTGATGATTTAATCGACCCTATTATTATTAATGTCAACAACAATTCTTCCTCTTCCGAGTCGGATATAGAATAAAATGTAAGTAATAAATGTATAGTATATATAGTACAATATCTGAAGAATTCCTAACTTTCTCAACAAGTTAAAAAAGTTGAGAAATAAGATTTGGAATTATACCTAGAAAAATTTATTCAGGACGTTTATTAGCACATAAAATATTTTTTCTACTCTTCTTCTACTGTTTTATAATACAGGGTGGGGCACTATGAACTAACTATTCTCTGGCGTCTTAACGGCGAATAAAATTAGAAAAATTAAGACGTGGAATCAAATAGATTACTTAGGACTATAATTTAAAAATATTTTGGATTATACAAGTTGCTCCAAAAAAGCGTGCCGTATCAAAGTTAGGTTCCTTTAAATGGAACACCCTATATTTTATCACATTTTTGAATTGTACTATTGAAAATAATGTAAGTTCATCAACATTTTCCTATATCTAATTCAGTTTCCAGGATAAATCGATTTTACATAATTTGTAGACCCTCCGAAAAAATACAATTACCTACTCCAAAATAAAAACGAATAACTACATTTGCTTCACACTATCTCACTAAAAGCTTTTAACCTTCTGTTTCCAATATTTATTGGTATGCTCCAATAAACATGGTGTTTTTAATATGACAGTATAACACCAACCATTTAATACATAAATTTCTCGCTTAATTTGAACGGAACAACCTGTATCTATTGGGTCTGTTGAACGTGGAAATTTATTACCTTCCAGTTGGTATTAGGGTTCCATCGGAGTATCATGTCAGAAAATAATTGAATATTAAAAAACAAATTTAAAATTTCTCGAAAACTATCAGAGTTGATATAGGCAACCCTAATACCAACTGGAAGGTAATACATTTCCACGTTAAACAGACCTAACAGATATAGGGTGTTTCATTTAAATTAAGCCAGAAATTTATGTATTAAATGGTTAGTGTTTTACTGTCATATTAAAAACACCCGGTATATTATAGCATACCAGAAAATATTGGAAACAGAGGGTCAAAAGCTTTTAGTGAGATGGTGTAAAGCAAATGTGGTTATTCGTTTTTATTTTGAAGTTATTGTATTTTTTCCGAGGGTCTACAAATTATGTAAAATCGATTTATCCTGGAACTAGATAGGTATAGGGAAATGTTAATAAGCTTACATTATTTTTAATAGTACAATTCAAAAATGTGATAAATTACAGGGTGTTCCATTCAAAATAACATAACTTTGATACGGCACGCTTTTTTTTGGAGCACCCTGTATATTCCAAAATATTTTTAAATCATAGTCCTAAGTAATCTACTTAATTCTACGTCTAATTTTTTCTAATTTTATTTGCCGTTAAGACGTCGGAGAATAGTTGGTTTATAGTGCCCCACCCTGTATACTTATTAAAAGACTAAAATCTGTATAATGATAATATTCATTATGATAGAGATTTTCATTATGATACAGATTTTCAAGCCAATAGGAATGCGACATTAGCATAATATTTAATATAACCATGGATACCTAGTTGACATTTCTGAAATTAATTATATTAGGTATGTCCCTGCAATAAAAGTGTAGCAATGAAATATACGATTTTATTTATTTTAATTAATTAATTAATTAATGCTTCTTGCAGTATACAAATGCAATATACATAGATAGTCCCAAATTTAGCAATTTTACACGCATTTTTTCACAGATAGACCTGAATTTTTCAAAATTATATAGCTCAGTGCTACACTTTTATTGCAAGCGAACAGACCTATTAAGTGACACTTAATCAGGGTAGGGGATCTCTGAAGGCGCGTGAGTGCTGCCACATAAAAAGTCTCGTCAGTACTAAAATTTGTGATTTAATGAAAACTGTAACGCCGTTAGTAGTAGTTGCAGATTCTTCCACATATTATATTAGCGCTGACATCCTTACCTGACAACCATTGACAACTGCTTATTTGTGTATATGTTGAGTATGTTGAGTATTCGTATTTGGTTTTAATTGTTCATAGTGGGACTTTTACTTTAAGAGACAATGTCAAGAATATATTTTGCGAAAGACTGTAATGTGAGGTGCACACGGTAAGCTTTATCTTCATTAAAAAACATGTTCCATTAAATAGAAAGTGACAGAAGTAGTAGTTATTCTTCCATACAACTTTGAACTTCCCAGCATCATTGTTGAATTACCAACATTTATTTTTCTTCATGTTTGTCATTTAAATATGTACAAAAACGTTTCATTTATTGTATACTTTTTTTAATCAATAACATATATGAACTTGATGGTTATTGCTTTATTTTTCACAATAGACCTTTTTAATGGAAGACATCTTGTGGTTGCGGCGACCGTTGTCTACCTATAGATTTATATAGGAACTAATAGAAGCTAACTGTAATATTAAATGGAAACTGTAATTTAGAGCTTGAACAGTTGTATCTAAGATTACGGCAACGGTATATTTCTTCTATTTTTTTAGGGACTCGTCCAGGGAATAAATACAATTAGTACTTTGTTTTCTGGCCTTCTCTTCTTCGAGTGAACGAGGTCATATTTCTTCTTTTTTCAATTACCTATACCTATGCTTTTTTTGTTATCTATGGCTTTTTTCATGTTTTATCTTCTCTACCTGCATAAAATAGGTTGAAGTATGTGGTACACACTTACCTTGTACTCATAATTTTTTCTGTAATATCCCGTATTTTGGAAATAATCACAAACTTGAGAGAGTGCCTGATCACACAAGACAAAAATTAATTAGAAATTTGTAACAAAAAAGATAAGACAAAACGAAACACACGCTGGTAAGCTGGCACAGGTAGACATAAAATATAAAATACTCGTCGAAAAATGGATCGTAAATGTCATTTTGCAATAAGAGTAAAATTACAGTAATTTTGAATATACCGCAAAAAACTGTGAAATTACGGGAATCTTTTTTTTCGGCTGTTAGCGGAGTTCACAACTATTAATCGGAGTAGAAAAAGTATTGTATGAAACTTTCATGTAATGGCCATTAATACACTCGCATATATTTGCGCATATGTATACGAAACTCGCCTGCGGCTCGTTTCGTATCCTACAACATGCTCGTGTCTTAATGGCTATCATTACATGATCGTTGCATAAAATACTGTTATCTTATTTTGACATATAAAGTGACATTTTTCAAAACTGACTCATCAAACCTCAAATTTTTCGTAACCTGTTACATAATGAAAAATATTATGTAATGATAAAATTGGTGATAAAATTAATCTTCCATCACCAGTTAATGGAAACAAGAGAGAAAAGAAGAAAGTATAATGTCATATTATAGAAAAATAACAACAACTAGAACTGAAGAAAACTACTAACAACAAGAACAGCTAGAACAATTCACTTTTTATTTTATGCATTATATTATATTCTTTTTTTAATTTCTTGGGAAATTAAACCACAATATTTTTAAATTCTTTATTTCAACGTTTCGGTAGCGTTCCAGCTACCGTTGTCAAGAAAAAATAGGTACAAATTATAGATAAAAATTAATTTCTACCCATTTTTTCTTGACAACGGTAGCTGGAACGCTACCGAAACGTTGACATAAAGAATTTAAAAATATTGTGGTTTAATTTCCCAAGAAATTAAAAAAAGAATGAATAATATACCACAAGGAACATACAGAAGGCATTATATATATTTATAACACAATTCGAACAGATTGTTAGGTTAACCCCCGCAGAATTAGAGGTTGATGTAATTTTGTGATGCATAACTGATCTTGAACTTGAGGTGCTTGATTCACCAAGAATATCAGTGGCAATCCTTTTCTTATTTTCTATGGGCAATAGTTTTTGGTAGACTACCAATTGTATTAATGCCAACTGGTTGTACGCCGGATGTAAGAAGCATTAGTATATTTAACGAAAAATCCATTGTGTTTATGAAACGTATGAAATGGTTTATTGATAGGTAAATTAAATTTTTAAATTAGATAAAATCTTGTATGAAACACACAAAATGATGCATTTCATTCATAACTGGTTACATAAATAGCTATTTTCTACTCATATACTTCAAGTTGTTAATTAAATGCTAATTTTCAGTTTCATAATGATACTCATTATGACACTAGTAATAAAAATCTAGATTTCCAAAGTAGGCAGACCCAATATTTTCTGTAGAATGTTTGACAGTGTTTTATAACAGTTTTAATCTTTTGCGTTAGTTTGCAAAAGAAATGTCGAACACCAGACCAAAAATACTTAAAGACCAAGGTAAATACATATATAAACATATCAATTTTTGCTTAAAATAATTTATTACTTATTTTGTACAACAGTAACATACGCTTCATGCTATGCTCAAAAATGACATGTGGTTCTGTAGCGCTGCATGAGGGTTCATGCACAAACCACATACAACCAAGGTACATGCCGGGTTCGAGTCCCGGTTAAGTACATTTTTGTTGTATTTTTTTCAAATCAAATTTATTCGTAGAAAAAATAGTGTATGCAACTTTCATGTAATGGTTATTAATACACTCGCATTAACCATACGAAACTCGCCTTTGACTGGTTTCGTAACCCGGTTAATGCTTGTGTATTAATAACCATAATATAATATTAAAAGTGATTAACAAACAAAGATAAAAAAAGATATAGTAAAACCGTTTTAAGTTTATCACTTTCGGATTAGAGACTTATTATTATAGCGATAAGGTGTTCAGATACAGAGTTGAACGAATATTACCCAAAAATAACCACTTCTAACTAGACTACGTTTAGGCCACTATTAGCTCCGAAAACCTATTGCGGTCTCACAATATTTCGTTAGTTTCCAAAAAGTTTCTTAAAAAGTATTAACATTTAAAAAATTGAAAATATAGTATATTATTAAACGAGCAATTTATGATAGCCATTATTCACGATGGGTGACGTTTGCGTCACGAGCCGCAGGCGAGGGGCGCAAGTCAACCAAGTGAATTATGGCCATAAATTTCGAGTAGAATACTAAACTTTGTCCACAACACTTGATTTCTTTATTAAATAAAAGTCAGTAACGATTTGGTATTATACTAACCTCAAAATGTTCTGACAGCTACATAAAAATATAATTTGACATATATAGAGATGGGCGATACTGTAGAAAATATCAATACAACGTACCGTTATAAATATATTGTTTTAAAATACTTAATATTAGAAAATATCGCTATGAAAAGTATCAATACTAAAAATTACAATATTTTATCGATACGATATATGTCAGAAACAAATTTCCTGAACAAAATACACAGATTTAATAGTTTATTTCATATTGTAGGTACCCCCATTTCTAGTTCATAATACACTGTAGTGTATTATGTTTCATAATTCACGACAGTTGATATATGGGTACCATATACCTTTTGTTAGGAGGTAAAATATCGGCTTATTATTAGGTGGTCGTAGACAAAATTCCTAAATAGGAACAAATTTACGTTAAAAATTAAGTGATGTAGATGGGGCCAAGCAGTCGGCTTCTAGCTACCGACTCAGGGGATTAGCAGAGAAGGACTAGCAAACCTTCGAGGATGCATATCCCAAGACCGTCTGTGTACCTTCACGTGGTGGCCCTGTTTATGCAGAACACAGCGGATCGAACCAACCTAAATCCAAGGTGTGAGATACCGTGCCGAGGGATGAATGGCACTAGGGTCAAATAGTGTCACGAACGGTTCCTCTAGGGCAACGGGCGAAACCCTAGTAGTAACTTAGCCTTAACCCTGTGCAGGGGGCACCGCAGGGTTGGACACACCCCTTCCCCCTCACTCGTGGGACTTAAATGGAACCAGAAGAAAGAAAAAAACCAGACGACGGCGGGAAGTCTGAATCAGAGAGCATGCTTTCAGACGAAGACAGGACCATCGTCGGAAGCGAGAGTGACGCATCAGTGGGAACAGCCGGAACCACCGATACGATCACAAAACAGATCGCTGGGCTTGGAAAAGTCCAGCAAGAAAGGAAAACCTCGGGAGCCTTCAAAAGAAAGCAGACCAAGGCGAGGAAAATGGCGGAGGGAACATGGACGCAGGAGAAGCCCAAAAAGCAGGCTCCTAAAGAACATGAGCCCAAAACCAAAAAGGGGAAGAGAAACCGGTCGGAATCTCAGACCCCTCCGAAACCGCGACCGAGCAAAAAACCGAGGAGTGGACCCCCACAGACCGGTTCATACAGCGAGGTCGCCAAAGGAACACGGATGGCAATTATTGACAAACGCCATCCGGAAATAACATTGAGTCAAGAGCAAGCGGACTTGGTTCAAGACAGACTGGTGAACGCGATTGATGCCGCCCCCTCAGGCAGTGGCACGAACTTGCAGTTCACCAGGACCACGTTCAGCGGAGGCGTCTTGTGGCTGACGTGCGCAAACCAGGAGACAGCTGACTGGCTCAGGGGTAGTGCAGGGGGACTGGAGGGTCTATGGGAGGGGGCGGCTTTGACAGCAGTCGAAGCCAAGGACCTCCCTAGACGACCCAGGGTCATAGTATGTATCCCTGGACCAGCAGATCAGGAGGAAAAAGTGCGAGGACGCTTGGGGAAGCAAAATGCCAACCTGAGGGTGAACGGCTGGCTCCTCCCGAGTCGAAAGGTTCAAGAAAAAGGCCAAATCCTGGCCTACTCCATCGACGAGGTCTCCCATGGGGCCTTGGTGGCCAACCGGTTAAAAGCTTATTATAAGCTAAACATGGTTACTTTCAGGGTCCTTGGGGGGGGACTCGCCGAGTGGTGAAATTCAGGGTACTTCAGGGGAACCTCCATCACAGTAAAGGGGCTTCGGCGGAACTTACTGTGATAAGAGGGAAGTATGAAGTGGCCCTTCTTCAAGAACCCTGGATTAACAGAGGTAAGATTATGGAAATGAATGGCATTGGTGAGTTGATTTATGACAGAACCTCTGACCATCCAAGAACATGCATTATTGTTAAGAAAGGTATAAAAGCCCTTTCACTAACAAATTTTTGTTGTAGGGACCTAGCGGCGGTCCTCATCACACTGGGACAAGGAAATGGGACTAGAGAAGCAATTCTCGCATCGGCCTATCTTCCTTACGATGACCCCTGACAACCACCAACCAGGGAAGTCGAAGAACTGGTCAAGTACTCCAGAAAGAAGGGTGTGCAGCTGATCATTGCATGCGATGCCAACTCACACAATCTTAACTGGGGAAGCACCAACACCAACGAAAGAGGTGAGTCATTACTAGAATTTATTACGGCTAACAATTTGAACGTATTAAATGAAGGAAATAAACCAACTTTCGTTAACTCAAACAGAAAGGAGGTTATCGATATCACGATTGGCACTCATTACATAAGTAACTTCGTGAGTAATTGGCATGTGTCCGAGGAAGAAAGCTTTTCTGACCACAGACACATATACTTTCAAATTTCGGGAACCGAACCGAAAATAGAATACTATCGTAACCCGCGAAAAACGAACTGGGAAGCATATAATGCAGAACTAGTTAACAGTTTAGACCGAACGATGGTAAAAATTAAGAACACAACAGACCTAGAGATAGCAGCAGACCTAACACAGGAAGCAATTATCTCAGCGTTTGAAAACAACTGCCCAACGGTAAGGAAGAAATCCAACAGGAATGTGCCCTGGTGGACAAATGAACTTGCCGAAAAACGGAGACAGTTGAGGAAAAAGTTGAATAGAACAAAAGAAAATTCAGAAGAATGGACGGATTATAAGAGGGCCCTAACTGAATACAACAAACTGGTAAGGAAAGTCAAGAGAGACTCCTGGAGGAGGCACTGTGAGGAGATAGAACAGACTCATGAGTGTGCCAGACTGCAGAAGATTCTCTCCAAGGACCCTAATCAGACTATACACGCTATCAAAAAAGATAACGGACAATATACAGAAAATGGAAAAGAAACCTTGGAAGAGCTACTCAAGGTACACTTCCCTGGATCAATACCCACCATTCCGCCGCAGAACTCTCCAGCGACAGAACTGGATAGACCACGATGGGCATCCAGGATAGACTGGCGAACAGCGAAGGCAGTGGTAGATGCGGAAAAGACAGAATGGGCTATTTACAGCTTCAAACCATATAAATCACCGGGACCAGACGGGATTTATCCTATCCTACTCCAAAAAGGAGGAAGCACACTGCACAACAGGGTAAGTGAACTGCTCAGAGCCAGCCTAGCTCTGGGGCATATTCCAAGAACCTGGCAACGCATCAGAGCTACATTTATACCAAAACCTGGAAAATCTGGACAGGACACGGCTAAAGCTCTGAGACCAATCAGTCTAATGTCATTTTTGCTAAAGACTTTTAAGAAACTTCTCGACAGACATATTAGAGATGGTATATTGGCTACAAGACCAATACACCGAGATCAATATGCATACAGAGAGGGAAAATCAACCGAAACAGCATTACATCAACTCATAAAAAGGGCTGAATACGTGCTGGAAAACAAAGAGGTGCTGCTGGCAGCCTTTCTTGATATAGAAGGAGCTTTTGACAACACCTCCTATGAATCTATAGCCAAGGCGACGAGGAATTTAGGGATCGATGCCACGAGCTGCAGGTGGATAGACTGCATGCTCAGAAGCAGGCTCATAGAATCAACTCTGATGGGGGAAACAATGGCCGTATGTGCAACCAGGGGCTGTCCGCAGGGGGGAGTACTATCCCCGCTGCTGTGGAACCTGGTCATGGACGGGCTCATCAGAACCCTACACAGAGGAGGATTCGACACCATAGGATATGCAGACGACCTGGTTATTCTATCCCAAGGTAAATACAACAGTACAACCAGAGACAGACTCCAGATGGCTTTAAATGTAGTAACAGGCTGGACTGTAAAAGAAGGGCTACGTATTAGCCCTTCGAAAACACAGATAATTGCGTTCACCAGAAGAAGGAAAAGGGAAGGACTTGGCCCTTTGACGCTTCAAGGTGAACCAATACGACTGTCGGATGAAGTAAAATATCTTGGGGTTATTCTAGACCCAGGCTTAACTTGGAACCGACATCTCCAGCACGTGATCAAGAAAGCGGAGGTGACCTTCATGGTTGCCAGACGTACTTACGGCATTAAATGGGGACTAAGACCCAGCATGGTACACTGGCTATACAAAATGGTTGTCATTCCCAGGATCACATATGCATCTTTGGTATGGTGGCCAAAGACCGGACAATCCTCTGCTATGCTAAAACTAAGCAAGGTCCAAAGACTTGCATGCACTGGCATTACAGGGGCAATGAGGACTACTTCGAGATTGTCATCAAAGATCGAAAGGAGCTTGAGGAAGAGAACGCACCACCACTTAGTAGGGCGAATGAACTGATCTGGTACACAGACGGATCAAAAAATGAACTCGGCACCGGAGCGGGGATATACAGCAAGACGAGCAAATATGAAGGAATCGTCTCGCTAGGAAAATACGCCTCTGTATTCCAAGCAGAGGTTTATGCAATACTTGCGTGTGCAAGGGCTAACAGCATGAGAGCCTACCACAACAGGCAGATCAGGATCTACAGCGACAGCCAAGCCGCCCTTAAAGCACTTCAGAGCTATAGGGTGACATCTCGGCTAGTATGGGAATGCGGCGAAGAACTTAGAAGACTGGCGACTCGGAACAGTGTAACACTGGAGTGGGTACCAGGTCATAAAGGAATCGCAGGCAATGAAAAAGCTGACGAACTCGCTAGAGTAGGATCGTCAACTCTGATGAACGGACCCGAACCTGCTGTGGGCATCCCCAGATGCTTAACGAGGTCATGGTTGAAAGGGTGGTTGAAAGAACAACACAAGAAACACTGGAAGAATACGACTGGGCAAATTTATGGGAAGAAATTCATAAAAGAATCATCAGAAAAAGTAGCGAAAGAACTGCTCTCAATGAGCAGGAACAAGCTGCGCACCATTACGGGGCTACTTACGGGACACTTTCCCACAAAGGAGCACCTAAACAAAATAGGGCTGTATAACGGAGACCTTACATGCAGAAGATGCAAAAAGGATACCGAAACAGCTCTGCATATACTATGCAACTGTGAGTCGCTGGACCACAGAAGGCAGAAACTGTATGGCAGAACCCAAATGACTCCAGAAGACTTCTACAATCAACCAGCAAAGAACCTGTATGAGCTAATACAGGGAACGGATTGGCTGAATAGGTTGTAGTCAGAACACTAGGAGTATCCACAATAAGCCCAGGAGGCTGAGGTGGTACCGGCGAAAGGACGGCTCCGGAAAAAAAAAAAAAAAAAAAAAAAAAAAAAAAAAAAAGTGATGTAGATTGGCGAAAATGGCAAATCAGTGCTATTCTGCTAGCGTATTGCTTAAAAAATTGTTGTATGGACAGTATTTTTATGGTTATAACACAGATTATAAAAGAGAACAGATGCGAAAGCTTGACAGAGAACAGTAAAAAAGAGAGAGATGGGTGGACATACCCATTTAAAGGTCCATCGTCATATGTCGACTCCGTTCGGGCCTCTTCGCGAAACTTTTCAACAGGGTTATCAATTTGCATAATATTTCCCTCAATTCACGATCATGCGTCGAATATTTTATAAGCATTATTTTTAGTGTGATAGTTATACAAATACAAATATTCGACAATTACTTGTTTTAAATCAATTTCATTAACATTAAAAGAATTCTACAATTTAAAAGATTATAATGTATAAAAATCATACCATAAATATATACTTTTTTTCACAAACCATCTTTGGCAACCATGCACAATAACCGTGACGGTTTGGCTCAAAAATTAAAATACAAAACGTCAGTTTTGACACTTCAGTTTGAAGGTTGTCAATCCGCGATATTATTTGTGTTATTCGACTAATCGATTGTAGGTTGTGGTAATATTAACTGAAAATAGTGTACATTAGTATATTATTTTTATAAAATGAATAAACATCACGGAGGAGTGTATTGTTCATACAGAGACTGTCCAAATAAATTTTATTCAGAAAGAAAAGTGAAGAACCGGCACTGGAAACTGTTATTGTTTCCAAGTCAACATTGCAATTTGGTAAGAAATTCTAAAAAAATTTTAAACTGGCGACATCGCGGCCATACCGAGTTAAAGGTCCAAGGTCATTGAAATCGGATTTGAAAATCCTTTGATGTTTTGCCGGCATTCGTATCTGTTCTCTTCTATAATCTGTGGTTATAATAACAAACAGCAGTATAGTCCAGAAATTGTGTATTCTGTTTCTGCGTTCATAGCAAGATGTTTTGTCAATAGCAATAATATACCATAAAATACCGGCTTATTCTTCAATTTTCTGCCCGCTCGTAGAAAATAGTTATTTATGAACCAAGGGCGCACCATTTGCGCCTGTGGTACATACAAGATTTTATGTACGATCGCGAGTAATTATGTAATTCAGATATTATTTGAAAAAAAATTAGTATAAATTAAAGATGCACCTGCTTTCAAAGTCGAACAAGCAACAAAACTGGTGGTTGTTTGTATAAATTTGACACACCCGCAAAATCAAAATAATAGACAGCTATGCATAAATTACCATTTTCAAACACCATCACCTCGACCAACAGCAACAATTTACCTTCTATATTAGTATCTTATTGTGAAGAATATTTCAAAGTCAAACAAGCAACCAAACTGGTGGTTGTTTGTAAAAATTTGACACACCCGCAAAATCAAAATAATAGACAGCTATGCATAAATAACCATTTTCAAACACCAACACCTCGACCAACAGTAACAATTTACCTTCTATATTAGTATCTTATTGTAAAGAATATAAAATTGAAATTAATATATCAAAATTGGAATAAAGTATTTGAAATTTTTTACTGGTATTTATTCAACTGTTTGACACCAGCATGGTGGCACATTGTGGCCCGATCGTACATAATAGTTATTCATGCAACAAGTGCAAAAAAAACGTTTTGCAAGAGTAGCATACAATATTTTTCCCCCATTCATGCAAAAACTGGAAAATTAGAATATAACATGTTGGGAACCTAACCTAACCTAATCAAACTCAAACCGTCCTTCTTTTTTTTGTATCTTTATGGTCTCCACCTTGTCAGTACTCAATCATAGCTAGTTTTCGCCTTGATCATTTAAATTTCAAATAATTAAAGATTTTTGCAATAATTGTAACTCGTTGAGACTAAGTATAGTCAGATGCAGTCTTATCATGCGGGTCATATATTCAACAAAGACATACTCACAGTTTTTGTTTTCTTTTACTGCGTTTAATTATAACTTCCAAATAAAATCCGTAAGATGAATTAGACAGACTTATGCAATTTTGGCGGGAAAAACAAGGATATGTAATTAGTTTTCAGCGATTCTAAAAAGTCTTTCATCAGCAGAGTTTTTATTTAAATGTCAGTTTTGTCACTTTGACAATTAAGAGTGACAATATAAATAATAAGTAGCAATTTTCCGTTTTTTTTGTGGTCTCAAGTGAAAAAATGACTTAGTTTGATGGATTATTTCGAAAATGAAAGAAGAAGTAGAAATTCGTCAATCAGTGTAATCTCACATTTTGGTAACCTCTGTGTTTTCTGATTTGATACATATGGTTAGTGACCTTTGAACCCGCACGATAAGAGTGCCTTTGACTATAGTGAGATATACATATATTATTGTTGTATTAAAGCAGGATCAGACACTTGCTCTGGATTTTTATTTAATTCAAATGTTTATGTTTGTCATATATCATCACAAAACTCACAAGAATGTCAGATGAGTGCAACAAAAATTTTGTTGCACTAGTGCAAAAAATAACCACTTTTTCCATTAAATGTGTTCAACAAAAGTGTTGTTTTTTGCATGAATGTGGAAAAATAGTTATTTATGCAACAAGTGTAAAAAGTGAGTGTTGTCCAACTCGGCCGAAAGGCCTCGTTAGACAATTTCACGTCGCTTGCAAAAAAAACGTTTTGCAAGAGTTGCATACAATATTTTTTCTACATTCATGCAAAAACTGGAAAATTAGAATATAATATTTTGGGAACCTAACCTAACCTGATCAAACTCAAACCGTTCTTCTTTTTTTTGTATTTCTATGGCCTCCACCTTGTCAGTACTCAATTATAGCTGGTTTTCGCTTTGACCATTTGAATTTTAAATATTTAAAGATTTTTGCAATAATTGTAACTCGTTGACACTAAGTAGTAAGATATACATTTATATTATTGTTGCATAAAAGCAGGATCAGACACTTGCTCTGGATTTTTATTTCATTTAAATGTTTGTTTGTCATAAATCATCACAAAACTGACACAAGAATGACAGATGAGCGCAACAAAAATTTTGTTGCATTAGTGCAAACAAGAACCACTTTTTCCATTAAATGTGTTTCACAAAAGTGTTGTTTTTTGCATGAATGTAGAAAAACGATTTTTTCTACACACACTACGATATATGTTTTCGACTTGCGACCGTACCAGAAGTTTTGGACCAAAGCATACACACACAGCGCCGGATTCGATTGCACTTTGTTCAGTGTCTTTTCTTCCCCTTTCTTTTTGTTGTCATCCTTATCTAATTTTTCCAAACATTGCAAAATATTGCAATATGCACTGACTCCCTTTCCTCCATTCAGTCAATCAAATCAATCTTCACTGATCACCCAATTGTCCAGAACATACACGACATCTATCAAACTCTCGTTGCTCAAGACATAACAGTCTCTCTCATCTGGCTTCCATCTCACATTGGAATTGATGGTAACGAAACTGCGGACCGCCATGCGAAAGAAGCTACTACTAATATCAATCCAATTTCGTCCAACTCGCAACCGACCTGAAGAATCACTTCAAAAATTTTACACTTGATTCCTGGCGACACCTATGGCGCAATAGCACGACAGCACTTCACGACATCCATACAACCACTTCTCCTCTCTCCCTTGACTTCTTAACCCGGAGAGAGGCTACTATAATAAGAAGAATTAGGATCAGCCATACCAATCTGACTCACGGATATTTGATGTCTTCTGGAAATCGTCCCGTTTGCCACAGCTGTAATCACATTATGACTGTCAAACACATACTGACTGACTGCAAACAATTTTCTGCCGCACATCAGCTATTCAATCTAAGGCCTAACCTCAAGGAAATGCTCCACAGCCCTACAGAAATTAAGAAAATAATACAGTTTCTGAAAGCCAGTAACCTTTACTACAAAATCTAATTTTAAAATTTATAATTATATGTAAATATTTGTATTTGTTTTTCTTGTGCCAATGACCAGCGCTGTCGAGGCACGTTAAGCTAAAATAAAAAAAAATAAAAAAAATTAATATTTGTTTCTGTGGTTTCAAACCTTAGCGTAGGTACCCACATAACCACATAAAGATTTATTTCTTTTGTTCATTCCAGTAGCCTATGATTTATTTGTTTATTGTTTATGCAGAAGGGAATAAAAAATGGACCTGAATCTTCTTGTGAATGGACTGAAAATTTCACTATTATGTGGAATGTCACTCATAGTCGGAGTACAAACGATACCAAAGTATGCCTGGTACGCGCAAGAAAAAATCGTTTTTGGCTACACGAGAGTTTATTTTCCCGTCTCAGCACCCCCCACTATTTAGAATTCTTCAAATTATAACCTTTTTTTTTGTTGAAGCAGATCATTGGTTAATTCATAGAGAAGCAAAAGAAAAATGATTGAGAAGCTATACAGAAGGGCAAGTGCAAATAAAATGGTTATTTTCCCTTCCCCTTCTTGAAAAAATAGAACCTTCCTTCCCGTCTACACTGTATTTCAGCATTCAATAAGAAAAGAAGACGGTTCATTTTTTCCGAGATTTTTTCATTACCGAATTTAACCTATAAACTGTTCGAGATATCTGGATTATTTGTTGTATAGGGTAAGACCACATTACGTCATCTGGCTGTCGGAATGACATAGACAATTATTATCTGCACAACATGTAGTACTTAATAGTAATTTGATTTTGATTGAGTACTTTCTTCGATATTGTTTCAAGTACTTACATTTGTTCAAAACTATATCCGACTGTTTATAATAAATAGGATCATTAAATCAATACAAAACAACCAAATTAGGTACAAATCTAAAATCTATCCTCACTACCACTGTCATTATTGTCAACTTGTCATTTGGTGAACATGCCCTATTAACACACAAACTATACACAGTACATTATATTATACTAAATAGAAATCGCACAATTTGCACGGTCTGAGAAATTTTATAGGTTATATCAACATCAATGTTAGTGGCTATTTCTATAAAGTTATAAAAGCAACCTTTGATTAAACAGAAACTTATGTTGCTACTTCAGAACCACAATCCCAGATGGCAAAAGAGTGTGTTTCTTTTCACTGCAATGAATATAAAGTGTCTAATTTCCACTGTATGCAAGTTTCCTATAAGTATATTGTAGTTTCCACTCTTTGTTTTGTCAATATTATATCCTCAGTTTTGTCTACGTATCTCAGATCTATTTTCAAAAATATTTGAGAAATTATTTTCTACTAGAAAACTACTAGAAAAAAAGCACTTGTACTAATCTTATAGATTATAAAAAAAAATACTTCAATTATTATTGATAAAATGGGGGTGAAAATAGTAGTTGAACTACAATTATTAGAATGTTAAAAATCTAAGATTATTATAGCGTACCTGGAATTTTATCACATCATCAGTTTCAATAAACACTTTCAGTTTCTTCCAATCGAAAGAAGTTTTTTTTCGGTACACGTCTAAAGGTCCTGGGGGAAAATCGGATAATAGATGAGACATATTTTTTATGGAACCGTGAAAAGCTTTAAAAAATTCGTTACCAGTTTGGAAACTTAATAGCTTCTGCTACAACTTGACATTACTCCAGTCGTCTGATAATTTTTATTGATGAACTTTGGTCTTTTTAAATATTATCAGTGGTAGTTGAGAAACTTATAGATATGACACAAATACGTACTTTACCAGGAGTGTACTAGGTTTTTAACTTTAACATTGGAGCCTTCAGTCAGTGAAGTATTAAATGATGGAAATGAAATAATTACGAATAAAAAGTAATTGTATCAACACTTACTACGAGGAAATTTTCTATAATAATCCTCACATAAAGACAACATAAATATAACATTTATTATAAGTATAAGTTGAATAGATACTTGATGATCCATACTGAACTATGAAATAAAACAATTTAATGGGAAATATTCGAATTTTGTGCCAAATTTTTTGTATCATTTTTTATGTAGGAGCTAACTAAGTTCAAATATAATGAAGATTCAAAAAAATTAAATTGTTTTACTCCATCGTATAAGTATAAGCTGAAAATTGAAAATGCGAAACCACTGGTACTCAAATCTTGTAGCGTTGATTAGCAAGTTTTAGTGCTTAATATAGTGGTAGTATTCTCGTTCGGTTATACGCCAATATTGGGTTCGTCTCTAAAAGGACGCTAGTCTATTATTCTACTTGTTTTTCACATTTAACTCGATGGTGGAAACGGCTTCCATTCAAAATAATGTAGCCACACGTGTTATGGGCTATCGGTCAATATACACTGTGTTATAGTTATTTATAAGATGCGAAATAGGGATTCCTGTATAAAACTGTCAAACGTAAGCTAACTTTTTTAACAAATATCGTTCATGAAAAATAAAAATAATAACAGATATGGAAATGGTCGTTGAAAAATAAGTTCAAATGCACTTTTAATTTTATTAAATTCGTTCTGGTTCAATAAAAAAAATGGATATTTATATTTCATAAAGTCGTACTCCATTTTCATACCACTTTTGGATGATCTCAATCGAGTGGTCGCTGACATGGTAGTGCACGGGATAATTTGAAAGTTAATCCTGAAGTATGGCGGTTCGCCGATGAGATGAAAAATTTTTCTCTTTGTTTTTGGTATTTTTTTGACAATTTTTGAAACAAATAAGTTTGCTTCATTTTAAATTCAATCTTTTTTAGACAAAAATTGTGAAAAAACAACTAAAAATAAAAAGAAAAATTTTCATCTCAGCGGCGAACCGAATCACCATACTACAAGTTCAACTTTCAAATTATCCCGTGCACTACCATGTTAGCCATCACCTAATCGATTAAGATCATCCAATAGTGGTATGAAATTGAGTTCGACTTTTTGAAACATAAATATCCATTTTTTTATTGAAACAGAACGAATTTAAGGAAATTAATAGTGCATCTGAACTTATTTTTCAACGATCTTTCCTAATATGTTATTATTTTTCATGAACGCTCTTTGGGACTCAAACCATACACAAACAACAGTACTTATAAAATGGAAACTGACTCGTAGCGCCACCTTGAGAGTCCCGTCAGTAGCTCTAACACCTTTGATATGGTTATAATCATGGGGACATAAGGAGATCGAACTGCATGTATTTCAATTTCTGCTCATGATAGAGGGCGCTAGTTCAAACCGCGTACCTGAACGACCAATCACAAAACTCGAGTTCGGGGTTCACGTGTTAGGTTGTGAAAGAGAAATGGAACATTTTTTGATAAGAAAAAATCCTGCTTCTAGCCCCGTTATCAAAAATATCGAACATTGTGATCGTTTAGAGGTAAAATAATTAGCTGAATGTATTCAAGTTTTCAGTACACTATTTTAAATCCTCTGTGTTTCATCCTCGGTTTTATCTATTAGGTAATATTAACCACAAGAGTCCAGACTGGAATTGGGTAGCTTAAGATTGGTAAGAAATAAGTGTAACCGATTAGTTTCAATGCCTAACTTAAATTCATATTTTTCTCTACAAAGAGCATAGGTACCACCAGTAATTTGTTCAAATTATTGTCTACCTTTCTACTTCCAGACCTCTTAAATTGTATTTTTCACAAGTAGGGTATATAATTTCAATTTAACATAATAATTATTTTCTACTTTATTCATGGGAATATTTTTTATTACTCAAGAGACTCTAGGTTTCCTCAAAGAAATTCTTAAATTTAATTCGCGTCTTCGTTTCAAATAATCTGCAATATCAACCAGTATTTAAATAATTTTAAACAACGAACACCCTGTCTACCTATTTTTAATGTTTGTCAATTTCAATATTTTTATCCATCACTTTGAGTTTTTGTTATCAGTAATGTTTACTATTTGACCACTGTCATCTATCTATAAAAAGTAAGGTTATTGCTGATACAAGTTTATATATTTTACGTAACACAAAAAAGTGCACAATAAATAAAACATTTTTCTACATATTTCAGTGACAAACATAAAGAAAAATAATTGTAGGAATTCCACAACAATGTAATAAATTGGGTAGGTATACTTTAACCAAACTTCTTTCCAGCCGAACTGAATATTGTTTTTCATGGTTGAAAAGTTCAAAGCTGTACTTTAATATTCTGTCGCTTTTTAGTTGATGAAACTAGTTTTACTTTACCGAATGCAGCTCATATTACAGTCGTTCACTTGACATAGTCTCTTGAAATAAAAGTTCCATTCTAGACTATAAAAATCAACTACAAAAACTCTCTGACAAATACAAAATATGTAGTTTGTAAAAACAAAAATTGGAGTAGCTCACATAAATTTTCATACAGAAAATGCCCCATACTTTTATTTATTTATTATTACCCTTAATTTCAAATAAATTTACAATAGTATGTTTTCTAATAACTTTTTAAATACTATCTACTTATATTTAATAAATAAAAAGTTTAATACCTATCTACATTGGAATTAATATCTCATACAAAATATTACCGAGACTTTGTGTTAACAATGTTAAACTCCACTTTTTATTCCATTTACTATCTCCAAATACCTAGTTTTTTTCATTTATTTTTAATACTTGAAGGTCATAGGGACATCATACTACCAATAATCACAAACATCTACATAAAAAAACTATAAATGATGTGAGTGAGTATTCACTTAGTACAAATAGGAATGTTTATCTTTATTTTTTTTGCTAAGAAATATATTGTTTTTCTGCTGTGGAGACAAATAAGTACCAATCAAAAGGTTTTAAATTTTCCAAAATTTTATAGCAAATATAACTTATCTGATCGTTTACTAGTAGGTACTATTCCGTCGAAACTAGATTCAATTGCAAAATAAACCAAGCTGCACCATGTTATTCCTCATTATAGAAACAATTTGTACAAACAGATTGTTGTACTCAAAGTACTGGATGTATCAGTGGTCAAAGTGACTTCAATGATTAGTTGTGTATAGGTCTGCCAAGTTTGAATTTGTTGACAGGCTCCCTAGATTCGGGGCTGTGATAGTTACATTAAAGGTAAAGGTAGGTAATGAAAATCTGATACTGCACAAAAGTTTTGGCTCCCAAAAACCTTCCAGTCTTTGCCAATCAATCTGCTATTTCCATTGCAGATACTTGTACATAATTTCACTGCTGATATCCTAACCTAACAACTGCAGACCATCGTTTTACGACGTATAGTTTTATCTTCATCCACATATCTTCACCTTGAGTTAGTCCAGTTTTTTTTTACAAACTATTTTGCTATATATTGGTGAGAGTGTCGAGTTTTTTTAGTTGGTTTTTATTGTCTAGAATAGTCATGATAGCTGTTTGGGGTGGTGTAACAAAAAGCATACAATCCACACCATTTATCTCAATCATTCATCCTTTCCTTCGTAAAATTTCTCAAGTACATAATATTCATTAAATACCCTATGGGTTGTCTCACACCCTCCTATGGTCTGGCTGTGATAAGCAGTAGATATTTTATGATCTATATTAAACAATTGCCCTAACTCTAACATTACTTCATTTTTGTACTCCGTACGTATTTGTTTCATGACACTATACGTTGTTATCAACCCTTCAAAAATTGCGCTAGATAAACTGTTTGCCGGATTGTCTTTTCCTTGGATATATTGCCGCACTAATTTATTACTTTCCCGCACTAGTGCGGGAAAATGCGCCGGAGAGTGAATTAAAACTCACGGTCGTTGGAAAAGATTTTTTTCAACTGTCACACCAACAAAATTTGACGTTTTTCCGAGAGAGATTATTCAGCTATATACAATTCTCCGCGAATTTAGGCGTAAGTCGTCTGTAGTAATTACAGAAAGCTTCAAATCGCTTGAACTCGTCAGACGTCTTTGGTGTAGGATAATGTTCAATTACTTGAAATTTCGCTATGTCCGGGAGTACACCATCATTATATAAACAATGACCTAGATAAGTGACCTCTTTCCTAAAGAATTTACATTTTTGCACCGGCTGCGGAAGGGGCGGCAGCTCCTTTCTGCGGCCCGGGCCCGACCCTAGGCCTAACAAAACAAAAAATACGCAAGAAGACGAGGAATCAGCAGGCACCTCGCTCATTAGAATGCCTTGCAGGGTCCTAGACAATCCAAACTTCTACTGAAGCGATGGACTGATGGACGCGCTAGGGCAGCTACTGTATACCAAGGAGAAGGCTGAGGAAGATAGCAGGAATCCTAACAGGGCACTGCTGTATAAGGAAGCACCTCTACAACCTAGGAGTAGAGGAAAGTTCACTTTGTATGGGTTGCAGCATGACTGACGGAACGGCAGTACATGTTCTCTTATAGTGTCCACACTGGTCTGTACTACGCAGGCGAATCTTCGGAGTCTCTGTTATTGCCTTTGGAGACACAAGCAGCTATCCACTGAAAAAGGTTGTGGCCTTTATTGAAAGAATCGGCTTCATGGATGCCTAGGTAGCAGGAATTGCACAATGGGCCCGCTAGTGGCCTCAGTGCCGAAGCCTTTGCTTGAGTTTGTTTAGGTCAAGGCTCCCCTGCACATTTAGTAGTGGTAGTAGTCGTAGTTAATCCGAAAGGATTGAATGAAAAGACCCTGAATCCGTAGATTTTCGGGATGATTGTTCACTGTAAGGGGATTAAGGCTCGGATTAAGGGAATTTGATGAAACCCCGACATTAAATCGATTACACAAAATTATTTGGATCTCCCCAACTGATCTAGAATAGAACCTATTCTCGGCAATGGGAATTTGTCTGTCACTAATTTTATGTTTAGTTGACGAAAATCAATACATAATCTCCACGCTTTTTGACCATCCTGCGATTTTTTCGGCACAAGTAGTACTGGGCTGTTGTATTCAGATCAAGAAGGTTCTACAATACCATGATCAATTAACTTACGGACTTGTTTGTTTAATTAATCTCGTTGAGAATAGGTGCCGCGAGAGTTTTTTATGTAATAGGACTGTCATCTTTTACCAATAGCTTTTGCTCATTAAAATTATTATGCGTTATTTATCACATAACTTGAATAAATCATTTTTCACATAGTCAGGTACATCCAAATCTATCACCATTTTTAATTTCTTTGTCCTACCACTCTGTTCCTTCGTAAATGTAAATACATCAAACAATTCTAACTTGGAAACCTTAATACTATCTGTCTCAACTGATACACTTTCATTGGTTTGATTTAAAAAAAAATTTTCTACTCCTGTTTTATAATATACTTATTAAAAGACTAAAATCTGTATCATAATGATATTCATTATGATACAGATTTTCATCATGATACAGATTTTTAAGCCAATAAGAATGCGACATGGATACCTAGTTGACATTTCGGAAATTAATTATATTAGGTCAGTTCCCTGCAATAAAAGTGCAGCACTGAGCTATACGATTTTATTTATTTTAATTATGTTTCAATGCTTCTTGCAGTATACAAATGCAATATACATAGATAGTCCCAAATTTAGCAATTTTACATGCATTTTTTCACAGATAGACCTGAATTTTTCAAAATTATATAGCTCAGTGCTACACTTTTATTGCAGGCGAACAGACCTATATAAAGTGACACTTAATTTGATAGCTGTCAAATAATTTTGATTTTCAAAACTAACTATATTTAAAATTAATTAAACTAATAATTACTAATTGAATAGTTCTTATTAATCGGAGTAGAAAAAATATTGTATGCAACTTTCATGTAATGGTAATTAATACACTCGCATATTATTTACGAAACTAGCCTGCGGCTCGTTTCGTATCCTACAATATGCTCGTGTCTAAATGGCGATCATTACATGTTCGTTGCATAAAATACTATTATATGGACTACTACTCGAGATTATACTTCTTGCCACAAAAACTCCTGGAAATAACTCCTGTTGATCTACTACTAGCTCAAATCTCAACTGTTTCAAATTTTCTACATCTATAAATGATTCAATCCTTGGCGGCACAGCTACAGTGTCATAATCTGGACTATTAAAAATGTTTACCTTCACGCCCACTCGCAAAATTTATGTGCATCTTCCAACTAGAATTATCCAATGTGCATTTATACGTCGATAAAAAATCTTTGCCCAATATACCATCAGCGGGTATCGGAAAATTCAAGTCAACTACATGAAAAGTCAATTTTTCCTACTGTCTGTGTTATACCGTCAGTGACCCCTCGTATATTCAATTTTTCATAAGACTAGTTATAAGACTGTCAACTGTAAATATATGGGAACGTTTCATGAGAGACATCTGCTCCTGTATCCACTATAAAATTTTGATTACCCTCTATTGCGTCAGTGTAAATTGTTACGAAACTTGAAAGTGTCAAGTCTCTTATTAAAAATGAAATTTACATTTGTCTTCGTTATTCTTTTGATTTTGTCCGAAACCCCAATTCATTGCTATTATTCTCACGGGAATCCTCAGTAATCGCACACAACCTCATTTCCACTCTTATACATGTTATTTCTAGCCTTCCTTTGCTGTACGCCCCAGTTACTTTGGTTATACCTACTTCCCTTATTCGACCCATTCCTATGATAATACCTATTGCTCTCATATTGTCCCGTTCCTATTCTGCTCTCTACCATGAGGTACCCAAGTTCCCTTGAAATGTCCAGAATTCCTAGCTCCTCTAAGGCCAGCTCCTTGGTGCTCACATCTATGTACCTGATAGCCAAATCCTGATCCTGTCGCAGAGTCTACAGTAATTAATTCAGTACGTGCCAGTTGTTGTAGCCGCTCAGTTTGAGCTCTTTTGACCCTGTATCTTGTGGATAGTCGGCCCACTTTTTCTTGCCATATATCTACAATATATTAGATGTTTTTACAGTTTCGGCAATTGCTCTCCACGCCCTTATGTCCTGCATGTCTCATCCCGCTTTGTACTCCCAAAATTTTCAAATCTTCCACTACCTGATCTTCCCATCCAGCTTTCGGTCTTCCAGGTAATCTTTCCTCATTTGGTCTCCATTCTGTTGTCCTTCGTACGCCTGTCATTTCTCCATTCTTTTTACCTGTCCATACCAATGTATCCTCTTCGATTTAATGGAGTTTACTATATCCTCATTTTCTAATATATTCCTAATATCATAATTCATGACTCCGGTATCCATTATTCCCTAGTTTCACTGGTCCATAAATTTTTCTAATTGTTCTTCTTCCATATATTCTTAGTAGCTTTTCATCCTAATTTGTAAGACTCGTAGTTTCTGCCGCATAGGTAACTACCGGTTTTATCGCAGTTCTGTAGACTCTTAACTTTGTTGCTTTATAACCTGATTTAATTATTTGCCTTATCGGCATACCTACTGCAATAAAAGCCGTATTCAATCTTTCTGCCAATTGGTCAATCTCATTTACGCACGAAACTGTATCTTTACTACTCTGCCTATGTCGTCCTAACTCAGCTACTAACAAAATGGAACTTTCTCCTTTAATTCCCTGCTGCAATGCCCTTATGATATCCTCTATATTTTCCTCATTTGTAATCAATGTTCTTGCCTTGCCCGTTAGCTTAGTTTTCACAAAAGCCACTGCATTTAACTCCTGACATCCTACATTAGCCCTAAGCAATGATGATCCATCAACAAAAGCTCTAAATTTATCAGGTGACCCGTCAAATTCTGACGGAATTACCTTACTGGCAAAATTAAAAAATTCTACCAAACTTAACGCCATAGTTTCACAATCATTCTTTTTCTCATGCACTTCCGGTTTAATATAACTAAAACATGTAGTGGGTATAAGGTATCTACAAGATAAAACCTGAAAGGTCCTTACAAACCTATCTCTTAATCTATCAAAATTTACCTCACTAAAATTTTCTTTGAACCTCGCTTAACTTTTTCCAATATATTTATTTAAAATTGTCGTATAATTATTATAACCATTTGTTAAATTTAAAATAATGTTATACCTAACTTCTAAACTTTTAGGAACCTGAGTTTTTAATGTCCTTTTACTATTTTTAATTATATCGTTAAATATTAACTGTAATTCGTTTTCAAGCTGTTCCCAGGTCATGACCTTGACTTAATCAAAATTGTAATGTCATCATTAACCATTGTGATATTCAACCTTGCACTCATAATATATATTATACTGTAAAAAAAATTCAAAACAAATAAAATGACTGTTCACAAAAATAAATTATATCCATAATTTGCTTACCCATCCTACACTGATAATACGCTTGTTGCTGGTTGTAGTGCTGCGCTTCTTCTGAACTCCCTCTTGAGTTGTCTCCTACGACTTGTCCAAATGAACCATACCAATTTTGTTACCAGAATAACCACTATCACATACATCAGTACACGTACCTCATTCCTAACTTTGAAAGCCCGTTCCTGCACGATGAAATTCGAGTTTACGACTCCTGTCTCTTTTATATCCTGCCTGGTTGACTCGGAATTTCCCATAATTATCTCCAATTTGTGACGGTCGCTATGTAATAAGTTCATTTCTCACTTATTTAGGGTTCGATGGATGATAGTAAAACACTTAGATTCAACCAAACTTATATTATCAATTATATGTACATTAGTGTATATAAGTGACCTACACTAGAATAACTATTTATGACTAAAGATTAACTGAGCCTACTTAGAATAACCATCACCTGTGTCGCCATCAATAATGTTATTTGTGCACGACTATTTAATAATTTCCACATTTTACGTGTGCTGCTTCAAGTATGGGTGAAGCTTTTGATAGGAAGAGGCATTAGACAGGGAGCGTTGATGAGCTCTTCCACTTCATCATCCGGATCTTCCGGTTCCGTTTGGAAAACGTTGGTTAGATGTGCAGCGAAGGTTTTCACTTTTTCTTTATCTGTGCGAGCCCATTCGCCGATGGTTTACGAATGGGAGGTACGATGGTATACGGCCGCTTGAGTTTCTTCGTTGCCTTCCATAGTGTCCGGTCTTTTGGAGAGAGGTTTGAGACGAATTGCTCAAAACTGTCATTGTTCACGTCTCTGATTGCTGATTTTAGTTGAAAATATGCTGATCTATAATGTTTCTAGATCTGTGCCAGATTCTTCTTGTCCTGCGTTTTTCAGCAATGAGTTAACGGATGTGAAGAGGCACGTTGACGGTAGTCGTCGGATTAAATTTGTTTTGTGGCGTACATAGCCATGCAGCTTTTTTGCACGAGTGTAGTGATATATTGAGATGCACTGTCCAATTCATATGCGGATTTAATTCGAAGATTGAAACTAGTATTTTCTTCCAGGTAGGATTGAAAAGCAGTCCAATCAGTACAGTGTGAAGTTAATCGAGGAGAGGGAGATTTGTTTATTACTGTAATACACAAGCTATTGATACTGGTGTGATCGGATGAAAGATCGTAGTTGGAATTTATTAAACAGTTATTTCTAAATATTCCTTTTGTTATGAAGTAGTCAAATAAGTCTGGAAGTCTATGTCTGATTAACACCCTGTAAAATAATTTTTTATTCACAAAATATAAGTAATTACAAATTTGTTATGGATACTGAATAAACAACCCGAAGGTCTCCGATAGGTGTACATACACCTATTTCGGCAAAATACATATAAATAAAAACAACAGTACTTAATTTGATAATGTTAGACATGTTATTTCAACCCTGATAACATTATGATTAGAATCAGACTTGAAATTTGAAAGATAATTATTTGAAAGAGGCATAAATAAAATTACAATGAGAATAATAAATTGAGATTTTAAAATGATATTCTGAAATTTCAAAACTTTGATTAATGTGACCATACATTTTCTCTTTATTTTTTGATAATCGTATGTTTGTCCGTGCTATGTATAATAATTTCACCACCAATGCAATATGACAGAAATATCTCGCCTGTTCCAAAAGAAATGCTTCTAATTTCTTTCTGAATAGCATGGGATTATTTATATTTTGATATTGTCAGGGATACATTTTTTTATTTTCTTATTTTTTGGGGAATTAAACCACAATATTTTTTGAAGTATTTATTTCAACGTTTCGGTAGCGTTCCAGCTACCGTTGTCAAGATAAACTAAGTCAGGGATACAACTATAGATTTTCGGAGCTAGGAATGAAAAAGATCTTTGACCAAAAGATTTCATCATTCTCTGAACAATATAGTGGTGTTTGTTCCTAGTTTCATAATTATGTGAAGGTAGGTTACTCCTTTATGGCGTGAAATGTTATAGAGGCACAAAGAAAATATAACTGTTTCAAGTCAAAAGTGTTGCTTTCCCTATATAATCGATCTTCAAAAATCTTTTTTGGATAATTTCTAATGGATGAATTTTAGTTTTTATAGCACTTCCCCATGCTAATATACCATAGCGTAGGTGACTCTCGACTAGTCCGAAGTATAACATTCGAAGGTATTTAGCGACACTTTTTCAGGTATTTAAACTTATAGAGGATGAATTGTAGTTTTTTTATCACGTATCTAATGTGAAAATCCCACTTTGAATTTGTATCTATGGTAATACCTCGTAATACCTAGATATTTGATATTCATCACAGGTTTTATACTGAAATTTTGTACGTTTTGTGATATTTCAAGTGGTTTGAAATTTTTTTTTAATTTATGGTCAGTATTTTATTATCAAACCAGGCCTTTATTAATTTTAAATCAGTTTCTGCTTTTATTTTCAATTGATACCAGTTATATGTTTCATAAATAATAGCAGTATCATCAGCGAACCCAATATGTCCTGCAGTGCGCAAAGAAAATAGACCATTAAAATAAAGATTAAACAAGACAGAACCCAAAATTGTTCCCTGTGGTACTCCATAAGATTTATTTCTTTGACCACCCATTGCCGGCAATCTTTACTACCTGCTTTCTCTCTGAGAGATAGCTTGTGAATAACTGAGATCTATTGCTTCGTATGCCAATATTTTCTAAGGTTTGTAATAGGTTATAATGGCTAACAGTGTCAAACGCTTTTGCAGGATCCAAAAATTCACATAAGCAAACCTTGTTATCATTTAATGCTTCATAGGCTTTTGATGTTAAATTTGAAATGGCATCTTGGGTGGAGGTATTTTTCTTAAATCCAAATTTGGGAGTTTGGGAGAAATTAAATTGAATATGTTAATATACGATATAAGCGAGGATATGAGTCTATTTTTCAACAGCATTCCAAAAATTTTTTACACGTGTGGAATATAGGTCGATAATTTTCAATGAGTGTTTTGTCTCCATCTTTGTATACTGGCATTACTACTGTTTTTTTGAAGGATTCTGGCCACATCCCATCTTCTATACACAAGTTGAGAATATATACTAGAATTAGAGGATCTAGTATAACTGGTGAAATTGCTTTTAAGCATTCTGCATTAATCTCATCAAAAACATTTGCCTTTTTAATTTTTTATTCCTTAATCAATGTATCTATTTCACATCTATTTGTGGGTAACAAAACCATCGAGTTTGGCAAAGAAGTATTTTCATTTATCTTACAGGGATCAGGGTCAGTTTATTTCCCATTTGATCTCTTAGCTTCAAGAGGCAATTTATCTTTTTTTGTTCAACTCAAATCTTGTACTGTGCTCCATAGTTTGTTATTTAGAATTTTTTTCTATCTCTTCCTTATAAAAGTTACGTTTGTTTTGTAGGGTGGAGTTTTGTTTGTTGAAACAATTCGTTTTTTTTACTAATGGATTCCATCAGAGCTTTTGTAATCCAAGGTGTAATTTTTGTATTTTTTCGATTTTGTTTCTTTAAAAAGGTACATGCATTGACGTTTTTCTGTATACTTTTATTAATTTTTCTGTTGCTGAGTCTCGACAGATACTGCTTTATGCTTAGAATGGAGTACCAAGACTCTTTCAAGATATTGTCAGCAAGTTTTTATAATTGATTTGTTTAGTATAATGCTCCCTTCCCTTTTTATTTGTTTTGTTATTATAAACTATTTGTAATGTATTTGTAATTTGTAAAGTAGTCTGTAATGTTAGTTTATATCACTACGGGGTAATATTTTCCAGAATATCAGTTCTTGACTTTATAAATAGATGATCTAAACAAGCGGACATTCTGGTTTTGCGGATTTGATACCACTATTTTTAAGGAAATTTTGTAAATTATAAGTAAACTCAGAGATACTTGGATTATAATTTTCCTTTGAAGGTGATCTATAAAAAGCAAGGATTATAACTATTGATATCATTAATAGTAACAATAACTTTTGAAATATTAGTGGGTCCTAGTGCTATGATGTCATATTTTGCAATTTTTGTAAGCCACTCCGTCATTTTGGTTAAGATCGCCTTTGTTGTATATTACGTTTTATCCTGTTATGTTGTAAAAATTGATATCCAATATTGTTCTATTTCCTAAATTTCACTGCTTTAGTCTCTTCAAGCTTTTCGTTCTTTTGATTAGGGCAGGGAGTTTGTGGACCACCATGATTTTGATGAGTAGATTCGGCTGCTTCTTCAATTTCCAGGATTTCGTTCTTCTTTGACTTGATAGGTGTGGTGAACAATGTTTCCTTCTTTTACATGTTTTATCAGCTTTCGATACGTATTTATTGTGTTTGTTGTGATTTTAGTATCATTTGGTAGGGTTCTAGTATAATAGGTTTCTTTGTCCACCACTTGGGCAAACTGTCGATCATCTCTTTGAACTTCTTGACTCCATATATAAATATTAGTGGAGGTTTCAGTTCTTTGGTTGACTCAGTTTGTTCAGTGCCATCAGTGTTAGTCAAATCATTAAATAGGTTTCGTGTTTTTGTTGGTGGTGAATCCGAAGATTTAGGTTCGTCTACATTGGCCTCGTTGCCGTCTGTATCTGTGTTGACTGGTTTTCTATTGTTAATTTTGATCGAGGATGCGAGGCTTGACCTGGAGTAGGTTGATTGTCTGAGCTATGATATGGATGCTGCTTGTTAGTTGGGAACATGTTCCTGGTGTTGTTAATGGTAAACCTGGAGCTTACCTGTGGTTTTTACTGCTACTTTGAGAACTAGTCTGTTTGTTGTATGGTATGCACACGTAGTTTTCAACTGGTATATTTGAAATTCGGTACTTCACTGGCAGTGCTAGTAATTTTTAATTAATTATTCGTGTTTTTCTATCTGCGCTCTTTAATGAGAATATTCACACAAGAAAACTTGTCACCGTAGATAGATCTTTTGGTTCATGTTCTAAACGGTACTAAAGTAAATTTATAAAAAAATTTTGTTGATGGACTATTTAGATCGAAGAATATATTAAATCCCCATGTCCCGTTTCCCATTGTATGTATTTGTATATAGGTATTCCTGAATCTTATTAAGGTATTACCGGACTTTAGGAAATGGACAATCTGTATATCTGACAGTTTCAAGTCAAGACTAATTTGAATTAGTATTTAAAGGTAACTACTTGACATAAGCCTTGAGACCAGTGGCTCAGGGTAATAGAGACTTATGAGGGTTTTTCGTTTTTGGTTTAACGACATCTTCCTACGTGGGCTATTTCATGCTTAAAGCGGTTTTAATTGAAACATGATTTCATTTGAAATCTTTTGTTTTTATTTGAAGTTTTATTTTATAGTTTTAAAGCATCCTCGTAATAATAAATAAAATCGTTCCGAGCTACTTGGAATATTCCAATAATGGATGTTGATTGAAAGAATCAATCAATCACCTTTATGATAAGATTAGATTACTACCTTCAGTTTGTGAAGATTACCATTAATTCACTTAAAAAATATTTTTATTTGATCATGTCAAATTAAATTAGTTATAATTATCGAATTATTTTCTGCACGCATTTCAGTTTAAAAAGTTTTAGTTTTTCCACTAACATTATATTAACTATAGTCAAAGGCACTCTTAACGTGCGGGTCATACGATTCAACAAAGACATACTCACAGTTTTTGTTTTCTTTTATCACGTTAAATTATAACTTCCAAATGAAATCCGTTAGATAAATAAGACAGACTTATGCAATTTTGACGGGAAAAAGAAGGATATGTATTTAGTTTTCAGCGATTCTAAAAAGTCTTTCACCAGCAGAATTTTATTTAAATATGTCAGTTTTGTCACTTTGACAATTCAAAGTGACAATATGAATAATAAGTAGCAATTTTCAGTTTTTTTGTACTTAGTTCGATGGATTATTTCGAGAATGAAAGAAGAAGTGGAAATTCGTCAATCTGCAGTGTAACCTCACATTTTGGTAACCTCTGTGTTTTCTGATTTGATACATATGGTTAGTGACCTTTGAACCCGCACGTTAAGAGTGCCTTTGACTATATTGCATTTTATGATCATTTTTTCCATTTTGTTTGAAACAAAATTACTATAGTTTATTCAATAGCCTTTTTGGTGTGCGTCATCGTTTGTGACGTATAACCGGGTTTTTGGTATGTCGTTTATTCTATTTGTTATTTTGACACATATCTAACCTTAAATTTGATAAATAAAACCATCAGGATCGCATTCGGCAAAATTCGAAAAGACTATGAAATTAATAGTTACCAGCTCATTTTTCTAACTGAAAATACTTGAGAATTTCCAAAATGCTGATGTTTTTCCGTGTATCTAGACATATTTTTGTATTATTCATATAAATTTAACAATAAGATTCATATTCACTTTTCATAAATAATAATCGACCGTAAGCAACCAAGTACAGACCTGACAAGAACTGTCAGTGGGACAGTAGAAAAAAATGTAAGACACATTGCCAATACGAAAGGTATGTCTGCATCCTATTTTAAATAAAGAAATTTTTCTCCGATTGGCAGCAAATATTAATTTTGCTGACTGATATCAATCAGCAAAGTATTACTTTTCCTGCCTTCCTGTGATTATACATTTCCATAGCAACCAACCAAAATAAAGATTGTGGGAATTGTAATAATTTGCAAATACAATATTCTCATTATGAACAATCGGAGAAAAAATTATATGTTCAACACGGCAGCAAAGTAGATTGAGTGCCTTAGCTGGATTCCTAGCCTCGCTACGCTCGGCTATGAATTCAGCTTCGGCAGTCAATCTACCACTTTGCTGCCTAGTTAAACAAATAACTATTTTCTCCGATTGGCAGCAAATATTAGTTTTGCTGACTGATATCAATCAGCAAAGTATTACTTTTCCTGCCTAGGCAGCAAAGTGGTTACTTTGCTGCATGTGATTATACATTTCCATAGCAACCAACCAAAATAAAGAGATTGTGGGAATTGTAATAATTTGCAAATACAATATCCTCATTATGAACAATCGGAGAAAAAATTATATGTTCAACTCGGCAGCAAAGTAGATTGACTGCCAAAGCTACCGAGAAAGCTACCTATGACCTGTCAACTTTTTTTGACAATTCAACCAAATAGTGAATTTCTTTTTGGTGTACAATTTTTAAATTTAAACCAAAAGTAAGTAAACTATTTATTTCATTATTTAATTCAATTTAGTAATACGGTAATAATAAAAACATCAACTCATTAAGCATTATTTTAGGAATTAAGAACCGAGATCAAAATAATAATAATACAAAGTTGTTCAAACTGATTTTTCTATTTATTTTCATAATATTGTAAGTTCTTTCTGTTCAAAGTTTAAATCGGGGTTTAAATAAAATAACTATATAAATTACTACATTTATTTCATTAATAAATGTGGTTGTAGGAAAAATATTGTGTACAGCTTGTACACAAATCACTTTTAACATGCTCATGGGAAACTTTGCGCACGCTATGCGCACTAGTTGTACAAACTACTATTTACGTCGTATTGACTATAGCCATCTATAATTATTTTTTCCATTTTATTGAGATTTTGTTGTATACTGCGATACTGCTATAATGGTAAAATATCAACTTGTTTTTTTTGGCGATCCAGGCAGCCAAATATTTTGTGTAGGTTATTCATGGAGTATTATAAATGTATTACATAAAATGTTATAAGTATTTGTATTTCAATTAAATTGTTAGCTCGATTGTTAGTCTGTATTTAGTTATCATCTTGTATGTATTCTATATCTTAGAAATTTTTTTTTAATGTTTGAGCTATATTAATGTATACAAAATTATTATTAAATAATATCATTGAATAAAAAATTCCACAACAAAAATATAACAAACATTACTCGACGTTAATTCTAGAAATAAACATGTGATACTTCATTTTGATATGTAATTCAGGATATGGCATATTAAGGTAGGTACAAGACTTTGAGTAATAATGGAGATTATTCAATGTGTTCATTTATAAGAGTAGATATATGTTGAACATATTTGTATTATTTTCAAATTTATAATATTGCTAAGGAATTAGGAGTGTAATAATTTTGACAACTATGTAAAAATTTAATAGTATTTTAGTAAAAATAGTTAGTACTTGACAAAAATCCTAGTAGAAACAAGACTGTGCCATCTAGTGAAAGATACTTAGTAGTATGAACCTGATATATTTTCAACTCGCGAATGTTGCTCACGAAGTTTTTATAATCATTTAAAATAAAAAAAAAACTAAGTAAATCGAATTTTTCAATTATTTAATGTAAAGTGATCATTGGATTCAATAGGCCCCTTGCAGATAATTTTTTTATTGCATTAAAATAATCAATTATACGTAAATATCATCCCACAGGAACATTTTCAAATTTTGTGTGATATTAAAGTCGTAATAAATAATTGAAATTCAAACGGGCTAAAATGCCGCCAAAACACATTTCATGCAACAGTGACGTCACAAGGTACTATTGGTTTGACAAGTTTTGACGTCTATCAAAGTTAATATTTTCCGACGAAGTTTTTGGTGATTTTTTGAGAAAAAATGGTTTATCGTTACTGTATCGTGCCGGGTTGTGAAAGTACAACTATCTCCACTCTTGGAAAAACATTCATTAAGCTACTCATTGAAGAAAAACTCCGAAAAATTTGGCTCAAAGCCATGAGACATAAGCCTTAAGATTTTTCATCAAAAAGCCATGTTTATCTATGCGAAGTCCTGAATGGGCACCTGAAAAAGCTCAAAATAGTGGAGGAAGAAGAATGCAGATATTGTGGCATGGTAAAAGAAACCTCCATCCACATACTTTCTAGCTACACAACACTCCAGAATCCTAGAGCACAGTGCCTGGATTGAAGATTACTGGATTGAAGAGAAACATTTAAAATATACCTAAGTTGAAGCCTGCAGATGTCCTAATGAAATATATTTAAATATCATTTGAATATGAATATGTTTATTCTATTATCCCTATTTAAATATAGTTACTTTTGAAAATCAAAATTATTTGACAGCTGTCAAATTAAGTGTCACTTGATAATTTTGTTCGCCTGCAATAAGAGCGTAGCACTAACCTATATAATTTTGATAAATTCAGGTCTATCTGTGAAAAATTGCGTGTAAAATTGCTAAATTTCGGACTATATAAATGTATATTGCATTTGTAAACTGCAAGAAGCATTAAAACATAATTAAAATAAATGAAATCGTCTAGCTCAGTGCTACACCTTTATTGTAGGGAACAGACATACGGCCGTTTGCACCAATAGAAGCATAAGCTAAGAATAACTAAGGCGTGTTTAAAATTTAAGGGTCGCTTAGTGAAAGTTCAGTTGCACCATTGTCCAATAAAATCTTTTTTCTCCGATTGGCAGCAAATAATAATTTTGCTGACTGATATCAATCAAGTGATTACTTTTGCTGCTTTCGTTTATTTGAGCTTCAAGCATTTGTGCGTGACGCCTCAGTCGTCAAGACTTTTGAGAAAAACAAACACGATTTTTAGGATCCTCAAAACCACTTGTCATGTCATGTCATCATCCGAACTATCATCTGATATTATTGATGAATTTCCTATGTTTTTAGAAGAACAGTTTTCGACTATGATGTTATTGATAATATAAATTTGCATATTTAATGGCCGTTTGCACCAATAGAAGCATAAGCTAAGAATAACTATGGCGAGTTTAAAATTTAAGGGTCGCTTAGTTAAAGTTCAGTTGCACCAATGTTTTTGCTCTGATTCTTAGCTAAGTGTTTAATACATTTGTCAACCTTGCTTTTTAAGTTGAGTTTTATTAATTTCTTTATGGGTTCTGGTTACTTTTCGTTTATGTGGTTTGAAATAATGTATTAAAAACTGTCAATTTTTGAAAATCAAAATATTTTATTCTTGTTTTCTTAATAGGAAAATTGCTTATAATGGACACAGTTAAAAATAAGAAAATCAGATCGGCAAATTATACAGTTCAGGAAAAATAATTACTAATATTTTCATCCAATTCTTCATAATAGTTTTTACGATTGTACCGTCTTCTTGGAAATACATTTTCAAGATAACTAAATACTTCCAAATCATCCTCCATAAACATCCTTCTTCAAAAATAAAAAAACACACCTGAAATAGGAAGACGCAAAACGAAAACCCGAAAACAGAAAAATAATTGACATATATCAATCAAAACACAATAATGTTAGGTTAGAAATCTTCACTTTGAGGATAAGTGGAGTTTAAGCGAGTGATTTTCTAAGCTTGGCTAAGTGGAGCTTTAAATGACAAGTTGTTCATGGTGCAAAGCAAAACTTTCCTAAAGCGACACTTAACTTTAAGTCTACTTAAATATCAATTGGTGCAAACGGCCGCTAATATACCTAATTAATTTCAGAAATGTCGCATTCCTATTGGCCTAAATATCTGTATCATAACGAAAATTTGTATCATAATGAATATCATTATGTTACAGATTTTAGTCTTTTAATAAGTATATTATAAAACAGAAGAAAAAATACTATTATGCAACGAACTCGCATATTATATACGAAACGAGCCGCAGGCGAGTTTCGTATCCTTCAAAATGCTCGTGTCTTAATGGCTATCATTACATGAAAGTTGCATACAATATTTTTTCTACTCCGATTAATAAAAATTATTCAATCAATAATTATTAGAGAGGAGAAAAATCAATTATTGACTATGTTTTAACACAAAAAGAAGAAAGAAAAAATATACTTAATGTTAAAGTTAAAAGGGGAGCGGAAATTATTAACAGTGACCACTATCTACTGGAAGCAGAAATTAAAGGTGACAGTGCGCAAATTGAACAAATAACAGTGAATAAAGAAAGTCACATATCAATAAAAACATACAAACTAAGAAACAAAACGGTTGCAATAAAATATCAACTAAAAACAGAAGAAAAACTGAAAGAAAAATTCACTGACATAAGAAAAGTCAACACAGAACAAGGCTGGAACATATTTAAAAACGTAGTCATTAACACTGCCACTGAAATTTGCGGTACTTACAAAACAGACAATAGGAAAAAACAAACAGCATGGTGGAACAATGAAATTAAAGAAGAGGTTAAAAAGAAGAAGGAAGAATGGAAACAGTATTTAAAAAACAACACACAAGAACAATAAAAGATACAAAAACCAAAGAGAGAAAGTCAAAGTTCTAATAATAAAAGCAAAACAAAATGCCTGGATAGATTTCGGGAACAAAATGCCTGGATAGATTTCGGGAACAAAATGGAAAAAGATGGTATGGGGAATCAAAAACTATTTTATTAGGTTCTAAAATCGGTAAGAACGGAAAAACAGATAAAGGAACTGTACATAAAAGATAAAAATCAAGAGATACTAACAAATGAAGCAGACATTATAGAAAGATGGAGAGAGTATTTTCAAGAGCTGTTAGATCAACAAACTCAGATAAAACCAAATAACGAATAAGAAAAGGAAAATCGAAACGAAGAAGTCGAAATACAGAGTATAAAATTGGAAGAGCTGAAAAGAGTTGTTATAAAATTGAAAAATGGGAAAGCGCCGGGAGATGATAGAATTACAGCGGAAATGATTAAGAATTCAGGAAATATAGGACTGGAAGTGTTATTAGAAATTATCAATAAAGCTTGGAGTGATGGAAAAATTCCAGAAGAATGGGGAGTAGCCTTAATTACACCTATATACAAGAAAGGAGACCAGAAACAATGTCAAAACTATAGAGGAATAACCTTATTAAATACCGTTATGAAGATATATTATGAACAGCTTATAAGCAACAGAATTAAACCAACTCTAGAAAATCAGCTTTCAGAGGCACAAAGTGGATTCAGACCAGGAAGAAGTACGCAGGATCACATATTCACAATAAAACAATTAGAAGAGAAGAGACATTCAGAAAATAGAAACACATATCTAGCGTTCATAGATCTGGAAAAAGCGAGGGAAAAAGCGTTTGACACTGTACCTAGAGAAAAAGTATGGAAGGGGCTGAAAGAAAAGGGAATACACAGAAAAATAATTGGAATTATTCAAGATATATATGGAACAAACATAAATTTTATCATAAGAAACAACATGAAATCAACAGGATTTAGAACCAACATAGGATTAAGACAAGGAGGGGGACTAAGCCCAACACTATTTAATATACTTATGGACAGTATTATTAAAAAAATCGAACAGAAGGTGAAGAAAATGTTCGTTGGGTATAAAAATTTAGAAAGAGTCGAGTTAGCCGAAGGAGTTTTTGCAGATGATGTGGTGCTGATGGCAGGAAGTGAAAACCGATTACAAGAAAACTTGAATATATGGAAAGATGTTATGGAAGAAGAAGGCATGAGAATCAACAAGAATAAAACAAAAATACTCGTAATAGGAAATCAGAAGATCAACACAGAAATTAAAATAGATAATGTACAAATAGAACAAGTAAAAGAATTCAAATACTTAGTAATAACTTTTGACGAAACAGGAAAACAAGATGCAGAGATAAATGAAAGAATAGAGAAAACAATTAAGCTATACTATGCCATGAACCAAAAATTTCTAAGCAAAAAAGAAATTACCAAAGAGACAAAAGTAAAAGTGTATAATACGACCAGTTTTAACGTATGGATGCGAATCTTGGACTCTTACAAGTAAACAAAAAAGCAAAATACAGGCAACAGAAATTAAATACTTGCGAAGAACATTTGGAACAACAAGAATGGACAAAATTAGAAACACAAAAATAAGAGAGGAATTAGGTGTACAGCCCGTACTAAAATTTATAGAACAAAGACAACTCAGCTGGTGGGGACATATTCAGAGAATGAATAACAATAGACAAGTTAAAAGGACATATGAGGCAAAAATACAAATAAAAAGAAAAAAAGGAAGACCAAAACAAACATGGAATACAATAGTGGGTAATATACTAAGAGAGAGAGGTAAATCATGGGAAGAGGCGAGAACATTGGCAAGAAACAGGAAAGAATGGAAAAAATTTATATACGAAAATTAAATGCCTTAGGGTATAAGGGTATATGATTATAAATATGAATATATATATGATTATATATATATATATATATATATATATATATATTATTAGTTTAATTAATTTGAATTATAGTTACTTTTAAAAATCAAAATTATTTGACAGCTATCAAATTAAGTGTCAATTCATAGGTCTGTTCGCCTGCAATAAAAGTGTAGCATTGAGCTATATAATTTTGAAACAATCAGGTCTATCTGTGAAAAAATACGTGTAAAATTACTGAATTTGGAAATATCTATGTATATTGCATTTGTATACTGCAAGACGCATTAAAACATAATTAAAATAAATAAAATCGTATAGCTCAGTGCTACACTTTTATTGCAGGGAGACCTAATATAATTAATTTCAGAAATGTCAACCAGGTATTCATGGCTATATTAAATATTGTGCGAATGTCGCATTCCTATTATGATACAGATTTTAGTCTTTTAATAAGTATATTATAAAACAGGAGTAAAAAAACAAACAAAAATGAGAGTATATAACTGGTTAGTTACACATGGTAACTAAAGCTCTTCGAACCACCATAATATACCGGCTTATTATTAATTTGACATATTGGTGTGGAAAAATTTTTCCACGCGGTGCGGGAAAATCAATTTTCCGCCCACACGCAAAAAAATATTATTTATTTGTTTCATATAGCGAGGATACCGTTGAAGTGATTCAGTAACCGAACACTAACCGCGTTGTTTTAGCGTCCAACGGTATCATAGGGAAAGGTGTTGTGACGTAATATGCTGACGTCATTGTTTGATACCGTTGATCTGAAACCTCGTCTGAAACATTTCAACAAGTCAAGAGGTATGGTTCATACAACAGCCTTTTTGGTGTGCGTCATCGTTTGTGACGTATAACAGGATATTTTGACACATATCTAACCTTAAATTTGATAAATAAAATCATCAGTATCGCATTCAGCAAAATTCGAAAAGGCTATGAAATTAATAGTTACCAGCTTCTTTTTCTAACTGAAAATACTTGCGAACTTTTAAAATGCTGATGTTTTTTTTTTGTATTATTCAAATAAATATAACAATAAGATTAATATTCACTTTTCATAACAAATAATTGACCGTGAACAACAAAGTACAGACCTGACAAGAACTGTCAGTGGGACAGTAGAAAAAGATGTCAGACACATTGACAATACGAAAGGTATATCTGCATCCTATTTCAAACAAAGAAATTTCTTCCGATTGATAGGTCGAGCTTGCGCTTAATCTAAACATCAACCAATCAAATTTTGGTAAGTCAAGGATTGGGGTTGAAGTTTGTAATACATTTAAACGGTTCATTATTGCGATATTTTGATTAGGATTAATCAAAGACCTGACTTTTTTCCATTTCTTACCTCGTAATGTGTTAGAAAGACATTAACAAACGATGACGCACAACAAAAAGGCTGTTGTATAAACCATAGGTTACTGGCGGTTACTGAAAATTTTGTTTACAAACATGAAACATGTGTCAGTGTCACATGTATAAGTCTAGGTATAAGTATTATTCTATGTACGTCGTAGTATCAGTTTATAACTTTGAATTATATTCAAAGGTTTATAAGTATTATTCTATGGTTGTATTCTAATATTTGTGAAACAAAAATTAGCTTGTTATTCATTTGAAAGAAGTTGGCTGAACATTTGATTTACTCATTGAAAAACAATGGAGGACGAATCAGATTTAGTTGAAATTTCAATAAACTATTTGGGTGTAGATTACGCATGTATTGTGAAGCGAATGTACTTTTGAATGGTATTCATGGTTTTTACAATTAGTTGGTATTTTATTAAATATTGATATTTTGCTGACGTAAACATCGATATTATTTTCAATTAAAAGAGCATTGTTTATTAAAAACAAGTTTTCTTCAACAATTAGCTCTCAAATTACTGGAAGTTACTGAAAATTTAATTCCATTTTTTTAATTTTCCCAACAAGAAACAAGAACGAACAAAACAAAAGCAAACCCTAGATAACCAAATATAAAATATTATGTAAAATTAAGTGTTAACCGTTTTACCACTGTTTGTGTTTTAGCGATATTTTCCAGTTACTGGTAGTGGGGATGACAATTACATACCGTACTTCAACGGTATCCTCGCTAAAACTGCCCACTGTCAAAAATAGCCTCGAAAATAAATGACATTGATATGTATGTTTAATTGCCTACACCACAGGTAACTATAAATATAATATTTTATAACATGTACGAGTACGTTGGATTGCCTGTAGAAAAATCGTTGATTAAAGTAAATCATGCATTAATAGCGGTCATTAATGTATGATTTTGTCTAATTTTGAGAACGTCAATAGCATATATCAATACACGTCAACGGAAAAAAATTGAAACTATTTTATTAAGATGATCTGAATCAACTGAGGAATCAACTTATCGTGAAAAATGTGAAAAATTACGATAAAATATGATGATAAATAATTTAGATAGCATACTTAAGTGAGTATGTTAGCTGCAAAATAAATCTATTCAAACTTTTTTGCCTTGATAAATTGCCTGCCATTATTATTGATACATCGCTCTAGATGTTCTTGAGTAGAAAAAATGGTGGTGTCAGGATGGTAATGGCAATTCTAATTCTTTCTTCAATATCTGCTCTTGTTTACTCGTCTCTACAAATAAAATCTTGCTGGCCTCCTCCTCCTAGTCTCCCTTCCTGTTTCTCATCACAGATACAATTAAATGTCACTATGGAAATTTCAAATATTGATATCAAAGTTATAGCTAATTCTAAGATAATAATTTTGGATTTGAGCATAGCAGTAACTATAGGTTAAGTTTTGAGTTTGGAAATAATGTTCATCAATTTCTATTGGCCACTTTTACTATCGATATTTTTCCTCATAAATACTTAGCAATATACAGCCAGGAACCTTTTAATGGGCCACCCGAGGGGCCACCCTGTACTTATTAGATGCACTTACCACTTCATGAAAATTCCATACAATACTCAACTTGATCATTTTTATGTTAGTTATTCCAACTCAGTGTGTGATGAAATATATGGGTAAATAGTATTAGGTATCTGGGTGTAATAAGGATTAAGGATACTTGATTATTGAAGTTATTCACATTAAGATATTACTGTAAAGATCATTGGGTTCCAATATTATGCAAATATTTCTACAGTTAACTTAATTGTTCTGTAGCCACAAGGTACTTATTTTTAGTCCAGCGTTGTTTCATTTTATCAGAAGTTGAGAGACTATTGTTTTCAAAATCTATTTATTTTGACAAATTAATAAGGCACTACTTCAAGTGATGCTACAAGCCCTTTTTGATTATACAATAAAAAGATGATTTGAGAAATTATTTGAGTACTTTTATTTTCATTAATCGTCTTGGTTAATTTCAATTGGGTACTCATGTTATTTTGCAGATTCAGGTATTCACTCGGGTATTCAGTAGGTTTTCAAAATTTTTGACTTTTTGGTATTATGAAAGCATTAGTGCTTAAACCACAAGTTTAGCATGTATTATTTTGTATGAATTAAAAAAAAACTAATTGCACCATTAAACTCACCTGATATTTTATAACATCTTCCGTTTCTAAAAATATTTTCAATTTCTTCCAATCAAAAGAAGTTTTTTTTCGGTACAAGTCCAAAGGTCCTGATACAAAATCAGATATCAACTTATGCATATTAGCTGAAAACAAATTAAACTATATCACAATATTTAAAATGAAAAAACGGATAATTAATAGTCCTCAATGTTGAAATTTAAGACCAAAATGCTTAGTTTCTTTGATACAAAACTACACAACTTATGTTATTTTAGATCATTCCGTTTCACGAACTTTGATCCTTCACCTTCACTCCACACTAAAGTCTTAAAACTAACGATTAACGAACTGTATGTGAAATGTGAAGTGAGCAGCGTTGTTCCTAGGAAAAATTTTATGGTAATAGAATACCATAGAAAAACGTAATAGATTGTCAAAAAAGGTAATAGATTGTTCTTCTTCTTTTTATTTGCAAATATATAGAGGATAAAGGGTATTATTTATAGGGTTCAAAATTTTGACACTTCGACTTACAGATTTTTCTTACGTTCAAGGTTCAATACTTTATTGAACTATATTTAGTGCAAAAAGTGGTTCTTTATTGCACTCATCTGCCAAATCATAATATCACTTCATGTATCATTTATGAAAAGGTAATAGATTGCTATCAAAACGTAATAAGGTAATAGATATGGTTAAAAGGTAATAGATCTATTACGAACGTAATGACAGGAACAACACTGAGTGAAAGCTATATTTATAGGTTAAGAAAAACATAAAAATGTCTCTTCTTTTTTGTATTAATAAATGGTGAATAATTTACCCAGTTGAGTTAACTGTATAAACCCTCACTTCGTGGAATCTACTCATCATATGGTTTTAAATGAAACTAACTGTTTCTAAATGACTCCACAATATATGTATTTGAAAAAATGTGTAAATTGCAAGTAAATTATTTGACAATTGTTTCGATAAATATATCATCATCTAATGATGATATATTTCGATGATATTGTTTCGATAAATATATCATCATCAGATGATGATATATTTATCGAAACAATTGTCAAATAATTTACTTGCAATTTACACAATTTTTCAAATACATATATTGTGGAGTCATTTAGAAACAGTTAGTTTCATTTAAAACCATAATTTACCCAGTTCTTCACACACATTAAAGGGGGTATGAGGGGGATGAAAAATATTGTATGATTTTTCTATTACCGTGTGTAAAGTACGTACGACACACTTTCGAGTGCGTTAAGAGAAAAAATTCCAATATGTTCGTAGTTATAGGTATCTAGTCTTATAAAAATATAGGTATAATAAACGGATTATTGAATTGAAGTTTTTTTATAAATCAGAGATTGAAATCTTCAGAATTCGGTAAAGTAACCTACCTAATAATTATTGTTAAGTAATTATTGAGTATCAAACCTACTGGAAAATAATACTGTAAATGGGTATTAGCTGGGTAGGTGGCACTGGGTGACTGACATTTATTCATGTGAATTAATTGAATCTGACATACCTATATATAATCATACGCCCTTTTACCGTTAGGTGTCGGGTTTTTATTTAATTTTAATTTTCATATATAGTCAAAGGCACTCTTATCGTGCGGGTTCAAAGGTCACTAACCATATGTATCAAATAAAAAAACACAGAGTTTACCAAAATGTGAGATTACACTGATTGACGAATTTTCACTTCTTCTTTCATTCTCGAAATAATCCATCGAACTAAGTAGGTACCATTTTCTTGCTCGAGAATACAAAAAAAACGGAAAATTGCTACTTATTATTCATATTGTCACTCTGAATTGTCAAAGTGACAAAACTGACATATTTAAATAAAAACTGTGCTAGAGAAAGACTTTTTAGAATCGCTGAAAACTAAATACATATCCTTCTTTTTCCCGTCAAAATTGCATAAGTCTGTCTTATCCATCTTACGGATTTCATTTGGAAGTTATAATTAAACGCAATAAAAGAAAACAAAAACTGTGAGTATGTCTTTGTTGAATCGTATGACCCGCACGATAAGACTGCATCTGACTATATAAACGTTTTCCATACTCTTCTGTCTTCTGCTAATCTAGCTGCTTCCTTCCATGTCTTCCCTCTTTGTTGTATAATATGTTACCCACCTCTTTATTCCATGTTTGCCTGGGTCTTCCCCTTTGTCTTTTTAGCTGAGTTTTTGCTTCGTATATTCTTCTTACTTGTCTGTTATTACTCATTCGTTGTATAGGTCCCCACCAACTTAATTGTCGTTGTTCAATAAATTTCAAGATTGGTTCAACCCCTAATTCTTCTCTTATACTTGTATTTTGAATTTTGACTTTCTTTGTAACTCCTATTATTCGTATCAGGTACGTCATCTCAGCGGCTTGGATTTTACTTTTTTGTGAATTTGAAATTTGACAGAGTCCATGATTCACATCCATATGTTAGTACAGGTCTATATATGGTATTAGAAACTTCAATTTTAGTTTATTTAGAAATTTCTTTTTTATTTATAAATTGTTGGTTCATTGCATAATATAATTTTATTGTTCTATCTATTCTCTCATTTATTTCAATATCTTGTTTTCCATTTTGTGCTAAAGTTACTCCTAAGTATTTAAATTCTTTCACTTGTTCTATTGGGATATTGTCTAGTTTGATTTTATTTTCAATATTTTCATCTCCTATTATCAATATTTATTCTCATTCCTTGTTCTTCCAGTGCTTCTTTCCATATATTTACCCAAATTTACCCGATAAAATACAAACCTCTCGTGCAATAAAAGTGACAATCCCACTCATGTATAAAAATTCCCATTTGTGAATACAAAAATCGTAGTTTGCTATCGGCTAAATAGGAAGGAAGAGAATTTGCAAGTGGATAAAAATATCGGATAAATTACGTTACCGTAGCAACGCTAGCATTTACTGTTTGTTTATCAAGAGTTGGGCGTTGCATCAGTTTGACAATTGTAAATTTCTACTGGACCAATTGTATATAATAATTGTATTTTTAACAATGGGCTTGTTCAAGAAAAAAATTTTAATTTAAAAATAGAAACTAGAACTCATTTAAAACGGATTCCCAAAATTTTAGATTTTTCCGCGAACGTTTAAGCCCTTAAATTAATTAAAGAAATTGGATTGAACGAAAACGGGGCGTGGTTACCTATGACGTCACAATGCATGTGCCATACCTAACGTTTGAAACGCCGCGAGTGGAGAGCTATTTTGTATGTGGAAGTGTACTGTTTGTTTATTGCATTATATATTTTGTTTTGTAAGAAACAAAACTCTGGACTGTTGATTGAGATGTTTTTTTATTTTATTATATACCTAATGAGTGAAAAAGAAGTGGTTAATAAGTACTGTTTGGTTCCCGACAGTCCTAGCACATCCAAGAATGCACCCTAAAAATATGTACAAATAATGAACAGTGGAAAAGTTACTAAATCCTGTATTAATAGCGCGATTTTTTTACTGTCAAAAACGCTTAGTTAAAAGTCATGTCACAGTTTTTACAAACAAAAGCACAATAATTTGTCATTAAGCTCAGAAAATAGAACCCCCTGGGGGAAGTCAAGTAGAGGAGGAAATCAATGGATATCACACGAATTTAATCTATAGGTATCTCGGAAAATAAGGGTTCAGGCTGGCATTAAGGCTAATGTACGTTCCAAGACGATTCAATGCGGAGGCGAAAAATGGCAAAAAAAGAAAAATGAAGAAATCGCGTTTGAAAAAATACGAAAACCCTTCAACGAAGAATTTTCAATATCCACTAGAGGTTCTTCTTTTACATTAACTTCGTCAGATTTAAGCTTGCCAGATCCGAATAGCTTATGTTATTCAGACATTTACAGGTCAGAAGAAATACAATATTGAACATTTTAATTGATACAAAAAAATCCAAAGCTTCATCTAGGAGTTCCGAATAATTCATTATTTGTTGTGATCTTATTAACTAACAAATGTGAGCTAGGAAAGCTTGATACCTATCTTTTACATTGAAAAATATCAAACTGAATTCACCGTATGGATATTAGCAGATGATTTTGGGATGCCACTTGTAGCATTATACAAAAAAGTATACCGTTATTAGCCATTCGTGCATTGGATGCTCCTCTCTAGAGTTGAGAACTTCTTATTTCCTACAGAGGAGATATGAAAATGAACAATGTATTATAGATTGTTATGAAATTTCAATTCAAAAACCAAGTGTAAACTCTTTGTTTTTATTAAAGTAGTCCATCATCATAAAGATATCGGGTTTTGGTAAATTTCCAAAATCTACTTTCATTAATCCGGTATCTGAGTACTGAATACATCATTCTTCAATAGTAAAAACCACCAACTATTTTAAATTTGAAGATATTGCAGCTGGAACCAACTTTCTCATGTAAAACGCAGCGGTGTAATGCCGAATATCATACCCCGACGTGCAATGTGACGTCACAGTCCGCTCTGCCGCTTTTTAAGGGAGCTCCATTTTCAACCTTTAATATCTAAGTAATGGAGAAAGTTTAAGAGCTGAAAATTTTACCTGTTATTTTGATGACTCAGTTTTACAAAAAAACATGAAAAAAACCGAAAAAATATTTCATTGCGAACAAGCCCATTACTGATGGTATTACTTGGAAATTTATTCCTCCGTATTCACCACATTTCGGTGGGCTGTGGGAGTCGGGTGTGCGCTGTACCAAACATCACTTAAAACGGGTGATCGGTGAAACGCCTTTAACATTTGAATGCTTGTATACACTTTTGATACAGATCGAGGCTGTGCTCAATTCAAGACCCCTCTCTCCTTTATCTTCTGAGCCTGGTGATCTTTTACCTTTAACCCCAGCTCACTTCTTAGTCGGAAAGCCGCTCAATTCAGTACCAGAACACGACGTTAGTACAATTCCTGTAAATCGCCTCTCCGTATTTCAACACATACAGCAAATGAAATTTCATTTTTGGAAAAGATGGAGCAAGGAGTTCGTTTCAGAACTTCAGAAGCGTGTGAAATGGAAGATTAACCAAAGTTCACTGAAGAAAAATGATCTTGTTATCATAAAAGAAGAAAATTTGCCGCCTGGTCGATGGAAACTTGGTAGAGTCCTAGAAATTCATTGCGGAAAGGATGAAATACCGCGAGTGGCAACCATTAAGACTGATTCTGGGTTAATAAAACGCGGTTTTCAAAAGCTTTGCCCATTACCGTTAGAATGAACAATAAACTTAATTATTGAGTGTTGTTTTAGGTTGAAGCCTAGTGACTTCAAGTTGGGGGGTATGTTAAAACGCCTCAAAGACTTTGTACTTTGTATGTTATCTAGCGGACTTGGTCTCCATCGCGCGAGATATTTTCAATTTTGTTTGTTTGTTTTAGAATTATTGACAGTATTTTTTGACATAAAATAAAAAATGTCGTTAAGTATATTTTAATAAAAGATGTTCATATTACTGAATTTAAATTAATAACAAAAGTTAGCTTTAACTTTTTCAGCGATTATTTTTTTCACTTGTCAAAATCTGACATTTTGGTGGTTTTAACCAATAGCAATACATTATTCTAGCCAATCATTCGGTATTATACTGATAATTTTTTACTAAATATAGTAACCAATCAAATTACTTAATTTTAAGTCATGTGTCAAATTTCATCCAATCACCTCTGGATTACAGCGATAATACCCTACATGTCGTGTTTTCAGTTTGGTTAAACGTCAAACTGATTAAAACTAATAAATTGTGTATTTAAAATTATTAAACGTCAGATTGACAATCAATTTTTTGATATCTACAAAGTAAAAAATTATCTTATCGAATACTCCTCGGGCCTTGATAAATACTCAAAATTTTGTCATAGAGAATCCTTCAAGCGAGTTGCTCAAGGATAATAGCCCTCGGCCTGCGGCCTTGGGCTATTATCAAGCAACACGCTTTCAGCATTCTCTATGACAAAATTATCTCGGTATTATCAAGACCCTAGGGGTATTACTATTGATTATTTTTTTCACTTGTCAAAATCTGACATTTTGGTGGTTTTAACCAATAGCAATACATTATTCTAGCCAATCATTCGGTATTATACTGATAATTATGCTTCCTCATCGATAAAACCTTGTTTACATCGAAACGTCAAAATTTTACTTTGAATTTGTCATTATTGACAACTAAAAGCGCTTTCAAAAATCCTTTTAAATTGTTGAAAAAAATAATCTTCCCAAATACAACTCGCTCTTCAAATTTTATCACATAATTTTTTATTTTCATCACTCAAACTTGTTTATTTGAGGCAAAAACATTCAAACAAACCGAATTTAGATAAAATCACTCCTCCTAACGGAGTCGTGATTTTATCAAATCGGTTTGTTTTCATATTTTTGCCAAATAAACAAGTTTTCGTGGAAAAGAAAAAATTATCGATAAAATTTGAAGCACTCGTGGTATTACCTTTGATAATTATGCTTCCTCATCGATAAAACCTTGTTTACATCGAAACGTCAAAATTTTACTTTGAATTTGTCATTATTGACAACTAAAAGCGCTTTCAAAAATCCTTTTAAATTGTTGAAAAAAATAATCTTCCCAAATACAACTCGCTCTTCAAATTTTATCACATAATTTTTTATTTTCATCACTCAAACTTGTTTATTTGAGGCAAAAACATTCAAACAAACCGAATTTAGATAAAATCACTCCTCCTAACGGAGTCGTGATTTTATCAAATCGGTTTGTTTTCATATTTTTGCCAAATAAACAAGTTTTCGTGGAAAAGAAAAAATTATCGATAAAATTTGAAGCACTCGTGGTATTACCTTTGATTATTTTTTTCACTTGTCAAAATCTGACATTTTGGTGGTTTTAACCAATAGCAATACATTATTCTAGCCAATCATTCGGTATTATACTGATAATTATGCTTCCTCATCGATAAAACCTTGTTTACATCGAAACGTCAAAATTTTACTTTGAATTTGTCATAATTGACAACTAAAAGCGCTTTCAAAAATCCTTTTAAATTGTTGAAAAAAATAATCTTCCCAAATACAACTCGCTCTTCAAATTTTATCACATAATTTTTTATTTTCATCACTCAAACTTGTTTATTTGAGGCAAAAACATTCAAACAAACCGAATTTAGATAAAATCACTCCTCCTAACGGAGTCGTGATTTTATCAAATCGGTTTGTTTTCATATTTTTGCCAAATAAACAAGTTTTCGTGGAAAAGAAAAAATTATCGATAAAATTTGAAGCACTCGTGGTATTACCTTTGATAATTTAACTTCAATATTAAAATGTCATATACCTGGAAATGTTATTGTCACTTTGACATCGATAAAAAAGGTGCATCCTTTTTTATCGCGATAAAAACCTCTCTTCCTCAATTTCTAGTAGTATGCGGACGTCACTTTTACACAATGACAATGAGATAATTATTGTTGTTGTTCATCGATATATTCTGTCGTTAATTTATCTTGCCAAAAAACACTCGAGCTTTTCTTTTATCCAGATAAATTTCTCTTCAACTCAAACTTTTGCCAATCACTAAATTTGCTCGAAAAACTGACATTAGATAAAATCGCTCCACCTTCGGTGTCGCGATTTTATCATGTCAGTTTTTCTCGTTAAATTAGTGATTGGCAAAACTGTTTCGTTGCAAAGAGAAATTTATCCGATAAAAAAAAAGCTCTTGTGTTTTTACTGTTGATAAATTAACTTCAATGTTAAAATGTCATATCCCTGGAAATGTTATTGTCACTTTGACATCGATAAAAAAGGTGCATCCTTTTTTATCGCGATAAAAACCTCTCTTCCTCAATTTCTAGTAAGCGGACGTCACTTTTACACAATGACAATGAGATAATTATTGTTGTTGTTCATCGATATAATTATTCTGTCGTTAATTTATCTTGCCAAAAAACACTCGAGCTTTTCTTTTATTAGATAAATTTCTCTTCAACTCAATATTTTGTCAATCACTAAATTTGCTCGAAAAACTGACATTAGATAAAATCGCTCCACCTTCGGTGTCGCGATTTTATCATGTCAGTTTTTCTCGTAAAATTAGTGATTGGCAAAACTGTTTCGTTGCAAAGAGAAATTCATCCGATAAAAAAAAAGCTCTTGTGTTTTTACTGTTGATAAATGCACTTGTGGTTTTTTCACTTATGCATTTGTTACCATGATAAATAATTTGACATGTTTGTCAACAACTTATTGAATTTCTAAACACTAACAATGAGCCGATTCATTGAATTGTCCTGCCGAATTACACTCGATGTTTGTATTGATATCGGGTAAATTTGGATTGTTTAATGAGAAACTGTTGCCTAGCAATTAGACGAGAACAACTGTCAACTATTAAAAACGCGACACCGGAGGTGGAGCGTTTTTAGGTTGACAGTTTTTCGAGTCAGATTGCTAAAGGAAACAGTTTAGAAGTTGAACAACACAAATTTAGAGCTTTTTTTTTATCGGATGAATTTCTCTTTGCAACGAAACAGTTTTGCCAATCACTAATTTTACGAGAAAAACTGACATGATAAAATCGCGACACCGAAGGTGGAGCGATTTTATCTAATGTCAGTTTTTCGAGCAAATTTAGTGATTGACAAAATATTGAGTTGAAGAGAAATTTATCTAATAAAAGAAAAGCTCGAGTGTTTTTTGGCAAGATAAATTAACGACAGAATAATTATATCGATGAACAACAACAATAATTATCTCATTGTCATTGTGTAAAAGTGACGTCCGCTTACTAGAAATTGAGGAAGAGAGGTTTTTATCGCGATAAAAAAGGATGCACCTTTTTTATCGATGTCAAAGTGACAATAACATTTCCAGGGATATGACATTTTAACATTGAAGTTAATTTATCAACAGTAAAAACACAAGAGCTTTTTTTTTATCGGATAAATTTCTCTTTGCAACGAAACAGTTTTGCCAATCACTAATTTAACGAGAAAAACTGACATGATAAAATCGCGACACCGAAGGTGGAGCGATTTTATCTAATGTCAGTTTTTCGAGCAAATTTAGTGATTGGCAAAAGTTTGAGTTGAAGAGAAATTTATCTGGATAAAAGAAAAGCTCGAGTGTTTTTTGGCAAGATAAATTAACGACAGAATATATCGATGAACAACAACAATAATTATCTCATTGTCATTGTGTAAAAGTGACGTCCGCATACTACTAGAAATTGAGGAAGAGAGGTTTTTATCGCGATAAAAAAGGATGCACCTTTTTTATCGATGTCAAAGTGACAATAACATTTCCAGGTATATGACATTTTAATATTGAAGTTAAATTGGTCGCGTTCATCACAACATAGCGCTACCGTAGCGATCATTAATTTTCTGCTGAACGCGTGTTTTGTTGACTGATCAGATTGAGCGCTGTGGTATCAGTCACCATTTTTTTAATCAGAATTAAAATGCGCTACATGCTACCGATTGATGATGCATTAACTGTCATTTACGACATATGTTAAAAACATAATAAAAATATTTTTGTTTGGAGATATTTTAGTTTGTATTTCAGTGAAAATGAATGAACAGATGGTGGTGACTTATGATTTTAATAATAGATTGTATAGTGTGTCAGGAAGTTCCACTCCGAGGGGTAAACCACTGAAGAAAATAGTGTACAAATTAGAGAAAATACATTGTAAATACAGAAAATAATCTAAAAAATACTAGTATCATTAGAAAATACAAGGAAAATGCAGTGGAAAATTCAGAAAATTTATGTAGAAACATTTCTTAATCATATAGTAATAGAAATAAAGATTTTCTCACAGAAAATACTTGAACAATACCTGGAATAGGAATATACAGAAAATAGTGTACAGATTTTTCTTCAGTGGTTTACCCCTAGTTTCACTCTTCATAGTATGCTCCAAAGTGGTGTAAGCTCATGAGCTCAATTTATTGCGACTAACTCCCATTTTTCAATGTTTAGAATACTTATTCCATAACTATTGACGTATATATCAAATAAAATTGAGTTGTTGTTGTTGTATTCATTGACTGTTCATTGACATTGACAAATATGGTTTCATTAGCACGTTCAGCAGAATTACAAACTGATGGATCACTCTAAAAATCGCTACCTGATCAACTTTGTTGGGATGAACGCGACCATTATCAAAGGTAATACCACGAGTGCTTCAAATTTTATCGATAATTTTTTCTTTTCCACGAAAACTTGTTTATTTGGCAAAAATATGAAAACAAACCGATTTGATAAAATCACGACTCCGTTAGGAGGAGTGATTTTATCTAAATTCGGTTTGTTTGAATGTTTTTGCCTCAAATAAACAAGTTTGAGTGATGAAAATAAAAAATTATGTGATAAAATTTGAAGAGCGAGTTGTATTTGGGAAGATTATTTTTTTCAACAATTTAAAAGGATTTTTGAAAGCGCTTTTAGTTGTCAATAATGACAAATTCAAAGTAAAATTTTGACGTTTCGATGTAAACAAGGTTTTATCGATGAGGAAGCATAATTATCAGTATAATACCGAATGATTGGCTAGAATAATGTATTGCTATTGGTTAAAACCACCAAAATGTCAGATTTTGACAAGTGAAAAAAATAATAGCTGAAAAAGTTAAAGCTAACTTTTGCCGGTGTCAAAGTGACAATTACACTGAGGCATATGCGATTTTTTATACATGAGTTGAATTGTCACTTTTATTGCACGAGAGGTTTGTATTTTATCGGGTAAATTTGGGTAAATATATGGAAAGAAGCACTGGAAGAACAAGGAATGAGAATAAATATTGATAATAGGAGATGAAAATATTGAAAATAAAATCAAACTAGACAATATCCCAATAGAACAAGTGAAAGAATTTAAATACTTAGGAGTAACTTTAGCACAAAATGGAAAACAAGATATTGAAATATTGAAATTTGTGTTGTTCAACTTCTAAACTGTTTCCTTTAGCAATCTGACTCGAAAAACTGTCAACCTAAAAACGCTCCACCTTCGGTGTCGCGTTTTTAATAGTTGACAGTTGTTCTCGTCTAATTGCTAGGCAACAGTTTCTCATTAAACAATCCAAATTCACCCGATAAAATACAAACCTCTTGTGCAATTATAAGTGATAAATGCACTTGTGGTTTTTTCACTTATGCTCGGTTTTATAAGCTCGGGTTACCCCTGCTCCGAGAGTTATCCCTTTGACGATCAATGGGTTAACTCTCGGGGCAGGGGTAACCCGAGCTTATAAAACCGGGCCTTATGCATTTGTTCATCAATTATCGCACTGCTGGTTACCATAATAAATGGTTTGACATGTTTGTCAACAACTTATTGAATTTCTAAACACTAACAATGAGTCGATTCATTGAATTGTCCGGCCGAATTACACTCGATGTTGGTATTGATATCGGGTAAATTTGTGTTGTTTAACTTCTAAACTGTTTCCTTTAGCAATTTGACTCGAAAAACTGTCAACCTAAAAACGCTCCACCTTCGGTGTCGCGTTTTTAATAGTTGACAGTTTTTCTCGTCTAATTGCTAAGCAACAGTTTCTCATTGAACAATCCAAAGGAGCCCGCACCATTTTATAGGTAATCCTGGTTCTCGTACGATTTTTGATTTTTTTTTATATGTTGTAGTCTTAATGATAACTAAAAGATCGTGATGGGTTAAAACTGTGCAGGCCCTCCGGTTTGGCGGTGGTGGCGTCTTGAAGTTGCATCCTGAGCATAACATTTTGTCTCCTAGCACTATAAATCGAGCAATAATAGCAAATGTCTTGTATGTCGACGACTAATGAGGAGGTCTGCCACACTTCTGTGCCATAAGAATCGCAATTTCTCCAGAGGGTGCCTCCGTAATGGCCAATTTGTGAGGCCGATGTTTCAACAGCAAGCGGAAGCAACGAAACCGAACAAAATCATCAAAAATCACGTTATGTAGGTTAGTTGAATCCATCCAACTTCTAAATTCCTCACGAGTGGACCTCAAAAGACTTTTTAACATCTTCTGGATACCACACACCCATCCACAAACCACATTGCACCCATCTCTAGAGCCATCACCCGTGACAGACGTCAGTCGGAAATTGTCAGACATTTTCTTGTTGTTTTTTATGCGTATTTTTATTTTTTTCCTTCAACATAAGCGGAACGACCTACCTCAGTTGTATATATTGTAACTTTTCCTGCTACTTTAATAATTAGATTATGGTATGCCTCGGCTAGGGCTCTATGTAGAGTAATAGACGTTTCTCCGTGAATTCTCACCTAAATGTTATACAATATTTCTGATATGAAAACTTATTCGAATTTACCTAGGAGCCACGTCGCTAATAAAATATACAATTTACCCTGCTCAAATGACGAAAATACAGAGTATATGGGTTTTATGGATATTTCGATAAACAGCCAATAAAAATCGGAGTGATACAAATAATAGTATAATGAAAAAATAACCTATTTAAGAGTCGACTCGTTTCCCTAACTACTTTTACAATGGTGGCCTTCGGCCAGTGTAAGATAGATATACAAAATAAATGTCTGGCTGAGATAATAAATTATTTCAATGAGAAGAGTTCTTCTAGTAGAAACTGGAACGATTTCCAAGATATATGGTTGGATAGTCTGACCAAAAAGACCATATCCATCGGTAATAAATTTTTTATCTTCAAAAAAGATAAAGTGAGCTATTTCAGTGACGTGTGGAATATAGTATACTGCCGAAGGTAAATAAGCAGATAAAGTTGATTTTCAAATCATCAAATATATTTTCAAGCAGTATCAATTGCTTTTGAAACAGTGTCTATAGAATTTAGAATCGTGTCCATTGATTTTAGAGTTGTTATCATTTGGAATACAATACAATACGTTAGCTATTATTGCGAGATTTAATGTGCTAGGAGGCAAAATGTTATGCTCAGGACGCAACTTCAAGACGCCAGCAACAATTTAAAAGTAAATAAATATTCACATCATTTGATGAAAAAAAAAGGAACGTTATTTGCTGAATTTGAAGTTTCCATTGGAAGAAATAATATATACAATTCAATTTAATAAAATTTGAAGCAACACTCAATTTTTCCAAAATTGATATTAACGTGAATAATCTTAGTAGTATTAAAATATTTTTTCTACACCCACATGTATATTATCCATTTTCTGCACAGTTTACAGAAGGGAAATGTAGGCAATATCGGTTAACTGAACGTATATATTCATATACATCCTAGAACGTATATGAAATCCACCAATCAGCATTCGCGTTTAGTATTCGTTAACTCCCCTTTTTTGAATTTCAAAGAAACGTCAAAATAACTTATCGAAAAAAAGGCTTCCCTAGAAGCACTGGATCAAGAATATTTATTTACAATAATAAACATAAATAAAATAATCCTTATAAATTAACAACAAATACTGAAAACAGAATAAAATGGGTATTTAAGATGACTTTTGATAGACATCAGCTTTTATAAAATTATGTAATTGATGTGACCACAGCACACACCCTCTAGCATTTTAACTCTCATCTACAAGTAACCAAGTTAATAGTATCAAGCCCTTCCGCTTGAGAGCGCATTTGTAGCGTGACGTTGCAGAATCGCCAAATCGGAGGGAACGTCACGTGAACTGTCAATTATTGAATGTTACAAACATCAAGTTATTTATATTTTCATTATAATGTTTCTTCAAAAAAATGTATATTGAAAGACGTCAAAAACAATTAACTCTAAACGAAAGACATGCATATAAAAAGGTTGTGGCTTGGAGCAAGAAGAGTTTCATATGTATGTATTCATTAATAATAGGTATATTTTATGTATATATATTCAATATAAAATTGATGAACAGCTTCGAAGTTTTCTTTGAAAACCAAGTTTCCAAAAATATCATTGAAATTTGTAACGTGAAGGACACATTTTTTCTACTTAGGAGAATATTAAAATATGCTTGCGAAATGCCGTTTAAAAATTGAGAAATAATATATTATTTTTAGGGTGTGAATATATACTATATATTACGTAGAATTATACTTATGGATCTCACTGTATATTCATCTTATTTAATTTTTTGAAAAATAGTTAGCAACAATAGCCAGTTTGTCGAATGTAAGATAAAGACACTCCTGTATTTTGTTTATGTCTTGGTGTACATATTGGAATTTTTTGCAGTCGTTTGAGAGTGAAAAAATATGTGCAATTTGAAATAATTCAGGGATATCCATCTTATATTCAATACTTAAAAATCCCGCCCTTATGTCCGATTTTACCTACCGTTTCGTGAAGTTAGGTATTACCTAAATCGGATTTGGGAATTTCTAAATGCGTGTGGTGAAATTTAAATTGCGTTTAGAAATTACTAAATTCGACTTGGATATTACCTAACTTTACGAGACGGTTGGTGGAATCGAGCATTAGTTATTTCATATTTTCCGCTATTTTAGTTATTCTTCTTCTTGCTCCTTTTTCGGACTGTATCATAAGGGATAATTTACCCTTTTCTAGTATGTCACAGATTTCTTTAGTTCTGTGGTCCATGTATACTATCGCCGCGCGGCGGAAGGGATCAATACTAATATATTAGATCTAGGTTTTAGTGAAGGAATTAGCCTGCTAGAAGGGGGTGTGTTGTGGATGTGACGTTATAGATATACGGTTTGAACATTCCTCGGTAGTCGAGTGGTAATCATACCAGACTCTCACGCGCTAGGTCCAGGGTTCGATTCCCAATGAAGAAATTTTTTTTATTGTTAATTTTATTTCTAAATAATTATTTCGCTTGATATTGATTGGTAAAATTATGAAAATTGTTGAAAATTTTGAAATTGAAGTTATATTACAGTCGGGATTGCAGTTTATCAAAAGGTTTATTTTCTAGATTTTTTAAGTGGGTCGTAGAAAAAATATACTGTTCGACTCGTGTGGATTGTCCATATCGCACTCGAACGATTGAGCACTCCGCCTACGGCGTCGTGCTCAAAGTTCGTGGCCACCATATCCACACTATAGTTGCACAAACTACTATTTTCTACTAGCTAGCTAGCTACGATTGCTGGCCGAGCTCCGCTAGCGTCGTTCGGCCATCTGCAATAGCGTGCGGAAAAGTACCACTTTCCGCACTAGTTAGGTAATAGTATATTGTATAATTAGTGGGAAAAGTATCATATTCCCAAACGACTGTAATGATTACCAGACGAGGAATGTAGCGACAAGTCTGGTAACACAGGAGTTTGGGAATATCCTTTTCCCACGAATTATACCTATACTATTTTTTCTTCGATCGTTAATTGACATTTGAAAAATATTCCGTTCAAGATGTAATCAAGTAAGTTTAGATAGATTTGGTGGTGGTAACGAGATAAACCAAACAATCAGCCATGCAGCTTCAACGTATGTATATAAATTCTCGTTGCCCTCCAGTACAATTTACAAATTGTACAAACTGTACAATAAATGTAAATATTAACAACAATTAGCCGTATTCCGTATCATGTAAGTATATTATTTTTAACGATGGTCCGTTATGTTATAATAACGATCGTATTTAACTATATTGTTTTTTGTGATTACGTATCAAGCTTCCTTAACGATATTGTTAAAATTGTATGTTAAAAAAGTAGTAAGTTTTGATTCTTACGAAGCAAGATGGAACGATACACCTTCAATAAATGTAAAAAGAGATGGATTCGGTCCCGTTTGACCTGTCAGAGTAAAATCGTTATATAACATACTGTCAAAACGCATGACAGAAGGAGAGACAAGGGTTGTCTCTGACAGAAGAGCAATTTGTACACTATATCGCATGGAAAGTTTAGATTCAAGTGTACCTACTTAATATAAGTACGCCTCCCAAAAACAACAAGGCCACAGTATGAGATGCTGTTGGAATTTTCAGAAAATCATCCTATTGTTATAAGAGGGAAGAACAAACCATGCGGGGTTAAAATAATTGATAATCAGCCGTATTCCGTATCATGTATGTTATTTTTAAGGATGGTCCGTTATGTTATAATAACGATCGTATTTAACTATATTGTTAACTGTTCTGCGATTACGTATCAAGCTTTCTTAACGATATTGTTAAATTTGTATGTTAAAAAAGTAGTAAGTTTTGATGCTTATGAAGCGAGATAGAACGATACACCTTCAATAAATGTAAAAAGAGATGGATTCGGTCCCGTTTGACCTATCAAAGTATAATCGTTATATAACATACTGTCAAAACGCGTGACAGTAGCAGCAGGATTATCTCTGACAGAAGTACTATTTTTACTATAACGCGGGGAAAGTTTACGTTCAAGTGTACTCATATCTATAAATGGCAAAACAAGTTCGCCTACCAAAAACAACAAGGCAACAGTATGAGATGCTGTTGGAATTTTTGGAAAATCATCCCATTGCGATAAGAGGGAAGAATAAACCAAGCGAGGTCAAAATAATTAACAATTTGTGGGACAAATTTGCTAATGAAGTAAATATAAAAAAAACAGGACCATTCAAAAGCAGTCTTCAATGGAAACGAGTGAGTATTTACTTTTACTATTCATCCACTATGCATTTTACTACAGGAATCCAATGCTTATTATATTAGCATTACTTGTTCCATTAAATTATATCTTCAATTAGATTTTCTCCGAATGGAAAATGAATACGAAGAGAAAAAGTCGACTCTTACGTGTAGCAGAAATGGGTACAGGAGGTGGCCCCCATTCAGGTAAACGACTGAGCGATCTAGAAGAACGTCTTTTTATCTCTTCTATCGAACATTCATTTAGGAGATGATTCGTTACCAGAATCTCTTGGTGGAGGTGTGTATGAAAATTATAATATTTTTCTTAATGTAACTGTTGTAAAATTTTCCAGAGTCAAAGGTAATAAGTCAAAAGCCATCAGAAGTTGTGGAGATAGTTGAAATTGATTGTGATGAAGGTAACAAAATATACTTATTATATAATTACTTAATTCTATCTGGAGCATGTTTCAGATTACATGAGTTATGAACAAGAGCATGATCAGCCCGACTTAATACTGGAAAGTAGAAAGGATGTTAATCTTAATGAAATGAATGGTTAGTATTTGATATTTCCGAATAAATATTTGATAAAAACAAGCTTATAATTAATTTGTAGATATAACCTTCACTTTTCTGGAGAATCAAGTGGAACCCTGCTCATCCACCCCAAATTGTAAACCTACTGAAACTCCAAAAAGTAAATTCACGAAGGATTACAGGAAAAGTAAGTTTCATTCACCACTTTTTCCAATGTTACACAAATATTTTTCATTTTTTAGAAACTAATTCTAGATATTCATCCAATCTAGTATCTGAAGCCGTGCAGGAATTCAAAAAAGTGCAGGAGGCTCTTGTTGATTCAACTAAAGAGAATCAGCAAAGTCAAGCAAAAATTGCAGAAGCGTTGATAAATATAGGCTCTGCATTATCTACTCATAATACCATTTATGAGAGAATGGTTCAGTGCCAGGAGAAGATAGCAGAAGCTAAAATTATTTCTTCGAGAGCGATGGAAAAAATCGCTGAGGCTAAATTAATTTCAGCAAAGGCTAAGGAAAAATTAGCCCAAGCGGAAATCTCCAAAAAATCTTGCTAATGTTATATGTAATTGAAAATCACTGCATTTATGTTTTCATTCTTTTATTAATAATTCACTAGTGTACATTTATTATTCCTTAATTAAATAGTTAAAATTCTTAATGAAAGTGGTTTTGTAATAAATTATTCCTTATTAATCGACCCTGCTGCAACAATCCATCATCTAAAACAAATAATCATATAGCTTGCTTCATTTAATATTTCAAGCTGCACTGCATAATGAGAAAAATCGTACCTTCACATATATTATTATGCCTTGGAGCATCCTGTATATTGTCAATATCATCATATTCAATTTCCTCAACATCTTCCTGAAGTTTTCTCTTCCGAAGCATGTTGTGTATAATTACACAGGATATAATTATTTTTCCTGATTTGACAGGATCATAATGAAGCGTTCGGTGCTTCAACAGACAGCGGAATCTTTGTTTCAGCTCTCCGAAACACCTCTCTATTGTATTTCGTGATCTAATGTATGCTGTGTTATACCTTTCTTCTTGACTTCCAGGGGCAGCATTTGATATAGGTGTTAAAAGCCAAGGTTGTAAGGGATACCCAGCGTCACCTACAAAATGTATTCATGTATCTAGTTGATTTATAATTACTCTCCCAGAACCTACCAATTAACCAAGAATTTGTCAATTCCCCATTTCTAAATATTTGCTCTAAGTGCCGTCTCACAACTGACAGACTCCAAATAGCTGAATCATGAGTAGATCCAGGGAATCTTACATTACAGTTTGTAACTATTAAATCTGCATCACATATCTATAAAATTGAAATGTTATGGTTATCTCTGAAAATTCAATATTTTACTAAGTCACCATTTGAACATTAATGCTGTAATATCCTTTTCTGTTGTAATATGCAAGAGCGGGACGATTTGGATCTTCTTCTTGCGGTGAAATTATAGAAATATGGGTACAATCTATGGCGCCAATAACTCCAGGAAAACCAAATTTTTGTACAAACCTATAAATATTTTATATAGTACTAAACAATGAATACTGAATACTTAAAGTATATTCCTCTTACTTTCCTTTCACGACAATTCTCTCAGCCTCTGCTCTAGGAAAGATAATCCACTCATTCATAAGCTCATCAGTCATGAAATCAGTGAAGCTATATACGCAGGATTTTGCTGACAGTACTTTGACTCAAGCCAAGATTAAAACCATGACCAACACTCCTTTGGTAGCTTCCATTTCCAAAAAAATGTAAAACTGCCAATAGCTGGCAAAAAATTAATGATAAGATAATTGCATTTGAATAAGTGTAAGATTGAAATTACCTTCAGCTCTACTGGAACAGCTGTTGATCGTTGTGATAGACTGAAGGGCCTATAGAGATTCATCAAATATCTGGCCAAATCTTTTGGTACTCTAAACAACTTGATGAATTCCACACTAGACATTTGAAATGGATCGCTATGATCTCTCAATCGTCGCCTTTCGATCCTCATATGATGCCTGAAATAGCATAATCATTTTAAGACGTTAGATCGGAGATAGTAATATTCTTTCGATTAAATTACCTTTCATTTATGTTGAGCACTTCGTTCAATAGAACGAAATTCAGAAAATTACCAGCATTTCTCAAATCGGCCATTACACCTTCAATTAAAGAAGCACTGTTCCACTCACAATTATGTTTGGTGGAAAAAAATCACTATATTTACCACGAATATATAGCAAAAGCCTCTGAAAACTGATTAGATTCTTGACATTTGTTCCACTTAACGATATCGTTAAGACATAACAAGCTGTCAAACTGGTCCAGTTATTTAACAACAAACTTTTAAAAAATAACGATAATGAAATAACGATTCTCGTTAACATAACGATGCGCATGATGATACAGAATCGGTATTTTTTGTCATATCTTTATATAACATAAATTCACACTTAACGATAGTCGTTAAATAACATAAAGTGATACGGAATAGGGCCGAATTTTGTTGCAAAAATAAAAAATCACCACGAATATATAGCAAAAACTGATTAGATTCTCGACATTTGTTCCACTTAAGGATATCGTTAAGACATAACAAGCTGTCGAACTGGTCCAGTTATTTAACAACAAACTTTTCAAAAATAACGATAATAAAATAACGATTATCGTCAACATAACGATGCGCATGATGATACAGAATCGGTATTTTTAGTCATATCGTTATATAACATAAATTCACACTAAACGATAGTCGTTAAATAACATAAAGTGATACGGAATAGGGCCGAATAAATGTGTGTTCAAGAATATCGTAATAAATTAGATGTTTCTCTTATTTCTTCCATAACATCTTTTTCAATATAAAAATTAAAGCCATACTTTGCTACATTTTATTGTAATAATCCATTTGTAACATTACCGCACGCTACAGCAGTGCGGTAAGAATATTACCGCACTGTTATTTTCTAATTGCTTAGCAACTGCCCACTATTCCGGAATGTTGAGCTTTGCGCATGGAAAACAGGTCAAAATAGTGTAACTTTTCCCACGATCGGAGAAAAACTACTATATTATCCGTGGTGGTTAGGTACATGCATTGTAATTTGAATTGTGTAGTTCTAAGCAAGGTTGTGTTTGACGTGTGCCAATATTATTGATAGATAGTTCTGATAATAGTTATTTATGTATCAAGGGAGTAAAACAGGCGTTTATGGACCGCAAAATGTAAGTAAGAGCCCGAGCCGCAAGGCGAGGGCTATTAACACGTAAGGTCCATAAACGCTGTTTACGCCTGAAATACATAAAATATTTTATGCACGACCGTTTTAATAGTCATTTATTAATAAATATACAAAATTTTATGCACGACCGTATTAATGATAGTTTATCAATAAATATGTTTTATTTTCTACTTTTCACCCTTTGTGAGTAGGTTATTATAAATGTTTCAAGTTGGATAAGTTTTATACCTCGATATTATTAGGTTCGTTCCAACCACCAGTAATTTACAGTAATATTACTAATACACATGCGCAGTTGAAAAAATTCGTTCCAACCACCTGAAATTACTGATTCTGAACTATCGATTACTATCAGTTCTCTGTTCCATCCCGTTTGTGGACCAGTAAAATTATCGTTCAAACGATTCTTGCTTGATAGCGAGTATTGATAGTTCTGAAATTAAGATACATGCGCAATGGCAACATTTTCGTCTTAAACTGTCAAATTTGTATTTTTATGGAAAGTGTAAATAGGATGTAAAAGTGCATTTTTAGTTTTGGATCTGTTTTGAAAATAGTGTGCACCGTTTCTTACTTACTGTTTCTTTGTGTAGTCGTTGATAAAATGAAAAAGGGTAAAATGGAGACCGAAACCACTTTTATATTCTGCTACTTATGATATAAGTAATTGAAAAATGGTCAAAATAGAACATACACATAATTTTGCCATTTATTAAGGTTACAAAGACTTCTATTATTGTGATATTTTGATATAGGTGACATTATTAGTATAAGTTTCACTAATTTGATATTTTTAGGTTGAAAGTGTTTATTTTGGTTTTTATAAGTTCGTTGTATTTGGTTTTATGTGTTTTCAAGTCTAAAGGCTTTATAATTACAAATAAAATGTCTTGATTTTACACTTTTATTTTTTGATTAATGTTAATATGTAGGTACAATAAATTGTGCGTCTATAAAGAAATAAATATTCCTCTATGTGCGTCAGAATCGGTGCAACTACCAAACTAGTTCAAAATACGTTCCAACCGTTTGGTAAGAGATTACCAGTAACTTTACTAATTTCTCTCACGCATGCGCATTAAATAGTTCAATTACTGGTTACGTACGATAACAGAATTGCTGGTTGGAACGAACCTAGTATAACTCACCCTGGATAACAATCTACCAAATCATTAAATAGTTAAATAAAAATAAGTCTTATTGAAACTAATAAGATGATAAAACAATAATCTATATACATATACGCGTTACCATAGCAACCAAGCCAATAGGACAAGAATAGCTGGACGCCATTTTTATTTACAGTCGACTTCACGTATTTCTTAATATATTCTCGAAGAAGTTTTATATATTTTGTTTATGTAATGTACAGTAGTGACGATGAAATAGTTTCCGGAACATCACCGGGAATTTTTAAAGCAGCAGAAAATGCAAAATTAAGTTCACTACCCGCCAAATCTAAGAGAATATGCGATAAGGTCCGCGGGCGGTAAAGTGACACTTTACGCCCGCTAAACTTATTTATAATCTGGACTTTTTCGCTCGGTCATAAATTATTTTCTGATATTCTTTTTGTTTTTTGACAGAGATAACGTGTAAGAATCAGTTATATGGTTAAACTTTTTCATATTGTTTTTTGTTAATACTTACACGGAATTACTCTATAGTTTAAAGTTTATTTATTATTTCTATGGTTTAATTTTCTATATAGACGGTAGAATGTTGTAGTTTTCCATGAATTATTTTATTGTTATTTAAATAGAATAAAAATAAGAGATATAGTTGCGTCCAAAAATATTTTTTTCAGTTCCCTCAGAGTAGACGATACTCTGTGAAATACAGTAATATTTTCTCGATATATGAACCCAAGTTTCGGCCATGAGATAAAAAAAATTATAAAGCAAAATAATAATGATTATTATAATTTTTCAAAATTTAAAAATCGATGCGTTTCGCGCCCAATATCAAAGAGCATATGTACAAAAAAGTTTCATTTTAATTAGATACATTGGAAAGTTATAGCCGCGGTTGTGTGTTGAAAGGTTTGAAGTGTTTCGACACATACCACAGCAATAAATAGTATATAATAAGTGCCTTTTTAATATAAACATTAATCATAATGGTCCAAAGAATTTAGAAAACATCTAAGCTTGTATACCTTATTTTTAAACTAAGAGGAGCGATTTGAGTTTAAGTTGGCATTTCTGCAGGCTAATCATTGGTCAGATAGCCGCCCGTTTCACATAGCACTTTTGATCGAACTGACAAAGCTATTTGTCAGTTTTGATATTTGTGTTTATTTGCATAAAAATATTTCAATCTTTATTACCACTTTTGCGCGTTTGTTGTTTATAATTCTGTTTACGTTTGCTATTTCATATTGTGTTTGGATTTATTACCTCATATGATTGTATTTGTTTTTTACTTCTTATTTTGTGCTGTTGTGTTTGTATTGCTTTGTTACTATTTGAATATGGACCAAGATTGTACTCCAAAAGTACCAGTGGACTTCCTTCGCTCCCGAAACGAAAGAAATTATTAAGTTTGGGTCATTTATCGCTGACAGAGAAACAAAGTTAACAAGTAAAACCTTATTTTCAATAATAGACACACATTACGATGCCTACAATATTATCGCATTTTTTTAAATCAAAACCTGTTTAGCTTTATTTTGTGCTATACCTAAACTTCCAATGTGAATAAAGGATAATTCAACATATTATAAACTAATTGCATTCTATACATACTATACTAATTTATACTCAAATTCATAATATTTCACATAATATAACCACAATGTTTTCACAATAATGTGACATTTGCTAGCTGTGTTCGCCATTGTCTGGCCTCATGTCCTGGGTCCAATTACGATTAGGTATTTAGACATAATATTTTGATCTTTCATTGGCCACGACAAATGCGAGCAGTACAATACATACTTCACATAAGTGTCAATCAGTTCAATAAGTCTGAACACGACGCTTCCGGAACACTCCCCCAATCTAGTAACTTTTAGTGGTGTGTTTGAGGTTTCTTAAAATGCTCCTCTTAGTTTAAAAACAAGGTATAGTTGGAACGAATCAAAATTTTCACGTGAACAAATAAAAATAAGATTGCCAAAAAAAAATATTCTGTATTCTGTCATTATAAACGTCAAAAAAATTTACAGTATAAATCGCTGTTGGGTACCCACCAGGAAAAAATTCATCCGGTGCGATGGTGATATGACAGAAATACACGTTCTGACTGGTTAAAAATCACAAGTGTGAAATTTTCAATATTATCCACAATTAATATAAGACATGGATTGATATGTATATAAGTCAAATTGAATAAATAACAAATTAAGTACAGGAAGAAAACAGTACTTTATTCAAAAAACAAAAATGTATTATTTAACTTAAAAATGTATCAATTTACCAGCTTGGGACCTTTTTTTATGAATTTTAATTCTATTGAATCTTCTTCGGGTACCAGAATCACATGTTTACTGGCAGATAAAACTGAAAAAATAATAAAAAATTAAACAAATACCGAGTTTGACGCGAACGGTTTCAAACTATGTAGGGAAGAGTGTAATAGAAATGTGTCAGCCTGATTCAGAATTAGAATTTAAGTAACTTCACTGAGGTACGAAATGGTACAAAACATAACAAGAAAAAAAGAAAACCTATCAGTGATAAGTTTCTTCATAGAACATTCAGAAACGATCCAAAGAAAGAATGCAACCTCTCCAGAATTCAAATCCTAGTCAGTATATTATTATATGAGCAATAAATGTTTGCCCAATCACCAGAAGGGAGAGCAGTAGCTAGATCACCGCAAAGTAATGCATAGCAGCGGTTTCCACGGGGTAAAAACAAAAGTCCGATTATACGTAAATGTATTTCCTCCTTTACAGAAAAAAAAACACACACAAACAGTAATGACGAAAAGTAGGCTTAACGCATAGTATGAGAAGGCCTGAAGTCAAATATACTGAAAATGTCGAGGATATAGTACAAGTCTCACTAGAATTTCATTATAAGCCTAATGGGAGAGTAAATCTGCTTGAAGGTCACAAGAGAACCTTCAATACTAAGTACTAAAATGGCAATTGAAACTTTTCTTCTTTTGAAGGTTACGTACGTCAAAAGCCCATAAGTTTTGTCCTTCCAAAAACGTGGCCATCGAAGTTTTCACTTCAAAAATCAAGCTGCTATTCATAAGATGTTATATTAAAATGTTTTATTTCAAATTAGCATAGCAGTAACAGGTAGCCACTGTCATCGAGAAATAAGAGTTAAGGACGATACTATTAAACGACAGAGACAAGTAGCAAGATAATGATGACAGGTGATGATGACGTAATAGTATATTACGTAACGTGTGTGGTAAGAAGCATTTTATGCACAAATGGAAAAGTTACGCAGGATGCCGCGTAGCGGCAAGTGCGTAATTCCGTTAGTGCGTAAAATGCTTCACAATACGAGTTAGGTACTATACTTTACCTACTTCTACTTGTATTTATACTCTTATTATGGATAATACTTGAACAACATCAACATATTTGGCTATTTTTGCGATATCCGTGATGATATTGAATCCATTTCACTTTCACTCGACATTTTTTAATAGAATACAACTTTTTACAAAATACACAAGCCAGTTATGTTATAAAGATATGTTTTGAAAATTTCTTGACAGTTCGTATGCAAATCGCTAATGCGGCCTACTTAAGTTTGATGTTTTGACGGCTTATGTCATATTTTTGAATAAAATGGCGACGTCTATTGACAGTTGCTAAGATGTTGCTAAGGAAGCCGTGCGATTTACTTTACAGCTGTGCGTTTTTTTCACCGTGCGTCATTACATTAGCGCCGACTGTGTGTTATTGAATGATTACAGAGGGGGTCGTAGGTAAAGACGGTAAAGATACCAAGCCATAAGTTTTGTCATCCCCAAAAATCTTAACTCAGTTAAAAAAGTTTGCAGTCTTTGCACTTCAAAAGTCAAGTGGATTTTCAATCGAATAACGTATTATTATTTTTTTAAATAACAGTAACAGATAGCAACTGTTAACATACCTGCACAACAGTCTCATAGAACAGCACTGAAAAGTATTTCTACTATTTCTGGATAAGCCGTAAAAAAAGTATTTATTGTGTTGATTTATCCTATTATAGTCCATTTAATAACCAGGAGTAATTTGAAAAGCCTTATTCACACCACTGAAAAGTTACCATATAAGTTAGTAAAGGGTGTGTTCCGAAAAAGTAGTCAGTCGTGTTCCAAATCTATCAAATAGGCCTTGATTGATGAAGAAATCAGCCAGCCATATCCATAAGTCGATTTCCCGTTTGTTCAGTAGATTATTTAGATGTTTATTGTTAATATAAGATGAATGTATTTGATTTTTAAAGGTCCTAAATGACCTTTGTTTTAAGAGCTGGTACTCTGCATAATCGCAGATATTCAATACAATTGCTTACTGAAGTTTTTAAAGGAACAGTTTCAAGAAAACTGAGTAAAACTAATAAAATAACAAGAGATCCGCTATGACAAAATTAATTATATATTTATCTGTCACAACTATCAAAAATGGAAATTATCAGCTGATAATACTAGAAAGTGTTGTGTGAAACTGGATGGAATCTGACCAATCAGAGTTCTACAGAATTGCCAGCTTAAATTCAAATTACTCTTCCTGGTTTTTAAATGAGGTATAGCAGGAGTGAGAATGTGAGGATGAACCTAACCTAACCAAAAATGTCTATGGATTTCTAAGCGTCTATTAACAATTATTATTTAGTTACTTACCGAGTAAATTGCTGAAAGCTCTTATAATACTTAGACGGGTAATAGGCTTAACAGCAATGTCTTGAATGGTTGGAAAACCTTCATCGAAGTTCCATTTCATAAGAACGTTTATAATGTTTTGACGCCTATAAAAAAAAGTTAGTACAGTAGGATCTCGCTAATCCGGCCCTATATTGAGATCGGTAGTGCCGGATTACCGAAATTGCCGGATTAGTGGAGATATGGTAAAAAAAAGCTAAATAGACCATAAAAACATCGTATAATTACTACAAAAACAGAAAAAAGGCACAGACACTAATAGTCATTCACGGCAGGTGTAATGCGACTGACTTGTTTACTTCACTTTGGTTGTATGTGGTTTGTGGTTTACTTCGAGGCGCTATACCCTAGACATGCAGAAACATGAAAACAGCTGACCCCTCCTCCGACGCCGAGTGCCGGATTACTGGACGTGCCGGAGTAGCGCACGGCCGGATTATAGAGACTGTACTGTACTTACTTCAAAAACATGTCAAGTTTATTCATCTCGATTAAGACAGGCAACAAAATTAAAAGCAAATGAATGTTACCTATAACTACTGAAACTATTTGAAACTACTTTTCGGTTAAGAATTACACATTTCCCCAAATCACTAATTTACAACATCATCCCTAGTCCTTTACTCCGGGGAAGTAAGAAATTTTAATTTATTAAGCGAAATTATATGAAGTATAGACTACTTTCCTAGATTCCGCTCGAGCTTGCGATACAGTTTGCACGTAAAGCTTGGAGCACGTGAGATGCAACAGTTTTCCGTCCATAACTTTTTTAGATTTTTTTTTCAACCCCTAATTTTTGAAAAATTGAAATAATTTTTGCAATATTAATTACAATATTAAGGACTATCTAAAACATGAAAATGTAGTAGTCCGACAACTAAAAACGTTTGTGTTTTTAGATTTTGAAATTTCAAAAAAGCGGCCCTACAAAATTTCACAATATATACTTTTTTTCAATCTAGTCTCATTTCATGAACATTAACGCTATCGATACGCGGTTTACTGCAATCGATGGATAATAAGTTGTATTATGAACACTTACAAGAAAATTGAAAAAAAAAATCGATCATATCGAGCGGAGAAAACGGAGCTAAAAGTTCAATAGCCACTTGGAAAAAATATAAAAAAATTTCAGTTTCTGATAGATATTTTCATGTATAAGAAAGTCATTATTGTTACTCTAATTATTATGCATGTTTGTCGCTTGAAAAACCATTTTGCAAAAATTATTTCAATTTTTCAAAAATTATGTGTTGCAAGAAAAAATTTTTAAATATTTCATTACGTCATAAAATTTTTATGCCTACAATTTTTTTGTACAATCAAATCTAAAAAAGTTACGGACGAAAAACTTGCATTCCACGTGCTCCAGCTTTTCTTGCAAGCTGCATCGCAAGCTCGAGTGGCATTTTCTTAAAAATCTAGAAAAGTAGTCTATATTACAATACACTTTTGTTAAAAAAGTAAAATCTTCAGTGGAAATCTTTTCCATTTCACGACAACTTTCAACCTAACTTCCATGGACTACTAGCATCTGATAGTTAGTCACCAACCTGGAGAAAATTTGGAATAGGTCCGTGTAAATTCTAAATATCAAAATCTTCATTATCTTCATAATTAAAAAGTTAACGAATCACTCACCTTTGTACATTAATATCTGATGGTGCTGGAGATATTATGGGCTCAAAAGGTTCTTCAATATAAGCTGTCTTTTCCAAGACTCGTTCAATGACTGGAACAGTTTCTTCAACGTGAGATACAGATTTTCTCATTTGACGGGGAGTTAGAGTTTTTGCTATCTCCAAAGTTGGTACTGCCACTTCTTGTAAGGTTGGTATAGTGGTTTCTTCGTGTATTTCAATTTCCATTGGAACATCGATGGATCTACAAACAGTTTATATATAAATTGAGATGAGATGAAAGAAGTCAGGTAGATGTAGTCTACACTGACTTCTCCAAGGCGTTTGATAGAATCAATCACAATATTATACTAATTAAACTGGACACACTAGGATTTCATCCAACACTAATAAATCTCCTTAAATCATATCTATCGGGTCGACCGCAATTTGTAAAATGTCTAACCTAGCCTAACCTAACCTAACCGCAATTTGTAAAATGTCTTGGTTATAATTCAACGGTTTTTTATCAAACCTCTGGAGTACCTCATGGATCTGTCTTGGGGCCACTTCTTTTTATTTTATATGTTAATGACATTCTGTCTCAAATTGATATAAAAGCTTTGTTGTATGCTGACGATCTCAAGTTAATTCACAGAATCGATTCTATCCAAGATTGCATTAAACTACAAAATAATATCGAACTACTAAATGACTGGTGTATAGAAAATGAATTGTACCTAAATGTCAGTAAGTGCAGTGTCATGTCTTTTTGCAGGAAGGAGCTAGGCATTGTGTTTCAACATAATCTAGATAACTCGGTATTGGTACGACCTGACCTAATTAAAGATCTTGGTGTTTATTACGATCCTAAACTAACTTTCACTGCGCATATTGATAAAATCACTACAAGCGCTTATCGCATTCTCGGATCCGTAATTAGAAACATGGAAGTATTTAAATATTTTATCACAATGAATTTACTGTTTTCTGAATTTATACGGTCCAAACTGGAATATGCCAGTGTTATATGGAATCCTATATATGATATACCTACATATTCTTCTTCTTCTTTAAGTCAGCATGTTTCATTCTGGATGGTTTGTATCCGGCGCGGAATATATCGCAACAGTACTTTCATGATCGATTTGGTGCACACAGTCTGCTGAGAAGGCGGTCAATGTACTCTGTATTATTTTTATATAAAATTATACACCAGAAATTAGACTGTAATGATCTAGTTGCCATGTTAGATTATCATGTTCCTAGGTTTAACTCCCGAAATAATCAACTATTTTTTCAACGAACTTATCGAACTAACATACAAATCTTCACCTCTACAGTTTCTAATTGAGAATTATTCTAATATAGAAAAATCTGTTGACATTTTAAACTGCAGCCAATCGTCAATTAGACCTTATTCTTTAGAATCCTGAGTCTATCTTAGATGCGAAACAGCTTTTAATAACTTTTTTTTCTCTTTTATTCTATATCACTCACCATAATAATATGTGAAGTTTGTCTTTTAAATTCTAGTTAGCTAGAACCATCTAGAACTAACTAGGTAACTAACCCAACCTAACAAGGTAGTTTTTAATTTTCTAAACTAATGAAATTTAACAAGATAGTGAGGAGGTATGATTTAATAGTAAATATTTACACATTCAAGTCCAACACATGATTTTTCCGCCTACCTCTATCCAAAGTATACATTTCCTCGCCTCATGATAGTACCTTTCCTCCCTAGGGAGGAAAAGTAAAAATGACGTCAATGGAATAACTTATACGGCATTGATGACCTTTACTACCTATATAATATTATATAAGTATAAATTTTACCATTTATTTATAGAACACACTGTATTTTGCAAAATGGTAGAAATCAGAAATTTAATTTAACGATTTTCACATTAACAATTTGACTTTGACAATTCATAGCTACATATAGCATGCTATGTTCCAATTTAAAAGTGAGTTTTATCACCTATTTAAAAAATGAGTGATACAAGCGAATTTGTGGATATAAATGATACGTTGAATAGAGGTTGGCGGATAAATTATATGTATAACAAGAGAGTAAAATGCCTTTTCCTCCCTTGAATAATTTCTGCCCTCCGTTACGCGTCGGGTAAACTTCATCCACGCGAGGAAAAGTAGCATTTTGCTCTCTTGTTATACAAATAGCTATATAAATATTGTATAAAGAAAGACAAATCCCTTTTATTCTGCGCCAAAACAACTCATTTTAAACAAGCCATAAATTATGCAAGCAACTCCTTTCTTACTGTCATTTCTCTCCGTGACACGACTCGAGCAGTCATGTTTTCTCCGTTTTGTAGACTGGTCCATATTTAATATGCAATTGTATTTGCTAAAATTCCTTTTAGTTTAATTATGGGAGCTGTTCTAAATTCTCCAACTTAATTTTCATGTTCAATTTCATTTTATGTTTTTTTTCATTATTTAAAATACAGAAACTTTCTCCGCCAGATAGCGCCAAAATCAAAAGTTACGTTATAAACTATCACACAGTCAAATTTCTTATGAAATTACCTTTTCAATGATGTGTCATACTTAGTACTTTCCCTATTTTGATTATTAGTAATAGTGACAGAGGGTGAGGTGAGGGATGTAGGATGATTGAGAATATAATCAAAAGATGTCCCTCTTGAAATAAAAATCTCCCTCTTATGGTATTTTCTCCAAAAAATGTAATTCAAGATATGCGATCTGTTTAGTTTTCGGTGCTGCACTTTGTTAATTACTCCTATGTTTTTGGCAGAAACTTCAATTGCTCTACAGTTTTAGCGATTTGCGCATGACTACCGCTGAACTGGAGAGTTAACCTTTAGGTTGACGCAAGACAAATGGTGGGGAAAGATTAATTCTAATCCTGCTTTATTAAACGCTGCATGGTTCTCTCAATAGCCTTCTTGGTGTGCGTCATCGTTTGTGACGTAATTCCGAGGTTTCAATATGCCGTTCATTACAAGTTTGTTCCAACTAAGCGAAATGATGCGTACATGAACGTCACGATCATGCGCATAACAAAATTTCTGTTCCAACAATTCCACGGACTCATAAAAATGCGTTCCAACAAAAACTGGACACGTTCATGAACGTGTCGGCGAACGATCATTTTCTTCAGAGATTTGGATGTAAAACCGTTCGACCTAACTGTAATCTTATAAGGTCAGGAAATGGTAAAGAAACATAAATCATACATAAATAGAACGTGAACTCAAGAACTCAAAAGAATCGTTCCAACAATGCATAGAGTATTTCTAAGCGAAATGATGCGGACATGAACGTCACGATCAAAAACAAAATTTCTGTTCTAATACCTAAGTTCTGACAATTCCACGGACTGATAAACATGCGTTCCAACAAAAACTGGACACATTAATGATCGTGTCTGCGAACGATCATTTTCATCAGAGATTTGGATGTAGAACCGTTCGTACCAACTGTCATGTTTTAAGGTTAGGTAATGGTAAATAAACATAAATCATACATAAATAAAACGTGAATTCAATAGAATCGTTCCAACAATGCATAGAGTATGATGTTCATGGATTAATTCACGTACAGGTACATAAATAAGTTCACGAACGTACTAATCAGAAGGTGGTTGTTGGAACAAACCATATATTTGCTTTTTTGACATAAAGGTAACCTCAAATTTAATAAATAAAAACAGCAGGATCGTATTGAGTCAAATTCGATTGGCTATGAAATTAATAATCATCATTATTTTAAATGGATCACCCTATAATTTTTGATCTCATTCGAAAGAGCAATCATTCTCCTTACCAAAAATGTATAGTTTTCTATATTTTGTATCACTAACAAAGATATTCGAGGTTTCATGTAGTAGTACATTTTTAATCAGTAGTTTTAGATGAACGTATTTTGGTGCCTAAAATCAAATCATATTATGCATTTTTGATTACGTAAATAATTGACAACAAATCTGACAAACAGTTTATTTATATAGCTAGAAAACATAATAACATTATTCAATACATATAGAGAACGACTAACAAAAAGTTACAATAAATGCTACATATGCCTACCCTCTTCGTTTATGCATAACTGCAAGCGAAATTTTAAATTTTCAAATAAATTTTCTAAAATTTCCTGCAGAATGTTTTCAATAATGTTCCTGACATTATTTTTTAGTTCTGCTAAGTTGTTAGGATTAGCATGAGTTGATTTTAAGCTTCAGAATACGTTCATATAAGACTAATACTAATTGAAAATGTACTACTACATGAAACCTCGAATATCTTTGTTGTTAATGAAACAAAAGATAGAAAACTATACATTTTTTGAAAGAAGAATGATTGCTCTTTCGAATGAGATCAAAAATTATAGGCTGATCCATTTAGAATAATACAAATTTTTCCCTTTGAATTCGACCAACATTACTGAAACACCCTGTGTTGATGAGATGAAATGCCAGCCAAGCCTAAAAAAATCTCTTCGATAAACTAGTGAAAGCCCCATCTCTTTGGAGCAATTAATAAGCTGGGCATTTATGTTTAAAATCAGTCACTCTTATTTGGGACACCCTGTTCTTTTTTTCATTCATATGTAGTTATTAAAATATTTTTGCAAACTGACAGCAAATACTTTATACCTATACAACAAATCTTTAGGAAAAAAAAATCTTGTAGATTATATTATTATTAGAAGTATTATTAACTTGACAAAAAGATAATTTGATATACTTAAATAATCTTAGCTAACCTAGTCGCTTTCTTGTTGCAGTTGTGGTAGATATGCGTTTACACAGCGTTGCCGGCTCAAGTCATGCGAAGACAGCTGTGCGAGACGAATTGCTTTTCGCATAGATTCCAAATTCCAAAATACCAAAAGCTCTTGCCATACGAAAAAAATCCGTATACGAGCATTCGTATACGAAAATTTTCGCAGAAGTTAGAAAATAGCAGCCCTGATGTCATTGTAGAGAAACCACTCCACAGTCTTCGAGTTACCGTTTGGTGCGCGGTAACTGGCCATGGAATGATTGGTCCTTATTTCGTTGAAGATGATAATCAGAATCCACTTACTGTCAACCAAGAGCGTTATAGAGAGAAAATTATTATACCTTTTGTGAGAGATCTAAATAACTTTTCGCACACAATGGTTCCAACAAGATGGTGCAACGAGCCATACAGCTGTGCGCACCTAAAGCTGCGTCCATACCGAGTCGACTCTGTCTATCGACGGTTGTTGATCGACTCTGTCTATCGACAGTTGTTGATCGACAAGCGACAAAACTGCATCTGTTCACACCGAGTTGACAGAAATGTTTGTCGATCAGTCGAAATCAACATGACTGACGAAGATTTGAATATTTATTACAAAAAATCGGCCCCAAAATTTGTAAGGAAGATACCAATTATAGACCTGCCATTCCCATAACAGAGCGTCTTGCTTTTCGACGCTAAATTCTTTAGCAATTTCCATGAGGGCATCGTGCCTCAAGTTTCTGTTCTTGTAGTTTTGGGTTTTTGAATCCCACAGATTTGTTTTTAATTTGTATGCCTCAATAAAGGCTATGACTTTGTCTTGTTCCCATTCCATTTCTAAAACACACGGCAATGATGTCAACAATGCAAGACGTCACTGAGTACTCAGTTTGTCGAATGTCGAACGTCGAAAACACGTCCATACACTAAAGTCGATCGACTGCTCTTTGATGTTAACCGACAAGCGTCGGAAAACAAATCGATCGATTAATTTCATTGCCTCGTACAGACTAAATCGACAATGTCGATAGACAGAGTCGATCGACAGTGTCGACTCGGTGTGGACGCAGCTTTAGACTTACTCCGTCAGCATTTCGATAATAGAATAATTTCTCGGGGAACAGACTTCGAATATCCTTCTCATTCACCTGATCTGACGCCACCTGACGCATGCATTTGGGGCATAATGAAGGACAAAATATTTCACTCGGAAAATCCGTCGGCGAATATTGCCGAACTACGGGAAAGAATACAAAATATTTTTCGGCAGTTACATCAACCACCTTTTATAAATATGTTTATTGACAAAAACGATTTGAAGCTTGTTTGCGTCGAAATGGTGAACATTTTGGAACACTTACATTACAGAAATTAAAAATTAATTTTTATTTTTATTTTCGGTACTGTTTATTTTGGCGAATACTGTATAATGTACAGGTCCGTATCTAAAAATAAAAGTTGATGATGGTTTGAAAAAATTAAACGTTAAATTGCAGTTTATTGCTTTCAATTTTACACAACCTGTTTTCATTTTTAGAAATAAACACACTAATCTAAAAAAACAAAGAAAATTCTATTTGTATAACAAGGGAAGATGAAGTTTCAAGGAAGGAAAAGGCATTTTACTCCCATGTTATACATATGATTTTTCCACCAACCTCTATCCAAAATATGATTCATATCATCAAATTCGCTTAAATCACTCATTTTTCAAATTATATTTTATATATTGTTGATATATTATAGATTACCTAACTCACTTTGAAACTGTTAATCTGTCAATGGATCATAGCATGCTATATAGTCTTATTTCTGTCCTAAATTTGAAAACCGGATGTATGATGTATCTATAAATTGAAGTCAAATTGTTGATATAAAAATCGTTAAATCAAAATAACAATTTACTGATATCTACCATTTTCCACAATACAGGGTGTTCTAAAAATAAACGGTGAAATTTATCTTATATGATATACAGAGTTCGGCAAAAGTCCGGTACCGGACAAATATCGAAGAATATAATATAAACTTTTTGAAAAATCTTTCTATACCAAAAATACCACATCAACTTAAACCATAATTTGAAAATATTTTAAAATATACAGGATGTTCCAATAAAGTGTGGCGTACCTATCAAAGTTATATTTTTTCTCATGGAACACCCTATATTTCATTGCATTTTCTGATTGCCCCTAAGATATAATATATTGTTTCATAATGGTTCCCTATACCTAAATACAGAGGGTTCCGAGTTATGTTGACTTTTTTAAAAATGTAAACATGTCGAAAAAAATTAATAACTCATTGATATAACAAATTTTCTCTTACATCTAAATAGTTGGAAATTCGTTGAATGCATTCCACGATTGAATAATTAATATTTCTTTACAGGGTGTTCCGAGTATGCTAGTCTGTAATTGATTTTCCCAACAAATTGTTTTTGTAATTTTGTAATTATCATTGCTCCATTTATTATTTCTCATATTATAGTTTTTTTATCAATTGTTTTACCTGGCAGTTGTTAATCCAATGACTTCCGATGTCCTAGTCAATCCTTGGGAAGATGTTGCTTCTCTCACAGCATCTGTTTCTAATGTGGATCTTCTGTGTGATCCTGGTCTTAATTTGCCGAATGAATCGATTGAGGAACTGAGGAAGGTTAATAAGTAGTTGTAAGAAATGTTACATGTGCCTCGTTTTATTTGTAAACTTACCCTAGTGATTGGGAACCAGTTCTGACTTCTACAAGGGGATCAATTCCAGTGTCAGTTACACTAAAATAATTATACATGTACGTATTATGGCGGTTTTGAAAAGGGCTTTCTGGAAGACAAGATTTATTTTGGAAACGTCCTCCTTTATCCTGCAAAGCAATAATTCAATTTGTATTATCCAAAAAATCACACTAGTTCCTTATAAAAATTGAGAGAATTTATCACTTTTTATCAGTGTGACTTGTTGTTGCTTGTTCCTCACTCGAAACTTGTGTCGTGAAGTCGACGCGTCGTTGCCGAAAATATCGCTCAGCTTGAGCGGAGCAGAAATTATATATGTTTAATTGAATTATACCGATTACCGAAATGCCTTTCTTTAATGAGCTTAGAAGACGTATGACACCATGTGAATTTCTGTCTAAAAGACTTGACTTGGTCTAGTCCAACATTCAACTCGATTTTTCTGTTTTTGTAAAATAATTACAATTGCAGCTGCTATTGCCTGTAAATCTTCGTCGCGCCACATTGCTTAGAAACTGGGATCACACACTGCACTGGTGTAGACACAACGTTTCCTGTTGCAGCAACACAACGACACATTCTCAAGAAAGTTACATCGGATCTATTGTAGATCATCACACTTTGAAATAAACGGATAATGCTCAGGTGCAAGGAGTCGTTGAAATGGGAGAAAAGGATAAAACATGTATGAAGAGCGGAGCCAGACCATATCGGCGAAGCGACCAGTATAAATTGCGATTTTGAAACGAAAAGACTATAGATTTTTCTTGATTATTTCAAAAATTTGTGATTAATATTTAAATTCATGTGAAAAACAGTTTTTATATTAATTATAAACCGATCTTTCGAAAAGAAATCACGTTATTATGAACGCGCCATGATGTTTAACTATTGAAGCGATTTTCCAACAGAACAGCTTTTACGACTAGTACACGTGACATAATAGTAAATTAAGTACCAAGTGTCAAAAACGTTACTAGTCATGAGTATTCTGAGGCATGAGTGGAGTAAAACAGAACGAGTGTCTTGTGAAACGCATTACATTATATTATTTTAATTATAAACTAATTGTTACTTATAAAATGCGACATAGGGTATCGTTCAAGAAACAAAAGATAGTGTTTAAAGTGACGCTTTGCGAATATCACACCTGTGTCTTAGGCGCGATTTTAGCGAGGGTTTTAGTGACGGAAGTAGAAAAATATATTCAATTTTTTCTCTATTGTTGATTTTTGGTGAAATAGACTACAAATATTCTAAAAATCAATACTTAGTCATAGGTTTATAGATTTACCGCGAAATTAAAAAATATTTGTTTTAATTTATTATTTTTGTGAATGATCTTGACATCTATTAATTGCACGCTTTACTTAAATATGACAATTGTTACAGGGAATTGCAGTTAAGTAAATAACTGCAGAGCCGAGAAGCATTTTTTGTCAATATAAATTTTGGATTGTGGTTAGTGTTGGGGATGTCGCAATTATCGTTATATATTGTTCACTATTTTATAATATAGAAAAAGAAATGTTCATAATACTTACGTCACATCTGTTTATACCAATGATCCGTCTAATCTGCCTACCAAAAAATAAATGTTGAATATTCGGCAATTCCTATAATAAAAAATAAAATAATTAATATATATGAAAACAAATAATTGTGTTTCTTTAATAAAAATTACGAATAGTGGATAGTGTCCTGCGGTTGTATCTAACTAATTTTATGGATATAACTAATCGAGAAGTGATGTGATCCGAACATTTTGTAGCATAACAAGAGTTATTTTTAACTAAAGAGTTCCGGTTGCGTTTTGTAAGCAACACTCTTTAAATAACCCCATAAGAAAACGTCCAACGGTGATAGATCGGGTGATCTTGGTGGTATCATTTGGAGCCAGAAAGCCATTTGGAGATCATTTTCTTGTAATAAACTAGTATTACAACAATGGTTTACCAACTACAAAACAGCTTTTAGCAGTACAATGACGGAAAAACAACTATACATCTGAATCGAACGACAAGGGCTACATAAATTTTAGACGGAATTTTCGAACAGCATGGATATTATGTTCCTAGACTACCCCGATATCATTGTTAATACTTATTGAATTAACATGTGAATTTGGTAAGAACTATAACAATGAGAACATACGTTTTGTCCACGCCGATAAAAGCCTAGATTGATTCCAAATTTTCATGAAACTTGACTTATTTTTTACCGTCAAACACTGCAATATATAATCAGTTCAAACATTGAAACTTACTTTATTCACAAGAGAACCTCGCTCTTTTACATGGGATTTTTCGGTAGCTTGAATTTCTTGGAGAACTGGAGACATAGGAATTATTTGTTTATCGATATCTTTTTCAGCAGTGTCAATAATTTGAATATTTTCTACATCGTTAGTCCGAATAGCAATATCAGGAACACGCCTCTCTTTAGCTCTTGGTACTTTTTTTTCAACATGTTTCGATAACTGAATTTCTTGCAGCACCCGTGACATGTCAGAAACTGTGATGGATTCAGTTATCTGGGGTTTTTCTCCTGCCAACACTTCTGTTTCCATTGGTGGTGGAAGATTCTCCAAATCATCTGGAATCAATATCAATCAATAAACCAGTAAGAGAAATTAATTGACTATAGTAAATAAAAATCTACAGGTTATCAAAATAATACATTGATATTGAAATAGTAATATGCCATTGTGGAAAAAAGAAATTCTTCAATCGCGCTATAGGTACTGGAGATAATATTAGATTTGACGAGATTAGGACTATTCTATTTCAAAATTTTTAGATTAACTGTGGTGCTGTGACTATATTTTCCAGTTCGACTCTCTTTAGTCTCTTTATTTAGTTATATCACATCGAGATTGAAATGTTTATGCCTCATCACCTAGTACAAGAAGCCACTCATTTATATAAGGTATTCATAGATTATAATTGGTCTAACAACCTTTGTGAATAGTCAACTATTAGCAAACACGTGGCAACAGCATATTTTTTTAGCCAGTATGCCTACTAATGTTTTTTGAGTTGTTTTTAGGTAGAACGTCGAGACAGCCAAATTGTTAGCGAGTGCCCGGTAAAGTAATGGATAGTATCCTTGGAAAATTAAAAGTAAATTGCTTAGTTTTTCGAGAATACATTAGGTATAGTCAGATGCAGTCTTATCGTGCGGGTCATACGATTCAACAAAGACATACTCACAGTTTTTGTTTTCTTTTATTGCGCTTAATTATAACTTCCAAATGAAATCTGTTAGATGAATAGGACAGACTTATGCAATTTTTAAGGGATAAAGAAGGATATGTAATTAATTTCCAGCGATTCTAAAAAGTCTTTCACCAGCAGAGTTTTTATTTAAATATGTCAGTTTTGTCACTTTGACAATTCAAAGTGACAATATGAATAATAAGTAGCAATTTTCCGTTTTTTGTATCCTTAAGCAAAAAAATGGTACTTAGTTCGATGGATTATTTCGAGAATGAAAGAAGAAGTGGAAATTCGTCAATCAGTGTAATCTCACATTTTGGTGACCTCTGTGTTTTCTGATTTGATACATACGGTTAGTGATTTAGATTGTCAATTATTCTGTCATAATAAACGCCAAAAAAATTTCCAGTATAATTCGCTGTTGTGTACCCACGAGGAAAAAATTTCCATTTTAAGACCAACCAGGAAATATACACATTCTGGACAATTTCCCGTCCAGAAAATAACCTTTCATGTCACGTGCAAAAAGCACTCACTTTTTGCACTTGTTGCATAAATAACTATTTTACACATACTAGAAGGCTACAGCTATCATATGCAATGATTTTAATCAACATATTTTTGTTCGTTTGCCCAGAATCGTTGATCAAGTTTGGGATTCAATAACTCGGGTGGTCCGAATCGAATGTTCAAAACGCCAAGTTGTGTTTCTATAAGTCCCTTAAGTGGTTTTTTTCAGATTTCAAATAAAATGGAAAACCCAACAGACATAGTCAAATGCACTCTTATCGTGCGGGTTCAAAGGTCACTACCATATGTATCAAATCAGAAAACACAGAGGTTTCCAAAATGCGAGACTACACTGGTTGACGAATTGCCACTTTTTCTTTCTTTCTCGAAATAGTATCTATCAGATTAAGTAACTTTTTTTGGTTCAGGATGTAAAAAAACGGAAAATTGTTTCTTATTATTCATATCGTCGCTTTGAATTGTCGAAGTCACAAAATTGACATTTAAATAAAAACTTATACTGGTATTTATAGTCGCTCTGAAAAGTGGTACTCAAGTATCCCTTAATGAAGTGACACTTGAGTAGCACTCACCCCTTCCTTGATTACGTGTTCTATAGTTGAAGTTATGTTACACTCAGGTCATACTTGGATAAGTGACTCCCAAGTGTTCCTCTAGAAGGGTTTTTAGTTGTAGTTTATTAGCAGAACTGTCAATTTGACATTCGGGTTTAAAATAGGCCCATTTTTGGTTGTTTTGGTTATAAACTGTTATTGTGCAATTAGTACAGCCTAAAAACTGGTGGAGGCAAAGGATTATAATTAACCATGATATTTTCAAGGGATTAGAGAAATACGATTAGATCAAAAATCTCGCCTACTGCTCTTACATCCACCTTATATGCTAAACCGACTGGACTAATACTTTCAAATCCAAATTAAAGTACTAAAATGAATCTATTTAAAAGTTGGTGCAGATTCAAAAAAATCAAAAGATATTCAGAAAATGAGTTATTAACATATTTTGTGGAAAAAACAGCAGCATTAAAGTCATCAACAAATAATTTTATTTTGGAGTGATTGTAGGAAAAATCTTTTGTTTTTCGAGCCTCGACAGATTGCCGCGCTCCGCTGACGCGTCGCGTCTTTCTTTCTCGACTTCCAAAGTACTATTTTTTGCTCTTGATACACACGATTAAGCATTGCTCTTGATGTCACATTTTTGCTAAATAACGGTTGAAATACGAATAACTTAAATAATAATAAATTTGGAGGATTGTGAGCCCTCTATCTTACCTTTTTGAGTATGGATTTGAGCCTCTACTTGTATCGTTACAGGACCACCAGCTGATGAAGATGAGGACGTTAGAGGTGCTGGCAAACTAAAAATATAGGATCATTTTGTAAAAGTTTTTTCAATATATCATTTTATTGCCGGGTATCCACGACGTTTAGAGTCTCCGATACCTCTTAAACTAAATGAGCTAAGTGAGCTGGGAGACCGCACTAAAGTAAGATTAGTGTGGGGGCCGGGACATAACGATGGTTCTATAAATCAACAAACTAAGGAACTACTCACGAGAAGAGGTTCATCAACATTATATTTTAAGCTAGTTCCAATAATTGGGACCACGAGGAAAGTGGATACAGAAATGGATACAGAAATGGATACAAGTGCAACATTAGACAAAACCACCAAGGTAGGTGGTAGGTATATGGGATACGTTGTTGAACGGGTTGAAGAACTAATAAATATTGGTAGCAGCTCGCTAAGAAATATCACAGGTAAAATACCACCTGCATAAAATGGGGCTGTGTGCATTAAGAACTAGACCGTAGCCACATCTTATGGAAAAAATATGGAATAAGATCAAATCGGCCATGTTAATCGCCATAATTTCAAGTTGTTATATTAACGATAATCTTAGAAAATTTAAAACTCAATTTTACATTTTGAGATCGATATATTAAGTCGAGGAGATAAGCAGGGAAATGTTCCATGGGAGACTTGATAATTCATTTCCTGATTGAACGCAGTTTACACTGGCAGAGACGTCGCGTCGCGCGTGAGATAGCGTTGGTGTTGGTGTATAGGAAGATAATGTTCAGTGTTCACTGTTAAGTACCTATCGCCAACGGATTCAAAAATTTCAAATTAATCAACTTCCTGTTACTATCAATAGGTACTTACGATTCAAGAAGTAACTCCACATCTATAGCAGCACCGAAACCGTCATTTTCAGGATGTTCCTAACAAATTAATAACATTAAAATTTTTATTCAATTATTATTATTATTATTATTATTACTCGTATATAGGTTCACATTCAAGTATGCGCGAATTGCTTACTATGTCATTTGAATCGAAAGTTCGTTTTATACCTGAAATACACGGCTATTTTGATTAGTCAGTCATTCGGTTACTTATCAGTAACTTTAAATGCAACACTATTTCCGTCAACTGCCATTTATTAATAAAGTACTGTAAAGTAGATTCAGAAATATTTTTGACAAAAATCCTAGTAGAAAACGGATAATTCCATCAAATAAAAGACATTACGTAGTATCAATTTGATGTTTTAGACACGCAAATGTTGTTCAGTAATTCATTATAAACACAGCACTTAGGTCACAATTGGCCCATTGTGCATCCACTGATGTTCAGACTTCCTTCTAGCTCGTCTTCCAGCATACTTGTTTGAAGTAGGCTTGTGTGAGCCTGTACTCGCCGAATACAGAAAACATTTGAGAGAGAGTGGGACATTCCCAAAGAATGTGTTCGACAGTCTCATCTTCCTGTTCACATCATCTACAAAGTGAAGTGTCGGACAGACCCAGTCTGTAGAGGTGTTTTTGTAGGTGGCAGTGACCGGTCAGAATTCTCGTAGCTGTCCGAAAGTTCTGTCTGTTCATAGTCACGCATTTTTTAGCTACTTTGCTGTCCAAATACTGCAGCAGTTCCATGGCAAGCCTGCAGCCTTCTGCACCGTCCCATCTACCCTTAATTTCAAGGGAGTGTTCCTTTATTAGGTCAATCATAGCTGACGCCGACAGACCAATGAAAGTGCCAGAGTTTTTGGTAGGCTGCTTTCCTGGCTAGTGAGCAGGCAATGAGGTTACCTTTCGATTTACTGTGGCCCTTGATCCAGCCTAGAGTGACTTCGTTGTTGCTACAGGCTTCGATCAGGGACAGGTGACACTCCAGTAGTAGGCCTGATGTGATACGTGGTCTGTTCGGGCTAGTAGTGCTTGTCTACTATCCGTAAGAATGTGAATTTTATTACCTGTGATGTTTCTTTTCGTAATCTCTTTTGCGGCGATGTAGATAGCAGTAAGCTCTGTTTGAGCAACGCTGACATAACAGCCCATAGCCTATTCAATATTTAGATTCAGAGATCTGGAGTAAATTTCACATCCTGATCCTATATTGGTTTTATAGCCATCCGTGAAGATGCGGATTGCGCCTTCTTCTGATGTGTCTTGTGTGTTATATTTGATAATTACCTTGTAGTGCTTATGGAAGGCATATTGTGGTGAAACTGTGTCCGCATTTGCCTGCAGCAGTGGAATCTCATTGAGTGCCTTAAGCCACAGGTTACGTCTCAATCTACCAGATCCTGTCAGGTTGTATACCAATAGAGCGTATGCGTGTCATGGTCATGAAAATAACCTCCTTGATGTGAAAAAACTATACTCTATATAATACTATACCTCTTCTTTCTCGCCGCTTCCCCTATTATTTCAACACTTTCCAGCTCTCGCGGGTCATTTTCGCCGATGTTCTCTGTTTTGGACCGACTTCTTATCACTTCATTTCAAATCAAGAATATACGTTTTGTTGCTCTACACTCATCACTTTTCAAAACCTTCTTTGTGTGTGTGTGTGTGTGTGTTTCACATAATGACCTTGATCAGAGATCAATTGGCCAGTTCTTTTTTCGCTTGGCGTCTGCTCTTCGCGCATATGAAGGGCATACGAAGAACTTCTTTTATACAAAGTTTCAACTGTTGCAATTGAAAAATGACGGATATGAATTTTCAAAAAACATCTAATTTTCCGGTTTTTCCTGATTTTGTCGGGTCCTAATTATTTACTCGTTCAGTCCCTCATTTTGTTCGTATCTTAATTATCTACAATTTATTTATACATACTATTGAGATTGCTTCAGTATGTTTTACGCTATATGAAAAAAAAAACAATAAAATAAGGTTTTTTCTGTGACGGGAAAAAAGTTTGACATTTTATATCTGTTGACAGGTCACAAAATGTCACTTTTTATGAAATTACTTTTTTCCCACGGGAAAAAAATGAGTACTTTAAATGTGCATTGTATGAAAGACACGTTCCTTAAACCATTCGGTGCAACAGACGAATTTTCTTGTGTTGAAATTATATTTTTTTCTGTCATCACAACTCCCGTTGATGTACTTGGTCTCAAATCCGGTGTGTCACAGAAAAAAATTGTGTATTATACACGGGAAAAATACTAGATTTTAGCTAAAATCTAGTACTTTTTTCCCTTGTATAATAAATAACTATTTTTTCGTTTTAAATGTTCAACAAATGACTGAACAACATTTGCGTGTCCAAAACATATCAAAACGATACTAATGAACGTCTTTCATATGATGGCATAATACGTTTTCCTCTAGGATTTTTGTCAAAAATTACTACTTATACCTTCTCGAATGCTCCGTTGCTTGGCCTAAAATACCCTGACTGTGTCTTTTGTAGTTTAAAGGTACGAGCGCAGTTAATAGTAGACAGGGTGAACTGTCTTTGCTATGAAATATTTATTTATTATCACGGGTTGATAATTTTAAGAAATATGGATGTGTTTTAAATGATCCAAAATGTCAAGCATCCAAAGATCTAATTGAACGTTCAATAAACGATAAAAGACAAACGGTTGAAATAGAAGGCCAATGAACACATATCTACATATTTTGGTAGAGAAGAATGCTTCTCTATCTTTTAAGTAGTGCTGTTCATACCGTTGTCGTACTTGTGTGAAGCGTATATCTGTAGATAGGGAGAATAATGCAAAGTGGTCATCACCGAACGAAGCCAGAGCGGGATTCTATATCTATAACACAAATACTTACTAATGGTTTTGGAGCTAGCTCCCTCAACGTTATTAAATCACTTGTCGGTTGTAGAGGAACAATATCTTTGCTTGAGTCTTTGAATGGTACTAGTTCTTCCGAAAAAGCGGGTGGTGTTTCTACTACCACTTGTTTTTTTTTTCTTGGTTTCTTGATCTTCGCGATTGGAGTTAATGGACTTCCAAATATTTCTAAAAATTGTAATAAGTTGTAAAATTATACTAATTTCATTCCATAGAAAATGTACTTACCTTTGGCATCTCTTTCGGATATGCCCCTAAAACATTTTCGATATTAAAACGGATACCTACTGTTATAGTCAAATTATTAGACAAGTTCAGAATTTTTACTACTAATTGATTGATTTTAAGAAATAAGGAAATCATCAAATCAAATGGCTATTCTGTCAGTGTGCATTGAATATACAAATAGCGGCCAGTTATACACGTTGAAAAAACCTACATGAAAAATTGGAAAGAGACGAAAAGAGAAGCAGTGCCTGTTATACCACAACAAGAAGCTGAATTTAACTATAATATTTGCTTGCAGAGCCGGACCTAGGGCGTGGCAAAGGCGGCGTTTGCCACGGGCGCAAACGACCTAGGGGCGCAAAATGTGTTTCATTTTGAATGGAGATTTCCTTTCTATTGACTATCAATTCTATATCTCAGGGATGAAAAAAAAGTTGTAAAACATCTCCGAAAATGATGCGTGACATATGTATAAACTCCCCTCCCACTTCTGCGGTAATTCCATTGAAATCGGTTGCTAGGCGACGTGATCACGTGATATCGTTAAAACGGAATTTTGTTTAGCGTCGTGTCGACTCGTGACGCATTTACCGTTCGCAGTGCATACTCGTACTCGTGTTTCCACTAGTCAGGCCAGCACAAACCACATACACCAGTGATACGGTGCAATAGGCATGATGACAGTCACTGAGAATCACTAAAATATTGATTTGATATAATTATTTAAGATACAGAGATTCTACAGAAATCACTTATTTTTCATTTTCATGTGTGATTACATTCATTTTAGTAAAAATATAAGCACAAAATTTAACCATCCGCCATCTTATCTCAAACACCAATCAGAAGAGAGTGACGTCATATTTTCGCAAATATCTAAGATCCGACCCGAACCAAATCCGAACATCTGTTTTGTCGTCTTTATTATGTTATCTATGGTTTTGTATTTCCTTTGATGCTGTTGGCTTTGCTTGGTTCATGTGATATTTTCTCGTTATAAACTATTAAGTATCTGTTTTTTATTACCACAAAATACCGTTTTTGAAATTATGTTTATGTATCAAAATAAACTTTTAACCTGCAAGCTGTCAAGTGTTTGAAGTTTGACTTAGACGATTTTACTACATGACACAGATCATAGATAACCTATCGATAGTTGACACTGTTACGAATTGATGATGTCATAGACAGACGCCATTACTATTCCAGCGTTTTGGCGCATAAATTAAAATGTGTATTTAAAAGTTGAATTTTTCCTTTAAAAACATTTTTTCTTACAAATATAACATTTATTGTAGATAAAGTATATACGTGAAAACATCGTGGAGCAGTTTTTCAAAATCAGTCATCATGCCTATTCTCTTACCGTCTTATCGCGTCGGGAATTTATTTTTGCTGGAAAGAAAAATAGTTCTCGAACCGGTATGTTTGACAATTTTTAATTTTCTGGTCATATTATTCATTAGGATTAGTATGTATCATTTTGAGAATAAATTAATGTTTTTTTTATCCTTTTCTATTAATTTTGTTTATTGAGTTTTTGTTCATTACGTCATAAGAAATATGGGAGATTATTGTTAATAAAAAGTTCTTCGAAATATAATCAGGAATGTCGAATATAAAAAACATGTATTTATTGAAAATTGAATTTCTTCAAGGGCGCATTTTGAAAGTTTGCCACAGGCGCTAGAATCCTAGATCCGGCTCTGTTTGCTTGTATACCTACCTTACCTTAACACAATTTATAGCTTGTAAATTGAATGGGTATGGAATATTCCCATAGAATAAAGAAGTTAACAAATTAATATTTTCAACCGTTACTACGTGGAATTTTTTCCGTCTTCATTGTGGGAAATTCTCATTTCCCACTGAAGCACTGCTCCCTTATCTGGGGGAAGAAAGTGTGTACTTTCTAAAGGGGTAGGACGAAATAGCTATTTGTATAGCAAGGGAGGAAATAGATAGTTTCACAGGGTAGGAAAATGCACTTCACATTCATGTTAAATATATGATTTTTCCGCCTTCCTTATATGACAAATCATATTTAAATAATTTATTATCAAACTAACCAGCAATAGCTATTTGTTTTTCTTCCGATGATGAAGTTTACCCGACGCGTAGCGGACGGCAGTAATAATTCAAGGGAGGAAAAGGCATTTCATTCCCATGTTATACATATGAGTTTTCCGCCTACCTCTATCCAAAGTATTATTTATATCCTCAAATTCGCTTAAAACTTACAGCCTTATTAATAAAATTTAGATTATTCTAGCATGACTTTAAAACTAATTTAGTGAAAACCATATTAATAATACATTTAACATCATTTTAACACTAGAATGATACTAAATCCTTAGTAAGATGTTAGGGTATGTTTTACACCGTGTTAAAGTTAACCTAATCTTTTTGCTCTGATGTCAGTTTGATTAATTGTCCTTTTGTGGAAATTATGATGTAAAAATGTTTATACAGGCTGCTTGTACTAGATTATAGATGATAAATAGAATTATATTGTTCTTTGTTGTAACATTGTTTCAGAAGCAATAAAATAATAATAATAATAATTAATCTGTCAATGGACCATGCATGCTATATAATATTTTTTCTCCGATCGTGGGAAAAGTTACACTATTTTGACCTATTTTCCATGCGCAAAGCTCAACATTCCCAAATAGTGGGCAGTTGCTAAGCAATTAGAAAATAACAGTGCGGTAATATTCTTACCACACTGCTGTAGCGTGCGGTAATATTCTTACCACACTGCTGTAGCGTGCGGTAATGTTACAAATGGATTAGTACAATAAAATGTAACAAAGTATGGCTTTAATTTTTATATTGAAAAAGTTGTTATGGAAGAAATAAAAGAAACATCTAATTTATATAACGATATTCTTGAACACACATCTATTGTTGTTAATATTTACATTTATTGTACAGTTTGTACAATTTGTGAATTGTACTGGAGGGCAACGAGAATAATTTATAAACGTTTAAGCTGCATGGCTGATTGTTTGGTTTATCTCGTTACCACCACTTCTATATTTCAATATGAACATAGAGAAATCTATCTAAACTTACTTGATTACATCTTGAACGGAATATTTTTCAATAAATTTTTCAAATGTCAATTAACGATCGAAGAAAAAATAGTATGTATAATTCGTGGGAAAAGCATAATCCCAAACTCCTGTGTTACCAGACTCGTCGCTACGCTCCTCGTCTGGTAATCATCACAGTCGTTTGGGAATATGATACTTTTCCCACTAATTATACAATATACTATTTGTCCTAAATTCTAAAACTGGATGTAATTGTCAAAGTCAATTTGTTAATGTAAAAATTTCTATATACCATTTTGCAAAATACAGGGTATTCTATAAGACAACGGTAAAATTTATACTTATATATAATAGTAGTATAGGTCGTCAATGCCGTATAAGTTATTCCATTGATGACGTACCATGATGTCACTTTTACTTTTCCTCCCTAGATACTTTGTTCCCTACAATGAGGCCAGGAAATGTATACTTTGGATAAAGGTATGCGGAAATAGTAGTTTACCTATACCTTGTTTTTAAACTAGGAGTATTTTAGGAAACCTGAAACACACCACTAAAAGTTACTAGATTGGGAGAGTGTTCCGAAAAGGTCGTGTTCCGACTTATAGAACCAATTGAGACTTATGTGAAATATCTATTGTACTGCTCGCATTTGTCGTGACCAATGAGAGATCAAGGTATGTGTAAATACCTAATCGTAATTGGACTCAGAACATGAGTCCAGACAATGGCGGACACAGCTACCAAATGTCACATTATTGTGAAAACATTGTGGTTATATTATGTGAAATTTTATGAATGACCATTTGATAATTTGAGTATAAAAGTATAATATGTATAAAATATACAAATAGTTAATATGTTAAATTATCCTTTATTCACATTGGAAGTTTAGGTATAGCACAAAATAAAGCTAAACAGGTTTTGATTTGAAAAAATACGAAGATATTGTAGGTACCGTAATTTGTGTAAAACTATTATTAAACATAAGATTTTACTTGTTAACTTATAAACTTTGCTTCTCTGTCAGCGATAAATGATCCAAACTTAATAATTTCCTTGGTTTCGGGGGCGAAGAAAGTCCACTGGAGTACCAATATTTGTCCATATTCAAAAAGTAACAAACCAATACAACAAAACAACACAAATACAATAATATGAAGTAATAAGTCCAAACACAATATGAAATAGCAAACGCAAACAGAATGATAAACAGCAAACGCAAACAGAATGATAAACAGCAAACGCGCAAAAGTGGTAGTAAAGAATGGAATACTTTTATGTAAATAAACATAAATGTCAAAACTGACAAATAGTGTTGTCAGTTATATCAAAAGATCTGTGTGAAACGGGCGGCTATCTGACCAATAATTAGCCTGCAGAAATGCCAACTTAAATTCAAATCACTCCTCTTAGTTTAAAAACAGGGTATAATTAGTGCGGAAAGTGATACTTTTTCGCACGCTATTGCAGATGGCCGAACGACGCTAGCGGAGTTCGACCAGCAATCGCGTGCGGAAAAGTCACTTTACGCACGTGTTAGGTACATCTTTTCTACTAGCATCCGGAAAAAGCCCAAAAGTTAACATAAAAGAAATATTTATTATTACATACATATCAACAACTTGATTATTATTATTTGACATCCATTTGATATGGCTTTTACCAGGGCCACAAAAAATTATTGAAAAAAATGTTCCTTTTTATAAAAAATTTTTAGCATAATTCTAATAGATTTCTTAATTTTTCATTTGGTAATTAAACTACAACCATACAAATACATATTTTAAATATTCAAATGTCAGAATACTCCCCAAAACTTTACAAATTCACTTTCCGCACTAGTGCGGAAAAGTGACTCTTTCCGCACGCTTTTTATTGCGGAAAAGTGGATCTTTCCGCACGCTAGTAGAAAAAATATATTAATTACCTAAAACCAAGAAGTACGATGTAGGTACAGTATAACTAAGGACATAAAGCAGTTCTAAAGCCACCCATCAGTATCGCAATGCGCATGTGTAAAAGCGATACATGGGTTTCGTTACGTCACGTGAAACGTATCAATCCATCACACGTATTTTGTACGTATTGCTTTATTGTGTTCCGTGTTCGCGTTTTTCAACGACCAAACGACAACTGATAATGATAAGGGATCTATTGGAAGAACTGCTTTATGTCCCTACTTATAGGCAGGCTATTTTTATTTTTGCATTCTACAATTTTTGTTTTTATTTGTGGAAAAGTTTACTGAAATGTGAAGTTGTGATCAGTCGTTATTTGAATACCAGACTATTATATTTGTTCTCTAAAATGAGGCTAGGAAATGAATACTTTAGATAGATGTAGGCGGAAATATCTATTTACCTTACAAATGCGGAAAATGAATTTTCCGCAAGATACAATAGTTTTTCTACCCTCGTGAGTAAAGTCAACAGAACTAATCGAAAGTTGAGATATTTTCATTTGATTATTAGTGCTTATAGTTTAGAAACATATTCTATTAGATCATTGATGTTTTTAGGTGGGAAATTATTTCCACACGGTGCGGGAAAATTAATTTTCCAAACTGAAATATGAGTGAATTCAATTTTCTGCCCACTGTTTTTCTTTACGCACTAGTGAAAAAAAAAAGTTCCAATATGTATGTAGTTATAGGTATCTGAATAGGTATAAGTTGGCGGTGAGTGACATTTCTCTGTGAATTGAATCTGACATTTAAAATTTAAATTGAGATCTTCCGACTATACCTAGGGTAATCAATTGTATTTTGATTTAAGTATTGAATATTTTTAAGAAACTATCATGTTATTTTAGATTATTACCTATAATTATAAAGATGGATCTCTCAGAAGATTACTTCACAAATAGTGTGGGAAAAATGAAATGATAAAATATTCCGAAAATATTCTAGTGGCATATTACCTACCTAAACTTCTGTATTTTGATAAAGTTTTCGATAGTAGAAAAAATATTGTATGTAATTCGTGTGTAGAGGCCTTTTTTTTCGACTCATGTGACATTCACATTCGTCCAAAAAAAGGCTACTTCACACACTAGTTATATAAATAACTATTTTCACACTAAAATTCAATGGCACTATAAGTTCAAATGACACACTATTTTTGTTTTTCTTTAATTCTTTTTTGGAAGTTTTAATACGAATTCTCATATAATTTTGTAGAATAATGTAATAAAAACGATAGGTGATTGAAAACCTAAAAGTTTCCTATACTAGAAGTCAGATTTTGTGTATATTACATAGCTCAACAACGCACGGTCTGCACCTGCACTTTTATTATTTATACCTTATAATTTTGTAGAATGTCTACCTTTAAACAACACCCAAACATGCAAAAGTACGCTTACCTAATTTGAAAAAAAATTGTCTTCATATTGAGTATATAATAATAATTATTACCTTGCTCCTGCAGGGATCAGTATGGTTTGTAGTACTGTGCATATTTCAGCTGAAAAAAAAAACACTTTTTGTATAATCGCATCGGTAATATGTACAGAATATTTTTAAGTTAAGTTTAACTAAAACATCATATGACCGTATGATTAAATAAAAACAATAAAGAATGTGTATTATTCCTAATTCCAATATGTTCAGAAAATTTTGAAAGAAAAATTGAAATAATAAAATAAATTGTATATTGCACAATGTGATTTATAAAATGACAGAGAAGGAGAAAATATTGGCATTTATTAAATTTCTCCAAAAGAAAACTAACATCGATAGCATATGTCAGTAGTGATTGAATTTTCGCGATAAGTCTATCGATTCACTTCATAACGAAACTGATCAGCATGAAAACACTACGAGTCCGCAGGACAAGATGCTGTTGAGATGTGAAATGTTATTATTAAAAATATATAAAAATTATTATTAAAAATTGATTCAGTCACAAGTGCAATTTCACTAGACATTTCAAAGACACAAAGTGAAATTCGGCAACAAAGTTAAGTTGATTGGAGAAATAGTTCTATGAAGAGGAAACAGTAACAGCGAACGAAATACCTACCTATTGAATTGAAACGTACTCAAATATTTCTCAAAATTGTAACTATAAATTGTAGTTATTATACATTGCGGATATTAAGTCTTATCCTCTCTAGAAAACTCCGTTATCTGAGATAAAGATGAAAAATCTTCGGACCAGTCAATTTTTATTTCAATCGAGGTGTTTTACAACAAAGATTGTCACCCCTTCTAGTTTCCTAGTGGAGGTCAGACCTAATATCCGCACTGTATACAATACAACTTTGAGATTGATTATTGATTAATTTAATGGAATTTATTTGCTTATTTTTAAATGCGTGCAAAGTGGTGCAAAGCTGAATTTTTTATATTTGACATTTAACTGTCATAAGTGTCACATACACAAATCTGAAAACACCTAGCAAGACATGCCAATCAGGATCAAGAGTCAAATTTAAGTAGTCGACTGAGAAAAAGTCGCTTCCTTTTCGATTTTTTTTAGATACAACCACATGTGGTCTATGCAATATGAAAGAGTAGGTCCATGGCCATCTGAAATTGGCAATTACAACATTTTTTAATAGGGACAACACTTCTTATTGCGAAATTGGTCAAAATTGTTTTATTAATTTTTCACACATACCTCGCGATATCTCCGGAACTAAACAAGATATTTTCAACTTTTTTTTTAATCGGCAGAAGACACATAAGCGAAGACGAGGCGAAGATTACAGCGTGGCTCAACTTTCGTTTAGCTGAAATCAGTTATGGAATAACTGTTTCCATGGTAACGATTGTTGTGATTATTACTAAACAAAATTCCCAATCATATGGTGAGGAAATCCGCGATGGCCAAGTTGATCCCACTTTCTTTTAGCTGAAATGAGTTATGGAAAAACTGTTGCCATGGCAGCCATTACCATGGTAACTTGTACACACGAACCTGAATAATATGGTGAGGAAATACGCAGTTGCCAAGTTAACCCCGATTTCGTTTATTTGAAATCAGTTATGAAAAAACTGTTTTCAAGGCAACGATTATTGTGATTAGTAGTAAACAGAAACCCAAATCATATGGTGAGGAAATGCATGGTTGTCAAGTTGACCATTATCGCGCGAATTGCGAAACGTCGAATTGTATTCTACGAGTATGAAGATTTTAGGTCAAAATAATATTTTTTTTATTGTTGTTGTTTTATTGTTGATATTAAAGAGTTGTTTACATCGAAGTTAGAAATATTTTGAATCATTACACATGATTATCCACATCGTACATTCTCAATAAAAATGCTATCAAGTGAAAAATGCGCGCCGGATCGACGTTTCGAAATTCGCGAGCGATAGTATGGTGGATAGTAGTCAACTCAGCAACAGCGCATTTCCTCATCATATGATTTAGGTTCTTGTGCAGCCGTTACCATAGCAATGACTGCCATGGCAACAGTTTTACAATAACTGATTTCAGCTAAACGAAAGTGGGGTCCACTTAGCAACCGCGCATTTCCTCACCATGGGATTCGAGTACTAATCACAACAATCGTTGCCATGACAACAGTTTTTCCCTCGGTTTTTCCATAACTGATTTCAGCTAAACGGAAGAGGGGTCAACTTGGCAACCGCGCATTTCCTCACCATATGATTTAGGTTTTTGTGTACCCGTTGCCATGGTAATGGCTGCCATGGCAACAGTTTTTCCATAACTGTTTTCAGCTAAACGAAAGTTGACCCTTTTTTGCAACTTTATTTTCAGTTATCGAGAAATTTTTTTTCATTTTTCAGAATTTTACCAAACTATCTGTTCACCAAATAAAGCTATAGCTTCAAGGAAGTTTTTAAAACAAGAATCATTTTCTAGAGTATCATAGTTTTCAAGCAGTAGTTACTTGAAGTCTGATAATACCTCCGATAATACACTTTCATCTCTTAATGATTGCAATATCAATATCTTGACGTTCTTGGGCAGCTTTAATTATCTTATTTCTGAAGGCCCCTAAATACGAAAAAAAAAGATAACAGCATATTATTAGATATATAACGGTGTTAATGGGGAAAAAATATTACGAAGAAAAAATTTCTTTTATCTAAATCAGTATTTTTCGAGGTATTTTTCAGTTTAGTAGAAAATTTCCAATAAAAAATGTAAAGCAAGACTCAAACGAACGCATTTTAGCTCTTACAGTTATTAATGATTATATTTTTACAATATTAAAAAAAATAATTAACTTAACTGTCTGCACAGATGTTAAGCGCTGTTGGCATTTCTTTCCAGATCTGTTACAACACATTTGCCAATAAATCAATAAATCTGTCTTTAGGATTGCCCAAGACGATGAAGTATTTTTGGTTTCACTTTTTTAAGAAACATAGGTATTTTGTGAACTAATAAATATTTGTCTGCAAGTTTTATGAAATTTTACTTCAACCTTCGTTTCATTTCTTTTGCTTCCTTTTAAACCGTACTACTTAATGAACTATTAATTCCATTTCGAAATGAAACACTGGATTGCACTGGATTTCAATGTCATGTCACTATTGAGTTTACTTAACTATATACAAATATACAACGATAAACTATTAGCAATTGGTATGTGATTACGCGAGAGCGACACTTTTATACATTTTCGGTAAAATACTTCATACCTAACCGGCATAAGTTATGTGTGATTGGCAATAATAAGGGAGAATCCTTTCAGGCAGGGATCCTGACGAGATCACAGATTACATGACGAAATACTTTTTTGTACTGACCACAAAACATTATTTTGTGGTAGTGGTACCAGAGACAACCCACATGGGTCTGTTCATAGAGTAATAAATAAAAGTACTCTATGGGTCTTTGGGCACAGCCTAAGCTAACTAATCGGTAATACGTATTTAGTATTGATTTTTAGTGGAGCATGCGTTCGCTGTTAGAATGATTGCGACGTTGTCAAGAATATCCATTCAGTTGAACTACAAAATAAAAGTTATTTTCTCGCTAAGAACATGGTGAGAAACGTGAGTTTTCGAACAGACCGCATTATGCGTATATATATATATGCGAGAGATGTCTGCTCGTTAGAAAACATAATAATTAAACGCGTCTGCAGAAACTTTCAAGTTTGCCTATATATTGCTCAAAAACAATGAGGTACTTAGTGGTTTTTGTTCCAGAAACGTACTTGAAGCTTTAACCTTCTTTGGTACGCAGATATAGTTTGGTAAAATTTTGAAAAATAAAAAAGTTTCTCGATTACTGAAAATAGTGCTGCAAAAAAAGTAGTTAGATATATTTTAAGTGAGTTATTTGTATGATTATTCAACAATGATATAATAATATATTCATCGTATTGATAGCACTATTTCAGGTAAAACCCTAAGACCGCAGGGCAAGGCAGACATCAGAATTTAGGCAGGATAAAATAAAACAATTAATAGTATTCCAAGTCTATAAACCGAATAAATATGGACAATATGAACAAATAAATGAAAGGTTTAAAATCTCCTATATCTCAATAAAAAAACTTTCTATTCCAAAAACCGGCAATTTTTCCAACAGGCAACAGTAGATTTATATCGGTATCTTTTAAACCCGCCCCCCTTTTTTAGATCCACACTTCCAAAGTTATAACAAAATTTAATTTCAATTAACTACCATTATTTTCGAATTAATTAGCACACATTTACCTCCTTGACTGGATTATTATAAGAAAATACTGAGAAACATTTTCGTTTCCAAAATATATTGAAATTATATTACGCAATGTCTTTAGTTATGATACCAGGATTTTTGTTTTGTTTTGATTCACATATTGTCCTACTAAAATAAATTGTCCGACGAAAAATAGTGAAAAGTCGGAAAATATAGATTTGAACTACCAACGAAAGATAAGGATTGGTAAATTTGGGATGATTTGCGGATTACGGAAGAGAAACTTCTAGCTACAGAATCATCCGTGAATAGTAGGTAAATTACAATTTATAACAATAATACAAGTTCCAAAGTCAATTGGGAAGTAAAACAAATGCACCCACATACTGTAAGTTGATATTATTATTAATTAATAATAAAAGTAGTTTGAATGGCTCATGCCAAAATCTTTTTAGATAGAAAAAAGATCGTATTATTTACTTACCGTTGAGAAGAATCGCTTGTTCTCTGAAAATTCGTATTGTGCCATTCAATAAGATACATGTCAATCTTAAAGAAAATCGTTTCTGTGGACTAGTAGTGTTGGTCACTAAATACTTCGTAATATTATCACTAAAAAATGTTTAAAAATAATGTAGTAGTATTATATTCCAAGTAACATTTAAAGCAAAAAGAATGATTGTCATGGAATTGAATATATAGGTACTAGAAATCTTGAATTATAACGTGTTGAATAGTATACTTTATACATAAAACTTATATAAATTTGTTTAACTAACACAAAAGATTTCCTGGAAAGATAATAGGTAGGTAGTTGACGTAGGACAAAATACGTAATCAATTTAATGCAATGTTTCTGGAAAACGCCGCATACCGAACGAAGGAATCATTAAAAATATTCAATGAGAATATTAAAAAAAAGTGTGTGCCTAGCTGACGAAAAATTATAAATTTATAAAACAGGTGTTACTGAAAGTATAAATGACCCAGATTATGAACGAACCTAGGACTAGGATAGGTATAATTAATCCAAAAATAGTTACAGACTACTCAATCCTTTCAACAGAGAGAGTGAAGTAGCTATTTCATTTGAAGAAGTAATCAAAGCATTTTAATAAATTTACTTGTTTATTAGAATATGGAATGTAAGTGTCCCCAGTACCTACATCAACACCAAAAAGTTTGGAAAAACACCTAAAAGAATGAGATTTGAACAAATTAAAAGGATTTGCCTGATAACAGTTTCCTGTAACAATTTTCACATTTTAGTAAATCGTGTATGACTTCTAATCATAAGGATTTTCTAATTACGTGTCAATGTCTCCAAGAAAATTGTGGGTAGGGTAACCAAAAAAAGTTTCTCCTGGAGTCTAGGGAAAAAATAATGAATTGGCAACAGCTTAAAAAAATACTCAATTCCCAAAACCATTTAATTAAAACCGCTTCTCGATGTCATGACTAGTTCAGAACACAGACCACCAGCCTATATTTTGAAGACAATCTGCTCCCTAAGAACACTTCAAGTTGCTATGGAACCATTTATTTTTGAAAAGTAGAAGCTTCAACCTATCCGACGGCCGACGGTACAAAAACAGGGTGTTTCAATTCAATTGAAGTTTTTTCCCGGAGTCTAGGGTTAAAATAGTACATTGGCAACAGCGTGAAAGAAAGTTTAATTTCAAGACGTTCACTATAAACCGCTTCTCGATATCTAAATCGTCAAATGTGTCGGAATTCAAATGATCGCCCGGTATAGAAATATCTGGATTCAATTATATCAGATTTTTAAATCGTCATCACCTTCATCATTTCCATGTCGACAAGACAAATTTCAAATACAAAGGCGATGATCTACCATCAAAGAACATACTCAAATATAGGTAAGCTGTCAGAAATAAAATGAATTAAATTCCGTTCAAAATAACTTAACAAAGATGTTCCCATCTATTGAAATTTCTTAGTGTTTGACTGAACATTACTTCAAATTTGCTAATTCACCAAATATTCTCTTATTTAAGACTTCTACATTGGCAAAACGATTGATACCTATACTGTTTATATAATTCAATATTTCAAATTCAGTATTGGGATTTCCTTTCCTGAATAGTTTGTAAAAATAGATGGGCTTTATACATTAGGTATTATAGGTACCAATTACTCAATATACAGATATTTCTTTATTCAAAATGTAGAATTTTTGTTAAAATATATCCATAATAAAAATTAATAACTAATACCTAATTCGATAAAGAAATGCATTTTACTCACCATAATTTACACAAATCAATTGATTTAATGTCTTCTTCTGAAATATATCGAACTCCTCTTGTCCCGGCAACCCATGCTTTCCCAAATTTGCCTCGTTGTTGGGGATTTAATAAAATAATATCAAAAAACATTATATTTGTGATAATTATACACCTTACACAACAATTCCACTCTAAATGGCTTCTACCTTTTAGTCTCTACCAATATGGCGGGAATATAACGATTCGAAAACAAAAACGAATCAATTAGTGCACATGCGCTGTGGTTGGTCATTGCAAATCGTAAATTTAATAGGGGCAGCAGGGGTAGCTTGGTCGACAAAAGCAAAATATATGGTTGAGGAACCAGAAGAATTCGCTAGAGATAGTGGATAAAAATAACAATTATTGAAATTTCATAATAGTTTTGTTCTAGGTAGCTTGTTTTGTAATTTTTTCCATTATAAATCAAATCTTCACTTTCCACTACTTTTAACTCTTGTTTCATTCTAAAAGTTGACATCGCTTGGGATTAACATTAAATTCAGAACGTCTTGGAACTCTTTTTTAAATACGTTTATTGTAATTTCAAGTTATGTTATTCTGTTTTGGTCTCTAATATAATTCAAGAGTAGAATGAAATTGTTCCCCAAAACCTAATGCTGAGAAAATTAAGCGCGCGGAGTTTTACTCTTGCGCAATAATGTTGTATCAGTCCCGTACTTAAAATATTTATGATAAAAATAATATGTTTAATTATGATTGTTTCTATGAAAAATGTTTGGATTAATTGGATTATCTAAATTACGTACCTACTGAGTAAATGTACGTACGTTTTTTAAATATTCATTGCTCCTTTTTGTGAGATACCTCTACGACATTAACATTGGTTAAAGCACCTTTCTGGGAGATCGCGAGTTCTAATCGTCATGCGACCTTTATGTTTTATTATTTGTTATATGGTACTAGCGAAGCTATGAATATGATTTAAAAACTTTTCTTCAAGCGCGAGGCGCGTTGAGCACTTTTTTGGGGGTGAAGCGTGAAGCAAAATCATGGAATTCGCAATTCGCGTCATCGTCAGACTATATTATTATAGGTACCTATATACTTTGTATACATGAGTGTAAATTTATTATTAGGGAAATTTCCATATCTAGCATAGGGTTTACGATAAAACTTTTATTAAGGGATCAATTTATTGAAAATTTCCATCTAGCGTTGACGTATTATAAAATTTTCATATTTTTATACAACAATATTAGTATTTTATGCAATGATCATGTAATGATAGCCATTAAGACACGAACATGTTGTAGGATACGAAACGAGCCGCAGGTGAGTTTCGTTTTCGTACAAGCTACCACCGAATACAATCTACGAATTCGTAGATTAGTATCTGTATTAATTATGTTATTTATGGATTAGTATTCGGCGAGTTGGTACAGATTACAATGGTGTGCTCCGTGGTTACTTTTGAAAATCAAAATTATTTGACAGCTGTCAAATTAAGTGTCACTTAATAGGTCTGTTCGCCTGCAATGAAAGTGTGACACTGAGCTATATAATTTTGAAAAATTCAGGTATATCTGTGAAAAAATGAGTGTAAAATCGCTAAATTTAGGACTATCTATGAATTATTGCATTTGTATACTACAAGAAAAGCATTAACATTAAACATAATTAAAATAAATAAAATCGTAAAGCTCAGTGCTACACTTTTATTGCAGGGAACAGACCTATAATCTAATGGACGAGTTCTATACAAGGGAATTGCTGCCAACATAATGAGCAAAAAAATACTGAAAAAGGTTAGTCGCATAAGGAAGTGGTTTTTCCAATCTATGTTTAGTTTTTCTTATATATTTTGAGTCCCTTTACCACCCATGTTGTACCCGAAAAGTTTGGAGTTTTACCCGAGAAGTTTGTAGGTCTATTTAGCTTGGGGAATTTTATATCTTAGAGTTGACGAACAACTAATTACAGCTGTCTATACATGTTTATTTAGCTTTGTTTGTGTTCTTTGTGTTTCGTCAACTGTAAGATGCAAAATACCCCAAACTAAAAATACCTCCAAACTTTTTGGGTACAACATACAACATGGGTGGTAAAGGCCATAGACAAATAAAAAAGAGACGGATTGAAGCATAGGAGGTATACGGCATAACGTTTCTGCGCCACCACCCGCGCATCGAGTCGCTGCGGTCGCGAGAACTACAAGACTTTTTACATAAGGGAAATGGAATAAAATAGTTCAAAATATTATAAATTACATTACACTGCAATATTTATCCTTTAATGTCGATAAATATTATCAAATATCCTAGTATATCAACTTTTAAGTTATTAAAAATAAAAATATACAATATTAATCATACATTGGCTGGTGTGAATCTAGCTTCTGGTTGTCAAACAAGAAAGACAAGACAAGAGTGTGTCAACAAAACAAAATGGTGAGTGGTATTATTTTACTCATAGATTTATTTAGGATTTTAGTTCTAATAAAGGAAATAACAGTAAGTGAACCTTCTAAATATCATCACCAGATATAACTCGTTATAAATGTATTGCAAAAAATTGCGATAGTAAATATTTTTGGCCACTTCGTAGTAAAAATAAATCATTTTTCAAACTTCCATCTAATATTAATCAAAGTAAACAGAAGTTCATAATTTTAGGATTTCTTTCTAAATCCAAGATTCAAAGGTTGTGTAAAGATCATTTTAGTTGGTAATAATGCATTTACAGGTTCATTAGGCAAAATACTTATTAAGATTTGTTTTACCTTCGCAAGAGAACTAGTAAACAAAAATAATTCTTTTTTATTTGTAAGTTATGGTACTGCATTTTATTTATTTTGTTTCAGATCTGTTCCTGTCTGGAGAATCTACTTTCTAACTCGTTTTTATTGAAATTTTTGCAGTTTTAGTGAAAAATTTTGAAATAATGTGCAATTTGATGTGATACTGGCTTAACTTTCCTAAATATAATGTAAGTAGTAAAAGTATGTTCATGTTTCATAAATTGATAATATAGATGTAGATTATGCCATGTTATCATGTGCAGTTTAATAAAAAAATTAAATTTGTGTTCATTTTTCATTTACCTAAATAATGTGTCTGAAAGTTGTTTATTAATTATAATCATTTCATTATAAAACATTAAATTATATTAAATATAATTCAATTTTTTATAATGAAATAATTATAATAATAAACAATTTCTAGACAAATTGTAAAATTTTCCTGCCCACTATCCAAACTAACCAATTTAAATATCCCGCCTTCAAAAATTAGTTCCACCACCTCTTCGGGGTGCGCTTCGATCAACGTGATGCCAACTGTTACTGCAGGGTTGACAACTCTCAATATATTATATTTCTCTATGGTAAAGGCACTCAAAACATATAAGAAAAACTAAACATAGATTGGAAAAAACACTTCCTTATGCGACTAACCTTTTTCAGTATTTTTTTGCTCGTTATGTTGGCAGCAATTCCCTTGTATAGAACTCGTCCATTAATTTCAGAAATGTCAACCAGGTATCCATGGCTCAAGGATATTAGATTGTCCATGGCTATATTAAAATATTGTGCGAATGTCGCATTTTCCTATTGGCTTAAAAATCTGTATCATAATGAAAATTTGTATGATATTCATTATGATACAGATTTTAGTATTTTAATAAGTATATCATAAAACAGTAGCAGAAAATAGTTATTTATGTAACTATACCTTGTTTTTAAACTAGGAGGAGTATTTTAGGAAACCTGAAACACGCCACTAAAAGTTACTAGATTGGGAGAGTGTTCCGAAAAGGTCGTGTTCCGACTTATAGAACCAATTGACACTTATGTGAAATATCTATTGTACTGCTCGCATTTGTCGTGACCAATGAGAGATCAGGGTATGTGTAAATACCTAATCGTAATTGGACTCAGGACATGAGGCCAGACAATGGCAAACACAGCTACCAAATGTCACATTATTGTGGAAACATTGTGGTTATATTATGTGAAATTTTATGAATGACCATTTGATAATTTGAGTATAAATTAGTATAATATGTAAAAAAATACACAATTAGTTTATATGTTAAATTATCCTTTATTTACATTGGAAGTTTAGGTATAGCACAAAATAAAGCTAAACAGGTTTTGATTTGAAAAAATACGAAGATATTGTAGGTACCGTAATTTGTGTAAAACTATTATCAAAAATAAGATTCTACTTGTTAACTTATAAACTTTGCTTCTCTGTCAGCGATAAATAATCCAAACTTAATAATTTCCTTCGTTCCGGGGGCGAGGAAAGTCCACTGGAGTACAATATTTGTCCATATTCAAAAAGTAACAAACCAATACAACAAAACAACGCAAATACAATAATATGAGGTAATAAGTCCAAACACAATATGAAATAGCAAATGCAAACAGAATGATAAACAGCAAACGCGCAAAAGTGGTAGTAAAGAATGGAATACTTTTATGTAAATAAACATAAATGTCAAAACTGACAAATAGTGTTGTCAGTTATATCAAAAGATCTGTGTGAAACGGGCGGCTATCTGACCAATAATTAGCCTGCAGAAATGCCAACTTAAAATCAAATCACTCCTCTTAGTTTAAAAACAGGGTTTAGTGTGTAAAGTACGTAGCCTTTTTTTTGACGAATGTGAATGTTGTCATGCGACAATCACATGAATCGAAAAAAAGGCCTTTACACACGAATTGCATACAAAATTTTTTCTACTATCGAAAACTTTCTCAAAATACAGAAGTTTAAGTAATATGCTACTAGAACATTTTCGGAATATTTTATCATTTTATTTTTCCCACACTATTTGCGAAGTAAAAAATCTTCTGAGAGATCCATCTTTATAATTATAATAATCTAAAATAACATCATAGTTTCCTAAAAATATTCGATACTTACATCAAAATACAATTGATTACCCCAGTATAGTCGGAAGATCTCAATTTAAACTTTAATTGTCAGATTCAATTCACAATTAAAGAAATGTCAGTCACTCACCGCCAACTTATATACCTATTCTCAGATACCTATAACTATACATAACTAGCTGACCCGGCGAACTTTGTTCCGCCTTAATGGCAATAAATAAGCAGATTGTGTTTTTTTTATTGGAAAAAATACAAAAAAATTAAATACCTACATTAATCATTCATTATTATTTATGTATTTTAGTACATAGGTTGCTCTTCACTTAAGTACCTTGTGATACACGACATTTTTTGTTTTATTATCAGGCGCAAAAACAAACAACGCAGATGGTCTTCCGACCCGTGAACATGCCACGTTTACCATGGGAAAAACATGAATGTTCTAGATTTAAACCACAAACTTTTAAGGATTGGCCTTGTGATTTGTTGATGGTCATGGCAAATGCAAGACGTATCGGAAATTGAAGTCTTTTAAATTCAAACGGCATATCGGTTGGGATCATCGGGATCCTCGGAATAAGAACTTCCTCACCTTTGAATTTTCCTATCATTATCGTAGCGTAAATTACATTGTTCATCAATTTTCTAACCACCAAACGCGTACCGTTGCACAGTTTTGGTTGGTTTATGTTTCGAAGCATGATTACTACGGAGCCAACCTTTAGGCGTAAATTGTGCGGTGGTAAGCCAGGCACGTCCAAAGAGTTTGGATAGTTGGTGGCTTCATCTTCATTTGTGACGCAGTCAATAGATTTGAATGAATACATTGTTCCAATGATCTTATTTTGAATTATGTAGTTCAGGTCATCTACATCTTTATTCTTAGCCGCTAAAACTGCTCGCTCACTCAGCTCTAAGCTACCTCCCTACCAATGTTCACCAAAATCTGTTCTGCCGTTTTTGAGTTATAAGTGGTGTAACTAACACGACTTTCTTTCTTACAAATATCAAATTGTCATCTATACGTCATTACATAGCTGTCATTATACGTCAATTACATAGCTGTCATTTGCGTTTTGTTATTCCAAGTCTTTTTTGTTATACCACGTTTTATAGTGATTGACGTTTCATGTCAAGTCCCACGGGAACGCTGTCGAACGGGATAAAAAGTATCTTATGTCCGTCTCCTGGCTCTAAGCTACCTCCCTACCAATTTTCACCAAAATCTGTTCTGCCGTTCTTGAGTTATAAGTGGTGTAACTAACACGACTTTCTTTTATATATATAGATAATATTGGAAAGAAAAACTCTTTACGCACTAGTGCGTAAAATAAGGTTTTACGCACTCGAAAGAGTGTCTAAAGTACCTACTTTACACACGGTAGTAGAAAAAAACTTTTATAGCATCAGCGAGTTATATATTTGAATTTAAAAAGAGGTCCCCCAAAATGTATGCAATTTCTTCAAAATGGGACACGTTTTCTTAAGTAGCTTGCTATGGAAATAAAGGTCATAATATCATGTCAATTTCTGAACAAAATATGATTGTATTCGAACATTTATCCATAAATATGTCTTATAGGTATTAGCGGAAGTGATGAAATTATATTATGAGCACTCCACCGGAGATTTCAGGAAAAGCTCAAAGCTGCCCCAAATAATTTGTTACCGCTAAAATCCAAAGAAATGTACGGAATTACCTATAAAAAATTCATGTTATTAACAACTATTATGATAGAGTTCAAATAATTGCGATGTTTTCCATGTAAAGGAAGAAAATAAATGGGCGTAGAAAAAGTATAGTACGTAACACGAGTTGTAAGCGCACTGATGAAATTTATAAATATACTTATATATAATTTTTTTCATTTCGTGCCTAATGGGTTACTTACAACTCTTTGTTACGTAATAATAATATACTATCATTATCTTTTCATTTTTTTTTTACCTCACTCAGCACCCCTATTCACTCCCTATCCTGTTAAATACGCTTTTTCGCCAAATTTTTCTTCATATACATAGTTATAAAAGCCATATTCCTATAAATTGACACACAATTTTTGGTCAAAATCGGGAAGTACAATTACCGGTAATCCATTCCAATTTTTGAATTTACCGCTCAGAATTCCATCAATCTCAATAATTTGACATGTCAACACAAACCGGCTGACTTCGTCAGTTCGTCGTTCCAGTAACAACAGTCCACGTGAGATATATGGAAAATTCCATTCTAGAAGACGCAGTTTGTTTATTTTGGTTGATGCGCTTTTACGTTTCTACGTTATCAATTATCATTATCGAATATATCAAAAAGATTGCATAATTAAATAAGAGAATGGCAGATACATTTCAACGATTGCAGGAGTTAAATCTTTCTCGTGACGAAGTAAACCGTATTGGAGAAGCTCTAAAGAAACCAGAATTCAGAAAGTTACTGACTGATTACGTAGAAGAAATACAAGATCCTAAAAATAAAGAGCTGTATGAAAAGGAAATTACCCAGCTAGAAAAGGAAAGGGGAAATGATATTACCTTTATTCATCCCAAACCGTGTTACGTTATTAAAACAAGTGTTGACGGAAGCCGAAAAGGATTTGTTAACATTTGCAGCAACGAATTAGTTGGAAAACCGTCTTCTACACCAACAGTTAAAGAAGGAGAAAAGGGACTAACGTGGTCATTACCGCATTCTTTATCACCTCCAAGAGAAGACGTCGATAATAAAAGACAACGGTGCCAGGTACTTAATTAATACATTAACATTTTTTACATTACCAAGCTCAAGTTTCAGTTGTCCAAAAATGACACATACTTGAAGTTTTTATTCAGAATAGCTTAATACTTACTTGCAATTCACATTATAAAGTGTTCTTTTGGTAGGAAGTTGAACCAATGGTAGCTATTAACTGACTGCTATTTAACTTCTCCATATTAAAAATTATCTAAATCTAGAAAAGGTATCTCAAGTCCATTACTTTTATTGTATGTACTGTTTGCGAATAAAACTTTTTGTCTTCATTTGATTTGATATACCTTGTTTCTGCTGCCAAATTACTAGATTTTTAGTCAAAGATCATATTACATATTTCTAGTTTCTCCAGTTGTAGATATACCTATATCAAACAAATATATTACTAGCCTTACTTAAATATGAAACATTTTTTCACATTTTAAGATAATATTATGTTTTTATTGTTTTGAAAACTTCTTTGAATATTAGAATCACTTTTAAACATAGGACACAATTCTTGAAAGCTATACCTAAAAACTATACTATTATTCATTCAGTTATAATAGTAATGGTAGCAGGAAACAGTTCAGCTGTGAGGATTTAAGGATGCCAATAAATACGTATTTGCCAAATTTTATTTAGAAACTGACTCAGACAATGTAATTTGTGTTCACTTCATTTATAGGAGTATTTTGACATAACATTATATAATTGTAATTTTTGTTCATTTATTGGCAAAGCTATGCCTGCACATAATCACTTTCACATGATTTTTTATTAATTGGGTTAGTTTTGAGTAATTTAATTGTGTTTATTATTAGTTAATTTAGGGAACTTTATATGCAAAATTAATATGGAGGTTTAACCTGAAACACGTGTAAAATATTCCTCCCTACAGGGTGTCAATTCAAATATTTTTTACTATACTTGACTAAATATTTATTAACACCAAATATAAAAAAAATCAGCTATCAAAAAGTCCAAGTTTTAGTTTTTAGTTCAATTAATCTCATGCAATACTTAATTACATTTCTCTAGCTAGATATATTTTCCTCATTATTCTCTTCTACGTTCTATGCTAATGTTCAAGAGGTCATTTAATTTCTATTTTTGTCTATTTTTTCTAATGAGCTTTCACCACCAAAGTTGTCTGAAATTGCAACCAATTTTTGTAAAACTATTATTACTTAGTAGTGAGTGTGAGTAGAGTTGTGAACAGTATCTTGCTTTGAGAAAAGTCACAACTAATACCACTTACAAATTCAGTCCACAATCTGAAGTGAAGAACTCGTCTTTGAATGGTTGATCTTCATTGTTTTATAATTGTTTATAATACAATTATTTGACCAATTTCGAGTCTGATCTCTTATTTTTTTATTGTTATTTCATTGTTATAGCTGTTTTTGCTTATGGTTTTGAATTCATTCGAACATTCTAGAACTTTACAATGAAATGGTTAGTTTTCTTTTTTTCATGAATTATTACTTGATTTGATTAGTAAAAAAACCGACTGAAATCGGAGTTCCTCATGTTGACGAAGATTTGAAACATTAGCCCTCCTTTATAAAATTTTTGATGCTTTTATTGTTGATAACTATTTTCTCTGTATCTTTGAACAATTTTAATAGTTTCATGATAACCCCTAAACTCATAAGATCTCTCATAAGAAGTAGTCCTCGAACAAATTATTTTTCAATTGCTTATGGCAGTTAACAAAAGTGTGGTCAAAATAAACAGTTTTTATCTTCATTGCTTACTCACTGTAACTTATGGTTTGTCTTCTGCATCTGCATCCAAAAGAACCCTTGAGCAAATAGCTGGAGATAAAAAGGAGAGTTTTCTAAATGCTTCAGTAGCATTAAGTTCCAATATTTATAAATTTAGATGATTTTTTTTGTGGTAGTGACACTCTTGAACAGGCTAAACTATTATAATCTGAAGTGATTGATTATTCAAAGGAGGTTTTCAATTATGTAAGTGGCCTGCCAGTAACCCTCATCTCTTAAGCTCATTAAATCCATGAAATTGCCAACAAATTCCTTTTTCATTTACCAAAAAAAGTATTGAAATCAAAAGGTGGTTCCCAGAGGTAACCACTTATAAAATTGTGTCAAATTTCCTTAGTCAGTGCTTATTGTGATATTCTTAAAAATAGAGAGAATTAAAATCTTAATTTTAAAGTAATAATTTGATATACATCAAATAACTTCATAGCTGCCTGATGACGCCACTGCCATTATGAATTATCATTGTAAAGTCTGTCCAATTGTTGTATACCAAATTGTATGGAGTTATCACTAACCATTTCACAGATATGGCTTGTCTCAAAAAGTTATGAGACATTCAAGCTGAAGCATTCTTGTGTTGACGCTATACTCAGTACTGCACTTTTCTTTGACACTTCTCTTGGCTATCCAAAATACATATTCTGGACAAATACATATTCTGGACAAATACATAAAATGAACTCTTTTCTCCTAGCTACATTGATAGCTTTTTAATCGTCTCAACCTTACAGTGCTGTATAACTAACATTAATTTGAGTTTATTCTGCTAGACTTTTGTTCATGATACTCAAACACCAGTTTTGATGTAACTTCATAGGATTTCTCAAAACATTGGAGAATGTCAAATTGTTTATTCAGTTTCGATTTAACTGTTACCACACTATTGTTTTTCTTTACATTACAAAAAAAGATGGAACTAAAAGGGAGATGTCTTGAGGAACAATTCCCTAGATGGCTATTATTTTTTCAATGCACTAAACTTATATAATGTAATACATTTACAACCTGTTCTCCAATACCTAAGTAGTGCCAGTTATTTAGTTTTAGTATGATTAACTTTATTGTGAGTATTATATCACATATGAGTTACTACTAAAATTACTATTGATTATTCAATTGTTATGTTTTTTATTCAATATATTTTTCCAAAAGTGTTTGTAATAATCCTATTATTTTAGGTATTCGACGTGATTTTTCATCCAGATACACTTCATTTGGCAAATAAAAATAAAGCTTTTCGCGATATGGTCAACAAAACGGCGCTGGAAGCTGTAGAGAATAATTTTGATGTATCACTGGACAAGAAAAATTTGAAATTTCCAAAACTATCGTATAAAGGCATTATTCATTCAAGTGTCATTAGAAAACCGACAGAAAACAAACCCGAATATTCTCCAGAAGAAAAAGAATTATTGGACAAATTATTTGCAGAAACTGATAAAAATAAACCACAACCTAAAAAGTATAAAAAACCAAAAAAAACCAATATCGATGATGAAAAATCAAAATATACAGTACCCAATTATTTTATCAAACACAGAAGTCATGTGGAAATGGAAGATTTTACGGAGCATATGGCAGCTAAAATGAATTCAGCAATTCCGAAAGAACTTGTTGTGGACATAATGTTGCCTTTGTTAAAATCGTCAGCAGGTATAACACTAGATGTTACAGAAACAACAATACAACTAATTAGTGAAAACCCTGCCAAGTACAAACTAAACTTAACTTTGCCTTACCGAGTCAACGAATCCACAGGCAATGCAAAATTTGATAAAGACAAGAAAAAGTTAGTTATTACCCTCCCAGTGAAACGAAATTCGTCCTCAATTATCGATTTCAGCGACAGTGGTGTTGAAAGTGATCAGTGCTCCCGCGGAACACCCGAATCGGTAGAAGATATCAGTGAGAAACTGTTGAATAAAGTTAGTGAAAAACTATTAAATGAAGAAAATACACCTAGTGAACTAGAGAACGACTCGTGCCTGAAGAAATCCGATGATTTCCGGACTAAGTTCTTGGATGAAAGTTTGCATTATAATTTACCTGAATTTACATGTCATGTATTTGAGAACACTATTGCATTTACCCTCAATGTTAAAAATGTTGACGAAAATTCTATCGATAAAGTATTTCTCCAAGAAGGCTCGAGTGTTCATGTTAAATTCACTAGTATAGGTTCTAGTTTCTACCCCACTCATTATTCTTTTTATGTAAAATTTCTTCTAGAGAAGATTGATGAAGAACAAACAACAATTGAAGTCTGGGACAACAATGTTATCCTTCAGTTACCTCTGATTTGTAATAAACCTATCACAACATATTTCTTTGGGTCAAGTGGAAGTAATCTGATGGAGAAATATGTAGAGGAACCTGAGATCATCAATAGGATTCTTGAGGATACTAAAGAAAATGAAGTGAACTTCTATAAGGAAGAACAAATACATACAAAACCAGGTGATTAATTAAATTGCATTTAGATATTGTAATGTGATGTTGAAAACGATTTATTAGCTATTTATACAGGGTGGTCCTTGAGTAATTGTACATAGAAGTACAGTACAATCTTCACTTCAAAATATTGCAATTTAAACCAACTAGCTTCAATAAAATGTTGATATTGAAGGAAATAACTAAATTTCAATTTTCGTTTTTTACAATAACTAACGCTTTTTAACGTATATGCACAAAAATTTTAGGTTGGGTTATTTTTGATATGAGAAATCATAATTTTGTATCTATTTCTATGTATTTTGTAGACGGCGCCACATAGGCCACGTATGCGGCATAAATGTACGCAAAACTTTTTTACCTTTCATAATAGCGCTACTTTTGTAAGAAATAATTAATGCCACATCATTACAATAAAAAAAGGTATATCTGTTATCCTGTTATAGTATTCCCAAATCTTAACGGTTTTAGAGATAATCACATTTTAGTGATTAACTACATGATTATTATTTAATGAAATTACGTTAAAAAAATGTAGTTGTGTTAACGATGATTATTATTTTCTAATATTAAAATTACCACACATATTTTTCATTTTAACTGCTTGTATACCCTAATATACTGTTCATCTTAATACTAAATTAGTAGTTTGTGCAACTAGTGTGGATATGATGGCCATATCGCATGAATCCCACGAGGACGAAGTGCGATATGGACAATCCGCACGAGTCGAACAGTATATATTTTTTCTACGACCCACTTAAAAAAAATCTAGAAAATAAACATTTCAAATTTCAATAAACAACCATAATAAAAATTTTCAACAACTTTTTTCATAATTTTAGCAATTCAGTTTTATGTGTTCACTAATTTTTTGTGATAAACGTACAGTTATTAAATGTACAATTTGTATAATGTTACGGTTTTTTAAATCTATGATGCTGTTATAAGTAGATGCTGCTAGACGCTAGTCAGACTCCCGCAAGAAGGGTAACGTACCATTATCTATAATAATGAATATTCTGCTTAATATTTCAAGCGCCTACCTGTTGTCGCATTCAACATTAAGCAGAATGATTATTTAGAGATAAAATTAACAATAAAAAAAGTTTCACTGTCCCTGGTCTACCGCGCGAGAGTCTGGTATGCTTACCACTCGACTACCGAGGAACGTTCTAATAATCTATAACGTCAGCCTATTACATATTTTTATAAGAACTGACGTCTATCAGGAATCTCCGTATACACATTTTATTCTGTTTTTAGTATTTGTTGGTAATTTATACGGATTATTTTATTTATGTTTATTATTGTAAATGAATATTTTTTATCCAGTGCCTCTAGGAAAGACATTTTTAGTTATTTTGACGTTTCTTTGAAATTGAAAAAAGGGGCGTTGACGAATACTAAACGCGAATGCTGATTGGTGGATTTTATATACGTTCTTGAATGTATATGAAATCATATACGTTCAGTTAACCGATATGGCCTACATTTCCATTCTGTAAACTGCAGAAAATTGATTATATACATGTGGGCGTAGAAAAATAGTAGTTTGTACAACTAGTGCGCAAAGCGTCACTTTTCCCACGAGCGCAGAAGCGCAAATCTAGCGAGCGGGAAAAGTGATTTGCGTACAAGTTGTACACAATATTTTTTCTATAACCACATTTATTAATGAAAGATATACAGTAATTTATATGGTAATTTTATTTAAACTTTGAACAGAAAGAACTAAAAATATGAAAATAAATAGAAAAATCATTTTAATATAGGTATAATACATTGTAAAATTTGAACAATTTTCTTTTTTTTTTTTTTAATTTCTTGGGAAATTAAACCACAATATTTTTGAATTCTTTATTTCAACGTTTCGGTAGCGTTCCAGCTACCGTTTTCAAGAAAAAATAAGTAAAAATTTATTTTTATTAAAAAAAAGAATGAATAATATACCACAAGGAACATACAGAAGATATTTGAACAATTTTGTATTGTTATGCCTGGTGTATCTTTTTTAGATACGTTTTCATGAATTCTGGAGGAGTATTTTCAATGTCCGAGTTGGACAACTCAAAAGATAAATTATTTTCATGATTCCTAAAATAATGCTTACTAGGTTGATGTTTTAATAATTAATAAATTAAAATAAATAATGAAATAGATAATATACTTACTTTTAGTTTAAATTTAAGAATAAAAAATTCAATTAAGTTGAATTGTCAAAAAAAGTTGACAGGTTATAGGTAGCTTTGTTTGACATTTCGGTGCGGAAAAGTGCCATAGCGTGTACTTTTCGCATTACTTTTACAACGGTTATCAAAAGAATTGAGAAAAGGCCTGCTTTGCGTATAAAAATTTGTGTAGAAAAGCGTGTTTTGCATAGTGGTTGTAGGAAAAAAATATTTCCTACGATCACTACCCAAAGTAAGAGCTGCTTTCGGGTGTAGTGCATCACGCTCCGGGAGCATTATCCACCGGTGATTTGAAGAGTACTCTTGATTTTCGTGCACCCGAACACTCCAGAACCATGACCAAAGAAACGCCAGCTTTCTAAATGTCAAATGCCACGCCATGTTATTAGAGTTTTATCCCCTTTTTATACAGAGACAGATTTTATCCATGATCCATGATACAATGGTTTTATCTGGTTAATTATTTATTTTTTTTGACAATACGTTCTTACTTGTGGACTGTGGTTTATCCAATTCCGTTTACAATAAATATTAAATAAAACTTTTATGGACATTAACAATAAACATTCATAGAAACCGTATATAACCTACAAAAACAACATTTTGACGTTTAAGATCTTGACACTCTTTGAAAACGGTAGGTGTATCAGGGGAGAGGGACGAGGTAGCCTAGAGTGGTCCGAGAGCGCCATATTTTAAGAACCCGAACGTGCAAGAGTAGAACCGAAGTGCTACGGAGCAGCTCCGGAGTGCTCTACATGATGCACCCGAAAGTGGCTAAGCTTTTGCACACTCAAATCTAACCGCAAAGTCGATGTTTTTATTGATCTGGCAAAATTTGACATTATTGGCATATCAAGCAGAAAGTAATTTTGCCGCACGCCTAATTTTATTTATAGATAAAATAGAGCTAGTAGTTAATTTAATATAAACTGTGGAATAAATAAATATTTTAGTTAATTTTCTAATATGCTAAAGCATCCAACAGTATTTTCACTTATAATTTCACGAGAGGTTTGTATTTTATCGGGTAAATTTGGATTGTCTAAATGAGAAACTGTTGCCTAGCAATTAGACGAGATAAACTGTCAACTATTAAAAACAGTTTAGAAGTTGAACAACACAAATTTACCCGATATCAATACAAATATCGAGTGTAATTCGGCAGATGCACTACACCCGAAAGCGGCTCTTACTTTGGGTAGTGATCGTAGGAAATATTTTTTTCTACGCACACATGAATATAATCGATTTTCTACACAGTTTACAGAATGGAAATGTAGGCCATAACGGTTAACGTATATGATTTCATATACATTCAAGAACGTATATGAAATCCACCAATCAGCATTCGCGTTTAGTATTCGTCAACGCCCCTTTTTTCAATTTCAAAGAAACGTCAAAATAACTTGTCAAAAAATGTCTTTCCTAGAGGCACTGGATAAAAATATTCATTTACAATAGTATACATAAATACAATAATATAAATTACCAACAAATGCTAAAAACAATAAAATGTGTATAAGGAGATTCCTGATAGACGTCAGTTCTTATAAAAATATGTAATACATCTGACGTTATAGATTATTAGAACGTTCCTCGGTAGTCGAGTGGTAAGCATACCAGAATCTCGCGCGGTAGACCAGGGACCGTGAAACTTTTTTTATTCTTAATTTTATCTCTAAATAATCATTCTAATTAACATTGAATACGACAATAGGTAGGCGCTTGAAATATTAAGCAGAATATTCATTATTATAGATAATGGTACGTTACCCTTCTTGCGGGAGTCTGACTAGCGTCTAGCAGCATCTACTTATAATAGCATCATAGATTTAAAAAACCGTAACATTATACAAATTGTACATTTAATAACTGTACGTTTATCACAAAAAATTAGTGAACACATTTGTTAAAATTAGTGATTGAAACGCTGATTTAGAAATTAGGCTGAACTTGCAGTACACTCTTTATTATTGTAACAGTAATAGTGGTGGAAGTAGTAGTAGTACTCAAATTCCTAGAATAGGTACAATAATATAACTAATTATATAAAACTCTAATAAAATATTACTTACGGTTGCCTCTATCGTTTCAATCTTTCCAATTATAAAATTTAACTGACATCCTGTCAAGTTTTAGTTAGGACATAGTATTTACTTCCTCGATAGAGACAACTTAAAGTCTTACAATATAAATTAACGTACCTACATACAATATGAAATAAAATATGAAATAATGAAAAACGATAAATTAAATTCAATTACGTATTATTCTTCACACTCCCGCCCGGTACAGGTCTTTTGGACTGAAGACGCTGTACCATCTTCTAATTGTTTTTCTTCGACAGGTAGCACGGCGAGTTTAACAACAGGCCTTTCGTATACACCTGTAATAGTTTGAACTTTTGCTCTTCTGACTTGACCATCTGAACCTTTTTTCACTTCGACTACTCTACCTTTTGGCCAATTGCAGCGCGGAAATTCTTTATCACAGATGATCACGATATCTCCCACTTTTATAGGAGAAACTTGAGTATGCCATTTACTTCGCAACAATAGTTTTGGAATGTATTCTGATACAAACCTTCGCCAACATTTATTTGCGAATTGTTCTTTGTATAGATAATTGAGCTTTAGTATTTTATCATCATCGTTTAGTTGTCCAATCGGTTTATCGCCGTTAGAAGTCCCAATCAGGAAATGATTGGGTGTTAGTGCCTCTGAATCATCGGTGTCCAAAGGAAGATAAGTGAGTGGTCTCGAATTAACTATATTTTCTGCCGCAATAAGGCAGCTTTGCAGTACGGGGTCGGAAGGTGTTCTAGAAGGTAATGCTGAATACAGTGAAATTTTCACAGCCTTAACAAGACGTTCCCAGGCACCACCCATATGAGGAGATAAAGGTGGGTTAAAGTGAAATGATATTTCAGGACTAACAAAAGATTTAGCTATTAAACTAGTATCAACTTTCTTCAATTCTTCTCGTAAAACACGTTCGGTGGCGATAAAATTAGTTCCTCGATCACAAAACACAGATCGTGGTCTTCCTCTTCTGTTCATAAAATTCGAAAAACAAAGAATGCAATTATTAACATCTAATTTATGGGCTACCTCTAGATGTACTGCCCTTGTTGTGAGACAAGTAAAGAGTGCTCCCCATCTTTTCTCTATTCTTCTTCCTACTACAACATTAATTGGCCCAAAGTAATCAACGCCAGTAAAAGTAAATGGAGGTGTAAATGTAGCAAGACGACAATCAGGTAGTGGTGACATTTCGGGTTCTCTAGGAGTAGCAAATTTTATCTTACATGTCTGACAATTTTTTCTTACTTTATACAGAACTCGACGTAATTGAGCTATATAATATTTTTGTCGTATCTCATTAACTACTGTTTCATGATTTTGATGAAGAAATATGTGATGGAAATATTCCACAATTAAAGTTGTGAGATGACTTTCACGAGGTAAAATGATTGGTCTTTTTGTATCATTAGCTCTGAGATTTGCTGCATCAATTCTACCACGAATACGAATTAATCCTTCTTCATCCAAATAGGGAGATAATTTATACAAACTGCTAGATTTGTCCACAAACGGATGAAGTAGGTGCAACTGCGTATTTTTTGGTTGGAGTCGCTTAATTTCTTCGGTATAATATTCCGATTGAACCATTCGAATAAGAGCATTTCTAGATTTCAACAATTCATCAGATGTTAAAATTCCTTGAGGTTTCTCATTTTTTGTCAATTTAGCACGTGATATATTTATAAATCTATAAATATACGCTAGCGTAAATAGAAGTTTTGTAAATTTAGAAAATCTTTTCATGTCTATTATAGTTACGATTTCATGTTTTGTTAAAATTTCCTCCTCATTTCTAGGTTGGATCGAATCTTTCGGCCAAATTTCTTCGTCTTCATATAAGAAATCTGGGCCTCTAAACCATTTATCTGAGCTTTGCATGGAAGGTTGATTACTCCATTTCGTAGCTTCATCTGCTATATTCAATTTGGATGGTACATATCGCCAATTAGCAATCATACTATTTTCCTGTATCTCCGCAACTCGATATGCAACGTATTTATTCAAACTCCTTGGTTCATCAGTTCGCAACCAACTTAGTACGATCAAAGAGTCAGACCAGTAGAAGGTTTGTTGAATATTGATTGACAAGTGTTCATGAAGATTTTTTGCGAATCTAGCTCCCATTACTGCTCCATTGAGTTCAAGTCGAGGAATAGTTTGTAGTTTAATTGGGGCCACATGGGTTTTTGCTCCCAACAGAACACATTCCAAAATATTTTCATTCTTAATTCTCAGATATGCGACGACAGCACTAGCATGTTCACTAGCATCTACGAATATATGCATTTGTACAGTTACTCCATCCCAATTTTTTAGATCCTTCAGATAGCATCGAGGTATTGATAACTTTTCTATTTTTGGGAGTAGTTTTAACCAAATAAGCCATTTTTTAAATTGTGCGTCGGATATAGGTTGATCCCAATTAATATTGCTTCTCCATATTTCTTGAAGGAGAATTTTTATATAAATGAGGAAGTTGGAAAGGAGTCCCAATGGATCATACACTGACATAAGAATACGCAAAATTTCTCTTTTTGTAGGTTTTCTGTCACCATTTAGAATTTGTTTATTTCCTTTATTGAATCGTAGGGAATAAATGAAACAATCTGTTTTTAAGTCCCACCACATTCCCAGGACTTTTTCGATGTTTTTCTCACTTCCAATAATCATGTTAATTTCTACAGGATTTTCTAAAGATGCATTCATAGTTTCTGAAACCTTTCTAGAATTTGATCGCCAGTTTCTTATTTCAAAATTTGCTTGAGAATGTATAAAATGAACTTGTTTGGCGATTGTTATGGCTTCGTCTTCGGTATTTACTGAATCCAATAAATCATCTACGTAATGATTTTTTGTTATACATTCCACTGCTCTTGGATATGCTGATAAGTATTTATGGGCATTTGTATTTTTCACATATTGGGCACAACTTGGTGAACATGAGGCTCCAAAGGTCATTACCGTCATAACATAGGTTTCTATGGGATTTTTAGGATTACCATTCCGCCACAAAAATCGTTGGGCTTGTTGATCTTCTTGTATTATCCCAACTCGAAGAAACATTTCTTTGATATCAGCACAAAATCCAATTTTTCTTTCTCGGAAACGTAAAAGAACACCTAACAGAGATGCTAGTTGATCATCCCCCTTCATTAGCATAGAATTTAGAGATATTCCCTGAACTGAAGCAGCTGCGTCCCAAACGATCCTCAGCTTGTCCGGTTTATTCGGATTGAAAACTGGAAAGATAGGTAGATACCATATTTTACGGCAAGGTTCGGATAGATCTTTTTCAGAAAGTTTCTTTATGTATTTTTTTTCCACAAACTCTTCTAACTGCTTATTCATTCTAATAGCTAATTCTGGATTGTGTTTAATTCGTTTCTCTATACATTCCAATCTTCTTATAGCCATGCCTTTACTATCAGGTAAATTTATTTCATCATATTTCCATAACAAACCAATATTATATTTATTTCCATCCTTACTGAGAGTAGTTTCTTGTATGGTTTTAGCTCTCTGCTGTTCTTTTGAGAAAATATTTGATGGCTGTACTCCTAAACTTTCCACTGAAAAATACTCTTTCACAGCATCGTGTAATTTTTCATTACTTATCCTTCCTTCAGAACAGTCACAAACATGATAATTAAATGCTGCTGTGCTGTTTGATAAGTGTGAGGGTAGTAGAGCAAAAACTGTCCATCCTAACCTACATTTTGCAGCTATAGGTTGTCCTTCATGGCCTTCTTTCACACGAATTGGTAATGCCAGTTCCCAGTTATCCAGTCCAATAAGTATTTGTGGAGTTGCATTCTTATAGGATTCCAACGGTAAATTTTTCAGATAAGAATAGTTCTGCTTAAGTTCCTCGCTATTAAGTGATTGTTGAGGAAGGCTTAAGGCATTAACCGTGCGTGCTGGACGAAAATCAAATTGTTTTGACCCTTTGAAATCTCCTGCGATAGATAAACAAACTCTCTTTGAATTATTCTCCAAACGCTTTTGATCTCCTGTCCATCGTAGGCATAATTTTTCTTGGTTCCCTTGTAAATTCAGCTCTTTGGCTATATCTTCATTCAACAAGGTTACCGAAGATCCTTCATCTAAGAATGCAAATGTTTTTACTATGTTGTTTCCATTCTTTGAAATCACAGGTAATATTCTGAAACGGATACATTGGGATGTTAATTGAGTCATAGTAATTTCTGAAGACACTGTGACTTGGTATGATGATTCGGGACTGGTAGATTCTTGCGAGGTTTGAGTTTCTGATATAATATCTACATTGTTATGGAGAAGAGGATGATGTTTGTTCTGGCATTGATTTATGTTACACTTAACTGGATACTTGCATGGAAATCTGTGTCCTTTCAAACATAGCCTACATAATTTCATTGACTTTATTACTTTCCATTTTTCTGATACTGGATAATTTTGGAATTGTTTGCATACTGCAACCTGCATACACTTTCCTTTGCATATTTTGCAATTAAAGTCCTTATCATACGATCCACTATAAGTATTATGAACATTAGTACGTTCACTTTTATTAAATTGTTTCTTTCGATCTGGTATAACAAGGGTAGGTAAAGCGGTGCATAGATTTGTAGCAGTATTGTACATCCAATCAGCAAATTCAGTAAGACCCTTTAAATTTCTTAACGAACTGCGGTGCAAGGCCCAGTTTACTTTCATCTGTGATGGAAGCTTATCTATCAGCTCATGCATTAATATTGGGTTGTTCAAGTAATCGTTCAATTTAGCTGCTTCTAAGGAAACGCATAGGTTTTTTACTGCTAAAGAATATTCAACCAGTGTCTCAAGTTTTTCCATTCTTGGTGGTGGTTGACTTCTAATCGCATTGATATGTGTTTCTATGATTTGTTCCGGTCTACCATAAAGAATCTTCAACGTAGATATTATCTGAGGAACGCATTCAGGTTGTATAAGAAAACTGGCGACAGCTGTCCTTGCGGATCCTCTGATGCTTTTCTGTAGTCTGAGTAAGTTTTCATTATTATCAAAACCACAAGTTATTGTCGATCTGTTATAGCAACTTATGAATAAAGGCCAATCAGAAGGATTACCGTTAAAGATTGGGAGCTCATTAGGAGTAGTTTTCCTGGCGGCATATTGTTGCGAAGTCAATGTGTTATAATTGAATGTATCATTAAAAGGTAGCGGACCATTTATTTGTGAAGATCCGGTAGCATGTTTAGCATTTGATACATTGTGAATAGACATGCCAACATTAGACGCATGTTCTTTATTAGCATATTTTTGGTCCAAGCATTCATCAATCTGCAATGAGAGCATTTTATTAGTTACCGGATCACAATGTTTTATTTCTTCATCATCAATTTCTTGACTATCATCTGATTCTTCATCTAGTAATAGTCTTGCTTCTTTAGTTAATTCCCTTTCTTTTCTTAGTAATTCTCTCTCTTCTTCAATTAACTGCAATCTTATTTTGGCTCTGCTGCTGACAACGGACGATTTCTTATTGCTTCTAGAAAGAGAACTCTTGTCGCTTCTTGTTGATTTATGGGAGGGACCAGGCTGTGGTACTCTTATCGCTTCTTTACATGATGGACACATCCAAGTTTCGTTAGCGGCTACATCATCGGAAACGTTTACACACTCGTAACAACACCATTTCATACATCTCGTACATTCAACCATTCTATCTTCTCTATATGGACTATTGCATACCGGACAGCGATCGCATTTGGTTCCTTCAACTCTTGCTGAAGCCATTTCTTACGATCCAGTAGATATGGTAATGCAACACCAAATTGGAGCGACGAATTTGAGCTTGTTAAAATTAGTGATTGAAACGCTGATTTAGAAATTAGGCTGAACTTGCAGTACACTCTTTATTATTGTAACAGTAATAGTGGTGGAAGTAGTAGTAGTACTCAAATTCCTAGAATAGGTACAATAATATAACTAATTATATAAAACTCTAATAAAATATTACTTACGGTTGCCTCTATCGTTTCAATCTTTCCAATTATAAAATTTAACTGACATCCTGTCAAGTTTTAGTTAGGACATAGTATTTACTTCCTCGATAGAGACAACTTAAAGTCTTACAATATAAATTAACGTACCTACATACAATATGAAATAAAATATGAAATAATGAAAAACGATAAATTAAATTCAATTACGTATTATTCTTCACAACATTAGATGTGTGAAAAAATATCTCACATCAATGTAATAAGTTTTGCCTATGTACACAGGTACTCGAAACTACAAAAGTACGAACTAATGTTATTTTGTTGTTATTTTGGTGTGATCGTACCTAGAAAAAATCTTGTGTGTATGTCGAGCAGAAAGTCCTTTGGCAGCCTCGACAGATTGCCGCGCTCCGCTGGTCTCGACTGCCAAAGTACTACTTTCTGCTCTTGATACACAAATAGCTATTATCGTACATACCTACTACATTTTTCGAAAGTAATTTCAATAAATAATAATCATGTATTTAATCACTAAAACGTGATTATTTCTAAAACCGTTAAGAATTGGAGATACTATACCTCATTTCAAAACCAGGAGGAGTAATTTGAATTTAAGTTGGCAATTCTGTAGACCTCTGATTGGTCAGATTCCGACCAGTTTCAAACAACACTCTCTTTAGTTGGGTTAGGCTGATGTCAATTAGCTGATAATTTCTATTTTTGATAGTTCTGATAGATAATTATAATTAATTTTGTCATTGCATCCACTCTTGCTATTTTATATTTTCACTCAGTTTAGTTGAAACTGTTCCATTAAAAAGTTCAGTAGGCAATTGTATTGAATATCTGCAATTATGGATCCTTCTACTTCGAGTACCAGCTCTTCGCTTATTCCGGTAATGGTAAAACAATGCAAGGTCATTTAGGACCGTAAAAAATCAAATACATTCATCTTTTATCTACAATAAACATCTAAATAATCTACTAAACAGACGAAAAATCAACTTATATGGGTGGCTGATTTCTTTATAAATCGATGCATATTTAATAGATTTGGAACACGACTGTTGACTACTTTTTCAGAACTCACTCTTTAGTAACTAATTTGGTAACTTTTAGTGGTGTGAGTAAGGCTTTTCAAATTACTCCTGGTTATTAAATGGACTTAATAACAAAGATGTGATACAAGTTGGTAGTTGTATCTTATGTTGTAGTAGATCTTGTACAAAAAGGTCTGTCGCCTGTCTATTATTTTTACAACCAAAGAATAAATGGTTTGCATGTGCTACCTCATCGTTATCACAGTAAGTGCAATAGGGAGATCTAATCACACCAATTTTATGAATATGGGCCGGGAATCGGCCATGGTTCAATTTTAATCTGGATATAACGCAAGTGTATGCTTTGCTGACAAAAGGAAAGGAGTAATGTGGAATGATATTCGGTAAATACTGATGGATTTTAAAGTAATGATAGAAGTAATGATTAGAACCTGTTGCTGCTTTCGTATAGATTGTATTCCATTCCTTCCAAATGAATTTCTTACATTCGTTAGTAATATCGTGGAATGGTACCAGCGGTATATTGATATTGTCAATTCTGCAAGCTTTTTTCGCTTCGTTATCTACCCTTTCATTGCCTATGACGCCAACATGTGCCTTCGTCCAAATAAAATGTATTTTCACATTTTTGGTGTAATGATGTGGCTTTCTTTATTTCTTACAAAAGTAGCGTTAATGTAAAAGGCAAAAAAGTTTTGCATACATTTATGCCGCATACGTGGCCTATGTGGCGCCCTCTACAAAATACATCGAAATATGTACAAAATTATGATTTCTCATATCCAACAGCCCCCAACCTAAAATTTTAGTGCATATACGTCAAAAAGCGTTGAAGTTATTGTAAAAAGCGAAAATTAAAATCTCATATTCAACATCCTGTATCTCCCTCAATATGAACATTTCATAGAGGCTAGTTGGTTTTAATCGCAATATTTTGAAGTGAAGATTGTACTGTACCGGGTGGTTCAATAAGCCGATCTCTCGGTTATATACCAGAAACTACTCGCGTTATAACTTTTGGAAAAAATATCCTCAGTACAAGCGGCGAGGAGAAATTACTGGAATAACTCAAGTTTCTAGGTTAACCGCTAGAAGGCGTAACCGGTAAATACAAATTTAAAAACCATTTTACTGTGAAATATGCCCAATTAAACCAAGTGTTAAATAATTAATTTAGATAGAGGGCTATATTTCGTACAAAGTTGTTCAAGTGTTTTTTCTTATTTTTTCAAATAAAGGGCGTGGAAAGTGTTTTTGGATAAATACCTATAACTTTGGTTTGAAACAACCGATTTTAATGAAATAAGTGTCATTAGAAAGAGTGCAATTAGTTTTAATTCTCATGGGTAGTTGGTACTTTTGGGAGAAAAAAAATCAAATATTGTAACTACAAAAATATTTTGTTGCCGTTACCGTTGGGGTGCAGAAGGTTCGAAAAATATGTTTATCTGTCAAAATAGTCGGGCGGCTAGATTTATGTTAACCGCTACCGACTCAGTATATGTACGTTTTCGAAAACTCTCTAATAGCTATTAGCATGCCGTTTGTGCCATTTTGTTACGAATTTAATCCAGTTCCATTGTAATTTACAATAATTAGTTGTTTGTATTGAACATTTGAAGAAAAACAAATTTCAATTTTTTTCTTTCGAAAGTATCCTCTACCTATGACAATTGAAACTAATTCCAATTGTTTTATAGTTGATGTAAGTAATTCATCCACACTCTTTCTAATAACACTAGTTTCGTTAAAATTGGTTGATTCAAACCAAAGTTATAGGTACCTATTTATCCAAAAATATTTTGCCACTTTCCCCCACCCTTTATTCAAGAAAATGAAAAAAATGCACTTAAACAAGTTTGCGGAATTCAGCTCTGTATCTAGTTTACTTATTCAGCACTTGTTTTAATTGGGCATATTTCACCACAAAAAACTGATTTTTAAATTTGTTTTACAGGCTATGCTTCCCAGCGGTTAACCTTCTAGCAATTTCTCTTGGTCACTTTTACTAAGGAATTTTTCCTTAAGTTATACCATGATAAGTTTCTGATATATAGTCTAGAGATCAGAGATCGGCTTATTGGACCACTCCGAGGGGTAAACCACTAATGAAAAATCTGTACACTATTTTCTGTATTTTCCAGGTATTGTCCAAGTATTTTCTATTATAAAATTTTTATTTCTATTCTAATAAAAAAATATGCGATTAAGAAATGTTAGATCAGAAATTTTTTGTATTTTCCGGATATTTTCAAGAGTATTTTCTAATGATACTAGTATTTTTTAGAGTATTTTCTGTACTTGAATGTATTTTCTCTAATTTGTACACAATTTTCCTCAGTGGTTTACCTTTCGGACCACCCGGTACTTCTATGTACAATTACTTAGGGAGTTAGAAAATGAACAATTTTACGTAATTTGACGTGAAAATACAAAACATTCGGATTTCATTTCTATTGAGAAGGATTTTACAATATTGAAACTTGTTACTAGGTAATCAGATAAAGCGGATAAGTAGCAATAAGCTACTATGAAAAATGTAGCAAGTCGTTCGGCATGATACAATGTTACATTTCATATGATGTCTGTGAAATTCAATTACAGACACGCCTACTACTTACATAATATAATCATTGTAAAACCGTCGAACGGGATTGTGTGTTGAAGCCTAAAAAACTAATTCAAAAAAATGTAATGTCTATATATTTACTCATTTATAGGAGCTGCATTTACTGAAAACAAAGTGGACAATTCTGGCGACAATTTGAATATGAAACCATCCAAAGCTATTGATATCGTTGCTACTTCTTACGAATCAAGTGGTGATGAATTGAGTTGTAGCAGTTTCAGTCCATCCAAAAATAAGGGTATTCTGAAAAGGATGTCGTTGAGTAGATTTTCTGTTGGACGTAGCATATCTGAATCCAGTTTAGATAATTATGTGTTTTCATCATATGAAAATTGTCATACCAGTTTAGATTCAGTTATACCTGAAGATGGTGAGGTTTCCTCTAGCGAGAAGAAGACTGTGAGGTTCAATGATGTAGTTATGAGCCAACTATTCAGGTATGTCTAATTAATATTTTTCCTATCAAAACTTCCAGTATCACATCAAAAATATTACGATCTTGAATTACAGTTTACTGTTTTTTCACTCCCACTTTAATTTTATCATTAAATATACAGAAACTGTACTTCAATGATATTAATTAAGATACAGATTTTTTAAGATACAACTTTAAATTCAATAGAAATGCAACATAACATTGGAGATTCCTACTTATCTGACTGATCTTGAATTAATTGAAAATTGTACATTTCTATATAAAATTAAACTTATTAAGATACAGATTTTTTTAAGATACAAGTTTAGATTCAATAGGAATGCAACATAACCTTGGAGATTCCGATATTTGGTCTATATCCAATATGGCTATGGCTACTTATCTCACTGATCTTTAATTAATTGAAATTTGTTCATTTCTATATAAAATTAAATTGATTAGGATACAGATTTTTATAAGATACAAGCTTAGATTCAATAGAAAAGCAACATAACCTTGGAGATTCCGATATTCGGTATATATCCAATATGGATATGACTATTTACTTGGATGAATTCTTTTGGTACTACTTTACCACTTGAAAACAACATGGCATACGAATTCAACTTGGATTATCCAAGGGATAGTAGTGAGAATTGATAATAAATAGTGATTATAAATTGATGAAAAAGTGAAAGATCACAAGGTCAGAAAATGAGCTTTAGCAGCAAGAATCTGAGATATTTTATATTCACAGTGGCGTCGATCATCCATTGCTTTGTGAAATAGCCTTATTTTATTTGTTTTTCACACAAAACTGTCTGAAATAATGGAGCCTACCAGTCTAACTTTATTTAAAGTTCATCATTTCTCGAAATTGGCACAACTTTTGAGCTAATCAATAATGCTGTTCTTGACACAAAAATGTCTCAAAGTAGTCAAAACAATTACTCAGCATTTTCTTCGCTTCTATATCTGGAAGTCAAAGTATTTATTCATCAAGCAGCTTTGCTTCGAATTATGGTTTGTAACCTGATAGAACCATATTGTTTCAAATATTCTTTGCTTGTAAATAGCTAATAATTCCAGTAATTGTATCTAAAACATACCCTACATACTTTGGAATAAATAGTTTTCAATGAAAAAGTGGGTGAAACTTTTAAATCATATACTGTACAAATGCTTCTCGGTGTGTATCAATTTGTACTCAGATACAGTTATGCACCCACACTTTCAACTTTCAAAAGCCGATTAAATCGTCTAGTTCATTTACGATAAGTTTATAATTTTGACATTTGTAGTAAACAATTCTTTCTTGCCACTGAACAAAATCCAAATACCCAAAGTGTAAATGGAATAATTAATCATATTACAGGAGAAGTTATGTTGGCTGCCATGCCCGGGGTTGCCAGACTTATTTTGCCAAAATCAGAATTTCTTGTGTTGGTTTGTCGTTTTCATTGGCATTTTCATAACTATTTAAAAGAGAGTATCGAACACTGCGTCGCAATGCCTAAGTCTTTATAAAGTGGTTGCAGAAAGATGGTAGCATCTGTAATATCATATTTTGAGAGAGAATGATTCCTCTTTTGTAAGATATGTAAGTTTTTAATAAATACATTATTACCTCATTATATTTTATCATTAGCGACTGAATACTAAAAGAACTTATACAAAATTTCGCTATGTATTTTATTATTCAATTTTAGAGAGTGGCCGAGGCCCTGAAAATCCTAATAATCAAAATTTTATAATTTCTGCTCATATTTTTGAGTTGAATGTAATCTAAGAAACGTTTTACACGTACGAGAATTATTGCGAAATTTACTCTGAAAATTTTCCTAACAATAATTTTTGCTGTCTTTCACGTCATAGAATTATTGCCAAAATTTTCGTAGTAATAGTATATTATTAAACGAGCAATTTATGATAGCCATTATTCACGATGGGTGACGTTTGCGTCACGAGCCGCAGGCAAGGGGCGCAAGTCACCCGAGTGAATATTGGCCATAAATGGCGAGTAGAATACTATACTTTGTCCACGACACTCAATTTCTTTATAAAATAAAAGTCAGTAACGATTAGGACGTATTACTAACCTCAAAATGTTGTGGTAGCTACATAAAATAATTTGACATATACAGAGATGGGCGATACTGTGTAAAGTATCAATACAACGTACCGTTATAAATATATTTTTTATGTACTTCGAATTCAAAATTGTGTTTTTTCGTGACAACGACTTTATTTATTTTGACATCAATAAATTAGTTAGTTTTCTGCCTGTCACTTTTGGTTTTGTTTACTCAAAAATCAATTTGTGTTCCTAACTAAACGTTCTTTTATTGTGTGAACATAACATTTTGGCGACGAGGAATTTGGAATTAGTACCTACGACCTAGCAAGTTCAACCTAGGATTTCAATATTTTCTCGGCGATTTCAAGCTGACAATTCAAAATGCCTGATCAAAATGGTGACGCGCAAAACAACGCAGCTGCGGAACAACCATCGGTAGTGGTGAACTTGTCCAACATCCGTCCATTTGATGTCTCTCGCCCTCAAGAATGGAAAAATTGGTCGAAGCTGTTACAATTTAATTTCCCGTCGATGCGAGTTAAGGACAACGAAATGAAACGTGCACACTTTTTCTCGATTTGCGGTGAGTCTCTTTACGTTTTAGCGAGCGGCATATTACATCCACGAGATCCTGACGAGGTCGAATTTCCTGAGATCATTCAAGCTCTCACTGCAATCAGAAGGTTGATCAGCCAGTCAATGAATATGTTGCTGAACTTCGAAGACTGGCAACTGATAGCAATTTCAGAAAGATTCGAAACAACATGATTATGAATCAGCTGGTTTGTGGCATTCGAGATGGACAGGTACGTTCGAGATTACTGCAAATATCTGACCTCAATCTTCAGCAGGCTATTGATATTGCTCTACGAGCCGAATCCATGGCGACCTCAAAGAGATAACTGATGAGACCGGTGTCGTTCGTCTGGTGTCTAAATCCACGGATCGCCAGGACTGTTCCAGGCAACACGTTTCCGAGAAGCCTGCACCGCAGCCTCGGCCATCGTCATCGCAGAATCTCACCTCTTTTCGCTGCGCTGGGAGCCACAAAATTTGCAATGCCACCTGAACCCAAGTTCGCTGATTTGCACAGCGTGCTACAAGCAAGGTCATGTCGCAAAGATTTGCCAGGGATCTCGTCATAAATTAAAGTCGAAACCAGGTAGATCAAAGCAATTCCAGAGCTATCAAGACAGTGCCATTCATTCTTCACAGGCACATGAAGAGTCAGCTGTTCGAAATTACCACGAGGGAAACACCTATCAAGTTACTGCCCAACCAGGTGGTTCTCCATCTTCACAGAGCAATTGTCCTCATTCTTCGAACATTTGGGCCACGAAAGATACCAGAAGCCATCATGGTCACACTTCAAGTCGACGGTCGTACGGTGGTGATGGAGGTGGATTCCGGCGCAGCAGTTACAGTCATGCATCAAGAAATTTTCGAATCGTTCTGGCCTCCTTCTGGTGCTTTATTACCAGTTCATAACCTATCTCTCGGCGATTACCACGACAATCCAGTGAAGATTCTCGGTGTCAAGATGGTACGCGTTCAATTCAAGAACAATGAAGCAGTTGTGCCTTTGTACGTAGTTCAAGGATGCAAGGGTCACAATCTGCTAGGAAGAAACTAGTTCCAGGCTCTTGGCATTTCTGTTTGTGGGATTCATTAGCTCACAAACAAAATTTCAGCCCTGGATCATCCAGCTCTCAGATTCTGGTCAAGCATTAGGAAAGTTACAGGGTCCACCTATCCATCTAGACATCTCTTCTGATCAACCAGCAAAGTATCTCAAAGCTCGTTCTCTCCCTTACGCTTTGCAGTCTCGTGTCGTCGATGAAATCAAAAGACTTCAGGACCTAGACGTTTTGCGGCCTGTCTCATTTTCCAAGTGGGCTACTCCGGTGGTCGTGGTTGCAAAACGTGATGGTTCTATTGGGATGTGTGGGGATTACAAAGCCACAATCAACACCGTCCTTAAACCGGACAAGTATCCTCTGCCGCTTCTGGAAGATCTTCTCCAAACTTGACCTGGATCAGGCCTTCACACAATTAACGGTAGATGATGAATCAGCGTTGTTACTTACTATTAACACAATCTTGGGCCTGTTCTCTGTCCATCGAATTCCGTTCGGGCACCAGGTATTTTTCAACGTACAATGGATAGTCTTCTGGCTGGTATACCAGGCGTTGCCATTCTCATGGACGACGTACTGGTAGCCGGCAACTCCGACAAGATCCACAGCGAACGGCTGAAAGAAGTACTGGATCGCCTTCATATTTTTGGGTTGAAGCTAAAAAAGAAAAAATGCAAGATCTCGGTTTCTGAGGTCGAGTTCCTTGGATACAAGATCTCATCGAACGGCATTAATCCCACTGAAGAAAAGATCGAAGCAATCCAAAACTTCCCGACGCCTACCAACAAGACCGCTCCAAGCTCTTTTAGGAGTTATCAATTTTTACGACAGATTTCTTCCAAATCGTGCCAGCATTTTCGAACCACTGTATCGTCTGCTAGGAAGAAACTAGTTCCAGGCGGTTCAAGAGATTAGGAATTTTTTGACAAGTGGTCGAGTCCTGGTCCACTTCGAAGACAATCGTCCCCTGATCCTCGCTTGTGACGCTTCAGCATACGGTGTTGGTGCAGTGCCTTCGCATCGATACGACAACGGAGAAGAGCGACCTATTGCGTTCAAATCAAGAACCATGAGTCCCACAGAACGTAACTATGGCCAGGTCGACAAAGAAGCTCTTTCTTTCATTTTTGGTGTCACAAAGTTTCACAAGTTTCTGTTTGGGCGATCCAACATCACTTTTATTACAGACCACAAACAGACCAGGTCGTCTTCATGGTAATGCTGATGCCTTATCTCGGCTACCATTATCAACTTCTGAAGGCGAGCTCCGAGATCCAGTTGGTATTCACCTGCTGGAAGTTCGAGATGGTCCTGTCAAGTCCAAGCAAGTAGCAGAAGAAACTGAACGAGATGCGGATCTATCTCAGGTTGTTGAATTTGTCAACAAAGGCTGGCCAAACGACATCCCGTCCGACCTGAAACCATATTGGCAACAAAGTCTCGAGTTGTCAACCTTACAAAGTCGGCAGCACGTTCATACGTTTGGTGGCCCGGGTTGAGTAAAGACATCGAGAAGACGGTCCAACTTTGCTCAACATGTCAAGAACTTCGCAGAAATCCACCAGCAGAGGTTCCAGCACCATGGCCTTCAGCGAATCGTTCATGGGAACGCGTTCATATCGATTACCTGGGTCCGATGGAAGGTCACGTCTTTCTGATTATGGTAGATGCTTTTTCACGATTTCCAATAGTCAAGATGGTTTCATCGATGTCTGCAGCGGTTCTCATCAAACATACTCGAGATACGTTTGCAGATTTCGGACTTCCTGAATGTATTGTTTCAGATAATGGTATACAACTGACGTCTCGGGAGTTCCGTTCGTTTTTTTCCAAGAACGGAGTCAAGTATCTGAACACACCTCCATTCCATCCGTCATCCAATGGTCTGGTTCAGAGGGGAGTTCGCAGTTTCAAGGAGCTTTTCAAGAAGCACCTTGACGGCGACATTTCAACTTGCTGTTGGCGAAGCAGTTCGATTCCGGGATTATCGTCAACGCAAACAACGATGGTCTCGAGGTACAATAGTAGAACGCTTGGGTTCCAGACTGTACACGGTTCAAGACGAAGAAGATATTCTGCATGCTCGCAGCGTTGACCAGATCATCGAGTGCAAACTTGAGCCAGCTACAACGGTGCCTCATTGTCTTTCTCAAGATACAAAATGCAACCCAAGCTACAACGACATTTTCTTAAATGATTTCCTTGCTCAAGAAAACAGGAATCACCCTCAGCCACGAGTTCAAGGTGGTCTGCAGTGCCAGCCGGATGTTCCTCAAGAAGCGGAAGCTCAGCTTCCAGATGTCCCTGTTATTGAGCAGCCTCTCATACCAGTTCCTGTCCCGGAGGTCCAGCTTGTCCCAGTGATCCAGCATATCCCAGAGATCCCACCCTATCCCGAAAATTCAGCCTGATGATATTCCGGTTAACCCAAGGCGAAACAGAGAGGTGGAAATTTTTGAGGGGGGATCAAGACCTGTTAGGTCTAAACGACCCGTTGAACGTCTGACATAAGTGATTTTGTTTTGTTAATTTTGATTGTAACTGTATTTTAAAAAATTAGAGAGGAGAAATGTATGTACTTCGAATTTTAAATTGTGTTTTTTCGTGACAACGACTTTATTTATTTTGACAACATCAGTTAGTTAGTTTTCTGCCTGTCACTTTTGGTTTTGTCTACTCAAAATAGTAGTTTTTCTACTCCTGTTTTATAGTATACTTATTAAAAGACTAAAATCTGTATCATAATGAAATTCATTATGATACAGATTTTCATTATGATACAGATTTTTAAGCCAATAGGAATGCGACATTCGCACAATATTTAATATAGCCATGGATACCTGGTTGACATTTCTGAAATTAATTATATTAGGTGTGCTCCCTTCAATCAAAGTGTAGCACTCAACTATACGATTTTATTTATTTTAATTATGTTTTAATGCTTCTTGCAGTATACAAATGCAATATACATAGATATTCCCAAATTGAGTAATTTTACACGTATTTTTTCACAGATAGACCTGAATTCTTCAAAAGTATATAGTTCAGTGCTACACTTTTATTGCAGGCGAACAGACCTATTAAGTGACACTTAATTTGATAGCTGTCAAATAATTTTGATTTTCAAAAGTAACTATATTTAAAATTAATTTAAATAATAATTATTGATTAAATTATTTTTATTTATCGGAGTAGAAAAAATATTGTATGCCACTTTCATGTAGGCCATTAATACACTCGCATATTATATACGAAACTAGCGTGCGTAAGTCTTGCATGCCACTCGACTACCGAGGAATGTTCCTATTTCATATCTATAACGTCAAATGTATTAGGTACATAATTTTATAAAAACTTAGGTCTATCAGGAGTCCTCTTCCCATTTTATTCTGTTTTTAGTATTTGCTGTTAATTAATACGAATTATTTTATTTATGTTTATTATTGTAAATAAATATTTTTGATCCAGCGCTTTTAGGAGGGACTTTTTTTGATAAGTTATTTTGACGTTGAAATTGAAAAAAGGGAAGTTGACGAATACTAAACGCGAATGCTGATTGGTGGATGTCATATACGTTCTAGGATGTATATGAATATAAAGTCTGTTCGCTGAATCTTTTCCCATGTATGAAATGATTCACATACTACTTTTTGTATTACGTCTCTTTCCTACTCACAGAATCTTAACCCCCGAAATGAAACCGTTTGTTCCATTACAGCGTAGTATAACAAACAGAGATAGCCATATGATGAATGTCGGCGATAGGTTTAACGCGAATCTGCACGTTGACGTCGTTGACAGACCAAAGACTTTGTTTACAACTACGACCTACGTGTTTTTCAATGTATTGATGTATTGCGTTTGTATATTAATGATGACGCATGGGAAAAGATCCAACGAACCAACTGTATACGTTCAGTTAACAGATGTGGCCTACATTTCCCTTCTGTAAACTGTGCAGAAAATGGATAATATACATGTGGGTGTAGAAAAATAAATTTGTGTTCTATCATTGTGTGAACATAACAATATTGTTTTAAAATACTTAATATTAGAAAATATCGCCATGAAAAGTATCAATACTAAAAATTACATTATTTTATCGATACGATATATTTCAGAAACAAATTTCCTTAAAAAAATACTAAGATTTAATAGTTCATTTCATATTGTACCCCCATCTCTAGTCATGAATTATGAACCATAATACACTCCAGTGTATTACGAACCATAATTCACGATAGTAGATATATGGGTATCATATACCTTTTGTTAGGAGGTAAAATATTGACTTATTATTAAGTAGTCGTGGACAAAAATATATATTTTCATGACAGTAAACTAGAAAGTGCGCGAGAATCGACGCAGAAGCCAAAAATAGGATAAAAACAATAATGTCGTCATGTGTCAATATTTGTTGTCGTTTTCAACCATTAATTCTTTATTCAGGAAAGCCAAAACCTTGACATAACTGCAAATCTCAATAAAGAGAACAAATAATCAATCAAATAAAAGGTTCTAATACAGCTGATTATTTAGAAATGTCAATATGTAAATGTAAATTGTAATCATGACAACTTATCCCAAAAACACTCTCACTGTGCAGGCGTATGGCATGAATTCTTATGAAATTTTTAGTGGTAAAAATATTATGTGTCAAACAGTAGAGCAGTGAAATGGTATCAAAATTCATATGAAAATTACCAATATTATTTTCAGAGTAAATTTCGCAATAATTCTCGTACGTGTAAAACGGTTCTTATACAATAAACAACCTGACAAAATAATTTTATGCCAACAACTGGGAAAAATTACAGCGTGGCATCGATGTAAATAAAATATCTGTCATGTTTTGTTATTGCAAACTTATCGTAAATGAACTATATCTAAAATTTTTAATCTAACTTTAAAAATGTTCATCGTTCTGTTTATTGTACACTTTCAGTACATAGTTTTCATTTTATTTCATTATTGAGTACTCATTTTAATGTACTTTTACAGAATTATTAAAATTTTCAGCAGAACGTGTATTTAAATTTATTTTAAAACTAAATTCATTGCTCTCCGGATCCCACCTCATCCCCAAAACACGTTCAATAGGTAAACTAGAATATTTTAATTTAGCTTGTCTCATATCAACAGGTAAAGTTGAAAGTATTCTTTTGAGAATTTGGCACCCAGCTACAAATACGGAAACCACCCTGACTGAATATAAATAACATACTTGATTAATTTTATTGCTACATCCTCTGTGTCACAACTATCCAAGTAATCGTCCACATAATGTTTGTTGACTACAGCATGCAAAGCGTTCGAGAATTTTTCTCGAAATTCTTAAGCATTTTCATTTTTAACATACCGAGCCAACGATGGGGAACAAGCTGCTCCGGTATACAGAGGGTTCTTTTAATTGGTCGAGTCTACGCCATAAAATGCGTTGTGCTCGTTGGTCTTCATTAATTATTTTTACCTGGTGAAACATTTCTGCTATATCTCCGCAGAAAGCTATTTTTCTTTGTCTTAAGGTCCAGAGCATTGCATGCAGTGACCATTGTAATTTCAGATTAACAGTTAAATGAAGTACAAGTTCGTCTAAAAAGAGAGGATTTTTTAGGTATGTGTCGTTACCTACATGATTCATTGTCGTTACAAGACTACAAACAGCATTCGAAAATTTGACTATAATTATATTCTTTTGAAGGAGGAGTATTTTTGATTTGATTATTCATGTGTTTTATTATTTAATACGGAAGTCTGTAATTATTCTGCAATGTTTCTATTATTTCGGTGATGTTCAAATGAGATATAAGTAGCTTCTCTGGCATCACCCTTTAAACATTTATGTAACCTAGCTAAATTTTCACTGTCAGAATAATTACATAGTTTACTAGTTTCATAATATTCCGTAATAAATAATAGCCAATCAGAAGGATTGCCGTCGAAAAAAGGCAGTTTTTTGTCAATAACTTGCCTTCGTAGAATGCAAGCCCCTAAATTATTGTCGTTTGAAATTGTTTCAGCTTACTGTCGATCATAACCTGACCAATGCCATCAGCATTCTACCACTTGAGATAGATCGGAAATACTACTTTTTTGATCTTTGTCATTGCAAGTATCAAACCATCTGTAAACCTTATTATTATCAATAGATTCGCTCATCGTGTTGTCTTCATTTGATAGAGAACCTTCTACGCTGTTTATTTTTTCATCTATTTTCAATTTTTGTAAAGCTTACTCCTTCAAAATCAACTACTCTTTACATTCTAATATTTGCCCTTCCGCCATTTCTTTTAGTTCTAAGATCTGGGCTTCTGCTTTCAATTCCATTTCCATCTTCCGCCTCTCAGCCAAAGAAGCTGCGCTTTTCCGACTCACTGAATTCTTGTATGTATATGTATTTTTGGGGTAACATTCACTGAAACCTGAAAGATCTATTGTGCCCCTACTTCTACTTATTCTCTGAAACTAGTAGCTCCTTTAGTCCTATTTTCCGCAGGAATTTTATGATATCTGCAGGTTTCAACTTAGGTAAATGTTCCTCTTCTATCCCATGTACTGTGCTCTAGGATTCTGCTATATTGTGCTGTGTAGTTGGAAAGAATGTGGATGGAGGTTTCTTCTTCCATGCCACAATATGGAATTCCTAGATCGTACTGATCTTTTTTTATGATTTTCAGGTTGTGCATTGCTTTCTTCGTCTGCTCTTTCATTTTGAATATTTTTGTGTAGGTTGGTTTTGTCACGAATTTTATGTTGTTGAACATCACTTTCATCAACAAAGCTCCTTATCTCTGTCTGACTACCTTCGGTTTGGGCCCGTACACGCAGTCTCGTATTGTACACTTAACTGTCCCTGACGCCTTTTCACTTGGCATAATGTCGTCAAATTGAACTGAAAACTTTCTACCAACGGTTCGAATGACCAAATGTGGCTGTTTGCCGGTTTAAGACGACCCCAATGTCTTTGAGGACGTCTAAAAAGTATAGCCGCTGATTCATAGAAAATTCGCAATTCAACTTTTGACAAATTAACACTTTATTTTTATATGATAACTCTATAAATAGTTTTTTTCCTAACAAGTGCGGAAAGTGATACTTTCCCGCACGCGACTGCAGTTGACCCGAACGATGCGGAGCGGAGTTCGGGCAAGCGGTCAAGTGCGGGACACTTTACGCATGAGTTAGGTGCATTATTTTTTCTACGACCGTATATACCTACAAAAAAGTATACCAACCCATTTTTCAAAAATTATTTTTATTTCAACATACATACACAAAACATTTACTAAAAACTACTTATTATTATAAATATTAATATTAAAACACATTTTTTTGCATTCTGTAAATCACTTAAAATTGCTGGTCCAGTGGAGTTATTTGGTGTTAGGGTTATATAAAAATATCTTCATCATTTTATATTTCCAAAAAAAAATGCAACAAAAAACTAGAAAAGATTTTTTTTGAATGACTATTTTGTGAATATCTATTCACCTGTAGTCACAATAGTAAAAAACTATAATAAGGTCAAAATTTGCATAATTTTACTTTCCCGCACTCATTTATTACTTTCCCGCCCTAGTGCGGGAAAGTGACACTTTCAAAACTAAAATGCGTGCGGGAAATTGAGTTAAAACGTACGGTCGTAGAAAAACGTCATTTTTCCAGTATATAGATTTTTTCGTCTTTCTGAAAGTTATAGGGTGAAAACAAAAATAAAAAAGGTTTAAAATAAATTATACAAAATAAACAATAAAATTATAACAAACGTATAACAAATTGGATAAATGCAAGTCAATTTGTTACTTTGTACGGTGTATAGAATCAGCAACAAAATAGAAACCGGGTTACTCAAAAACCGGTCACGCTAGCTTAACTTTCTATTTCTGATGGTAAAATATTATTTAAAAAATTGTTGCTGTTCAGTTCTTCACTTTGTACGGTGTATATAGTCAGCAACAAAATAGGAATCGAAAGTTACAGCAGGCCATTATTAATTTAGCCAACATTAAAAAAATTAATCTTTTCATAACTTCTCCTGCAGCAACAAATTGACTTGCATTTATCCGATGTTTTATATTACGTTTGTTGATTTTTTTACGCTAACTTGGCGACAAGCTAGTACTGTTGCCGATTTTTCACGATCGGTTTGAGCAAAAAAAATCGATGTTTTGGCAACTAATTAGCAACTAAAAAGCGTGTTTTTTTTCGATTTCTGTCGATTTCACAATGCTAGTTTTAAGGACCTTTTTTATTTTGGTGAGTACATTAATTCACTTTCATCTGTTTTTTAGTGAAGATTGTTCAAGTGATGAAGATATGAATAAGAATGAAATAGATTTCATTTAATGTAATATCATTCTAGCTTGATTTTATATTTGATTTATTCCTATATGTTAATAAATGCTTTATATAAGCGCTTGACTTTTTCTGAGTTACAAGGTGGCTAGCTCTAGCAACAAGTTAATTTCTTTGAAGCCAGTGAACGAATAATGATCAAATTTCTAAGTCACGAACGTGGTAGGTATAGTATAGTCAAAAGCGCTCTAATGTGCGGGTTCAGAGCTTTCTAACCATATGTATCAAATCAGCAAACACAAAGGTTACCAAAATGTGAGATCACACTGGTTGGCGAATTTCCACTTTTTCTTTCATTCTCGAAATAATCTATCAGATTAAGTACCAGTCATACCTGCCTTTTTTCCATTTCTTCCTGCGTAATGTGTTAAAAAGACATTACCAATCGATGACGCACACCAAAAAGGCTATTGAATGAACCATAGTACTTTTTTCTTTTGTTTAATAATTACATTTGTGACTACAATTTTTCTTGTGTACAAAATGGATCCATTTATTTCAGTGGTAACCTCTGTGTTTACTGATTCGATACATATGATTAGTGACCTTTGAACCCGCACGCTAAGAGTGCTTTTGACTATACAACTTTTGGTAGATAATTGTGAATTCTAGCTGAAATTGTTCAACTGGCTAAATAATTAATTTCTTTTTTAGATCCAACTCCAGTATTTTGGGTCAAAAAAAGAAGAACCAAAGAAAAGCTAGAAATAAAAAACGCGCTCTGGAACGTCGTCACAGTGAAAGTGAAGCTTCAGGTGATGAGAAAAAAGAGGGATACTTGAAGGACTGCGATTTTAAAAAGGACAACTATAAGAAAGACGATAATATTTTCCACTTGGAGGTCGATAATTAAAAACTCTGGTTTGGTACCATTTTTATTTTCATTTTTAACAAATAACAACGTACACAGCAATAATTATGACTCGAAAGTTGAATTTCAAAGCTGTTTTATTTAAATTTTTCTTATTTAGGAAAATAAACTAACCACGTTTCTGATCTTTTGCTATGTTGTAAATACAACTATTCATAATCTTAATGTAATCAACACAAAAATAAATCATCTGACATTGTATTATTCATTGTTATTAGTATACTGCGAAAAAATTGGGCAGTATGGATGTTTTTATATACATTTGTATGGTCTTGAAATAACAACCGTTACTGTAGTACCTCTTGAAAGTTATGAGAAGCTGAATAATGTAGTTGTTCCACTTTTTTTAGTCCAACTGAGAAGAGTTGCGGAAAGGGTTCAGTTAACAGGAACAATGAAAGTAACATTTGTTGCCTTGGATAATTTAAAATTGAATGTGTGTTTTTACCAGGGGGAGGATAGTGCCACTTGGAGAGACTTATAAGTTACTTAAATGAGAACTATAACGCTGTTGGTAGTTATTCTAGATATTTTTGCATGTCCTCATCGTTTTTGCAATTTTGCGATTCATGCGCTTCGTGCTTCCAGTTTTGTGGAAGTAGGAATAGTAAATATTATCGACAATTGCCAAATTTATTGAAAAGGAATATACCTTGTCAAGTATATAATTTCAGTAAAATGATACATTAGTTTTTTATGTAACAAGTGTGTAAAGTAGCTTTTTTTGACAAATGTGAATGCGACAATCACATGAGTCGAAAAAAATGCCTTTACACACGAATTGCACACAATCTTTTTTTCTACTATCGAAAACATTATTAAAATACAGAAATTTAGGTAATATGCCATTAGAAGATTTTCGGAATATTTTATCATTTCATTTTTCCCACACCATTCTTTAAACAGATTTTATTTTGTTTCATAAATAATCACAGATTTTTGGGGTAATGAATCATTAGAAGCATTGTAAGCCACATTTAATTCGTTTGGTGGTGTATTTGCGAAGTAATCTTCTGAAAGATCGTAAGAGGAATCCATCTTTATAATTATAATAATCTAAAATAACATCACAGTTTCCTGAAAATATTCAATTCTTAAATATAAATACAATTGATTTCCCTAGGTATAGTTGTTAACTTTTTGGGTGAAATTGGTGAAAATTAAGAACACGTTCTTTTAACTGAACTAAAAGATGGATAACGTTTTATTTCCACGTTCTACAACTAAACTTAAATGACAACTTGAACATAGAGCGTCACGCTCATCAACTAACAATCAGCTGTTTGATATAGTAATCATTCAACACTCCTTCTCAATTTAAACATTCAAATTATAAATTTTAAATTGCAAATGATATTAACACACGCACAAAAATTTTAATTTCAATGAAGGTACTTAAAAATGTTTTAAACAAAGCTTACTTCTAAAAAATTCAAATTTATCTTTAACAAGAGATTTAGTAAATATGTCTGATACATTTTCACTCGTAGAAACATATTTCATTCGAATAAGTTCTTTAGTTACAATGTCTTTAATGAAATGAGCTTCAATGTCTATATGTTTTGAGCGTTTACTGTTTTCAAAACTTTCAATTGACCGCAAAGCACTTTGATTGTCTATCTTTAAAGTAGTTGGTACATCACAAAGTCCAAAATCTGCACAAAGTCCTTGTAAATAAAGTAGATCGGAAGCTGCTAAGACACTAGCAAGATATTCTGATTCAAAACTGGATTGAGCGACAACATTCTGCTTCTTCGATATATATGGTATAAAATTTTTATTGAAGAACACTGCACATCCACTTATACTTTTCCGATCTACTTGATCACCACCCCAGTCAGCATCAGTATATGCCAAAATGTTTGGTTCTTCACAAAGATCAGATTCATAAATCAATGTCACATTAATAGTTTGCTTTAGATATCTCAGAATCCGTTTGGCAGCAATCCATAATTGTTGTGTTGGTTTATCAAGATAGCGGCTGAGATAAACTACAGAATATAATATATCAGGTCTGCTGATAGTTGCTACATAAAGTAAAGATCCAATTAATTCTCGATAAGGTATATGTTTGTCAATCTCTTTTTTCTGCAAGTTTGGTTCCATAGGCGTTAAAGCAGGCTTACAGTCTTGTAAATTGAATTTATTGAGCATTTTCAAGATCAGTGTTGTTTGGCTAATAATCATTTTATTATCATTAGTTTGTATCTCCATTCCAAGAAAGTTGCTCAATTTTACCAAGATTTTAGCATTAAACTCTACTTCTAGAGCTGATAGGATGTTTGGGTGATTCGGGCCAGTAACAATGATATCATCCACCCAAAGTAATAACCACACTTCTTTCCCTATATACAGGCAAAAGTCATTTCCTGATCTTTCCCAATTTTGTTTTTCTGCAAATTCATGAAATCTTCCATTCCACATTCTTGGTGCTTCACGTAACCCATATGAAGCTTTCTTCAATTTCAATGCATTAAATTTCTGGTCTATTGTCAAACCTTCAGGAATTTTGATGTAGATGTCTATATTCAAATTCCCATTCAGGAAGGCTGTGGCAATATTAAGTTGTATGATATCCCAATGATTATTTAAAGCATATGCCATGAACATTCTCATTGTTTGGTATAAAGGTGCATAAACATTATAATGGTATTCTTCTTGGTAGCCTTTAGCTACGAGACGTGCCTTCTTCAATCCATTTTGTTTTACTTTGAAGACCCAACGTGTGTCAATGGCTTGCTTGTTTTCTGGCAGGACTGCTGGCTCCCATGTATTATATTTTTCATGTGCCTCTAACTCTTTTTTTATGGCTTCATTCCAACTTTGTCCAGTTTTCACTGCTTCCTCATAGTAAGTTGGCTCTTCAGACAGAAAACAATATGCTGAATTTAACTCAGTCATTGAATCGTGCTGGTGGTTTAGATATTCTCTTATTATTTATAATTTGTTCCTGTTGGCCTGTATTTTGTTCATCGTCACTCTTTTCCTCTTTATATTCAATATCAATTTCTTCATTTTTGTACTGTTCTTCTTCTGTCCCGTCATGTGTTATTCCATAGTAGTATGTTGTGTCATTCTCATCGAATCTAACATCTCGTGAAATAATAATTTCATTTGTCTGAGGATTCCACAGTCGATATCCATTTGTGCTATATCCTACCATTCGGACTGGTGCTGTTCTAGATTCCAACTTGTCACCTGGATTTGGTATTTTCAATGCCCATGCTTTACTACCAAATATCTTCAGTTTACTTAAATCAGTTTTTCCATAGTATACACTGACAGGTGTTTTATTATCTAGAGCAACTGTAGGACATCTATTAAGTTGATGGGCTGCACTTCTTATGGCTTCTCCCCACAAATGCTTTGGTTAGTTTGTTTCAGCAAACATTGATCTAACTTTGTCAAGTAAAGTTCTTTTAGCTCTCTCACTAACACCGACGTTGAAATTGCATGGCTAATTGTTTGGTTTATCTCGTTATCATATTTCAATATGAACCTAGAAAAACCTATCCCAACTTACTTGATTACATCCTGAATGAAATATTTTTTAATTATTTTTCAAATGTAAATCAACGATCGAAGAAAAAATAGTATGTATAATTCGTGGGAAAAGCATATTCCCAAACTACTGTGTTAATAGACTCGTCGCTACGCTCCTCGTCTGGTAATTATCACAGTCATTTGGGAATATTATGCTTTTCCCACTAATTATACAATATATATATTGCTTATTACCCCAAAGGCAGATGCGACTTTTTTGAAAATAAAAAAAAGAACAAATTTAAGAAAATTAAAAGTGCATTCGAACTTATTTTTCCACGACCTTTCCAAATCTGTTTAAATTTTTCATTAACGCTATTTGTTAAAAAACTTAGCTCACGTTTGACAGTTTTGTACAGGAATCCCTATATCGCATCTTATGAATAACACAGTGTCCAGCTACATCGCAGGATATTTTGCATAATAATAACCATTAGCCTTCTATAGCTTCTGCCAATATTGAATTGGGCATACTTTCTCTTAAAATATCTCTTACCTAGATTTAACAACTAGTCTGCCAATTCATTACCTGCATCCCTTCATGTTCTGGCACCCATACTAGAGTCACTGTGTTGTTTCTTGTCAGTGTATTGAGGGATCCTCTTCCAGTTCTTACTAAACTCAGAGGACAGAGTCTGGTTGTCACTAAATATCCTACACACTTTGGCAAAAACCTCGAAAGTTATTTTTGACTTGAGTAACGCAGCGGGCGCATGGTGTAATCATATACCAAGAACAAAACTGTGATGCTTCATTTTGACTATGGGCAATTCTTAAATGAGCTAATGGAGGGGAACTGCATGAAAAAAATGAAATAGCTTGCTCCGTTTAAAGTATTACCTGTATTCCTTATGGAAAATCTATACAGTCGATCATGAATGTACAAAAAAATTATGTTTCCTTCAGTTTTGAAGAAATCGCAGGCATTACTTTCTTTTAATTGTTAATAATTAACGCACGATGATTCCATAAAATTCACTCAAGTATAAACGATGGGTTTGTCTTTACACAATTCGAACGAAAATGATACCACAGTTTTATTTTCGCCGCCAAGATACTCAAATGTATGTATGTATGTATATTTGGGGTAACATTCACTGATACATAAAAGATCTATTGTGCCCCCTTACTTCTACTTAGTTTCTGAGGAGAGTCTCTGAAACTAGTAGCTCCTTTAGTCCTATTTCCCGGAGGAATTTTAGGATATCTGCAGGCTTCAACTTAGGTAAATGTTCCTCTTCTATCCAGTAATCTCCCAGGTACTGTGCTTTAGGATTCTGGAGTGCTGTGAAGCTAGAAAGTATGTGGATGGAGGTCCCTTCTTCCATGCCACAGTATCTGCATTCTTCTTCCTCCACTAATTTGAGCTTTTTCAGGTGCCCATTCAGGCGACAATGTCCCGTTAGGATCCCTGTTAAAACTCTCATCGCAGTCTTGCTTTGACTTATGCATTCATTTGATCTCCGTAGGTTGTAGTCACCCAGGAGAATCTTTGATTGTCTAAGCCCTACTAGATCTTTCCAATGGTCAGATCTTCTCTTTCTTTCGGCTTCACCTATTTCTTCCAGTATTACATTGGAGCTGATTCCGCAAAAAGGTTCAGGCCTCCAGAAGGGTAATTCAGACCCCCTCTTTGCTAGTTCATCTTCTATTTCATTTCCTTCTATTCCAGTGTGTCCTGGAACCCATAGTAAGGTAAAGTATAACCAAAGTTAATTTGATGACCCATATTTTTAATCCCATTGAAGAAAAAAGCCGCCCAATGGCGTGCATACATTTTTTTTTATAAATTCGAATATTGTGAAATAATGTTTTACAAATGTAATTCAAATAAATATAGTGGATAAAATTAACCTGCATCAAATTTGTAATACAATTTTTTGTAAATAATGCTAGTCAATTCGTGAATTCTCGCGATAACCGCATCATCAGAAATTACAGAATTTTCTTTTTTCAAACACGCGCACATATTTAAAACAACGCGGTGATACTGAACATGTAAATCTTTGTTTTCAAATTCAGCCCTATCGTCATCATCATCATTTATTGCTTAGTCATTTGCTTGTGGCGCCAAATTATTAGATTCCCGCGCATCATCTTGGACTGTCTCCAAAATGCCATTCTAATTAATTACAAATGAATTATAGGTATTCACAAAACTTACCCTAACGTCTACGAACAAATAAATATTAGATTGATATTAATTCACTCAATAAATATTATATTATTAATTCATTAAACTCACTCAACCAAAAAATAGATACTACTTTATTATTTTAAATATACATATAAATATACAAACAGAATTGCACACGCCTATGAGACTTATGAGAGTAAACAGTCGTATGAAGAATTTATCTACCCTATGCCATAAAATTTTTTTTCTACTATCGTGTGTAAAGTAGGTACTTTAGGCACACTTTCGAGTGCGTAAAACCTTATTTTACGCACTAGTGCGTAAAGAGCTTTTCTTTACGCACTAGTGCGTGAAGAAAAAGTTCCAATATTATTATGTATGTAGTTATAGGTATCTGAATAGGTATAAGTTGGCGGTGAGTGACTGACATTTCTCTAATTGTGAATTGAATCTGACAATTAAAGTTTAAATTGAGATCTTCCGACAATACCTAGGGTAATCAATTGTATTTTGATGTAAGTATTGAATATTTTCAGGAAACTATGAAATAATTTTAAACAATTATAATTATAAAGATCGATCTCTCAGAAGATTACTTCGCAAATGGTGTGGGAAAAATAAAATGATAAAATATTCCGAAAATGTTCTAGTGGCATATTACTTTTGTATTTTGATGAAGTTTTCGATAGTAGAAAAAATTTTGTATGCAATTCGTGTGTAAAGGCCTTTTTTCGACTCATGTGATTGTCGCATGAGCCGCAGGCATTCACATTCGTCAAAAAAAAGGCTACTTTACACACTAGTTACATAAATAACTATTTATGTTATAGTGGACCGCCTTAGAGGCTACCCGAACTTTTCGAAATTATGAGCAATATTTCACTCGGTAACTGGCGATACTCGGTTATAGGTGGTCTGTGCTCGCCACCTGCAGCTGCGGTGCCAGATATCCAAATTTTCTTAAATATATCGGGCATACATGAAGTTCTAATTAATATCTATTCTTATAACAGTTTCAAGCGACTTTTTTTTATACTTACAAATAAATTTATACTTTGTATTTTTTATTAAATATTTCCATACTAGCTTTCTAAGAAAATCATGAGCTTACGCAGTATACTGAAGTAATGGGAAACATATGTAAAGTGAGCCCTACAATTTCAGAAAATATATCTGACAACATTGCTTTATTTTATGGTCCTCAAACTGACTTTGGTTACACTTTAACTATATTGTTCTCGCCTAGTTCATATAGTTTGTCTAGGCATTCCCAAACCATTTTAGAACTGATTACGCTAGAACTCAGTGCTTTGATGGCTGCTTGACTATCTGTCATTATGATAATCCTTTGTCCTCTGTATCTTTTATCAATATTGAACTGGGCGCACTTTCTTATGGCGTGGATTTCCGCTTGAAAGATACTTGGGGTTTTTCCCAAGCTTTCGGAGTGTTTGGTTCCTGGCCCGAACACTCCTATCCCAGTTCCTCCTATTGCTTTTGAGCCATCTGTGTACCATTGAATGGCATTCTTCCCAATTCTGGTAATGGTATTCGGATCCCATTCCTTCTTGTTGCTGAATTCTGTAACGAATTTCTTCGAAAAGTTGTACTTTCTCATTATACCGTCTTGTGGCATGTCCCAGGTTGTCTGATTTCTAAGAAGTGAAGAGGTGATTTTTCTTTTAATGATTCCCTCTCTACTTAGTCTGTATCTAGTTTTTTCTGCAACACTTTCCACCACCATATGTAGAGGGGTGAGGTTGAGAATTACTTCCATTGCTGCCGTTGGGCATGTTCTCATTGCTCCTGTAATGCATATACAAGCTAGTTTTTGAATTTTGGAGAGGTTTTCTCTCGTTGTCAATAGACTAGTTCTGCTGCTTCATGCAATGGCTCCATAAGTGATAATTGGTCTCACTATGGCAGTGTACATCCAGCTTAGGATTTTTGGGTTGCAACCCCAATTTCTCCCTGCCAGATTCCTACAGACCATAAGAGCCATTTTCGCCCTGTGAGTAATCTCCTTTTCGTGTTTGTTCCACAGGAGCTTACTATCTAAAATCAAAACTAGGAGAATTAATCTGTTTTCTCAAAGAAACAGAATAATCATAATATGCATTCTAATGATCAATATATTGAGATATTATTTTCTTTTGTTATAGGAAAATTTTCTCAATTAACTGCTTGTTTGTAGGCTTATGCACCAAATTTTCTTCACATACAAAAAATCAGAAACGTGTACTTTTAAAAATAAACTAGATTACTACTTACGCACTTAGATTGTCAAATGAATATGTACGGAAAATAGGCTTAGTATTGTATGGAAAGGTTTATTTGGATTTGTTAAAAAGTACAAAAAAAATGCATGTGATAAGTTTCAATACACAACTTGCTTTATATTGTGTTAAAGTGACTAAATTTTACTCACTGATTTCATAGAATTTTATACATGTTCTTAGATCAGTAAAATGATTTCAAATAATTTTATTATTGTTATTTCACAATGTCCAGCATACCTACAGATACATTTTCCCATTTTTCCTATTTAGACCATGTTAAAATGAAATATAAAAATGATAATAATAGGTGTTGTAATTACAATATTCATAATTTGAAATGGTTCACAGATTTAGTGCTGGATTATTATTAGCCGGATTCATATAGCTTTCTGATTACTGCATTAGAAAGCCGACCAGCCAATGAGTATATTCTGAAGTTTGTTAAGAGTAAAAATTAATCGATGAATACAGAAAGCGCGTACAGCCGAATGCCCAACAGACCAACGCCAACGGCACATGTGCTATCGTTGGCTTTTGCAGTGGAAAGCATTGGGAAGGAATTGAGAACATCGTCCATACCGAATTTTTAGTATTGCATTGGAGACCGTTGGTCGCGGTTCGGTAGTTTTAAATTGTTTTGGGATGTCATCGAGCGAAAGTGATGATGATTTATTCTGTGCAACAAAAAAAGTAAGAAACGAAAGCGCATAACCTGATGGATGACAACATCGTATAAAAACAGAAGTTCCCACAATTTATTGGATGAGCTCCGGAATTGTGACTGGTCATTTTAGGAACTTCTGCCGAATGACCCCAGATATTTTTGATGTCTTTAGTTTTTTTAGAGCAAAACTTGCTATTGAGAAACTGCATAGCTTTGAATGCAAACCATTTCGAATGGTATACTTCTTCTGTCCCCATTCCAGAAAACGTCGTATTTTCACGTCGAAGCTCTCGACGGTAAGACGTCATCAAACTTTCAATTTTTTTCTTAACTTCTGAGATCTCGCAGTTAACTTCAGCAGCTATGCGTTGCCAAATGGGCAAAAAATAAAATAGACAATATTTTATTTTTTGCCAATTTAAACTGCGAATTAGTAGGGTCCCATAAAATAGTATTATATAAATTTCTATCAATTTCAAACACATATCTTCGGTCCACTCCATATCAAAATATTGATAATAAGAGCGTACGTACGGAACAAATGTTTTCCAACTACTGAAATCAGAAACCTCCAAATCCGTCCAAACCAAATTCGACACAAACATTCATCTCTTTGGTGTTACCGCTCGACTATCGAACGCTAGCCAAGGGTTGGCTTCGATTGGTCGCCGCCCTAGACACAAAAACCAATGCGTTCCAGCATAATTCACATGTGCCGTTGGCTAGCGTTGGAGATCCGGTCTGTACGTTGCTGAAGACGCTTCTAAGTTACAGGAAGAATCGGTATAGAAGGAAGTCTTATTTGAAAGAAATCGCAATTTTTGTAAAAAGAAACGTTAATCCAAAAGGGAATGTTTTGAATATAAGAGAGCGAATAGTCATATGGTAAATTATAGTAGTAGGAGAGCTGGCACCAATTTTTGGGTATGTCCGTGAAAGGTTTTATTGCATGAAAAGCTCCGACGATGTGAAGGACTGGTGTAAGAAGTGTATAAATTGTGCTACGAGTAATGGAACACAGCACAAGAGAAAGGCTCCCACGAAACAGTATAATGTTGGAAGCACATTCGAAAGGATCGCATTAGATATCGCTGGACCATTTCCGACAGAAAATGATGATAAATACATTTTGGTTTTGATGGACTATTTCACCAAATGGGTAGGAGTTTACGCGATTCCGAATCAAGAAGCCACTATTGTCGCGGATGTATTGGGGAAAGAATTCATCAGCAGATATGGAGTGCCCTTGGAAGTTCACAGCGATTAGGGGAGAAATTTCGAAAGCCATGTATTCCAGGAAATTTGTGAAAAGCTGGGGATGAAGAAGACCAGGACAACATTGCATCCACAGTCAGACGGAATGGTCGAAAGAATGAACAGGACCATTGAAAAAAACTCCGAAGTAGTTTCCAGTCACCAGAGAGATTGGGACCAGTATCTTTCCCTATTTGAATTGGCTTATTGATCTGCCATCAATGAGTCCACAGGTGAAACATCTGCGAAAATCTTATTTGGACGCGAAATGAGGTTTCCTTGTGACCTGGAATTTGGTTGTCGACCTGGAGAAGATCTAGCGGGAGAAGATTACGTGATCCAGTTAAGAAAAAAGTTGGACGATGTACTCGAATTGGTTCGAACGTAACTCCAAGTTGCCAGCGACAGTATGAAAAAACTATACGACACGCAGGCTACAGAAGGCAGTTTTAAAGAAGGGGACAAAGTATGGTTACACAACCCAACGAGAAGAATTTTCTCCAAAACTACAAAAATCTTGGGAGGGTCCATACTCAATCAAGAAGAAGATCATCTATCGCATAAGTAAAATCCCCAATGGAAAACCGAAAGTAGTCCACCAAAATCGACTAGCGCCATTCGAAGCAGACCATGACAAAGAAGAAGGGGTGAACCATATCCGGGAAGATCCTGATCCTGCCTTCGAAGAGTTTAAGGGCGCATATGGAGGTACCTGGAAAGCTAGATCTGCAGTCACTACACAGCAACGACAAGATTTGTTCTCGCTTCTGGAACACTATTCACTGCCACACCACATCCCAGCCAATACCAAAAATTCACGAAGTTTGGCATTCGTCTTTCGCAGGAAGTTTGGACAATTAGAGAGACTTTCAGAAGATTCCAACCCCTGGTAAGACACTGGGGCTTGAAAACAATTCACGACACATCCTCTATCTCGTAACCAAGAACGAATTTCAAGATCGATCCACCTACCGTGGGAAGCGCTAAAAAGTCTTCGAGAACACGTGCTGGAATCCAACGTGAAGAAACTAGAGATGCCCAAGAAAGAGAGCAGCCAGTTGGATAGGCGAGTCATTAGAAATATGGTGAAAGTGATCTTATGCCCGTATTTATAGTTCGTGCTCAAGTCACCCTCGATGCTTAAGGTCGAGTTCGCGCCATGTTCGTCTTTTATAAACCAACATTGAGTACGAGTCCGTGCTTGAGATCGTGAAAACAGCTACTCTGCCTCAAGGTTGGTCTCGACTTACCTTGAGCACGGGTTCATAACCTAACTTTTATCTTAATATTGACGTTTGAAGACCCATTTTTTTTGTTGTAATATTTTTTTTTAATTTTATGATTCAAATAAAAATGTGCGAGGAAATTGAGGAATATTTGGAACACATTGATATTATTGAAGAAGAAAATCGTCAGGAACGCATACGAAAGCGAAAGTGATTTTAGAAAGCGCTATCGATTTTATAAAGATACTGTTGTAGATAGGATTCTACCTCTCGTTATTACAGGCCTACAGAAGGAAGACAATCGTGGTTTACCCATACCACCAATTTTGCAAGTATTAACTTGCTTACGATTTTATGCTACTTGTAATTTTCAGGTTGTATCTGGTGATTTGCGTAATGATTAAAACGGTATCCATATTGATAGCCGAACGTTTGGGTGATTTTGTAAGATTGAATTGAATTGAATTATTATTTTTTAATAAAATCAAAAAATGCTTCCAATCACTAACAAAGTTGCATCGAAATTGTATCACTTCAACTTTACAATTCACTTTTCAGTGTCACAATCGACACAATCTTCTTTTTCTTTGCATGCTCCTTGTCCGTTTGCTCAAAATCTTCTTTTTATTTCGAACTCATCTATCAAAAATGCCGTAATTCCTAACTTTCCTTACTTGAGGTCGACCTCCTACGAGAATAACCGAAGTACCGTCTATAAAACACAAGACGATCTTGAGGTCGAACTCGCTGTAAGGCCGACTTGGCTGAGCACGACCTTAAGCATGAGCTGTTTGTTTATAAATACGGGCATTAGAAGATACCGATTTCCACATTTCCCATGCTATCAGTATTCAATGAAGACAGTGCTCTGTTATTTCCATACGACCGGGAAGTGTAGAAATGGGTCCAGCTGCTGAAATAAAGTACACGCATTAATGACCGCGCCTAATTATTCTTTCTCTCTCTTTCAGCTGTTTTTCTGTCGCACTTGTATACTTCCATAGGAATTTTCGCAATCTGTATAAAGTTATGTATAGGTGCGAGTGAGTAGCGCTATAGGTAAGCCGTAGTGTGGAAGACAGCGATTATCGGCAGCTGTTTGCTTTTTTGCTTGCTGAATTACTATTGGCTCTAGCGAGGTCACGTGAATTACAATAACCAGTAGGTTTCTAGTTTAAATTTATGACTCGTCGCTTTATAATTTATCCTAGTGTTTACTATATTTGGAGAGAAGCGAGACGAGTTAAGAGAAGGTCGTCTCTCGACGAGACGAGAGACACATTTTATCTCGTCTCGCGGCATCACTAACAAATACTGAAAACTAGTGAAGACCATAATGGAAATGTAAGTATTCGTGGCATCGACGCTTTGGATATCGTGTAATCGAAGCTGTCAAACATTAAGCCCACAAAGACTTGGCAATTCGAATAAAAATCACAGATTGCGGGATACAGAAGACTCGTTAATGTGAATGCTGTATAAAAGGTAAGATTAGACGGAAAAGTTTTCCAAAGTGTGGTATTCTCTCTTCTCTTGTTCCTTCTGTATGCTCTTTCAGAATAAGGTACACATAGGTACAGTCGTCCACGCGGCGACAATATTAGAAGCTTGTGAATTTTCTTATGCTATGACCTTGGACATTTGCGCGTCGCGCAGGTTGCGTCGGTTTCCACTTCAATAATTTTTTTGAGTTGTCTGAAAGAGACGCGCAGATATGTTCAAGTTCATATCCCTCAAGAAAATCCACAAGCTCTACCATGCCACAAATTCTCCGTCCTCCACTATTTTGAGCTTTTTCAGACACATATACAGGCGGCAATGTCCCGTTAAGATTCCTGTGGAAACTCTGATCTCAACAGATTGTAGTAACTCAGAAGAGTCTTTGATTGTCTAAGCCATACTAGATCTTTCCAAGGGACAGATCTTTACCTTTTGATTCCGCAAAAGGGCTCAGGCCACCAAAAGAGTATTTCAGTTCCCCTCTTTGCTAGTTCAACTCCTATTTCAGTTCCTTTTATTCCAGTATGTCCTGGAATCCACAGTTATATTGTTCTCTCCTAGTTCATTGAGTTTGCCTAGACATTCCCACACCATTTTGGAACTGATAACACAAGAGCTCAGTGCTTTGATGGCATCATCATCTGCCTTTTGGAACTGATAACACAAGAGCTCAGTGCTTTGATGGCATCATCATCTGCCTTCTGTATCCTAACTATTGGGAAAAGTAGAATCCGATAGATGGATCTCCGAAATGTCAATGTCATCCTAGCAACGAGATAAAACAAATCAGCTGCCGTATAAGCCCTTTGATATTTAATTGGTTTTATTTTGCTATTTGAGTTATTTTCAGTGTGTGTTTTGTGAAACTTGCTTTTTCTTTAATTGTGCTTTAGTATTTTGTGTTGTTGAACTAAATTCCTCTCCTAATATTTTTATTTTTGGAGTTATAGGTATGGTTGATATTTGTCAAAAGTAAAACAGGTTTAGGTCTGATTTCGTGTTTTTATTTTATTTTTAATATAGTCATATCTACAAAACTTAACAGGGAAGGTACGTTTGTATTGAGTAATATTTTAAATCTTTAATACCGACTTATTTTTCTTTGTTTTTGTAACTATGGATTAGGTATACACTGACTATTCAAAGTTTATTTGAATTTGTAAATGCTGAGCCTTCTTCTAAGTCTAAGTGCATAAATGAGGGACAGGTAGTTTTAAATGCTGGCCATATATTTGTGCATGGTACCTATAGAGGAAATAAGTGACACTTTCATAAAAGTGCAATGAAAAAAAAAATAGAATAACATAACCTCTTCCATAATATCTCTGATTATATAAGAATATAACCTCATAAATGATGAATGTTGAGTTAAATAGAAAAGCACAGTTTTAAGCTTGTCACTGACACAAAATTAAACAAATAATGTACGAATTTACGGTAATTACGTTGACTTGCATATAATACAAAAACAATGCAAAGCGAATTGTTTTACTCGTTGCGACAATTACAATTTTTTCCGCCAGAGGTCTCATTGAATTCTACTCCGCCCAATAGCAATAAAGAATTGGACGCACTTCCTTATGGAATGAATTTCTGATTGAAAGATGCTTGGGATGCTTATCAAGCTTTCAGATTGTTTGGTTTCTGTCCCGAACACACCTATCACAGTTCCTTCTATTGCTTTTGAATCGTCTGTGTACCATTGAATGGTATTCTTTCAGTCTGTGGATGGTATTTGGATCCCATTTCTTTTTGCTGCCAACTCCCTAACGAATTTCTTTACAAAGTTATACTTTCTCATAATACCATAGAATTTCCCAGGTTGTCTAACTTCTAAGAAGTGAGGAGGTGGTTTTTCATAATGATTCCCTCTTTACTTAGCCTGTAAATTGCTCTTTCTGCAAAGTGTAAGGTTGAGAATCACTTCCATGTTCTCATTGCTCCTGTAATGCATATACAGGCTAGTCTTTCAATTTTGGGGAGGTTTTCTCTCATGGTCGATAGGCTAGCTCTACTACTTAACGCAATGGCTCCATAAGTGATAATTGGTTTCACTATGACTGTATACATCCAGCTTAGGATTTTTGGGTTACCACCCCAGTTTCTCCTTTTCAGATTCCTGCCCACCATTAGAGCCATTTTTGCTTTGTATGTAATCTCCTATTCGTGTTTGTTCTACAGGAGTTCACTGTCTAGAATCAAACCTAGATACTTGACTTCTTGTCCCGTTCTTTTCCCCTATACCTTCTAAATAAACATGTAATATTTCCACAATGGAGAAGAAATTACTCGGAACTCCCAAATAGAGTTCTGGATTTTTTTCAATAACATACATTGATCTATTTGCAACATTTTTTATGGAATTAGAATAGGTACTTCCCGACGAAGAGGGTTCAATCCAAATATCTGAATCAGTTCGAGAACTTTCGGAATATGGAATGTCTGTTAAACGAGATCGCATTTTCATTTTAATCAGTGCTTCCAAAGATAAAGTATTTTTTTTCTCTTGTCTACATCACATTTCAAATCAGATGAAATATTGAGAATTTCACGTATTGTGCACTGTATGGCCTTACAGTAGCTCTTAAATTAACATGAACACCAACATCTATAGTTTTTTTTGGGCAGACAACTCTTGTGGTTTCGTCTGAACATGTTGCTCCCTTTCTTCAGATAATTCTCTTGATTTACTACTGAGACAGGTAGTTCTATTCTGTTGACAGTTGAAAATATGGAGCACATTTGGTTTCATTTTTATTTTACCAGTTTTCATCGTTTTTAGATACATATAATCTTCTGTCTTCTTCAAACTAAAACGTTATTTATTTACCTATAGGTATGTTTATCTAGAACTTATGGGTCATTGTGTATCTTATATCAAACTCGAAAACATTTGATAAAATAATTTGAGCTTACGTTAAAGTGATTTTAGCTTCAATATTTTGAACCTTCTTCTGATACAAATGCACTCATACGTATAGCTTTCTGTCAAGCCTTCCTTGCTTTTTCATTACTTGGTACCTAGCCTGATAAAAACTCATAGGAGTAATTTTTGGATGAATTACAACACACGTTTCATAATCTGCTTTCTTCTCACTTATCGCAATATAAAGACACAAAATCGAAGATCATATGGAGAAATAAGTTTTGACTCTAAGACAACGCCGTGGTATGACGTAACGCGCCGACATGCTCCGTTTTACAGCAAGCGAACGTTGAGACAAATTTTGTGGGTGGAGGAGTTAACCAAAGATTTTTATTTTTTGGGTAATTATTTATTCATTGGGCTTCTTTCAAATCATCATTAAATTCAATGTCCCTCTGTATTACCATTTTCTATAGGGAAAAGTAAAATTCGATAGATGGCGCTCCGAAATGTCATCCTAGCAACGAGTAAAACAAATCAGCTGCCGTATAAGCCCATTAGTTATTTTCAGTGTGTGTTTTGTGAAACTTTTGTTTTTTTGTTGATTGAGCTTTAGTATTTTGTGTTGTTAAACTAAAATTTGACTCCTATTATTTTTATTTTTGGAGTAATAGGTATGGTTGATATTTGTAAAAAATAAAACAAGTTTAGATCTAATTTGGTGTTTTCATTTAATTTTTGATATAGTCATATCTACAAAATTTACAGGGAAGGTACATTTGTATTGAGTGATATTTTAAATCTTTAATTCCGACTTATTTTCTCTTTGTTTTTGTAGCTATGGATTAGGTATACACTGACTATTCAAAGTTTATTTGAATTTGTAAATGCTGAGCCTTCTTCTAGATGCATAAATGAGGGACAGGAAGTTTCAAGTGCTGGCCATATATTTGTGCATGGTACCTATAGAGGAAATAAGTGACACCTTCATAAAAGTGCAATGAAAACAAAAATAGAATAACAACACTGACACAAAATTAAACAAATGAAGTACGAATTTACGGTAATTACATTGACTTGCATATAATACAAAAACAATGCAAAACGAATTGTTTTACTCGTTGCGACAATTACAATTTTTTCCGCCTGAGGTCACATTGAATTCTACTCCGCCCAATACTTGCAGAGTTAGGAAAATTTAGACCACACCTGCATCTCTAAAAATTTACAGAAAACATTTAATATCTGGATAACGGTAAGGTTTAGGTATAGGAAAGTATACATGAACTTGCCTTATTTTTTCCTCCTAAATGCATTAAAATAGAAAAAACAGGGTGGTTCTATTTAAAAAAATTAAGAAATTTGATATTTATAAAGTTAAACTTTGAACACTTTTTATACACACCCTGTATAAAATGAAAAATTTTTCAACATAGATTTGAATACGTTTGACCTTGCTTAAGGCAACCGAAGAGAAACCATTTTCATATCTTCAAGGGTCCCCTCGTAAAAAAATAATTTATAAGGGTCTTCAACGGTCAAATTTTCTACAAAAAAATCAATAACTCAAAAACGGAGTCGTCTAGTTCCTCGCACATTAACAGGTAGGTACAAAATTTGTGTTCAGTTCCTCGCAGCATACGAAGGGTAAGGGATTAGGTATCAGGTAGCAAGGTCCACAATGACAGTGCGAGGGATTTTGATTAGGTAATATTTACATATTGCTAGTAAATGTTTCAATATGAAATTATATAAAGAAACAAACAGAACAAATACATATGAAATAAACAAACAGAAACACACCGCAGCAGAAGAAATACCGCTAGTAAATATTAAATATGAACAAATATAAGTAAAATAAAAAACAGAAACACAACATTAAATCAATGATTTTCGTTAGGTTAGGTTAGGTTAGGTTAGGTTAGGTTAGGTTAGGTTAGGTTAGGTTAGAAATTGAAACTGAAGAAATTGAAACTGAAGACAAATTATTATAAACAGGTGCATTATTGTGCTACCCTACAAACAATAGTGTGAGGAACTGCAGACCTGTCTTAATCCTACCCTCCGTTCGAAAAGGGATTAACTCAGGTAGATGCGAGGAACTGCATCACGTCCCTCAAAAAGTGTGCATTTTTCGAAAAAAGCTTTCAGACAAAAGTATACTAAAATATTACGTAGATTTCAAAAATGTATTAATATACAGGGTGTTCTTTTTAAAATAACAAAGTTACATCTTTGAAAATATTTTAGTTAGAAAGATCGTATCCGAAAACCCAAACGTAGAAATTTTCATGATTTTACTATAAGTATTTTGCCGTATACAGATAGTTTTCACTCGTCGTGGGACACCCTGTATAAAAATATCTTCATTATTTTATATTTCCAAAAAAAGAAAATGCAACATGAAGCTAAAAAATATTTTTTTTATGGATTATTTTGTGAATATTTATTCACCTGTAGTCACAATAGTTATAACTTCCGAAGTAAAAAAACTATCTAATAAGGTCAAAATTTGTATAATTTTACTTTCCCGCACTCATTCTACTTTCCCGCACGCATTTATTACTTTCTTGCACTATTGCAGGAAAGTGACACTTTCAAAACTAAAATGCGTGCGGGAAAGTGAGTTAAAATACACGGTAGTAGAAAAAATGTATTTCAAAATTAGTGACAAAAAGAATTATTTTGGAAATTACTGATAATAGAGCATTTTCCTAACTTGAATCACTCATTTTTTTTTAATAAAACTAAAAATATATCAATCTCGCTAAAAACCCATAAAAACCTTCCGTCTTGACTTTTTTACAAAATGTCAAACTGACAACCACTGACAACTAACATGAAGTAACATGGAAGTAACAGCAATAAACTAAATTGATGTTTTCCAAATTTTTATCAATTTTATTTTTTCATTACTTCCTTCAAAATTAGAAAAAATCTTGTATGCAATACGTTACGAAATGAAATTTTGTGTAACTTGTGAGTTTTTGCGAAACTCACGCGTTACAAAAAATTAGGCATTTCGTAACTGATGACATAAATATAGTCAAATGCAGTCTTATCATGCGGGTCATACGATTCAACAAAGACATACTCACAGTTTTTTTTTTTTTTTTATTGCGTTAAATTATTACTTCCAAATGAAATCCGTAAGATGAATAAGACAGACTTATGCAATTTTTACGGGAAAAAGAAGGATATGTATTTAGTTTTCAGCGATTCTAAACAGTCTTTCACCAGCAGAGTTTTTATTTAAATATGTGATTTTTGTCAATTTGACAATTCAAAGTAACACTATGAATGATAAGTAGCAATTTTCCATTTTTTTTTATCCTCGAGCAAAAAAAATGGTACTTAGTTCGATGGATTATTTCGAGAATGAAAGAAGAAGTGAAAATTCGTCAATCAGTGTAATCTCACATTTTGGTAACCTCTGTGTTTTCTGTTTTGATACATATGGTTAGTGACCTTTGAACCCGCACGATAAGAGTGCCTTTGACTATAGCTATTTAAGTGGAAAAAAGGATTAGTTACAGAATAGACCCCTAATAAAGTGAATGAGCTCACGATAGGATAGAAATGAAAACAGCCTTGTTCATTTGGTTAAAAATGTTCTCCTTGGAAGACTGGAACGATTTTAGCAAAATTTAAGTAATTTGATGTGTGGAGCATAAATAAACCTTTTTCTTCTTCACTTGGAATTAGTGAATCTAGAATTCTCTTTGCACCTGGTGGTTTAGTCTCTGATCTTTTAAAAATATCAGAAAAAGCCTACAACTATCTGCGGTTCAAAATTACATAGAGTTTATTCAATAGCCTTTTTGGTGTGCGTCATCGTTTGTGACGTATAATCGGGTTTTCGGTATGTCGTTTATTTCATTTGCTATTTTGACACATATCTAACCCTAAATTTGATAAATAAAATCATCAGGATCGCATTCAGCTAAATTCGACAAGGCTATGAAATTAATAGTTACCAGCTTCTTTTTGTAACTGAAAATACTATTTTCATAATTTTAATATACATGTCGTGGCCATATCGAAAATTTGCTCACTTCACGAAATGCTTAAGAATTTCATGAAATGGTCTTATTTCATGATGTGGGCAACTTAATTTGACCAGATCATTAAATCGTCTACGTTTTATGATTTTGTCATCCACGTTTGGCCAGATCGTATAAATAGGGTGTCCATAAAATATTCAATAAAAATCCACAATATGTTAAGAACTTTTTTATTGTCATTTATGTCCATTTGCGACATCATATCTGGATAAACTAGGAACATCATTAAGCATTTTAAAAATCTCAAAATACAACATACCTAACCTAATATGTTTATATGAAACTTCAAAACTCAAAGAAGTTTGACAAAAATAATCAGTGTTCATTTTAACTGATGCATATTTATTTTCAGAAAACAAACAAATATTTAGAAATGAGCTGATACTTTTGTATACAGTTACGAAAAGTACAAACAGGGCACAGTTCAACAAATAGCTCCATGGGTTTCTTTGGAATATACAGCCTATTTTTGATGTATTGAATCATTTTCAGTCGTCCACCATGTCCAACAGTTTTATGAACTTCCTTTAATATTTCTAAAAAACTTTTCCATCGGAAGTATACGAATAGTGGGATCGTCAACGCATTTTTCCTTGAATATAAGATATGCATCATCCGCAGCTTCCATAGTATCATATTTTGTCAGCCAGTCCATGGACTTCTTTTGCGTAGTCACCCCATTTTCCTTAATTTGTTTTATAACCTCAAAAAGTAGAGTTATATCAATTAAATAGAAGCAAAATACGTTAGCTAGCATGGAGTATTTCAATAAAAATAAGTGAAAAGAACAATATTGTTGTCAGCGGTTACCATCTTCACATGTAAACAGGCGCTTCCAGCGCCTCTGTCGGAATTAATGCAACTATTTCACGATATGATCTTATAATCTTCACCATTTCATGAAATATCCGTGTGTTTGATTGCCCATATCGAGAAACGATTTCTTACCATTGATCTGACCAAACTACATCATGATGTGGCTAATAGACAGTGAAACATTTCATGAAATGCGACCATTTCATGAAATTCTCGAGCATTTCATGAAGCGAACAAATCTTCGATATGGCCACGACATACACATTGCCATTATGAAAAACATAATAGAAACTGCCGATTTAAAATTATGAAAAACATAATAGAAATACAAGAATTAAAATTATGAAATACATAATAAAAATTCGAATTCGAATTCTTATTATGTATTGAGACTTTGTCTATTGGTATTTCAATGCAAAATTGTAGGTAATAATCAATTCATAGTGGAAATTGAATTTCTATTATGTTTTTCATAATTTTAATCCTTTCATTTCTATTATGTTTTTCATAATTTTAAATCGGCAGTTTCTATTATGTTTTTCATAATGGAAATACTTGTATTATTATTATGAAAAACATAATGGAAATTCAACTATTTAAATTATTGAAAACATAATAGAAATTCGAGAATTAATATTATGAAAAACATTATACAAATCCAAGAATTAAAATTATTGAATTAATAAAACAAAACGGATTTCTTTTATATTCTCATGGCCAAATCTATTGATACAGGGTGTTTTTGTGACTATTAGCTGTGTGAGTTTTCGAATTTTTGAGTTGTCATAACTTTGTTATCAATGAATATTTTTCCATGAAATTTTGGTCACATCTGTTAAGAGGCACTCTGAATCCAGTGGCGTAGTGATTTTTTCAATAAAAAAATCGCCAATAAAAAATCTCGATTTCGACTAAGAAAAAATATCGTAGTATGCCCTGAAAATTGGAATAAACATTTCAAATTTTGTCCCAAGGTAGACCTTTTAGTACTCGACATTTCAAAAAAAAAATTATTAAAATCTGTTTACAACATCAAATTTTAGAAGGGTGTTTACATTAAAAATGGGTCACACTGTACAAATATTTTCAGTTTGATTTTGCAGTTTTTAAGTAGGAATCATTTTTTTTAAACCAACCTTTTTTTCTTCCCGCCTTCTTCATACCAAAATTAACAGCTTGAATTTTTTTTTTCTTATTAACTATCTAAATACCTATTCGATTTCTATGTTAATAGATATAAGTGTTTTTGGGGTTCTATAATTATAAAGATAATGTCACAAGTTTATTCGCGGTCACTCACTGTCACTCCACAACTTGAAATTAAGAACATGATGTGTTGTGAATACAATGATTATTTTCATAATATAATATGCAAATAGTGTAGGAAATGAGGTTGAAATTATTTTTGATGATTTATAAAATAACTCTGATATTTGTTACTCAATTGTCATTACTCTTTTAATATTTTGCCAATTTTTAAATTTTGTTCCTTTAAATCTTCCTCACTTCTATACAGGGTGTCTCAAAATAAGTACTATTATGATGTACTCTTAACATGTTCATAATTAATGAACTTCCAAACTTACTATCTTTCCTATTATTTCCAGGTTATTGAACTTTTAAATAATTTCAATATACAGCGTGTCCACGGATGGGTATCCTATAGGTTTGAAATGTTTAAATATTAGTTTTAGTGAAAAATGCCATTCTTTATAAAAAGTTTTGCTAGTTTCAAAACATCATAAAATGGAATAAAATTAAAGTTTTCATAAGCCCGTCTCATTTCATAGCCAGTTTTATGAAATCCGTAGGAAGTTTTGTACTCGATTTTGCTAATTATTGTATGGTTGGACGAATGAATATTTTCCTGGGCGACGGATGGGACGTTATAAACTAATATTTTTCCCGCCCCGATCCCCTGATATAACCATTTGGGATTTTTTTTTCCATGGGGCTACTTAAAACAAAAAGTTAACGCAAATAATTTGAACCATAATATTGAAAACTTGAAACTAACCATCATTGATGCTATTAGCAAAATCACCCCAGTAATGCTACGAAATACAAGGAATTTAGAAAGAGAATTGAGAGATGTTTTGAAGCTGGGGAAGGATAAATGCAATAGATGTTTTTTGTTTTCCTAATGTTTATTTCATTATTATCCTGTATTGTTATATTTGATAGTTCTTATAACTCTTGAATAGTTAACACTGTTGTCAAATAGATATTCATTAAATAATTTGAAGATTATTTTTAAAAATTAACATTTACGTAGTACATTGTTAATGTCACCCTAGATATTAATACAAAAGCAAAACTTGTTATCAAAAATAACCTTTTTCACCTATAGTAGGTATACCCCATCCGTGGACACGATGTATATTATTTTAGATATATAAATATCTAAATAATAATATTAAGGGCTCTAACTTTCACCATACCTTCTTTTTGTCATCATTGATAATAATTTCCATAACCTAAAACCGTTACAAAAAAATATTCGATTTTTCTGACATATTCTACAATGTATATCCTTCTGCTGTAGTTGGCCATATTTTTTAAATAATTGTAATTAGCAGACAGTTGAAAATAATAAATGTTCTCATCCTGAACTCATGAATATAACATAAAATACTATAGGTAGTTACAATACCTACCTACTCCTACTTTCGCTTAAATTTTCACTGAACGCAACAATATTTTATATAGCGAATTGAAAGTAAATGAACCTACATTATCAACATCGCGATTCATTGTAGTATTATTGAAGATGTGTCAGAGATGTTTTACCTTTCACCTTTATACAAATCTGTGTTTTAAATCTTAGTTTACCTATACTGTTGCACATATTTAAATACAGAATCCAATACCTACGCAGTTTAAAAAGTTGTTCTATTGAAATAATCACTCATTTGATGGTAAGTTTTTTCATGAAAATTTATTTAATATAACTGTTTGGTGATGTTTGGAATACGTGACTTTCAAAAATTGTTATCTACTCATAAAAGAAATATTGACATGGATGGTTACATACAAGACTGCTTAACAATTATGTGTATGTCATGTGACTGTAGGGAGTGAGAAACGCAGGTAGAGGAAAATTGTGAAGAGGTGCCAATTTAAAAAATACTTGATTCTAATATTTTTTTAATTATGTAAATTCATAACAATGAACTACCGATAGCGATATCTCAATAGCTGGTATTGAAAAAATATTAACAGATACAGGAAATATTATTTCAGAGCACATCAATCCAACAGCTATGTAGTAGGTAAAATTGCAAATTTAAAATTGGAATTTCAACTGAACACAAATGTAGTAGACTAATTCTTATACTTTCGGCAGTTGTAGAGCTCAGAACCCGATTACAATATAATCTCCTTTCGAACAAAGATAAGACTAGACCTCTTTTTTTCATGCAATATACAGGGTGTTTCATTGGGAAATAGGCATACGGTAAGGGTAGGTAGAGGTCGCCTAGGTGGTTCTAAAAAACCCCCATATGATGGGTCTAGCGCTCTTTATAACCGAGATACAGGGTGTTTTATAAATTTATCCTATTTCTTTCGAACCTCATAACTTCCGAGTTACCCTGTATATTATTTTGAGATTTGGTACACGTAATAACCATTACCTAGAGACTCCATCAAAAGCATCTCCAAAAAGATAGTGCAGGTCCGGCTTAATAAAAAATTTCAAAACTCGTCTTTCCTAAAAACAACACCCTGTATATGGTTTTTTTTTTTAAATTGCTCTTTATAATTGGAAAGGGTATAAAAAATCGAATCTACTTATTTCGTTTTTATTTTTCCGCAGACAATTTTACTACCAAAAATTTACCGTCAAAGTTATAATTTATGCACGTTTTGGGGGTTTACAATGGTATCGGAGAGGTTTTTTTTATTTTTTAGCTTGAAATGAAATCCATTTAATGCATCTAGAGAAGCATCCTAGAAATTCAATTGAGTTTGTATGTTTACGAGTACAGACCACTAAAAAATGTGATTACAGAGCCGTACTTAGGACATACCCATTCAATATGTTTCGAATATCTCGAACACCCTGTATAAGGATATGTATCTGGAAACTATGCACTTCTACATTTAGAATAACAAGAGTAAAATACGAGAAATGAATTTATACTTCAAAAAATGTTAAAAGTACTCGTTTGGACAATGTTGTTAGAATTTCTTGTTTTCTGTTCATGTCAATTAATAAAATTAATAAAAATCTCTTCGTTTTTTTAAGTATAAATTCATTTCTCGTATTTTACTCTTGTTATTCAAATGAAGAAGTGCATAGTTTCCAGATACATATTCTTATACAGGGTGTTCGAAATATTCGAAACATACTGAGTGAGTATGTTCTAAGTACGGCCCTGTAATCACATTTTTTAGTGGTCTGTACTCGTAAACATACAAACTCAATTGAATTTCTAGGATGCTTCTCTAGATGCATTAAATGGATTTCATTTCAAGCTAAAAAATAAAAAAAACCTCTCCGATACCATTGTAAACCCCCAAAAGGTGCATAAATTATAACTTTGACGGTAAATTTTTGGTAGTAAAATTGTCTGCGGAAAAATAAAAACGAAATAAGTAGATTCGATTTTTTATACCCTTTCCAATTATAAAGAGCAATTTAAAAAAAATCCATATACAGGGTGTTGTTTTTAGGAAAGACGAGTTTTGAAATTTTTTATTAAGCCGGACCTGCACTATCTTTTTGGAGATGCTTTTGATGGAGTCTCTAGGTAATGGTTATTACGTGTATCAAATCTCAAAATAATATACAGGGTAACTCGGAAGTTATGAGGTACGAAAGAAATAGGATAAATGTATAAAACACCCTGTATCTCGGTTATAAAGAGCGATAGACCCATCATATGGGGGTTTTTTAGAACCACCTAGGCGACCTCTACCTACCCTTACCGTATGCCCATTTCCCAATGAAACACCCTGTATTATTTTGTATTTAGTTATGATTTTGTTTTAGAGTTCCTGTAGTTAGATTGAATTTATTTTATTTGCGCATGCGTCTGATTTACAGCTCCTGAAGATTATACAAGCTCTTACAACAGTTTTTAAATTGTTTGCGCTAAGAGAATTAATTTTCCATCAACTTCGACATAGTTTTCTTGCATCCAATTTTCAATTTTTCGTATTCCATGTCGTAAGCTTCTTTGGACTGTTTTGGTTTACTTTTAACTTTGACACATGAAAATTATTGTGATTTTATGACATTTACGTTTGTCAACATTCACTTAGCAACGATAGTGTCTACCATAGATAAATGGTGTCTACTTACTATCATAAAATGGCAATGTTATTAATTCAAACCGGATTTTTTAGAATACTGATTTGTATTGAGATTGTATTGCAATAACGAACTAGCATGTCATAAAAGTTTGTATGTACCAAGGTCATAAACAGATGTGTATACCCTCATGCAGCTTACAAATCTTCGGGCCAGAGGCCCTCGGGCATAAACATCTTTTTATACCCTTGGTACATGAATAACTATTACCCAGCAAAAATAAATAATTACAGCTCACTTTTTTCACATGTTTTCCGTCGTTTTGATGGTCCTGGCCGTAGAAGTTCTTTCTCAGTAAAACTCTTCAATCGCAGGAAAAAAACTATACTCTCCAAATAGTTTCAAGCATGATTAGTCTGATCTTGAGAACATTCATGTTTTGGACTCGTGTTGTATCGAACATACTTTTCTATTATACCGGAAACCAGCTGCACTTACGATTAGTAATTTTTTTTGATCAGATGATTTTTAAATTTGATAGTTCTTAGGTACTTGATACTCAGTCGATGATGTGTCGTTTAAATAGTGGTGGATGTGAGAACTTTTCGATTCATATAGGGCAGAGGAAAAGTCCATTGAATCAATATTTTTAGCAAAGGTCTTCAAATTTTTATAAAACTTACTTTGAAGTGTCTACAAACGAAATACATGTGACTATGTGATTTGAAAAAAATACAAAACGACAAGAAGTAAAGCTCGGCGAAAATCATTTGATGCTGGAGGGATAAAAATATATGTGTAACCTTGGAAGTGACAGCTAACTCTGTACCTACCATAACAACCGGTTTTTCGCAGAAACGCCGAGCATATTCATATTCGGCAGCTCAAAATACGTAAGAATATCATTTTTATATGCTTGGCACACAACAGCAGGTGGTTATAGCATTAATTTCATGAGGTTTTTATCTCATATGATATGTTCGGATACATTATAGCTTATCCATATAATATTATCTCTCACATCCGATCTGTTGATGCCGAAATTGTTTAAGCAATTGCAGGGATTTGTTATTTTTCAACCGGACAAATGTTTTCTATATACTTCATTGTAATGCAAATAAAAAAGGCCCAGTGAATTTTCACGATAAAGTTAATATTTTTATAGATATGAATTCTTAATGGTTCAAAAAATCTCAGAGGATTAAGTATCCCAAGATATAATTGATAACGAAGCCTATGTTTCTCTTCCGAAAGATCCAAGTAGGGGAATTGAAACCAAATCTAATGCTTTAGTTAAAAGATTATAAAATAAGAGACAAATAGACGAAATTACAAAGAAAAAATTAAGATCTTGTTCCCAACTGAGTTTATTGCTACTTTTCTCACTAATATTTCGACAAAAGCATATGCTGATAATGACTATTTTATTAAGGACTTTTTTCAGGTGTTTGAACTATTTAACAGGAAGGTTCTTCCTCAGGACTATGTTTTGGTCAGTCTGTATGTTGTTTCACTTTTTAGTAATGTCTATTTAAATACTCTCGTACGGTCAATACACAAACATTGGTCCTCAATAATAAATATTATAACAGTTATTTATGTACCAAGGGTATAAAAAGATGTTTATGTCCTGAGGGCGACGGTTTGTAAGTCGCACGAGGCTATACACATCTGGCTGTGACTTTGTTACATACTAACTTTTATGTAATGCTAGTTCGTTACTGCAATCCAATCCCAATACAAATCAGTTTTTCAAAAAATCCAGTTTGAATTAATAACATTGCCATTTCAGTGAGTAGACACTATCCGTGCTAAGTGAATGTTTACAAACGTAAATGTCATAAAATCACAATAATTTTTATACTTATGTGTCGAAGTTAGAAATGAAAATGAAAATTTTGGAATTTCTGACGGAATTATCGAAAAAGCGAAGAAACTGAAGAAGCTCACGACATGGAATACGAAAAATTGGAAATTGGATGCAAGAAAACTACGTAGAAGATGAAAAATTATTCCTCTTATACCCGCATGGGTATAAAGTACGACATCGGATAGTTGATAACTAATCAATAAAAACACAATAATGAACTATGGTATGACATAAACAAATATTTGGTACACCTATGGGAGCTAGCATTTCTCCTATATTAGCTTGCTATGTAATGGATGATTTGTTGGATGTGGTCCTTCCTGTACTTCCTTTTAATGTCCCTTTCATCAAGAAATATGTTGATTATATTATCCTTGCTTATCCTTAGGATTCCACTGATGATCTCCTTTTTAATTTCAATAAATATGATCCGTATATTCAGTTTACTCTTGAAATAAAAAACTCAAATATGTCTGTGCCTTTTCTTTATACTCTTTTCACCAGGACACCTGAAAATGTGATTATAATTGATTGGTATGGAAAAATAAGTACCTAGCTCTGGGAGATATCTCAACTACAAATAGAGATTATTTTCAATACATTATCTGTTTCCGCAGAGATTCGATCACTTCCAGTTGGTGAAGCAGGTGCAACTGAATTTTCTCTCGGTTTCTGAAATGATTCCCTCCATTCCTATTGTATCTTTACCTTACATAAGGGAAGTTACTCCCAGACTTACCAAGATTTTTTCACAATACTTACAACATATCAATTTGACCTGTGAGAGTGCCTCAGTAGTGGAATCTATTTATAATTCCAAAACACAGAATACCTATCTCAGATGAAAGTAATGTATATAAGCTTTGTTGCAATGGCTGCAATTCTACATATATTGGTCAAACTTCTCAGAATCTGTCTAGTCGTGTATCTCTCCATAAGAGTGATATAAGACTGCATCCAGGAATAAGATGTTCTCTTACTTATCATGTTTCCTCTTTAGAACATATCTATAATTGATTTTTAAGGGATTTAGATCCTAGCTCGTGAAAATAATTACAATAAAAGATTATTTTCGATTATTAGTCGAATTCCACGTATTTGTGTAGATGCTCAAAAGTTTTTTAAAGTGAATTTTGAAATCTCAACTTTTTTACTAAGGGCTATTACAGCCATTTGGATTGTATCTTGGAAAAATATTACAATTGCTTAATGCTTTTCCCGATGATAACATCAAGGATACATTCTCGATTAGCATAAGTTATAGAACTGTTGTAGCAGGATGTTTTGTAAGTTTTGTCTTTTTCTCACTTTTGTAGTTCCCTGAAGATGTAAATAAAGATTCTCGAAAGCTTGGAAATCTAAAAAGAGTACACTTTTCCTCCCTTTTTGCTGTTTACCTCAATATTTGTCTAATTGATTTCATATTTTTCCATCTACAACCTTCATTGGAAGAAGTTATTCAAAGGAATTAATTTCTATATTAATAACAAAAAAGTAGTATGAACTGATAAATAGTTAGGAAGGGAAAAAAGACAAAAAACCGAAAGCTAAAATCTAGTATTTTTCCCGTGTATAATACACAATTTTTTTCTGTGACACACCGGATTTGAGACCAAGTACATTAACGTGAGTTGTGATGACAGAAAAAAATATAATTTCAACACAAGAAAAATTCGTCTGTTGCACCGAATGGTTTAAGGAACGTGTCTTTCATGCAAAGCACATTTAATAATTGTACTTTTGATATAAAGGAAATGTAACTTTATTGTATAATAAAATATTCTAAAATTAAATTATTATGTGTTTATATCCGGGAAAAAAGTACTCATTTTTTTCCCGTGGGAAAAAAGTAATTTTATAAAAAGTGACATTTTGTGACCTGTCAACAAATATAAAATGTCAAACTTTTTTCCCGTCACAGAAAAAAATAGTTTTTGCTACGATCACATAGGAAAGTGACAGATATCGCACTGTCTAGTTCTATGGAAAGTAGCCTTTATTCATACGCGTACGGATAAAAAACTTATCCGTACGTGTACGGATAAAAAAGCTATCAAATTCAATGTTGAAATGCTTATAACCCCGCCAATTTATGTATATGTGAAATGCGTATTTCCTAAGTTGATTTGTCAATAATATAATTTATTACCTTTTTTACAGTGATTCGAATGAACACTGAACGGTTATATTAATAATCAAATCAATGAACATCAATGTACAATAAACATTTATCGATGTTCACCGGTTATTAATATTACGAACATAAAAATAATGTGGTAGTACAATAGAATATTTCTTTTAATTTTAAGGTACAACATTGGCTGAAAATTATCTTATATGTCCATTGATTTGATGTAAGTACCAGTATCTGCAAATAAGAAAAAATAGCTTTTGAATTAGGTGTAACACTTTAAAATATGTAATAGGTAATTATTTTTCACCCAAGAGGGTTTCACGATAATTTGCTTCTTTAATTCTGTCTTAAAACAAAAGTTACTTCTTTGAAACAGTAAATTAGGTGTAACATCTTATACTGACAAACAGTTTTGGTATTTTTAATATACTTCCGCTGTATAAAAAATATAATATACCTAAGAGTGAAAATGTTTACTACTTTTCGCATTTTCTATTCACTTACTATTTTTTTTTTTTTTTTTTTTTTTTTTTATTTGTTTTTTTAACGTCGGCCTATTTCTGCGACTGAGGCTAATCACCGACGCCGGGAGCACTCTACCCCCAACCGGAAACACTTACTACACTTACTTACTACAAACTGACACATTTTATGAACTTTTGGGTACTAGTGGTACATCATGTTTACAAAATGACTTTTGTAGAAAGTTCCAAAACATTTTGCTTTGCAAGGGAAAGTCCAAGTTAAATAAATAAATAATTTTAAAACAAATATCCACTGCCTTAGAATATGGAGAAATATTTGAAATTGTGTTAATGTCTTCACCAGTAGGTACCCAATATAAATGGCTGGATAGACATTTTTCGTTTTCAGGTTAGCAATATGCTCCTCTACTTCTTGTTGAGTATTCGTACAAAACAAAAATGACTCCTGGGAATCTTTGATTGTGTATTTTGTGTGGTGAGTGGATTTCCCCCCAACAGGTAAATGAATATTTAAAATAAGTTCACTACAAAAAGAAAACTAAAGGAGTACTCACACTTGCAATTTAATATGAAGATATTGTCTATTCGTTGGAAAAATAGTAAATAGTCTATCCTCAACAAAATGGCACAATTTTACCCACTAAAAAACTCAAATCACACAAAATCACAACGGAGCACAACAAGATTGTGGTCAACCCTCTCGAGAAACAAAAAGACTGAAATATTAGGCGCGAAAATGGTCTTATATTTTGTTTTCTATGTACGCCTTTACGTAATATTAATGATTACAATCATGGATCTATGAACAGTTCACATTAACTTTCGCGCGTTATTCAGAGTCCATGTAAGGCTCTTCGTAATATTAATGTTTATAGTTATGGATCTATGAACAAGTATCATTGATTTTAGCGCCTTATTAGAATTTAATGTTTAAGTTCGTAATATTAACATTTAGCAAACATTGAAACAATGAATACCATTTATGGTGTTTATATGTATGATGTTCATAAATCCATAACAAAAATTTATTGTTTTAAAGACGAAAAACATCAATTTAATAATTCTCAAACGTTGATTAAATGAACTTTTTCATTGTACCAATGAAAAAAATAATCAAATTTTGATGTTTTTCGTTTATTGCTTAAAGTTAGGTGATTCATTGTTTCAGTGTACTAAGACATTGATCCATGATCAGAAATCATTGTAACAATCACCGATTCATAATATTAATGTTTAAAATATTGATGACCGGTGCTCATTAATTTTACGTACAAAATTTCTTTCTGTGAATAATTAATTCTGAATCACAATACCGGGTGTCCCAAATTATCGTATACATACAATATCTCGCTTATTTGACAAGATAATTTAAAAATTAAAAAACTGTTTTGAATGGTATTAAAGTCCCTTCATAATGACTTATGAAAAAACTTTATTGCATTTGACAGGCTTGTGCACCCACCTATCACTTTTTATTTTAAAATGGTACCCACTGTATATTGTCATTAAAAATTGCGTGTTATTCTATTAGGAATACAACGATACAACATACTTGTAGGTACTTATTTTTTATTATTAACAACAAAAAATTAACATTTTAGACTTTTTTATAAGTATTATCTAATTATCCTTATAAAAATTATGTTTTCTCCGCCGATGGTTATAAAAATGTCGGAAAGAAGTACATTAATTTTTTGTTGTCAAAAACCGATGCCTCCGTCAAAAAAAAGAACTTGATAAGAACATTAGTAGCAAACAATAACAAAACGGGGTAAAATTACGAGACTGATAAAGTATTGTTAAAATTTAAAGTAAAATTAAATATAGACAGAATTACAGAAATTAAGTGTTATTGTTCCAGCCAATAAATTCGTCTAGGGAATAAAAACAATTTTCAGTTAAAAACAGCTTTAAACTTTTCTTAAATTTGTTAAAATGTTTTATTTCTTTGATTGAGTCAGGTAGCAAGTTAAAAAACTGACCTCCTGCATACATTGGAGACTTTTTTAGTTGAAATCGATTGAATCCATTTAGGTGGATATCATCTCTATTTCTCGTGTTATAAATTATGGACTTCTCTATTTATTTGAAACTTACTCTTATTAAGAAAAGTGTAGGTTAACAATTTAAAGAGATAAATACATGTGCAGGTCATGATGTCATTCTTCTTAAATGTATCTCCACAAGATTCGTTATAACTCAAATTAAAAATTAGACGAATGAATCGCTTTTGGAGAATGAATATTCGCTCAAAGTCTGTTGCTCGGCCCCACACAACTATATTGCAGCTGATAGCAGAGTATATAAAAGCATTTGATAAAAATTTGATTTTAGGTTATTGAAAGCAAAGTAGAGTTTATTTAGTTTTTTACAGAGGGAGTCAATTTGATGGTTAAAATTTAGTTTGGAATCTAATTCCATTCCAAGAAATTTAGTATGCTCTACCGACTCAAACTTCCTATTGTTTAATGTAAAAATTAAGTTGTTGCCTTTCCTATGAGGAGATGTGAATTGGATAAAAATGGTTCTACTTTCATTAATAATGAGGTGATTTTTTTGACACCAATGAATGAACTCAATCATGGTTATTTGTATTTTCCTAAGTAATTCATCTAAAGTATTAGCTACGATTACAATCGTTGTGTCATCTGCATATATAAAAACACGTCCATTTGTTATACTTAAGGGTAGGTCATTTATGTAGAGGAGAAATAAAAGTGGTCCTAATACTCCACCCTGTGGAATTCCAATATAAGTACTAAACTCATCAGATAGCTCATCTTCAATCCGCACTTTGAGTGTTCTGTCCGACATGTATGAGTTGATCCACGATTGAGTTGGTTCTCTAATGCCCATTGCTTCAAGTTTTATTGATAAGTAAGTGGGATTAATTGTGTCAAATGCACGGGTTAGGTCGAAAAATATTCCCACTAAATGATTTTTTTGATCGATATTCTCATGGACATATTGTACAAGGTCATTTGAAGCAGTTTCGATTGAATAATTCTGGCGAAAACCATGTTGGGATTGCGTGATTATACTATTGTGGTCTAAATAATTAACTAACCTCTTGTAAACAGCCGATTCAATAATTTTTGAGAAACAGCTAAGTATACATATCATTCTGTAATTCTCGACTCATTGAGGATTGTCTTTTTTAAATATAGGGATTGTTTTATTTATTTTAAGTTTTTTTGGGAAATGTCCTTGAGTGACTGATAAATTGGTAATGTGAGATAGTTGGACAAATATTGTTTCAACACATTCTTTCAATACAATAGATGGTATGTTGATAGTATTAATTTGAATACCATTTCTCCGATCTGGAAAATCGAAATATTAATATCTCAAACAATACCAACTGTACTTTACATTTTCATTTATATAATTGAAATTGTTAAAAATTATTCTAATGAAGGTTTGACGTTACAAAGTAATCCTGTCAGATCAATAATAACAAAAATTGGCATTTAGATGATTTAGACTTCGTTTGTGGAGTTGTTGATGCTGCCATGATAACTTTAAAAAACGCTCATTTTTGAAAATTCGATTTAAACACGCTGATGCGTGCTTTAAATGGGTAAAATAATAAAAAATAGTTTTTTTTTATTGGTGAACCCTTTTACCTATTTAAAGCACGCCCCAGCGTGTTTAAAACGAACTTTAAAACACGCGCGTTTTTGAAAGTTACCATGGCAACATCAACATCTCGAGAAACGAAGTGTAATGTTCAATGGTCTAAATGACAATTTTTTTATTATTGATCTGACTTTATAACATCAAAATCTTTATTTCCACAATATTTAACAATTTCAATTTTATAAATGAAAATGGAAAGTGCAGGTGATATTGTTAGAGATATTATTATTTCGATTTTTCAAATCGGAGGAAATGGTATTTAATTTGATACTATTCACATTTCCATGACAACGCAAGGTAAACTAATGTCATCACGAATTCAACCATTTTACATTATCAGTTATTTCCTTTGCCTAGTAGTAATAGATACCAGTTTTTATGTCATAACTCGAAAAAAGGCCTTCACACACGAATTGCATACAATATTTTTTCTACTACCGAAAACTTCAAAATACAGAGACGTAATATGTCACTAGAACATTTTCGGAATATCTCATCATTTTATTTTTCCCACCCCATTCTTTGAACAAATTGTATTTTGTTTGGTAAAAAGTCACAGATTTTTGTGGCAATAAATTATTGGAAGCATTCTGTGCCACATCCAATATGTTTGGTGGTGTATTTGCGAAGTAATCTTCCGAGAGATCGGATATTATATTTGAAATGTTGATAGTGGATAGAGTAATAATATATCTATTCTCGTTTGACTTCGAGAGTTAATGAACGTTTTGGATTATTTAGACCCAAGATTTTAGTTTGTTTTATCCAGAGTTCTTGGATAAGCGCTATTGTATCTTGCATCACATCAAGATAGCGGCATAGTGTTGCCGAAGCCAACTTTTTGTGTTGCAAGTTGCACTGAATGATTGTTATTTTTTCAGTATCCATCGCTATTTTTGACGGTGGTTGTTGGAGTTTTTTTATTGTATGCCATATCCACGTCCGCACTTAAGGGTGAGTTGACGTCGCCTAAATCTTCGCTTAGAGCTGTTAGTTCTTCTAGGAGACTGTCAGTCGGCATCCTAGGGGATGGTTCAACAGGCTCCACAGAAGCAACAGCTCTTTGGGGCTCGTCGGATGTGGGAGGGGGGTCCATGTCGGACTCCTGGTTGCTCCTGCCTTCCGGGTTTGGTTTATTTATTTTTACTATCAATGAGGTGAACGCGTAGCTCACCCTCATTGATCGTTTTTCAAGGGCTATCTCGTCAGCTCCAATGCCGAAAACAAAGAGGTGTCCTATGGGGTTTACCTTCGCTTCGTGGTGGAAAGAAAACCACGTATCGACTCGAAGGTCAGGAATTTGTTTTTGTAGCCGACGCAGCACATCCTCTTTGTTGCCTAGGTCAGCATGTGGTTTACTGGGTGGCTTTTGTGAGCTGCGAGAGATTGTCGACGTGGACCACGTCGATCTTAGCCTCCTTACATGGTTGTGTTTTTTAGCCATTCCAGCGTTTTATCATTATCGCAAGTAACTCTGATTATTTCGCCAGAGTGCGACCATGATTTGAAAGTAAATGGCTTTCTTTGACTAATGGGGGCGGACATGAGAGATTTGTCCAGGGCCTCCATCAGATGTCTTTTGAAAAGGTCTTCTTTTTCGGAGATTATTTTACAGTACGGATCGGCCTTGTCTATAATGGCTACCCGTAAGTGGTTGGTAGCTGCTTCTTAATTTGTAGCTTATTGTTTTAGCATACATCCGTAATCTTTTTCCTCTGGTGGAAGTCTCCTCAGAGGTGTTGGAGCGGATGCGCTTTTTGTCTTGAGGAGTGACGCGTTAGGGGACTCTTTTGGAGGAGGAACTGGCATTACTGCTCAGACTTTTTTGGCTGCAGGTGCCAGGTTTGGATAGGAAGGGGCGAAAGGCGCTGGTGGTGCATGTGGAGACGACACCCTGTTCTTTTCCTTTCCTCCTTCTCTTTGCCTCAGCACCGCAGACTCTTTTACCTCGACGGTGCTGTTGTTTAGGAGGTGGGCGTTCTCGCCCATCCTCTTGTTTTTGGTTTTGTTTTATGGTTCATTCTGATCCCACGAGTAGCTAGAGAAGTAATGTGTCATCCCTGGCAGAGCCCCGCATCTCAGGGAAAGGCTATTACAAGGAAGTTTCGCCCGGTTCCTCCAGAGGAACGTTCACGACCGCATTCCCTGCGGCCATTCAGCCATCGGCACGTTTCCTTACACCTTAGCTTGGGTTATTTTCTGAAGAATTCGGAAATACTCAATAAAATGATGAGCCGTCAAAGATCAAAATTAATCATTATCAATTTCAATTGTTTCCATCCAAGGGATATTTCTAATTTGTATTTGCTGTAAAAAAATTATTGTGAATTATTACCTACTATAACTTTCTTTTTAAAATGGTTGGATACTTTTTTTAAAGAGCTTGTGGTAGTCTTTTTAAAGTTTAAATAAATACCTACTTCTCATGACAAAATGAAATTGATACAAATGAATTACTGACCAATATTGAAAATTATTTTCCAATTTTTTTGTAGATGCGTTTACAACTTAAGTTGCAGTGGCTTAGTGTGACAATATTTTTTGTCATAATGATAAGTGGATCTATATTGTTGGTAAAAGAAGACACCAATTTATCACACACTATTTCAAGAACAACCGAAATTTCTTTTTCGTTAGTACAGTCAAAACATGTTACAAAATCTTTAGCACAATTGGGAAGAATGGATGAAGTGAATAAACATGTAGTATTTCTGAATCACGTTCCTAAATGTGGATCTGAACTTTTAATTTTACTGTTGCAAACATTGCAAGGTTACAACAACTATAGACATGTCAGACTGAAAGGAGGAAATAAAAAAGTTTTGACAAATTCTCAACAGGTGAGTGATTTTATCTAGATTTAAATCTTTATAGCTTATACAAAGTAGCCCAAAATTGAGGAAACGGCCAATCATTTCGTAAATTGTTAGTACATATTAAATGTACAAAATTTGGGGTACACCTATTTTGAGATACATAGATTCAAGATTCAATATTTGTGATGTTGCCAGATCTGTTATTTATTCTATATTATTCGGTTTTTCAAATTCATCACCTTATATATTCAGTCATTATTGGTATCTCCTATTCAATGCGAGTTATGCATTTTTTAGTTCTTTTTCCAAATGTAAACAATGATTCATTTCCAAAAGGTGTCATGATTATTATGTCTTGAACAAGACAATTTAGGTTTCTTCAACCTCCAAAACTAAACCTATGTAGAGTTTTTATTTCGTTCCAAGCACTAATTTCTGGTCTAGATCCTACCAACAGAGGCCAGATAGCTTACCCATCACGGCTCTTGAAAGAAAGCTGTTTATTGGATCATCAACATTTTGTTAATTCATGTGGGTATTGATTTATAAGACAAATTCAATGTGCTAAAAATATTTCTTAACTGCCACTATCACCATTAAAATTGGTATCAATACATAATTCGATTGATTGATAATTTACAGGAGTTTTGTTATTTTAAAATGATAGATTATTATTATTTTTGTAATCAAATCGAATAAACCACAGACTACGAGCTCCATTATACATGCCAACAAAAAAGACCACAGGGTGCAATACGGAAACGCAGTATAATCATTGATATGGAAAAAGAGTTGAGACATTTTTTTTGGAAATATGTTATATAATAGTTATTTATGTACCAAGGGTATAAAAAGATATTTTTTTATTGGTGAATCCTTTCACCTATTTAAAGCACGCCCCAGCGTGTTTAAATCGAACTTTGAAACACGCGCGTTACCATGGCAACATCAACATCTCGAGAAACGAAGTGTAATGTCTAATGGTCTATTTTTTATTATTGATCTGACAGGAGTAGGTACTTTGTAACGTCAAAACCTTCATTTGAACAATATTTAAGAATTTAAATTTTATAAATGAAAAGTACAGTTGATATTGTTTGAGATATTAATATTTCGATTTTTCAAATCGGAGGGAATGGTAGAATAAGCTGTTTCATATGCTGCTTTTGACTTACTTAGCAGCAAATTTGCTACAACAGCTTTTGCAACTTCTTCAACGTCTGAAGGTATGTGTAAATACCTATGTCTTTAACATTTGAGAATTGTGTTGATTTTTCTCTAACGTACCTACTGTGGCCCAAGCCGTGGGAAAAAATCTTTTCTTTCCCATCTTTTCCCACTGCTTAGGCAAAGTGACACTTTGTAGTTTCGTAAATTGTGGGAAAGAGACTAATCAACACAATTCTCGATGATAGAATGCTTTGGACTCCTGTCATAACACGTCAAACGTTAAAAGTACCCAAATAGTAGTGTTTTAAAAGTAAAGAGAAGGTGTTTCTGTAAGCTTAAAGAAATTCCAACTAAATTTTGTGTTACAATATAAAAAAATAATTAAAAATACATTTTTTTTATATTTTGAATAAGTAGATTTGGTATAATTTAAAAAGGTTGAAGTCTCGTATAATTGCCTACTTTGAATCTACACTAAACGTTAGCGGGTGTGGCTCAGTAGCTAACGCGCTTGCCAGATACGCAAGCGGCCCTAGTTCGAGTCCCGTCCATAGGATCTTTTTTTTTTATTTTTCATTATTTTGTTTAAAATATACTACTTCAAAATAGTTAAATTATCCATTAATTTTCAGTCGTAGAAAAAGTATAGTGTGCAACACGTGGGAAAAGCAATTTTTCTCACTAGTTGCACAATATACTATTGTATAACTAGTGCACAAAACACGAGCGCAGAAGTTTGTGACACGAGCCGTAAGGCGAGTGACGCAAATCTAGCGAGTGGAAAAGTGATTTGCGTACAAGTTGTACACAATATCTTTTCTACAACCACATTTATTAATAAAAGAAATACAGTAACTTAAGTATTTTCAATGTCCGAATTGGACAACTCAAAAGATAAATTATTTTCATCTTGGTTCATGATTTCTAAAATAATGCTAAATAGGTTTTAATGTTTTAATAATTAATAAATTAAAATAAATAATGAAATAGATAGTTTACTTACTTTTAGTTTAAATTTAAAAATTGTACACCAATAAGAAATTCAATTATGTTGAATTGTACTGTAGTAAAACAAGTGAAAATCCCATCTCTTTGGAGCAATTAATAAGCTGGACATTTATGCTTAAAATCAGTCACTCTTATTTGGGACACCTTGTATTTTGTGAAGTAATAAATGTTTGTCTGCAAGTTTTATGACATTTTACTTCAACCTTCCCTCCTAGAATGTCTTCCTTTTACTGCAAAATCTCTTGAGCACAAGTGTTTTTCTTGTGTTCTGCAGCACATATAATTGTATTTATTCCTTTCAATCTCCAAAAAATCTCAATAGACATACGCACATCCAAAATAATATCTACCTAATCGCGGTTAAAACAAAGACGTTAGCAACTGAATCAAGTTATCTGCCAAATTTGTCAGGAATAGACCGCATTATGCGTATGCGAGAGATGCCTGCTCGTTAGAAAGCACAATAATTAGGCGCGGCTGCAGTAACTTTCAAGTTTGCGTATATATTGCTCAAAAACTATGATACTTAGAATAGTCATCCTTGTTTTAAAAACTTCCTTGAAGCTTTAGCTTTATTTGGTACGCAGATAGTTTGGTAAAATTTTGAAAAATAAAAAAGTTTCTAGATTACTGAAAATAGTGCTTCAAAAAAAGTAGAGATTACAGTTTTCTCTAATTTTACAAGAAAACTAGGTTTTTTATACAAATGAAACTAACACAGTAATCTTCGCTCATGTTTCTTCTGTCGATTAAGAAAAAATTTTTGAAAATATCTTGCTTAGTTCCGGAGATATCGCGAGGTATGTGTGAAAAAGTAATAAAACATAATTTTGACAGATTTTTGACAAATTTCGCAATAAAAAGTGTTGTCCCTTTCAAAAAATGTTGTAATTTTCGATTTCAGATGGCCAGGGACCTACTCTATCATTTTGTGAAGACCACATGTGGTTGTACCTTTAAAAAAAATTGAGTAGGAAGCGACTTTTTTCTACAACCACTATGCAAAACACGCTTTTCTACACAAATTTTTGTACGCAAAGCAGGCCTTTTCTCAATTCTTTTGATAATCGTTGTAAAAGTAATGCGAAAAGTACACGCTATGGCACTTTTCCGCACCGAAATGTCAAACAAAGATGACCTGTCAACTTTTTTTGACAATTTAACTTAATTGAAGTTCTTATTGGTGTACAATTTTTAAATTTAAACTAAAATTAAGTAAACTATCTATTTCATTATTTATCTTAATTTATTAATTATTAAAACATTAACCTATTTAGCATTATTTTAGAAATCATGAACCAAGATGGAAATAATTTATTTAAAATATTGTGTACGACTTGTACGCAAATCACTTTTCCACTCGCTAGATTTGCGTCACTCGCCTTACGGCTCGTGCCACAAACTTCTGCGCTCGTGGGAAAAGTGACGCTTTGCGCACTAGTTATACAAACTACTATTTCTCCGTTTTCAGTGGACTATAACTAGTGCGGAAAGTGATACTTTTCCGCACGCTATTGCAGATGGCCGAACGACGCTAGCGGAGTTCGGCCAGCAATCGCATGCGGAAAAGTCATTTTACGCACTTGTTAGGTACACTATTTTTTCTACTAGCATCCGGAAAAAAACCCAAAAGTTAACATAAAAAAACATTTAATATTAAATTCATATCAACAACTTAATTATTATTAGACATCCATTCGATTAGGCTTATATCAAGGCCCATTAAAAAATTATTGAAAAAAAGGTTTTTTTTATAAAAAATTATAGCAAAATTATATCGAATTTCTCAATTTTTCAGACATTTGGTAAACTACTACCATACAAACACATACATATTTTTAATATTCAAATGTCAGTATACTCCCCAAAAACTCAACAAATTTACTCTCCGCACTAGTGCGGAAAAGTGGATCTTTTCGCACGCTAGTAGAAAATAGTATATTATGCAATGAGCACAAAATGGCCATTTTATTGCGAGTTGCATACTATACTTTTTCTATGACAACATATAATTCACGTTTAATACACGATTTTGTCTTTTAATCTACCTTCCATTCCAAAAAAGGTTATAAGCGCGTTGATACATAATCTTCAGCGTTTCCGGTAATAAATTCAGTGTTACCTTCGCTGCTTCTAGTATGTTCGGAGGTGTCAAATCTAAGTCAATATCACCATTGTCTAATATATAAATGATATCACTATCAGTTTCCATTTTATAAAATAGTTTTTATAGAACACAACTTTGAAATCACTCGTTACCTACTAAAACTTTGATAGAAACGATCTGCTGACATTTCATCAATTTGTCGCTGGACGTCATAATCTGACAAGCCGTAGTCGTGATTTTAGAGTGAACCTAGAACTAACACGAAATATTCCATTTCGCATTTGTTGCTTAGCAACAGATGCAAAAATGAAATTTTGTACAAAATGTTCTTGTTTATGATTGTATAATTACGGTTATAAAATGAACATTTATCGAGGTTGTAGAAAAATGAAATTCTGTACAAAAATGCTTGTTTATTATTGAAGCTACGGTTATAAAAGGAACATTTATCGAGGTTGTCGTAGAAAAAATATCAACATTGAAATTCGATATAACATTTGAACATTAAATTTTCAGGATAGCCTGGTGTCAGATATATACGATACAGTGAAAGAAGCGGCTGTACCTGTCAGCTTCGATCAACATGTGTTCTTTGTAAACTTCACAAATTTTGACAAGCAGTTTCCTACATATATAAATTTAATAAGAGACCCTGTTGATAAAATAATCTCTAGGTGAGTAAATTTTGATACTTAACATAGTACGAGATCCGGCTGCAGGATTAGTGCGCTTATCGGTTTTTTGATGAAAACCAAATTTTTTTGTATAGGTATTTATAAGGCTGCCTATCTAAATTTGGCCGCCAGTATTTTTAATTAAATTATTTTCAATTTATTTTTGGGAAAAATTTCGTTCACTTCTTTTTTGAATAAAATAACGTCTACATCACGGTAATTCATGAAGATTTTGAAAAATCACTATTAGTCGACTGAAAAAAGAAGAAAAAGTCGCTTCCTTCTCGATTTTTTTTTTAACAGAGACAACACTTTTTATTGCAAAATTTGTCAAAATTATGTTTTATTACTTTTTCACACATACCTCGCGATATCTCCGGAACTAAACAAGATATTTTCAAAAAATTTTTTTTAATGACAGAAGAAACATCTGGCGGTACTTTATTGTTGAAATCATAGAAAAATATTCTCATGGCTATAACTGTTGATATAGGGTGTTTTTTTGTGACTATTAGCTGTGTGAGTTTTCGAATTTTTGAGTTGTCATAACTTTGTTATTAATAAATATTTTTTCATGAAATTTTGGTCACACGTGTTTAGAGGCACTCTGAATCCAGTGGCGTAGTGATTTTTTCAATAAAAAAATCGCTAATAAAAAATCTCGATTTTTGACTAACAAAAAATATCGTAGTATGCCTTGAAAATTGGAATAAACATTTCAAATTTTGTCCCAAGGTAGACCTTTTAGTACTTGACATTCCAAAAAAGAAATTATTAAAATCTGTTTACAACTTAAAATTTTAGGGGGGTATTTCCATTAAAAATGGGTCACACTGTAGATCATTTTCGTGACTTTATTTTGTAAGGGTGGGATTTATGGCACTTCACAATTCGATGAACGCTAGATTCTGGTACACCAGATGCTCGAGATAGGTGTTTGATGGACTCATATTTGTAAATAGCCCAATACTACAACTTCAAGTACTTCACATCCTACTTCTTGACGTCGTCTCTGGCTTTAAACTTATTCATTAACTGCTTGATGATTTGGTGACTTAATTTTACATTTTATTACCGGATGGTTGGTATTTAACTCTAGTAGCTCTACACTGATCATTTTCATAGTTGAACTTATTGTTTCGTTAGAAGAATACACTATTTTCAAAAACGTTGTGAATAATTATTCTATCCAACTAATCAGTCGTTGACAATTCTCAAATCGAAGGTAACTTGGAGGCAGTTAAGAAACTGATTAGGAATCATTATCCTTTTTACCTACTATAGCAGAAAGTGATATTTTTGGAAAAACAATGTATTCTCAATTTAATGGTGGGGTGATAACAATTGGCAGGTAGATTGTATCATTGTATAGAGGTCAGCGAAGATCATTTTCAACATTTAATTAGTTAATTTGGTGAAATTTTTCGTTTAAATTGTTATTTTATACTGCCATTCAACCGAGCATTCAACAAATAAATTGGTTGAATCCAAAATATCCTCAAAGCTATTATATAAATTAAAAACAAATTGTGTGGAGGAATGAGTTATCTTCCAAATGATGTGTCACCCACACATGATATTGCGAAAAAAGGGGGTTGATGCGGGGCTTAGAAGATGGTAGCATTTTTCGGTACCTGACGGCTTTTTCACATTTTGAAAGACCTCTTGCCTCTTGGTTCCTGAGTTTCTATGGGGTCCAGTTTTGTTGAAACATCCCATATACGATTTAAATAAAACATTATTTGTCATCAAAATCGATTGTCGCTTTATTAAAGTACAAAGGAATCACTGGAAAAACAGTATTTCGCTGGATAGCACAGCATTTCAATGGTCCGTCCAGCATTCAAGCTCCGACTTTACTTCGTAACTGTAAATGTCATAAGAAATTACCTATATTTTTCCATATATGCCAATTCGGTCAATATTATAGACTATCCTTATACCTACACGAGCACAAATGATATACCTCGTAGTGATTCGCTATTTTTTTCAAAATTTTTTATTAATTGGAAGAAAAATTATTCGTATGTTTTTGCAAATCTCGCTTTTTCTCCTATCCAAATTTTGATCAGCATCCAGCTAATAAAAATTTGACCACTATCAATTATTACTTAATTCTTCCACTATTATACGATCAACTAAATATTATATTATTGATTATTTTTAATCATATTACAGGAGATCATCAAACAACGATGTTCAGAAAGATTATTCTTACAAATGTTTGAAAAATGGAAAAAACGGTTGCAAACTTCAACACGAACAGCCTTATGAACTCTCCATTCCATATTTCTGCGGTCATGACCTTCGCTGTATGTAAGTATTTTAGATATCAGTTGCCTAAAAAAATTGTCATTAAATCAATGTCTAAATGTACTTACATATACTTAATACAAATGAGCCTCACTAAACTTACCTAGTCGCCTTATAAGTAACTTATTGTGAATATATAGTTGGGTCATAAGAAAAACTTATTGTGAATATATAGTTAGGTCATAAGAAAATTTTTGAAAAAGGACAATTTGTAAGTCGCAGTTGGATAAACATGAAAAATGAAATATTTTTTAGTTATACAGTGTCTAAATATGGATTTCTACGAATATTAACAAAAGTATTGAACATGTTTACCCGGATATTAATTCACAACAATCGCCTGAGCTCAAAAGCTTCCAAAATATTTTGGCTAGAGTTTTGTCATATCTAACTTTTTCTTCTGAGGTTTTAGTTATGAAATTTCTAAAAGCTTTACCGTTATAAAATTATTCACATGATTAGTTTGATTTTGATGATTAAGATTTGTTATTTTTAATGAACTTTGATCAATTATAGACGGTTTTGTAGCAAATATTCACGTTTATAAACCTGATTTAATTCTTGGGGATGGTATTCCACAGTATCTATCAGCCGATTATTTGTATTTTTATCAGAAGGAAATACTTGTTCTAAAGTATATTTCAGTTTATGATTCTTTCTATTGAATTTGCATCGTAGTTATTATTAACTGCCATTTATTTGAAAAAATTAGATACTTTTCACAGCCCAGCTTTTTTTCTGGCTTTTCCAGTCTTTCAGAGGATGAAAAAAGCCCAAGCTAACACCCAAATCATCTGAGACCCAAAAGATGCGAACTTCAGAAAAATACGGAGAGTGTAGGAAAATGTCTTGTTGTCTTAATGGCTATAGAAAACTTGGAATAATGGGGCAGCCCATTAAAGCAGCGGCCATGAGATATAGCTTTAATAATAACATCCAAATAACTATACCAGGTAGTAAAGACTGGAAGGTGTACCCATTCAGACTGAGTCAGCCTGGTATGAAAGTGGTATAGAAGCCAGAATTATAGGGCTAAAGTCCAATGGGAAGCTATTTCAATAAGGTTTTCTCAGAACGTAAAATTTTTTCCAGAGAATGTGACGGCCATTCACCACAGTGTATAATAAATAAAAAGGCAGCTGCACAGAAGTCTCTCGATTACATAGTCGTGAACTATAAGCTAGAATGGATTACAAAGGTGCCTTAAACACACTTGGAGACCATTGACAAGGGTCATAATGGTGATAAATAAGCCGATAAAAAGGCCGGACAAGACTAATCAGACTTATTCATTGGACCAAAATCTCCATGTGTCGTCGGTGCCACAAAAGGAAGTGGGAGGCACAGGAATCTCGAAAGTTATGGAAAACAGAGACAGGCAAAACAGTTCATTAAGGGACATTCGCCAACATTTACGGCAGATCTGATGAATGTGAAAACTGTCAAAGCCGTAGTAGATATGTTAATAAGAGAACACTGTAAGCTCTACAGGCACACAAAGCTAATGAGGTTGAAAGGCAAAGTCGTGCTGATTCTGTCGCCTAAAGGAGGAAACTTCAAAGCACATCCTGTGCCAGTGCAACTGCCACCGAATATGCGGTTTCTTGTACTAGACAATAAAATTATATGAAAGTTTCAGTCCCGAGGCTCTACTGTTATTTAAAATAGAAAATATATTTTAATGCTTTGCTCTAAAAATTAGCTTATATAAACATGAATATCTTTTTCGAGCTATAAGGTGACAAAAAATTAATTAATGGTCGGAATTACCCTGCGAGCCAGAGACAACTTTGTATATAGTAATTTAGCGTTTGGGTAACGACAATCAAACATTGCAATTCACTTCAGAAAAGCTATTTTTTTGAACGATTGCATCAATTAGTTATTTAAAGGAGAACGTTTTGTAGTTTCCTTGGATTTCACGTAGGTAACTAAACGTCACAAATATGTCTCTTGCTTGGTGGAATGTTTTTTACTTAGTTCCAAAAGCCTGTTCTAAGAGTTCAATATTTATCTTCTCCTGTCTGTGTGGAGGTGTCCATGTGATGCTCCACATGTATTCAGTTTCCGATTTCTCATATAATGTAATCCTTGATTCCACAAAACAGCTCAAGACGTATGCAGTCTCCTTTGTCCTTTGGATCCTCCTCTATCTAACTGGTCAGCCATTCCATCTCCTGCACCCCTATTAGAGACACTGTTGTCCTTTTCCAGCCTGTTAAGGGTTTATTCGCGGTTTTTTACTAAATCTGGTTTGTTGGATTGATAATAGCTTCAAGCAGAGCCCTTGTCAGTGAATATTTCAAGTTTTTTTTTCCGGTGTCCGGTATCCTCTTTCCATGTTCTCTTCAATACAGGCAATAGCAATAGTGGCAGTCGTCTCTGCGTGAAACACAGACGTATATCGACCAAGGCTAAAGAACATTCTCTTTCTAAGTCCATTTACCAGCCCCAATGCACCGTTTTGGAACCATCAGTGAAACAGATGATTTCACAAAAATTATCTGGATACATCCATCACCCCTTCCCTAGATAGAATGATAATGGTCACTCGCTTAGTGAATATGTACTCCGGTGTCATGCTATGAAAACACATGTGAGGTATAACTCCATTAATATCAGTGTATTCTTTTTGAGACCATAAGTTTTCGGTCTAAGAATTGCCTTTATCGCTATCGTTCCAAAGAAGGTCCAAGGTCCATTGATGCCGACCCTGTAATGTTCATTGCCCCGGTAATACAAAGGAGGGCTTGTCTTTGGATTGGAGTTCATATGTTCATTGCGGAGCATACTTCTGCTCTCCAATCATCGATCTCCATTTGACCAGGTGACACTAGATTATGAAAAAACAGCTAGAAGAATTTATTCGATATGTTCAATGTGGAGCTAACTTTACATCTGAGGGAGTCTTTAGAAAGGACAAGCCAAAGCTAGTTCGACGTGTGATTTCTGTGATTCAGTTAGTGATTAGATATTTGAGATTGGTGTGGAAATGCAAAGTGAAAGAGTTAATTTCAGCTCTTGTCATGAAAAAATGTAAAATAAAACTAATAGATTGCTAATGATGAAGTTTGACTGAAAGCCTCCATCCAATAAAGCTCCACAAACAATAGGTTTGTTTGTGCTATTAGCAATTTTGACAAGAGCTGTTAATGTTAATAAGTTCACTATCGTGTTGTTATGATTTTGTGAGTTTGCGGTACTATTCATGTTTTGTGAACATAAAATTATAGTAAGAATTCCAAATGAGTATGTCAGGACCGGTAATTCGTAGGTGTTAATTGGTGTAGCGAGATTTTCTGCATTCAGCTGGAATAGGGTCGTCACCCTTTGAGTGAGCTGGGCTTTTGTTACACCATTTTGCATGGCATTTGTAATATTCACGTTAGGTGGTAACAGATATCCGTTAGCGATTTGATCTCATATCTCCAAGATCATTTTGGCGTAATGCTGGCACAAACGTATTTTCACCTTCAATTGATTCAAATTATTAGCTCTTTCAAATGCACGTTGGTAAATGCTACTTTTTAAAAATCCTCAAAGAAAAAAATCATTTCGAGTTAGTTCAGGTGATCTTGGAGGCCATTTAATTGTACCATTAGTACCATGGAGCTAGTATTTAAAAGGAGTCGCTACGCATATCATAAAAGTGGTATCGGTTTCGCCATTTTACTACCACTAACTTGTCAACTTGACATTAGTATTATTTTGTCGATGTGAATTGTGAATTTTTTGGATTTTCTTTTTGTTAGTGTCGTTTTTTCTATTTTATTAATTGAACAATAATGGTTTCTTGTGCTCTACGAAGTTGTACAAGTAGAGACAGTGTAAATACGAAAAAATCATCAGGAACAACATATCATAGGTTAGTAAACAATCGAAACAGGACTGTACTGCAATATATTGCTTTGTGCACAAATAAATTTTCTATATTTAATTAATTAGAGATATGTGGTTGGAATTTGTGAAAAGAGGTTCTTGGCAGCCAACATAAGGCTTGTCAAAAGGATGATAATGTGCACTGTCGAAAAAGAATTTTACTAGTGAGAAAATTTTTGTTGATTGGAAATTTAAATAGTCCGGCTCTGCCGTCGACGCCATATTGCTACCATCACAATGTCTATCATGTGATACCATTTTCCTATTATAAGATAGTCGACTGTGTCATCTCCTCTTAATATTAGCTCCATGATTAGTACTAATGATTCTTTCGGGGAATGTGAAATTTAGAAAATCTATTACTATTTTTCAATAGGCATGACGACAGTATGAAAAAATCGTCGATATTACGGTTTTAGGGGAAAGTTCACATCAAAAAAATTAAAAACACTGCATTAGTTTTATTTAAATAATTCAGATTATTGAGATTTTCAATAAAATTAAACATTAAAATACTGCAATCGGCCATTTTGACGGAAACACCAATCACAGCGAATGACGTCACGACAAGGTAAACACTGCTGTCAGTCAATACTCATTACATTCATTTTCTGTGTTTTGTTGTGAATAATAGGTACTGATTACGAATTTGGATTGATCTTTTATTATTTCACGTGTAATTTATCATCTCTACTATAACAATGAATCCAAGATTTGTTAAGGCAAATAGTTCAAATTTGCCTAGGATCGACGTAATGATGTTGGGCGATTTCCTCGCAGCAAATCAAGAATTTTGCTCGTCTGAATTTCGAAACGTGAAAACTTCCTTGTATGTGTATGTGTGACCTAAAAGATCTATTGTGCCCCCTTACTTCTACTTAGTTTCTGAGGAGAGTCTCTGAAACTAGTAGCTCCTTTAGTCCTATTTCCCGGAGGAATTTTAGGATATCTGCAGGCTTCAGCTTAGGTAAAAAACTTCCTTGTAAGTAGATTTTGTATTTATCTTCACCCTTCATACGTACTTGTGATACTGACCCCATCACATGATATTGCATATAATTTTCCATATCCATCGGCAACTACAAAAAGACCAAAGCAAACACAACTTCAATAAGTTAGTTAAGTTTAAGAAATATAAATATAATATGATAAAATACTCACATCAAAGTGGTCTTCACAGAAATAAAGTGGCGAATTCGTAACTACGTCGTTTGGGTTTCGTCTTGCGAGCTTCAACCACTTATCCCTTATTACTTTTTTGATTGGAACATGTACAAACACTTTGTTGGGGGTTCTTATTGAAGTGTTTTTACACTGTGGTACTGCACACCACTTGTAAACCTTAGAATTCATTTTCATGACACGAATTATTTCAACGTTTTGTTAACTCATTTCGCTACGCATAAACACAATGACATGTTTACAATGTCGTGACGTCAGAGCCGACGCCATGACACCCGCGAGCTGTTTTCGCGCACTTTCTAAAAAATATTTATAAAATGGCTTCAAACTTTGTTAAACTTGGGTTTATTACCGAAATAAAGGATTTTTCGTAAATGTTGAATGTGTACCCACATTACGGAAAAGTATTTCAAAATATGTCGTCTCGCCTATTATGGACTGGACAACCATCTTGTTAGAACCAGATTCTCGGGTATAAGGAGAACTGCAGGAATTACTTGATTTTGTAATAAGTCTAAATATTTGACTGAATTTCCTCAATAAAAAAAGGACCTAACCTGAAATACCTAAAATACCCGTCCAAACATTTAGCTTCTGCGATACTGTGTTTGGATTGGAATGGTTAGATGTTTATTTTCCTGAGACCAATGTGAAAGATGGATTGTGTTTTTGATGTAGTGAAAAAGTTGACTCATACGTAAATAAAATATTTATATAGTACTCGTCAGCATTTTGACGTTCCATCATCCTCTCACAGAAATCCAATCGTCTGATATTGTCCTCGGGAAATATTTCCTGTCTTGTCTGAGCCTTGTAACAATGGTACGGCCCGTTCCGTTTTAGAATATTCTGTACAGTTCTCTTATCCATGTTGACCTTTTCAGCAATTTGTCTTGAAGAAGATGGTTGTCCTGTTTCAACTGCTAAACAAACATTTAATTCTCTAGTCTGCCTTTCATCCTTTATTGGGAGTTTGGTTGGATCTTCCGAAGCTTGGAATTTTCTACAATATGAAACACATCCATGTTTCTCGAAATTACCAATTATTTTTACAATTGTATACTTTGAAAAAATTAAGCGATTTTCAAATGCCACACCACAATAAACAAATTAACGATTGCATCGGCCGATTGGCATCCAAAATACAATTTTACAATTTGCACTTTTCGAAGGTTAAGTAGGTATGTTAATGAAGGCATATTGTAAATATACAATGTTTTATTTTCAAATACAATGGCGTGCGCCTTCAACGTGATCAACGTTTTATTGTAGCGGAAACATAGGAATAGAAGTTTAAATGTGAATTCTCTCTGTGAAGGACAATGTTGCCGGATGAAAATGTTTAGTTTTACCTATTGTGCATGACTTCGAAAAAAAGTCAACGATAACTAGACAATATCATTTGTACAAATTAATACGCGCTTCTGGCAATAGCGATTAAAATAGGGGGGCAATGAGCATTCGGCCAGTCTCGGGAAATAAGTATACACCCTAGCTAGAACTATAAGTACATGCCTCGATGACCGCGCACAATTATTCTTTCTCTCTCTAACAGATGTTTTTCTCATATTTTCTTTTCGTACTTGTGTAATCGGCTGGGTTCCGAAAGAATTTTTGCAATTTGTATGTAATGTATAGTCAATACCTTATAGGGACGGGAGATTCAGGAGAGGATCAAAGACAATACATTTCGCACACTAACTGGAATTTTGCTGAAGGCTATACCTTCATGCGGACAGGTTTATTCATACAGGTCAATATCCTGCTAAACGGAAATAGGGTAAAGTCGAAAAGTCAGTATCTTTCCAACCGGAAAAGGAAGCCCATCGAATCGAATCAAATTAGTCAATACCTTGCTAGACTACCAGCTATAATTATCGGTCATCCTTTCATAGCCCAGAAGGCAGTGATAGAGTTTTTAATCAATTTTAACCCTGACCATATTTTGTGGATTGCTTTATTTGGTGCTTCTCTAAAGTCTAAAGCATAACGACCGTCAGCAAGCGCACCAGCGGTAAGTGAGGGATCGGGAGGACTGACAACACGTTACAAAAATTTTAACCCAGCTAAAATTAATAGAGATAATCTTCAGCCTGTTGTATGTCGGTGATTTTTTTGCATTTTTATGGCTAGTTAAAGAATTATATTGTTGACAATCATTGTGTCTGAATACCCCATCTAAATGCATTTCTAATGAGGTGACGCACATGATATAATTCCTATATGAAAATTATATAAAGTGGGAGTGGATTGACAAATGAGAGATGTTTGTATCGCAAAACTATGTCCCTCTGTATTACCATTTTTTATAGGAGACAATGGTATTACTATGCTGTATGGTAAGTTTTAACAGCTTAACAGGCCATTCCAAATGAACTAGGTTTAAAACTTACAGGAAGGTGAAGACATAATTAGGCACTCAAAGCTTCTCAATTCACTACCATTTTTGTTGCCACATTATTCCCGTATTGCGAGATTTAGGACTATTTCAGTAGTTTAACATTATTTAATTTACTTTTAGTATTCTCAATAACGAATGGGCTTTACAAAGAGCGAAAGAGAACGTAGAAAGATATTTTCCAGTTGTTGGAGTTTTGGAAGAATTTAATGTCACACTAGAAGTATTAGAGCATAAAATACCTTATTTTTTCAAAGGAATTCAGAAATTATATCAAAATAAATATCTACGTAAGTATTTACTATCATTTAAATTGAAGAATACTTTGATTATAATTTTCGATTACAGGATCATAAAGATAATAAAATCTTGCATTAATTTTAAAGTCGAGTATAAAAGCCAATCTGTGTTATCGCCAAATTTGTATTTCTTAAAAATCTAGAAGTAACCATACAGTATATTTGGCTGCATGGAGTTCTCCAAACGCCATAAAAAAAACATACAGTAGCAGCACAGGTAATATCAGTCTTGTTACTTCATTTTGGGTTTTATATAATTTATATAAAAATATAATGTACCTTTAATTCAGAATCTTGCCAGAAATTCAGAGGGTTCTAGACATTGTATGCAAAGAACAGCTCTGTCAAAAACTTTTATTATACATTTCACTAGGAGGAGAAAATTGAACCTTCAATAGCCTATTTCTATACGGTAAAAGTTTTCTAATTATGAAAGAAAGGACATATCCAGTTTAAGACGTTCTACTAGAACTCCCATTTGGAAAAATATTCGTCGAAGGCAGTTTAGTATCATGTTTTCACAAAAGATTGTTTAGCCGAGTGGGGTACAAGGCAAATTACTTTGTATTTTATGGAATAGTCATAGTCAGATGCAGTCTTATCATGCGGGTCATACGAATCAACAAAGACATGCTCACAGATATTTTTTTATTGCGTTTAATTATTCTTCCAAATTAAATCCGTTAGATAAGACAGACTTATGCAATTTTGACGGGAAATGTCTTTCGCAAGCAGCAGGTTTTTTTTAAATATGTCAGTCTTGTGACTGATAATTCTAAGTGACAATGAATAATAAGAAGCAATTTTCCGGCTTTTTGTATACTCAAGCAAAAAACTAAGTACCATTAGTTTGAAACGGTTTGATGGATTATTTCGAGAATGAGAGAAAAAGTGGGAATTCGCCAACTGGTGTAATCTCACATTTTGGTAACCTCTGTATTTTCTGATTTGATACTTAGGTTTAGTGACATTTAAACCCGCACTTTAAGAGAGCTTTTATCTATAGTCATGACTATGTAGTAGAATCTGTCATCTAAATTTGGCACTCAACTACATAGATAAGCTTGCTTGACAATTATTACGGGTGTAATTCCTATTACTCCTACAGCTCATTTCAATATAACAGAAAATATAATAGGCTATCGCGGCAATCAGTTCTTAGAATGTGTAGGTACTAGAAATGTTGCGAATAGAGTTTAACATAAATTTCGCATCGTTACGAGACAATGTTTCATACGGTAGGCGCTAGTTCTATTCTGTCCTGAAGGAAATGTGTATCTTGAAATTTTGCGCATAGCATCCAAAATCCGCTGCATTGGTGCTGCCCTAATCTTCAGCTTAGAATTGAGTAAAACAATAAAACCATGGTTGTTCAAATTGAAAAAAATATAAGTCAAATTATTTGTAAGTTGTCAATATCATAATTTTGAATTTGTTTTTCAGATTTGCAAAGTAACAGGAAAAGATCTCATACTCCAAAACTACTTAGAAGAAAACTTGAGGAGGGACTAATTAATGAAATAAATTTTTATGAATGGATTAAGAGTAGATTGTTTAATCAATTACAAATTTTGTACGGAGATCATCATTAACAATGTCATATTAATAATAAGTTTCAACAATCGAAGAAGTACACGATTTTCATTTCAAGGGAAAAACTTTATAAAAAAGAATTATGAGAAGTGTAACTATTTATAATAAAGGCTGTTTATATAATTAGTTCCTTAATCTGAATTCATCGGTAAACAACATACAGCTCCAGTCATATGCATTACATTTTTGATATTTCCTAGCGAGTTGTAATCTGGCTACACGATGTTCTCTCGAAAGTTCTGGCCCTATAGCGGGTCTTGACATAGGTTGTTTCTAATATCTACAGCAGTTATATGACAATACTAACGGAAGAATAAGAGGAGAAACTGATTGTTTGTTGGTTGCGCATATTTTCCGGCTAGCAAGGCTAAAGGTCCACTACACATAATAAACGACGTAGCTGCCCACTGTATGGAAAAAGGATTGGCCAATGCCAAGGCTCACCATACTACCTCGGTTATCACGAGCATTAATAAAAGACAAGAAAACAATTTTTTTTGTATTTTGTGTAAAAATTTAATTTAAAATCGCAAAGCGCTTTCGGCTGTTAAGCCATCCTCAGTGCATCACCTGCAAGTAAGCAATAGTTGTTTCAAGTTAAAGGAAATTTTAAGGAATTACTTACTCGTCAGGCGATTACAAAAAACCCCATCCATTAAAAAGTTCACAACACATTAAAAACAATTAAAACTTTTTCAATTGAAAATACATGTAAGTTTTATAAAAATTTTCCCTTATTTAGGGTACTGTCGTTAAATATGCATTTTTTATCATAATTGATAGTCAGGTACACCTGTTAGTGTAACGGTAATTGAAGTAACACTGAATTAATAATTAATTTGAAATTAATAAAAAACTTACATGGAGCTATGACAATTGACAGTCTAAATGGACACAGAGTTAAAGTTATCTAAAGTGAGCATAGAACTAACAAATCAACAATGAGGTTAAATGCAAAATATTTTTAAGGAATATATTCAAGTGATGATTCAATTAAAATGATATGGTAATTGACCGAAACCAATATGTAAATTTCTTGAGTAAATTGTAAAATAAATCTGATAATAAGGTCTAATGAGAACCCTTTAAATCTTATTCAATAACAAACAATTTACACACTAGTCCCCAGCAATTCCAAACTAGTGATAATTACAGAGAACAATTTCAAATAATAAAATCTGTAATTTGGTAATCTCTCAGAGAGAGTAACTAATTATCCGTACTGAGAAAAGATATGATTTAAAGTCTAATGAGAACTCATTAATCAAATCTCATTCAGAACAGGAAAAGATTATGGGTCTAATGAGAACCTGTTACTAAATCTTATTCCAACAGAAAACCTATCAAAATCCCTAAGAGAATCCAAGAAAAATATATTAAACCATAATTTAAATTTGTAAATAAAAATTTTTGAAAATAAAAAAGTGTGAATAATGAACAATTTCAAAATACTAAGTACTGAAAATCGGTAATCTGTCTAAACAATCAAAATAATTATTCAACTATCCGATAAAGGAATTAATTTAGAGTCTAATGAGAACCCATTACTTAAAACCAATTCAGAACAGAAAAAGATTACCTATAGGTCTAATGGGAACCCTTCACCAAATCTAATTCAAAAAAGTAACTGAATTAATTGCAAAAAGAGATCAACCAAACACAATAAACTGCATGGAATAAAGTGTCAAAAAACAAATCCAACTATAAGACAAAATAAACTATATAACAATCCGAATTGAAGCAAGTAATATTCAAACTCAATATTAAAGCCATTTTCACCAAGGATGATCTGATTTGTGGTCTAATGAGAACCCACTGCTCAAATATTCTTAGATCAAGAAAAGGATTTAGGGTCTAATGAGAACCCATTACCAAATCCAATTCAAAAAACAACTTCAATAAGAGTCCAAAAACATTACCCCAAACAATCCAAGAAATTCAACAGTTTTGGAAGAAATGCTATTAATTGAAGTTTACTAAACTGAAAAATATAGCACTAATCTGAAACGTTGAGGATCAATATGAGTATCATCATAGAGAGAACTTGTTTGGATGTACTAATTTAATCTTTTAATCTTCTATGTAAAGGCACATAAGATCTATTCAATTGTACTTGTGTGTTCAAACAAAGATCATTGGTCTTAATTCTTTGTCAATTTGTAGATATTCCAAAAAATCCAGCCTATTAAAATTCTTAGAGTTAACTTCCTTTAAAATTTGTGAATTCTTATTAGGCCTAAAATTATGTTTGTTGAATTTCATATGATGACCAAAAGCTGACCTATCACTTCTGTTCAAATGTTCAGCTATCCGAACTTTCAAAGGTCTACAAGTTCTTCCTATATATGAAGCTTCACAATCATCACAATTAAGTTTATAAATACCACTCTTAGACAATTTATTAATTTCATTCTTTGAATTGACCAGAAATTTGCTCAAGTTATTTGTGCTTTTAAAAGAAATCCTTGTATCTGTAAATCCACTATTAAACAACTTAGAAACTTTTTGAGAAATGTTTTCATTTAGAAAAGGTGAAGCAACTTAACGGTTGCTCTATAGAAGGATAAGTCAAACTTTGTTCTTTTTTGTTCTTAACCTTAACTTATTAATGATGTTGGGATTGTACCCATTATTACAAGCAATTTGTTTAAGAATATTAATAAAAGAGGTCCATTTTAAATTTCATCTTAACGAAGAGTTATTGGTTTCCAAGTTAGGAAATATGCCTACTTTCGTTACTAAATCTCGTAAGGAAGTGTTAGATTTATCACTCTGTAATCTGGTAATCTTTAATACCAGAACTTTGCCATGGTATGTAAACAAACATGATTATCGTTAAAAAATTCTTGACTGAGGATATAGAACTTTCCGGGAGAACACATATTTTGTCATTATTATTCTTGTTTACATCGGCACTATAGTAACGAATGTAAAAATTAATTTTTCGAGAACAAACCTTCTCCCATAAAAATTAAATAGGTTGGTACCTTATTCTGAAGAGAAATATAAATCACACGATCAACTAAACAAAAAAACGACAGCTCTCAATATTCGTTTCTGTTAACACAATATCTGTATCGACCGCATCATCTTAACAAAAAATATTTCGTCTCAATTTTAACCTAATACTTTATCGAGTAAATGTGATTTTTTAATAATTGTGCTTGCTGTCTTACAAATTACTCACGAGTAAACCGAATCTATCTTTGGACATGCATTCTATTTAATAAGTTCTCAATGGATGTATCACTTTGAATGAGTTAGAGGCTTTAATCATTTCATGCATATTATTTCACTCTTATATAATCATATTAATATATTGGAATCGCAAAAAAATTACGGACGCAAAAATAAAATTGTACCACACTTCATTTAATGCAATCGCCGATCCTCCCCCTGCACCATATTGCCAACTGTTTAGCTGATAAGCCGAATAATTAGGCGCGTGACCCTTAAATAAACTGACATGGAGGTTGCCTATTCATGAGAAAACTCACCCTAATCAGCAAACAGCAACACATAGAAATTACACTCAAGTTTAAATTATGAAAACTAGTTTCAACTTCGCTAATGGAATGTTATTTTTCTTATGTCTTTTTTGACATTTTACCAAAGGTCACTTTGGTAATTTGATTGCTCCTTATCTTTAATGTTGTCAACATGAACATTGACTGTGACTATTTAGAAATAGGAATAAATCAAATGTCTGAATACCGACGTATTGAATATTGAATTAATTTTTATGTAGAGGTTGGAAAACAGTATCAGTACCCTAAATAATGGAATAAGAAGTTTGACTTGTTATAAATTTTATCACAAATGAAACTTCACAGATGACCTCCTTTCAGCTGATGTTTGGATGTAACGGCTGGATCCCGGAAATTCAACAAATTCGTAACACGGCAACGAAGGTGTGGACAAAAAGGAAGAACTAAGCGAAATATTGCAAGAGCTAGTGAAAACTCACCAAAGAAATTGTACAGGAATAGCTGAACGAAAAAGCTAAGACTAAAAAAACTGATAATAGCCACGTTAGCAGTAGAATGAAGAGTAGGTATTATTATTATTGATATAATGATAAATTGATATGATGAGGTCTCTTATGTTGAAGCTCTTGCTGCAAAGTTAATTTATTTTATTGATACTGTATGTTGCAGGAATGAGAAAAAAGGAATAGAAATATTTGAACATTGTGGAGAAAAAATATTAAGAACATCTGGAAGAGTAAAAATGACATATCTTCTGTATGTTCCTTGTGGTATATTATTCATTCTTTTTTCAATTTCTTGGGAAATTAAACCACAATATTTTTGAATTCTTTATTTCAACGTTTCGGTAGCGTTCCAGCTACCGTTGTCAAGAAAAATGAGTAAAAATTGATTTTTATCCCTAACTGACACAACGGAAAAAATTTGACAACTAGACAATCAAAAAAATTTTGAAGTTTAAGACTGCAAAATTTTGTTATCAAATTTTTATTAAGGTCCATTCATCGTAGATCATATCTCCGGTAAAATGTTAAATGAAATATTTCATTTTATGACATTCCAACGATGTGATAGTCTACTAGAAATGGAATCCAGTGAAGGGCACGTTCCAGGAACGGTTTTTTTAATTGGGATAGCACGTTTTTTTTCGCTTATATTGGAAATGTTGTTAATAAAACGCGTTTCTTGATACTTTTTTGTGTATGAATATTTAAGTTTTCAAAATATGTATATTCAGTTTTGTGATTTTGTGTATTGAAATGTGTATCGATTAACAACTATTCAAATTATAAATCATGAGAAAACCTGGATAAAAACTTATGATGCTATCCTGATAACGCAGGTAATTGATTATTGGAAATTTCTCTTTCTAACATTGGTAACCAAATTTGACTACATTCGGCTGAAATACTAGCTACACATTTATCTGCACAAAATTTTGCAGACTTAAAATTCAAAATTTTTTTGATTGTCTAGTTGTCAAATTTTTTCCGTTGTGTCAGTTAGGGATAAAAATCAAGTTTTACTTATTTTTCTTGACAACGGTAGCTGGAACGCTACCGAAACGTTGAAATAAAGAATTCAAAAATATTGTGGTTTAATTTCCCAAGAAATTAAAAAAAGTAAAAATGACATACTGTAAAAGATCAAGCAATAAAATTAACATGGTTTGGATATGTATGGAGAGGTGTATAGATTTTATGATTTTACTGTGACCTTTTCAGATCTATTTTGTGGTCAGTGAAGTTCCAAATAGCCTTGTTATCCCCTTTGTGGTGTTCAGACACTACAAATAGATTGCTCTAGATTAGTCTGGGAAACATAATAGAGGGCAATTTTTTCCTGTAGTCAATGAGCAAAAGACTAAGATTAGATCCTTATCCACATAGAGTATAACCAACTCCAAAAAATAGAGGCATGCACAATCATATTGGTAATACTTTCACCCATTATTTGATATAAAATGTATTGCAATAATATGTAGGTTATTGAGCCCTTTTTCCAATATCTCAAATGTACAAAGACATTTTATTCACGAGCTGAATTCGTCGAATAAACATTTAAGTATATTCATACACATATGCAAAATTTATTGGTAATATAAAATAGCAATAATAACAAGAGGTTTAAATGTAGTTTCAACAATTTATGCTTGCATAGAAAAATATCATGTTCAAGTACAAGTAAATCATAACACAAACAGTGAGGGAAAGTGTTGATCATTTTTTCTTAGCTTGCTGCAACCCAGCTCCAGCATTGAATTTGAAGAAAATTATGTCACCATCTTCAACAACGTAGTTTCTGCCTTGTTGTCTGTATTTTCCTAAAACAGATGTTTAATAAATGTTATGTTATGTAATCATTAAATAGGCAAAATAAAAATTGTGTTTTTGAATAACGAGCATAATTTTTTATCAGGTAGTGAAGAAACGTACTCACTGTTACTGATTATAACAACATAAAATTAAATTATTCTGAAATTTAACTTTTTTCATGCTGTTGATAAATTATTCGTAATTGATATTCAACAAATTAAAATTTCTTATCCTTTTTCAGTGAAAAATACTTCATTGAAAATAATTATCAGTTATTATAATAGTAACCTGTATTTGAATTATATTTATTACGTTTGCTACGTAATTATTAGTACTAAAAAATTGAACTTATACTACATTCATGTCTGTAGGTAAAAATGAGCGGAAAGGAGTGAGGTTCTACCCGAAGCGGGTTCCAGCGTGATGGACCTCAAAAAGAAACTGCATAGCAGAGATGTGACAATTTCATTAAGATTTTCACAGGAAATTTGCAACAACTAAAAATATCTAATGAAACCTAGTTGACGTTTCACGTAAATTTTTCAATTAAACGTCAGTGTATGTCAAATATTTTTTTATATTTGCCTATTTTTTGGTTTATTTGGTAGGCAAATAACAGTTGTGTGTCACACACGTAAACCGTTTCCTGTTTGTACCCCTTAACTATCAGCTTCGCTGCGCTCGCTCGTACATCTAATCGTCTTGGGCTGCTAAAGCTCATTTTCTGTCCTTCTGACACAATATACTATTGTTTACTGCTTTTGTAAAACCATTATATTGATGAAATTTATTAGTGATTTATCGGTAGGTATATAATTTCAACAAAGGATTCGTGAATAAAAATATTTCACTTCATATTATTTTAAAGGGGCCTTGGTGTTTTAGATTTGCCCACCATCACTCAATTTTAGAGAAATCTCGATTAAAATGAATGCCACTTATTTTTATATAAAATGTAATCTAATTTTAATCACATTTCCCAGTATATTTCTACTCATTACTTGTAGTATTTATTCTTGCACTTGCTTGTTTTATTTGATGCTATTTTCTCTATGGATTACCCAATCTATTTTGAGTATGACGGATACTCATTAGCTGGGGACGTTACGATCGCATTTTCCTTGTTTTTCAATTAATTAGGAATATCTGTCAAGGCAAATATTGTTTCGCACACTATGTGGCAATATAAACGTACTGTTGGCATATTGTTTTTAAATATAAAGTTAACGAATATGCATGAAATTGGAACCACACATAAAATATAATCACTGTTAATAAATGTTTAGTACATAACACATACAAGTCTTACCTGCAGCTTTACATGCTGCTTCGGAGCCTTCTTCTTTAAAATCTTGGAATTTCATTACTTCAGCCATTATGAAACCTTTTTCAAAGTCAGTATGAATCCGACCGGCAGCTTGAGGTGCTTTTGCTCCTTTCTGGAATAAAAATTTATTTGGAGAAATTTAGCAGGAAATAATGATTTAAAAAATATATGGTATCAGAAAAACTTGAAATTTGATATTTCGTTAAATTTTCACACTTAAGTAAACTAATAGTGTAAAAAGGATAGATATGCCCCGTAATAACATTCATATCAGTTCAGCATCTACTCTCTCAAGCATCAACATGGTAGTTTGTTTCCAAATTGCATAATTGACGGATAAAAATACCATGTGTGTGTATATCAGCGCTACCGGATAGTTTTCATTCAAAAAGGATTTTTTAAATAGTTTCTTTAATAAAATAAGTGATGTATTGATTTCACCACATAATCGTTGAGAGTAAGAGGAAAACAACCTTCGAACATTTACTAGCAAAAAATGTGGCACTTCTAATTACAGACAAAACTGACATATTTAAATAAAAACTCTGCTGGTGAAAGACTTTTAAGAATCGCTGAAAACTAAATACATATCCTTCTTTTTCCCGTCAAAATTGCATAAGTCTGTCTTATTCATCTTACGGATTTCATTTGGAAGTTATAATTAAACGCAATAAAAGAAAACAAAAACTGTGAGTATGTCTTTGTTGAATCGTATGACCCGCACGATAAGACTGCATCTGACTATAGTTATTGTTATTCTGCTAGTATTCATCAATAGAAAATAACACAACCGTAATCTTAACTATTTATTTCAAGATTGACTAATTCGCTATAAAACTTTGAATTCCCCAACTAGTAAAATATGTACAGAACCGAAAGGTAAGGAAACTACTTTTTTGCTGTCGTGATCAAAATGCGTAATTACCATACAGTGAACGGCTAAATTACAGAATATTATCTTTATTCCAAGAACCGTCGAGTTTTAAGGGAACTCCCGAAACAGGTCGATTTTCTAGGACTAGGAATGACGTCACCGGTGTAGGTGTAGTGACCTAATCGTTAACTTTTTTGAATAGAAATCGAGAATTTAATTCTCTGTTTAACGACACTACACTTTTAACTAAAAAAGTTAAGGGTACGAAAACAATTTTTATTATTTAAATACAACCAGCATATACGTGATGGTTTTGTTATTTTGTATTTCCAGGAAAAATTTGTTGTAATGCCACTTTTTTCTTTATTTTAATACTTATTTTTTTCATTAGGCATCATGCAATGGGTAACCGTTATTTGTTGTGAATCAATTTCTCTATAATTATATTAGTTCACGAGCTTTAGCCCGCGACCTCGTCTGCGTAGAAGCCGGAAATGGTACAAGCTTTCAAATAAGTTTAACGTTTTTCGAATAAAATTGAATTTAGTTTATAAACGTGTCAAAATGAAATGTAATCTAAAACAAAAGTATCATCCAACTTTGTTCCCATTTTTCACCACCTTAGGGGTAGAATTTCAGAAAATACTTCCTTACGTCATACAAAGAACATAATGAGGTGGCCCCCAAGATCGCCTGATCTATCAGCCTTGGACTTTTCTTATAGGGTTGTTCGAAAAGTGTTGTTTACAAAACGCAACCGATGTAGCATGTGGTGAAATAACTCCTGTTATGTTACAAAATGTTATGTGTGTTAGCATATCTTTGAAGATAATCGGAATACCTTTCAAATTATGTGTCACTCGACTTCCCATGCCAATAAAGATTCTCGAAGGGGGAGTCACTCCTTTGAGGGGGATGACCATACAACCATATGTTAACTATCAAAAGTTGTCCCCCTCGAAAACAAAATCGTTGTCAATATGTCAATCACTGAAGGCATATTTGCAAGATAGCTACCCATTTCAATAAAATATGGATATAATGGATTTTGAAGAAGATGAAGATGACCTGGAAATCTCCGAGGTTATGTTGGATGTTTTTCAACAGATGGTGGTATTCCGCCCCCAGTAACAAAAGATTTCCTCCTATTATTTGCTGCAGATTTGCGAGTTACTTTTATTTACTGGTGTAAAATCGTTGTGAAACATCTACAGATCTGTTGCTGTCTGAGTGAGCATTAAACACCCTCTCAATTTTGTCCAGGCCTGTTCCTTATCCTTCCAGCTTAACGCACCTGTTTCCTTGCATTCTTTTATGTGCTTGTACTTTAATCAAATAATATTAAATTCAAGCATATTATTTGCTCATTTGGAGACAAATTTTTTGATCTTTTTCTCTTTCCGATTGTATTGAGAGCTCCAACCTTTTGTTTGGGTAATTTAACAAATATAAATATCTAATAGTTGTCATATTTGACAGCACTATTACCAACAAAATTGCTATTTTTCTAATTTTTTCTAAATGTCAAGATACCAACAAAAGCAAAACCAAAAGATAACTGCAATCGGTGCAAACAGCAGTTACAGTTAAAATAATTTTTTTCCATTGAAAAGTGGAATTGATAAGAAACGTTTAATTTGTAGTAATGGTAGAAAGCAGAGAGTTAAAAACATAAAACTGCATTCTACATTACAAAAACTCGTAATCGGGAATATTTGAGGAGTATATCAGCTTATATATTCCTGAAGCATATTTTAGCTTGAAGAACCCCTACACAGAATTCATCACTATTCCAGCTACTTTTCAAGCCCATTCACGTGAAATTATTCGAAAATTTGAGCGCGTTCTTGCCGTTTTCCGTCATTCCTATTTTTCCGGCTGAGAGAAGAGAGGTTATTCTTATGCAAATTTAGTCCAGAGACAATTTTAGGGCAAGGGTAATTTATTTACTTTCGCATTGGCAGTTAAATGGGACCTTTATTTTCATTTGTAGCAATTTTGCAAAGCAGAACGTCGACATTCACCGAATATTCTAATAAGGATTCCCCAATGTACGGAGAACATTCTATTTTACGAAGATGAAAGATCGCGTTGAAATTTGGTTGGTATAGTGGGAGGATCAAGTAAATTTTGATTTACTTTGTCGAAGCCGTGTAGCGGTAAATGAAAAATGGAGATTCCAAATTAATTTTGGGCAAATTAGTAAATTATGAATTATGTAATTGGTTATACTCAGAATAGCATAGAATAGCAAATTTAAATATATTATATGCGAATGAATGAAAGAAAAAGGAATCTTGAGCATTTTAAGAAAGATGCAGATAGAGACGATAATCGTAGTTAATACTTTAATTTTATTGTTCTTCTGCTAAATTGAGTCTTTTTTAATGATATAATTTTAGGAATCCGAAATATACTAACCTGAATTGTCCAAGCTTTCACCTCGTCGGCTCCAGCAGTGAAGAAATATTCTAATTGTAGAGTTTTATATCCTTGAACTATTATTTTCTCCAGTGCACTGAAAAATAATTTATCTTTTAGCAAATTCAATCACGGAAACATTACCAAATTTTTTATCTTATCGTCCATTTTTGGAATGTAATTTTATAACTTATAATAAGACGATGTTATATTAAGAGCAGAAATAGAGATTGTATGTTAAGATTGTTAAGGCTTGTGAGTCAAATAAGCTAGAACACATTAAAAATTTTATTCCCAATAGTATAAATATATTTTTGTTAAAAACGATAAATTCCAGACTCACGATGCTTTATGCTTCATATTAGCTTTACTTGTATTTTTGTTCGCAACACAACCTTTAAGCTAGATTTTCATCCACTTTTTACACTCAGATTAATACGAAATTTTGCACAATTTTCAAGGACCGATACATATAAAACTGGTACACCTTTATTTTCCCTCTGTGAACCAAACTTAACTAATCAAAATGACAAACAGTCACATGTGTCAAATTTGTTAAAGCGCATTATCCACGATGCCAGTCCATTTAAGTGAATTTGATGAAATGCAAATAATTTCCAAAATAGAGGATGGTTGGTCCATTAGACAACTTGCCCAAGAGTTAAATAGAAGCAAAACCACAATTCGAAACATTAAAAAAGGTGGAATAACAATCAAACAGCAGAAAAAGAGGAACTAGAAGACTTTTTATACCTATAGTGGAGCGACGAAGCATAAACTGATTAATTAAGGGAAAATCCATTTCATACCGCCAGACATGCAAAAGTTGCAGTAAACTTATCAATAATAATGAAGGTATGACACGTTATTAATTATTGAATGTGAACTTTCATGGCTTCAATGCTACCATGGTATATGATCTATTTGTTGAAACATTTTTATTCAGAATTACGTGGATCTCGTGTCCAAATCAAACTTTTCTATTGAAATTTTGTTGTTATTTTTGAAATTTTATGGCTACAAATGCACAATTCTTTAAACCAGTTTTTCTAATTTTTCTTAATTCTGTTGTTACTGAAGCATTAGTTTTCTGCATCTATTGCATGTCTTGCCGTATTAAAGGGATTTTCCTACAAATAATAATCAGATAAAGCTTTGTCTAGCTCTATTCTAGTTAAAGCTGGTGTTCCATTTCCTATTCTACAACAGTTTGATCCTTGTCTTACCTTTTTCAAGTCTTACCTTTTTTAAGCTAGTTACTGCTTGTAAATAATAGATTTTTTTTCCAATTTGTTTTTTTGCTTTACAAAATTCAATTTCATCATCTACTAACATTTTTGTTGAGCAGGCATCACTGCCCTGGAAATTATACCATAATAGCTGGTTTAGCATTGACAATTTTTAAAAGATCAATTTACACAACTACAAAAACACTATTTTTAATTATAATAGTTCTTCCAGTTTTATATGACTTATTGTTAATCGAACTAAAAACTAAAGAATAATTCTTTATTGAAGAATATGATTAACGGGAAAACTAATGTCATTGTGGAAAAAGCATAGGTTGCTCTGTACTATGTTTATGAACTAACTATTAATTTCGGAATAGAACTATCAGTGAAAAATTCGAATAGAACCTTCATCTGGCCGTTGGAACGATAAAAAGTATTTTATATCAAGTTTAATATGTTATATACAGGGTTTCTAAATTTGCGATAAAATTCAGGAGGTGATTGCTGGTAATAAATTGAGATGGGTCTTTCTTATAACAAAATTTTCTCAGCCCACCCCTTTCCGGGAGACATCACCCTGAAGAGGTGGTGACTAAAATTGAGTTTTTTTTTTCTCAAAAATTTCAGTAAAGCTAGAAGCTTGAAATTCCGTAATATTCGTGCATTTTCAGTATTTATTATGTATCATATCACATTTTACATCTTTACTGTTTTCCACTCAGTTTATTAAAATAATTATAAATTATGGTGTTTATTTCTCTGTAGCTATTGGTTCGGGGAAAAAGTTTCAAATGAAATTTTTTTTAATAAAACAAGGATTTTAAATTGAATTAATTTCATAAAACTTCAATTAAAAAAAGTTACGATATGAAATACCTAATGTAAGAGTTGCTAGCTAATTTAACCCAATTATAATACAGGAATTTTGAAAAAAATAACCGTGGTTAGTCCTCTGCGAATGCGTTGAATTATAGAATTTCAGGAGGAGAATTTTAGAAAAAAAAAAACTCAATTTAAATCATCACCTTATAAGAGCGATATCTCGAAAATCGGCGAGAGAAATGTTATAAGGAGAATTTCAGAAAGTGGTGAAGAATAATCTCCAAAGCCATCAACTTGCCTACTTTCCTTTCCAAAGGAATTTTCACTTATGGCATCAACCACAGATGCGAGACAGGTTTCACACATGCCAAAACTGCAAAGCAGACAAATGCGACAAGGTAAAAATAATTGCTGTAGTGTGCACGCCTCCTATGATCCCAAATCTCGCCATCCTATCACAACCATAATTTCTGTGTTCATGAAAAGTTTCACGCAGATTAAATCTTAAATATTTATCTATATAGAGGCTTCTGATGGACTCTGTAATATGTAGGTACGTTGAATTACCAAGGTATTTCTATTCTATATAACAGACAGACAAACTTTTACAAAAAAACACTCCTCAGGTTATTAAACTTTCCATAATGCAAAAATACTCGTAACGGCTTACTAGTCAGAAATGAAGTCTCTGCAACCATTCACAACATGCCTGTGCAAATTACTTATCAAAACTAAGATTGCTTAGCCATAGACGTATCCTAGAACAGCAACAATCACATCCATTTTCTTATTACAACCACTCTCGTGAAACCTTGAATAGAGAGCTTTTCGAATAACTATTCAATCACTCATAAGCTGTAATACTTGGAGATTTCAATGCAATGATACTACCACCAATAGCTCAGGTAGGATTTTTCCTGACCAACTTATTCTTATAATGATCAATAAAATCAATGGCTTCCATAACAGATTACGTGGTATCTACCTAAAGACTAGCCACTCTTTTCACATTTTCCCCATTCCAAACGGACCAGAAATAATCACGTACATTCACAATCCAATAATGCCAAAACCATCCATTTACTCATTATTGATACCACCGAGCGATCTGTACCATTTACCACTATTGACACATCTTTTCACGAATTACTTCAATGCATTCTTGATTCAATCAAACTTACAAGCCTTAATCGCACATTCTTAAGAACGAATTGATGCACTGGTCAGATTTGAGACGAACGCCCACAATAAGCGGGAATGGGAACGAGTCACGTCTGACCTGGACTGAAGGCAAGGAATTCAAATATCAGTCAAAACTCTCACTGGTGTCAACGAAAGAGAGTAGAACCAGGTTTCAGATTAAAATGTACACTACTACTTTTTTTCCAGAGAAACCTATGACATTACCTCGAGTAGTACGAGGAGCCCCCATATAATCACTCCATTAGACCAAAAATCCACACTTAAAATCATTTTCTCCTGAAAAAATTCAAACTATCTGTCTCAGAGGCAAAAATAACGCCTCAGGATTGAACAAATTTAAAAAAAAGCACTCGTAAATCTCCCAGCATTTTTTCGCAAATACAGAACCTAGCCAATGCCTGCCTCTATTTCTCTTTCATACCCAAATGTATGGAAAACTTTCCATATAATTGTCATTCCGAAGTCCGGTGGAGATTTGAGAAATCCCTAAAATTATAGGCGCAATGCTGTCAAGGATGACTGATAATTTATTTTTATTTTTAGCACTTTCACATTGTTGGGTATAATAATAAATACATTGGAAAGTCATATTGAAGGCGAAAGTTATAGTCAACTGGTTGCGAAACTTCGCCAGTATCAGCAAGGACACAAAGGAGCGTATGCCACTGATGTGGAAAAATAGACTGTTAGATAATAAGCAGCATTTGTCGTGGAAGGAATGCCTCCAAATCCATCTACCAAGTACAGTCGCGATAAAGGAACAGTAAACGCTGGTTCTGTGAATACTAGGCTAATATTAGCTGCTGGTTATTTTTCAGCGAATGAACATGGAAATGTGATCAGCTGTCCAAAACAAGCATATTCAGGAAAGATAATATATTGTTACGCAAGTGTCCCAGTGAAATTTCCGCATGAGACGACTGTGATTACCTGCCCTGCGTCCCCTCAAGCTAAGTAACCGATAACATTCCAGAGATTTCGACGATGATCGAGAATTTTCGAGACTGCCTACCTCTCGTCTCCCACTCCTCCAGAGAGATCTAGTAGCGCCTCCGCCAGAACGACGAGAACGTTCCAGAGACTCGTCACTAGAGCGACGAGAGAACAAAGACTAGAACATTCCAGAGACCTACATTTCGGATATAAATAGCATCGCCGCACAGGGCGAAGAAGAACAGTTAACAGTGAACAGTCAACAATAATCAGATAGTTGAGACGTAGTCGCATAGATGGACACTGTAGTGCTTATACTAAAGACAAACCGATCAATAAAGTGTTAATCAGTGACGTTCATATAAATTAGTGTAGTTAGTTAGTTAAGTGTTTAATATAAATTAGTAAATTAAGGACCGTACATATAAATTTGTAAATATAAATTAATTAGTTGTAAATATAAATTAAAATAAACGTTACATTGGTGTCAGAAGTAGGATTAAAAAATAAATATACAGGGAGATGGCGAAGAAACTTTGTGAATTGAAAGTTTCAGAACTTCGAAGAGAGTTGGAGGATTACGAGTTGGACACAAGTGGGACCAAGTCGGTGTTAGTGGATAGACTGAAAAATGCTATGATTAACAATGGATTGGACCCGGAAACATTTGAATTCACCGACGAAGCGTCCGCCTCTATAACCTCCTCCTTAAAGAACGAATTTTCTTCAATGGAAAACAAAATGTCTTCGATAGAAAACAAGATGTCTTCAATGGAAAGTAAACTTTCAGCGGACATGGAAAACAAAATGTCTTCAATGGAAAACAAAATGTCGGACATGAAAAACGAAATTTCGAAAGACATGGAAAACAAAATGTCTTCGATAGAAAACAAGATGTCTTCGATGGAAAGTAAACTTTCGGCGGACATGGAAAACAAAATGTCAGACATAAAAAGCGAAATTTCGTCCATGGAAGGTAAACTTTCGGCGGACATAGAAAATAAAATAACGGACATGAAAAATGAAATGAAGACTGATATTTCTACCATGGAAGAAAAGATTAAAAGAATGGAGCAAGAAATGAAACAAAAAATCGAGGAAATCGAAAAGAAGACTAGTAATAGCTCGTATATCACAACTAGACAAACCCCGAACAACGAAGAACTGGCAGAGAAAGTTGAGTTGAAGCCAAAAATAGAAAACGATATCAACAGTCGAGTGAAACTGCCAACTTTCGATGGTAAAACGTCATGGCCGAACTATCTCAAGCAATTCGAGGCGGCATCAAAGGCAAACAACTGGAGTGAGAAGGAAAAAGCGTTAAATTTAACTCTTGCCTTGAGGGGAGACGCCATGGATATCCTTCAGACCATTCCAGTAGAAGAGACTGATGATTTTGAACAACTTAAAAAAAGATTAAACATGAGATATGGCCTGGAACACCTGGAGCATCTGTACCAGTCGCAGTTGAAAAACCGCAAACAAAAACGCGACGAAACTCTGCAAGAATTCGAAGCGGACATTGCGAGATTGGTGCGGTTTGCCTATCCATCGGCACCGGAGAATGTCATGGAATGTTTGGGGGTACAGGCATTCATCGACGGAGTTCGTGACAACGAAATGCAGAGAACTCTACGCTTGGCTCGACATAAGACACTGGTCGACGTACTCTCTGCAGCCCTGGAGTACGAAGCTGCTACACAGGCTTCCGGAGTGTACAGTAAGGTGAGGGCTGTAGCAGACGAGGAAGTGGAGAACAAGCTCGACCAGCTTGTCAATATGATGAAAAGCATCTCAAATGGAAAGCCGAAAGCTGTGAGATGCTGGAATTGTGGAGAAATGGGACACGTACGCAGTTCGTGCAAGCGACCAAGAACTGCTACAAACAAAGACGACCAGCAGGAAAACTAGAAAGGGTCGGCCATCAGAGGGCAGCTTCGACCCGAAGACCTTCCAAAGACCCTCTCATCCTAATAGCCTCTCTGAAATGTCGCGATGATAGTGTATACGTGGATGGTGAAATTAATGGAAGGAAGTATACACTATTAGTGGACACTGGAGCAACGAGGACTATTATTCGTCCCGAGACTGTCAACTCCCGAAAACGACTGTTACCGACCAGACTGCGACTCAAGACTGCTACAGGTGAAAGCGCCAACGTCCATGGAGAACTACCAGTGCAATTGGGAATTGGCACAGAGAAGTTCACCCACACTGTGGTTGTCGCTGATATCGAAGAGGATATAATACTCGGAATGGACGTTATGAACCTACATGGCTTTCAGCTAGATTTCAAGAACCGAGTGATTAGAGTAGGTTCTGAAGAAGTATTCCTTCACCCACACGAGGATAAGAGTGTTCAGGTAGCCGTACAGGAGGATACGGTTGTACCCGCAAGGAGTGAATTTTTCACTGTGGCAAGGCTACAAGGAACCGTCGAAGAAGGAACACCGGTCATGATGGAACCATGGAATCACGATAAAGAGGTCGGTCGAGGAATCCTGGTTGGAAAAGGGTTAATCATGGCTGCCGAAGAGATACCTGTACGCATTATAAATGTTAATGACCATCCCGTAACTATAAAAAAAGGGACCAAAATTGGAACTTGCGTACCAGTGGCGTCAGTAATTCATCAAACTACAACCTCTAACGACGCCAATAATAAATTTGAACAAATGATAGCAGTGGCTGGACAATCCCTTAGCCGACAAGAGAAGAAGAAAATCAGGGAACTCTTGCTGCAATATCGTTCTCTTTTTGTACCAAAAGGAGGGAAGACAGGAAGAACATCTGCTGTCAAACATAAAATTGACACCGGCGACGCTAAACCGATAAGACAATCGGCACGACGGCTACCACAGGCGAAAAGAGAGGAAGCGGAGAGAATTGTTCGCGAGATGGAAAAGGAAAAGGTAATAGAACCTTCTACCAGTCCTTGGGTCTCTCCGGTAGTTCTGGTAAAGAAGAAGGATGGAACCACGAGGTTCTGCGTGGACTACCGGCAGTTGAACAATGTTACCAAGAAAGATAGTTATCCGCTGCCAAGAATCGACGACACTCTGGATACGCTGGTCGGTAGCAAGTTGTTTTCTACCTTGGACTTGAAGTCTGGATATTGGCAGGTAGAAATGGATCCAGCCGATAAAGAAAAGACAGCGTTTACCACCGGATCTGGATTATGGCATTTCACCGTTATGCCATTTGGGCTGTGCAATGCCCCCGCAACGTTCGAAAGACTGATGGAAAACGTATTGCGAGGGTTGTCCTGGAAAACCTGCTTAGTGTACCTTGATGACATCATTGTCTTGGGAAGGACATTCGAAGAACATCGAAGGAATTTGGAAGATGTCTTCAAAAGGCTGCAAGCTGCCCAACTGATGCTCAACCCCAAGAAATGTCAACTATTTCAAAACAAAGTCAATTACCTAGGCCATGTAGTCAGCAAGGATGGTGTAGCTGTAGATGAAGAAAAAGTTGCTGCTGTACGAAAGTGGCCAAGACCTACCGACAAGCACCAAGTTAGAAGCTTCCTTGGACTCTGTACATACTACAGGCGATTTATAAAGAAGTTTGCAGATATCGCTAAGCCTTTGACACGACTTACAGAGGAAGCAAGGGAGTTTCGCTGGGACGAAGATTGCCAAACTTCGTTCGAAACCTTAAAGAAACATTTGACTACTGCACCCATACTCGGCTATCCACTACCAGATGGAGAATTCATATTAGATACTGATGCTAGCAATGTTGGAATTGGAGGAGTGCTATCACAAGTTCAAGGAGGACAAGAGAAAGTTCTGGGATATTTTAGCAAAGTCCTTTCCAAACCGGAACAAAACTACTGCGTCGCAAGAAGAGAGCTCCTGGCAGTAGTGAAGTCCGTGGAGCACTTCTATCAGTATCTGTATGGGAAGAAATTTGTGATTAGAACCGATCATGCAGCACTTAAGTGGCTTATGCAATTTAAGAACCCTGAAGGACAAATCGCCAGATGGATAGAGCGGCTCCAAGAATATAATTTCACTATTGAGCATAGAGCCGGAATAAGCCACAGAAATGCGGACACCCTGTCCAGAAGACCATGTCCTGCAGAATGCTCCCACTGCAGTAAAACAGAAGCTAAGGAAGCTGCGATTTGAAGAACCACGGTGACCAGCGACGAATGGACACCAGAAAAACTGGAAGAGGAACAACAGAACGATCCCAACTTGAAGAAAATCCGACATTGGAAAGAGGAAAACTGTCGACCTACTTGGCAGGAGATTTCAAGATACTCGCCAACGATTAAATCGTATTGGGCCCAGTGGGTTCGCTGGTTCTGGAGAGCGGTTTGCTACAGCGAGTAATCGAGAACGATGATGGCTCGGAAAGTAGAAGACAGTTGGTGATTCCAAGATCAAGGGTAGTAGCAGTACTGCAGAAATTACACGACAGTCCATCAGGAGGACATCTAGGTGTGAAGAAGACCCTCCAAAGGGTGCGAGAACGGTTTTACTGGATGCACAGTTCCGAAAATGTTAAAGACTGGTGTAAGAAATGCACTACCTGTGCCACGGCCAATGGACCGCACGGGAGAAGAAAGGCTCCTATGAAGCAGTACAATGTCGGAAGCCCTTTTGAACGCATTGCCCTGGATATTGCCGGACCGTTTCCACCGACAGCAGATGGCAGCAGGTACATTTTGGTGGTGATGGACTATTTCACAAAGTGGGTGGAAGCGTATGCCATTCCAAACCAAGAAGCCGCAACTGTTGCCGACGTGCTTGTTAAAGAGTTCATTTGCCGATATGGAGTGCCCCTGGAAATACACAGCGACCAGGGCAGAAACTTCGAAAGCCAGCTGTTTCAGGAAGTTTGTGATAAGCTCGGCATGAAGAAAACGAGAACTACTGCTCTACATCCACAGTCGGACGGAATGGTTGAGCGAATGAACAGAACTCTTGGCAAATATTTGTCCAAAGTAGTATCTAACCATCAGCGAGATTGGGACCAGTATCTCTCGCTATTTGCGATGGCCTACAGATCCGCCATCAATGAGTCTACCGGCCAAACACCAGCAAAAGTTCTGTTCGGACGCGAAATGAGATTACCCTGCGACCTTGAATTTGGATGCCGACCCGGAGAAGACATAGCTGGTGAAGATTACGTAACCCAGTTGAGAAAACGAATGGACGACATACACGAGTTGGTTCGATCGAATCTCTAGATTGCTAGCGATAGGATGAAGAAAAGGTACGATACGCAAGCTACAGAAGGAGGTTTCCACGAAGGAGACAAAGTCTGGCTGCATAACCCAAGAAGACAAAAGGGGTTTTCTCCAAAGTTGCAGAAAGCTTGGGACGGTCCGTACCTTGTAAATAAAAGAATCAACGACGTCATTTATCGCATCACCAAGATCCCAAACGGAAAGCCAAAGGTGGTACACCGTAATCGATTAGCGCCATTCGAGGGTGACCACGATGAGGAAATAAGACAACTCCAAGAAGTAGCCGATCCTGCTTTTGTAGAGTTCATGGGTGCTTATGGTGGTACCGGAAAAGCAAGATACGGCGTCACCACGGAGAAACGACAAGATCTGCTCACCGTGCCGGAGGAATACTCACTGGCAATAAACATTCCTGCCAGCATAACCGATGCGCGTGGACTGCCATCTCTGTTAATAAAGAAGAGTGGCGCACGAAGTTTGAAAAACCAGTTACCAGTACCAGGTAAAGCTTTGAAGGTACAAGATGGCACCCGTTACCATTTCCACCTAGTGACGAGAAACACCTTCGACGAAAGACCAACGTACGTGAATGTCTGGGAAGCTTTACTAAACTTGAGAGAGCATGTGCTTGAACTAAACGTTCATAGGCTAGCCATGCCCAAGATTGAATGTAGGCATTTAGATTGGCGAATAATCCGTAACATGGTAGAAGTAATCTTCCGAGACACCGAAGTGCAGGTAATTGTCTGCGGACATTCCCAGGAGGCACAGTCAACAGAGAAGACGGTCGCATGTTACTTCCATGCAACTGGAAAATGTAACAAGGGAACCAGTTGCCGATACAGTCATCTCGTCTCAATTTCCTAGTTAGTTCCAGGAGGAACTGTCTCTTAAGGAGGGGGCAATGTTACGCGAGTGTCCCAGTGAAATTTCCGCATGAGACGACTGTGATTACCTGCCCTGCGTCCCCTCAAGCTAAGTAACCGATAACATTCCAGAGATTTCGACGATGATCGAGAATTTTCGAGACTGCCTACCTCTCGTCTCCCACTCCTCCAGAGAGATCTAGTAGCGCCTCCGCCAGAACGACGAGAACGTTCCAGAGACTCGTCACTAGAGCGACGAGAGAACAAAGACTAGAACATTCCAGAGACCTACATTTCGGATATAAATAGCATCGCCGCACAGGGCGAAGAAGAACAGTTAACAGTGAACAGTCAACAATAATCAGATAGTTGAGACGTAGTCGCATAGATGGACACTGTAGTGCTTATACTAAAGACAAACCGATCAATAAAGTGTTAATCAGTGACGTTCATATAAATTAGTGTAGTTAGTTAGTTAAGTGTTTAATATAAATTAGTAAATTAAGGACCGTACATATAAATTTGTAAATATAAATTAATTAGTTGTAAATATAAATTAAAATAAACGTTACAATATACATACAAAATTTGCCTTGTTCAATAACTCCTGAAAAAGATTTCTAAACAACTGCAAAGTAATCAGCATTGGGTATCGAGAGTTGTGCCGAAATATGTGGAGAACATGAGAACAGACTAGACTACTATATTATATTCCTTTGATAGTTCATTCGAGGTGCCTATTCAAGACAGAAAGAAATTGCAAAGGACTAGAACAGGAAAGTGACGTCTACACTATTATTGGTTTGCATAGAAAAACTGAAAATGCTAGTCGAGCGGATAACAGGACCCTAGGGCAATGAAAAAGTTGATGAACTATAGAAAGGGGACAGAGGTGAGGAGCAAATGCTTGAAATACCAAAAACCGCAGTACTTAGTACATAATTTGATCAGAAAGTAGCAGGAAGATTACTACATGGATATGGAAGAACATTAGGTGTGTTCTTTTTGACTGAGATTTCAGCTCACTTCAGTAAAAGTGATCTGAGATAAAGTGATGTGAGTAAGCACCAAAAAGAACGACCTACTCAATTGAAACGAGCGATCTGCCAACGCATGCGTGAATAAGAGACATAAAACATATGACCTATCTGGAATTGGAATATCTCCGATAACCACGCTTCAACCCCTCCACTTTATTTCCGACTCAAGTCCAACTAATACCCCCTTACAATACATTCAGCATCGGTGAAGGGAAGGGGGAGGTGAAATCTCAGCTCACTTCGAAGTGAGTAAATAAAAAAGAGCGCGCACATTACCGATGTGATCTGAGATCAGCTGAGATCTCAGTGAAAAAGAACACACCTAATGTGTCTAGCAGCGCAGAACTGTATACCAAGCTCCCAACTAAAAACTTGCACAATTGTTATGTCAGCATTGTTTGATTCGTTGTGGTTACGGAAGGTAGTTAATAATTCATTAAAACAGGATGAATAAAATTTTTGGTAATCTGTTTAGCAATCTAAATATATATTTGACTTCGTGACAGTTAAGAAAATAAAATAATCTGATAAATTTAAAATTATATTTTAGACGTTACTATTGCTAGTACTAACGATTTAATCTGTTGTATGATATGTAATATAAATGGACTCTTGAAAATATTATGACACAATTTCCCGTGAGTTATTACAAAATTTAAAAAAATGGCCAAGATGTGATTTTTTTCAACAAATTATTTTTTTTATTTAGTTAAATTATCAACACACAGCTCATAAATTTAAAATTTTCATGAATTTTTTTATTGTATGTTAATTCAAATTCACCATTCCAACCTATACAATTAATAACTCTTCAAAAAAGGCAAACAATAGAATCGAAATAATAATCTACCTCTCACTCCGGTCCATTTCGACCTACGTCAAAAGGTTCATCTCATTTTTATGCCTTATACGTCCCCACAATGTAAAAATAAAACTTAATGACAATAATAGCATCTGTACTTATGTTATTTTTTGTCGAGAGAATGACCTGGATTGGAGATAGAAAAGCAGACGATTCGATCTCGAAACCTATAATTATAGGGGAAAAGATACCAGGCCGACGAAGACGATTCCGTGGTCAGAAATCGAAATGAATTTGTCATTGGGTCGTTATTATTTGAAATGGGCAATAAGATTGAATTTTTGGAATGTATTATTCAGGTGGTTGAAATACTGGGTCTTATACCCCCAAATTAATTATTGATTAATCACAAGAATATTTCTTTTCCTTTTTTATTTCCAGATAGTTACAAGAATCTGATTATTACTGAGTTTTAAAATAGAGAAAAACCGTATTGAAAAAGTCACTTTAGGCCAGTTATAGGAACAATTTCGAGTGAATAGATACACACTAATACTTCTGGTTATCAATGTAATTATTGATAGTTATTATGGCAGTGCATAAAGTGAATAGGTAATTAATTTTTATCAAAATTCTGATAAGACTCCTAAAAAATAGTTCTATATGCCACAAGTAACCCTTTTTGAGGAATGTGAATATTTGGGACTTAGCACACGAATTGCATACAATATGTTTCTACTACTTTCAGTCAAAAAAATTTATGGGAATTTTGAATTCCTACCAAATTTTTTTTTTTGGAAATCTCTTTGTAATTCTTAAATAGGATATCTTCTTCTTTCCTTTAGTTCAGATCCAATTTACTACGGGCAACATGAATGTATATTCTGCTTTATCGTATAGAAAATTAAACTTCCTTCGAAACTAGGAGTCGATTCGTCTCTGTTCATGTTTTTCGAAATAAACTACAGTTGTTAAAATGTATTTATGGTCGTTAGTGTTTATGTAATAAATTCGGGTGTTCCTAAATATAGGTTTACCTTTTTATTATAGAATTCTTACTAATGGAGATACTTTTATCAATGGACTGATGTTAGTCTGATTGACTAAAATTTGGAGCAATTTAAAATACATTGATTTATTTAATAAATCATTAAACTCATTATACCATGTCTCAAGAGTAAATAACTTTTAGGAAATAGTTGTTTTCGTTCCCTCAAAGTAATACTATTGCAGCTAGGGGGCTGTGAAGTAGGTACATATTTTTTTTCTTCAAGCGTATAATAATATCTATATTATTTTCGACAACACAGATCGTAGAAATAACCTATTCTTTCACTAGCAAAATATTGAACGCTCATTATTGTACTATAGTAATAAAATAATGAGAAATGAAAGCAGCGTCTTATGGGCGTTGTATCCAAGTAGGTAGGAACTGTCATTTAGTTTTTATTATTTAATATCTTCAGGTATCAGCACTAAATTCAATATTCAATTTTGTTTCTGTTCTCATTACCATGAAAATTCTGGGAGCATTTGGTCACTGTGATAGTCGACTACACTATTCATGTTTGTATCAATCTACCTGTCACCAGCAAGTGAACTCGGTGAAAAATAAAAGGAAAATTTCTTTATATAATCAGGAGTTTTCATATAATCTCATTCCGTAATCCGTAGGCTTATTTGGAGATTTTCGAGAAATTCCGTGTAAATATTCGGCAAAAAAAAGTAGAAACGGTTTTCTACGAGGTGTTTTCAAATGACACCTACAACGTTTGCATGTAGATACCTCTCGTAAAATTAGACAAAATGATATAAGGATTTTGAGGTCCAGCCTACTTACATTTCGAAATACGGGTTGTTAAAGTTATGAAAATTTTAACGTTTCAATTTGATAACTTTAAAATGGATGAATGGATTGATTTGACATTTGACAGATTGTTTTTAAATGTAAAAGTGCATATATTGATTGAAAAACATTTTTCAATTATTGATCCAGTGGTTTGCATTTGGAAGAATATGCCCTTTCCTTCAAACTTTTTACGCCATTTAAAGCAATTTTTATCCAATTTAGTATTCCTCAATAGTTTTAACGTGAGAACGCATAACTTAACATATGAAAAAGTTGGTAGTTTTCAAGATATGTCAAAAGCATAAACTTTTTTGCAAAAAATAACTGAACAAAAAAATATCCCAAAAATCACTGTTTTTTTTTCAGACGAAAAAAGACTTCAATTAAAGTTAGGCCACCACGTTGATTTATCACAGCTCTATATCTAGCATTCATACTCAAAATTACAATGTTAATGTCTGGTTAAGGTATTTGAGACCACTGTACTCTTAGAAGCTCTGGAAATTGAAACCCATTGTGAATGTTGCTCATATCTCTGCTTAGTTATTTTCAATTGTATGCCAGGTAATTACATTTTTGTCCTGTGATAAAAAAATATAACTTATAGCTAATAGAAATACATCAGGCTTCCTACATTTTTCCAACAAAGAGTTGGAGTTTCTACAACATGCTGTGCATCCTGTATTCTGGTGAGAATTAAACATGATCACTTTCACACGGGTTTTAATAAAAAATAACCATAAAAATCTAAATTTTTTTCTGATAGTCATATGCAGTGTGCCTCAGTGGCAGTGAACACTGTCACTTACTGATTCTCTACTGAGCTCGTTCAACTAAACTGGTTTGGAATAGTTAAACGCACTTGGTGTTGCCTTAGAACTGAATATAGATAATTTTGATATAAACATTTCACTTCTTGACTGTTTGACACCTAATACTTATTTTTACCACTAAAAATTTAATAAGAATTAATGTCATACACCTGCGCAGTGAGATTGTTTTTGGGATAAGTTGTCACGATTACGATTTACATATTGACATTTCTAAATAATCAGCTGTATTCGAACCGTTTATTTGATTAATTATTTATTCTATTAATTGAGATTTGCAGTTATGCCAAGGTGTTGGCTTCCCTAAATGAAGAATTAATGGCTGAAAACGACAACAAATTATGACACATGACGCCGTTATTGTTTTCATCCTATTTTCAGCTTCTGCGTCGATTCTCGCGCACTTTCTAGTTTATTGTCATTTCCACTCCGAAAATGTTGGCAATAATTCTATAGTATGGCATGTAAAACAGCAAGAATTATTATTCTTATGATAATTTTCAGAGTAAATTCTGCAAAAATTCTCGTACGTGTAAAACGGTTTTTAGTAATCTTGGTGTGCACCGAACGAAGTGTAGTTGAACTTATACTGTACCCACCACTTGTATGTTTTCATTAAATTTTCAACTCAACTGTGACGTGACGTGTCTGATTTAATATAGACTTTTTCGCAAAATAATTGTTTATCAGTGCCTGGTATAAACCGTTTTATATACATTTTAGGCAAGAATAGCAGTTGCGTGACAATAATCGTATAAGTTAAGAATTAAATCGAAACCATAAAGACTAATAAGATGTTTAGTTACCACATTCAATGCTTAAAAGCTACCTATTCATGATTAAAAAGTTTTCTTTCGTGTTTTACGAATGTATAAGTTGGATATTTTCATTGTGTCTTATTCATTTGCTTCTAGGTAAATTGTAGGATTTTAAATCATTTCTAGTATATTTTTTATTGTGCTACCAGGTCGCATTTTAGGTTTACATGATAAATGTTATCCCACTCTATGATTGTAACAAGTAAGACAAAGTTATTAACAATAATTTTTCATAATTTTAACAAGAGGTATGTAATCATGTTGAGACCTAAAAGATCTATTGTGCCCCCTTACTTCTATTTAGTTTCTGAGGAGAGTCTCTGAAACTAGTAGCTCCTTTAGTCCTATTTCCCGGAGGAATTTTAGTACATCTGCAGGTACTGTGCTCTAGGATTCTGAAGATTCCACTATTTTGAGCTTTTTCAGGTGCCCATTCAGGTGATAATGTAACGTTAGGGTCCCTGTCAAAACTCTTAGCGCATTTTTACTTTGACTTATGCATTCATTTGTTAAGAAGCTGAATCTATTTGATGAAATTTGAATAGGTGTGAGCCACAATAGACTCTTGTGAGTCGCAGTGGAGGGCCTTATTGACCCACTCACCACAAACCTAACCTATGCATTCATTTGATTTCAACAGGTTGTGGTCACCCAGAAGAATATTTGATTGTCTAAGTCCTATTAGATCTTTCCAATGGTCACATCTTCTTTTTCTTTCGGCTTCACCTATTTCTTCCAGTATTAAATTGCTGCTGTTTCCTCCCCTCTTTGCTAGTGCATCTGCTAATTCATTTCCTTCTATTCCAGTGTGTCCTGGAATCTATAGCATGGTAACTATATTGTCCTCGCCTAGTTCATTGAGTTATTTTAACAAGATATACACGGAATCTTTGTTGCTATAAAAATCTCACGAGGTGACGGAGTCCACGAATGAGATTTCTTGATAGCAACAACAACGAGTGCTAGTCTAGTTAGAATTATTCAAGAAAATTATCAAAGGTTATACCACGAGTGCTTCAAATTTTACTCGAACGATTGAGCACTCCGTCTACGGCGTCGTGCTCAAACTTCGTCCTCGTGCGATATGGCCATCATATCCACACTAGTTGCACAAACCACTATTCCCGCAGTGACACTTTCAAAACTAAAATGCGTGCGGGAAAGTGGGTTAAAGCGCACGGTAGTAGAAAACTCCAATTTTCTGCCCACTCGTAGAAAAAATTATTTTTTAGACAACGCCATCTGAAAGCTGCTCGTCTGTATTCATTTACATACCGAAAGTTGTGTTTTGAGTGTTCCATTTAGTGAAAGTAACTCCCAAAACACTATCGGTACGCTTTGGAGAAGACAACTTCAACTCCCTTAAATGTCTTTAGCCACTTCGATGTTGACAGTTTCACTTCGATGATTTTGCACAACCTTAATCCAATAAATATTAATAATTGTCCTGGAGGTACAATCAACACTAATTTTTGCAAATGATAAATTAATCAATATTGACATTGCATATATCAGTAAGTAGGTACAATATATTGTTCGACAAATATTATTTATTTTCTTTCCTCAGTGTAATTGGAAAACTTTTGAATCTTATGCGTCGTCTAGAAAATGTTGTGTACGCCGTGACTGAAATATTACTTTATTGGACTCGTCTGTTTGTTGCCTCGCTATTCTCCCCTATCCTCTATATAAGTTTTCCGAATTTTACATAAAAAATCAGCTACAGTTTACTACAAATTATTGAAAGATATATTACAACCATCGTAATACAAAAATGTTGAGTTGCATGGTTAATAGATGTTTCTATATATTAATGGTTAAGTGATATAATGTGTAGTAAGTTTTACTAATACATGCATTAAATCGAATGACAGGTTAAAACAGTCCAACTTTTGGTCTATCTATTTATCCATTTGTTTCATAATTGAACTTTTTTTTCCTACTTGAAGCAATAACCTAATTCAAACATACTCGTCTTTCTTACCTGGTTGTGCCGTTATCTTCAAGAAATTTTTTACGTAGAACAGGATCTTCGTATTCTTCAAGCAACTTTTGTTCGAATGCACCAGAAAAGGGTATAATGATAGAGCCTGGATCGTTTTTGTCAACCCATTCTTTGATTTTAATCAACCTATTAACAAAAGAGACAATTTAACGATCTTCTTTTTACCATTAAGCATATGTCGAATTCGAATTTCTTATTGTCAGAAATGAACTAATAAGGTGAAAAAAGAAACCGCAAAATGCTGAAAAGGATACTTTAATGTTGACATGATGTTATTATTCCTTCAAAAAATGGATTCAAAGGTAATAGGAACAATTTAAATCAAATAAGACTTTTGGTAGGTTGGAATGTAGGTCAAGTAATTAGTGAACGCAGGTAGGTAATCTGATCGTAACAGATGAAATTATTTTTCATGTAATTCATATATACTGAGTGATTGAAATTTGTGTTTGGGTTAACATATTTGCACTGAAAATGGAAAAAAATTACTTTTCAAAAAGCACACCGTTCACTATGAAGCAACAACTAAGTACTTCCCTGACTATATGCCACAAAGGATATTGAATTACACGGAATTACTATATCTGAAAAATATAACCAACCATTCTGGTTCGTAATTCGACATATCGACATTTTATGTGTATCTAGGCATATTTTTGTATTATTTAAATAATTAATATTCAATTCTCATCAATAATAATTGTCCGTAAGCTACAAAGTACAGAGCTGACGAGAACTGTCGGCGGGATAAGACACATTGCCGCTACGAAAGATACATACGTCTGCATCCTATTTTGAATCATTTGATTTATCCCGATTGATAGGTTGCGATTGCGCGTAATCTAAACATCAACTTATCAAATTAAGTCAAATATAAGGGTTAACGTTTGTAACACATTTAAACGGTTCATTATTGTGATATTGTAATTAGACCTGCCTTTTTTCCATTCATTTCAATGTAATGTGTCAGAAGAACATGAACAAGCGATGACACACACCAAAATATTATTATATGAACTCTAGCAGTTGTATTGTTTCACATTGGATTTGTTCTTTTGTGTTGAGTGTTGAAATTTCACGTGATAGTTCGAAGAAATGCTACTTAAGCGTATGGCAATGACTTTTTACTGTGTCACGAGTTTCTGAGTCTGTCGCTTTTCGACCTAAAAAAGGGACGACCATATCATTTAAAAACTCGGTACTCTGATTCGATTTGACCGTCGAGTATTCGCGAGATGGCTGAAACTGTGGGAATTGACGAAGGATTTGTATTTAGAGGCCAATTGTCAGGGATTCTCTATTAAGACAATACGCCCGGTCATTTCACATTCCCCGTCAAGAGGCTTCTAGCGAAGTACACAGAAGATCACAGAGTGTTTGAGAGACGGCAGCCCGTCTGAGTATGCTGAGGTAGGGGAAACGGAAAGTTTAAAGTGGGCTTGGTCGGTAGGCATTCCCAACATTGTCTGAGTCTTGGAAAGGACCTTTCCGAACAGGAGTTTCCTATTTAGGCACGAAAAAAAAGCACAGTTTCGAGAAATGTAAGAATCGCATGGAGTGGTAGGGATAGATATGTTTATATTGAATATAATTATGAATGAATGTACATAACAAGGAAATAGAATGTTTGACATGACTAATAATTTGAAGTCACACGTTGAAGTGCAGTTTACTAATTTCAACTAGCAAATGTAACCAGACATATTGTATATTTTACATAGTGATTAGAATTTGAGGGTTCTATTCAACTAAATTTTGTAGTTATACATACAACAGACAGCTCATTCAATATACGTATGGCCTATCTAAATACAGTCATTTATCAAGATAATTAGGATTTCTAAATACAATATTATCACCCGATCATCTCAAGTGTATAGTGTAGATGCCTGAGCTTACGTGACTTGCCGGCGTTTAATGCTAAATTAAGAGCGATTGATAGAGTTCCACGGCGAGGCCAGCATAAAGTAGAGGCGGTTAGATCAAAGTCAATCAAAGACTATTATGGTTACTATTGGTACGAGGCACTAGGCTGGTAAAGTGAAAGGGTTGTGATTTCTAATTAGTTTTAATGCGTATTGCGTAGGGGGAATGGGAATTAATGAATATTGAGGCAATTTTTTTATGCTTGCGGAGAACATAAACATATAGACATTTTTAATGCAATTGCGAAATACTTTTAATGAGATTTGGAAATTTAAGAATTTACTCATTTTTAATACGTTACAAAAATCTCCAATCAGACAATGAATACGACTGTTCTTTTGATTTAGGTTTTAGGTTTCGAAATAGCAAATAGTGTGATTTTTTGTTTTCCGGCAAGACAAACAATATTTTTTAAATAACAAAATTTTACAAATAGGCAAGATCAGTCTATCCTTAATGTAAGAGATTTACAATTGATCGTAATCTTTTTTCAGGAATCTCTTCTTTGTGAAATTAGAACTATAAATCCGACATGAGTGGAAATTTTTTTAATCATTAAGGGGATTTTTCTTGTTTTCACCACAATCATAAAATCCTGGAATGGATTGTTAGTTTGGGCATTGTGTCCCAAAATTTATTTATGACAGTGTAATTCATTGTCGGGTTATATAGCCCGAGAAGTAGTTGATGCTTTTTAGTAAGCGGTTTAATATTATATTTACAGAATTGTTATACTGATGGATGGACATTTAGTTTGTATGACAATATTTTTTTGAATCAACACTAAATTCCATGCAGTGTGTTATTCATAGATGCGACATAGGGATCCCTGTACAAAACTGTCGAACGCGACTAACTTTTTTACCAAATAGCGTTCATAAGAAATAATAACAGATTTGGAAGTTCGTTGAAAAATAACTTCAAATCCTCTTTTAATTTTCTTAAATTCGCTTCACAGAAAGAAATATCGAACCTTATATGAACCACTAATGATGTTCAAGAAATCAATAATGTTTTTATAATAAATTTGAGGATTTCAATGATTGTAATAATGTATATGATATTTATTCTCTAAAAAACAACTCAATCACAGTTATACATTAAGTTGATGTAAAAGTGATAATAAAACGGTTGAATTCAAATCCATTTCCAAAGTAAATAAACCAATAATTTTTTTGATTGAATCAATGCTGCTGTTTTGATCACTTTAATACTTGGAATAATTACGACAATTACTAAGAACTATTGACTTGTTTCCGTAAAGCCCACCCTAGATAATATAATATATGTGTGGAGTGAAAACATGTGGTTTCGCGTTGGTGACAATTTTGATTTTGTATTCAATTTGTTAGCGTATTAGTAGTGTAGTGATCTAAAAATTATGTGGAGTTATGTTGATGATGATTATTTACTTGACAGAGGGGATCGAGTTAATAACAAAACAATTAGATTGATGTCTACAATAATTATTAACTTATCTGTGGACATCAATATTGATCTTCATACATACAACAAATCAATAACTTCTGTGATTGTATTAATACTTGGTGATTAGTCAATTACATGCAAGTGATTGCATTAAACACATTGCGGTTATGGATCAGAATGAGTGGTATGGCAGTTCGATTCGCCGCTGAGGTGAATTTCTTTTGTATAATTAACGATAGAAATAAAAAACTCGGTTTGTTCGACGTAAAATACACATAATTATTCAGTTATTATGATAAATTAATTCCAAAAAATTGACAAATATATCAAAAATGAAGTTTTCTTGTATTTTTGTGTTACTATGATTTTATTTTATAATCTAACCTACGAGTAAGTTAATAATAATTTTCAATTGATTTTAGTCTTGAGAATGGAAGCGAAGTTTTCCTAAAGCTTGATAATGTATTGAAGAATTCACTACAGTACGTAATAATTAGTTTGTGTTTTTGTATGATTTTCCCGTGAATAAAATAACAATTTTTGTGAAAGTTTTATTTATATACTACAACTATATTCTCTTTTCAATTACCTATTTATTATACTGTATGTTTGATAAATTAATTTTCTCAGATTATTTTTACTTACCATATACTACTGTATACTTTGACAGTATTCATACCCCGTATAGGATTTGTAAATGAAAGAAAATATTTAGTGAAGTCTTGTTTTTAACAAAATTTTAAATTATAAAAAAATGACTCTTACCATTTATTCTTTCTCTTGATGTAATCTTTCTCAGATAAGTTAACTAGGTACATTGCTGGTTTTGATGTCAGGAATAAATATTTATTAAGAATTTCAATCTGTAACAAAATAATAAAAAAGTTGATTAATTAAAGTGAAGTACAATGTGTTAATTAAGTAGGTTTGATGATAAATTGATTTTAATTTAATAATTATTTTTTCAGACAGTTAATATTTAGTTCATCTTGACAACGTTGAAATAAAAAGATTAAAAAGCATTGTGGTTGAATTCCCAAAAATCAAGAGAGTGAAGAATGAATAATATACCACAAGGAACATTCAGGAGATAAATAATTTGGAAGTAATATTTTCTAAAATTGATAACGAACGTAATCTTACAGACGAAAATGCTTTGTCGCTAGCTATTATGAAAAAACAATAGGTGCAAGTATTTGGTTTCAACGGAAAGCTTATGTTTTGTCTTAAAATTGTGAAAGTAATGGAGACCAGATAAGGAGAACGAGCGTATACCAGAAAATTTACAAAATACACCCTCAAAATAGTCCAAATGAGCTTTTTGTTTTTTACCGCTGTATCGCTATAGTGGTTGTTGTAATATATTTTTTTTGTGCGTTTTGGGAGCCGTTCTGGTGCCGAGGATGCAACAAAAAAAGAATCAACCTTACTTTTCGTCTGAAAAGTCCGCACGATTTTAATTGAGAAGACAAGGTACCTACCAAATGTAAGGAGTGTTAAAAAATAGCTATTTACCTAACTAGTGCGGAAAATGTACATCACATACATTTTGTTTCATTGCGCTTACCAAATTTTCATACATATCGTTCTTTTCATCCAATATATTTACTTGGCTTCATACTTTATCACAACCTTGTATAATTTACTTGTGAGAAGTCTGGATAAAGCACAATTTCACGCAAACTATTTTATTTTTGCTGGTTTACAGGTTGGGAGAACTGGGGGTAGGGTTAAAAATTATCTATAAAAATAGCAGATGGTTGTTATAAGAAATACTATACCAAATTATAAGTGGATATAAAGGTTTTTAAAATGCGCGCGATTTTTCGAGCACGACGGCGAAGCCGGAGTACTCGAAATAGAGCAAGTGTTTTTGAGACCAGTTATCCACGAATACTTTACGCTATTTTTTTATTGGTGCACTTTGAAATTATAAATACTGGTATCTATAACTATCACAAGAAAAAGAAATGGAAATAACTGATAATGTAAAATGGTTGAATTCGTGATGACATTCATAGATGACATTAGTATCAATTCAAATAATCGAAATAATCATATCTCAAACAATATCAACTGTACTTTCCATTTTCATTTATAAAATTGAAATTGCTAAATATTGTTTAAATAAAGGTTTTGACGTTACAAAATACCTAATCCTGTCAGATCAATAATAGAAAAAATTGTCATTTAGAAAATTAGACATTACACTCCGTTTCTCAAGATATTGATGTTGCCATGGTAACTTAAAAAAACGAGCGTGTTTTAAAGTTCGAATTAAACACGCTTAAATAGGTGAAGAGGTTCACCAATGAAAAAAAAAATTAATTCAGTAAAAAAATAAGGCATTGGATTACAAATAAGGTGAATCCTATGAAGTATGTGGCATTATTCTTGGATGGGAACGTAAAATGGAGCCATGTACAACAAAAAGAAAAAAGTGGTGCCTGTGACTGGACTACTCTACCAATGCAGGCTAGAGTAGAGCAAAAAAAGACAGTTTTTTGGTGGGGTCTCATTACAGTTTGTGAATGAAATTACCAAGAATTTGCCCCATTAACATTCATTTATAATTCAAATCTCGACATAAAATTTAGGACATGTCGCCTTAAATTTAAAAAGTCATATGATAAATTATATTGAAAAATGTGTCGAGTCATGGCGCTGCAAACCAATCTGTTAGATCAATGCGTTAAAGTGATTCCCGCTGTGCAAAAAAAAACAGTCGATAGTGTCAGTGATATTGGACATAAAGTCAATCACCAGGTGGTGATACTATTATACCACATTAACATTATAAAGAGTCATGGTAAACTGTAATATACACTCAAGAGAAAAAACATGTGGTAGAATTGAAAAGCATAACAAATTTATAGTAATTTAGAATCGTTTGAAATTATTAAGGTGTGGAAATGAAACCACCATCATTAACAGAGTCGTGCGATGGATTTAGGGTTGGAGAATTTCAAAGTGTCGTAGACTTAACAAGGATAATGAATTGTAAGTCGATTAATTGTGTCTAACTGGAGATAAACGTAATTCAAGTTCGGTGTATTAACATGGAGAGCAATGCAGAGTTTGTTTCTGAACCAGTTTTTTTTATTCTATAGATAAATTTTACGTTAGTTTATGGTTTCTTTGCGTTGACCTTTAATTGTTCAGATCTAGTAACACAGAGTTGTATAAATTAAGAACCATACACATGCCACAAACAGCTTACTGTATCCGATTATTGATGGTATAATATGAGCAAACAGAGAGTTAGTACGAGAGACGTTCTTGGAATTGCAACTTGTGGATGCTATTGATAGTATTTGTGTGTATGTTCCGGGTAGCCAAATAATAATGCAAAGTGATGTTTGTCACGGGCGCCGATTACGACTAAAAAACAAAAAGTTTTATCACATTAATTAACATTTTTTACACAAATACAAATATTATCTCAGTAATCTTAGACTCTGTAATTGAATACGTAAATAGAACTAATACTGAAATTCAAAATTTAAAATAGTATTTGGCAAATGCTGAAGCTGATTCCATTCCTCCCAACACACACAAATGCAGGAATGTGTTCATTAGCCTGTTAGAAAATACTTCTAATTTAGACAACAAAAACGGTTTATTGTACCTGTATTATAAAAATATATCAATAAATGTGATGCTTCAGTTGGGCTTTTAACGCAGAGTGTACAATTTACGTGCCTGATATAAAAGAAGTAATTCGTCGAATATACTTGATAAGATCAAAACATGTCTATATTGAATTGAAATCATGTAGTTTCCACCTACGCTATGTACAAAGGTGTTTACGGTTTGTATTCATTGTTCAGTGCATCCATGGTATTTAAATGCAACTTTTTTTTTCTGAGGAACCGGGAAATTCATAGAGGTGTATAAGATTGATTTGTGTAATGAGAGGAATAAAGAAATTAAAAATTATTATCACGTTTCAACCTTCCATCCTACACATAAATACTGTTGAAATGCGAGACATTAGCTCGCAAAAAACAGGTAATTTTTGGACAGATAAGGCTAACTACCGAGGTATACAACAGACAATCGGTTGATAACTTTTACAGTCTGGTACAGAGAGATAGAAAATAGGAATGTGGGTTAGGAAGCTAAGTCGGCAAGCCACAAAAAGCGAAAGGCACTAAGGTGTAGCTGGAGATAGGAATAGCATAGAGCTAGAAAAAATTTCCACCCGCAAACTATTGCCGAAAAAGTATACCATCTGTGAAACCGATAGCTCCTTAGATAGATTTTATATTTAAAAGATTGTGGTTGAATTAATCAATCTAATTAACAGACAAAAAAATTAATACACCACAATGAACATACAGAAGATATTTTTATGAGGTTACTTTCAAGTTAAGTTTTATTTTTATCATACACTACGATAAAGTTGAATTTTACCAGCTCTACAGAGCCGAGGAAGTTACGTTCTCTACGGCTAACCGAGGAAATCAATTTCACATTTCCACGCTAGCTGGCGCCATAATTATAAAATAAACACCACCATATAACGTCAGTATCATGGAGACTATAGACTCCATGGTTAAGTATGAAAATAAATTGTTAGCAGTTGTCAATGTCAATAAAAAAAATTTCGCTAAACTAAACACTAACAATATGGCGGGGTTTTCTGCTAAAACTATCAATGTATCTACATATATTGAAACCTCGATTGAAACTGCTTCAACTTCCTTTTATGAGTAAGTATAAATACAGTTATCAAATTTATCCAAACAAGGAATCACTTTCTTTTGTTAACTGTACTATGCATAATCCATTATCACTTTGATAGCTTTATTCGGGTTTTTGTTTCTGGACAGTCCGTGAACCAATCTAGAATTGCGCAGAACTAGTTTTATTATACTCTGATCGATATTTTATTCATGCAGAAAAGTTTTTTTTCAATTCTTCTGAGATAATTTGTTGAGTAAATATAATATTGTCTTTACAGTTGTATACCTACTCGTCTATAATCTAAACTTAAAATTCTTGGTAACCGTCGTAGATACTCTTATGAAATTGAACATCTTAGGGTTTGTTCTGTTACACGACTGATACCTTTTTATACAAACAATCTACAGAGCGAAGCAGGGAGATGTCCAAGGAATTTCCGGGAATGTCTAGTGTCCAAGGAATTTTCGGGAATGTCTAGTGTACACATTCACCCCTCGATTTGTCTGTGATATCACTCGATATTCAAGATGGCGGCGGTACGACAAACGCTGTGGTCAAGAAAATGTAGATCCCAATTTTGCGACGATACGTTGATAATTATCCAAATTTGATACAAAAGTGATAATAATTGAGAAAAATCTACTAATAATTGATTCTTTTTGTACAGAGAAACATTTCTATTCTAATGCTAACCGCAAATTGGGAAGCGATATAAAGTATTATTAATCAACTGATTATTACCATTTATTCATCGTGGCAAACAGCTTAATAAATATAATCCATTTCCAAAAAATATGTAAGCGTGACTGTTGAGTTACAATAGCCGCATAATGTAGCGGTCACTATACCTGTAAGCTACTACTACTACTACTACTACTTAGTTTGCCATGGAATTTCTTTGGCGTTTATAGGTTGAATTTGCAAATTGGTAAAACCATAAAGCGGAAGTTTATATGACGTTACGAACTCTGAACCCGTGTATAGGTATATCTATGTATTTTTAATAATGTGCTCTGTGTAGAGATACAGAATTATAGTTAATTATTGTTATTACATTACACCGAAAATATATGCCATTTACTTTTTAGTTTTTACTTATGAAAAAATTAATCAAAAAAATATTAATTACATGCATCACTTAGTTCATTCTAAAATGGATAAATTTCAATCTCTTAACCGTGGCAGCCACTAATTTGAACCAAAAAAACATACAAAAATACATAAAGAGTATTAGATGATGTTCACTTATATAATTTATCAAACGGCATCCACAAGTTGAATGTTCTTGTTTATCACCTTTGCATTAAATTTGGGAAATTATTAACATATGAAGTATCACAGCAAAATATATGTCCCTAATATACTACGGTAACAAAATCTACTCTTCTGCATAGATTGGTTGTTTTTTTCACCTTCTCCACAAGTGTAGTGCTTTAAATTTTACACCAAAATGGTACTCAAGATTTCTTCTCATATGACATTAGAGTGGCTAAAAGTTGAGGGGTTGTTTTTTAAACTTTAAAAAATTATAGCTCGTAGAAAATTGAGATATTTGCATTTTTTTGAAATTACTTTGCACGCCTTGAACTTTATTTCAAAGAAGTGTTATATGACAAATTCAAAACCTCCACTCAAAATTATGATTTACTTGGCTTCTCACTTGGACTATCTAGATTAGAGAAAGTTTAACATTATAGGTCTACAGTTTTTCGAATATTTTTTTCTTATAAAAAATTATCAGTAAATAATCCAAATTTAATCTTACATCTTTTGAATCCCAATCAGCAAATCTGATGTGTTTCTTCTCATCGACTAGGACTTCTTTAATTTTGACTAGTGTATCCTGCAACAAAAAATATTAGAATAATATAATTGAATATACAATTTCGATTAGCATGTTACTTAAATGAGAGGTTTCCCAATCGCCCCGTTTCAAGCACTTATTTGAGGAAGCTTCTTCAAAATTTGACAACAGGTAGTATTAATGATGCAAAATGATCTGTCAGACCTCAAATTTCTAATGAGAAAAAAATGTATAGTAATATTAAACACTAAGTTACAACCTGTGAAATACAATATACTGCTGAATCTGAGTTATCTGGTTTGGGAATAAATATTGGTTCGTGCACTGGCTGCACCATTAATGTTAAAATTATAAATAATAAATAAAATTAGGTGCTGTTAAATTTTCTCACAATTTGGAAGCCTTAATTATTGCCAATCAATAAATAAATGATTTCTTGAATTTTTGCTTGATTGAGGAACATAAAGGTTAAAATATAAAAATCCCATATAGTTTACATGCAGTGTGCGAAGTAAGTATGCTTAGCCTTATATGAAAAATAGTATTGAACTGGCTTAAACTGTTTTTCCAAATCAAGTAATTACTTAATTATTGTTATACATTAATAAATACTAAATGATTTCTTCCTCTGTCAACTCAATTATCTGGACGAGAACAATATAGTCATCTTACTGGGGATTCCAAGACACTCTGGAATGAACGGAAATGGAATAGCACATGAACAAGCAAAGACTGGAGCTACAATTGCAATTGCATAGGTACCTATCTTTCCAAATTCAGGGTAATTTTAAACAATAAATAAACAATATATATATATTGAATACAGTATTTAATTTCTTCTTCATCAACAACCTGTCGGTTTTACATCTAATCACGTGTTTAACAACCCTGTCAATGTTACCAGCATTTGGGACCACACACGACGCATGCGCCATTCATTTACATAATATTGTAAGAACTTTTGTATATATTTTTCATATCCATGTTTCGTTAACGGGATAAAAGTTGCATAGTCATTTTTTAAATGTTGTTGAATGCCAAACAGGTAACAGTTTTGTGTCATGTCATGGATATTTATGTTTTTGATTGATAGAGCATTGTAACTCTGGAGAAAATACTTTCAATTAAATGTTTTCAGAATAAATGCAGCGAACAGAAATATTTAATTACATTTTCGTGTTACATGTCAAGGTATTTTATTTGGTAAACGATGACGCAAATTAAAGATATTTTAACATTTCATTTAATCGTTTTTTTATGCCAGTGAGATAAACATGAAACAAGAATTCAAAAATTAATTTAGCTGAATTTACATATAACAATGAAAGGAGTTGTTGAACAATATTCCTATATTGACTGAATTTATTTGTTTATTAACAATCATAATTTAGTATAAACAAACCTTTGGTTTGTAACAGGAGGAAAGATAATAATAAGAGTAACATTTATGTTACCCATCCCACAAAACTAGAAATTGCATTACTTAAAACTCAATAAAAATTATGAACAAGTTGATATAATACCAAAATTCAGAGCACAACTAAGTTTCTGTAATAAAAAAAGATCTATTTTCCGTTTTTTTAAGTAAATATATACATTAGTGCGAGGAAACCCAATTACGCACTTCGTGGGAGATGAAAAACTTTTTTTGGGTTAAAACTTAAGCCATATACAGGACCATATTTTGAAAATATTTTCAAATATACAGGGCCACCGACATTGGCAAGATGAGCATAACTTACCTTTTTTTAAATGTAAATCACCACATTTTTCTATTACCCTTCATTTTCTTGTTTCTGCGATATGAAGTATTGCAATATTATACGAGGTAATTTGGAAGATATAAACACTTTTTTATTAAGTTCTTAGTAAAATCAACACCCTGTAGCATTGTATCCTATACCTACTATACAACTTTAACAACAATTTGAACTCAAAATTTCAAAAAGTAAACTGAGTACATTTCTGGATACATTTTTTTGCCTTTTCCAAAACGGTAGGTATTCATTTAAAAAACTCTGTTATACAGGTGTTGTTTTGGGGTCGGAATATTATGTTAATTTTTCATACATCCGGGACATGATTTTTCTTATATTAAATAGATTTATGGATTGGACACCTTGAAGAAAATACGTGTGCCAAATTTCAAAAAAATATACAATGTAGTAAGAAAATTAGGGACCAATAATCCAATAATAAAATTATAGTTTTGCAAAATAGATAAAACATTCAGTATCTTGGTTATTAAAAGAGTAATGCTTATCAAGTTTGGGTTTTTGAGATCGCCTAGGTATTCCGTATCTGCAGTTAAGGTATGTCACTTTCCCGATGAATCACCCTGTATAATATTTTATCTCTAAACGGAATTTTGCATATGATATTCGAATGTTGTTCTTCTTTAATTTTATCTTCAAGTTCAAAAAAAATGAGCTACCTTCTTAATTGGTTCATTTGCCATTCTAATGTTATAAACATCTTTAAAAATAAAGGAGATTTTCAATGTTATATTTTTTACTTATGGTAGATTTTTAAACTGCTATTCTTCTGGTAGTTGATATTTTCTTGTACCTACAATAAATTCTTAAGTGAGTGTGCACCTGTTGTCTATTAGGATATTTTTAATCAGCCATATATTTTTATGGTATAAATTAGAATCAGATATTTTATGGATTCTGTTTTCAAGGGTCAAAACGAGTTTGATTTTCATTGTATACTGGGGGGATGAGTGAGAATTTTTCCACCGTTTTTAGTATATGATCTATTGATGTGGCGAAATTATCAATTATCTAATCACTATACCTAGTTAAAATTTCATCATTTCAAATTTTATAATTGTAGCTGATCTTAGAACTTTGTTTCTCACGAATTTCGAGCTCATGAATAATTTTACTGAGCAGTCTTTTTACAGTGTAAATTTTCTTGCGATAAGAGTCCAAAACCTTTATCAACCAATTCATGTAGTTGCCGACAATCTCGGAATAGATTCGTAGGAAAAAAAAGCACTCACTCACTCATATCGAAAAAGAAGAGGAAGTATCACGGTTCGGCTGCGCGAACAAGAGTATTTGATTGCAGTATAGAATGGAAAATTACAATTTTCATACTCTACTTTTGAATTTTCTGTCTTTTTAATTCATTTTATTTTGTATTAAATATATTATAATGTATACTGGGTATGTGACTATGGGCACGGGCCGTGTAGATACCGCTGCGTCATGGGCGGATCAAGTTCGGCCCCCCAATGGTGGATTCTTGTCGCGCTCCACAGCAGGAGATTAGGCCCGTGGAGCCGCAGGTGTCGGCCCATTAGTAACGTCAACGGGCAATCAAAATAGGGTCAGCATGATCTCGAATAGATACAATTTTTTTTTCTTTGTAATGAATATCAATAAAACCCTAATAGATAAGCTAAGTAATATATTATTTGAATAAAAATATTGTCATCCTTTTCTCAATGGAAACTTTCATCAGATCGTAACAAAAAAGCTGTTTCGAGCTTAATTCTGATTCAGAAATTCTTTGAATATGTTGTTTAGGAAGAATATTTGTTATGGTTGAAAACACGGAGATATTTTTCAGTGATATGTTGTGTTGTGCTACCTGAAACTAAGCTAGCACAATTTTTTTCCAATTATCATCCCATTTTAATGAAACTATTGCTGTTATTTTATGCATAATATCTACAATTTATGTGCACTTATATTTTTGTTTTTATTAAATGTCACATATCTGGATATAGCAATAATTTTTATTCACATAATTGGAAGTTTCTTTTACAAAACTGTCACGGTGATTTGTGATAGGAATTTGCACATTATTATAAAACAATGAGCCTTTGTGAAACTAGTTCTTGTAGTTTTTTTTTGCATTTTCTCATGAACACACTGACCACTTTTTTAAAATGCAAAGATTTATCAATAATATTTACATTGACGAAGTTTTAAGGACTGACCGAACAGCTTAGTACTTCATGCAACATTATTTTTGTTGCTGTTAAACAAAAACACTACAGTTTTATTTGTGTTCATATGCAAAGAATTCTCTCTGTATTTTATTAATTGTCTATTCCACATTTTCACTCTCCATTGAAAGTATAGTGTCATCAGCAAATACATTTAAAACGAATGGAATATCACATAAATTAGCAATATCGTTAACATATAAAATAAAAAGAAGACGCCCCAATACTGTTCCTTTACTCCCGAGGGGACTGCACAAGAAGTCTACTATACTTTTTACTAGTTGGTAACGAATTTCTATTTTTGTGCATGTCTAAATAGCCCATATATTTATAGTTTTATGATTAACAAGTAACTGTCTACTGTCTTCAACGCTCTTTTAAAATCAAGAAAAACAGTCCAAATAAACTTGGAACGATAGATTCCTACCACTTTGAGATAACCAGTTGTGGTGCAGAATCACAACAAAGTTTCTCTCTAAAACCATACTGACTCTCGATTAAAAGATTGTTATTGATAATATGTTCTTCAAATAGTTCCTTCATGTATAATTTATGTAAATTTTCACAAAAAGGTAACATACAAATTGGTCTGAATTCATCACTTTTTTTTTGTATTTGTTACTTTTGGATTTGTATAATTAATAAGTAATGTTTTACACGAGTCAAGAAATTTACTTTGTTCTATACCTAATTTCTAATATCTGTTAATTTACCACTTCAATCTCTTCAGCATAATGGTTTTGGTAATTTCGACTGTTGGATAATATTTTTGAAAGTTTATTGTTAACGTTTCATTTTTTGTTGGGTTACTTTCTGGAAGTTGTTTGATTATCAATAATAACACGATTTTTTCGATTCATATCGTGCATTGTATGTCCACTAAAATATTGCGATTTGAATAAACTAGCCTCAATAAAATGTTGATATTAAGAGAGATACATGAAATTTCAATTTTTGTTTTCACAATAACAAAACGCTTTAACTACTACTAAGTTTGCAGGCGAGCTTTGTCCTGGACAAACTCAAGCGAAGGTTCCGGCACTGAGGCCACTGGCGGGCCATTCCTGCCATTCCTGCTACCTAGACATCCATGAAGCTGAGCCCTTCAATAAAAGTCACAACCTTTTTCAATGGATGCCTTCTTGTGTCGTAGTACAGCCCAGTGTGGACACTCTAAAAGAACAGGAACTGACGTTTCGTCAGTCATGCCGCAACCCCTACATAAAGAACTTTCCTCTACTCCTAAGTTGTGGAGGTGTTTCATCATACAGCAGTGCCCTGTTAGGAGTCTTGCTAACTTCCTAAGCCTACTCCTTGGTAGTTCAGTAGCTGCCCTAGCGTGTCCATCAGCCCATCCCTTCAGTAGAAGTTTGAATTGTCTAGGACCCTGCAGAGCATTCCAATGAGCGAGGTGCTGATTCCTCAGCCACTTCTTCGTCTCCTTGCGTATTTTTTGTTTTGTTTGGCACAGGGTCGGGCGCGGGCCGCAGAAAGGAGCTGCCGCCCCTTTCGCAGGCAGTGCATCCACCATCTCGTTGCCTTCAAAACCAGAGTGGGCTGGAATCCATTCTAGCCGCACCACGTTCCGCCTTGCAAGATTAGCATGTCGTTCTCGACATTCGTTAGCAAGTCCTGAATTTCTGGTATACCCACTCAGGGCTTTAATTGCTGCCTGACTGTCGGAGTATATGGTTATGCGTCGATCCACATAACCTCTGTCTAGGTTTATCTGCGCACATTCCAAGATAGCATATATCTCGGCCTGATATGCAGATACACCATCACCCAATGGTACACAAACAAACTTGTGTGGGTGGATTCCTGGAGTAAATTTCAGCCCCTGCTCTATCATCGGAGCATGAGCCATCTGTGTACCAGACGGTCCCATTAGGCCGTGAATTCCTCTCTTTTCCCCAGGATTCTCTATACCGGATCATGGCCCTGACCGAGGTTGCGAAGTAGTACTTACGCAGGCATTCGTCAGCTGCTCGAGCCAGAACTGGAATATCTTCCAGAAGCCGGAGCTTCTTGACGTGCCAATAACACAATGCCAATAGCACAATAACAAAACGCTTTCTGTCGTATATGCACAAAAATTTGATGTTGGGTGTTTTTGGATATGAGAGATCATAAGTTTGTACCAATTTCGATATATTTTGTAGTAGGCGCCACATAGGCCACGTATGTAAAAAAAAAAATTGTAGCTAAATCATTACAAAAAAAAAAAAATACATCCCCATATCTTAACGGTTTTAATGATAATCATATTTTTGTGATTAACTACAGGATTGATTATGATTGGATCGTTTTATAGTTTTTATATTTGCAAACCATTTTGGTATGTAATTAGAGGAGTCAATATCACTTGCAGACGTATTTGCGCCTCATCAGTACAAGGTAGATATTCGCCCAGGAGCTCTAAGAGGATAATTTTGGACTGGAGATAACGGTAACAAGGTAGATATCCGTCCAGGAGCTCTAAGAGGATAATTCTGGACTGGAGATAACGCTGAAATTACATGAATACATTCACCCATGTGAAGGGATTGCTAAGAATGCGATAATACTGGCATTCCCACAACCAACCATTGACAAAACACCACCACCACAGTTTCTTGTGATTAGGTACATTTTAAAACTCGTTACTGTAGTTACGGACCTGCAGGAAATTTTCGATACCTAGGGGGAAACTTTCGGATTCTAGCGGGCTGTTTTCGCCAAAAAGATCCTGATTCATGTGGAATTTTTAGTACGAGGGAAATATTCGAATTATTTAGCGCACAATTTACTTGACTGAATTAATATATGTATTTCCAATCTTTATTTGATTTGTTGATAAATAATAAAATGAAAAAAAAATTGAATTTGAAATGAAATATTGATAATTGTTACTATAAAAACCATTTAATTGGTTGAAGAAATAAAGTAATAATGTATATTATACTCACATATTCTGGTTTTGATTTCTTGTCATTCCCCCTAACTACAGTTCTTTCCAGTTTTTCCAAATTCTTCAACAACATATCTTCATCTTTCAATCTTAATTCTTCACAAATTATGTCCAAATCTCTAACCGGATTGACTTCGCCTTCTACATGAGTTACATCATCATCTTCGAACGCCCCTTAAGCCAAAAAAGGTCAAATGAAAATAGTTTTTGGAATAGGTATACATATTTAAATATTTATAAAATTTGGTATTATTTTAATTTTTAATTCCAAGAACAATTCGAACACAATCTAGAGGAAAGCTATTTGTGCGGGGCTGCGAAAAAGTATTGTTGTCTTTGTCTTCACAAATATAGAAATATCAAACCTTAAATGAATCACCACATTGTATTGACCAATATAGATCGATTTTAATCACAAATTTGATCTGTTTGATCAAACTGAGCGTTGCTATAATTATTTTGTTGGCATCGTTACTATCAATAAAGATATTGTGTTAATCACATAAGCGCATATTTATTGATGTTCACGGAAATCATTATAATGATTTATAACAAATGTAAGGATTCTAATGATTGTAATAATGTCTATAAAATTTAACCTCTAAAGAACAACTTAATTACAGCTATACATTAGGTTGATGTATAAGTGATTCCATAAAACGGTTGAATTCAAATACATCTCCAAAGTAAATAAACCAATCACTTTTTTGATTGAATGAATGCTGCTATTTTGATCACTTCATTATTTGAAATAATAACGACAATTACTAAGAATTATTGACTTGTTTCCGTAAAACCCTTATATGGAGCATCATTCAAAACACATGGATTGGAGATCTGAATTTCCTACATCTATCCTTTCTTAGAGATGAACAGCACGTCAAAGATAAAAACATCAGAACAATGTTGGATAGACTGACGACTGAAACTGATAATGAAACTAAGAATTCATAGTTCTACGCATAACCTGAAGTTTACAACTGAAAATCTTTCATTTTAGACGGGTGTGATGCCGCCTTATTGTGGAGCCTAGCCATAAAATGAGAATGGAATGGACATATCTTTGAGTTTTTAAGTTCAAGATTACTCGCAAAAGTAAATATACCCTGTGAATATTTAAAGAATAATAGAAATATATCAGTTAATAATATGTTTTTTATTATAATTTTCCTATTACCATGCTTTGTATACAGTATGATGCAAAAGTATGGAATAAATTCATTATTTCAGAAACAGACGACTTTTAAAAAAAATCTTAAAACACGTCAATTTTAATTTTTGAATGGCCATCAACTGCTATAGATGTGTTGGACATTACGTCATTAGTGATGGCGTAATGACGTCATCGACGATTTTTTTAAATACAAACCGAGGTCACGTGACAGCTCATTTGAAAGGTCTCCTTATCGCCTTTGCAACAATGTAATCATTTAAATATTTATTTCTACAGTGTTAACCAAAATTATGAACTTTGTTAAGTAACATGGAATTACAATAAATATTCATTCACTGAACTATAATACACTAAGGACCGCCACTGGGAATAAAACAAAATAGTGTTTATTGTTGGTTCCGAAAAAAAATACATTGATAAAAACAATGCTACATTATAATTTGAAATTAATTATTGTAGTAAGTGCTCGGAATTATTTTTACAAAAATATTTAAATCAATATTGTCATTGACTCGTCTTTATTCGTCAATGATCTGTGAATCTGTCAAATAATAGACGTCAAATTTTTACTCTTCGAATTTTTTGCGACATTAATAACAGCATTTACAAAAATGAAACTAACAGAAACAGAACGAATCGAGATTTTAACCATGATTGGTTATGGAGATAGAGTGAGGACTCAAGCAGAAGTTCGTAATTTATTTAATGCTAAATACCCCAATCGCGATCCAATTACTCAATCAGCAGTAAGTAAAATTGAAAAAAAATTTAGAGAAACGGGCCATGTTAAAGATCTTCCCAGAAGCGGTAGAACTTCAATATCCGAAGCCAAAAAACTGGACGTTGTACTGGCGTTTCAAGAAAATCCTCATACAAGTTCTAGGCAGGTCGCACTAGATAATAATGTCCACCAATCAACTGTTGTAAGAGTGCTAAAAAAGGAGAAGTGGCATCCATACAAAGTACATCTGGTCCAGGAGCTATTAGAAGATGACTTTGATAGAAGAATCGAATTCTGCGAAATCGTTATGGAACAATGTAACAGAGATCCGGGTTTCATACAAAAGGTACTTTTTTCAGATGAAGCGTCTTTTATGCTGAACGGTCACGTAAATCGCCAGACATGTCGATATTGGGCAAGTGAAAATCCACATTGGATGGAAGAGTATAGGACACAATATCCCGAGAAGGTGAATGTTTGGGCCGGCATTATAAACAATCAAATTGTAGGGCCATATTTTTTTGAGGAAAACCTAACTGCTGCTAGTTATCTGGAATTTCTTCAAAATTATCTGTTGCCACAGCTGAATCAGCTATTTCCAAATAGAAATGATTTATGGTACCAACAGGATGGGGCTCCCCCACACTATGGCGTTGAGGTACGAAATTACCTTAATAACGTTTTCCCAGGAAGGTGGATAGGAAGAAGGGGGCCTATCGAATGGCCACCAAGGTCTCCAGATTTGACTCCGTTAGACTTTTTTTTGTAGGGATATTTAAAGAGCAGAGTATATCAAAGTCGACCGAATAATGTAGAAGAGTTGAGGGAGCGAATCCGAACGGAAATTGCACAAATAACACCTGAAGTCCTCGAAAACGTTACGAAAGAATTTACTGCTCGCCTTTCTCATTGTATCATTGCTGAAGGTCGGCAATTTGAACATTTGTTGTAATTTAATTGTATGTAAGTAAACATTTATTCCAAGTTAATTGTATTAATAAACCAACAGTTTTGGTTAACCCTGTAGAAATAAATATTTAAATGATTACATTGTTGCAAAGGCGATAAGGAGACCTTTCAAATGAGCTGTCACGTGACCTCGGTTTGTATTTAAAAAAATCGTCGATGACGTCATTACGCCATCACTAATGACGTAATGTCCAACACATCTATAGCAGTTGATGGCCATTCAAAAATTAAAATTGACGTGTTTTAAGATTTTTTTTAAAAGTCGTCTGTTTCTGAAATAATGAATTTATTCCATACTTTTGCATCATACTGTATAAATCTTTATTAAGTTCTATAAATTAATAAACCGAATGATTAGATTGATGTTGATGATGATTATTTACTGGACAGAGATCAGTTTTGTTCATGAAGTTATCAAACAAAATGATTGGATTGATGTCTACAATGATTATTAACTGATCTGTGGGCGTCAATATTGATCTTCATACATATGTTAGGATCAAACACCGATATCGGCCAATGGTCGAAAAATACGCCCAAAACGCGTTCTGGACACTAGTATATTGCCAATGTCATAAATATTGTTTTCCGGTCGTTTAGTGCAGACCAGAACGCGTTCTGGAGCCTTTACAATTGCCAGAATGTGTATTAACTTTCCCAAGTTAGTCTGAAAGAGTTTTGTTATTCGTCACGCTGCCAGAACGCGTCGAGCACACAAACAAAACGTCGGAAAGTCATTGTATTAAAGAAAAATAATTTTATTTTCTATAAGAGTATGGCATACAAATTTTAAAAATAACATTGATTCTTAAAGAGACAGAAAACGTTCAAACACAAAATAAGAAACATTTACTACGTATAATTCTGGTGACTTAATTACATACTCAAAACATCTAGGTACTTGTTTTTACACGAACTATTGTTATGACACTTGCTGCTACATAGTTCTTTCTTGGCCTGGCACTCTGAAACGAAACTGGGAGAAGTGGTGTCGTTTGCAAGCTGAGACAAGCACAAAATCGGTTTTTGGACGGTTCAATTGTGTTAAACTCGTTCTGGCAATCGCAAAAGGTCCCGAATGCGTTCTGGTCTACATTAAGCGGCCGAAAAGCCTAATTTCGTATTTTGGCAATATGCTGAGGGCCAGAACGCATTTTGGGCGTATTTTTCGACCATTGGCTGAAATCGGTGTTTGATCCTAACACATACAACAAATCAATAACTCCTGTGATTGTATTAATACTTGGTGATTAGTCAATTGAATGCAAGTGATTGCCTTAATCACATTGCCATCGGCTGAGTTTTATGGATCAGAATGATTGATTAAATCCATTATTTAATTGTAAAGTGGCTACTTTTTCTTTCTTGGTTTGAATCGGATGAATGGATAGCTATATTTTAGATTGTAATTTGCCATTTTCAAAGTAGGTTTATGTCAATTTTTTTTATTTCAGCGAATAGCGTCGCCATCTTGATTCATTTGGATGTCAACCACTACTTTACTAAGCAATCTCTTCAAAGCAATGAAACATTTACGTTAGTTAGTCTAAACGTGGTTTTTCAGGTAGCCATTTTGATTAGAGGCACCTATTTATTTGCCGCTTAAAAAAAATTCAAATTGTTTAACAATCTTTGGAAAATTATGAGACAATTATCATGTTTCATGTTGTAAATCATGAGATTTCCTACAGCTTCAATGCTCACTATTTTTTGTGTAATATCTGAAAGAAATATCATCGTGAAAGTTCTGTAATTTTTTGCAAGCTGCGTTGCAAGCTTTAGCGAAATTTATCCAAGAGTTTACAAGACAATGATTAGTAGTAAATATATTTTCGATTAGGGGCATAATATTGCTTTTCGGAACAATTTTGTTTGTTTCCTTACATAACCGTATTAATATGTTGATTTATATACTTACGACACAAGTGGAATATTGCATCACAAGCGCTGATGTGCGACAGAAAAGCATTTCCAAGACCTTGACCTTCTGATGCTCCTTTCACAAGACCAGCGATATCGACTACGTTCAGAAATGCCGGAACTTTGCTGTAACAAAGAAAAAATTGTTTCAAGTACTAGACATTCCAAATATTATGAATCTGAGTGCATTTATATAAATTTTTTGCTATTTAAATTGAATACCTGTAATCTTTTTCGTGAATTGCCCTGTTTTATAAAAATGTCTGGCTATAAGTATAAGGTGATAGATTTTTGTATAATATCTGCTCCTTGATTTTGGATATGAAAATGCTACAATGAAAATTTTTGATTTATACGTAGGAGCCCAAAATAAATCAGTGAACCAAAATTCTAGCAAAACCAAATTTAAGTTGTGCGTGCCCAAGTTCTATGGTACAACTGGGGCGCTATTCTTGACCACCGATCGTGCGCATCTAATAATTTTGCGAATGATATTTGACCATTCGAAAGACCAGCGATCAGGACCCGTATATTTGAACGTTCGACTATTCTCTAGAACGTCGAATGGATTTTGTTCGTACTCGTACGAATGATTTCACACGAATCGATCGGTACCCGAAAATTCAAAATATAAGCTATATCTTCCAAACATACTGGCGAACAGCTCCCGTTATTTCCTCAGCATCTTACAAATCATCAATTACTTGATGCATAAAAGCTTCATCTGCGTTCATTTTCTTACGTAGTATTATTTATTAAAAAAAAGTATAATAATCGCTATGACTTCTCAATCTATGACCTATACTTTATACCCACAGATTATGTTTGATTTTTATTTGTTTTTGTTTTTCTGACGTTCCGGGCAATACTCTATACACTTACTTGCATGTGGGACTGATACATGCATTCGTTTGTTTATGAGAATGAAGAGCAAATAAACCAACATTTTTTCCCAATTTTAATCACGTTTTTTTGCTTGTTTCTTCATTTTATCCTTAATCGTTCATTCAGACTTATATGTTCAACCATGGATCGTGAACTTAAGGAAACGATGACCAAGGACCAGAGAAAAGTGTACAATTTATAAGTGACTACCTCCAATTATATTCAGCTAAGGAAATGTGGATGGATTTGGCCATGCCAGGAATGGGACAAATGGAGAAAAGTAAATATCATAATTACATACATTTGTTCAAAATTACTCTTTGAAATTAAATATAAAATGTGCTAGTCTAATATTTACCTCAAAACCGTTTCTCTTCATAAATCGAGATATTTTTGAATTTTTCACAACTATATATACCTACAAAAACTCAAAGGAATACAGAAGAGAGCAAGTGAAAATAAAAAACATCTGTAAAAGTGTGGTTAGAGGTTTTTGGAACATCTCAATTCGTATACGGAAATCAAATTCGCCTAGTTTGACCCATTCGATGGCAAATTCGTGTAACACAAGTCGCATACCGATTTCAAGAATACAAATACTCGATTTCATTCGAATTTTTTCCGAATATCGCCAAATCCGTATGCGGATTTATTTCAAGAATTGGGTCCCAGGCGTATTTTACGAGTGGTGTTTGTTGATCACAAACGACTTGCGTATGCGTTTTACAGAATTGATAAGTTTAAGTTATAGTTGATATCAAAATATTTTTTTACGAAATGGATGATTTGCCCTATATTGCAAATTAATAAATTTCTAACCAGTAGATCTTCAATTTTTATTGAGGTGATTCATTCGAGATGAATTTATCATAACAAATAATGGAAACTTAACCTAAATTACAATCTAACCATTTCGATTAAAATTAGAAAATATGTTGTAAAACGAGCCTATTGGTTAAGTTTTCAGGAACCGTTGTTAAAAACAATTCACTATTGAAATACAATATTCCAGGATAATTTTATAACAATCAGAAATTTAATGGCCTAAGGGTGGCAGACGTTGTCTTAGACATAAATTGCTAAATTGCAACAAATTATAGACCAAAAAGTCTTTGACCTTACGCCGATCTGTCCAATTTGTCTCAGTGTAAAATTTCTATCATTAGAGATCGTTTTACAGTTTGACCGTGGCCAATAGCTTTATACTGGCAATTACTGTAAATGACAGCAGGTACATTTAATTTAGTAAAAGAGGTGTTTTTTGTTGAATATTATGGGTATTGGGTGCTCGTAGGCGGTTGTTAAGTTATGTGTTATTTTTTGCTTACAACATACCTGCTTATTTTTCAATAAGTTCGTCACGGATTTAAACACACAACTTATGCAATATCTAGAAGAAAAATTAGTTTTGTAACTAATGGACTAATACAAGTAAATATTATTTGCTAGAGGCCCAAAATTACTTGAAAATTTTTGTGAACAAAATAATAAAATTGAGGGTCAATATTCTCAAATTCACCTAACAGCATATCCAATAATAAAAAAAAACCTAAAACCGATATCCAGCATGCGTGCGGTACCTACCAATCCAAGTAAAATTCGGGCAGAATTAACAATGAAATGTTCCAAAGCACATCTTTATAACTAGTTTTTTCATGGAACCAACTCATTGCATAAATTGGAAATCCGTATTATAAATCTGAAATAGATATTTACCTAACAAGTGCGGAAAATGAGTTTTTCAGTCACCTAACGACGCGTAGCGGAGCACGGTGAAGGAACCGAGTGCGGAAAAACATTTTTCCTAAGACCGTGCGTTTTAATCCACTTTCCAGCACGCATTTTAGTTTTGAAAGTGTCACTAGTGCGGGAAAGTAATAAATTAGAGCGGGAAAGTGGAAGTAGTGCAGGAAAGTAAAATTATGCAAGTTTTGACCTTATTAGATAGTTTTTTACTTCGCAAGTCATAACTATTGTGACTACAGGTGAATAAATATTCACAAAATAGTCCATCAAAAAAATCTTTTCTAACTCTTTGTTGCATTTTTCATTTTTTGGAAATATAAAATTATAAAGATATTTTTATATAACCCTAACACCAAATAACTCTACTGGACCGGCAATTTTGAGTAATTTACAGCATGCAAAAAATTGTGGCTTAGGCAAAGTGACACTTTGTAGTTTCGTAAATTGTGGGAAAAGGACTATTTTCCATAGCAGTCGCAGGAAATAGTATATTACGTAACGTGTGCGGAAAGAGACATTTTCCACACGAGTGGGAAGTATTGTCTTACGAGCGCAGCCGAGTGAGACAATCCCACGAGTGTGAAAAATCACTTTCGCACAAGTTATGTACACTATTTTTCCTACGACCACGCGATATACTTTTACCGAATTAGGCATATATAATCTTGCGTTTTTATGTAGATGTGAGAGGTTTTACATATGTGTATTTGTAAATACTTTATATGGTTTTGATTACTTACCTTTGAAAGTGGCCCAGAAAATTGTGATTTTTATGCAATGGAAAAAAATACATACCTTTATAAAAAAGTTAGAATTAATATTGGTACACAAAATATAAAATATTACGAACATTTATTTCAACAACTTACAACAAACAGAACATCGGAAATAGTTTTACATAAATATTGCGGTTCAACATTAGTTATTTATTTGCTGTGAAAATTAAAAGTAGAATTATTATTAGCACCACACTTAACTTGTTGCCTACCTGTAGGAGATTGAAAGTATTAACTAGCTATTTTAAGGCTTCATTGTTCAAATAATTGAAAACGGATATTTATTGTTTCAATAACATGAAAGTCCAATAAATTGTGATATAAACAATTTTTATTTTGTGTGTGTATATTTCCTCAGCGCTTATTAGCATCTTGGACAAGAACCATGAGCTACAACAGTGGGATGGCCGAGCGGTCTAGGCATCCGTAGACTCGATTTTTGACAAACAGTAGGGTGGTTCGAGTCCGGGCTCGGTTTTTTTTTAAATTTTTTTTTAATTTTAAATGAAATAAATAAATTATATTATATTATTATATGGACAAATCAACTTAGGAAATAAGCATTTCACATATACATATTAATTTGCGGAGTAAAAAGACTAGCATTTCAACATTCAATTTGACAGCTTTTTTATCCGCACACGTACGGATAAGATTTTTTTCCGTACGCGTATGAATAAAGGTCACTTTCCATAGAACCAGTCAGTGCGATATATGTCACTTTCCTATGTGGTCGTAGGAAAAATCAATTTTCTACACTAAAATGTGTGTGGAAAATTCAATCTTCCGCCCGCTCGTAGAAAATTAGTATATTACGTAAGAAGTGCGGAAAGTGACATTTTTCACACGAGTGGGAAGTATTGTCTCACGAGCGCAAGCCAAGTGAGATAATCCCACGAGTGTGAAAAATCACTTTCGCACAAGTTATGTACACTTTTTTCCCTACGACCACGCGATATACTTTTACCGAATCAGGCATGTGCAATCTTCGGTTTTTATATAGATGTGGGAGGTTTTATAGATGTGTATTGGTAATTATACTTTATATGGTTTTGATTACATACCATTGAAAGTGGCCCAGAAAATTGTGATTTTTATGCGATGAAAAAGAGTGCCGTCATAAAAAAGTTAGAATAAATATTGCTACACACAATATTACGAAAATTTATTTTAACAACTAACAACAATTAGAAAAGGAACATCAGAAATAAAACTGTATTTGTTACATAAATATCGCGATTCAAAATTAATTATTAATTTGAATCACTGTAAAAATTAAAAGTTATAAATCATGTTATATGGACAAATCAACTTAGGAAATACTCATTTGCGAGGTGAATAGACTTGCATTTCAACAACATTCAATTTGACAGCTTTTTTATCAGTACACGTACGGTAATAGTTATGTGGGATATGGACATTATTAACGCACACATGTGAAGTTTGCACGAGGCCGTAGGCCGAGTCGTGTATTCACATAAGTGCGTTAATAATTGCTATCACACGTGTTACGTACAAAATTTTATCTACAACTGTTTATCAGTATTATCAACAGTACCTATAATGAAAAATTTAAAAAAAATTCCAATCCAACGTATTTTTAATAATATTGACTGCAAACATAAGGTACTGTGTATCATATTTTGTGATCATATCATCAAAGACAAACAAGGATGTGGAAATAAAATAATTTAGTTACCTATGTCATCAAATTTTCAAATTTGAATGAACAAAAATCTATAAAAATGAGTTCAAGCGAAGACAATCTCCTTTCGGAAATTGAAAATGCAGCTTCCAGTGTTATTTTCAATATTTAATCCTGGTATTGATATGTTTCTAGATTCTCATTACTGCACTAGTGCGGTAATGTAATCAAAAACGCACTAGTGCGGTAATATACGTCATTATGACACTAAAAATAGTGTCAAATCGTACTCGTTACATGACAGTTGTAGATAAAGTTTTTTTTCCGTACGCGTATGAATAAAGGCCACTTTCCATAGAACTAGACAAAGCGATATATGTCACTTTCCTATGTGATCGTAGGAAAAATAATTTTTTATCCTACACTATGAGGAAGCTGAATTTTACCAGCTTTACGGAGCCAAAAAAGTTACGTTTTCTACGGTTAGGCGAGATGAATTTCACGTTTCCACGCTTTTTTAAAGTTACCATGGCAACATCAACAACTCGAGAAATGAAGTCTAAATATAGTCCAAGTCTATGGACTTTATGGTCTAATTGAAAATTTTTTTATTATTGATCTGAGAGGAATTCTTTGTAACTTCAAAACCTTCATTCGAACAATATTACACATTTTAAATTTTATAAATGAAAATGGAAAGTACAATTGGGATTGTTTGAGATATTAATATTTCGATTTTTCAAATCGGAGGAAATGGTATTTAAATTAATACTATCAACATTTTCATGACAACGCAAGGTGTATCACGAATTCAACCATTTTACATTATTAGTTCTTATTTTCACTTACCAGTATGTATAATTTCAAAGTGCACCAATAAAAAAAAAATAGCGTAAAGTATTCGTGGATAACTGGTCTCTAGAAAACTTGCTATATTTGAAAAATCGCGCGGGTTTTAAAGATCTTAATATCCAATTATACTTTAATATACTATTTTTCCAATATTTTATCAATACAGTTGTAGCTTAGATTAAAAGTCTAATGTGTTCATAATTTAAAGGGTCTTTATGTTATCTCCAAGTAAAAATTATGAACAATTTCAACTTACGTTTAACGCTAATTTGTATAAACTAACATAAAAACATTTTCCACACCAAACGTGTTAGTTGAAGATGGCATTTTGAAAACTAAATTAAAATCTGCAGGATATCGAGCATGAAGACAAAATTTATAATTAAAATTATTTTTATTTGTATAAAAGTAAATATATTATTCATTCATTAGAGACATGCGTAGTGTTGATATGGTATTAGCAATATGAAATTATTATTCGTATTGAAATCTGCACATTATTTACGAGAGTGTTACTAACTGAAGATATTTTCAAATGGATAAAAATTAAGATGATTTTTGTTGTTTCACCTTTTCTTACTTCTTCAAGACAAAACTATGGTACTCACATTCCTCAATATCTTCATCTATACATCCACATCTAATGATCTTTTTTGTCGCAAAAATGATGCAAAATTTTTCAATAAATAGATGGATATCTTTAACGATAAATAAGTTAATCACACACCAACAATATAGCTTGAGTGGCGCCCTTTAGAAAATTGATGAAAACAGTTACCGTACCTATTGTGATTTTCCAGGCACCGAGACTCCTATCTTTAAATTTTCACGTTTGTATCTCAAAAATCTTCCAATTTACTGAGAAAAAATATTTTTGAGATTTCAATTTTGTCACCATTGTATATATTTTATTGAAGGAAGTTGCAACAGAATGTAATAATTTTAGGCCAAGCATCTTTCATTTCACTTTGGTCCATTACTTACGGACCACCCTGTATATACATATATGATATCCAACCCGATATCGATGACAAGAAGGAGGATCGAATCAACAAAAAAATACTATTGAAAGTAGCATTCTATTAGAAATTACGAGGGTCAATTAAACGTTTATTAATGAAAAATGTGAAGTTGAAACTCTTAAAATTTCGTTAATATTTCAGAAGGACAACACAACCGAAATGAAAAACTATTCGCAGCAATCGTATCAACAAAAACCTTGGCTATTGTAGCATTCAACACCTAAATATATATAAGTATGCCATTCTTATAAAAATGAAACCCAAATATCACTTTTCGTACCATCACCATTCCACATGGAAATTTAAGCTGAAGTTGTCTGAAGAAAGTTTTAAATAACCGGAAAATAATAAAAATAAGAAATTTTTGAATCCCAAAATAAATAATCCAAGGAATACGTATCTGATAGTGTTTAAAACATCTCGAAAGTTTCTTTGAAATTTTTGCGAAACCCTAATGTTTTTAGCCTATATTTTTACAGCTTCAATCTTGAGTAAATTTCACTCAGGAACAATCCAATGCATAAAGCACGAATGGGATATGCAAGGTATATTACGACAAACTTTGGTATATAGGTTATTTTAAGGTATATTAAAAAATGTTATGAACAAAAATAGTAGATGTCTTTAAGGTGCACATTTTGAAATTATCTCGGACTGCACAGAGTGTTGCATGACTCCGTTACAAACCAAACACATGATTTTTCAAATGAGAACCCTTTCATATTATACCGAATTCGGATTGCTCACATTTTTTTTGAAGCATTTGATATAAGGTTTTGCTGGTTATACAGAGTGCTTCAAAATGTATGGACACGTTTTCGTGAAAATCGTATGTAAATCAACGCTCAGTAGCTTATTGTACAATGAAGAAAAAAATTTTATTTTGCACAACAGAGTTTCGTAAAATGATTCAATATCTCTGTATTCTATTAAATTTCAATTATTTATTCTTTGTATACAGGGTGGACGAAAACTCGAAGATTTCATTTTCTCTCTTGTCTCAAAGGGAACACCCTGTATTTTTTAGCGCAAATGGAATCTTCAATTATTTAACTTTAATTTTTTTTTAAGTATTCCCTATACCCAAAGTAAATCAAAACAGAGTTTTTTTGTAATATCTATTGTGTACCAAAATTATTAACGATCCTGCTCTTGCGAGTTCGTCAGCTTTTTCATTGCCAGCGATTGCTTTGTGTACTGGGACCTATTCCTGTGATACATTGTTTCGAGTCGCCAGTCTTCTGAGTTCCTCGCCGCATTCCCATACCAGTCGATTTGTTACCTTAGAGCTCTGAAGTGCTATAAGGGCAGCTTGACTGTCAATGTAGATTTTGATCTGCCTATTGTTGTAGGCTCTCATATTATTTGCTCTTGCACATTCAAGTATTGCATAGATATCTGCTTGAAATACCAAGGCATATTTGCCAAGCGAGACGATTCCTTCGTATTTGCTCGACTTGCTGTATATGCCCGCTCCCGTGCCGAGCTCATTCCTTGATCCGTTTGTGTTCATTCGCTCTACTGAGTAGTGGTGGTCCTCTCCCATGAAACACGTCATGGTCCGATACACTTTCCAGTCGGTTTAGGGCTGCCCTTGCTTCGCACATTATCACATAATGTAGTAGAGGAAGGTCTAGCATTGTCTCTAGCGCCGGTGTAGGAGTAGTCCTCATTGCCCCTGTAATGCCAATGCAGAGGTTTGTCTAATCTTTGGCAACCAGATCAGAGATGCATATGTTATCCTGGGGATGACAACCATTTTGTACAGGCAGTGTACCATGCTTGGTCTCAGTCCCCATTTAGTGCCGTATGGCAACCATATTCACCTTAATGACATATACTATTTTTGTTGATAACATTTTTTGATATCCCTTAAAATAACCCATATACCGAAGTTTGTCGAAAGATTGGTATATTTAAGAAAATCATGTATTTTAAATGGGACATATTTGCAACGGATTGAGGAAGAGCTTAGAATTAATGTTGAGGGATCAAATTTCCAAAGAATTTCTTGACATTTCCATCAAAATTTCAAGTGGGGAACGAAAATTAAAAATGAGTCTTCAAAAACCACCCCAAATATTACATTACTTGATAATAAGAAAAAACTTGCAATTGTAAAATTTAATGCAACGATATTAACTTGTTTAAAATGATTCCATATAATTTAAACATTTCACAATAAATAGCTAACCAAAATTCTATGCCTAGAATAAGTCTCTAATTAATGTGGTTATGTAGATCGAAATAACAATTTGGATCGATTTCATTAATTCGAAACCGTTGCCGATATCAATTTAGGTATAGACTAATAGATATCTTAACGGTAGTTAAAGTAGGAAGGTATATCAGAATGTCCCGACATATTTGTGTTCCCACGCGGCCATGAGGCGCCGTCAAATTGGCAGCCCTTATTAGAAACCAAAATTCTATCGCTTTTCTGTAGAACTAATTTAAAAAATAACATACACATAATTTTCAATGATATTGGATTTTTCGGTTAACGTTTTAATATTAAGTTGTTACTATTTATTTGGTGATGAATGTGAATCTTATTTATAGATAGTGTGTTGGTAAAGTATGGAAAGGATTTGTTATTCCCACCACCAGCATTTTTCAGGATATTCGAAACTGACTGAAAAAAGATTTTATTATAAATAAACTAAATATTTATAAATTCACCCAATTATGGATAATGTAAAAGGAAAAATACCTGAAATGTGTGGGCTGAGGAAATTTTGTTATCCACTCCTGGATTTTCTTCACACGAAATAATTCACACCCTATATATTCGGTTATTTGTGAAAATGAAAAAAACATCAATTACTTAAATGTTTTTATTGCCAACCATACAATTGCTTATAAACACTAGTTAGCTTCCCTCTGATGCCACTCTAAAGAACACCTTGCAATATCCATTTACCAAATCAAATGTTTAGTAAAATTCACTAAATAAAATGTTTCAGTCTCACCTTCGGCGTCTCACGAATTGTATTTCATTTCTAAAACTATTCGATCAAATCAGACGGTTTGCTAAAGTGCACACTTAACAAAATTGTACGTTAGGTGCTTCTTTTTGTTATCGTATAAAGAAAAATTAATTTTCAACCATAAAACTGGCAATTTCACCTTTAGAAAGATTCGTAAATAACTAGTTTACTAACTACTTCTCTATGACACGAAGGGAAGACATCTATTTATGTATAATTTAAAAAAAAAGGACCGTTTGTACATTAGACGAGAGAAATTATAGAGACAAAATAACACATTTAGGGTATTTTATGGAATTGAATTTATTTATACTTCATTAACAAATTTTCAACGGGTTAGGTTTTGGCTGATGAATAAATTATGTACTAACACCATTTCCTGTTAAATACGATTCCAATTAGAAGATATATCTTGCTGCATTATACCCACATTGAGGTTAATTAAACATTCGCCATAATGTAAGAAATCTAACATAATAAATCCTTCTGTTTGTCTAAAGATGTTAACTGAAAATCGACAATCGCATGTTATCTTTGTTGATTAATTAGTAGACAAATTGTTATTGCTGATACCCACATTAACAGATTAGGCAGTGTTAGACTAAACAAACCCCGAGTTTCGGGAGCACAACGAAGCTAACGTGCGATTGAGGCAGCAAAGGCCAGTGAAGTAGAAATTACGTAATACCTATTGAAAACCAAGGCCTAATCGCCAATCCAGCTCTGGTAAAACTGCCTCAGCAGCAGCAGCTACGGTCTCTACAACGCGCAGCTGTATCTAAATCAAGAAGTAGTATCTGGGTATAATTCTAGATGCAAAACTAACCTAGAATGTATACTTTCTCAACAAAGTCAACAAATGTGAAATGGCCCAAATAGCTACAAAATGGCGACTCAATCGGATAGAACGGATCAAACACTGGCTGTACACGACGACTCTGAAATCACTAGGGTGCTGCTACGAAGAGAGTTCTGTCAATACTAAAACTTCGAATTCAATGAAAACAGTAACGCCGTTAGTGGTAGCATTGTTGCAAAAGATGACAAGCATTTCGAGCATCCATTATAGTAATTTTCCAATTTTTGCTTTTAATTTGTTGTTCGTAGTATTAATGTATTTGCTTTATTAATAATGTGTTTTTATTTTATTATGTACTCAAATACTTATCGGTGAAAAAAGAGTTAGTGTACCTCAGGAACAATAAGTGTGCATATTTATTAGCAGCTTCACTGTTTTTCTTCACAATAGCTTTGTCAAGATAATTAGTATAAAATTTAGAGAGAATTGCAGATGTTTTAAAATCAATTTACCATACAATTTAAGGAAATTGTAAATTGCGCGAAAAGTATAGTACCTAGGTATAGGACACCCTTATATCATTCGAAAGAGGACATTTTTTTGAATATGATGAGTTATTGAAATACAGGGTGTTCCATTTGAAATAAGCCCGTGATAACACATTTAATGATCTAATAATTCAACTGAAAATTCTGAACACCCTGTAAAGAGATGTTTAGTACTCAATCGTGGAATACATACAACGAATGTCCTACTGTTGGGCTGTGAGAGGAAATTCGCTAGAATTTATTATATCAATGAGTTATTAATTTTTTTCGAAATGTTCACATTTTTAAAAAAGTCAGCATAACTCGGAACCCTCTGTATTTAGGTATAGGGAACCATTATGAAACAGTACTTTATTTTTTGGGTGCAATCAGAAAATGCAATCAAATATAGGGTGTTCCATAAGAAAAAATATAACTTTGATACGCCACACTTTATTGGGACATCCTGTATATTTCAAAATAATTTTAAAATGTAGTCTATATGGATGTACAAACTACTAAGGTGACAAACATTTCAAATTTTCCACCGTTGTGCCATAAACCTCCGTCCCGTTAGTCGTGATTCACCCTGTATATTAGCGCTGACATCCATTTTGGAATAAAAGTAAAATTACAGTAATTTTGAATACGCCGCCAAAAACTGTACAATTACAGGAATCTTCTTTTTCGGCTGTTAGCGAAGTTCACAACCTGATTCGTGATAGACGTTCTGACAGGACTCTCAAGGTGACGCCACCCATATAAATAGAGGGCGCCACGGGTCGGTTTCTCATCTATAAGTATTTTTTTTATCTATGTACACAACTGCGTTGACAAAAGAACTGGAAATAGAAAGGAAAAAATTCCATCACAGCGGCGAATTGAACCGCCATACTTCAGGTTTCATTTTCAAATTTCTCAGCTGGCTATCTCCAAGCGGTTAAGATTATTCAAAAGTGGTATGAAACTGGAGTTCAACTTTTTTAAACATAACTATCAATTTTTTTACTAAAGAAGAGCGAATTTAAAGAAATTAAAAATACATTTCAACTTATTTTTCAACGATCTTTCCAAATGTTATTATTTTATTATTTTGTATTGATGCTATTTGGTAAAAAAGTTAGCACGCTTTTGAAAATTTTGTAGAGAAATCCCTATGTCGCATCTTATAAATAACAAAGTTTATACAAATTCCATGTGAATATTGAGAACAAATTTACATAGTACGCAAGCAAAACACCTCAAATACCGTTGATCTTCACATAGAAGACGACATATGAACCGATGTGCATTATACCAGCTTGCTCGTAAGACAAGACATATTATAGACATTGAGAATACCAAATTACTTGACAAATGTAAAAACTGAACTGGACGACTTTTTACTTGAATTGCTATAATTTCTTAAAATGACCCAAAAAGACAATTTACTGAAACCTTATAGACTCCCTTATAAATACCAGTCTAAACATACTTAAAGACATCAAACAATAGATAGAACTAACGAACGTTTACAATACAAGATACTACCTGAATAGCTATTCACCAACTAAAGCGTATTTTGCATAGTAGTTGTAGGAAAAGTAACTTTTCTGTACACAAAGTATTTATTGCATTTTATAATTATTTTTGTTGAATATTGCATTAATAACTACTAATGTTTACATTAATAACTATTGTTATCCAATGCCAAATTGAATATTTTTTTCATTTTCTGCCCCTACATAGGAAAAGTATTGTTTCTCAAACATGGGTGTCTATTCCACAATCAAACGTGTGTCCGAACATTGCGATTGAGTAGTTCCGAGTGAATATGTGAGTATGATTTGGTTGTGAATATTGTTTTTTTTATTTCGAAATTGTTATGTACCTACGTATTTTTTTCCATTTTGTCCATAACGTTATAAAAAAGGAATAAAGAGTTTGCGGCAATCAAGAAGGATGGCCTTGCTACCACTGTTCGCGCCAGAATACTTTTAAAATATTTCAAACATGTGAATTGCTTCATCCAAATGTTTAGTAAATAACCTAGATAAGGTTTTATGATGAAATGCCCAGCTTATTCCACTTTTCCAATGGTTATAGATATTCACGTTTTTTTATGGTGTTAGTTTTACAAAATGCTAGTACTGTCTGTAGTAAATCTAGAGTAGTAGTTGAAATTTAAAAATGCTATTACTCACCTAAGGGGTTTGAAATAATCACATAAATAATCAAATCTCTCATCCGGAACTGGTACCCTACGTGCTGAAACAAAATACAAAATAAAATTTCTTTCATTCACAAACTACAACACTGTTTATGTTAGTTAATTCTCAGTTATTTCACAGATGTCAAATCCACCTCTACAGTTTAATTTATATTTCCATTAAGATTCCGAGAAAAGGAACGTGACTAGTTTTATTTGAATTTTCATACACTAACAGCCTTATTAATAATAAAATTTAGATTATTCTAACATGACTTTAAAACTAAATTAATAAAAAGCATATTAATAATACATTCAACATTATTTTAACACTAGAATAAAACTAAATCCTTAGTAATCAGTTAGGTTGTGTTTTACACTGTGTTAAAGTTAACCTAATCTTTTTCAGTCAAATGTCAGTTTGATTAATTGTCCCTTTGTGGAGATTACAATAGAAAAATGTTGATACATTGTTAAAAATAATTAATTACCTATTTTGGTCATAATTGTGAATATGAATGTAGATGACTCAATTGATATTAGTCAACCCCGATTGGGGAGAACTTCTAAATATCATATTCAAGAATATGATGATTAGAAATATAAACAAATTTACAGAAAAAATTTAACTGGAAATATAATTAATATGGTTCATCAACAGATTTAAGTGACCAATAAAGGAGAACTTCATCAGGTCTTAGCGACAAAAAAATACCTTGCCATGGGAGCATTTTGTTATTCACCCAAATTTAATATAGTATATTATTAAACAAGCAATTTATGATAGCCATAATTCAGGATGGGTGACGTTTGCGTCACGAGCCGCAGGTGAGGGGCGCAAGTCACCCAAGTGAATTATGGCTATAAATTGCGAGTAGAATACTATACTTTGTCCACGACACTTAATTTATTTATTAATAAATAAAAGTCAGTAACGATTTGGCATATTACTAACCTCAAAATGTTGTGGCAGCTACATCAAATATTTTGACATATATAGAGATGGGCGATACTGTAGAAAGTATCAATACAACGTACCGTTATAAATATATTGTTTTAAAATACTTAATATTAGAAAATATCGTTATTAAAGTATCAATACTAAAAATTACAATATTTTATCGATACGATATATGTCAGAAACAAATTTCCTGAACAAAATACACAGATTTAATAGTTTATTTCACATTGTAGGTACCCCCATCTCTAGTTCATAATACACTACAGTGTATTATGAACCATAATTCACGACAGTTGATATATGGGTACCATATACCTTTTGTTAGGAGGTAAAATATTGACTTATTATTAGGTGGTCGTGGACAAATATATTATATATCTGCTATTTATAATGAAGTACTATTTATTAGATGATAAACATGATATACATCCATTACCATCACAAAGCACGAATTATATATTCTTTACAAAACATGACAGAATATCAAACAAATTTTAAAAAAATAAATAAGAGTGAATATAGCCGTTTGAGTATTTCACATTGTTGTCATGTTTATCTTATATAAACATATTGTTAGTAACATGTTTTTTAGTATTCAATTATCAATATGATTTGCTTATCATGATATAAGTACGCTCTTAGTAGCCATTAGTAAGAATGCTATCGTGTTTATTATTAATAAGGCTGTAAATATTTAGTTTATCTATGAAGTGCCTCTCAAGCAAACAGTTTTTGACAAATTTTGCTTCATTGGAAGACTCTCACAGAATATTGCTGTTTTGTTTTGCTTATTTTCTAGCACCAAGTAATGGAGAAGGAGAGGAGAACCATGTCTCTCAACGTCTGCTACTATAACATTACTTTTCCACTACTAGCTGTTAAGTCAATAATATTATTGCTTCTTCTTGCTAACTGAGAAGTTGAATTTCTCTAGTGTTGGTTGATAATTTTTTTCTATTATTAACCTTGGTCAATAAAAACTTGTGCAACATAATTTTGTATACCCAAGAGTTAACCTTATTTTTCTTCCCTCGGGTTTAAAAAAAAGGTTAAATACTCTCTTATTTGCCTAGGCTTTGTACGAAAAAAAAATTAATTAGGTCCAAAGTTATCGGTAAAAAAATTATTGTTGCAATGTTGAATAATAGTTAACAAGTGCAAAAAGTGAGTGTTTTTTGCACGCGACGTGAAATTGTCCAACGAGGTCTTTAGGCCGAGTTGGACAACACGTCGAGTGCAAAAAACACGTTTTGCAAGAGTTGCATACAATATTTTTTCTAAATTCATGCAAAAACTGGAAAATTACAATATAAATATGTCAAAAACCTAATCTAACCTAATAAAACTCAACCCGTTCTTCTTTTTTGTATCTTTATGGCCTCCACCTTGTCAGTACTCAATCATACCTGGTTTTCGCCTTGACCATTTAAATTTTAAACAATTAAAGATTTTTGAAATAATTGTAACTCGTTGAGACTAAGTAGTAAGATATACATATATTATTGTTGTATTAAAGCAGGATCAGGTACTTGCTATGGATTTTTATTTAATTTAAATGTTTATGTTTGTCATTAATCATCACAAAACTGACACAATAATGACAGATGAGTGCAATAAAATATTTTATTGTACTAGTGCAATAAAGTACCACTTTTTCCATTAAATGTGGTGCACAAAAGTGTTGTTTTTTGCATGAATGTAGAAAAACAATTTTGAAACAAGCTCCTATCACTGCCGAGTCCTGGCGTTTGGTGAAATCATTCGTGTTTAGTCACAGACATTATGTAGCAAATCTGTAATCTGTAAGTGAAATAGTTAGGTAACAAGTTACTGTGGTATTAACATATTACCTAATTATCGATCTACACTAGCTTGAGCGACATTTAGCGATACGAAAATCATTTTTATCGGTAGCTTTCATCATCAATTATGACAACATATGACTATTTTTCAATACAAACTTATTTTACAAAAAAGGGAGCGATTATTTAGTATGACCTTAGTTGTAAAATATAATAAGTCATATACAGTGTGACCCATTTTTAATGGAAACACCCTACTAAAATTTCAAGTTGTAAATTTGCGTGAAAACTTGAATGTAATTCCGTTATTTTGATTAAAAAAAATTTACGTTATTTGTTTTTTTTCCATCTGGCGTCACTTTATTGTTGAAATCATAAAAAAAGATTCTCATGGATAAATCTGTTGTTGTTTGTGACTGTTAGCTGTGTGAGTTTTCGAATATTTGAGTAATCATAACTTTGTTATTAATGAATATTTTTTCATGAAATTTTGGTCACATCTATTTAGAGGCACTCTGAATCAAGTGGCGTAGTGATTTTTTTAATAAAAAAATCGCTAATAAAAAATCTCGATTTTCGACAAAGAAAAAATATCGTAGTATGTCCTGAAAATTGGAATGAACATTTCAAACTTTGTCCTTAAGTAGACCTTTTAGTACTTGACATTTCAAAAAAAATTATCAAAATCTGCTTACAATTTCAAATTTTAAGGGGGGTGTTTCCATTAAAAATTGGTCACACTGTATATTAAAAAACTTTTTTCAATATATAATTTTATACTCTAATAGAGGGCGGGAATAATAATAATACTAAGTATCGGAGTACAGAGAACATTCATTGTTTGGAATATTGGAACTTTGTATGAAAGGTGAGTGCTCTAAAAACAACATCAAAAGTCTGCGGAACGCGATCATTTTGGCTTTCGAGGCACTTCAAACTCGGCGCTAATACTCGACCGCGCAGCTACAAAAACAATTACCTCGACAATAACAACATCATGAAAATTAAGCTATTACTCCGGTCATTTTAGACAATTGAAATAAAGAAAATTCCGACAGAGCCAAATCTTCGTAGAGACCTTAGGTTTACCACAAGGAATAAAGTGTCAAAAGTCCCCATCAGTCCCATGTGAGCTTAGGGGCCCAAGGTCAAAATTTTAGGTTGTAGATCTTAAAATTCTCTATAAAAATGGTCCCTATAATTTTTTCTCTAAAACCCACTATTTCCCAAATATTGCGCTTGTAAGAATCATGTTCTACATAGTATGCACACATATGCCACGTATATACATATTTAGGTACTCAAGCAAGCAAAAATGCCTACTCGTGTCTCTTTTATGTATACATTATACTATTTGATTGACTGCGCAAAAGTATTTACAGAAATTAATTCTTCACCTCAAATACTAATTACTGAAGGAATTCGGTTTCTTCTTGCGGTTTATGAAGCTCCAAAAAAAATTGATTGCCTAGATACGTACAGATATTTAACATTTGTAAAAAATACCCGAAACAAAAAGCAAGTACAGCTATCTTGTCTTCCTCCAACATCGGCATCTGCTACTTAACATTTGTTTCGAGTATCAAGTTCAGACATGGCAAGGCAATGAACTGAAACCTGAAGACTGGGGTTGGAAATTGATAAATAATACTTTGGAACCGATTCGAACTTTACTGCCCCCTGCTCCAGAAAAACTTCTTAACACTATTTTTTGCAATTGCAAGAAAGGTTGTAGTGCCAAATGTGGCTGTAAAAAAGTATGGTTGCAGTTTTCTCCAGCGTGTACCAATTGCCAAGGTGTCTCTTGCTAAAATGTTCAATTGAATACAAGAGAGGAAGATTCATGTGATTTTGATGAAGAGAAAACTGATTCATCTTAATTTGAACAATTTCTAAGCGTTCATCAACAGGAAGGAGAAGAAGAAGAACAAGAAGAAATTGAAGAAAACATGATTGTTAAAGTTGAATATGAAGAGTATGAGTCAGATTAAAGTAATAAAAAAAAGTTAGAACGACAGGACTCAGTAACCCATATCAATAATCTTCATACTATTAAATAATTATTGTTCCTGAAAATAACGTCATAAAGGTTCGTGGAATAGGCCTACCAGGGATACCACGTTAAGAAAAAACGCGCAGAGTACTCTACCTCACAGGTGGTGTGGAAATGTGTGCATATTATGTAGAACGTGATTCTTACAAGCGCAATGTCTGGGAAATAGTGGGTCTTAGAGAAAAAATCATTGGGACCATTTTTATAAAGAATTTTAAGATCTACAACTTTGCTCTGAGGTACTTTTTCGATAAAACTTACCGTTTTCGAGAAAAATCCAATAAACCTAACATTTTGACCTTGGGCCCCGAATAAGTCCCTAAGCTCACATGGGACTGATGGGGACTTTTGACACTTTATTCCTTGTGGTAAACCTAAGGTATCTACGAAGATATGGCTCTGTCGGAATTTTCTTTATTTGATCACTATTTTCATGTCTAAAATGACCGGACTATATTGAATTTTACCTCGTTCACAAATTCATTGGTCGGGAAATACAGGGTGTCCCAGCCGAGAGTGTCCCATTTTAAATGCTTATAACTTTTATACCAGTTGTGTTAGCCACCTGCGGTTTACGCCATTCCTTTTCTCTTGGCCTTAAGTTTTTTCTAGTTGGTACCAAATTTTGTCTACAATTATACAGTGGGAGTAAAAAAATTGCCTTTTTTCGACATTGAAATTTTCAACTATTTTTAATGGAACAACCTGTATATTGCAACGTCATAATTAGGAGTAGTGTCTAAGGTATCCATATACCAATAAACATCGGACTTGTTCCTTGACGTTTTAGCAGCAAAAAATTAAAATAGTAGTCTGGATATTTTAGCAAACGTATAAAAAAAACGTAACTAAGTATCCATAGTAAACTGGCCCTATAGAATGGGCACCGTACTCTCCTGACTTGACAGTTCCAGACTTTTTTCTCTGGGGTTATGTCAAGGATAGGTGCCATAACCCCCTTCCACACAATTTGGATGATCTTAAGGGGAATATTCGTGCAGTAATTGAAGCGATTCCCCAAGATATGTTACACAATTCATTCAACCATTTAATGGTCCGACTTCATAAATGCGTAGAACAGAACGGTCAACATATACAGCAGTTTTTTTAGATTAATATTTATTTCTTTATTAATGTATAGTTCCAAATATGCTAATAAAAAATAGGTTTGCTAAAATATCCAGACTACTATTTTAATTTTTTGCTTCTAAAGCCTCAAGGTACAAGTCCGATGTTTATTGGTATATGGATACCTTGGACACAACTCCTAATTATGGCGTTGCAATATACAGGGTGTTCCATTAAAAATAGTTGAACATTTTAATGTCGAAAAAAGGCAATTTTTTTACTCCCACTGTATAATTGTAGAAAAAATTTGGTACCAACTAGAAAAAACTTTAGGCCAAGAGAAAAGGCATGGCGTAAACCGCAGGTGGCTAACACAACTGGTATAAAAGTTATAAGCATTTAAAATGGGTCACTCTCGGCTGGGACACCCTGTATATCATCATAAATAACGCCATTTACACCAAAATGAGATAGAGCTCCGCTTGCTGAAATCATTTCTGATTAAAATTGGCTCCAAGGCAGTTTCTTGGTATAGAAACAATTTAATTTCTAAGTAGAAGTTTATATGTATCTGACGTTAAATTTCCTCCGATAAAGAATGGCCCAATTAACAAAATCACAGCATTCTACATTAAAATTTCTTCAATCCTACATATTTTTCCCTGTTTAACGTATTTAAGAATTTCTATTCTAAATAAGTGTTAAATATGGTTGAGCTCGTATACAAGATTCCAATAATGACTGAATATACAGGGTAATTGGTTTGAAAAATGAAAGTTAGATACTAATAATATAAAAGAAAAAATTAATATAAAAGAAACAGCAAATCGGGCAATATTGCAAATATCAAATATAATATAAGAACGACTGTCGGCCATGTAAGGTTCGGATTGTAGTAAAACTTTGAAAAAAAAATTATAACAAAAGTGGACACGAGAAAAACCTGGAAATAATTTATAGATTTGTAGGTCCACTGCTAGAGGGCGTTATTGAATGAAAAAAATTTTTAACAAATTTTTTTAGAAAATATGCCTAATTAAAAAGCATAACAAAAACAATCTTCATATTCCTCAAAAAAGTTTACGTATACTTATTTAATAATGCAAGTTTTAGTCTAACTATTCAAATAAGAAGTAAAGCAGAGTGGGAAGTTTGTTATGGAACAACGACCATAACGTAAGATTCTACTTAACCGATCTTGGCAAATTTTGTCTTGATGAAAAGAGCTCTTTTCCACCGTTGTAATGGTTATATTCTCAATTCCATTTAATAAGTGACGTGTCCGTTAGTGAGCGTTATTTAGAGTTTTTTCTCTGGTTTTCTTTGGAAAATATTAAATAGAAGCATGCATTATTAACTAAAGATTATGAAAGTAGACAAAATTAGCAAAATAATGGCGAAAACCACACGTCGATATCTTTTTCCTATCCCGAGATATCTTAAGAAACGCGTTAATGTTGGGAATTTACGAAATAACTGGCAGTTTCCACACTTTTGGGGCACTTTGTACTGAAGACAACCTACGTACAACTCTTCTGGAAACGAGAATTTTGTTGTTATTCTAAATGTTTTGCGTTATTGTTACTGGAGTTTTGATTTGTAAAGTTCTACACACTTAAGAGACCCACAATATGAGGTCTGCAATGCACAGATAATTCTAGGGAGGTTTCCACTATTAAACGTCTCCCCAACTAACAATTGTTAAGATCATCAAATATAGTTTTTCTTGGTTTCCTATATTATTGCATCTTGAAAGGGAGAAAATACCGATAGACCTGATGATACCTATGCTTTCATATTTGTAATATCTTATCTATTTTTTCTTTTATTCATATTATACATATTAAGGCAATAACAAGATGGGTCTCTATTTGGTATAATCATAATGTAACACCTGTCATTCTCTACTGATGTCGATATCGAAATAATTATCAATAAGTAGACATTACTCTGATACTATTATCACGCCTTACTAATTTTAAAATTACTATTATCTTTGACATCTATTGATACCACGTTTTACTAAAATGAAATTTTTTCACTGGAAACTGTAATTGAGTGAATAATTATTAATAACTTTCTTAGAATATCCATACATTTTTTTTCTGTGGATAGTGGAATTGATCAGGAATAGTTCAGACGAATTAAATTTTTGATAGCTATCTAAATTATGCCTGGGGGAAGTGGTAGGGATGGTTATCAATTAATTATTAATAATTACAACTTCTGTGGAGTTTCGGGGTGGAGGAACACATTTTGGCCATTTTCCTGTTGAGTTGAGGTCCTAGTCCTAGAAAAAAGTTAAACGCAGAAGTAGTAGATATCAAAAAGATCTAAGACTCTTATACGTGACTTTGTAACAAAACCTTAAAATTTCAGAGAAAATCGGCAAAATTTTTTCAATTTATATGATTATTTTTTTCACTTGTCAAAATCTGACATTTTGGTGGTTTTAACCAATAGCAATTCATTATTCTAGCCAATCATTCGGTATTATACTGATAATTATGCTTCCTCATCGATAAAACCTTGTTTACATCGAAACGTCAAAATTTTACTTTGAATTTGTCATTATTGACAACTAAAAGCGCTTTCAAAAATCCTTTTAAATTGTTGAAAAAAATAATCTTCCCAAATACAACTCGCTCTTCAAATTTTATCACATAATTTTTTATTTTCATCACTCAAACTTGTTTATTTGAGGCAAAAACATTCAAACAAACCGAATTTAGATAAAATCACTCCTCCTAACGGAGTCGTGATTTTATCAAATCGGTTTGTTTTCATATTTTTGACAAATAAACAAGTTTTCGTGGAAAAGAAAAAATTATCGATAAAATTTGAAGCACTCGTGGTATTACCTTTGAAAATTCCACACTTGTGATTTTTAACCAATCAGAACGTGTATTTCTGTCAGATCACCATAGCAACGGATGAATTTTATCGGAAATTTTTTCCTGGTGGGTACCCAACAGCGAATTATACTGGAAATCTCTTTGACGTTTCTAATGTCAGAATATTTTTTTTGCAATCTAATTTTTATTTGTTCACGTGATAGTTTTGATTCATTTCAACTACAGGGCTAGATGTTTTCAAAAATCTTTGGACCATTATGATTAATGTTAATATTATTATATACTATGTTATGCAAGTAAGTGCTTGATGAAGACGAAAATTGATATTGTTGGAAATAAACACATTTGGTGTAGAATTTTCTTACCGAATACCACACGAGGTCAAATTGAGGTTCTGGTCGACTTCGCGACCCTCGGAATTTTATGATAATTTTAAATTTGTTTGAAAGCTTACCTTAAATAAAGCAGATTAGAACAAAAATTTTCTTGGATCATCCAGAAATTACTTCAAAAATCACGACTTCAGTTCAAAAAGTGGTACTTTTTCAACACTAATTAATGCTATTTCACGATAAATATTTTCACTTCAAACAATTGAAGTTATTATCTTGAACTGAATTTGAATCTGTTGCACAAAAAAAACCGGAAGAAAATACTTAAATTTTACCAATTTTTAGAAATATTTGTGAGCATAAATATTTTCGTTTGACACTTAAGCTTATAAAATGACTCACTAAAGTCTTATGTCTAGATATCCCAGGTTCACAAATTATGATCAGGTGACATACCTAACGTCGTTGTCAAAGGTCTTTTGTCCACGACCACCTAATAATAAGTCAATATTTTACCTCCTAACAAAAGGTATATGGTATCCATATATCAACTGTCGTGAATTATGGTTCATAATTCACGACTAGAGATGGGGGTACAATATGAAATAAACTATTAAATCTGTGTATTTCGTTCAGGAAATTTGTTTCTGAAATATATTGTATCGATAAAATATTGTAATTTTTAGTATTGATACTTTTCATAGCGATATTTTCTAATATTAAGTATTTTAAAACAATATATTTATAACGGTACGTTGTATTGATACTTTCTACAGTATCGCCCATCTCTATATATGTCAAAATATTTGATGTAGCTGCCACAACATTTTGAGGCTAGTAATATGCCAATTCGTTACTAACTTTTATTTATTAATAAATAAATCAAGTGTCGTGGACAAAGTATAGTATTCTATTCTTATTTGCATCTATAATCATGAAAATTTAAATAATAAACATTCTTTTAATGTAGTGATTACCTTATATTTGTTTTATACATTAAATAAAATAGATTAAAACAAACTTCTTTTATCACGAATTTTAGTTCAATATGATAGAGGTTATTTTTTCTTTTCTTACCTTGCTATTTCATTTGTAGAAAGCTTATTGTATAGTAACTTTTCTTAATTCAAAGAATTATCAAATCTCTTCTAGCGATTTTCATACATTATCGATTTGTTTTGAAAAGTTTGTAGGCAAGATCCTCTCGTTTCGGGGTGCGGTTGCGCCAATTAACAGCTGTAGTAATTTGCGCCCGCGATTATTTAAAAAACCCTTCTTTTATATTATCAGCAATACTATGTTCTTGATAGGACAAATATTTATATACCTACTCATCGGGACATCTAACGTTAATTTTTAACTGAAAATCATGAAAATATACGTAATTTTCTATTTTTACTCTAACCACATATAAAATAATTGAAGTTTTTTTTTTTTTTTTTATTTGGTTTTTTAACGTCGGCCTATTTCTGCGACTGAGGCTAATCACCGACGCCGGGAGCACTCTACCCCCAACCGGAAATTTTGGCGAACCCACTGGTGTTCCAACCAGTGGTAGCGTTCTTTAACGAGCCCAACATCCATGGACTCGGGACCTCGGTTTTACGTCTCCTCCGAAAGACGGCATATCTACATTATACCTCGTGCTCATTGGTATAATGCCTGCGAGCTGTGATATGCTACTACGCTGCCGGTTAAAGTTAGTACCTGTGGAACATACAATATTACTTCCATAAATATATACGTATATATAATAAGTACATCGGTGTTATGTGAGAATCAAAAATAAATCTAATAACTTGGTGTTAGAGAAATGAAAACTGGCAGCATAGCTCATTCGCCGTTCCATCTAAAATTTGTGACCATCCGATATCTAGACATAATTGTCAAAAAATGTCAAATATTTACGAAAAAATGGCGGATTTTAGTATTTCAAATTGCGATTTTCTCTTTCAAAAGTGGATGAACCAAGAATTTTTTTTTATAAAAACGTTCTATAGCCATAGGGTCTATAAAAAAAACCGTTGCAAAATTCCGAGGGTCGCAAACCTTACCGGACCCCAAATCAATTAAGGAAATTTTTTCTCGCTCATGAATATTTTTAGAAAATTTCCGGAAATGATTTGACCTCTAGTGTTATTACTAGTGTAAATTTGGTAAATGGTAACTTTTGTAGTAGCCAACTGTTGAAAAAAATTGAAATATTCGAAATTTTTAAGTTGAGTTTTTCTGTCAAAATTCATTTTTTTAAAACAAAATTCTTCCACAAAGTTTTCGTAATGAGGTTCGCGGGTGCTTATTTTTTTCGTTTTCATTTACTTTTCATGAAACAAGTGGGAAATATACTTGCAATGGAAAAGCGTACTCAAAGCGTGCCAAAGAAGGAAAAGAACATTTTTCATAGTATGTAGTTTTTGATAATTGTTATTAATTTGTGTGAATGTTTTAAAATACCAAAAAACATGCTTAAAACTTTGGCAAGTTTATCTGAAGGCTCTGAAGCCGTAGAAGAAATGCAGCCGAAAACATTCGATATTACCACGTTTACTTGTTTTCTTGGATTTTGTCTATTAACATAATTCATTCAATTTATAAATATTAAAAGATGAACACTTTTCCAAATTTGTTATGAACTTCTTCAAGCTCTGGCAGCGTTGTGCGAAAACCATAATTACCACACCCTCCGAATTACATAATTGTTGATTTTTATTGACAGCTGATTTCTTATTGGCAAGTGCATGCGTGTGTTCTTCCCTCTCACTTCGTCAATTGAATGATATTGACTTATTCAGCAGAGTTGGTATTGTTAGTGATCTTTATTTTTTCAGTTTTGCTTTAAAAAATAGATACAGTACGCCATTGGTACGTTTGTGACAGATATGCGCCATTTTTCCTCGACTCTTACCGATGCTCCGTAGCTTCAGATGAACTTGCCAAAATATACTCCATGTGTTCTGGAATTCGATATTGCAACTCTAAAAATAACGCAAATAAAAAAAAATAAAAACCATTTTATCAAAGAGTGACAAGAGGTTTTTTTCTCTAGGACTTTGGTCGTGAATATCTAAAATATGTTTTTCCTTCCCTTTTATACCAGCCACATCCATACCGCATCTCCGCAAAAGTTGGAATTATTTCTAAAATGCTTGTATAGCCCCCCCTACCACTTCCGCGACGCAAAATTTAGATGAAATTTATTTTTTTCAAGAAAGAATGAGCTAATTTGCCTGGACTATAATATAAGTAGATTTGAAAAAGTAAGGTTACAAACAGTAAATTCAGTAATATGTAAAAAATTCAATTTATTATATAATACAATTCCTACAATATATCAATTTCCGATTTAATGCTGCTTGAAGAAGATGGCCCAGTACTGTCCCAAACCATTTGAAATTTAGGAAGAGGTTCCTCGTAGTGAAGATAGGGATTGATAATATGTTTCATTTTATGCAAATATTCAACTAACTTTTCTCTTCTAGTATGAAATAATTCATCACCTTGTAGATATCGAGCTTTGTATTCTCCGGGAATAGAATTATCAAAAACTTTTAAATACAGTCCGATTCCAACAGCAGCGGAAGTTGATACGCTGAGTCCAGGTATAACGGGTCTTCTTCTTGAAATAAATTTAACAGCTGTAATAAGATCTTTCGCTACATATTGTTCTAGCATTCCAAGTATTGGAAGTTCACTGTATTCTAGAGTGGGATAATTTTCAGGTGGTCTAAATCGAATGTTGAAAGAGTATTGCGTGGGTCTCTTCATAAACTCCTCCAAGCATTCTAGACAATCAAAGAGATATGTTTTATGGTTGTAGCCCACTGCGTATTTCAATACTCCTTTTATAATAACAGTTTTGTTTTTGTAGCACACTATGCAAGTCCCATCTTCAAAAAGATTAATTGGAAATAGTTTTAGATGTAAACGAGTAGGTAAGTACGGAGGCAGTGCGTTTGCTCCGTAAGGTGGTAGAAAAGCCTCAGGCGTTTTTAAAAATAATTCTATGTGTTCGGAACAGAGCCAATAGTAGAATTGCCTCCACTGTACCAAACCAGTTCTATCAGGAACATCACCTCCGCTCGTGAGCATATTACTGAAGTGCAGGCAACAAGGACAAAAAGTTTTATAGGAACTTTGCCTCTCTAAGAATTCTAAGGGTGTTACTTGCATATTTCCTAGACGTAATGGCCAATCTTGGTGACAATGGATGAAGTAATGTTTTATTTCAAAGAAAACAGCAGTGATAACTTTATTAGCTTGATACCAAACTGACCAATTGCAAGTATTAATAAATATTTTGGTAGTGACTTGATATTCTCTGTCGAACCAAGGCTTGAATGTTTCGGCGCATTCTCTGTACTCTTTATAAAGATGATTGACAAAACGTAAACTGTATTTAGGGAAGCCCATTCGAACCTCATAATTTTCCAAGCATTCAAAAGATTGTCTCTTTGTCGACTGAAGATCAATGACTAATTGTGGGATCAAACCTATATACGACATATGTCTTACTTCGGAAATGCTATTGGGAAATCCATCGAAGATTACACCTTGGAAAGAAATAATATTGAAAACAACATCTTTACAAATACTGCAAAATAAAGAGTAGTTTCTTAAGACTAATCTTCATCAATTTTTATAAATAAATAAGCAAAAAGTGGTAAATATATTAGTATTGATAATCAAATTGACGTAGAATTGTGTAAGGAGAATGATTTAGACTGAATGAAATTAAATATGAACATTGAAGAAGGTTGTAGCTACCAAAGTACAAATACAGAAGTAGTTTTAGACGCAGTTGTTTCAGATAATCAGTTATAACGGGAAAATGCACATTGAAGGTTGTGAATACTAAAATATGAATAGGTACATAGGTATTTTTGCCTTAATAATTGGAAAATGTTTATTCCAACAAAGGAATCTGTATATGTAATTTTCTGACTAACATGTTAGTTTCCAATAATTGTATATTAGGGCCATTTGCCTAATTTCTGTGTTCATGAATTTACCCTTCCTAGGAATATTATAGTGGAAAAGCTGGCACCAATCTTTGGGTATGTATTTGAGAAAAGCTAAAAACTTGTCCTGTACCCATTATTAAACTCCAGCAAGCAGTTCTGACCGGGGTAAATCAACACTTAATTTGCTTGCCTAAAATAGGTTTGAGGGAATTTGGAGTTTTTCAATCTTGTGGTTTTATGTTTAAAGAGTTTGCAGAAGAATAATATATGTATGTATGTATTTTTGGGGTAACATTCACTGAGACATATACATATTAATTTGCGGAGTAAAAAGACTAGCATTTCAACATTCAATTTGACAGCTTTTTTATCCGCACACGTACGGATAAGATTTTTTTCCGTACGCGTATGAATAAAGGTCACTTTCCATAGAACTAGTCAGTGCGATATATGTCACTTTCCTATGTGGTCGTAGGAAATAGTTATTTTCCCAACAAGTGCGGAAAGTGATACTTTACCGCACGCGACTGCAGTTGACCCGAACGACGCAGAGCGGAGTTCGGGCAAGCGGTCAAGTGCGGGAAAGACACTTTACGCATGAGTTGGGAACATTATTTTTTCTACGACCGTATATACCTACAAAAACGTGTACCAACTCATTTTTCAAGAATTATTCCATTTCAACATATACATATACATAACTTTTACTAAAAACTAATAATTATAAATATTAATATTACAACACAATTTTTTGCATTCTGTAAATTACTTGAAATTGCCGGTACAGTGGAGTTATTTGGTGTTAGGGTTATAAAAAAATATCTTCATTATTTAATATTTCCAAAAAATGAAAAATGCGACAAAAAGCTAGAAAAGATTTTTTTTGATTTTGTGAATATTTATTCACCTGTAGTCACAATAGTTATAACTATCTAATAAGGTCATAATTTGCATAATTTTACTTTTCCACTCTCATTTTACTTTCAAAACTAAAATGCGTGCGTGAAAGTGGGTTAAAAGGCACGGTCGTAGAAAAAAGTCTTTTGTGAATGAATTAGGATATGATAATATGAGATGTTCGATTTTAAGTAAACGGAAAAATTATGACCTTGGATTACAGATCATACTGTATACAAAATGAAAACTATTAAAAATGTGCTAAATAATTGGAACCAAACTAGATTGACACGAAAATCTTTTTTCTTGGAAAAATAAACATCAGTTGTTGATTTCAAATAATACAAGGTGACGATTTAATCACATTATCATATCTATAAAAGTATACAAAAGAGCTTGGCAAAACCTTACAGTGAAAAAATGAGCAAGATTGAAATTCGAAATAAAATATATAGGGTGTAAATTTAAAAATGTGGAGCTCAGCTTCACATGAAAATTTTATCTGGAAATTTTTTGTATCTCTCAAGACAACGGATGTATATTATATTAGGAACATTCAATAAACAGATTGATCTACCTTGAGTGACGCCCCAAGGATCGATAGTAGCAGCTTCAACACATCTTACAACCATTTCATCAGTCGCCTCCCAACCTTTTCGTAGCACAGTTTCCAAATTGGCAGCTAAACTCGAAAACGGCAAAATTGTTAAGACAAATCTAATAGCTTGTCCTCTTGAAATGATTTTCATGCCGTATTCCGCTTGAATTCTTTTTGCCAAGACGGTCTTGCCGCATTTAGGAGGGCCTGTTACAGCTAATTTCATTGGTAAATTGGGGAAATTGACACTGTCTACTTCCAGGTATTTTAATGGGTGCTTTTTAAACTTCTGAACATTTTCTTTTCCGATAATGTAGTATATGTAGCTTCTTTTTCATAAGAAAACATACGTTAATAACTGCTTTTTTCTTGAGATTGATTATAAATTATTTACAATTGAATGTGTCAATTCTGTTAACATTATTGTGACCAGCTGAATACATAATATGGGTCGGCCTCGGAATGGAAGATAATGAGCTGTTAACTCGTAGGAACCTTCATTTTTAATATTGTCTCAAAATTATTGTAAAATCACGTTCCCGCGTCCTAAGATATCAAAGGTCAAATTTTCACTTAAACTAATAGGCGAGCGGCAACCACCCCTAAAATGACATGGTAGTGACCAGATCACTTCTAATCGCTAAAAACCATGTTACTTTATGTTTTCGAGGGTGCTGAATACGAATATGACGTTTGTTTTTCTCTAAAATTGGGGGAACATTGTTAAAATCTGAAATTAAGTGAAAAATGAGAAAAAATTTTTTTCGCGAATATCGAACTTCAACTCGCTGCCATTCAGGGAATAATCAATATTTTTCCATAAAAATTTTATCACACATTTTTGAACTCATTTGCAAGGCAGTAAAACATACCCGAAGTTTCTAAAGCAATTTCCCAACGCTCGGGAAATTTTGGAAAATTTTTTACTACTCTTTCTTACTTTGTACATACTTTTGCAAAAGTTGAGTGACGAAGTTTTCAATTTTAAATTTCTAGATATGTAGTCTTCAAGTACAATAGACAAGGAAGTTTTTCAGAAAATTTTAAATTTTTATTTGCATAAATAAAAATTATACAGCGTCTTTAATCTCAGCGTTCTAGTCGCTCGACGCTTGCACTGGGCGCGTTTCTCTTGAATTTCATGCAGTGAGTGTGAATAATGAATCTAAAATTTTCTAATAATAACATTTTTTTATAAACAATGATACAAAGAATAATAGTAGAAAACCATGTATAAATATAAAAATGTATTCACTATGTACATTCATCATCAACTACATTTACAATATTAGTACATGAATTTCGGCAACTACATAAATCACAGCATTCCAAACTAGATTTTTTAAAAGGGCACACGTCGGTAGAACAAGAAGATTTTTGAGAAAAAGAACAGAAGAAATTTTGTAAATATTCCATTGCCGACAATCCATTGTAAAAATCAGGTAACACATTCCCCTCGTCGATCAACCATCCATATTCTTCTAAGTTTTTTGTCAAAATCGTGGAAAATGTCGCCTGATTCCATTCATTGATTTGCCAAATGCATCTCAATACGTGTTTTTCCAATGCAGGCTTAGAAGGTGGTAACTTATCAATACATGAGTTTTTCATTAAAGCCAAATTATATCTCAATAAGTTAATATCTGTGCGAATAGCTTTAAACTTGTTTTCCTCTAAAATTGGGGAAACATTGTTAAAATCTACAATTACGTCAAAAAATAGAAATTTTTTTTTCCAATATTCGAACTTCAACTTGCTGCCTTCCACCTTCCATGGAATAATCAATATTTTTCCTATTCGCACAGATATTAACTTATTGAGATATAATTTGGCTTTAATGAAAAACTCATGTATTGATAAGTTACCACCTTCTAAGCCTGCATTGGAAAAACACGTATTGAGATGCATTTGGCAAATCAATGAATGGAATCAGGCGACATTTTCCACGATTTTGACAAAAAACTTGGAAGAATATGGATGGTTGATCGACGAGGGGAATGTGTTACCTGATTTTTACAATGGATTGTCGGCAATGGAATATTTACAAAATTTCTTCTGTTCTTGTTCTCAAAAATCTTCTTGTTCTACCGACGTGTGCCCTTTTAAAAAATCTAGTTTGGAATGCTGTGATTTATGTAGTTGCCGAAATTCATGTACTAATATTGTAAATGTAGTTGATGATGAATGTACATAGTGAATACATTTTCATATTTATACATGGTTTTCTACTATTCTTTGTATCATTGTTTATAAAAAAATGTTATTATTAGAAAATTTTAGATTCATTATTCACACTCACTGCATGAAATTCAAGAGAAACGCGCCCAGTGCAAGCGTCGAGCGACTAGAACGCTGAGATTAAAGACGCTGTATAATTTTTATTTTTGCAAATAAAAATTTAAAATTTTCTGAAAAACTTCCTTGTCTATTGTACTTGAAGACTACATATCTAGAAATTTAAAATTGAAAACTTCGTCACTCAACTTTTGCAAAAGTATGTACAAAGTAAGAAAGAGTAGTAAAAAATTTTCCAAAATTTCCCGAGCGTTGGGAAATTGCTTTAGAAACTTCGGGTATGTTTTACTGCCTTGCAAATGAGTTCAAAAATGTGTGATAAAATTTTTATGGAAAAATATTGATTATTCCCTGAATGGCAGCGAGTTGAAGTTCGATATTCGCGAAAAAAAGTTTTTCTCATTTTTCACTTAATTTCAGATTTTAACAATGTTCCCCCAATTTTAGAGAAAAACAAACGTCATATTCGTATTCAGCACACTCGAAAACATGAAGTAACATGGTTTTTAGCGATTAGAAGTGATCTGGTCACTTTTTCGTTTTCTAAACGACTTTTTGGGGGTATGCCGCTCGCCTATAATGTAAAAGCCAAAAAAGTTACCTGGGAAATAATTTAGAACCACAAAAGCTCCTTGAACCGATTAAAACAATAGAAAAAAATGTTTGATACAATTTTGTAGATAATTCTCTAAAATATTTATGATAAATGAAAAGATGAACAGAGAACACACCGGAAAAGAGATAAAAAGGTTCATCCAAGTTTACATCTCATTTTATCTTTGATTTCGAGGTGAACTGACCAAAATGTCTGGGCCCAGCTTGAGATCACAAATCATTTAAAGTTAACCTGCCTTTGTGTTTTTTATCAACAGTAAAAACATCGGATAAATTTCTCTTTGCAACGAAACAGTTTTGCCAATTACTAATTTTACGAGAAAAACTGACGTGGTAAAATCGCGACACTGAAGGTGGAGCGATTTTATCTAATGTCACTTTTTCGAGCAAATTTAGTGATTGGCAAAATTTTGAGTTGAAGAGAAATTTATCTGATAAAAGAAAAGCTCGAGTGTTTTCTGGCAAGATAAATTAACGACAGAATATATCGATGAACAACAACAATAATTATCTCATTGTCATTGTGTAAAAGTGAAGTCCGCTTACTAAATATTGGGGAAAAGAAGTTTTTATCGATGTCAAAGTATGGTCAAAGTGACAATAATATTTCCAGGTATATGACATTTCAACATTGGAGTTAATTTATCAATGGAAAACATGAGAATCCTTCAAAGATTAAATACGTTGTGAAGAAAAAAAGAGTCAGAGTCAAATGAAATTCATATCGGTAAATGCGTCCCTCCAGAAAGGATGTTCCAAAGCAGTTGAAAAGCACATGATCAGCATTGGTAAAGGTGTATTTAATTCTTATTCCAACATGACAATGCAACTTTCACAGTGTTTTGACATGGTTAGTTTTAGGGAATTGAAATGCGGATGGATTGAGTATTCACCATATTCACTAGATTCAGATATTACCTTTCCAGAAATCCGGAAAACCCGTTAGAGTAACCACGAAAAGTTTCCAACAAAATTTGTAAAGCTTAAAATTTCACACCAAAATGGTCCATATCATTTTTTCTTAAAATGAATTTAGGGTAGCTGAAAGTTTGGTGGTGTTTTTTTTTTAAATCTCTAAATTAAATATTTGCAAATTATTCAAGTATTCACTCAACCGTAAGCCCCCATACAAAGTTATAAGAATCATGTTTGTTTTTTTATACAGGGTGTTTTCAAATGACACTAACAACGTTTGCATGTAGAAACCTCTCGTAAAATTGGACAATTATATGAGGGTTGAGGGGTCCAGCTCATTTACTTTTCGAAATATGGGGTGTTGAAGTTATAAAAATTTAAATGTTTTAATTTGATAACTTTAAAATGGATGAATACATTGATTTGACATTTGGCAGCTTGTTTTTAAATGTAGAAGAGAATATTTTGATTAAAAACATTCGTCAAATTTTGATCCAGTGGTGTACATTTGGAAAAATATGTAACTTTTCTCCTCCCATTTTTCACGCCATTGGCATTTGTAGCTTTTTTTTTAATTAATTTTGTATTCCTCAATGTTTTTCACGTGAAGAACACATATTCTTTACATATCAAAAAATTGTAAATTAAATCCATCTCACTTTCACTCGACATTTTTCAATTGAATAAGACTTTCCACAAAATACACAAACCAGTTATAAGTTATAAGGATAATAAAAAAGTGTTTTGAAAGTTTCTTGACAGTTCGTACGCAAATCGCTATTGCGGCCTACAAGTTTGATGTTTTGACGGCTTATGTCATATTTTTGAATAAAATGGCGACGTCTATTGACAGTTGCTAAGATGTTGCTAGAAAAGCCGTGCGATTTACTGTGCGTTTTTTTTACCGCGCGTAATAGACGTCATTACATTAGCGCCGACTGTGTGTTATTGACTGATTGCAGGGGGGGTCGTAGGTAAAGATACCTATTTCATGGAGTTGAATTTTTATAACTTCAACACCCCGTATTTCGAAAAGTAAATGAGCTGGACCCCTCAAATCCTATTATTTTGTCCCATTTTACGAGAGGTATCTACATGCAAACGTTGTGTCATTTGAAAACACCCTGTATATTGGACATTTAACCGTGAAATTTTTTCACTATTCACGTATAAATTATTTACCTATTTAATAATTTTCTGTGGTGACGCTTATGCATATACATCCATGGTTCCAACAAAAGTAATGCAATCAATTAGCAAACATGGGTTATAATTTTCAAGTATAATGTATAAAAAACTATATTTTTACTTCTAGCCACCCCAAAGTAATTTGGGAAAATGGATACGGACCATTCAGGTGTAAAATTTGAAGCTCTAATTTCGTAATTTGGAAAAAAAAACACCTTTGATATATTTTTTTTCAATCCTTTTTCGGGGAAACATAGTCACATTTATGTTTCGTTTGTAGACAAAATGGACTTTTTTTGTGGATTTGAAAAGTTTAGATTTTCCCGAACCGATAAAGAGTGGATTTTTCATAAAAATGTCGATTAATTAATTCAATGATTACAAAATTATTTACCTGTGTATAACAGGAAACACATTATTCTTCAATTCCATGAATTGAAACTGGAAAAAAGGATTCCGATTCTCATTATACTGTACAGGACAAAGTTTTCCAAATTTGCTGAGAAAATAGTAGCCGCAGGAAAGGAGTCTTTCGGCAACTTCCGTCGAGACTTCATAACACCTCTCAAAGAACGATTGATTTCTAAATTTAATATGTTCTGTATAATAGTATACCGCTCTTTCATTTTTGTCGTAATCTTCTAAATGCATGGGAATGGAAATATATGGTATTAGGTCTCCGTCACAAGCTGTTTGGACTTCTTTCAAAAAATGTGCTTCCTCGTTAACGTGTTCAGAAATTTGAGTATCATATAATTGTCTTATTTCATCAAACTGTTCAGGAGGTTCAGAAATCAAAACGGGTAGGTTGGCATCTAGCATTCTGTTTATTTCGTCCATATCATTTTGCTCTGCTATAGAATCAAAGCTCACTTGAGAAATGTTACCAATATTATCTTCGTCAAGATTCTCTACTTTTAACTTTTTCTTAGTGGAATATCTTTCTTCTCTTTTTTCTTCCAACATTTCCTTAAACTTATTTTCTCGTTTTCGTTCATATTCCTGCAAGGATTCTTTGTTAGCTTGTTCCCATAAGGCTCTTTTAACCAACATGTTGGCTTGCCAGTCAGCTAAGCGAACTTCTAGTAATTTATTTTTTATGTCCAGTTCGTCTGCAGATAGTTGAATAACAATATCTGGAATCATGTTCAATTTTATCATCACTTGAACATCTGAAAGCCTTTTAGGAAAATCGTCTATCACAAATCCAAGTTCTTTGATGGGATATTCGAACCAAAGCTGATGAATATGTTTTAAGTAAAAATTTTCTGGTAAAGGAGCCTCTCCATTGATATATTGACGTAAATGTTCATTTATATTTGGTTTTTTTTTCAATTCTTCGAATGTTTCGTTGGAGTCAATATGATAATAAGATTTTACCAAACTTTCAAAACTCAAATAAAAAATACCATAATTGAAGGATATCGCTTTAGCTAAATGAGTTTTTCCGGTACCAGGAATTCCAATTACACATATTCTTGGGGGAGGTAGCATTTTAGGAGGCTTTCCTGTTAAAAAATTCCTGGGACTCTGTAAAAATCTTTTCATGACCTCCTCAGAACATAGAAAGTATACTTGATCATTGAATTTGACAGCATACTCTGGTCTACCTTTCCAAAGAACCCATTTTTCATGGAAAGTAACAGGACAGTAATGGTATGTATCTCCATACCGTCTATTAATCTCGATTAAGTCCTCACCCGCATCTTTCACGACAAATGTTCCTTCTCCCACCGCTTCTTCTGCAATCTCTTGTTGGCTGAACATAGCCATTTCTTCAGCTCGATCAGCATCAGTGAACTGTGTAGCTTTTACCCTATACTGGTCCTGTATCAGTCTTATCGCTTCTAACAATAACTCTGGTAATGTTTTGTCAGTTACCTCCAGTTCTAAAACGTCTTTGTTGATTTCCTTAAAGTAATCTTCCGCTTCCATGATCTTCATTTTATATCTTAACAGATCTTCGAAGTATGTTTCATCTCTGATTAAATTTCCAGCTGAAGTTGTACCACCAAGTTGAGCGTCATCGAAAATTTCTGATAATATACTACGCCCAATTTTGTTTTTGTACGATGTAGTTGATATAACCTTTGAAGGGGCTCTCCAGGCTGCGTCCACTTTTCCAATACTCATGAAGAAATCTCTAAAGTTGGTAAATATATTAGCTCCTCTTGTTTTAAATCTACGTCTCAAAAATTCAAAATCATCGGTATCTTTCAAAATGAATATATCATCAGCTATATAGTCTGGGTATAGATTTTTAAATATATCTACATCAGATAACATACCATCAATAATCCAACCTCCCCGATTATTACCTTGTTCCAAGTATCTCTCTTCGATATCTTTAATTGCCGCGACCATCATTTCTACAATATTTTGACTACTCACATTTTCTTGTACGAAAACTGCGTTAGCAAGGGCATTGTTAACATGTTGAATGACGAATTCGTCATACACAGTGGCCGGTTTCGGAGTTATTTTCTTTTTCAGATTATCAGGAATAGCGTTCATCATTTTTTGTTTGTCTTGTACAAAATGTTCCAGTACCTCAAGCGGACCTTCTGGAATATTCATATGTATAAATTGATCTTTGAGTTTCTTAATCGCAATAGTTGTTTCTGTTTCGATTTCCGCTATACTATATTTTACCATGGCCATCGGGAAAGACGAAAGTTCCAGTTTGGCTTTTTCTGCTTCATTTTCTAAATCTTCCATCAGTTGGGCATAAGTTTCTACCATCGATTTAACTGTTGCTATCCATTCTTTTATACGATTAATCCTTTCTTCTTCAGCATCTTCGGCTTCTTTTTGCCTTAGTTGATTTAGTAACTCCAAACCCTCAGCGAGTGCCGCTTGTCGTATTTTCTCCCTAAATTCATTTTCTCTTTGTTCTATGAAATCGTCGACGATTGATATTGTTGATAAAACAGTCCCATTTAGTAAATATGCTAAACAGTTAGCAACTGCAGTTTTTCCAGAACATTTGGGACCAAATATGAATATTTTACAAGTTGGTTTCGGATAGGGTTCTAATAAGTACGGTCTAGGATTACGATGAAATTTCAAAAAAGCATTTTCATCCGACAAAAAAAATATTTTATCCATAAAATGAACAGTGTATTTATTATCCCCGTCTTTAAAAACTCCGTTTCTTAGAGCTACAGGACATTTTATGCCCCAATCTGACCAATTCCATCTGAAAGTTGTACTAGGTGTGCGTAATTTTCGGTATTGATGGAATGATTCTTCTAACGACAATGCCTCAACAAACCCTTCAACTGGACTGGCTTCTCCTGTTGTTGGTGAAGTTTCCAGTGCAATTTTTTCTGGAATTACTACTTTTTGAAGTGGTAAAGAGTTCAATTTAGCTTTTAAAACGTGGAACATTCTTCGAACGCTTGTTCTACCATCTAGTTTCACAAAATACTGTGGGTCGTGAGTCATGATTCGTCGTTCTATGAAGTTCATAGCTGTATAGTGATAAGAATCTAACTGAGATTCAACATTTATAGGAAAATTTTTAGGAAGAGTAACCAAATGCTTCAAGTGGGCGAGTTCAGTTTCAATATCGTGGATAAATGTTTCATACGAATCAACAGGCAGTTCATTAACTCGATCGTTTCTTCTAGCAAAATAGTTAAAAATAGCTTTATTTCCCGTTTCATGTAATAAATTAAGGTTCAGTTTTGAATAAATATCATACTTTTCGTTTTTTCTTTTGGTTATTACATCTTTAGTGTTACTAATTAGATATATAATTAAAAATGGTGGTTTGAGAAGGTTGAAGAGAAAATTTAGTTGCTCTTCATAGTTAATGCTTATTTCGGGAGGTTGACATACGCCATAGTCTTGTCCAACATCTACATCTTCTGGTGGTTCCGTAGGTAAATCTACTGGCGTAAAGGGCAATATCGGTATACTCCCTTCTCCAGCTTGTTCATCTAGCACCCTCTCTTCTTCACCTTCTTCGCCGCCTTCTCCTCGCATGATTTTACTTGCACCTTTGAGGGATTCTGTCAATTGAGGTTTACTAGGAGGAGGTACTCCTAATTCAAATGTAGTGTCCAGTATTTCTTCGAAAATATCTTTTACCGTAAAAACAGCAGACTCCGAGGATGTCGGATCTTCTTTATACATCGAGTTTGGAATGACAGGCAATCCACATATTACAAATCCACGATGTTTAGCAGACTCGGAATTCACTCGTTTTTCTACCAAGCGTAAAATAACATCAATCCCCACAGCCCTACCACATCTTAAATTGAATTCTATGCACTGACCTGCTCTACTTTCACTACGAATTTCTTGTTCTATAAGTAGAGATGGTTCAATATACACACACTGCCAATAATCCGCTAGCTGTTTTCCCAAGTTTTCCTCACCTACACCAGGTTTACCTAATATAATAAAAGAAACCGGATTTGATTCCAAATAGTTTTGCTGAGCATTTTTTGATGAATAAACTAATTCTTTCACTTCGCTATCGGCATAAAAACTATTCAAAGACACATAAGAAGGTTTATCTCCCAATAAATGATTAACTCTTTCTACGGGATCGACGTCTTCTGCATATGGGTAATAAGAATTTGCATGAGGGTACCATTCGACGGGAGCTGGTGAACTATACTCTTCTTTTATTTCATATTTGATACCGGCAGTATATTGTAAATAATTTTGTTTTATTATTACACATTGATCTGCACTAAAATGCTCGAAAAAATCATTTTCTTTACGGAGATAAAAATCTTTTTTTGGAGGCTTACAATAGCATGCCATTATACGTCAAGCTAAGAGTCACTGTCAGTTTATGTTGTCATAACTTATCTATGGTCAAAACTAAAGGATTGTTTCCTGATCATTTTGATACTCAGATTTTAAAATTATAGTTGGTGGAGTGTTAACCAGTGAGAAAATCTGGCAATTGAAAATATGTCTTTCTCTATAATTATAATCCTTTCGAATACAGTTATATACAAACCGTTAATTTAAGAAAACAATATTTGAAAAGGGACATCTGATAAGGTGCTGTTTTTTTTAGGTTAGGAAAGAATTTAACTTAACTTCATAGATTGATCGGTTGACATTAAATTGTGATGACCCATTTAAATAATCTACAACCACTGATTTTCGATAACTCCTATAAGCTAAGAAATGAATGTTAATAAAAAACCCTATTGGAGGTGTTCTGGTATTTTGCCTACCATAGTACGTCACAAACGATGACACACACCAAGAAGGCTATTGAATGTACCATATCTAACAGCGGTCGTTACGATACTGAATATACAGGGTGTTTTCAAACGACACTTACAACGTTTGCATGTAGATATCTCCTCGGATATCTCTCGTAGAATTGGACAAAATGATATAACGATTGAAGGGTCCAGCTCATTTACTTTTCGAAATAAGGGGTGTTGAAGAAAAATTTAAATGTTTTTATTTGATAACTTCAAAATGGATGAATGAATTGATTTGACATTTGGTAGGTTGTTTTTAAATGTGAAAAGGCATATTATGATAAAAAAAAACATTTGTCAATTTTTGATCTAGTGGTGTACATTTGGAAAAATATGTCACTTTTCTCCTCCCATTTTTCACGCTACTGGCATTTGTGGTTATTTACAATTAATTTTGCTTTCCTTAATGTTTTTCACGTAAAAAACAAATAACCTTTACATATCGGAAAATTTGTAGTTTTCAAAATATTTAATGTTTTCATGAAGTTTGCAACATAATCTTCTATAATAAAAGCATTATAAGTTTGGACAAATATATTTGAGAGTCTTCTCACAATGTTTCAGATACATTGCTTCCGCACAAATTAGATTCTGATACATATTTTAACCATTAGTACTCGCATTAGTAGTTTGGAAGTTATTAAAAAAAGTACAAAAAAATATTTTTTTCATTTTATTATTAAAAAATTAGGTTGCAGACTTCATGAAAACATTAAATATCTTGAAAGCTACAATTGTTTTGATTTGTAAAGGTTATGTGTTTTTTACGTCAAAAACCTTGTGGAATACAAAATAATTGATTAAAAATTGCTACAAATGCCAGTGGCGTGAAAAATGGGAGGGGAAAGTGACATATTTTTCCAAATGTACACCACTGGATCAAGAATTAACAAATGTTTCTTTTTATCAAAATATGCCTTTTCACATTTAAATACAACCTGCCAAATGTCAAATCAATTTATTCATCCATTTTAAAGTTATCGAATTGAATCTTCTGCACCGAAAGAAAAATCTCAGTAATTATTATCGAATGTTTGTTAATGTCAAATTTGTTCATAATTATGTATTGATATTTATAATTGAAAAAGCTTATTTATTATAATCATTACCGATGATTTGTTTTATTAATAAATAATAGAGGATTTGTTTCTGCTATAATTGTTTATTTTGAATAAAATTTTTCAATAATAAACAAATCATCTAATACGCCAACTTCGCGATGATAATTACTAAGTTTAATTAGTAATTATAACTTTGTTTGATAATTATTATAAATGGTACACTGTCTGTTAATAAATCTTTTTGTATCATTATAACATTCAATAAATTCATTTGTTTCTTATAAGCCTACGTTATACAAATGAGCAGAATATTGTTTAATAGTTAATCTTGTTTGTTATAATCAACAAACAGTCATGCGCGTGACCATACATCGCCTTAGATAGATGCACATTTGATGTAGCTTCCGCTTCCCTTATCCATAAGATTTGCACGTGTGCTGTGTATCTGTATCGTCTTAAATAATATCTTTCCCTCAGTGTGTTTAGTGTTGTTTATTATTCATATTTGGATATTAGCAATAGTGTGGGCAGCGTGGGTAAATAGTTCAGTGTTTACTGATTATATTGTGCTTGAACTGGATCGTTCTCAACGACTGGATATAAGATTTGTATTTTTATTTGGATATTATGCCAAAATAATGGCGGACGGAGGTGTCGACTTCAGTAGCACCCCTATAAGCATTTTCATTGAAGAATGTGGGGCATGCAAATTTCGAAAGTGAGTAGATAGACAGTGAAAATATAATTTTGTTTAGTAGGATAGCAAATACCTAGTAGATATAATATGTTAGGTAGGTAGGATCTTATGATTTATTCGAGGTGAGACATTTTCATACAATTTCATAGTTCCTAGTAACTCTTTTTTTTATTAAATAGTGCGGCACAAAATATCCAAATTTACTTGAATAATCAATATATTTTGTTGTTATCCATTTAAGAATTTTATTTGTTTTTTATATTTGCATAATAATATAAGAATTTTTTTCCAAGTTGTGTTGCATGAAATTTCATGAACATTCAAATGGTTAGTATATATCGTTACTTTCCTTTGTATACCTACTTTTTCTTCAAAAAAAGTACAATAATTTTGTATCACACACATTTGCACACATATTTGCACAAAGTATCAACATTGATTTGAATGATCGATATATTATTATTTTGTTGTTATCCCATTTAAGAATTTTATTTGTTTTTTATAACTGCATATTAGAGTTTGTTTTATTTTTCGAGATGTGTTGCAAGAAATTTCATGAATAATCAATATTTCTTATACGACTGATAGTTTCTGGAATTTCTTGAAACACAGTTTTTTTATATATTTATATTGTATTTTTTGTTGGCATTTTAATGAAAAAAATAAATAAATCACTTGATTAAAAGATTTGTTGTTTCATTTACCAGCATCTATATAGGTAGATATGACAATTTTGAGAAAAGCACAACAATTTATCATTTATATATTGGAAAATCTGTATATAATGGTGTAGAAAACGAATAATAGGTATCTATAAAATCTAAAAAAAAAGAAATTTTCAAAAATGTCGACACTTATTTCATCAACTGCAGTTGCCATCTCCAGTAAGATCCTCTAAATAATAAATGTATTAGCATCAATCACCAAATGCTGATATGGTTTCACTATCTGCTAATATCATGATAACTTTTCGGGAATACTGATGATGGCAGTCTATAGTTGCTGAAATAAGTATTTGGACATCAATCCATAAATATTGGTAACGAAATGTGAAAGATATTTGTTCATTATCAATAAGGTGGCTTTAGTCATGTTGTCATTGTGAACAAATATATGGGTATAGTAATTCAATTTGGAATAAAAGTGACAGAATATGCAATAACTATATACAATGACTTTGTAATAATAAATAGCATTCGGTATGGTAGAAAAACATATATTCATACTGATTAATCAGTTTTTAATAAAAAAAATATAAATTTATAGTTAATAACTAATTGTTATGAGAAAATATTCTTATGTAATAGTGAATAATTCTTTTTATAGAGTGAAAACAAATAATTTGTTTTTTACCAACAAACGTTTAATAAGCCATATTTCAATAACGGATTTGGTGATAGTTAATTAGTCTTAGTGATTGTAACCAAACTGTTCTTTCAGTGTGATTTTTCAATGCTTCAACACCCTGTATTTCGAAAAATAAATGAGCTGGACCCCTCAATCCTTATATCATTTTGTCCAATTTTACGAGAGGCATCTTAATACAAACGTTGTAAGTGTCATTTGAAAACACCCTGTAAAATTTTTTCAATTAACGATAATCGTCAATCAACGACATTTCTACTGATTACAGAATAGCCCCTAAATGGTCAAGATAATAATAAATTAAACTGTCACAATGATTTTGACAATAAAAACAATTCTTCAAATTCCAATGGCCTTTTTGTAACGTGTAATATATCTCGAAAATTGAACAAATCATATCTCTCCAAGTAAATTGAAAAAAGCCAATTAATACATTAACTTTTAAACGTTTAAACTTCAAACTACGAACTTATGGGAACAGACACATCGACTAGAAGAAGAAAAGGAATGTTTATTATTTCTGGGAAAAAATTGAAAATTATGTTTAATTATTGTAGTTGAATAACAACTTTGGATAGCAATCACTTCTGCTTCTGAAATAGCTTAAAATGCGCCAAGTCAAAGTTGACAGGTAACGTCTGTCAATTTTCAAGTACGTAATTTTGGATAAAATGTCCTAAAAACGGGTCAATTTGTTAAAATTTCGAAAAATGTTACTTGGAAATTATGATTCTAATCACATTTTATGCTTATGTGCCGATTTTGAGAGAGAAATTTTGATGTTCAATAAATTTCATATTTTCGTACTTTTTAATTCACCCCCGTATCTGGCTACTTTAAAATCATTTGAAACTCCTTAAAGTAGTATAAAGGCTACCATTCCATTGCATATTGTGATCATAATATTCGTACGTAAGCTGCTTTTGAAGATTATTGATATTTGCAACTAAAAAAGAGGTAGTCTCTGGATTATTTTCCAAATTTCAAAAAAATCAGAAATTGTTTTTCAACATTTTCTTTATTAAACTTTAGTTGGATAGTACGAAAATGGTTTTAATTATAATCTGATTATCTTAACGCATAACGACTACTTCAAAATTACAAACAATAAATAGATCATTTTAAAGGAAACTACATATCTGTGATGAAATGAAAGGTCGCGTTTGGTTTTTCAACAAGATGGAGCATCAATTCACAGTACTGTAATTTTTAAACATTTTGTTCAGAGGAAAATGGATCGGGAGGTTTTCTGAATTTCTTTGGCCGGCGTGATCCCCCGATTTGACCATAATGGGCTTTTTCCTTTGTGGATATTTAAAAGAAAAAGTAGGTATACCAAAGAAGGCCTTTTCAAAATGTGGATCATTTGGAAGATGTTATAAGGGAAGAGTGTGCAAATATACCTAGGCAGTTCTTACTAAATGCTGTCAGGGAATTTAACCGTTGAACAGAAAAATCTATGGAAACCGAAGGGAGGCACACGGAGATGTAAATGTTCTATTTATTGTTTGTAATTTTGAAGTAGTCGTGATGCGTTAAGATATTCAGATTATAATTAAAACCATTTTTATACTATCCAACTAAAGTTTAATAAAGAAAATGTTGAAAAACAATTTCTGATTTTTTTGAAATTTGGAAAATAATCCAGAGACTACCTCTTTTTTAGTTGAAAATATCAATAATCTTCAAAACCAGCTTACGTACGAATATTATAATCACAATATACAATGAAATGGTAGCCTTTATACCACTTTAAGAAGTTTCAAATGATTTTGAAGTATCCAGATACGGGGGTGAATTAAAAAGTACGAAAATATGAAATTTATTAAACATCAAAATTTCTCTCCCAAAATAGGCACATAAGCATAAAATGTGATTAGAATCATAATTTTCAAGTAACATTTTTCGAAATTTTTACAAATTGACCCGTTTTTAGGAGAGTTTTTCCAAAATTAGGAACTTGACAATTGACAGACGTTACCTGTCAACTTTGACTTAACGCATTTCAAGTTATTTCAGAAGCAGAAGTGATTGCTATCCAAAGTTGTTATTTAACTACCATAATGAAAAAAAATCCCATATGGTTCCAACTTTATGGCGGACATTGTAGATAAACTTGAAAAAAGTTTGAAATTTGGTCCCAAAGTTTTGAAAAACATTTCTCGTACCTACACTAAATACTTATCGTGAGTCAAAATAAGCACCGATTTTTCGACATAAAAACTGTCCAGTTTTGTATACAGGGAGCGCCAATTAAAATGCATCTTCAATATTTCAAATGGGACACCCTGTTTTTTTTAATTTCAAGCAGCCCTGCATTTCCTGGTTACAAATACCTATATAACATTGCGTAGCATTGGTTTTGTTCTATATTGACGATTGGAAACCACAACTATGTAAGCGAATTTCAAAATGAAACAATTATTATAGTATATTATTAAACGAGCAATTTATGATAGCCATTATTCACGATGGGTGACGTTTGCTTCCCGAGACGCAGGCGAGGGGCGCAATTCACTCGAGTGAATTTTGGTTATAAATTGTGAGTTGAATACTATACTTTGTTCACTACCCTTAATTTCTTTATTAAATAAGTCAGTAGCGATTTGTTATTACGAGTACTAACCTCAAAATGTTGTAGTAGCTACATGAAATAATTTGACATAATACCGTTATAATAGTATATTATTCAACGAGCGTGTAATGATGGCTATTACTCATGAGAATGAAGTTTGCGACGTGAGCCGCAGGCGAACGTCGTAATCATTCGAGTGAGTAATAGCCATTACACGAAAGTAGAATACTATACTTTTTCTAAGACTGAGTGTTCACCTATCAATTCAAACGAACGAGATATTTAGAGAATATTTTATTGAATAAACTTAATGCTTTATGTCAAACAATTCCATTTTGGAAGCTACAATGAAAATTCATTTATTGCTTACAATATTGATGGTGAAATTTGAGCAGTTGAATTCGTTTTCACTTTCTGTATCCATTCTAATAAAAAGTCAGCTCTAAATCACCTTCGGTAGGTAGGTATAGGTACTATCAAAGTCAAATTATGACATTTCATAGCGAGTCTGATTCAAACATTACACCGAACATAGTCGTGAGTAATGGCATTCTTTGACGGTGATTGGCCAGATAGTCGTGTGTAATGGATCATTACACACGGGGCCAGGCGCGGATACAAGGGGGGGTAATAGGGTAATTACCCCCTAGTGATTAAAGATTTGTTCGTCCAAATGTGATTTGTGATTTTTAAGTTTTTTTTTTCTTTCTTATTTTTATGTTTCAAGAGTTTTTTGTTATTTTTTAAATAAACGAATGATTCAGGATTCAGTGATAAAACTATTTACCCCCCCCCGAAAAATCTTCCCAGATCCGCGTCTACACGGGGCGTGGCTTGTTTTGTGTAATGCATCCAGTTACTCAACAAAAATGTTACATAAAAAGGGTCCATTTCTCAGCAGTCATAGAAAAATATATTGTTTTAAAATACTTAATATTAGAAAATATCGTTATGAAAAGTATCAATACTAAAAATTACAATATTTTATCGATACATTTTTTAGAAACCAATTTCCTGAACAAAATACACAGATTTAATAGTTTATTTTATATTTTACCCCCATCTCTAGTCAGTGTGTTAAGAACCATAATTCATGATATGTGTAGTATGGGTACCATATACCTTTTGTAAGGAGGTAAAATATTGACTGGGTGGTCGTGGACAAATAATAATAAAGACATATGCTACAAAATAGTAGTTTGTGCAGCCAGTGTGGATATGATGGACGAAGTTTGAGCATGAATCGTTCGAGTGCCATATGGACAATCCACACGAGTCGAACAGTATATTTTTTCCACGATCCATTAAAAAAATCTAGAAAATAAACATTTCAATGAACTGTAATATAACTTCAATTTAAAAATTATTATTACTTGTCAGTTCCTCGGTCAGTGCTTATAACAAGACGGATTATACTGCAGATGAAAAAGTAGATATAGGTATCCTCAATTTATGTGAAAAATTGAATGGTATGATCTGATGACAGAATAGAGCACCGCCACATAATGTCGCAGTCGATAAAAAACATTTGAGTAATCAATATCATGTGTGGTTCACCAATAAGGGTACCATAAAATGGTCGCCAACTAATACCGACTCAACACCATGTGATAACTTTTTATGGGAATTTTTAATAGAAAAAGTGTATTTTGGTTCAAAAACAAATACGAACTTTATCACGGCAAAAGTACCTATGTGCGGAAATTGAAAATTTAAATGTTCATATCATAATAACACAATATCTGACTCATTGAAAAATTTGAATCGAAGATATTACTTGGTGCATGGATAACAATGGAGAGCCACTATTGTTATTTCAAATGTAGGGTTGTATCCTGAATCATTGATTTTGTTGAATTTCTAAATATATAGGTTTTCTTCAACTATATGTGAATGTATATGCAGTTATAGAACAAAACTAATGCTACACAATGTTATACAATATTTGTAATCAGAAAACGCAGGGCTACTCAAAACTGTAAAAAACTGCAGGGTGTCCTATTTGAAATATTGATGATGTATTTTATTGGGCCCTCATTGTATACAAAATTCAGTCTATTGTTACATTTTTGGTAATTAACGAAAATGAGTGGGGGTCAAAATATAAGAAGAAACCCTGTACACTGAATTGTTGTGAACAAAGAAACCCTTGAAAAAACCTAAGTGAGTTTTTTTCGCACGAGTGGTCCGCAATTTGTTATCAACAACTAGATTGAAAATAGCAAGTTTTTAAGAAATAGAAACTGAGAACACATTTTTATACAAAAATAAACACGTTTTAACTACCTACTGTTATTTTTTACAAAAATGCACAGGGCGATTTAAGGTCGAAAATCAAACAAATTCTCGGCTTCTAACGAAAATTTTTGAACATTGTGGTTTCAAATTACTCGTTGATACTTATATTTTTAAGCTATAAATTTAGGACTGAAAAATTCGGCTAATTATATTGCCAATCAACCTAACAAATTTTTCAAGGTAAGATCATTTAGCCAAAGAATGAATAAGCTTATTGAAGTAAACGGGGGTCACATAGAACACTTGTTACCAAAGGATTTAGGCACTTTTGGTTTCTGATATTTCCGATATGTTATTAAAATTGTAGGAACCTAGTTTTATTCAGATTATAACTTTCCGAACCACAATTTGTTTTCAATTCATCCGTCTATTTAATAGTTGTGTTCTTTATTGTTGACACACATTTATTTGCCTGATAACCACAAATCAAGATTTTGTGGACAGGTCAATCAATGACTTAAGATTAAAACGATTAAGAACATGTGCTCACTGCCCACTCGACCTATTACATACAATAATACAAAGTTTTATATTTGAATTAAATTTTCCAAATAAAAATCAATTGTAGTTTCAACAGCTTTCAAGGAGCATTATAGTTACTCCCATACCATTTAAATAGTTAGAGATATATCATAGCCTTGCTTATGAATTGAAATGACAGATTTAATAATAACTGAGTTTTATCTACTAATAATTCCATATGAATTTTCTCTGACTACCTTATATCTCGCCTTATATGCTGTTTGTTTTTATTTCGTTCAACCCCACACATCTCTGAATTAAGCAGTTAAAATAAATTAAAAAAAATACTTATTTTCATTTGGATCGATGGTACAAAAAGGAAAGTTTTCTGCAGCTGCTGAACTTTTGGTCAGGACATTGAAAAAAGTTGATTTTCCTACATTTGGTACTCCAACTATACCAACTCGTAAGTTGGTACCAACCCTACCAATTAGAGGCTTCCTTTCTGGTTCTTGAACCTTCTTGGGAGGCATACTGAAAATAATTAAATTATATATTAGAGAATAGTTATTTATTTACCAAGGACAAAAAACTGTCTATTATTGTCAAGCCTGCCAATTGAGCAGACTGGCGAGATACTTGACACTCGACTTGACAGTTCTTCGCCGAGGTGCAGATAACATTTTTTCATGAACATTCACAACATTGAGTATAAGTTTTTTTTTAAAGACGACGAAAAAATAATTTTTTCCATATTCAATACGCATAATTTTAATTTTAATAAATACTCAAACACTACAAATACATGAATGAAGAGAGGATTCAATATTATTTTAACTGCATTTAAAATAGGTAACGAAAATGCGAAGCAATACTTGTGATTAACAATTATTTGTACTACATAATTCAAGTTACATGCAATACAATCTTGTGTGGCATATTCACTTTTTTTTTGTTTATCTGGTTACTAGAATTCTGTGAGCAACTAAAGTACCCATTTGAGTCCTATTAAACTAGTGACCCAGTTATCCAGGGATAAATAAATATTGATAACCAAAGTCATTTTTGCATTCAAGCATACCACCCATTTTATATTACCAATATGCAGATTTTGGCATTTTATCTATTTAATAATACACATTACCTTTGGCAACCCAATTCTCCACAAAATAGCAATTTTCAATCTGATACTAAAATTGTAATGTGAAGATTTTTTTCTTGAGGCATTAACTATTTTAAAAATACACATAATAATAAGTTACAAGTTCAGAAAAGCCTACAATTTGGAATTTGCCATCAATTGCTTTTTGATATTAATATAATTTTACATACTACAGCCCTTGGCTAGATATGTTCAGAATAATAATTCTAAAACTCAATTTAATCAATAGGTCACTTATTCAGAACATTAATTCAATGGTTTCAACTCGGGTTTCAATCACAGATCACATCAGATTTGATTAGTTAAATGTGTGGTATATCTTTTAAAATTACCTTTGGAAATTTAAAGCATATTTACTCACATTCAATTCTAATTAAAATTGAAATTATTCGACTTAGGTATAATGCAAGTTTTTTTTTATAATTCCAAAATATTGAGTTGACTTTTTAGAATTATTTTCTATAAATTCTGGCCACAGATGACCAGTCAAAATATTGTTCAACTTGACCGAGGAAATTATATCTGGAATCACAATAATTGATGTGTTCAATTTGTACAAAAAATTTTTTGGTTTTTGTTTAATGTGTTATCCATGGTCTTAATTCTATTTATCCACAACAACGCAGATTTAAATAATCTCTCAATGTAGCTGTATTTGTTTTAAACCTAACCATATAACTGGGAGTAGGTACATAGTAAGTAAGTAAGTAAGTACATTTATTCATTTCTTAGTTTCACAAACATAAGTTACAAAAAGACATCACTTAGAATTGTAACAAGGCAGAAATAAATCGCATACATAGAATCTTTTTATTCAACTACATTCATACTACTTCACAGAGTAAGTACCTAATTCAAATTCAGAAAAATAATAGTATAGAATATAGGCATTTAACTTAGATTGAAGGTGATTAGTTATGTTTTTTACTCGATTTTTTAATTTATCTTCTATATTGTAAAAACTCGTTAACAGAATAAAAAGCATTTTTGCACAGATATGCATGTAGCTTTACTTTGAATTTACTGTAGGTTCCATTACAAACAGTTTTACATGCATGATCATTTACATTGGATTGTTTATATTCTGAATTGAAACATGATTTGAAATAGCTCCTTGATCAAATCTGATGTGGAATCGTCAGTATTTACTGTATTATTCATATTCAACCCATTGCTCTTAATGGCTATAATATTTCACTATATTTTTGCTCATAAATACATTTATTTACTATTTGCATCTAGACTATCTATCATTTGAGGATGTATGAACACAGCACATCCCGGACATTACTTAAAAATTCATGAATTACGAGTTTTTATTTGACCCTACCAAGCTGCTTGGACTTGGACATATTTGAATTGGGCTTGGAATTGACCCTCAAATATAATTATGCAATTGCACTCCGAATTGAAATTGTCGGAGATGGATACCTTTACAAAATTGCCAAATTTTAGCAGATTGCATCCACCCAATAATGAATTTGCCATATTTAGTACAATAATTAATTTCAGCAAGCCTTTAGTTTATGAAAATTCCAACTATGATCGTTCATCTTCAGTTTTACGGAATAGGTAAATGTTCTAAAAATACATCTGTAGGAATAAATAATCCTGTACTATATTTTCTAACCTATATAAGTACCTGTCATAAGATAACAATGTGAAAGTTTGTTTATCGATTCCAAAACCTTTAATGGATGATATTGTGAATGAAAAAGTGAGGGAAAAGTTTATTAACACTTTTATTCATAACTACTGTGCACCTCGCTGAGCACTAAACAGATTTAAACATTGCAAGAACATTACCTTATGGTTTTTCGTACAACACTTTTCTTCTGTTAACAGATACTCGTGTTTCAAACCTGTTTAATTGGACATATAGAATTATTAAGTTCACCACTTACCTTTACACCTATGTTAAGTATTGTCTAAATAATATAATTTCTCCAAAAATATATGTTAACCTAACACAGACACCACACCACCGGGTTAACAGTTTGACACTAACGACAGTAAAGTGACAGATGACATCTTCTTCTTTTTGATACGTACCACAGAGTACGTCATCTCTTTATGCGGCCAGGAATCGAAATGACTCGTTAACCACTGAGCTACTATAGGCGATTTCGTCCCGTTTTGGTAACCCACTTTGGTCTGTCAATTACATACCAATCGATTTCGTTCCGAAAAACGATGACGTCAAGCTAACTTTGGTCCCCTTTTTGGTCTGTCAAATCACATACCGAGATCTGCAGCACGGTTACTGAAATTGGTAGCTTTCTATCCTTGTCTAAAGTATTTTCTGTCTTTCTTTTTATTTGTAAATCTATAGTTCTATGTCAATTTTATTAATCAGCTGTACCAGCTGGGCTATATGTGGGCTATGCTGGGAACCAAACGATTTCGTCTGTTATTGGTAGTTTACGTCATAGCGGTGACGTAGGACCTACCAATTGGTTAACCAAAGTCCCTACCAACCAAAACGGGACGAAATCGCCTTATAAGATAGTTGTCAAATGTTCTTATTTTAGGTATATCTATAGTACCTATAGCTGTAGGAATTTTAAGAAATCAAATTTTTAAGAATTAATATGTCTTCTGCGTTATTTTGAAAATATGTTGCACTACAAACTGATTATTTTAAAAATAATCATATGCTGTAGGTACAGTTATTGATGTTTTCAAATGAATAAAACCATCATATTCCGTAAATTTATCACGTGATCGTAAAACATAACCTAACCTAACCTAACCTAACCTATTTGTTAAAAGTTCAAATTTTTCGATTTATCACATTATTTCAAAATTCGTACTTATTATTAGTAGCATTACAATCAGGTGATCTAGTGGTAGTGGCAACCAAGATTACAGTTTAAATTACTGTAGACCGATGTAAGGTCTTTTCATTCAGGCTAAGTTTAATAATTTCTGTTAACGCGAACCAGCCTTCTAGACGTTGGAAGAAGAATTCTTGCCATTTACCTGTTTCTTACGATATCTCAAGATAGGAAAGAGATATCGCCTTGCGGTTTGCGGTGTTTTATTACAAATTCAGTCTACTTTTCAATGACCTACTTCAATTTGTATGCTCCCATTTGAAATTGTTATGAAAAAACACATTATTTGAAAAATATAAAACAGCGCCCTCTAGCATTCATGTTATCAATCAGATTGCTTCATATTTACAAATTTCCGATTGATCAACGAAAGCTCTTTTAAACAACATCAAGTTTTTTAAAATCGGTCAAGCAGAACCGGAATTACAGGTGTTTTTTCGTAACAAGGTTCCCACTCTCCCCCACTCCTTATTTGAAGAGATAGACTTAAACTTGTCACATCAAAAGTATGCAGAAATTGTCGGGGAATCTGATTATAATGTTTAATATGCTCGTTAATGGGGTGAATTTTGAAAAAATTCTTATTTTAAAATTTTAACTGTCAAATACGCCCTCTAGCGGTGGACCTATAATTCTGAAAATAATTTCCAGGCTTTTCTCGAGGCCACTTTTGTCATAAAAATTTTTTTCCCGAGTCTGTGGTATAATCCACTCCTGAGATATGGCCGACGGCCGTTCTTAGTTGGCCACCCGGTATATACAAAGCTTTAACTAAAAATTGTGAATTCTGTAAATTACTCAAAATTGCCGGCCAAGTGGAGTTATTTGGAGTTAACTGGTAAGTAGATAACGGCTATGGGAAGGATGAGGAAACGGTTGAAGGTCGCATAAAATGACGATGACGGCGACGGCGACAGCAACGGTTTTAAGTCATTTGTAGATGAAAGAATGTACGTATGAATATATTTTTCTTCTGATTTTATTTGATGGAATATTTGTAGTAACTAGTAGGTACTTGGTAGCACTCTAAATTGTATTTATATATTTATTTTATGTATCGATATATTCTAGTTAGGTGATTTTTCATGCAATGACGGAGTGTGACATTATATACAGGGTGATTCGTTACTGCGATAAAGTCCTATATCTTGTGAATGGCCAAAGATATTTGAATAAAATTTTGACTGATTGAAGGCCTAGAGGTTCATATTTTAAAATTATTCGCAATTGTACAGCGTTATCCGAACGCCGTGCCAGATCAAGGTTTTATTTTTTTAAATAGGACACCTTGTATTTCACTTCAAATTTGAATTCTGCTTGACTTCGCTATTACAATGATATAATATTGTGATCGCTTATACAGCGTATTTAAAAAGTTCTGACCACTTGTTCCTGTAAATCGTGATGACTTCAACGCCCTCTGTATATTTTAAACTGCACAATTTAAAATTTATCTTCCATAGCCACACGTCTGTGATAGTCGTCTAGTACTACAATTCAATCGAACTGATTCGATATCTAAGAAACCGTATACAGGGCGAGCCCAAACTCGAATACATTCGTTTCACAATTTTTTGAATAGATCACCCTTTATTCAATATCGGTAAGTGAAAGTTACCTAACTATACTTCAAAATTTATTGAGAATTTCCTATACCCAAACTGAATAGTATTTGTGCATTCTGTGAGTTACTTTAAATAGCCGTTCCAGTGGAGTTATTTGGTGTTAGGGTTATAGAAAAATATCTCCATTATTTTATATTTCCAAAAAATGAAAAATGCAACAAAAAGCTTGAAAAGATTTTTTTAATGGACTATTTCGTGAATATTTTATTACCTGTAGTCACAATAGTTATAACTTCCGAAGTAAAAAACTATCTAATAAGGTCAAAATTTGCATAATTTTACTCTCCCGCACGCATTTTACTTTCCCGCACTCATTTATTACTTTCAAAAATAAAATGCGTGCGGGAAAGTGGGTTAAACCGCACGGTCGTAGAAAAAAACTTATCCGTACGTGTACGGATAAAAAAAGCTGTCAAATTGAATGTTAAAATGCTAGTCTATATAGCCCGCAAATTTATGTATATGTCTAATGCGTATTTTCTAAGTTGATTTGTCCATATAATATAATTTATTACTTTCAATTTTTTTGCCGCCTAGGCAGGAAAAGTAATACTTTGCTGATTGATATCAGTCAGCAAAATTAATATTTGCTGCCAATCGGAGAAAAAAGTATATTTCCAGTTCAAGCCTGACTCGGATTGGCACCGTCAAGGATGAATTTTTCGAATAGATAGATCGGTTTAATGTAGGTACCTACGTGGTAGTAGGTACCTCACCGAGAAGTAACCTGCTAATTGTTTTATTTGCCATTGGGAATTCAATATTAGCAATCTGGTGGTAGAAAAGAAGCTATTTATTTGTACATTATTTCATAACCTAGACATGAAGTTGTATACTAAATTCAATTAATAATACCTACTTATGAAATTACAAAAAAAACAGAAAAAAAGCCAATGGCAACGTCTAAACTTCAATCAAACAGTAGAAATGTTAAGGAACAGATAATTGAGATAATAGACAATGTACAAAGAAAATTAGTTCAGTTATCGCCGCTCCGGGGCGTTACGATATTAATTCGAATAGCCTATTGACGTACCGCCAGGATCCTGAAATAAACTTCATGTGGTAAAGTACCGAGTGGGAAAATAGGGAAAAATCACGAACCGCGAGATGGCGCTGAAAAATCCAAAATGTCGGATCGGAGGGTGAACAACAAATATTCTCTCATTTGATATTAGCTTCGTTTTCGAAATTTTTGTGTTGTATTGCTGGATTTGTGTCATAAGATATCTATTAATAATGCCTGTGAAAGTAGAGATATCAATTTCGGATATTCTGGATTGTTGGTGAACGTGTTTGGCCAATTATGAAGGTGATGTTCCAATGAAAAAGTTATTAGAAGCTTATGTATGAGATCTCCAACAATATTACAATCCCCTATTATAAATTTCAGTGAGTCCTGGATTTGTCAATGTTCCTGTAAAGCAGGATTAGGAAGATACTGCAAGGATATTATTGCTAAATTGATTTATATTAACAGGTGAATAAATTTTCTCAATTACCAAGTAGGTAGATGATTTCAAAACCACACCACACATCCCTGTTTGCCTCCTCTCTTTTTCATGTTTCAGATATGAGATGTTAGAACCAGTAAGCTGTACTGATCTCTGGCTCAAAATTAGGGAAAGGAAAAAAGACAGAGAGAATAAGTAGGCCAGAACCATTTCAGTCATTTAGTCACCCATTAATTAAAAAAAAGAAAATACAATACAACAGCTGAACTGAACAAAAAAAAACTTTGATCTTCTTGCCTACAGTTTTAGACAATGAAAACGATCAATAATTAAGCCATTTGAATATGTTGAACATCAGCACTTTTTTAATACCTGCAGATGTGGGGGATTCTGCTTTGGCAACATTTTTGGCAAGATATCATCAAGTAAAAGAACAAATGGGTGCACCAGTGTATGATTCAAGTAATAAGCAGATGTTGTATAATTTAGTTTTAAAATGGCATATCGGCCATTTCGATTAGAGAGAAAAAAGCTTTATCTGTTCGACTTACCTGTTCTCTTTTATGTGCTGTTTGTTTTTATTTTCAGGCATCCAGATCATATTATGCAATATGTATTGTATCACAATAATAAATAAATAATATAAAAAAGTTATTGTTTCATTATATAAGCAAAGGTATATATGTATGGTTTTGCACAATAATTATAAATAGGTGGAAGACTTTATGCAATAATAAAAACAAATTTTGCTTTTCATAATATCATTTAATCTATTTTATGCAGAATACGAATAAAGAAACATGTATAATACTAATTGACTAAATGAAAAAATATAGAATAAAATACATGGTATAGCAAAAATAATAAACCAGAAGTAATTGTTTTGAGTTCTCACCTACTATCCGTCACTATATACCTATATAATATATATTTTTTTGTATATTGATAATTAGTCACTGGAAGGTTCTGGCTAGGAAAGGATCTATTTTTCAAATGCTCCCACTGTGTTGTGGATATTGAATACTAAAAAATATAAATTGAAGTGAAGAGAATCTGATAGTAAAAATTTTTGAACTTACCACAAAAACAATCCTCTTTCAGAAAGTGCTTGCTGCAAACAAGCATGTATTTTGAGATAGGCTTCCCTACCTTCAAGATTTTTTGCCATTTCTTTACTGCCGTGGGATTCAAAGATAATTTATGTACAGAAATATCCGAAGTACTGTCTGATGCACATTGAGGAACTGAGCACATTTTGCGTGATATTACCTCATTATCTCTTCCAATCCGCTGAATTTTAAGATTTGATGTTTATTTGAAACATCTATTGTTCATAAAATAACGTAAAAATATATCACTTTCGACCTAAATCACTTAAAATTGTATAAAAATCTCACACTTCACCCATATAAACACATATGGGTTAGTTTGTTGTTCACCCTCCGAGTATTTCGAACGATTAATTGTAGATGTCGCCCACTCCGTGATTCTTCCCAATATGAACGGCGTCGTCCATTGGGATTAGATTATAGTACAGTTTTGAAAAAATTTCTTCTATTATAGTATCTACGAAGAAAGCTTAAAAATTATTCACTGACTTGTACGACCACTACTAGAGGGCACGCCCTTCAGTAACTAATCTGATAACTTTAAGTGATGTTCAAATTACTCCTCCTGGTTATTAAATGGACTATACCTAGTAAAATTAAATTCGAGTGTTGTGAAAATGAAGTTCGACTTTTTTAAACATAACAATTTTCTTATTAATCCAGAAGAATTAAACAAATCTGAAGGTGTGTTTGAAATTATTTTTCAACGACCATTCCAAATCTGTTATTAATTTTTGCGCGAACGGTCTTTTTTGTTTATTTACAGCGGTAGGTTGTGTTCACTGGTTTCCTATTCCAACACGTTGGAAAGTGAATTACCTACTTACTGACGTATTAGCCCTTCATACATTTAAGCGGTCCTAAATATTATCTTGAAAACACCTATGCCCGTACCTATAGTCAAGTCACTACTCAATCTTCGACTTAAGACGTGCTTCGCCAAGTCAGACTTCGTCTCAAGTTTAGCTGCTACACTATAATAGTCCCGAATTGGTAGTTTTAGTAGTTTTTGTGTTATGGTTTATTCAATGGTTTTTGGTGTGCGTCATCGTTTGTGACGTACACCGAAAGAAAAATCTCAGTAATTATTATCGAATGTTTGTTAATGTCAAATTTGTTCATAATTATGTATTGATATTTATAATTGAAAAAACTTATTTATTATAATCATTACCGATGATTTGTTTTATTAATAAATAATAGAGGATTTGTTTCCGCTATAATTGTTAATTTTGAATAAAATTTTTCAATAATAAACAAATCATCTAATACGCCAACTTCGCGGTGATAATTACTATAACCGGGTTTTCGGTATGTCGTTTATTTTATTTGCTATTTTGACACATATTTAACCATAAATTTAATAAATAAAATCATCAGGACGGCATTCAGAAAAATTCAAAAAGGCTATGAAATTAATAGTTACTAGCTGCTTTTTCTAACTGAAAATACTTGAGAACTTTCGAAATGCTGATATTTTTCCGTGTATCTAGACATATTTTTGTATTACCTATCCAAATGAATATAACAGTAAGATTCATATTCACTTTCCATAAAAATAATTGACCGTGAACAACAAAGTACAGACCAGACAAGAACTTTCAGTGGGACAGTAGAAAAAGATGTAAGACACATTGCCAATACAAAAGGTATGTTTGCATCCTATTTTAAACAAATAAATTTCTCCCGATAGATCGCGCTTGCGCTTAATCTAAATATCAACTAATCAAATTTTGGTAAATTTGTAATAGATTTAAACGGCTTATTATTGTGATATATTTTGATTAGGATTAATCACAGAACTGCCCTTTTTCCATTTCTTTCGACGTAATTTGTTAGAAAGACATTAATAATCGATGACGCACACCAAAAAGACTATTAAATGGACCATATCACCAAAATTCTAGTGTTTGGAATAAATTTATGTAGTCAGCATTTTCATGACTGACCTTGCTAGGGTCGTTAACAACTGAATTATTGGGGGGATAGAAAATCCTCTGTTGTTAAATGTTTTTAAATTGGGATGTACAATAGTAAAAATAACGTCTCTAATAATATTTTTCGAGAATCTATACCGATATCTTCCTCACCATAGAATTCCATAGGATTTGTCACATCTCGAATATACCGTTTTGGTAGGTAGACTCTAAATACCCTTCCGAATTTTCAATATCACGACTAATCTTCTCTCATGTGTATATAAAAGTTGAGAGTTGAGACAAATTTCCAAGTCGACAAAAACCGTAGACATGCAAGTCGTGCTTAAGGTTGGTCTCTACCAGACTTGGGCCTGGCCAGCCTGGCTTTCTGTCCGAGATTTCTTTATAGTATACAGACCCTGTCTCAAGTCGTACCCAAGCTCAAGACAAACCTCAAGTCCTAACTATAGCTACGGGCACTATCATTGGTAAGTCGGCAACCGCCTACTTTATACCAAAATACAAATATATTTCAAACTGATCGGAAAGTATAAATATCACTTTTGACTTATCGTTTATTTCGAAAGAATTCAAATTATTTCATGGCAAGTGGAAATAGACCCAGAGAACAAAGAGAAAACTGCTTCCACTACCGGATCCAGATTGTGGCAATTTCCCTTTGGGCTCTGTAATGCTCCTGCGACATTTCAAAGACTCATGGAGAATGTCTTGAGAGTTATTTGGAAAAACTAGCCTGGTCCATTTAGACTACATCGTAATTAGGGAAGACATTTGAGGAACACCTGAAGAAGTTGGAAGACGTATTCAATCGACTTCAAGATGCCCAGCTTATGTTAAGCTCAAAGAAATTTCTGTTATTCCAAAACCGAGTCAACTATGTGGGTCATATTGTGAGAAGCCAAGGAGTGGCAGTAGATCCGGGGAAAATTGCTTCCATAAAGCAATTGCCACAACCAACAGACAAATATCAGGTCAGGAGTTTTCTTGAACTTTGCACATACTATCGAAGGATCATAAGGAAGTTCGGAGATCCTGAGGGTGTAGAGGCCTACCAGGCGCGTCCCCGGGTGGCGGATAGGGGAACGGTCAGGAGTGGAGACATCTATGTCAAAGTTTCTGATTAGTGGCAGCCATAAGTAGGGTGAGAGGAAGTGAAACTCCTCAAAAGCCTTTGCGAAAGCTGTCGCCGCGGACCAACTATCCCAAGTGAAGGTGTAAAGGTACCGTGCCGATGTACTGAATGGTCACGGGGAATGTGGCCTCGAACGGTCCCCTGGGGGCACCAGGCGAAACCCCCTGATGTTTTAAAATCAATTTACCATACAATTTAAGAAAATAGTAAATTGCGCGAAAAGTATAGTACCTAGGTATAGGACACCCTTATATCATTCGAAAGAGGACATTTTTTTGAATATGATGAATTATTGAAATACAGGGTGTTCCATTTGAAATAAGCCTGTTATAACACATTTAATGATCTAATAATTCAACTGATAATTCTGAACACCCTGTAAAGAGATGTTTAGTACTCAATCGTGGAATACATTCAACGAATGTCCGACTATTGAGCTGTGAAAGGAAATTCGCTAGAATTTATTATATCAATGAGTTATTAATGTTTTTCGAAATGCTCACATTTTTAAAAAAGTCAGCATAACTAGGAACCCTCTGTATTTAGGTATAGGGAACCATTATGAAACATCACTTTATTTTTTGGGTGCAATCAGAAAATGCAATCAAATATAGGGTGTTCCATAAGAAAAAAATATAACTTTGATACGCCACACTTTATTGGGACATCCTGTATATTTCAAAATAATTTTAAAATGTAGCCTATATGGATGTACAAACTACTAAGGTGACAAACATTTCAAATTTTTTACCGTTTCGCCATAAACCTCCGTCCCGTTAGTCGTGATTCACCCTGTATAGAGAGAAAGGAAATGCTATAGAATTGAACGACTTCAAGAATACGATTTCAGCATCGAACATCGTGCTGGTGCGAGTCACTGAAATGCCGACTCCCTGTTTAGAGCACCGTACCCGCCAGAATGATCCCACTGCAATAAGGTGGAATCTAATGAAGCTGCAGTCTCAAGAGCTACAGTAATCAATGAAGTATGGTCACCCACCAGGATCAGAGAAGATCAAGAGGATGATCCACACTTAAAGATGATCTGGCAGTGGAAGCAAGAAAACCGGCGACGTACGACGTACATGAACACTGATGGCATATTGGGCTCAGTGCGACTCCCTTTTCCTGGAAAAAGGCCTATTGAAACGAGTCCTTGAGAACGAGAATAGCTGAGGTACCAAGGAAGTAGCACCACACTCCATCGATTCGCCGACTACGGCTTGAAAAGAACAGAAGTACTTCCCCTCCGCCATATCCGCTAAGCGACCCTTACAAGAACACGAGGTAACCATTTTCATTTCGATACATTTCTCTCGACAAACTTTCCGCTCTTGACTTTTCGTTATGGTTCAGGTGCTCAAGTTCCGAAAAACGTGTTCAGTGACGTGGATGTATTGGTGAGAGAGTTCATTAGCCGATATGGAGTGCCCTTGGAAGTTCACAGCGATCAGGGAAGGTATTTCGAAAGCCATGTATTCCGGAAATTTGTGATAAGCTGGTGGTGAAGTAGACCAGGACAACGACATTGCATCCACAGCCAGATGGAATGGTTGGAACCATTGGAAAATACTTGTCCAAAGAAGTATTCAGCCACTAGAGAGATTGGGACCAGTACATATTCCTATTTGCATTGGCTCATCGATCTGCCATCAATGAGTCCACAGGTGAAAATCCCACGAAAAACCCACGAAAATCCTATTTTGACGCGAAATAAGGCTTCCTTGTGACCTGGAATTTGGTTGTCGACCTGAAAAAGATCTAGCGGGAGAAGACTACGTGACCCAGTTGAGAAAAATGACAGACGATGTACACGAATTGTTTGCAACGAATCTCCAAGTTACCAGCGACAAAATGAAAAAACGGTTCGACACGCAGGCTACAGAAAGCAAAAGAAGGGGAAAAATTATGGTTGCACAACCCGACGGGAAGGAAAGACTTTTCTCCAAAAATGAAAAAATCTTGGGAGGTTCCATACTTAATCAAGAAGAAGACCAACGACGTCATATTTCGTATACCCAATGGGAAACCGAATGTAGTCCACCAAAATCGACTAGCTCCATTCGAAGGTGTGAAGAAGGAGTGAAGCATATCCGGAAAGATCCTGACCATGTCTTCGAAGAATTTATGATCGGCGCATAGAGTAAAGCTAGATTTGGAGTCACTACAGAGCAACGACAAGATTTGTTTACGCTCCCGTAACCCTATTCACTGGCATACAACATATACCAGCCAATATCAAAAAAAGCACGAGATTTAGCATTCGTCTCCTGAAGGAAGTTTGAACAATAAGGAAACGACTAAAAGTTTATATAGGATTAATAAATACAATTTGATTTGATTTTCTTAGAGTCAGATAAAGAAAAAGCTTTTTATTTCTTAGTGCTTGTATCAACGAGTCAAAATAAAATTTAGACCACACCTGCATCTCTAAAAATTTACAGAAAACATTCAATATCTGGATAACGGTGAGGTTTAGGTATGTATAGAAAAGTATACAAGAACTTGCCTTATTTTTTCCCCTGAATGCATCAAAATAGAAAAAACGGGGTGGTTCCATTCAAAAAAATGATGAAATTTGATAATTATGAAGTTAAACTTAGAACACTTTTTCTACACACCCTGTATAAAAGAAAAAAAATTTCAAAATAGATTCAAATACGTTTGATCTTGGTTAAAGCAACCGGATAGGAACCATTTTCATATCGTCAAGGGTCTCCACGTGAAAATATAATTTATAAGGGTCTTCAACGGTCAAGTTTTCTACAAAAAAATCAAAAGTGTGCATTTTTCGAAAAAAGTTTCCATACAAAAGCATGTTAAAATTTTACGTAGATATCAAAGATGTATTAATATACAGGGTGTTCCATTTAAAATAACAAAGTAGAACCGGAAATCGGCTATCTTTAAAAAATATTTTAGTTGAAAAGATCATATCCGAAAACCCAAACTAAAAAATTTTCATGATTTTAAGTATTTTACCATATACAGATAGTTTTCACTTGTCCTGGGTCACCCTGTATATACAATTCCGCATGGGTTTCAGTTTTTAAGCTTATTCATTAATCAATTACCTTGATCCAAGTAGATTTGTTGATTGATCTCAAATCGGCATTAAAAGTTAAAAGTTAAAAGCATCATTGTATGGGATATTCAGAAATTCTTTTTTAATGTGTATTTGGAAACGATGCACAGCATAAAGCAAAAGCCATTCAAAAAATATAAAATTCCAGTCAGAGATCAAAACATCCAAAAGTGATTATTTATATTTTACTAAAATTATAGATCAACATATCGAGAAGCATGAATAATTATAAGAAATATGCCAGATGCTTTCGGGTATGGATGAATATGTAATTATCGGAAGCTGAATATTTTCTAATATCATACAATTAGAACCGAAATTTTTATTAGATATTAATTCAGGAAGCCACTATGAATAAGAATTATTCTTTTTTAAGTTAAGCCTTGATTAAAAGAGAACGTTGACCAATCTATACGTATATGTAGGGATATTAAATATACTGCTTAAGAGTAATTTAAATTCGAGATATTTTTGAACAAGTTATATTTACCCTAAGGTTAAAATTTGTTACATTAGTTAATTGATTGATATTTTCACTCGTGTGGGATAATTTGTAGGCATAAAAATACAACAATAAAGGGTCAACAAGTTTTTAGTATTCAAAAGCTCACACAAATATGATTTAATACATCTCCGACAATGTCGAGATGTAGTTTTTCCAAAGGAGGAAATATTTACAGAGAAAATACAAGCGTCAAAACAGGAAACACAAATTTTATTTGAAAAAGATCAGGATAGTAAAGAAAATGCAGAACAAGAGAGAGTTATGGTTGAATCAAGTACACATGAACTAAAGAACAGTGACTCTACCTACAAGTAACAATGAAGCTAATGATGAAATGCAACTGGAACGGAGAAAGAAAAAATAAAAGAGTGCCACCAGATCCTTACATCGCAACAGCAAAACTAACAGAATTATAAGACATACTTAGAACCAAAAATTGTGAAAGACATTCATGCTAGAACAGACAGTAGTTTGTGGAAATAGGCAATGGAAGAAGAAATTTAATCAATGAAGAAAAATAACACCTGGAATTTGGTTCCTTCGCCCAAAGACAGAAGAATCGTTCCATGTGAATGGGTATTTAAATTAAAAAGAAGTGCAAGCAATTTACATAATAAATATAAAGCACGGCTAGTTGCAAGAGGATTTGTACAAAAATATGGAGTCGATTATGATGAAGTTTTCGCACCAGTAGTACGACAGACTACACTGAGAGCATTATCAACTATAGCCGGAAAAGAAAAAATGATATTGAAACATTTTGATACGAAAGCGACTTTTCTCAATGGAGAACTTGAGAAAGAAGTTTATATGGAATAACCAGAAGGTTTTACAATTCAAAGCAAAGAAACTTTTGTTTGTAAACTGAATAAAAGTATTTATGGACTAAAACAAGCAGTAAAGGCGTGGAGTGAAAAAGTTAACGAAATTCTATAAAATTACGATTTTCATAAAAGCGACGCAGATCCATGTCTCTATGTGAAACGTTTAAATAATGACAAAGATTTTTTAATCACAGCCAATAACATAGATGCAATAAATTTTGTCGAACGGATGTTGAAAACATTTTTTGAGATACCAGATTTAGGCTTATTACAAAATTATTTGAGCATTAATTTTGAAAGGGAGAGTGAAGGAATTTATAATCTTGATCAAGCAAAATATAATGATAAATTATTATACAAAGCCAATTCCAAGATATCTAAAGGTATCCAAAAATAAAAACTTTTACTTGGAAAGTACGATAATAAATATATATTAAAAGGATATGCTAATGCTGATTGGGCAGAAGATAAACAAGATAAAAAATCGAACAGTGGTTATCTACAGTCTGTTCGCTGAATCTTTTCCCATGTATGAAATGATTCACATACTACTTTTTGTATTACGTCTCTTTCCTACTCATACAATCTTAACCCCCGAAATGAAACCGTTTGTTCCATTACAGCGTAATATGACAAACAGAGATAGCCATATGATGAATGTCGGCGATAGGTTAAACGCGAATCTGTTCGTTGACGTCGTTGACAGACCAAAAACTTTATTTACAACTACGACCTACGTGTTATTTAATTTATTGATGTATTGCGTTTGTATATTAATGATGACGCATGGGAAAAGATCCAACGAACCAACTGTATTTAAGCTGTATTTAGCACCTTTTAGTTGGGCATGCCGAAAACAAACATGTGTTTCGCTGTCGTCAACAGAAGCGGAATATATTGCATTAGCAGAAGCATGCCAAGAGGCGATTTGGCTAAGACGATTAATAAAAGAATTTCTAAAAAAAAAAACTAGATACAGTCATTTTTGAAGATAATCAGAATTGCTTAAAACAGATATCAAATCACAGATTCAATAACCGTACAAAACATATTGATATAAAATATCATTTTGTCAAAGATCTTGATAAAAATAAAGTTATAGACTTCAGGTACTGTCCAACAGAAGATATGATTGCAAATATGCTGACCAAACCATTAAATAGGGTCAAATTAAATTACTTGATGAAAAAAGGTGGATTAGTTAATTGATTAATAAACATTTCATTATCATTAAAGTTGTGAAGGGGTGTTGTAATTACAACATTAATAATAATTTAAAAGGGTTGCTATTTGATTCTATAAGTAATATAAAAACGACTATGGTTCATACAACAGCCTTTTTGGTGTGTGTCATCGTTTGTTAATGTCTTTCTAACACATTACGTGGAAAGAAATGCAAAAAAAGTCAGGTCTTTGATTAATCCTAATCAAAATATCGCAATAATGATTCGTTTAAATTTATTACAAACGTCAATCCTAATCATTGACTTACCAAAATTTGATTGGTTGATGTTCAGATCAAGCGCAAGCGCGACCTATCAATCGTGAGAAATTTCTTTATTAAAAATAGGCATGCAGATATATACCTTTCGTATTGTCAATGTGTCTGACATCTTTTTCTATTGTCCCACTGACAGTTCTTGTCAGGTCTGTACTTTGTTGTTCACGGTCAATTATTATTTATGAAAAGTTAATATGAATATTATTGTTATATTTATTCGAATAATACAAAAATATGCCTAGGTACACGGAAAACATTAGCATTTTGAAAGCTCTCAAGTATTTTCAGTTAGAAAAAGAAGCTGGTAACTATTAATTTCGTAACCTTGTCGAATTTTGCTGAATGCGATCCTGATGATTTTATTGATCAAATTTAGGGTTAGATATGTGTCAAAATAGCAAATAAAATAAACGACATACCCAAAACCCGAATATACGTCACAAACGATGACGCACACCAAAAAGGCTGTTGTATGAACCATACTTTTATTACAGCAGCACAAGTCTTCAACTCTATCAATCAGCAAGCATGTGAACGAGATTTGATTAAGTGTAACTTTTAACTTTATATACGTAGTCAAAGTATGTTAATGTTATGATATATATAATTTTTATGTATTTGTCAATAAATGTCAATAAAAGTTTTATAGTAAAAATTTTAATCTGGCGAGTATTAAATATTATTAAACAACAGGTCGTATATGACACACCCTATGTAATTTTCTTCAAATGCACATGTAAAAATACAAATCGAGCGGTTTTTCAAAATCACCTTCATTTATTCGTTAGGTATCGAATTTTTTTACTTGGCTGCTCACACTGTTTTGAACTTCGCGTTGAATGGTCCTATTATTCAGATTTAAGCTCAAATTGGTGTAATTACGTATCGCGTTTAAGACAAACTTACAAACATAGTAGTACCTATATCATATTATTATACATACAAAGTAAGTTCGGTTGAGTTATACAAAGTGGCTCGTGCTGCGCTTGAGAGTTCTGTGGTGTATAAGTATAAGTATAGCTCTTACACTCAATGTGTTGTGTTATGAACGCAATACCGCTGTAATATATTTTCACTGAAATAATGTCATCACCACGGTGATGAAGACATTTATAAGCCTCCCATCTAATTCCCCTTGGATAGAATTGAATTTTTGACCAATATTCTAGAATTGTTAAGCTTTGTCTGTTTTTTTTTGTCTAGTGAATGAAGTCAATTTCAGTTGTACCAACTGAGAACTAAACGATTTTTTCTGTAATTGTACTTTACGTTATACCGGTAACGTGAAACCTACCAAATTCCCTACCAACCAAACCGTGCCAAATCGCTTGATGTTTTTTATTATAAAACGGTTGATTTTTTGAATAGTTTTTGAAAGCGATATATTTTCAACTTGATAGGGCTTAATTTTTACTAGCTGAGGTGACAATCTGACCAAGAAAGGCAGCTTTAAAAAGAACTTTAGATTTATTCAGCTGCACTTTGGGATCGGTTTTTTGGAATACTTGAAAGTTTGGGTAATATGTAAGAGGTTCCCTTGTAGTGATTTGGAAATAAAACAAAATTTGTAAGAGAAATGTTCGAGGATATTATCAATGAATAAGTGAATGAAGCATTCTTTCGTCCAAGTGGCATTCTTAAAAATTCAAACTGACCCTGAGAAAGGCAAAAGGCTTGAAGTCCACTTCAATTTAATGAGATCCCATAACGAGATTGAAAGCTGTAAAGCTAGTAGTTGAATTAATTGTCAAGAATTTCGTCAATTTTTGGAATATGATATTTGTCATCGCATTTTCATTGATTTCGCAAGAATGTCTGGACATTCTTCACAATTAATGTTAAAATTTTCCAAAAAATGATTCTTTGGTTAGTTTTCGAAGACTGTTGTATGTATTTTCCAGTGTCAAATGTCAATACTCTTTAATCTAATATCATATAGTATTATTGCAGATTTTCGTCAGCAGGATCGTTGAAAATGCTAATGAATAAAACTAGAGAATAAGTACTTACAATGGAGTACGACAAATGCTTGTTAAACAATTGAAGTTGACCAGGAAACAAAGAGGCTTTTGTACTAAAATCCTGTTCGCAGCGTCAGAAATATAACGCGAGAGAAAATGTTACTCTTAAAAAAGCTTAAATTTAGAGAAAAATAACTAATATCAAAAAAATAAAAATAATGGAATTTTGATTAGGTATGTTTATTTCATAAATAATGTTGTAAACGTAATAGTAAAGGAAGAAATAGCAAAAGACGCATATTTCACAAAAATTTCTATAAAAATAAGGTCGATTCACATTTCTGTATATCCAAACAGCATCTGTATTCCAAATATAATTCCATGACAATTTTATCTTATTTAACTTAAAATAAGCTTAAAGTGTCCTTTGAGCATACCCACTTCATATTTGGAAAGTCTAGCTTCCTTATAAAGTATCTAAGCTGTATCCTTTTAAAAATAATAGTATATTACGTAACGTGTGTGGTAAGAAGCATTTTACGCACGAATGGAAAAGTTACGCACGATGCCGCGTAGCGGCGAGTGCGTAATTCCGTGAGTGCGTAAAATGCTCTACAACACCAGTTACGTACTATACTTTACCTACGACCTACTTCTACATGTATTTATACTCTTATTATTGATAATACTTGAACAACATCAACAATATTTGGCTATTTCTGCGATTTCCATGATAATATTAAATCCATCTCACTTTCACTCGACATTTTTTAATTGAATAAAGCTTTCCACAAAATACACAAACCAGTTATAAGTTATAAGGATAATAAAAAAGTGTTTTAAAAGTTTCTTGACAGTTCTTACGCAAATCGCTATTGCAGCCTATACCTAAGTTTGATGTTTTGACGGCTTATGTCAGATTTTTGAATAAAATGGCGACGTCTATTGACAGTTGCTAAGATGTTGCTAGGGAAGCCGTGCGATTTACTTTACAGCTGTGCGTTTTTTTTACCGTGCGTAATAGACGTCATTACATTAGCGCCGACTGTGTGTTATTGACTGATTACAGGGGGGGTCGTAGGTAAATATTATAACAATAGTGTTTTGTTGAAGCTGGACTGATTGAATATTTTTTGAAATAAATTACTCCTTAGTGAATGATTGAATGTGAAAAATATTCCAAAGTTATTTCTGGATGTTGACAGCTTGAAATTATATTTATATAAGACAATTTAGATGAACAATCAGTAAATTAAATTATCACTGTCACATTATCACACAAAATACACGCAGAATAACATTGTAACAAAAAACCAGCATTTCTTTGCCGCTGCCATGAACTTCGAAGTTTTTATTGTCCCAAATGTTCCGTTTCATACAAGTAACATTTTTATTACCGATCTAAAATACGACAAAGTGTCATCGAATATCTACTTCCTGTCGGCGTTACCGTTTTCGTTTTATAAATTGACATCTAAGACGTCTTCAGCAAATATTCTTTGGCATACATCGTTCCGGATGTGGTGAAGCTTTTGTACCTTCGGGGCTTTTGTCCCCTTCGATATTGTAACAGTTTTGTGGTTTTTTTCAAATTACGACGAATAGATCGTTACAAGACAGACAGTTGATCTCTTCTTTATACACGATGATTAATTGAATGCGGAATGCCTTTTTGTTGAACTTCGTGAAAATATTCCACTGGGTGAATATTATATTCGGAAGCGACATATATTATTATCATCTTATATTAAGCGATAATTTAATAGGTATGCATATTCTATAACAAAGTTTAGCATACAAATGAATTTAGATGTATTTTGGACAGTTGTCCCATAATTGTCTGCTGTTTCAACTATTCTGACATCACGAATGGATACTCGTATTTATTAACAAAACTTAATGTTGAATGCCGCAATGTATCAGAAACGGCACATGGCTTTTCACTCGAATGATAAGATTCTATTCACGATTACACAATATTAAAGATATAATATTTGTTCAACATTTTATATAACTATAATGGAAACTGATTAAAAGTGAGTATTTATATTGGAAATACAGAAAAAAGTCGCTTATTCATCTTTATGAACGATTTGTGTTACAGAACCGTTATAGATTGATATTTGCAGATGATTTAAAATTATATGCATCTATGAATTTTAATGACTGTATAGGTATATCATTTACCATTATCACATTAGAATAGAGAATTTGAACTTGTATCTGCTAGGAAATAAACATATAATACCATTTAATACTAACTTATAAGAGAGCTGATGAAATTACAAATCTAGAAACTCACCTCGATAATGTTTTTTGACATTAAAACCCATTAAACAAGAGTGGTTTACTAAGTATCAGTTTCCCTGTGCATTCGGTGCTATGAATGGATGATGGAAAAGAATTCACTTCCATAAACGTCCAGTGGCCTAGAGTACACGACAACAGATTACTGAAGAATTTATTTCTACATGAATAATATGCGGCATAAAAATATGGTGTTATTAGGTGTTTTATTAGTATTGTATTCCTGCATTCTAATTTGGGAACTTTCCCTAATTCTTTTTTATTATCAATGGTAGGTAACTGAGATTTATCAAATAATACTTTGTGATTGGATAAAGCCTCTATGAAGTGCAAATTGCCACTTTGTTCTTTAACGACTTCTGTCGTACTCGGAACCCATTCTAACAATTACACACAGAGCATCTGTATTTATTGTATTTTTTTAGTATATACTTATAAGATTCCAAGATCTTGGATATTAACAAAAAAAATCAAAAGTAGAATACAAGCCACAGAAATGAAATACCTGAGGAGAGTTATAGGAGTGACAAGGAGAGATAAAATAAGAAATACACGAATAAGAGAAGAACTAGACATAGAAGACATTATTTCATTTATAGAACAAAAACAATTAGGATGGTGGGGACACATACAGAGAATGCCAAGCATTAGACCTGTGAAACAAATTTATGAAGCGAAAACACAAAACAAGAGAAGAAGAGGAAGACCTGAAAAAACCTGGAACGACATGATAGGAAAGATTCTACAAGGAAGAAATAAACAATGGAATGAAGCAAAGACACTGACTAGAGACAGAAAAGAATGGAAAAAGTTCATGAAGCAACAATAAAATGATAACCCGACACCCTGAGGATAAAAGGGTTCAAGATTATATATATATATATATACCTATAAGAAAAGCGAAATATTGTTCACAAATGTTTCAGAATGTTATAGTTGAATCTAATAGGATATTGTACTTATGTTATAATTTAATTCTTAAAGCAAACACTTATTTTTATTCACACTGTCACTCATTGCAGTTAGTATATTAATATCGTTTATTATAGTACAAATTGTTATTTGGAACAGTATGTGTTTAAGCCGCTAAAGTGTCAAGGCGTGGTTTGAATGTAGATACATGAATAGACCCGTTTATTTTGCCACTGAACAAGATGATGCGAGACCCGTTGCTACCAGTTTTATCAATAATGAACGTGATGTGTGTGTTATGCACTGTTAGGGGAAAAACATCTATTTGAAAATTTCAGATTCAGTTTATGAGATTTGTGATATATTTCGTCCAAATTCAAAAAGGAAGGCAGTAAGAATGTTTTCAGTATAATGACTGATGTCGTTCACAAAATAGAATAAGTTAGAGATTATACCAACTTTAAGAGTGAGTATTTGTTATATCTATATTATTTGGATGAAGTCCAGAATGGTAATGATAGCACAAAAAGAATTTGGCAACCGGAAAGTATAAAATGAAGAAAATACACCGTTATAGAAAAAGATCCATAATTTATATTTAGAAACTAGAAAGGTACGTCTTGTGTGACGCTTCTACTAGAAGCTTTGGTAGGAGATGTTTTCATAGCATCAAAACAAATACGAATTGAATTATAATGTATTTTCTCCAAAGTATGCAGATGACAATTAGCTGCTAGACCATACAGAAAGGCACCCGTAATCGCGTATCGAGCGAATGTATGCCCTATAGAACTGAAGTGGTGTTTAGGGAACAGCACATCCCTGTTAATAATAATCCCCAAATAATTATACTGTTTGGTAATTTGAATATTGGAGTATAGATTTACACTAGACATATTTAAGTCTGTGTCGTCTATTGCCGTCTTTTCTGGAGAAACAACTAGATTGTGTGCACTAAATCATTCTTGAGGCTATAAAGGATATATTTAAGCTTTTCTAGCTGAAATTCAACTAAATATCTACATCCAAAAAGATTCTAATAGAAGTCTGTGGCAAATGGAGTTGTCCAATGCTAACACACCATTCCATGTACACATTGCATGGTGGTGATGCTTGCAGCGACATGGTATGTTTAATCCATGCTTTTCTTCAATCGTCACATAAGTGGTAGCTCATGTGACGTTTCTTGATAACATCAAGTCTCATTTATATGACTAGAAGTATAAGTACTTACTCCTAAGCGTATAAACACATCATTTGAAACATTTGTTTCCGTAAATGCCAAACAAGCACGTATCCATGATAACGATACCAAAAAAATACAGTGGAATGAGTTGAAAATCCAATCTTGTTATCTTCATTAGGAAATTCGTTTCCTGAATAGATGAGGCTTTTACTTGATGTAGATCCATACTAAATTATGAAATCAAACAATTTTAATTTGTCAAATCTACATTATATTTAAACTTAAAGTGACGCGTTTCGCTAGCACAGTAGCTTTTTCAAACGAATGGAGGTATAATGAGAAATTTTCAATTTATACAGTGTCTTAATACTAAATTATACGGATATTTAACAATAAAATTTTAACCTATTTACAAGGAAATGGAATGAAAAACAAAAAAGAATTTGTCTAAATATGGGAGTAACTAAAGTATTTAACAAGTTTACCTGGAAAATCATTCACAACAATCCTACAGGAACCTTTCCATTATACCTCCATTCGTTTGAAAAAGCTACTGTGTTAGCGAAACGCGTCACTTTAAGTTTAAATATAATGTAGATTTGGCAAATTAAAATTGTTTGATTTCATAATTCTATTGTTTTATCTCGATTATTTCCTTCCTATTAAATTTGACCAATCGCTATCAAGAATTGGTATGTCAAATATATATTTTAAGTAAAAAAATTACTCAACAACTGTCATCTTACCTGTCAGCAGTTTTTCCGCTGGAAAAAATCGGAAAAATTCCATGCAAATTTGAAGTAATTACCTTTCTATCTAATAACTATCTAATAAGGTCAAAGTTTGCATAATTTTACTTTCCAACACTAGTGGGGGAAGTTGGTTAAATCGCACAGTCGTAGAAAAAATTCTTATTGACACATGTCAAGTTCACTTCGACAAAAAAAGCTCTTGTGTAATTATAAGTGGATAAAATTATGAACTTTTGAAGAGGAAAAAGTATATGATTTTCGGAGAATAAGGTTATTGGCTTTTGTAGCTCATTTTGGGAAAAGTCATTTCATTGTCACATTAGTTGTGATGCTGCTTCAAGCTACTGCGGATAGAAAGCTCACAAAACCATGAAGACAAAGGTTTGTATAGATAACGTTCAAAACCGCTTTGCTTTGAGAATGTACTCTACACAAAGTGACAACCATTTTTGGGCTCATCTTTAACTAAATCACTTACCTACCTGAAATTTTTGATTACTCACAAAATGTATCCAGACCATATAATTAAGTGGTCATGCTGTTTTGTACGCATAAAAACTTGCAGCATTTTGGTAAAGCGGCCCTTTTATGTGAAATGAAGTGCCCTATTTATTACAAATTATGCAGATTCCACCTGTTTTTCTCAATTAACACTCGAGGATAATGTAGGTACCAAAAAAGCACAAACAGCTCAGCGATTTCTTCCTGAGGCTAATCTATATTAAAGATTTGCTATAAAACAAAATGACGACAGACGAAGATTTGGAAAAAAAATTGTGAACAATCTCAACAAATTTAATAGCGATACCAGCGAGGTTGTCAAAGGCAGCCCTGGAATCTTACCCCGAGGTAGCAAATCAATGAACGTCTGTTCTTTTATCACTATAATCAAGTTAGCCAGCAGCTTCAAGATTATTTAAACATGGCGACCGCGAGTGCTGGTGCTCGGTCATCATCTCAATCATCTCATATGGAAATTATCAAGCACTATAATACAGATAAACGTTTCTGCACGAATCCGTAAAACGCATTAAACTTGATGCCGAACCCTTTCATTCGGAATATTTAAACGGGGCGTGTTCTTAGATGCCACAACTGCTTTTCCATCATATCGAATAGTTATTAAGATTCTTCGCGATCGCGAATATACGGAAAATCAGAAGGTTTGTAATAGGTTTAACTCCTTGCCAATGATATTTAAATCGGTTTGGATTGAAATAATGTAGCACTCGGTTCTCAGAAATAAGAATTTCATTTTGCATATGAATCCTCCCACCGCTTTTGATTATAAGACTCAACAGTTCGAAAACAGTAGTTATGCAACGGAAAAATGGTATAATTTTATTGTTTCGAAAAATCAACCAGTTAGCTGTTTTGAGTGAAGGAATATTTTAAAATGTATGTGTCAATCTATGAGGACAGCTAGATGCTTCCAAATGTTATATAGGTCATCATTGAAGACCGGATGTATAAGAACAAAATTACTTAAAAAAGCTTCATAGGTATTTTTTGAAAAAAAAAGTATCCCATTTGGTGAAGAAAACAAATATAAGTCGTTGGGACAATAAAAAAAATTGTATCATCAAAATATTTAAATATATCTACAGAAAAAAGTTACTTACTACCAAATGAAATCTAATCGTCCTGGAAACAACTTATCACTAAATATTGTTCCATATTGTCAAATGATGTCTTTTATCATCAAAAAGATATTTATACTTGGGAAAACTTCTTTCCACATCAACTCTTGTAATTGGTGCCTATCAAAGTTTGACATGACATCTGGATCTGACGATAACCAATTTTTGAAATCCAATATTTTTTCAAATACTTACCTCTCTCATTTTATTTTCAATTAAACTGCCAATATGTCTCGGAGCAGCATGGAGGCAACTGGATCAATCAAAGGTACTTGTTGCTTTTTCAATGATATAATTGTTTTGCTAATGCAGCTGTAGGTTTTGATGAAAGCCAAGTTATTTTGAACGGTTGAAAAAAAGGGTTGATATTTATAAGAAAAAGTTCGAAATAAGTAAGAATGTAAAACTTAAAAGCCAAATATTTCGAAGTTCTCCATTGTTAAGAATAATCTGACTCTCTTTTATTGATTTAATTAGGCTTTCCGAAAATTGAAAAATAAGATTTTGGAAATTGTTGAAATTTTCTTCATGATACGAGTATATATTAGGCTCTAGCTATGTTCCCCATCTGGTTTAAACTGGTTCTGGAGTGAATGGAATTTTTACTTTCGTGGATTTGGATGATTTGAATCTAAAGGAGATCTAAATTGCGTTTTTTCTACAAGAAGGGTCGAGTTTTGAGTGTAACAGGATAGCGGCTATTTTGTGCTGCTAGGGAGACACTGAAGCAAAATATCAGAATTATTCCAAGTCCACAGTTTGTTTAAAAGAATCCGTAAATTTCATCAATCGGTTCTTTAGCTGGTGATAGTACCGTTCCAGGAATCGTTAGCGCAAGTACTTTATTTTATTGTTTTGTAGTATCGTTCTTGGGACGGTACAAAACACTACCTTCTGAAAGGGGTGGTATGAAATTGATCTGTTTTATAGTTCAAGTTTCAATATATCATGAATACCAATTGAAACAAATCTATTATGGTGCACGGACTCGTGGATAGTTTCGATTAATACCTCCGATAGAATAAAGATAGAGAGCTGCTGTTTGCACAATTTCTTTAAGCACTGAACACCAAATCATACTTAATCACAATGCACAAATTTTTCGGAAAAAAAAAGACACTATCTAGCGATCATAGTAAGAAAATCACATACTTTGCTTCTAGCACATACATGAGGTTTGTCCAACCCAAATACTTTATTTGAAGAGTTGCTGGACCAAATTACTGTTGAACATCTTATATTCTTTATTAGCTATGATTTTTACAGAAAAGTCGTTATGCGGTTTCCGAGATTCAATCGCTTACATCGCTAATTAGATCATTCTATACATATTCGGGAAGAAGAATACTAGTCCGGGAAAAATAACTCATCGAATTTTCCGATGAGAAATATTACGTCCCCAATCGATACACCTTATCCTTTTACTGAATTCCGAAATAAATTCCGCTGGAGCTGGCGATGCCTGGAAGAATGAAATATTTGAAGTTTGAGTATTTTATGATTAGATTTCTTTCAGTTTTAGTCGCACAAAAAAAGTGTGGACATCAAAATTGTAAAGAGTTTTATAACATAACGGAAGTAAATTGGAGTGTTAAGAAATATGTTGATGAAAGTTTGAGAATCTGGCTTATATAATAATAATTTATTCAATAGAAAATAGATACATTCATATAAAGAAATTGATTAGCCTTCATTGAATAAACAGTTTAGGACTACTTTAGTGTAGTTCACATTACTACTTGTATTGTGACCAGAAATCATGAACAAATCAGTTTTTGTCAAATCCAGTGAATTGTCAAGTCCAGTGAATTATCAAATCCGGTAATAAGACAAATCCAGTAAATTGTCGAATTCCATTAAAAACTATTAAAAGGTGAAAAATCGTCTGTCTATTTCCATAATCCTTTTTTAATTCGCTTTTTTAATATATAGTAACTTTTTGAACTATATTTATATTATCAGACAAAAGTACGAAAATTCTTGGTGCTAAATAATTAGCATTCCTTTGCCCAATACTTCCACTACGTGGAAAAACGATCCCTTCATATCCCCTAGTTTTGTTAGAATGTTCTTGTTGTAGTACAAATCTAATTTTACTTTAAAAATATGAAAAAATGTTGACGTTTATCTTATACCTGTGCATCCTATATGCAGTTGATTCGATTGATATCAAATTTTTTTTAAAGATTATTCCTTAAAACCATTGTTGTAGAATATGAACTTAATTTAAGAAGCATTCTCTTACTCAGCCCCAACCGACAATTTCATAGGAAATCAATGATTCCATCAGTGAGTGATATAAGACTTTTAACTCTTCAGGCTTGAGAATTTATTTCAAATACTTCAATTTTGGAAGATGGCCTCTTATTTTTTTCACTATATCATCACATTGTAGATTCCACCTCAAATATCGATCAATTGTATCACCGAGATATTTTATTTTTTCTGTTTCTTCAATGTACTTTCTTGCTCCGATGTTCAGTGGCCCCAGGTTATGTAATATGAAAAAGTTAAGTAATTTGTCATACTGGAGTTGAGAGTTAAAATTGTAACCATCTAGGAATATTAGAAAAATCAGTTAGTTCCTGACATGTAGTTGAAAAATTGAATTGGTCCCATGGACACTTTTGGTGAAGAAGTCAAGTAGGTACAACATCATATACAAAATTTGACATTTGACGGAACGCCACTTTGTCATAAGAAAAGCGCGGGGACCTTTCCTTCGATGGAGAATAGCCTAATTTAGAAAATCACAGCATTTTACATGTGAACATTTAAATGTGTTCAAATCCACATAGGTATTTTGCACTGTTTTATGTGTAAATCAAGTGTTACATATGGTTGAGCTCTTGTTGAATGGAAGATTCCAATAATGACTGGAAATACAGGGTGATGAATTTGAACAACCATAGTTACTAATAATATAAGATGAACGGCAAATCTGACATCATTGCCAATATCAAGTCTAGAATCTACCTAACTATCCCAAAACAGGTGTGCTCCAAATTTTGTATACAATTAGTACAATGAATTTACGAGATAATTTGCCGTTTTCAGACTTTTGGGCCACATTGTCTGAGTTAAATTTCCATTTATTGAAAATGCTAGCCTCTGTGGAAATATCTCCTCTATATTTTACATGCAGTATTGTCTTTTTCCCATTTTGTCATTTCCATCATACTTGTTGCTTAAATAAAAAAATTCCAACCATTTTTTGGAAAATTAAGTATTTAAAAGACTTTTTTTTTAAATTACTTCGACCATATTACAATCATTCGTTTTCATGCCTCAACCTTTAAGACCAAAATTGATCCGAGAAAGTGTAATTTACTATGAAATTCTCAGTTAGGATCAGTTTTTTATGAGATTTCGTCAGAAGAAAGCAATTTTGTTGAAAACGATTCGAGGAGATATTTGAATATCATTTATTATGTAGTTGTGTGGCTGATCTTCTGCCATGAATGCCAGAACTGCTTAGCTCAGCGGCAATGTTTTCCCAATATTGCTGCTTTGCCTCTCAGGCTACGGCATCTGTGCTTCTATTCTCTATTATTTTATAATACCTATTTCTTGGTTGATACCAATAAAGCATCACCTTCGGGTTTTGTGAAAGTTTTCTCCCTACTGTTCTTTTCTTTCATTTTCAGTTCTTCCATTATAGAAACGAAGACAATCTGACCAAACAAGGTGCATAGAGAAATATTTGTCTATGACAAGGTGCTTTGACATATAACCAAACTTTTGGAAAATATCTTCATATTCACTAAGGGTCGTTTGCACCGGTCCACCTTAAATGTTCATCTCATCTAAGGTCTACTTAAAGTTAAGGTGAACCTTAAACTTTAGATGGTTTGCTAATCTGCTACTTAATGAAATCTTAGATAAGTGGCGAGAAGCTATGGCAACACTGAGAAAGCTACAGACATTCAAGAGATATTTGTGTTATCGAGTTTGATTTCACGAAGTTTGATTGTTGATTCTTTTTGTGACTGATGGTTTAATAAAAATGAATATTAATAATTATTAAGAATTGTAATGATAATAATATTAGAAAAAAAGAGGACTCCAAATTTCACTGGACGAGAGAAGACAGCTCTTTTAAACCTAATATTTAGTCATAAAACAATTATTGAAAATAAAAGGACCGATGCAATTACCTGGCGTGAGAAGGAAAACGCGCGGATTAAAATAACTTCGTTATTTAATAGCCAATCTCTGGAATACCACGAACAAAAGAGTCGTGTTCGATTTCTACCTCAATTAGGTTCAAAATGTTTAGGCATAGGCTTTGTCACCCCAAATCGCGAAAAGAATGTCAAATCATCCCAGCTGTTGAAATATTAATTTCTATGATAAATCCTTCTGGGGTTTCCATGAAAGATCAAGTTAAGATCGTCTTAATCGTCATCGACATGATCAAATAAATTATTCATAATTATTTTTTCAATAAATAATGAAGACAAGCCACAGCTAAAAAAAAGGAAAATACCACAACAACAACACGCATGTCAAATAGTAAACTTACTGTCATATTGAAGTTTAGATGACATTAAGGAGAACTTTAAGCGGCACAATTCTTAGGCTTAACTAAGTACACCTTAAACCTCAGTTGATAACCCGTGCAAACCAAATTGTTATATTAAGGTCACCTTAAAGTTAAGCTTCACTTATCTTTCGCTAAGTATAACCGGTGCAAATGGCCCTCAAACTATTGATGTTAAATAATCACTAATCAAAAGTAGCTGACACATGATGAAAGAACCCATTTTTTCCTAACCTCAAGGTCAACACTGACCACTTTTGACTAGAGGTGATAGAACCGGACCTAACACAAAAGTGTTGTAGCTACTGTATCAGATAGTATAGTAGGTGATACCTAAGTACCAATACCAATACCAATCATTTTTTATTTAACCAATAAATAATTTTTTAGCTGCAAAAGTACCAATAATTGAACTCCCACGGGATACCTATTACAGTGTTTGGCCCTACATTCGTCCTTGTGAACTCTATCTAAATTGTGACAATAGTGGCACTCGTTATATTAATTCCCAAATACGAAATATAACACATAACCAACAATTTTCATCCTACTTCCTGGCAGTGACTATTATTTCGACGCACGGGTCACAATTGTGACATTCGATCTCCGCCTTCTTGGTGACAATGGAATGTACGTTCACAGCTGCAGAGGGCGTTGTGAAGATACACCTCTTTTGACACATGGTCGAATATCAAAGGAGGGAGGTTTGGCTACTTATTTTATAATCTCTAAATGTGCTATTGACTAAAAGTTCAGCCTCCTCGTTTGATTATTCGATCAGCACGCGTAATTGTTTGCTAAAAACAGACCCCTGTAGGGAACTGAGCTCATACAGTGATTATTAAGATTGGTGACTTAATAGGTAACATTTTGAAATTTTGTTGTAGAAACTTTTGTACGAAGTGTGGAATTGAAGACATTGTTTTATCAAACTTACTGTTAAAGGAACAAAAGTACAGTCAATTGAATCGATTGATTATATAAAAAAAATTAATTCTATACCTACAATATAATACAAGTTTAGTGTTAAAACAAGACATCACACGATATTACAGAAATCTTGAAAATTGTTCACATGACAAGTAGGAAGTTATGGCGGCTATAAATAGACGAAAGCTCTGAAATTGTTTTCAAAGTATTTATAAAAAAAATGTGACAATAGGTTCGTTCCAGCCACCAGTAATTTACAGTAATATTGCTAATACACATGCGCAGTTGAAAAAAAATCGTTACAACCACCTGACTCAACACTCTCGATTACTATCAGTTCTCTGTTCCATCCCGTTTGTGGACCAGTAAAATTACTATTCAAACGATTCTTGCTTGATAACTAGTATCGATAGCTCTGAAATTAAGAATCATGCGCAATGGCAACCTTTTCGTCATAAACTGTCAAATTTGTTTTTCATGGAAAGTGTAAATAGGATATGGAATTCTTTTTTTTCAATTTCTTGGGAAATTAAACCACAATATTTTTAAATTCTTAATTTCAAATAAATAAAGAATTTAAAAATATTGTGGTTTAATTTCCCAAGAAATTAAAAAACATAATGAATAATATACCACAAGGAACATACAGAAGATATTTAGGATATGGAAGTCAGTTTTTAGTTTTGGAACTGTTTTGACAATAGTGTGCACCGTTTCTTACTAACTGTTCCTTTGTGTAGTCGTTGATAAAATGAAAAAGGGAAGAATGAAGACCGAAGCCACCTTATATTCTGCTAAATTGCTGCTACTTATGAAACGGTAATTGAAAATGGTCGAAATAGAACAATCATATAATTTTGCCATTTACCTATTAATGTTACAAAGACTTCTATTATTGTTTTATTTTGATATAGGTGATATTATTAGTATAAGTTTTACTAATTTGATATTTTTGGGTTGAAAGTGTCCATTTTGGTTTTTATAAGTTCGTTGTATTCAGTTTTATGTATTTTTGAGTCTAAAGGCTTTATAATCATGCACAAATAAAATGTCTTGTTTTCATACTTTTATTTTTTGATTAATGTTAATAAATATGTGGGTACAATAATAGTTATTTATGCAACAAGTGCAAAAAACACGTTTTGCAAGAGTTGCATACAATATTTTTCCTAAATTCATGCAAAAACTGAAAAATTAGAATATAAATATGTTAAGAACCTAACCTTACCTAATTAAACTCCCCCGTTCTTCTTTTTTTGTCTCTTTATGGCCTCCACCTTGTCAGTACTCAATCATAGCTGGTTTTCGCCTTGACCATTTAAATTTTAAATAATTAAAGATTTTTGCAATAATTGTAACTCGTTGAGACTAAGTAGTAAGATATACATATATTATTGTTGTATTAAAGCAGGATCAGATACTCGCTATGGATTTTTATTTAATTTAAATGCTTATGTTTGTCATTAATCATCACAAAACTGACACAAGAATGACAGATGAGTGCAATAAAATATTTTACCTACGACCCCCCCTGTAATCAGTCAATAACACACAGTCGGCGCTAATGTAATGACGTCTATTACGCACGGTAAAAAAAACGCACAGCTGTAAAGTAAATCGCACGGCTTCCCTAGCAACATCTTAGCAACTGTCAATAGACGTCGCCATTTTATTCAAAAATCTGACATAAGCCGTCAAAACATCAAACTAAGGTATAGGCTGCAATAGCGATTTGCGTAAGAACTGTCAAGAAACTTTTAAAACACTTTTCTATTATCCTTATAACTGGTTTGTGTATTTTGTGGAAAGCTTTATTCAATTACAAAATGTCGAGTGAAAGTGAGATGGATTTAATATTATCATGGAAATCGCAGAAATAGCCAAATATTGTTGATGTTGTTCAAGTATTATCAATAATAAGAGTATAAATACATGTAGAAGTAGGTCGTAGGTAAAGTATAGTACGTAACTGGTGTTGTAGAGCATTTTACGCACTCACGGAATTACGCACTCGCCGCTACGCGGCATCGTGCGTAACTTTTCCATTCGTGCGTAAAATGCTTCTTACCACACACGTTACGTAATATACTATTATTGCACTAGTGCAATAAAGTACCACTTTTTGCATTAAATGTGGTTCACAAAAGTGTTGTTTTTTGCATGAATGTAGAAAAAATATATTTATTCTCAATTATATTAAAATCAATTGCTCATGGCAAAGTATTTACAACAGCAGGATCCCTAATTTTTGTGCATTTCTGGTTATATAATATTTTATTATTTAAGTGTAAGGTTTATTAGGTCTATGTGTGCGGCGGTAGAGAAATAAATAAATATTATTTCTCTACATTCATGCAAAAAACAACACTTTTGTGAAACACATTTAATGGAAAAAGTGGTTCTTTTTTGCAATCAAATTTTTATTGCACTCATCTGTCATTCTTGTGTCAGTTTTGTGATGATTTATGACAAACATGAACATTTAATAGTTATTTATGCAACAAGTGCAAAAAACACGTTTTGCAAGAGTTGCATACAATATTTTTTCTAAATTCATGCAAAAACTGGAAAATTAGAACATAAATATGTTAAGAACATAATCTAACCTAATAAAACTCAACCCGTTCTTCTTTTTTGTATCTTTATGGCCTCCACCTTATCAGTACTCAATCATAGCTGGTTTTCGTCTGGACCATTTAAATTTTAAATAATTAAAGATTTTTGGAATAATTGTAACTCATTGAGACTAAGTAGTAAGATATACATATATTATTGTTGTATTAAAGCAGGATCAGGTACTTGCTATGGATTTTTATTTAATTTAAATCTTTATGTTTGTCATTAATCATCACAAAACTGACACAATAATGACAGATGAGTGCAATAAAGTACCACTTTTTCCATTAAATGTGGTGCACAAAAGTGTTGTTTTTTGCATGAATGTAGAAAAATAAAATAAAAATCCAGAGCAAGTGTCTGATCCTGCTTAAAATTTAAATGGTCAAGGCGAAAACCAGCTATGATTGAGTAGGTACTGACAAGGTGGAGGCCATAAAGATACAAAAAAGAAGAACGGTTTGAGTTTGATTAGGTTAGATTAGGTTCCCAACATATTATATTCTAATTTTCCAGTTTTTGCATGAATGTAGAAAAAATATTGTATGCAACTCTTGCAAAACGTGTTTTTTGCACTCGACGTGTTGTCCAACTCGACCTAAAGACCTCGTTGGACAATTTCATGTCGCGTGCAAAAAACGCTCACTTTTTGCACTGGTTGCATAAATAACTATTTCCTACGATCAAATAGGAAAGTGACATTCGTCGCACTGTCTAGTTCTATGGAAAGTGGCCTTTATTCATACGCGTACGGAAAAAAACTGTCAAATTGAATGTTGAGATGCTAATCTACTTACCCCGGAAATTTTATGTATATGTGAAATGCGTATTTCCTAAGTTGATTTGTCCATAAAATATTTTACTTTTAATTTTTACAGTGATTCAAATAAATAATTAAATCTGAATCTGAAATATTTATGTAGCGGAAACAGGGAAGCCAAAATATATATTCCATCATTATTCATAGACTTGGAATTGAATTTCAGTTGTATGGTTTCCTTTACCGCAATCGGGCCTATGCCTATGAAGTTTTGTTAGTTAAAGAGTTCGATCTGTTTTTGATAATGTCATTTAGGTGACCATGGTTCTCATCATACTTGTGGACAACTAGTGTACGATCCGTGGATTTATTTGTGTAGTGTTTCTTATCGCTCAACGGTAGTTATGAAAGTGATTCTCATCACTCTCATCCTCACATCACTACATAGGATGGTGTAAAGTGTTGCATAAAAAACAAGTTACAGACTAAATAAAGTGGGAATCATTATAAAAACCACCTTCTCGCTCCTTCAAAATCAGAGGACCTTGGGCATGCCACAAGATGGTTTGATGAAGAAGTATAACTTTCCAAAGAAGAAGAAACATTCAATGGTACACAGATGGATCAAAAGCAATAGAAGAATTAGGGGTGTAAAGGCCAGGAGCCACACACTTTGGATGCTTGAAAAAACTCCAAGTATTTTTCAAGCGGAAATTGAACCTATACGCAATGGTGCTCAGTTTAATATTGACAAAGGATATAGAAGGCAAAGGATTATTAGAATGTCAAGTAGCCACTGAAGCATTGAGTTTTCTCGTATATAGTTTCAAAATAGTATGAATGCCTAGGCAAAAGCAATGAACTGGGCGATAGCAATATAGTAACCTTACTGTTTACTCGATAACGCACTGGAATAAAAAGAAATGTGATAACAGAGGAACTAACAAAGCGAGAAACTGTACCTAACATCCTTTCGGGAACCGGAACTGGAAAAGAGATCTGACCATAAGGAATATTTTAGACAATCTTCTGAGTGATTACAACCTGTTCGGATCAAATGAATGCTTGAGTCAAAACTGCACCAAAAAATGTAACAGGGATCCTAACGGGACATTGTTGCCTAAATGGATACCTGAAGAAGCACAAATAGCCAAAGAAAAATAATGTGGATTCTGTGGCATGAAAGAAGAAACCTATCCACATACTTGCGAATTGCAGCAGCAACATCAGGGCACAATACCTAGGTGACTACTGGATGGAAAAAGCACTTTTACCTAAACCTACACCTGCAGACACACTGAAATTCCCTAGTGATATAGGTCTTAAGGAGCTACATTTCTCAGGAAAGCAGGCCATATCAGCAATCATCCAGCAGCTTTGACAATTACTGCCAACATAATTCCACGCCCTATGATGTCACTTGCCAAAAGATCACCCGAGTGTCCAATTTACCCCAATTTTTTTATTATACTCTGTGACATTTATATTGGAAACAAAGTTGCGTGGGGTGAAAAATTCCAAATAAACATATTTGCTTCCAACTGTAACATCCTTTCGGGAACCGGAACTGGAAAAGAGATCTGACCATAAGGAATATTTTAGACAATCTTCTGAGTGATTACAACCTGTTCGGATCAAATGAATGCTTGAGTCAAAACTGCACAAAAAAATGTAACAGGGATCCTAACGGGACATTCTTGCCTAAATGGATACCTGAAGAAGCACAAATAGCCAAAGAAAAATAATGTGGATTCTGTGGCATGAAAGAAGAAACCTATCCACATACTTGCGAATTGCAGCAGCAACATCAGGGCACAATACCTGGGTGACTACTGGATGGAAAAAGCACTTTTACCTAAACTTAAACCTGCAGACACACTGAAATTCCCTAGTGATATAGGTCTTAAGGAGCTACATTTCTCAGGAAGGCAGGCCATATCAGTAATCATCCAGCAGCTTTGACAATTACTGCCAACATAATTCCACGCCCTATGATGTCACTTGCCAAAAGATCACCCGAGTGTCCAATTTACCCCAATTTTTTTATTATACTCTGTGACATTTATATTGGAAACAAAGTTGCGTGGGGTGAGAAATACCAAATAAACATATTTGCTTCCAGCATTTACTGAAAATATCCATTTATAATTAATCTTAATATGTAATAACTATCTAATATTACTAAGTTATTATATAGGCAGCACTTCACCAGTCTCCAGTTGGTCTTCTTTCAAGTGTGAATTCAAAATGATCATATCTTAATAGTGACTAGCTGGCTCTTCCGAGCTTCAAGGGCTCGGTGACGATTGAGTATGGTGTAAACTGTAAATACAGTATGCGAAATCTGCTTCGGAACCTGGGTCTCGAATTACACAAGTACGACAAGGATATATGTATGAAAGAGAGAGGAAGAATAATTGTGCACAATCATCACTTTGTTTCACCTTAGGGGGTGTAAGATTATTCCCGAGAGTTACCGACTGCTCATTGCCCTCCTAGTTGGTGGTGGTAAATGGTAATTTAGTATGCTCCCAACACGGAAGGAGTGAGGGCGTTAAAGGAATATAAAAATACAATCGTTATTACGTAACCTGTACATCTTAAAATTCATTTCTGTCAACATGATCATTTTAGACCAAGTTGACAATTTCTAACTACAATAGGATGTTATTTTAGCCATTGTAACTTGAAAATAAAACAGCATTTCTTGAGAGAACCACAATTAATAAACTAAAAATCCCTTCCATTAATAAATTAAATTGAAAAAATAAAATAAGTAGGTAGGTACCTACACCTATTCTAAACATAAAATATAAGCTTCCTGAAAAAATAAAAATCCATTCTAAAGGTGAACATAATTTTCATGAATTAAGTGCTCAAATAAACCACCTTGCTGTGCCAGACAATAACCAAATCTGTGATAAAGATTTGATCTCATATCTCTAAGATTATTTGTCAACGAAAACGAAAGAAAAATATCATTTGTACAAATTAATCTGCGCTTCTGGCAATAGCGGTTAAAAATGTTGAAATAGAGGGGCAATGAGCAGTCGGTAACTCTCGGGATTTAAATTCACTCCCCAGCTGGAATTAAATACACGCCACGATGACCGCGCATCTCTCTTCTTCAGCTGTTTTTCTGTCGCTCTTGTGTATACAACGATGGATCGTTAAGGACTCACGCAATCTGTATAAAATTAGAAAATTAGTTAGTATCGTTGAGTAATAGTATGTATTAATACGTACCTTCGTTTCTAAGCAGAACGTATGTTTCCAGATCTTGGTTGTTAAAGAAAGTCGCATCATAGGTATATGTATTACAACGAGCCTCTTCCAAGAAGCGAGTATTTTGGTTTTTTTCAGATGCATAGGTCTTGACGAAATTGATTTTTCCTACGACTGATATGGAAAATAGTCCTTTTCCCACAATTTACGAAACTACAAAGTGTCACTTTGCCTAGGCCGTGGGAAAAGTTGTCCAAGCCGTGGGAAAAAATCTTTCCCACGGCTTGAGGTACGATAGAGAATCAACAGAATTGTGGAAAAAGAACTATTTTCCACAGCAGTTATGGGAAACCAGGTATAATATTAAAAAACTGTTCAAATCGGAGTCGTCTAGTTCCTCGCACATTAACAGGTAGGTACAAAATTTGTGTTCAGTTCCTCGCAGCATACGAAGGGTAAGGGATTAGGTATCAGGTAGCACAATGACAGTGCGAGGGATTTTGATTAGGTAATATTCACATATTGCTAGTAAATGTTTCAATATGAAATTATATTTTTGTCAAATAATAACAATAAAATACAAAATAAAAAAGAAACAAACAGAACAAATACATATGAAATAAACAAACAGAAACACACCGCAGCAGAAGAAATACCGCTAGTAAATATTAAATATGAACAAATATAAGTAAAATAAAAAACAGAAACACAACATTAAATCAATGATTTTCGTTAGGTTAGGTTAGGTTAGGTTAGGAAATTGAAACTGAAGACAAATTATTATAAACAGGTGCATTATTGTGCTACCCTACAAACAATAGTGTGAGGAACTGCAGACCTGTCTTAATCCTACCCTCCGTTCGAAAAGGGATTAACGCAGGTAGATGCGAGGAACTGCATCACGTCCGTTCAAATATAACAATAAATTATAATGATAATTAGCTCATAGGTACCTACTTACTTTTCATGGTATTCGTACCTATATTAAAAATATACCACTTTAAAATAGTTAAATTATTCATTTATTTGCAGTTGTAGAAAAAGTATAGTGTGCAGCACGTGGGAAAAGCTTAATTTCTCTCACTCGAGTGCTGCGTTTTCCCACTATACTATTTTCTGCTAGCGTGTGGAAAGATCTACTTTTCCGCACTCTTTTTAGTGCGGAAAGTAAATTTGTAGAGTTACTGGGGAGTAGGTAAGTATACTGACATTTGAATACTTAAAATATGTATTTGTATGGTTGTAGTTCACCAAATAACTGTGAAATTAAGAAATTTATTGGAATTCTGCTATAATTTTTTCATAAAAAGAAATATTTTTTTCAATAATTTTTTATGCCCCTGGTAAAAGCTTTGTCAAATGGATGTCAAATAATAATAATTAAGTTGTTGATATGTATTTAATAATAATAAATGTTTCTTTATGTTAACTTTTGGGTTTTTTTCCGAATGCTAGTAGAAAAAATAGTTTACTGAACACGTGCGTAAAGTGCCGAACTCAGCTAGCATCGTTCGGCCATCTGCAATAGCGTGCCGAAAAGTATCACTCTTCGCACTAGTTAGGTAAACTACTACTTCACGTTGTAGAGAAATAGGCTGCTAAATATTTCGCGTCCAATGAAATCAGCGATAATTCACTTTATTCACCACTACCATCATTGATATTACTAAATTCTAATTTCATATCATGTCATGAAGTTAAATATCGTCAAATAAGTGCATATAACCCTTGAGTATAGAGGATATAACTTATCATTTGCGTTTAATAATACGTAAAAGAAAAATTTCGTAGTATCATCCACAAACTCATTGATGAATTCAAAACCACATATCCGGTTGTTATCAAATCGATAATTTAGGAAATTAATAGAAAAAAATGTTACCCAATAGGAGGAAACAAAGTTAAGTGACCAACTTGATAAGCCTTATTAAATAGGAAATTGCAGCTTTTTCGTCCGATGTATATATCATTATCCGTGAAAATAAATATAAGTTCCAAACTGTATAATAATAAACAGTTGAATTACATTCACAAGAAATGCATCTATGAAATAACAAGGATCTTGTGTTTAACAATACGACAAAACAGCAATTGCATGACAATTTGTATATACCTACGTGTAATAGAGACATGCACATCTAGGCAGAATTATTTCAGTCGTGTATAATTTTAGATTCGATTTTCATAAATATTTCCGAGGAAATTACAAGAAATTACATTAATTATACTAACCACTAGGTAATTATTCAAACCAAGATAGTTCCAGTAGCTAATTTTTTTTATAAACATTATACTTACCTCTTATTGAATAATGCAGTTTTCCATCTTAAATGAACTCTTAAATTATACTTAACTTTATTTTGAGCGCTTGCTATAGACTAATTATCTATTTAATTACCCTACCTCCAAATTAGTCAGTTGATATGCATATCAATTTAATTGTAAAAATATACGTTGGATAATATCATTTTAGCGATCATAATCGCTAGTCATAATTTTGTAATATAAATGGTTATCGTGATATCAATTAAACACATTGACATTCAAATAAAATATTCTCCCATATTTAGGTATTCCTATGTAATCAAAAATTGTACTCTCATCGAATCATGCACGATACGTTAAATGTAAATAGACAGATTTCAAGGATATCCCGAATCTGTACGGAGACCGTTGGCCTACATCTTCACTTTCACTACATACTACCAAAGAAAATCATAGTTACTACAATAACCTAGGATAAAACATTAAACATTACGTTAAAACCTCCAAACACTACTGCCAAAACACCAGTTCGACTTTCGCGAAGACCATTCAATGACGCAACAAGTTCATTGAATAGTAACCAAATATCACAATGACTTGAAGAAAATAAATATTGCAACGTTTTGTTCATAGATATCTCCAAGCGTTTGATAAAGTTTAGTGTAGATGCTGGCTATAAAAACGGAAAAATGCATTATACAGTAACTATTTCCTTCTACTTCAATTTTACCTCGCCAATAGACATCTTTCCGTCTAACTCGATATCCAGCAGTCCAGCATACGACCGACCAATAAAATTTGGAGTCCTACAAGGCAGTGTTCTAGGTCCCTTGCTCTTCTCACTGTATACGTCCGATATACCTGAAACCAAGTATATCACAATTGCTTCCTTTGCTGATGATGTGGCGATACTTTTAGTAGACAAAGACCCTACAAAAGCTTCTGAAAATATGCAAAACCACCTCAACGTACTCAATCTATGGTATACACAATGGCGAACTGAAATAAGCAAGAAAAATCAGTCCAAGTAACATTTACTACGTGTCATAACACATGGTGACACATGCCCACCTGTAAGGATGGTATACCTACAGCATCAGAGACAAAATATCTTGGTATTCAACTGGACCAACGTCTAGCATGGAAGGAACACATTAAAAAAAGACAGCAGCTTGACAGATGTACAGGCTACTACATCGACGATCAAAACTCTCAATAAAACTCCTGCCATATAAAATGATGCTCCAACCTATCTGGACTTCATCTATAGGAGTGTGCAAAGCCAACGTGGCTTAACAGCATCCAAAGATATCAGTAGAAGCTGCTAAGGTCGATAGCGGATGCGCCATCAAATAGTGCACGACGACCTGAAGATTCATCAGAGAAGAAATCCATCAAGCTACAGTGTCATACAAAGAACGTACCATGCATCATACAAATCAGTTGGTAGAAGAGCTTATCAACAATGGCACCGCCATAGGAAGATTTGCAAGAGCCTGGACTTCAGATCTGCTTGAAAACTGAACGACAATAGAACATGGTGAAATATCACCTTTCCACTTCCAAAACTTGTATAGTCAAAAGCGCTCTTATCGTACGAATTCAAAGGTCACTAACCATATGTATTAAATCAGATAAAACAGAAGTTACCAAAAGGTGAGATTACTGATTGCTATAACTTATCATTCATATTTTTATTTTGAATTGTCAAAGCGACAAAACTGACATATTTAAATGAAAACTCACTTGGTGGAAGACTTTTTAGAATCGCTGAATACTAAACAGATATCTTTTTTTTTACGGCAAAATTACAAACCTAACCTTGTGGCCACTTTTTGTTAATGGTCAGTCTCACTTCACTTGTACACATTCATTGTTTTTTCCTCAATTTTTTTCCCTATTTTCATACCATTTCACGGCATTATTTTTATTACATATACTCCAAAAAGCTGCTTTCGTATTGGATAAAACTTTTGTGAGGTAACAATTATTAAAAAAACAGAAATCGACAAGTTTTCAAATATCCACAAAACACTGCTTATTATAAGGGAATAATGAATTTATGCTTTACTTATGGTCGCACTGCACCTAATAGTAAATACCTACCAGCTCACTGCAGTATGTAAACTTTTTAAATTAAAATAGGAGCTACACTGTGTGTAATATCTAAGCCAACCTTTTCAATAAGTACAAATCTGGAACCATTTGGACAACCATTCAAAAATGGACAGTAAGGTTTCTCTTGTTGACGTAGTAATTTTCAAAGACACCGACAAGTTACCGCTATGGCGCCTATAAATTTATTTTTGGTTGTATTGCACAAGTCTTCAAACTTTTAAAAGACCCCCCACAGCCACCGACAGTGGCGCGATGACGTGCTTCAAAATGCATTCTAATCCTTAAACAGCGGGAGGGTTCATAATACCCTCCTCGAAGGTGTGTTTCTAGAAATTAGCGAAGTCAATATGCTATTTGATATGATTTTAAAATAGTTTATGAATACATTGAACCAATTATGTGGTTTCTCTCATTTAAATAATGACAATAATGAAAGAAAAAAGAATTTACTCCATTCAAACTAAGAGTATTGCATTACAATAATTTAGGTCCATTAAAATGACAGTTGACAAAAGCCATGAGAAAAAACAATTATTTTATTAGACATTAGATTTGTAATTTGGTCGTTCATTTGTATTGATTTATAATGATCCTTTTTTGTTATTTGCAGATAAATTCGAAAAGGTGCAAACTACAAGACTTCCAACAAGTAAATTATAGTGAAATGCGGTTCGAACAAAAAGTATCAGAAGAATCGTGCTGGACATATTCAATTGAACAACAAGCAGAAGATAATTCTTTCGCCAAAGTGTCAACATGAACCATTTAAAGGCACCATCAATATGGAAACTAAGAAACTTCGAATTTGAAAATTTTATAAATTATTGTTCAGTTTTAGAGGTTGCAAAACTACTTTGTTAGATAAAACTAAAGTTATTACTTATTACCATGGAATATTGAAGTTTTCATGAAGAAATCGTTGACAAAAGACGTGTGAATAGTAGAATTCTATAATGCATAGAGTTTCAGTATAAGACTTGATACTATTGAAATATTTGGAAGAATGTAAAGGTCTTATATTTGAACTACTGCAGGTAGCACTATATAGTGTCATCTGCAAATTAAGTGAATTTACCATTTATTCCTAAGTCTAATTCATCGTTAATCAATACCAAAAAAAATGTTGGATCCAAAACCGAACGATGGGGTACACTAATGCTAACTGGTTGATTTTTCGAAACCTCACCATTTGTAGTTTTCTATAGTCATGATGAGATTCCATCCATTTTTAATGGAACATTATAATATTTGCTTTGAAACAACGGATTCATTGATTAGAGAACATAAAACCACAGTTTAAAGCAAGCTTTAAACTGAGATAAAAGTTTAGCCACCACACCTGGAAAATTTGAAAATATCTCCGCTGATAGCCTATCGATGTCTTAGGAAGTTTTGTTTTCAGAGGATGAGAAAGCACCGTTGTAGAACCCAGGGTGATCCATATTGAGGGTTCGCTCCTTACTGCGGGCATGATCCACCCAGTAGGCTTAGCCGTTTTAGCGATCAGTTATTTGGAACGAATAGCTAGGAAGGAGGTTGCAATGTTACGTAGTACCTGTACTGGTGAATATGTGAGAAGGCACATAAAGAAAACAACCGTAATTGAAATACCTATCGAGAAATGTCTGGAGCATGTGAATAGTATGGAAAGCGGGACAACTGATGTTAGTTTTTATAGTTATGGAAGTGATGTGGATTTAAGTTCTGCGTTATGGAAGTAACACACGATTAGTATTGACTTGTGGAAGTTTGAGTTGAAGAAATAGAAAAGTTAAGTAGGACGGGAAGATTAGGTGTAACGGAACATCCGATGAAATTTTGCGATAATTTTTCCGTGAGGTTGATTAATTCTATCTGCTTTGATTTGATATACTTTGGATTTCAATGGGAAAAAATTTAAAGGCTTAATTCAGGTGATCTAGAGAGCTACTCTTTATGTCCCTATCGGCCAATCCACTATGCATAACTCAAGAATTCTGGAACCAAAGATCAGTGTTTCAAGAGGTTTTAAGTGTGGTTTAGTATGATGTGATCGACCTGTCCGAACATTTTTCTCATTATAAAGAAATCAAAAAGTTGAGAAGTAGAGGATGAGGGTACTCCAGGTATTCCAGTGCGCTGTGCACACATACAGAAATCACTAGCTAAGTGTATATATCACATGTCTTCATAAACCCTCACTGGCCTCACTTCTCAGAATACTTAAACATCATAATCCATAATAATTAAGGAATTCAAATAATATTTAAGATGGTATTCTCGAGAAATTTGCTAAAACATTCAACGAGTATACAATGAAGAATTTAATAATATAGTCAAGATATATTCAAGTCTATGAATATATTTTGGAGTGAATTATAATTTTGATTCGGTTTTAAAAAGAAATCAAGAATTTATAACTTGAATATTTTGATAATTTATTAACATCAATACTTTTGAGTTTTCAAACATGCCATTCAATTATTTTAAAATAGAATTTTAGATTCTTATCTTTGCACTAAATGTAAGTCTTTGCTTCTTTGAACACGCCTACTTTTGCCACGGTGTCCCCTTAAGCTGGCAAAGTATTTATTAACTTTTACAGTACAATTCCCAACACATTTCGAAAAGTTGTACATGCAGATGTGATGAATTTTTGCATGCAGATTGTTATAATGAATAAGAAACTAAACAGAACAACGTACGTGTCGGTAACTACTGATTTGTGTCTCAAATGCATTAGATAAAGAATAAATTTACAAAATAGCAGGTCCGGCTTGACTTACAGTTCGTTGGAAGGGTTTCTGGTCTCCGGATTCAGTAGCTCAAACTTTAAACTAGGTACTACATAGATAATTTAAGACTTGAAAATGTAAGTTCTCAGTAGCGTGTTATTTTCATTTTCTTCACTAAAAATATCAGGACTTTTATAAACTGTAGTAGTGTATTATATCAAATTTGACGCAATAATAGTATATTATTCAACAAGCATATGATAATGGCCATTATTTATAGAGGTGGGCTTTTGATAAAAACACCTAAGTGAGTTTTACCCATTATATGCGAGTAGAATACTATATTTTGTACACGACCATGAATTACCAACACATTTTCCACGTAAACCTCTATCAAAAAGTTGTTTTTTTGTACCAAATTCCTAAATTAACATAAATAAATTGAAAAATTGAATTATATATATCGTACTGCAGAGATTATGGTTTATTCTTCAAACTCTTTTCTTATTTAATTTAATTGCAAATTTACAACCTACTCAATAAGTAACCAGTAATAAGTAAATGATATGGTTTCTTGCTAAATGACAATCCACTGATGGGTCTCCGTTGATAACTCTATGAGATCTTCTGGCCAGCGTCTTTTCAATCTTCTCTGTTCCACAGTGGGAAGGTTGAAAATTAGTGCGAATTTTGATGATTTTCTTAGGTTTTTGTTTCTTATGGTTAATGCCTGAATAACTTCATTGATGGTTGGAATACTGAAATGATTATGTAATGTCTGGTTGCTTATAAACCATAAAGCATTAGCTATTATACGGAGTGTTTTAGATTGAACCATTTGCAGTATATTAGTGTTCAATGGTTTACTGCAACCGCATAGCTCTATGCCATATGTCCATATTGGTTTTAGGATGATTTTGTATATTAGTAACTTATTTTCGCTGTGATGATTATTAATTGAATAGGAATTATAATTATTGTCTATTGACTTTTACGTTCTAGTTTTATTACAAATAAACTGAGCTTACAGATATAAAATCTACTTTTTCAAATTTGAAAGTAGGTCTTTCTATGCAAAAGTTAATATCTGTATTAGTATATTAAAGTATAAGTGGATATTTGGTCTTTAAAACACGCGCGATTTTTCGAACACGACGGCGAAGCCGGTGTGCTCGAAATAGAGCAGTTTTAGAGACCAGTTATCCACGCTATTTTTTTTCATTGGTGCACTTTGAAATCATAAATACTGGTATCTATTACCACTACAAAAGAAATGGAAATAACTGATAATGTAAAATAGTTGAATTCGTGATGACATTAGTTTACCTTGCGTTGTCATGGAAATATTAGGTAATATCTCAAACAATATCAACTGCACTTTCCATTTTCATTTATAAAATTGAAATTGTGAAATATTGTTTAAATAAAGGTTTTGACGTTACAAAGTACTCCTGTCAGATCAATAATAAAAAAATTGTCATTTAGACCATAGATATTTAGACCATTAGACATTAAACTTCGTTTCTCGAGATGTTTTAAAGTTCGTGTTCTAAAGTTCGTTTTAAACACGCTGGGACGTGCTTTAAATAGGTATGAGGGTTCACCAATAAAAAAAACTAATGAATACCACTTATTCAAGGTTCTACGCCCGTCAAAATTATGTATAAGTCTTCTGAACCAAAAACAAGTCTATACCCTTTACTGGACAAAAGACCTTACCACGAGACAGGTGGTGCTAATTTAAATTACGAATCGAAGGGATATATTTTGGTGATCTGATCAGTTTCCTATATGATAAATCTAGGAAGCTAGCCCGTGTCTGTATATCGGCCATGTTAATAATTGCAGCAAAATGTCGGCGCCATTTGAAATTAAATTTCAACATTAATAAACTTAAATCTGATCAGAAACATTGCGTGATTCGAATGTAATGGCGCATGATTAGGGTATTTTAGAGAATTATTTTTCTGCTTAAACGTTATTTATGGATGGATGTAATAGCATTTGCATATATTTAAAAATAAATCAAATTATAGTTTTATTCAGTAAAAAACATTTTTGTGGGAAATGCGTGAAGAAGAGTTTTTTGCTTTTGTGATGAAATGAATCACGAGAATTGTTTTTTCACTTACTGATGTACAATCAATGGATGTAATATAGCAAACTTATTTTCCACGTCATTAAATCTTCGCTAATATCAAAATGAAATGCATGAGATGAACCCACTGGAGTTTTTTTTTTTATCGTGGATAACTGCATCTCATCTCATCAATTTTTATCGGTGGTTTGGACATACGATACGACTCCTATTTTTTATTTTACAATGGTTATATATACATTGATATCATCTTTTCCATGAAACCTAAAAACCATGAAACATAATCCTATCCGTACTTCCATCATACCATACCTACTATTTATGGGGCCTGAATGGAGAATCTTATGAAAATGGCGGTAGAGTAAGTACCTTCTTGGTGTGCGTCATCGTTTGTGACGTATATCCGTGTTTTAGGTATAGTCAAATGCACTCTTATCGTGCGGGTTCAAAGGTCACTAACAATATGTATCAAATCAGAAAACACAGATGTTACCAAAATGTGAGATTACACTGATTACACGAATTTCCACTTCTTCTTTCATTCTCGAAATAATCCATCAAACTGAACCATTTTTTTGCTTGAGGATACAAAAAAAAACGCAAAACTGCTACTTATTATTCATATTCATATTCATAAAACTGACATATTTAAATGAAAACTCTGCTGGTGAAAGACTTTTTAGAATCGCTGATAACTAAATACATATCCTTCTTTTTCCCGTCAAAATTGCATAAGTCTGTCTTATTCATCTCACGGATTTTATTTGGAAGTTATAATTAAATGCAATAAAAGAAAACAAAAACTGTGAGTATGTCTTTGTTGAATCGTATGACCCGCATCACGATGCATCTAACTATATGTCGTTTATTTCACTCGCCATTTTGACATTATACATCTTACCTTAATTTTGATAAATGGAATCATCAGGATCGTTTTCAGCCAAATTCAAAAAGGCTATGGAATTAATAATTACCAGCTTGTTTCTCTTATTGAAAATACTTGAGAACTTTCAAATTGCTTAGGTTCCTCCGTGTATCCAAGCATATTTTTGTATTATTCAAAGAAATATAACTATAAGAATAATATTCACTTTCCATAAATAATCATTGACCGTAAACAACAAAGTACAGACCTGATACGAGAATTGTCAGTCGGACAGTAGAAAAGGACGTAAGACACATTGCCAATACGAAAGGTACATTTGCATCCTGTTTTGAATGGTATCATTTCTCCTGCTTGATAGGTCGTGCTTGCGCGTAATCTAATAAAAATTTTTAAGTCAAAGATTAGGGTTAACGTTTGCAATATATTTAAACAGTTCATTATTGTGATATTTCAATTAGAATTAATCACATCACATGACATTAATCCATTTCTTCCAACGTAATTTGTTAGAAGGACATCAACCAGCCAAGTTTTGATCCCATATAAAACTTCCATCTTCCATCTGTTCATTCACATTGATTTCACATTTATGAATCGAATATGAGTTTCATAGCGGCAAGAAAAATGAGCTTGTTGCTTTAAGGACATTCAAATGTTCCTCCAAAAAACTGCCTAAGCTAAAAAGCGTGGAAGTTTTATATATATACAGTCAGAATTTAAACGGAAAAATTTATATTTGTAGTGTGAAATCCAGATTATAATTTCATCGATAACACATGGGAGCTCAATATTATAAAATACTAAAAGACTCGTTGAGACTCATGCCACTAGCCCGTACTGAAACTCGATTCCTAACCATTTTCAGATGTTTATATCCATATTGGGAGGCATCTACAAAATTACAAAGCATGGTTTAACGAAAGATCCTAGTGTTCATTCATTCATATTTTCACTTCCGAATCCAAAATAAGTTTACAGTTCCTTGCTGCTATTTTGTTAGAGTTTATTGGTCATAGGGTGGTTCAGGAAGACGGCCTCTCAAGACGGGGATCTAACCATATTTTTTATCAACGTATAGGAAACATTCACACATTTATATTCATAGGTAACTGATTATTCTCCCTAACTGGTTTTCGAGAATTAAGTCGTTTTTGTTTTTTATTATAATCGCAGTTATTTTAAGATCGACCACTTTTTATATGTGATATTATTAATTTTCATCTTTCTGAGGCTGGTATTTGAAAACTTGTAAATCATCACAGTAGTTGTGAAATTGTTTGTGGAGTGTTATTTGTTATTTCAACTTTGGTTTCAGGATCTGATTTATAACAGTGAAATTTATTTTCATAAATAAAAATTTATTATAATTTATGTTCAAGCAACAACTTCCAGCACTAAATAATACAAAATGAATAAATCATATCAACCAATGCCGAATTATTCTCTAAATTTAGTGCAACCGAAGGAGGACAAACTTATGGCGATTTTATTTATGGATTTATGTTTTCCGATAAACTCTGACCCTCCCTTTTATTCGTTTTGCTCATTCTTTTGTTATCGAGGGTCAGGTTGTCCCTTTATGCCACTTGTTATTTATATCAGAAGTTATTTGCTTTGAATTTAATAAAAAGTTTCATGAACAAGGGATTGTTGTATATAAACACAATCAATTCATTCCAATCACGAGTAAAATGATATATCATACTTTGTTGATTATATCTTACATTTTTACTTAAAATTTACACATTGTTGATAAAACAGCACCTTTTTCCACCTGGGAGAATGTCAACTCCACCACGAACCTCAGGTAGACGAAAAAGGCCGGTCAGCTCCACCACCGATTTCAAGCCGAGGGATTAAATGGATAAGAGGATAATCTTTATAATACCATAAAATATTTTGCTGAGTTTATAATTTTTGAAGAAAATAATTCAGTTTGACATTTTGTATCATAGAAAAGATATAACCGCTGTTAAATAAAGTTAGGTTAGGTTAGGTTAGGTTAGGTTAGGTAAAACACAAATTATCAAACTCACCAGAGAAGGATAAATCGACTAATGAAATAATTTGGTACCGACCCCAACTAATATTTTGGGAATTTACAGCATTAACAGGATGTCATTAAAAGATTAGCATGGTGGACTTGACCGGTGACCTTAATCCCCTAAAATAAAATTTCTACCTGAATTTATGGACGTGGTATAATGTAGCCTTTCACCTAAATTGTGTGTTCACAACATCACCGAATAATAAGTTGATTATTATTGGGCGGTAACATTTCAGAAGAGTTAACTTGAAGTATTTATCAAAACGTTTTTATAGACTAGCTGGTGTACACATTTAATTTTTCGTTTGAATAAATTCAGATTATAACAAAAATTGTAACCTTTGGATGGGTGAGGATTTTAAAGTTGAAACAATGTCTGCAATATAGATTATCAACATGTTAATATAATATTGGGAAGTTTCTGATTTTGTCCAGGAAAACTAGACAATAAATGAAAGTTCAATAAAATACATGCCTTAAATAAATAGTCAAAATATAAAAATCCATTTTTCTCAACAGTTATTTACAGTTATATAGGATTATATAAATATAGTACCCTCCCCAAAATCGACTTTACTTTATCGGCAATTTTCCAATTTATTGAAATCGTGTCAATGTCCATAATAAATCTTTAAATATCTTCTGTATGTTCCTTGTGGCATGTTATTTATTCTTTTTCCTCTTATTTTCTGGGAATCAAACCACAATAATGCTTTTTTATGTTTTTTTTTTCGAGTTTTCGGTAGTGACAACGAAAAAAAATTGACAACTATACAATCAATAATAATTAGTCATGCCTAGTTGTCAAATTTTTTTCACTTATAATTGCACAACGGAAAGTGATACTTTCCCGCACGCGACTGCTGTTGACCCGAACGACGCGGAGCGGGAAAGACACTTTACGTATGAGTTAGGAACATTATTTTTTCTACGACCGTGTATACCTTTTTTTTTTTTTTTTTTTTTTTTTTTTTTGGGAGGTTGCTGAAATGCATTCACGCACGTGTAGTGGAACCAAATGCCCGGAGCCATTTGCGACCACTACACAGTGTGGGACTCGCCTTACGGCCCTACCCACTAAACACTCCACCTTCGCTGACTCGCAACACGTTTGGAACCACCTTTACAGTATTACATCAAACGTGTAGGAGTTGACCAAATATCTCCAACATTTTTTAGTATCTCCCCGTATTCTGGAACTTTCTCTCTTCTTCTTCCTTAACTTTCATGATTTCCGTCACTATATTTAGGATATTCCTGAAATGCTGTTTTCCTGATGTCATCAGTCTCAAGATGTTATGCTTCGTGACCACTGTTTTCATGATGGAATTCAGTTTTTCTCGTTGCGAGCGGAATCTGTCGCAGTGAAAGACGGTATGCTCTGCATCATCTGTGAGTCCACAGTACGTACATAGCGAATCTGCGGCTTTTCCGATCTTCTCGGTGTATTTCCTGAATGAACCGTGGCCGCTCAAGAACTGACTGAAATGATAGTTTGTTTCTCTGAGCTCACAATTCGTCCAGACTCCTACATGCGGAATCAACATGCGCGTCCATGATCCCTTCTGCTCCTTGTCCCACTCATTTTGCCACCTGTCAATGCTAATTTGCCTCTCCTCTTCTCTATATGCTTGGCCATCCTCGCGCTGAAAAAGACGTTTACGCTCGTCCACAAGCAGATGAATTGGTATCGTTCCACTAATCACCTGCAGAGCTGCTGTAGATATCGTACGATAACCGCAAACTGCTCTCAACAGAATTTTCCTTTGACATTTCTCTAGCATGCGTCTACAGGTACCGTATCTCAAAGCACCGCACCAAATTGGAGCACCGTATAACAATATAGAGTGGACTACTCCCACTAAGGCCTGTCTTTTAAGAGCGGATGGACCTCCGATATTGGGCAAGATTTTGTTTAATGTGGCTATACGCTGTTCAGCTTTGATGCACGTTTTCCTAATGTGTTCACTATATCTTGGGTCCAAGTGGATTCCTAAGTATTTCAACAGATTGCTTCTGCGTATCTTTACTCCGTTTATATTAAACTTAATGTGGCTGTTATCTCTAGGACCTTCCAGTATTATCGCCTCTGACTTATGTTCTGCCAGCTCTAAACTATTCTGCCTAATCCATCTGCTTATTTTTTCTAGGGCAGCGTTGCCATTTCTGACAAGGTCAAGAGAATTGTCGCTCTCAATCAGTACTGCCAGGTCATCCGCGAAAGCAATGAGTTTTATCCCCTTCGGAGTTTTTATTCTTAGTATGTCATCGTAAAGGATGTTCCAGAGAATCGGTCCCAGCACCGAACCCTGTGGTACGCCCGCTGACAAACTCATATTTTCTCCTGGTGTTACGATTAGTTTTCTACCTGATAAATAGTTTTTAATGATGTTTTGGATATACACTGGCCGTCCTTTTTTACAACTTGCTTTTATAATGTGGGGCCATAAGGCAGAGTTGAAAGCGTTTTTTATGTCGATCGCTATAAGTGCAATCCATATCCTCTTGCTCGCCCTTACTTGATCTGTTACACAGTTCACTGCCATGATAGTGGATCTTTTCCTCCTGAAACCGTATTGAGAATTGGATAATGCTTCTGCGCGCTCTAGTTCTGATTCGATTCTATTCTTTATGACCTTCTCGTATAATTTGGCAATACAGTTCAATAGACAGATCGGTCTATATGCTGAGTTTGCATCGTCGGGTTTGCCCTTTTTCCATATAAGAGTCAGCTTAGCAATCTTGAATTCAGTGGGAAAAGCTTGCTCCTGTAACAAGCTATTGAACACCCTAAGGAAAACATCTGGCTCAGCTTTGACTGCTGCTTTCAGAATTTGTGGCGAAATATTGTCTGGACCTGGGGCTTTCCCTGCTTTTATGGCGTTGCAAGCTTCGTAAAGTTCATCAAGTGTTATCGGATTCTGGACTTCTATTGGGCTTACAGCGTATTCTTCCGTGGTTTTTTGTGGGAATAACTCTCTAGCTACTTCATGTTGCCTAGCTGCTGTTAGCCTATAGGGGTTCAGTGCTCTAATGTCTCTCATGGCTATTTTATATCCGTTTCCCCATATATCGTCATTAAGCTTGTCAATCAAGTCCTTCCACATTTTCCTCTTTGTCCTATTGATTTCTAACTTCAGATCTTTTTTGCATCTTTTCAGTTCCGCTTCAAGATTGTCGGTAGGGTGGTTTGCTCTTATCCTTGTGAGTAGTCTCCTCTTCCTTATACAGTTATCTCTGAGCTCCTGTATTTCTACCGTCCACCAATATGGAAATCTGCCCTGGCAAGTGCGGACTGATTTTGTCGCTTTTTTGATAGCACCCGTTATTGTATTTACGTTCGTTTGGAAAAGTTCTGTATTAACTAAATTTTTGAAAAGTTTTTCGTCCAGTGACTGAAGGCTGTACCCTGATGCATGTCTCTTGATGTTGCTGTTGATTTGTATTATTATAGGGCAGTGAAAAGTAAAGATGTTTTTGTCCAGAGTTTTCCATGTGACTACTTTTCTACTGATGTCTTCGGTTGCCCATGACACGTCGATATGCGACCGAGATACTCCTCTGACGAATGTAGGTGATCCATCACGACCGTGTATACCTAGAGAAAAGTATACCAGCCCATTTTTCAAAAATTATTTCATTTCAACATACATATACAGAAATTTTACTAAAAACTACTGATTATTATAAATATTAATATTAAAACACAATTTTTTGCATTCTGTAAATTACTCAAAATTGCCAGTGGAGTTATTTGGTGTTAGGGTTATATAAAAATATCTTCATTATTTTATATTTCCAAAAAATGAAAAAAGCTAGGAAAGACTTTTTTTATGGACTATTTAGTGAATATTTATTTACCTGTAGTCACAATAGTTATAACTTCCGAAGTGAAAAATAAGGTCAAAATTTGCATAGTGACACTTTCAAAACTAAAATGCGTGCGGGAGAGTGGGTTAAAACGCACGGTCGTAGAAAAATTATTAACTCATTGATATAACAAATTCTAGCAAATTTTTTCTTTACATTTTGCTCATAATTTTCAGTTAAATTATTAAATCATTCACTGTGTAATATCGGGCTTATTCTGAATACAACACCTTGTATTCCAATAATTCATCATATTCAAAAAAACGTCCTCTTCTGAATGGTATAAGGATGTCAATACCTAGATATTATGCTTTTCGTGCAATTCACAATTATCTTAAATTGTATGGTAGATTGATTTTAAAACATCAGCAATTCTCTCTGAATTTTTTACTTTATCTTGACATAGTTGATGTGAAAAAGAAAGTGAAGCTGCTAATAAATATGTACACTTGTATAGTTGCTGAGCTACACTAATGGGAACAACCAAAGCATGAACAAGGCATTGACTCCAACACTCCGTCGTGAGAAACCGTGGTAGGTAGACAGTTCTATAGAAACTGGTCACACCACATCTTATTGTATGGCTTAAATGGACCACTGTGGAAAAAGTTGTGTCATGGTGAATGGAAGATGTAGAATTTACAACATACCAAGAGATTGGTGCTGCAAACTATATGGGGTCTCCAAATACTAAGTAGGTAGTAGGTAGCTAAAAGAGCCGTGATCAAAGCCTTCAATCAATTTACGGAAATGATGCATCTTTGGTTGGGAGATCAGAGCATTGGGAGGATTAGAAAAATACTTTCTGCATCAAAGTCCGCAAGACCTAGAGCAGTACGAAGAATTACAAGTCTAAGTTGAATCAGGTGGGCCTTGGACATATATTAATAACTCAAACCATCCGGAACAGATGATTTATTCAACTTAGAAATGAAACTCGATGGACTATTACACATGTTTGGCGGAATATTGAAGAAAATCACACACTGTAGGTATGTGCATATTCACCAGACAAATCAACGGATCTAGTGCAGGATGATTTGAGCTTATGCCTTGTGCTGAAAACACAACATACAGCATGCGAAATCTCTTTTGGAACCAAGGTACGAATTACACAAGTACGACAAGGATATATGAAAGAGAGAGGAAGAATAATTCTGAACAATCATCACTTTGTTTCACCTTAGAAGGCGTTAGCTCATTCCCGAGAGATCCCGACTGCTCATTGCCCTCCTATTTAAACTAGTTGGTGGTGGTAAATGGTAATTCAGTATGCTCCCAACACGGAAGGAGTGAGGGCGTTAAAGAAATATAAAAATACAATCGTTATTACGTAACCTGTAAATCTTAAAATTAATTTTTGTCAACATGATCATTTCAGACCAAGTTGACAATTTCTAACTACAATAGGATATTATTTTAGCCATTGTAACTTGAAAATGAAACAGTATTTCTTTAGAGAACCACAATTAATAAACTAAAAATCCCTTCCATTAATAAATTAAATTGGAAAAATAAATTACCAATTATTTTCACAATAATTGTTGACTTTGAAGGAATTGGGCGATTTTCAAATGCCACAATAAACAAATTAACGATTTCATTAGCCGAATGACCTCCAAAATACCATCTTACAATTTGCACTTTTTCGCAGGTTAAGTAGGTATGTTAATGAAGGCATAATTGTAAATGTTTTGTTTTCAAATACAATGGCATGCGCTTCCAACGTGATCAACGTTTGTAGCGAAAAGACCTAGGAATAGCAGTTTGTCTCTGTAGCAGTTTAAATGTGAATTCTATCTGTAAAACACAGTGTTGCCAAGTGAAAGTGTTTTGTTTTAGCTATTGTGCATGACTTCAAAAAAAGTTAACGAAAACGAGAGAAAAATATCATTTGTACAAATTAATCTGCGCTTCTGGCAATAGCGGTTGAAACAATAGGGCAATGAGCATTCGGTCACTATCGTAAATAGACCACACCCTAACTGGAATTAAATACATGCCTCGATGACCGCGTATAATTATCTTTCTCTCTCATTCAGCTGTTTTTCTGTCGTACTTGTGTAATGTCGAGGTTCGAAAGCACATTTCGTCACCTGTATACCTAATATATAGCAATACCATACCTGAACAACTGAAATATTGGAGTCTAAATTAACAGTTGCCGTTAAAAGCTACAAAGTTGACTGTGACGTCACACCACGGCTCTGCTGGGTACGATTGTCGATTATGTCGCCGTGGCCGTTGATTCTAGTTGTGTTCGCTCATATTCATTACTTATTAAGTAAAGTTGTATTTTACAATGTGCTCTTTAGAAAGAGAACTTGTTAAATCTCACTCTAGCAATCTACCCAATGTAGATTTACCTATGTTAATGGACTATTTTAACGAAGATTTTAGTAGTAATAAAATGAGAGGTATAAAATGGCAAAGGTAAATATTAGATACTCCAAATATTGCACGCGTTTGTATCTGTGCCGACACGGAATGAAAAGGTTGTTTTGAATCATCGTTATATACAATCCAAATATCTGAATCAGTTCCAGAACTTTGAGAAGATGAAATGTCAACTGGGTTGCATTTTCTTTTTAGGTACTCAGTTCTTCTGAAAATAGTATTTTTTCTCTTGTCTACACATTTCAAATTAGATGTTGTGCAGCAATGGCTACTGTTTAACCTTAGAAATTACCTACAATAGGTCTTGAATTAACACCAACATCTGAAGTTTTATTTGAGGCAGACAATTTTTCTGGTTTCGCCTGAATTATTCCAGCTCCCATTTTTTCAAATAAATCTCTTCATATACTTCTGTGACATGTAGTTCTATTCTGTTGACGGTTAAAAATATGGAGTACAAAATTTGGTTTCATTTTGATTTTACCAGTTTCCTTCGTTTTCAGATAGGTACATATAATTTCCATTGTCTTTTTTAATACAAATTTACTCCCACACATAGCTATCTACCAAGCCTTCCTTGCTTTTTTATTACTAGGAGGCTAGTAAAAAGCTTATTGGGGGGATTTTTTGATAAATCTGCGGTACAACACACGTTTTATAAGCTGCTTTATTTTCACTCATCGTAATATAAAAAATCAAAAACGAAGATTATATATCGAGAAATGAGTTCTGGCTGTATAACAGCAACGGCAGTCGCAGAGCCTAGACTGGCCGTACCGTGGTATCACGTCAGGCGCTGATCGCCCCGTTTTACAGCAAGCGAACTTTGTGGGAGAAGAACTACTACTACTACTAAATACTAAATGTGCAGGCAAGCCTTGACCTAGACAAACTCAAGCCAAGGTTTCGGCACTGAAGCAGCTGGTGGTCCCATTGTGCTATTCCTGCTACCTAGATATCCATGAAGCCGAGCCCTTCAATAAAGGCCTCAACCTTTTTCAGTGGATGCCTGCTTGTGTCTCCAGAGGCCATAACAGGGACTTCGAAGATTCGCCTGGGTGCGTTCGAAAACTTGGTGTGTTGTATAAAAATCACACAGTAGCCGTTCGAAAAGTCGGTGTGTATACAAAAATAGTACGCACAGTAATAGTTCGAAAAGATGGTTGTCACATACTGGTGCGCGCACCAAACACGCTAGTCCCGATTAGGGTGAAATTTAAGCTGACAAAAAAGTCACATATATGACAGCTTAAGCAGACTGTTTTGTGGCTTAAGCATTTGAATTTATTCTGCCGATATGAACTTTTAGATGTCAATTATTAATTTCAAATTATTAAATGAATTATAAAAAAGGGGAAAGTAAGGAATAAGTTACATTGGGGAAACATTTTCGCTGCTCGTCCATTCCCTAAATCAATTTACAATCCAAGAAAATATTCAGAGAAAGAATTGATGATTTGAATGACTTGAATGACTAATTTCCAATTTGATTTGTCAACAACCAAACAAACATAACCTTGAAAATTGTTTGACACAACACACTCCATAACCGTTCGAGAACCTAGAGCGAGCTTAGCACACCGAAGTGAGTTTTTACCCCCACTCCTTGAAATAATTTTCATACCAACAACCAGCTTCTCGAACGCAGCCCTGCGTATTAGGACACTCTAATAAGAGAACATGGACTGACGTTTCGACAGTCATACCGCAACCACTACATAGGGAACTTTCCTCTACTCCTAGGTTGTAGAGGTCTGCCTTTCTGTGACTCTTGTAGTTTGTACTTCTTCGATTATATTCTCGAATGACAAGAAAAATGCGGTTCGTAACGTATTTAGTTCAAGTAGTGCGAACACTATTAAAAAAAATTCGCGTTCATGCCAACGTAGCGCTGTCAACTGTTCAGATTTGAGCGCTGTGATAGCAATTTTTTCTATCAAAAATGAAATACGCTACGCTACAGCGTATAAATATAATATAATAAATATAATAAAGAACCTGGTTAGCTAATCTTGAAAATAATTACGGAATGCATAGAGAAGTAGTAATTATATATTACTTTTTTTCTAATAATTTCTCTATGACAAAATGAAAACAAATTTCCATAAAATAACCTCTTTACTGCCCAAATGTCAATTCATTCGAGTCTGCTCCCCTATTTCGGACCATGCGATCCGGAACGTATGACTTTCATGCGATTAATAATACCGGATCACGGGCCAAGAATATAACGACGATCGCCTCATGTGATCATTCGTCATAAATCTATGCCGCTCATTGTTCAAGAATAGACGTCCAGTAGAAACTATTGGAATAAATTTAAGTCGAAGAAGAATGAACAATTATTGAAGTCATTATATTAAATTAAATTGAGAATTATCAGTTTATTTTCATTTTATTAGAACAATTATCGATATTTTTGAGTATGTTAAAATCTCTTATCTACTTATGTGTCTTCTTTTCATCAAATAATCAAGTCCATGGTTCTACGTAGGGTTCAAAATGGATATTATCTGAACTCAGTAATACATAAATTTGAAAAATTGACTCATCCTTTTAAGGTAAATCAATAATAATATTTTTCTGCTAGCTATTTTAGTGAAACTATCAACCACGTACTAATTTTTTTCGTGATAATATAAATAAACGCACCTATATACCTGCTCATTACGTTTTAATAATAGACCTGGCCCATCTGGTCTGAGAATATCTAGATGATTAAACGCATTTTATAATTAAATGTTTTAATTGACCCGACCTTCCATCAGGGATTTACTATTCCCATGTCGATGTCTATGTGTTTTTCTGTTGTAATCTGATAATTTTTTGGTGAAACAGTAACATAACCAGAGGGTGGGGATTACATTAATTTTATTTTGTGATATGCAAATTAACAACATTGTATTTTTTTGTCAATAATTAGTTAATACGCAAATGCTTGTAAGTCGATCTTATGCAAACTATCTGCAAGCCTTCTTTAATGTAGAGGGTAGTTCTTCAAATAACTACCAGCTTTATTGTAGATATTTTTATAAATTTTATAATGTGTGCTGTAACGTTTATTTTAATTTATATTCACATTTACTTAATTTATATTTACAGAGTTATATGTAATAGTGTCCTTAATCAATAATTTATATCATACACTGAACACATTAACTATAATTTATATGAGAATCACTTGATAAACACTTTATCGATGCGCGATTGCTTTCCCTCAGTATAAACACTAAATGTCCAACTATATGACTACTATTCTTATGTGCAGCGATGCTCGTCTATTTATATCGCGCGTGAGGTAGATTTCTAGAAATCTCTCGTTCTGCCGAAGGTGCTGGATAGACTAGAAATCTCTGGACAAGTGGTAGGGCGCGGGGTAGGTAGTCTTCTCGATGGTTCCCGACTAGTGAGCGGAGGAGTCATAGTCGTCTCATACGGGAATTTCCCTGGAGCATTCGCGTGACAGTGTTTTAAATTATAGTGAAGTACTTCAATTTATCGATGTAAAATACAGGGTACTCCACCTAACAAACTTGTGAAGTCGATGTATTTGAGTTTGGACTCGCCCTGTATACGGTTTGAGGGAAATGGAAGCAGGTCCAATTTGAAAAAATGTAACGTTGATCAAGAACGGCGTTCTTTCAATGTATGTGCCCCAAGGTTGGCTACAGCAGTTCAAAATTTTATTCAAATACTTTTCAGGATTTATAAGATATTGGACTTTATCGCAGTAATCAGTCACCCTGTATATTTATTAGGGATATTTAATTTTTATTTATCGAAATATGATTGAAATAAGAGACGGACTTAAGTGTGAATAAAAAAGTACTCCAAATAATAAGTAGAACCAATATCAAAAAGTGCCATGGATTGTGAAAGTTTCTGAAAAATTGAGAAATAATGGGAGTCAGTTGGACCTTCTATTTTCAATAAACTGGATACTCAAAAACAGTAAGGCAGCTTTCAAATTGAATAACCAGCTCATCAACCAAATATAATGTAATCAACATATCCATTTACATTCGAATTTAAAAAGGACAAATGACATTTTGATGAACAGTCAACCTTACTGAATCACAAGTTAACGAGGTAGGTATGACAGACACTACCTGTGGGATATGTATACATACTTACATAGCAGAACATGGAAGATATAATTTTGTAACCATCAATAAATGAGAAAATTAACAAGCTGTAATTCACATTAGAGGTAAATGATTTGAAACATTTTTTTATCCTGAAATGTACATATTTACTGTTGAAAACTGGTATATTTCAACTAGAGATTTTTTTAATTACTTCCAGAACGATAATGGTCTTGAAGAATGAATATAATATTAATTAATATAATAATAAATATTATATAGAATACAATATTTATTATTATATATTATTATAAAGCAATAAATCCTTTGAATTTCCTATTTTCTGGTTTTGCCCAGTTTAAAAAACACATTCATACTATTCCCTTCCTTCTTCAGTCATTAATAGCGCATATTCAATTATCTTCCACATACCCCACCATAAAAATCACTGATCGCTTTGTTGAGGAAGCCGCCTCATCCACCACCAACACAATTAATAAGCAAAACTTGCAGTGACTTGGATATTAGCAGAAAGAAACTTATCCGTTCGCACTGGCAAAATCATTGGAGCCAGTCAGTCACATTCCTACATAAAAAACATCCCATAGTAGACCAGTTTGATGTTCCCGATTTACGAAGGCTTACACATGTTTTGGACTGTCAACCCAACTATCTCTGCGTGTCTGTTGAACTCACAGCGTCCTGTTAGCACACATACTACGGCTTTGCCAGTATTTTCCCAATATTTGCCTATTAGATCAACCGTAAATTTTAGTAATTGTCCTTCAATGATGTGTTTCGCTCTTCCGTTGGCACTAGAACTCGACTGCTCTGATACCCAGGCTAGGGTGACCTTGCAACGGTCTCCGAGTGCGTTCAAAAGACCTACACCACTCCATGCCAGCTCAGAATGTACCTCTATGTAATCGAGTGCTTTCAGTGCAGCTTGTCTGCTCGGTTAGTTCTTTTCTGCTATTTCATTTCTTTAACGCAGTGGTAAATCGCATTCAATTCCGTTTCATTTCAGACATACAATGCCACACCTACCTCCATCTTGAAATCGATAGTATGAAAGGGTTCACCTTCCACCAGTCTTCCTCACCTTGTATAGTAATTTGGAACTTAATATTAAAGTTATATATTGTTGACGCTGCTTCCATGGGCTGCACCAGTAACTGGCTTTTAGCTACGAGATATAGCAAGAATTTGTTACATGTCAATGCCAATTTTCAAAATGTTAGTGGAAAACTAATCGTTGTGCATTCTTCAAGGCAAAACATCTATGAAGTAGTAAGTGCCATTATAGTAATCCTTGCCAAAATAAATGGATTTTATTATTTCGAATACATTGATCATTTGCCTATGAAAATACGAAATATACCGAATGTCTACTTTTCATTAGAGCTGAAATCATTCAATTAGATTCGAATTCCCTGAATTTATTGAGCAACATTTTATAACTTCATATTACCAATACATCGCTTCTTTAAGGGATAATTTTGACGCAGTTTCCTGTTAAAATCGTTTCTCTGAACGACTTTTATTGTTAACAATTATATTATGTGAATACTTTCTTTCGAACTGTGATATAATAATATAATTCATTGTTTCGCCACCCTTTAGAATTCCATTTTTATTCCATATCAAATGTAACCTTAACCGTTGGCCGCGCAGCCACGCGAGATCCTGGTGAGGTAATGGTATACACGCGCCTAAACTATTGGACGCCTGGTGTTCTATAAATGCTTCTTAAGAAAATGAAGAAAAAGAAAACTGGGAGGTGTAATTGCTACGTATTAATTCAATTCCATAACACTTCCGGTTGATATAAAGAAACCCTTTGGTATAGTCCGGATGCTGGGTCCTATAGCGAAGTGAATTACGGGCTTTTGCCCTGTAATTTGTACCACAAAAGATACTTTGTAGTGTTTGACATGGGGTGGAGACCTTCCTCAAAAAGAGGTAAAATGTGATTTGGTCGTTCGTGTATACATATCTATGAGGGTGTAAAGAAACTAACGTACTTTACATCTGTCCATTTTTCCGTTATATCGTCGGCAATCATTTAAAATATAGTCAGTGTAATATCCAGAATCGCATAGTACGTTCACCAAAAAAGTTTACCATAATTTTAAATGCAGTTCCTAAGAAAATATATGTCCAAAATTAAGAAGTTTAGACCGATAGTTATTAGTAGTAACATTGAACAAAGTGAAAACATTTTCTAATACAATAATTTTTCATTTCATGTTTTGGTAGGTATTATATTGACCATCTTCAGTTATTAGGGTATTTTCCAAGTAATTGATAAGCAATGTCATATTTGGAATGAAGAAGAACACAAGAAGAAGACAGGTCTGTGATTCATGCTAATCAAAATATCACAATAATGATCCGTTTTAATGTAACGTTAACTCTAATCTGAGTATTTGATGTTTAGATTACGCACAAGCGCGACCTATCAATCAGGACAAATTACATTGATTAAAATAGGATGCGGACGTACCTTTCGTAGCGGCAATGTGTCTTACGTCTTTTTCTAACGTCCCACTGACAGTTCTCGTCAGGTTTGTAAACTCAATTAATCATCATCATTGGTCCCGTTCATCACAACATAGCGCACCGTAGCGATCATCAATTTTCTGCTGAACGCGTGTTTTGTTAACTGACCGCTATGGTATGGGATTTTTACGATAAAAAGACGATGACGTCACATTTAGTTACTTTCCTGCTTATCAGAATAAATAATAATTCACCAACCGTAAATACAATTTATCCTCAACAGCCAGTGCAATTTACAGCTAACGGGTTGGCAAAACTTCAAGACGTTGTCAGATAAACTGGTGAAATTCCCCAGTCTGTTTTGACGTTTTTATTGACATTCGATCATCGTCCAATATTTAAAAGTTTTTTTGGAGCTTTTAAACTCATTGTTTCTTCAAGATTAAAAAACAGTTATTTTCACAACTAATTATTTACGCAAATCTGCAGTGTGTAGTTAATCAAATGCCGAAGTAGCTGAACAGTAAATGTCAAGAGATGGTAACATGTTTGTTAAGCTATTTTGAACGAGAATGCCGAAACGGGGGCCCGCTGCTCCCCCTAACTGCTGTAAGAGACGTAAGTAATAGTATTAGTTATTTGTATTCATTATTATTAATATTATTGTTACATATTTGGATGTGAAGGTTGATTATAAACTTGATATATCATTCTTCCATAAATTGAAATAATTATGTTGTAGAGATTTGCAGAAGCCTTACAACTCAGCCTTATTACAGTTAACCGTATTGCCGCCAAGCATAATAAAGGAGAACAGCCTAAAAGCCCACCTAAAAAGAGAAAACGCATAAAACCTACTGTTGAAATTGATAACTTTGACCAAAATGCTTTCCGAAATGTTATATACGAAATGTATGGAAACAGTGCATTGGTTTGAATACCAGCTTTTAGTGAACTTGGAAAAGCCTGCCACAATCGTAATGGATAATGAAAGTTATCACTGTACGGTGATCAATAAAGTACCAGCAACAGCTACTAAAAAGGCTGATATACAGAACTGGTTGTTACAAAATGTTTTTCATATAACCCTTTTCTATGTGAAATCAAATGTTAATTCGAATATAGAATTATTGGTTACTATTTCTTCTTGTATCTTGTCCATAGTTTTTCATAAATAAATATTTATATTAAATATAAGCCTTTAATTTTTTTAAATAAATATTTTTGACTTAGGCTTTACGAGGCACGGATCAATAAAAAAGAAGAATTGTCAATCTAACATCAAATTGACTTTTCTAGTTTAAAGAAAAAAACTACAGCTTGGCAACATCACAATATTTTGTTTTGCAACGTCATCGTCTTTTTATCGTAAAAATCCCATATCAGTCGCCATTTTTTTAATAAGAATTAAAATACGCTACACGCTACTGATTGATGTCTGAACTGTCATTTATGTCATGGGTTAAAAACATAATATAAATATTTTTGTTTGGAGATATTTTAGTGTGTATTTCAGTGAAAAGGAATGAATAGCTGGAGGTAACTTATGATTTTAATAATAGATTGTATAGTGTGTCAGGAAGTTCCACTCCGAGGGATAAACCACTGAAGAAAATAGTGTAAAAATAGGAAAAACTCATTGAAATTTCAGATAATAATCTATAAAATACTAGTATCATTAGAAAATACTCCTGAAAATACATGGAACATGCAGTGGAAAATACAGAAAATTTCTTTTGAAACATTTCTTGATCATATAGAAATAGGAATAAAGATTTTCTCGATTATTTTTTTCACTTGTCAAAATCTGACATTTTGGTGGTTTTAACCAATAGCAATACATTATTCTAGCCAATCATTCGGTATTATACTGATAATTATGCTTCCTCATCGATAAAACCTTGTTTACATCGAAACGTCAAAATTTTACTTTGAATTTGTCATTATTGACAACTAAAAGCGCTTTCAAAAATCCTTTTAAATTGTTGAAAAAAATAATCTTCCCAAATACAACTCGCTCTTCAAATTTTATCACATAATTTTTTATTTTCATCACTCAAACTTGTTTATTTGAGGCAAAAACATTCAAACAAACCGAATTTAGATAAAATCACTCCTCCTAACGGAGTCGTGATTTTATCAAATCGGTTTGTTTTCATATTTTTGCCAAATAAACAAGTTTTCGTGGAAAAGAAAAAATTATCGATAAAATTTGAAGCACTCGTGGTATTACCTTTGAAGAAACTACTTGGACAATACCTGGAAACTACAGAAAATAGTGTACAGATTTTTCTTCAATGGTTTACCCCTAGTTTCACTCTTCATAGTATGCTCCAAAGTGGTGTAAGCTCAATTTATTGCGATTAACTCCCATTTTTTAAATGTTAGAAGTACCTAATACTTATTTCATAACTATTGTCGTATATGTATATCAAATAAAATTGAGTTGTTGTTGTTGTATCCATTGACATTGACAAATATGGTTTTATTAACACGTTCAGCAGAATTACAAACTGATGGATCACTCTAAAAATCGCTACCTGATCACCTTTGTTGGGATGAACGCGACCATCATTCTTGTTATTGTAATTATTTGAATAATATAAAAATATACACGGAAAAACATCAGCATTTGAAAAGTATTTTCAGTTAGAAAAAGAACCTGGTAATTCTGAATTTGTGGGGGTTACAGTTTATAACGTGTACATATGCCCAAACAATCTTCCACCTTCATATGAATTTATTTTGACGTGTTTATCCACAGAAAGAAATCTTGTACATAAAATTAATGAACACCGGTCGTCAATATTTTGAACATTAATATTATGAATCGGTGATTGTTACAATGATTTCTGATCATGGATTAATGTTTTAGTACACTGAAACAATGAATTACCTAACATTAAGCAATAAACGAAAAACATCAAAAATTGATTATTTTTTTCATTGGTACAATGAAAAAGTTCATTAAATAAACGTTTGAGAATTATTAAATTGATGTTGTTCGTCTTTAAAACAATAAATTTTTGTTATGGATTTATGAACAGCATACATATAAACACCATAAATGGTATTCATTGTTTCAATGTTTGCTAAACGTTAATATTATGAACTTGAACATTAACTTCTAATAAGGCGCTAAAATCAATGATACTTGCTCATAGATCCATAACTAAAAACATGATTATTACGATGAGCTTACATGGACTCAGAATAACGCGCGAAAGTTAATGTAAATCGTTCGTAGATCCATGATTGTAATCATTAATATTACGTAAAGGCGTACATAGAAAACAAAATACGTGACCATTTTCGCGCCTAATATTTCAGTCTTTTTGTTTCTCGAGAGGGTTAACCACAGTCTTGTTGTGCTCCGTTGTGAATTTTGTGTGATTGAGTTTTTTAGTGGGTAAAATTGTGCCATTTTATTGAGAAGACTATTGAATATTTTTTCAACGAATAGACAATATCTTCATATTGCAAGTGTGAGTACTCTTTTAGTTTTCTTTTTGTAGTGAACTTATTTCAAATATTCATTTAGGTACCTATTGGGGGGAAATCCACTCACACAAAATACACAATCAAAGATTCCAAGGAGTCATTTTTGTTTTGTACGAAGACTCAACAAGAAGTAGAGGACCATATTGCTAACCTGAAGATTTGAAAAATGTCTATTCAGCTTTTTATATTGTGTACTGGTGAAGACATTAACACAATTCCAAATATTTTCGTCTACTTAATATTAATAACTGGAAGTCATAGATCTATGTCCTTTATTCATTGATTCAATGTACATTAAACATAACTTGATGAATAAAAAAGTTAACGTACGAACGTTCATTGTATTAACGATATAGCTCATCGGCTGAAAATTAATGTTGATGTTCATTGATTTGATGTACTTTTTTATTAATATAACGTACCTTTTTCGTTCAGTGTCCATTTTCATCATATATAAAAGTGACGCCGTTGACAAAATTTTATATAAACGTTCCCACTGTTTGTATAGATTATTTCTTAAAAATAGCAGTAATTGTCCCACCCATGGAACAATAGTCTTATGGAGGAGGACAGAAGTGTCATCAGCAGTGAACACATTAACTGCAATCCAAAGACAAGCCCTCCTTGGTATAAATGGGACAATAAACAACAAAGGGACGGTATCAATGGAAGCCCTTGCTGGACTTCCTCCTTTGGAACTTTTTGTGATGGTGGATGCAGTGATGGAAATTCTTAGGCTGGAATCGGGAAACTGATGATCCCCTAACAATGCTCGAGAATGACGCAATGAAATAACTGGGACAATACTAGATGAACACATATTTCACATGAGTTTTGATGGGATGACACTGAGCAGGTGAAGATCATCATTTTATCCAGGGAACAGGATGCATCCAGATATAAATTCTGGAGAAATCTCTGGTTCACCGATGGATCCAAGTGGCACTGGGGCTAGTATAGGTGGACCTAAGGAGAACTTGTTTCTCAGATTTGGTTGATACACAAATGTGTTTCAAGCAAAGACGATTGCCGCTATAGCCTGCATTGATAGAAACATCAGAAGAGGATTAACCGGAAAAAAATTAAAATACAGCCAGGCTCTGCTCAAAGCTATCAGCAATTTAACAACTAGGTATAAAACTGGTAGTAAACTGTAAAAAAACCCTTAACAAGTAAAGAGACAACAAAGTGTCTCTAATGTGGATGCCACACATGAGGGAGTTGCAGGGAGTAAAATGGCAGACCAGTTTGCTGAAGGTCCGGTACCGTTTTATTGAATCACATAGGATTACATAAAAGGGAAAGTCGGGAAGTGGCTTGTTGAAGAACACCAACTAAAATGGAGGCTGCATGACTCAAGAACACCTCCATAATAAGAGTTTACTGGATATAATGTAGACAAGGAAATCTCATTAAGTTTTATAAATTGCTTATCATTATTTATGATTGTTTGTTACATTCAATTCCATTCTATCGGAAATATCGCATCATACTACGAAACTTTTTTTTCCATCCATCGTACAGTAACCAATAGAGCGTTGATTTGCATACGATTTTCACATTAACGTGTATCTACCTTTTAAAGGACTTTGTATAACGTCTACTATTTTTTGGTATCTCTCAAAATAAAACATACACCGAACTTTGTCGTGATATATACGCTTATTTTATGCAATTTTTCCTAGTGAAAATAAGCATTTTTTGGATATTTTTCTAAAAAATAATTAGCAGCTTTGGAGTGTGACTGTCGCGAAACATTGTTATCTAAAAAAATTACTCATTTATTAAACAACTGCAAAATGGTCACATTTCATATATAATGAAATGTAACCAGTATTCGATGTGAATATTTCTCGATTAAGGTATTCCATCCATTACCACAAAACTGGTTTTAAATAATTGCATTTTTACACTCCTTGTGGTTCTTACAAATCACTTAACTCTTATTGAACCATTCACAGTCAATTCAGTTATTTAAAAGTGTACCAGCTTTTCCTATCAAATATTCAACACCTCATGTATTATCAAATACCTTCATACATAGCTACAGAAACATATTGATTGGAATTGAATTTTTGAGCATGTTTGGCGCATCATTTGAATTTTATGATTTAAGCTGTCGTTTTTCATATTAAACATTCATGCATTTATCATTGAATTGTTAATTTGTTGTTTCTTATCCTGGAAACTTACGTGGCTTTCTATGAAAACTGAAATGGAAAAATTGAAATTATACGTAGGTAGATGTACGGGGTCATAATTTGTTTTCCGTTGTCGCTGTTATTAGTTGGATATTATTATACCCCGTGTTATTTTTAAGATGCGACATAGGGATTCCTGTACAAAACTGTAAAACGCGAGCTAAATAGCTTTCATAAAAAATAATAACAGATTTGGAAAGGTCTTTTAAAAATAAGTTCAAATGTCCTTTTAATGTTCTTAAATTTTCTCTTTATTTGGATATTCATGGGTTCCTACAGAGAAGAGAATTATCATCTCTACTATGGAATTCGTCTTGGATTATCTTTTGGAACTACTGATTGATCTGACAATACTTGTAGTGGAGAAAACATCCTGATCTTACATTGAAGTTGATGTGAAAGCTCTGAATATGGTGCAGGGAAAATGATGCGAGAACTAGAAGCTGAGCTCATTCGTTCCATTAGAGACACGACGCTTAAGAGATCAAATTTGTTAAGCCTCTTCATTTTAATCTCAAATCGCGACTAGCTATAGGATGTCCAGAGTCTAGAAATAGATATGGAAAATAAAAAATAAGAAGACGGCCATGATAGCAGTAAACACGTCCAAGCACCGCTGCTGCTAGTCCACCCACTGTCCTGTATCCCTGCACCACCCTCAGGAGTATCCACTCTGCACCCACAGGAGTGGCCCAATCCCTCGCATTCACCTCTGCTTTTTTACCCCACACTTCCGCGCTATACTCTGCCTTACCGTTCTACCAATTACCCTCCTCTTCCACTCTCTTGACCCTTTCACATTACCCATTAATCAAATTGAATTGACGTATTCAAACTGACAAATTTCAAAAATTTTCATGAATTTAGCTTTATATTTTTTGTTTCAAATGGTTGAAGTTTATGACTTAAAAACAGTCTATTTTATTGAGTGATTGTAGAAAAAATTTTGTATGTATTACGAGCAAGGAGGTGACATTATTACTCTCGAAGACAGGGATTCGCGTCGCTATTACTCTGAAGCAATAATATATAAGTTTTCGCTTTTAATACATAAATAACTATTTTAGCAAAGTGCTGCTCTAGTATTGCATGATTAAATGGTGAATTACCTAGTTGAAGTTCAAAAAAGTGGCCACCTTTTTCACCTGATCACACGATTGGATATTTTATTTGAAGACCAAACATTGCCAACCTACGATTATTAAGCAAAGGTCGTTTTGTTTAATATAAATGCAAATACCCGAACTTGAAGATTCTATACAATTATGAATTGTCTAAGCATAAATTATTTCACATGTCTTAGCTTCATTTCCGAAATGCAACACTCTGAAGGTGTTCGGAAGTACGAGATTAAACACCATTATTTTTTCACCTCACTCCAAACTTTTATCATTTGTTTCCTTTATGAACAAACCTACAATTATATTTTTTGTTTCTGTATCCCCATTATACTCATCTACCCCATAATATATCATTAACGATGACGTGTCAATTCGTTACGTCTCTCTAAATATGGATTGACATCGATGTCAGATATTTTATTACTTTCACGTGGTAGTGTATTTTTTACGACGAGCTTGTGTGTGGTCCTTAGTAACTTGAGTACATTCACAACAAGAGGGCGTTACATCTATAGATGTTCCATTGATCTGCACATAAATTTGCTTGTGTATTCATTAAAGTTGTATATTTTTTTTCAATATTGGTTTAATTGAGAAAATGTATGTGAAAGGACGCATCAATTACAACTAAACTATAGGATAGAAAATAGCATTAAGGATCTGTTATTTCGCATAAAATATAGAAAATTATGAGTATGATATTGAGATACAAGGAGATACAATTTTTCATTGAATTTTTTGATACTTTCTCCAAAAAATGCACTTTCTTAAAGATTTGAGCATTTTTGGAATTCATTGCCAATTATTTTGAAATCGCTGAACAAATTGGGACCGTCGTTCTAAATAAATTTAATTCTGTGGCTCTAAATAATACAGCCTTACAAATTTTGAAAAGTATTTCGAATGTTTTTGTGGGTGATAAAGGTGTAAATAATATAACTAACTTACAATCAAACATCATTTGTAAATATAAATATTATGATATACCTACCATAAGATCAGTTGATGTTAGACGAAGTTTCAATTTTTAAACATATATTTTTTGACAAGAGATGTTTCGTCCTAGAAAACTGTAAAACACTTAATTATTGATAGTTCTCATAATTATTGTGAGACGTGACTTATGTTTGTTTAATTACCTATATTGTTAATTTGTTTCATTGTTATCTCAGGTTAATAATTGAAAAAGTATGTTTTATTAAATTTATTAATAATAAAATTATTCATACCTAATGTAAATGTTCGTTCTATACTTAATTATTAAATCTTGCCCCCATTTCCTATCATAGTAAAATAATGAAATAGTTGTATTATTTAACGTTATAATATACATCATCACTTGCATTTTTTCTAAAACTCTTGCATTTTTTTCTAAAATCCTTCCATTTTTGGTCAATTATTGGCTTTTCGGTCCTTCCCTTAATTCTTTTGAAATTTAATTTGTCTACATCCTCATTATATTTTTGAAATGAGTTCAATACGTTCAATATTCGTGACGTATTATTTATTAGCTTTGATAATATTTATAGTGTGTGTATAGTGTAAAGGCATTCTAACTTAGGATAGGATCTTAAGCGACGATTTTTTGCTACATAAGCTGGAAGATGATAGGTAGGTACCTTTCTAGTGAATTATTGGCAAGCAAAATACAAATGAACCACGAAGTTGTTAGTGGGAACCACGAAGTTGTTAGTGGGAACCACGAAGTTGTTAGTGGGAATAAGAATGTTTGCCATACTGAAACATTCACAAAATAACTCCACTGGCGTTTCTGAACAGTGGGTTCTGATGGTCATGAAACGAGTTATATCGATTGAGACAACCCTCAAAAAAACTGGAATACAATTTTGGTAATGGTGGATATAGATGATATTATGTAGGAACATTTATCTTTCATTATAATCTATAACCTTGTATACGTAGATAATTGAACTATAGCTGTGCTGTACTTGAGATTGAACAGCTTTCCGTCAGTGCTAAACGTGCTAAACGTGATAGCTGAATAGACAGCATAATGACTGCATGGCTGTTGGGTAGAAAAGAAATAAGAACATTCCAATATCAGTAAACTTTTGGGTTTTGGGACTAATGAACTGGAAAGTTTTCCCTGTATGAAAATTCACGAGAGATATTTAGGTCTTCCTAACCAAAATTTAATGCTGAATTATCAATTCCGTTAAACCTAACAACAAATCCGCTACAGTTCTTTTCAACCTTCATGGTTTAGACAAGGCTACTATACCTGAACGATATTGCTTTCGAAGCTACAAAAATACTATAATCAAGCCATAGGTAGTTTTAAACAGATGGTTGAAAATATTCCACATCTGCATGATATCACTTTTTATGCAGCTTCTGTAAAATTTACTAAATTTGAAGGAATAATGTCTAGCAGTCTGAAAAATTAAAAAGAAAGTTACGAAAGTCTGAATGTCACAATTGGAAGATATATTACGCACTCAGTGAGTTTGCAATGAAAAACAGGATGACTGAAATGTATGAATTTGATGGGAAAATAATGATAAAATAGTGCCCATAGCTTCTGGACAATATAACGAGAAAATTATTTAGAGCATTAAAGAAGCTTTTATGAGAAAAGTAGCTGTCCTTCACCAGTGATAATAAAAACATGATCATCATCAACATATTAACATTATCAATTCCCAGGCATTTGAGCTTTAATTCAAAATTTCTTTCTTCGAGTGAAGTTCATAAGTGATAACCTAACCTAACCTAATCCCTTCTTGGTGTCTGTCATCCATTGTAATTTCCTTCTAGCATATTACGTTGGAAGAAATGCAAAAAAGGGCAGGTCTGCAATTCATCCTAATCAAAATATAATGAACCGTTTTTGTACCTATTACTACTACTAACGATAACCCTAGTGTTCGACTTGAAAAATTTGATAAGTTATATATATATAGTCAAAATCCCTGTTACCATTTAATGGTGTAGGGTATATTTTAATGTCTATATTGTTAACAATATTTTTCGGTGTCTGTACACAAATTTTGCCCATTCTTTTTTGTTATTTGCCAGTTCCTTGGCCGCTAACCATGTTGTCTCTCTTTTCTTCACTATTTCTTCAATTACTCTATCCCATGTTTGTTTCGGTCTTCCTCTTTTCCTAGCTCTTTGTATCCTAGATTCCCACACTTGCCTGACAGGCCTCTCTTTATTCATTCTTTGGAGATGCCCCCACCAGCTAAGTTGTCGTTTTTCAATGAAATCCAGCAGTGGTTCTATTTCCAGGTCTTCTCTTATTTTTACGTTTCTCATTTTGTCTCTTTTTGTGACACCCCTGACTCTTCTGAGATACTTCATCTCTACAACCTAGATTTGACTCTTGTCGCTGTGTGAGTGAGTACCCATGATTCGCATCCAAATGTAAGGATTGGTCTGAATATGGTTTTATAAACATTTATTTTCGCTTTCTTTGATATTTCTTTTCTATTTATAAATGACCTGTTCATTGCATAGTATATATGATTTCAAAGTGTTTTGTATCCTATTATTGATTTCAATATCTTGCTTTCCGTTCTCTTGAATTTCCACTCCTAAGTAGCAGCTTTTCACCTGCTCAATATTTGTTCCATCTATTGCAATATTCATTTCTGTACTGTTTTTACTTATCTGCATCACTTTTGTTTTGGTTTTATTTATGTTCATCCCATTTTCTTTTAAAGTTTTATTCCATATGTCGAAGTTCTGTTGTAGATCCTTTTCTGACCCCGTCATAATAATCAAATCGTCTGCAAATGCTCCTTGCGATGTTTATTCTTTTTAAATTTCTGTAACCTATATGTAGTTTTTTCGTCTTTGGTGAACATTGTTTTATAATTTCATCCATAAAGACAATAAATAATAGTGGACTTAAGCGATAACCCTAGTGTTCGACTAGTCGCAAGCGCGACCTATCTATCGGAAGAAATTTGAACATTCAAAATAGGATGCAGACGTACCTTTTGAATTGGCAATGCGTCTTACCTACATCTTTTTCCAATGACTCGCACTGACAGTAGCCTATTCGAATTGGGCTGAATATGATCCAATTGATTGTACTTATTAAATTTAGGGTTAGCGGATAAAAAAACGGAATCCGAAATCCCTGATATATACCTACTACAGGAATCAGTTTTTTTCCACAGGGCGCTTTTGTATAGTCTATAAACAATACTTAGTACTTATATTATATACCAAGGTGGTGAAGACTATATTATTGAGCTAGCACCAAAATTATTTCGCTTTACTTTGCCCCGAGGGGAATAGTGTGCAAGGTTTATATGTCCACCACCATGGTGTTTATACAATTTTCTCCACTGCTAGCCAAATTTAAGAAACAAGTTAAAAATAATCCACAAACGAACCACGAGCAGCGTTTATCCTGCTGTGTGACCAAAAAGTACACTGTCTGTTTTCGGTATATTATGAATGTATTTACTCGTCAGTCATTTTTAGTTGAGTGCGAATTTTAAACTTATGGCATTTTTATCCAAATAATTTTGTCTTGATAGGTAATTTAAAGCAGCAAATACGTTAAAGACAATACAAAATATATCTAATGAATTTTCAAAATATTTGAATTTGTCCATCAGGTTGACATAGGTTAATAATAGAAAAAATTATTAACCATTGATTGAGAAATTCTACTTTTCAGGTGGCTAGAAAAAGCAATAATAGTCAACTCGGCAGCTAGTAGGTACCTAGAGGAAAAACATATGATATGGTACCTATAATGTTCTCTCCTTTGTCACACAGATCGAGATAAGTCGGTACTTGTAACCTTACTCATCTCCTAAATTGAAATTTATGTCAAAACGTAAAATTTTTATTGTGTCCCAAATTTTTATTTTAACAATGATTGTCCATATAAATATTTTTGATAACTGAATCTTTCATCACCATGATTAATATTTCCTGCAGATCTGAAGATCACTTTGGTGAACCGAATATAACTAAATGCTTACCGTTTGCCCAGAGGATACAAAATATTAAATACATTTTCAATACTTAAATATCAGCAAGATGGACTAATATGTTCAAAGCCGCGAGTAGCCAAGATGGGCGAGACAAAGAAAGGAAACGAGAAAGAGAGAAGCGCCACCTGCAGCTCTAACCAATACTCGCTTCTAACTCCTGCTAGAGGCGGAGCAAAGTCTATCATTACACTGCTACATTTCGTATTCGTTTATTAATATACAACCATTTTATACGATACCTGATTAAATCGAGTTTCAAAAATATCTATCAAGGTGATGCTGAAGACATATGTATCTAGGTATATACCTATTCATTTTTCAGCACTTAGGTATTACCAAAAAATGTTCGGTTAGCAGGTTTTTATTTCAATGTAGGTAGATAGTTGGAGTGTTCTTATTTACCTACCTACCTAAAGGTGAAATAACATTTTACAAATAACAATTTCTCACAATTTTCATAAATACTTCTTCAAGATTTTATCAAAGGAAAAAACACTACTGAAACAGATGATAATATATTATCATATAATTGCACTATCTCTGTCAATTATGAATTAGGTCGGTTTGTCGTGTCAAAAAATGATGTTGAATAATAAAAACGTCTCAGGAATTGTTGATTTTATAATTGAGGTAAGATTTCCTTCGCGAAATTTCACTGAAAATGCATGAAAATGATTCAGTATGGACCTGCAGAACACTAATGAAAATAAAATCGGAAATTATGAAGAAACTTCTTTATATAAAATTAGCTTCAAAATAATCGGAATTTTCCTTTTTTTTAATTAAACAGTGAAATTCATTATAGGAAACAATCAGTTTCATTCAAGAAAATTACTATAATGACTAGGTACAATAATATTTAATAGCATTACCTAGCAATGAAGTAGCACAGCCATAACTCAACAGGAATTGAAGCTGGGGGAATCATGCGGTATATATTTTCGGATTCAGGAAACATTGGAATATTATTTTCAATAGGTCCTACAATATAGGTACCTATAGGAAAGCATAATAACAAAAACGCAAGTAGCATGGTAGTAGGAATATCAATATGTTGTTGAGGCTACAAACAAGGACATGTTAAGTATGGGGATAACCGCACAACATGCCGTCCTAGCTAGGAATAAGGCAGCAGCTCAAAAACTTTTTGAGCGTAGGTAGGTACCTGCGTAAATATACTAACTATACGTGGGAAGTTACAAAATACTGCAAACCGTCCAAGGAATTAATTAGCTTTCTGTCCTGCTGACATTGCATGAGCGGAAAGAATTATTCACAATGACCAAGGGCAATTCCTTCTGTCCAGGCTATGAACAGAAAGATGAGAGGACCTTCTTCGATATCTCGGCCTTATTATCCATTCGTAAATCCGTGCTCAACTAGTTTTGGCTAACACCAGCTTTGATGTAGTAACGTTAAAACCCTAATTATATGCTTGATGATGGTAATGAAATGGACTTCCAGGATAATGCACAAGGAGCCTAATGAGGCCTAGGTGCTGTGAGGCTGACCAGCCTGAAAAGTAAGTGCCATCAGGATATACTAGAAAAGTATCCAATATGACCATAATTGCTAACATTGTTTGCTGGCCGCTGCGCTAACAGTTAACATATTGCCGTGAAAAGATTGTCCATTTAGGAGCCACTTAGCAAATCATTGTCACTGGTCGAAGCTGTGGGGAAATCACTTCAATTTAGTCACTTATATCGTTCATTAACTGATTTGCTGAATGATTCTTTTTCAACCTAAATCTGAATAAAAGGATATGCATTGTAGCTTTTTATAACTCTAACAATTGTGAATTGATACCATAAATAATAGGTACTCACATCACTGTCTACTACAATAATAAACATTTCCGTTTATCATTAAATTTTTGAGCTACCTATATTAATATAGGAGAAAGTCGCCTATATTGGCATACTTAACTTTAGTACTCTCTAATCTGCTTATTTGTAATCGGAACATTGGCTGTTTTCACTGTGTACATTCTGTATATAATAGCTATTGATGATAGTTATTCAAATTCTGATTAAGTACTTTTCATTCCATACAGCAACGATATGAAAAATTAATAATCTTTGCCTTAGTGCATACAAAACAAATATTATTGAAATGGCTAGTGGCGGTCTATCCCACATGATGGCTTCCCTCTATCCTCTTTTGAGCTAAGTCACCATTTTATGATAAGACATCATTTTGAATTTTGCGATCTCTTCTGTGGAATAATTTGACAGAGAGTGAAAGGTTTCAATTTTTATCACTTGTAATTGTAATTGTAAATTATGTGCCATGTGACATGGGCTTTACACAGCATCTCATTGAAGAAAACAGGTCCACATCCTCCGATCTAAGCAAGTAGATATTATTTTAAGCTATCGAGCTTTAATCGAGCTTTAATGATTATCGTATTTGCAGTTTCCATACCAAGCGCAACTAAAGTTATGGCGAATGCGCACGGAAATGTAATGAGTTAATTAAAAGCTATTGTTTCTCTTTCTCCATAGATATAATTAGGTGGTTTGGTGTCAAAATTTACTGGTTCCAGTGGAGGACAGGATTTCTGTTTAGATATCTAATGGAAAAAGACTGTAGAGTGAGTGTTGTCATATTCAAGAAGTTGAGCAAATACATAATGGGCGATTCTATTAATTTAAAGTGACCAGCTGTGATCCTTAACGAGGATCAATGGATGAACAAACAAAATTGTTGACTTTTTTAGAGATGCTTATCTACAAATTGCTCCCATTATATTTTTTTTACAAAAAAACCGTTTTCTATTAAGCTGAGGTTAATCAGAAACCCGCCAATACAATTATTATTCCCAATAACGTAATCATTTCGATCGAATACAGTATATCACAAGAATAGCAATCAAGATCATTATTGTCTGAATGGGCACCTGAAAAAGCTCAAAATAGTGGAGGAAGAAGAAGGCAGATATTGTGGCATGGAAGAGGAAACCTCCATCCACATACTTTCCAACTGCACAGCACTCCAGAATCCTAGATCACAGTACCTGGGAGATAACTGGATAGAAGAGGAACATTTACCTAAGTGGAAGCCTGCAGATATCCTAAAAATTCCTCCGGTAAATAGAACTAAAGGGGCTACTTCTTTCAGAGACTCTCCTTAGAAACTAAGTATAAGGAGGCACAATAGATCTTTCAGGTCTCAGTTAATGTTACCCCAAAAATACATATATACAGACATACAGGGATAGCAGTCTGTTGGGACTTAGCTAAATGAAACATTACAAATAATTATTCATAAAGGTTATGCAGATGATTGAACCACCCATGCTAAAGATAATTAAAGCGACTTAGAACCCGCACGAAAGCAAAAAAATGTTTTCCCAAATAAAATAGTGCTGCCTGAACTTTTTTGGTCGATTATAATATTTATTTAAATTTATATCTGATATTCGAAAATTATAAGGTGCTTATCCCAAATACATTTTATGTTTTCACTCTTCTGAATGTGAACTGAATGTTTTATTATTTCAACAACAAAAATATTATTGGATTCTATATTCTTTATATGACGACCATTTGTTCCAAGATATGTAATTGTTTCTGTGATGATTGTCTAGCTCTTGAAAGCATCCTTGGAGCATTTTAAATTCTATTATTTGCACCATCTATTAATTCCCACATATGAATACAATTTTTTTATTGAACCAGTATAAACTGATGATTTACTAGTCACTGAAACTGAAAAATAGCATGGATTGAAATCAGGCAATCTTGTAGGTCAATTGAGTGGTCCTTATCGTTCAATCCACCGATTTCCATACTAAGTGACAGTATGCCTTAGGGAACAGTAACAAACTCAAAATGGTACATATATGAAAGTAACTCATACAGATTGGCCCAAAAGTTTGTAAACGGCCAATTATCTCGTAAATTGTTAGTCCCAATAGTACAAAATTTGGAGTAAACCTATCTTAGAATACAGAGATTCCATATTTGATATTTACAATGCTGCCAGATTTTCCGTTCATCAAGTATTATTAATAACTTTGGTTTTTCGAATTTATCACCCAGTATATGTGCAGTCATTATTGGAATCTCCTATTCAGTACGACTTCAACCATATGTAACTCTTATGATTTTATGTAGTCTGGAAGGTCTAAAATATATAAGACATAAGTATGTCAAGGCCTATTTGTTTACTAAATTTTTCAAGTATCCCCAATAAAAATAATCTTCAGGATGGAAATCAGCAGGACGTGGAGGCCATTCAATTCTACATCATCCACCAATCTATCGTCCGGAAAATATCCCATCTAGTAATGCCTCAAACACTTACACACCAAAATGATCTGGAACTCCAGCTTGCTAAAATCATATCTGCAAGTTTCTCAGGGTAGTGACGATTTCATTTCTAAGTAGAGATTCATATTTATTTGACGTTAAATTTCTTCCGATAAAGAATGGCCCAATTAACAAAAACACAACACATTCGAATGTCTTCAAATTCACATATTTTTCACTATATTTTCACATGTATTTAAGACCTTCTATTCTAAGTGAAATCTTGAGTGTTGATGCATATGGTTGAACTCGTATCGAATAGGAGATTGCAGCAATGACTGAAATTACAAGGTGATGAAATTGAAAAACCAAAGTTATCAATTTTATATAGCCAGTTTTCATATAACATAAAACGGGTTTTGAAAAACTTGAATTTCATTTTACATGGGGTTTCAGAGCAAGCACAACATTTTATCAAAAATAACTTCTCACTTAAAACTAATATTTGAACATATTTCGTCGTCCAACAGTAATGTTGTGAAATTGGATTAATTTCAATTTTCTGGCGATGATTGAGCAATTATTTTATTATTTAATAGCTTATACAAATTTTCCTTTCAGGACATTAAAGTTTAAGAAGCCAATACTAATAATTTGGGTATACAGGGTGTAACAAAAAGGCAGGTCATAAATCAAACACATATTCTGGGACCAAAAATAAGTCGATCCAATCCAAGTTACCACAGTACAAATGTGCATGCGAAAAAAGTTACAACCTGGCTGCAATCAGATATCGTCAGAAGCCATTGCTTTTCCAGAAAAAACTGATAATTGTAAAAAGTACCAGGAGCAAAAAAGTTTCAAAAATAATGTGTTTGAATAATGGTGCCACCATAAGCATTAAATTGTTACGTACACACAAATTTTGGGGGGCTTAGGATATCTCAACTCCTATAAAATTTTAACGGGGTGCAATAATTCCCTAATTTTTTTCTAAGATTCTCTTGATATAATAAAGCTACTTGTCAACGTTCATTATAATTTGTTGAACAGCTGTCGAAATATTTGGAAAAATCAATTTTCATTTGGTATAACTTCGAAGAGATGTAACTTTTTTCGCATGCATATTTGTACAAGGGTAACCCTGTATATTTATACATACCAACTAACATCGAAATAAGTAGACAAATAATTACGGCAGTAGCTAGGAGTTCTATAATTAACTCAAATTAATACCCACAATAGTTCTAATGACAGGGTTGAATTAAATTTAAGCAAAGGTTTATTCGAAAACTGTATACACCAACTGATATTAAAAGGGACCTAAATTTGAGGGAAATAGTAATTATTGGAGAATTAGTTTTTAATTGGGCTCTAATTTGGAAAAAATTATTGTATAAACAAATAGGGGATTTTGTGTAATCAGTTCAGCCGAACAGAATCAAATTCTAATAGTGCCAGCATTAAGAATCGTATTTTAAGGGAGTAAATAAGCAAGCTTTATCCATCTTTATAGACATATAAATGTATAAGGCAAGTCAATAAATGTTATCACAAGTAAACACATAAAACTATAAATAGTTCTGTCACAGAGAAATTCAGTCACTATCATAAGCTTTCTATACAAACACATTTTTCTCTTTTCTTTCAAATAACTGATATTTACCAGATTTTCAATCTGCGGGTGAATTTTATGCCCTGAAATAGGGACGCAGGTTCAAATTTATTTTGCTCTGTGCTTTGGAATAGCTAGCAAATGTGTCGTTATAGTTTATCATAATGGTCTCTGATGTACAAAATAGTTTTGTCCACGAGTATTTAATAATAATAGCCATCATTATTTGCTTGTTGAATAATGCACTATTATACATAAAAATGTATGAAAAAGTTAATTTTAAAATCACTGGTTCACATGAGTCCCTGTGTGGAATATTAAATATATTATCTGATAATTATTTTTTTGCTATAAGAATTTTATTAGCTTCTGAGGATTCCCAAAGATAAATAAAAGAAGACTATACACAAGGCTATAGAAAATATTTAATACAGCGCGTAATGGTTAGCTAGTTCTCAATTCGGCATAGTGCGGAGTACGATCTATTGAATTTTTTACTTATATAAATGATCTATGTGAACATCCCATCTCATATTTCGATCAATAAAATACATTAATATTTTACAGACTTTTGAGAAGGTATACATTTATTTTCATACTGAATTTTAAATTCTTAATTGTAAACCCATATAATAAATAATTTCCAATGTTTACTGTTAAATAGTCTGCACGTCACCATAGAACGATGGATTCCAATTAAAAATTCCAGTGTTAAGACAAAACTCCTCAAAGATTTCTCCCTCTACCACCAAAAATGTATCATCCGCAATCAGTGATGTTATTTTGACTTTCGTAATGTGCATGGGTGGGTAGGTTATATTTTATATGGAGGAAAAATAATATTAGTCCCAGAACAGATCCATGAGGAACTTCGCAATTTATGTTCTGAAAATTGGAAGCAGTCTCCTCTAGTCTCACATATATTTTTCGGTCATTCAAAATATTCATTACTCACTCCAAAAATATACCTCTAAAGCCTAAGTTGTATAGTTTGTTTTCAGTTTGGCGATGACCAGTAAAAACCTACGTATAACAGTGGGATTTCTGACTGGTCACTGTCAACTAAGGAAACACCTCCATACTATGGGGCTAGTGGACACACCTCTATGCAGGTTGTGTGAACAGGAAGATGAGACTGTCAGGCATATCCTATGCGAGTGTCCGGAGTTATCGTCAATAAGAGAGTGTGTGTTCGGTGAGTCTTGGCCTACACCTACCGACATAAAGGAGATGTCTCCTAGTGACCTGTTATCTTCCTGAGAAGGATAGGATGGACGATGACCTATGAGGACAACTCCTCGGGAGGATTTACAATGGGTCACATGTGACCTAAGTGCTGTGAGCCTACACTCGCCCTCCCTACTCTACAGATACAGATCATCTGTCTAAAATATATTTATAATTGGATAAACTTCTTCCTCTAGTCTCACATATATTTTTCGGTCATTCAAAATATTCATTACTCACTCCAAAAATATACCTCTAAAGCCTAAGTTGTATAGTTTGTTTTCAATAAATTCAAAATTCAAGCAATCAAATGCTTGTGAGAGGTCAAAATACAGCAACATGTTCGCCAAAATCAATTGATACAAAAACTTGCTCTAGTAGGCTACAGAGATAAGCCTCACGTTGCTGTTTTTGTTGATCGACCTTGCAGAAAACCGTACCTATACTGACAATCCGAAACACTTTTAAATTTAGTTAAAAACATTCTGTCAACCATAATTTTTGTATTATCAAAATACTTAGGTATCAAAAAAAGTTACTTACTACTAAATAAAATCTAATCTTCCTGGAAACATCTTATTACTAAATACTGTTCCAAAATGCTTTATTGTCAAATGATCAGGTTTGTTCCAACTAAGCAAAATGATGAACGTCACGATCATGCGCATAACAAAATTTCAGTTCCAGCAAGTTCCGATAAAAATTGATTGATAAAAATGCGTTCCAACAAAAACTGCAGGACAGGTTCATAAACGTGTCGGCGAACGATCATTTTCATCAGAGATTTGAATGTAGAACCGTTGGTCCAAACTGTAATGTTTTAAGGTTAGGTAATGGTGAATCGTTCCAACAATGCATAGAGTATGATGTTCATGTATTAACTCGAACCGCGAACGTTTGATTCGTACATAAATAAGTTCACGATTGTTCACATAATAATCAGAAAGAAGTTGTTGGAACAAACCTGATGTCTTTTATATCATCTGTCTATAATAATCTGCACTGATAGTAGACAAGCCCTATTAGCCTTGAACAGACAACGTGTTATATCGAGGCTAGTACTAGAGTACCACCAAGATTTAGCTAACGTCTCGGCAGATAACAATATTATCCTGAGGTGGGTTAAAGGGCACGACAGGAGTAAAGGAAATCGCATTGCCGATTCTTCAGCCAGGGAAGCCGCTGGACTAAAAATTCTTGGACCCAGTGACAGCTACGGCCTGACGACTTCGACAATTGCGGAACTAGCCAAACGTTACACCCATGCTCAATCCCTTGAGAGATGGGAGGGAATCAAAGGATGCAGTTTTGCCAGGATCACCCATGGGCGACCCTGGGAAGATGGCGCCGAAGAAATATTTGGCGATGACCAGTAAAAACCTACGTATAACAGTGGGATTTCTGACTGGTCACTGTCAACTAAGGAAACACCTCCATACTATGGGGCTAGTGGACACACCTCTATGCAGGTTGTGTGAACAGGAAGATGAGACTGTCAGGCATATCCTATGCGAGTGTCCGGAGTTATCGTCAATAAGAGAGTGTGTGTTCGGTGAGTCTTGGCCTACACCTACCGACATAAAGGAGATGTCTCCTAGTGACCTGTTATCTTCCTGAGAAGGATAGGATGGACGATGACCTATGAGGACAACTCCTCGGGAGGATTTACAATGGGTCACATGTGACCTAAGTGCTGTGAGCCTACACTCGCCCTCCCTACTCTACAGATACAGATCATCTGTCTAAAATATATTTATAATTGGATAAACTTCTTTCCACATTAACATTTGTAATAGGGGAGTATAAGTTTGACAGAACTGGAATCCAATATTTTTTTCATATACTTCTCTTATTTTATTTTTAACGAAACTGCCAAGATGCCACGGAACAGCATTGATATTGTTTTTAAATCAATAAAAGGTAGGTACTTGCTGCTTTTCCAATGATAATAATTTTTTTGGGAATGCAACTGAAGTTGGTTTTGATTCGGAAAAGAGTTATTTTTGTTATTGCTGACAATGGATTAATACTATTCCATTTTGGTCAACTTTGAATCGAGATGTTAGGTAATTGATTCTTTACAGTATTTTGTATGTTCAACGACTCTATGATGATGTGTACTTCGATTAAATTGAATCTTCAAAAAAGGGTATTTTTTTTAATGATTTCTCTGACATAACTAATTATTCCATTAAATCCTCTGTTTTTCCACTTTTTCCAAAAAAAATATTTAATTGTTCAAATGGCACAAAAGAATAAACTCAATGAATAATACAGCAGGTTATTCAAAAAGAATGATATTACTGGCAACTAAGTGTCACAATTATTAGACCTGGAAATTCCGAAAATGTGTTCTCCTCTACCCAAGGTTTGCCTAAAATTTTTAAGGAAAAAATCATATTGAGCAGCATTCGTTAGTAGGACTGAAGGAGCTATCAGTTTTAAAGACTCAGAAACTAAGTAGAAGTAAGGGGGCACATTAGATCTTTTAGGCCTCAGTGAATGTTACCCCAGAAAATACATACATACATTCGTCAGTAGATAAAAGAACATGTCATATATTTCCTATATCTATATACCTATATCAATTCACAAAGTTCGCGTGCTGCTTTCCTCACATACATTTTAAATATTTTCATAGTATGAAAACGTTTATGATAATTTTTGAATCCATTATCATAAAAACCTTGGTTTACACGTTATTTTGAAATGGCACTGCTATTTTGAAATTAATGGTATACCTATATTGAATTTTTGAATTCTTGAAAAAGGGTATTTTAGCGGGATGGATTTTTTCAAAATATTATAAATTCTTAAGTATACAGTAAGGTTGATATTTGAATTGAAAATGCTCATATCAATTTCTTCCTAAGAAATGGAGTTCCATCGAATAAAGCTCTGTAAGCTCCTTATCGTATATTCCTTTTTTATGCTGCATAAATTAATTCAAGTCTGAGTAAAGAATTCCCACAGTTTTTTTTATTGTTGACGTCAATAATAAAAAAGTGAATAAATTTTCTATGGATTTAACACTAAATGGCCGGGCTGTGCTAAAATGTTCACTTCATTGGTGTTCATTGAATTTGTACCCGTGCGGTGTGACATCCCTTTAAAAGCAGATATTTACGCTACGTTACGTTTCAATGGTGAGATCCGGGCTAATTTGACATTTTTCGGATAAGTCGCTTGAAGTGTCGATGAGGGATTATTATTTAGTGTATATACAGGGTGCTGTTATATTAGTTTTTTTTACTGTATGTAAATTATAATACAGATTATAATTTTTAGATAGTACCTGTGACTTTAAAGCAAAATCCTGTAAGTCTGTCCATTTTAGCTCAAAGAATATGTTATTATTTTCAAATCAGCAAAAAAATTTGAAAGAGTATACAGGACAAAAATTTGTTCCAGTGAGATGGTGGAGTGGGAGTGGCCACTAAAATGTATTGTTCGCCACTATCAAACTTTTTCAAAAATCACCTAATTTCAAAAAGTACTTGTCTAGATACACAGTATTTTACATAAATTGAAATATGGAGAACAAGGTAACAGCAGCAGGAGAAATTACTTAGGAGGAAAGTAGGTATAGGTATATAGTTTTGTGACTGGTGTGATGATGGCAGCCCAAATGGGTACTTAAACTATTGAAGATAGGGGACAACTCCTAGAAAACTACTCGATAGAAGGAGGATACTTACGTAAGATGAGGGAAGAAAGATGAGAAAAATTTGCATCCAAGGAAAGAGATTCACATATTCTCTAAGAACTTTTTCCCGTTTTTTGAGGAACGTACGTCTACTAGAAATTGAATATGAATTCACGAAAAACCAACGACTTCTGCTTTTAATATTGTTTTCTACGAAGAGTATTTAACTATTCAGAAAATATAACAGAGCTTCTCCAAGTAAAATAAATCTATGTATGTATATATGTTGAATGATTCTGGAATAGATCACTCTTTTAAAAGCCGGATTGGGATGATTGAAAAGAAATTATTGTTTCGAAGACCTGTCTAAGACATTGAATTACATTTCAAAGCTGAACGGGTTTGGTACATCAGCAGGATAGTACCAACCATTTTAGTTTGCAAGTAGAAAGGTCAATATCACTTATAGATCGGACGTTTGCAGAGCAGCTTATCTCTGCCTTTTTCACTCCGTCCTCAACTTCGCCCTGATCACACATAGAGCCAATTCCGTGAAACGACTTAATTACTTCAAATGATGGGGCCACTGTCTTTCCAGCTAAAGCTCATCAACAGATTAATTTCCCAGTTGACCAGCATGATGATATTTTTTTTATAATTCTTTGATTCTTCCATACTATCTTCAAGATGTTACTAGAGCTCAGTGCCGCGATGGCTTCTTGACAATATGGGAAAACCGCTATATTCTACCCACTTTTCTATAATCAGCGAATGAAATATACTTGGTGAGTTTCCTGTTGCTACAGCGTGTCGAAGTCTGTAGATTCCAGCAGCTGATGGTTCTTTTTGAGAATATAACATCAGATAACCTAAAGTAATCATTTTAACTTTGATTCCAGAACATTTTTTTAATAACTGGCAGATTTAACAATGTGAAAGTTAAAAATAAGTAGGAATTACTGTTAATCAAACTAATATTGGATATTCAACAAGTTGAGAGTATTTGATCATAATTCGTATTAAATTTAACAGGGTTTGCTATACGCGAAAAGTAAATGTCTGATGCATAAAAGAATACTGTAGTATCAAATATTCTCTTGTTATTTATAAAGAAAGTATTTGGAATATAATTCGAGTTGGTTGATTCAAAATTTTGTTCATAATAGAAACACAGGTAGTTACATTTTTAATTATAACCACTTCTTAATTTTACCTACCTTAACCTACACAAATCATCAAACTATCAAATTTGTGTAAAGTAATAACCAAGATGAAGTGAGCCGATGTAGTGGCCGAAAGGAAATCATAAAATTAGCAAGAAGTCAATTAGAAATGGAATTAAGACAAAAGCGCCGGCCAAATCTTGTGGCGCCAGCATCTCATTTTTGATTCCTTCCTAGACGACTAGAGGGAAACACGAATAAGAAGAAAACAAATTACTAAAGGACAACTTGATGGTCAGATGGTTTAAATGGGCCAGCGTTTGTGGCATGTCAGTGGCGTGACATTAAATTATTATTAGACTTATCAACAGGTACTACAGCTATTGTGTTAAAAATAAGACGGTGCTCAATATTGTATTCCGTGTGACTTAAATTGCATACACCGAGAAAAATATTTATTTGTAACAATTAAAATCTTATGTCAAATAAATATGATTTTCCATATGGCCTAACTAATATTTCATTTGTCGTTAAGAAAAGATGATTTGTTCCAAGTTCGGAACTGCTGAGTGCTGATGAACAAAAACATATAAAATGTATTACCTATTGAAAATTATATTTATTTTTGTGAAAATGTATCATATTTGTCTTGAACATAATGTATAAGGTGATGTGACAAAATAGTTATATCAATCTTTGGAAGCATTTAAATTAAATAAAGTAGTTTTCCAATAACAAATACTCATTGTTGCAGGGTAACTATATTGTTTTATTATAAAAAAGATTATTTTATGGCAGAATAAAATTTCTTCATCATAAAAAAAAATTTATCATATCGTTAAAATATATTTCTTTACTATGAAAAAATATATTGTTTGTGTTAACAATATGTTTTTTATTTGTAAGAAAAATTGAGCAGGGTGGGATGGGTTTTTTTTCTCGTAATAACAAATGTATAATTATACTCAAATACTAATTTTTTCGGTACCTATGTAGATCTTATTTGAGGCTAATAATATTTAGGGTTTTTTAAAAAATGTTAATCTCTGTTAAAACTTTCAAATGATTTACTATGAATATTTAATTTGTTGTTTTAAAGTGATGGAGTATTATTCAAGATGCTATTTTTATGCTTCATAAATGTTGGATAGTGTCTGAAGAACAATTGTATAAAGGTGCGCACAAAGAAGAACAAATTTCTTTACATTAAAGAAATACACTCGAATAAATCATTTTTTTAAATCAAAATTTCCCAATATATCCACGTTAATATGGCTTCTTAATAATTAATAAGCAATGTTAGTATTAAACAAAGGAGGGTCAAACAAATCAGTTCATTTGTTCAGAAATAACACTCATGTCGGTGTATGATTTGAAATATTTGAATGCATCTTTCTTCAATGTCAAAAAGTTTCTAGCACTTTTGTCTTTTAGTCATTTTTCATGGGGATAGATCGTGATCTACATTGTGCAATTAATTTTTTTTTGGTGTTGAGGATGTTGCTTTATTATTAACCAAAAAACTGAATTCCGTCGACTTCCATCATACCACATATTAAATATATTGAAATAATGGGCGGTTAATATTAAGTTACGGATAATGATTCTATGTAAACCACCAATAAAATTTCGGTGAAAACGCTGAAACTTCCGCTGACCATTTCATGCAGAAACTATAGCGAAAAATCGGCCATTCATAGTACATAACATGCTACCTTAGTTCGATCCGCATAATAATTGGTATGCACTCATTTAGGTGCAACGAGGAAGCGGCGTATATGGTGCTTATTAGGGCGGGTTGTGGCCCCAATAAACGCACTATACGTATTTATTATACAGTATTGTTACTGAAATTAGAGTAATGAGCCGTCCACCGTCTCTCTAGTCGTTCCTCTTGTAGCTCAGGATGTGGTTTAAAACTTTTAATTTTCGAAAAGACAATTACCATTATTAACATTCTACTAAACAAATAACCTGTAATTTTGGTATTAGTACCGTAAAATGACATGGCAGATAATGCACTCAACTGTAGTCATGATCACTTGACGGTACGTAGTTTTGTTTACTTTCAACGGATTAAATTTCCTCATCGATGAAAATAAGCTATTATTTATATATAGGTATAATATTAATTTTTTTAGTATTTGTTATGAGAGAAATTGTAGAATGTTGATGTTCAGTATAAGTTGAAGTTAGCCATATATTTTGACACGGAACGAAATTATCGTTAGGGAGGATATATAGTTAACTGAATTGATAAAGACAAAATAAGTGTAGGTATATCTTTTTTTAAAATGTTTATTGGTTCTAGCTCAAGGCATGACCTTTTATTGATAAAATACTCCAAATTCAAATTGAACAAGATACACAACAAAGTGTTAGATATCAGATGTCAACATTTTTGTCCTAAGCAAGCTCAAACATACTAATGAAGGAGAAAGAAGAAGATGGATCTGTTCACGTAACCACTAATTCACGTAATTATAACTAAGACTTAATCCATTAAAAATCGTTTTTCACGCTTCTTCCCTGTAAAATGTGTGCTCTAGTCCATGCTTAGCCTTGAGACTTATTCAATAATAAGGATGTGTGTATTTTTGAACTCCTTCAATTTTTTCGTATATCACTTCAAACTCTATCTCATGAATTATAAGACGACAAAAATTCCAAATACAGTCGCGTTCATCAATTTCTTGCTGAACACCTATTTTGTCTACGATCAGATGTGACTGCAGTGGTATCAGTCGCCCATTTTACATCAACTTTGATGTTACCGATCAATGATGTTTTAACTGTCATTTATGATATAATGTTATTGAACATATTATATAGGTGGAATGTAATAACATATTTTTGTTTGAAGATATTAAATTGAAAACATTGATATCCTCAATTTGAATGAGAACCAGTAGGAGCTATTGAACTAAATTGAAATCGAAAGTGATTGAATAATTCTTAGTGAAGTAATATATCAAATAAAATGAGGATATGTCGTTATATCGTGAAAACAATTTTCACAAGCTGCAACCTTTATTTTATTCATGAATACTTATTTCAGACATTTTTCAGGAAGACAAGTATTTTCTCAAAAAAAGTTCGATTAAACGACCAAAAACAAATTTTGAACCTCTGTACACCCACCAGTTTTGATTCTAAAAACTAGAAACATTTGCACTTTTTGATGCACATATTGTGGACTCTATTAATTCAGATCGATACGATGAAGATGAAATTCCGAGAATTGGCGGGATGGTAACTGTTCAGTGCGATTTCACAATCCTTTTTGTTAATTTTCGCGTGGACCAAAAGTCTGGAAACGGAATCATCTCGTGAATTGCCAGTCCCAATTGTACAAAATGCCAAAATTGGCGAAAACCTCCTAATGACATTCCTAACTATCTAACTCAACTATCAACTATGTCTAGCATAACAACATTCATATAGTTCAATATTAGCGAAGGTAACATCGCTTACAAGCTCACACATTATTTTATCCATTCTGGAGAATAAATTAATTATTCTCGACGTTGCGTGAAAGTTATTCACAAATACTTACCTAGACTTGTTTTGGTAGATTCGTCATTTTGTAGTTACATTTGTTGAACTTTCCAAAAAATACCAGAAAACCGTAGCTTTGATCATTGAAGTGATAATTAAGCTGCGGTTTGCTTGAGGCGCACGACATTAATTGGATGAGGAAATATATTTATTGTAACGGAAAAATAACTAACATAAAAACGGAGACAAAGAACATTAAATTAGTTACAAAAAGATACAAAAAATCGAAAAGTTAGTTTAGGTCATATTTCTAAAGATATGAAGGCATATTCGTTCAAGGCTCAAACTAATATGACAGAAATGTGTTGTATTGGATAAAAAATATTCAACGCATCGTGTACACCAGATGATGTAAACTTAAGTGAAATTATTGTTATTTAGGGATTTTGTATGTTGTATAGTCTTTTGAAATGGTAGCATCTGCTGCGAATGCATTTATGAATTTTTAACCAAGTACAATAAAGGGATATACGTAACTAGTACTTTCTTCGACAAGTAATAATTTAAAACATAATCATGGGGGTACTAAATAACAGAAAAGTGATTTTTTTCAAATATAAACTGATATAAGTATAAGGTGAATACATATTGTAGTATAGTTTAAAAACGAAAGGATACATTGTATTCAATTTATCAAAGCATGAAACTTGTTATTTATAAATTTTCTTTCTACAGACATCAATAATTTATTGAGCCAAATTCATGAGAAATAATATTTTCACTATAACAAAAGTAATGCAAAAAATATAATATTTGAATGGAAAAATAAGCATTTTTGTCATTGTTTGCAAAAAAAGGAATAAGAAGATATATTTATGTAGGTATCTATCATTTTCATTTCAAAATTCAATTTGGAAATTCTAATTGGAAGTAGGTATTCTTATGGTGGGTGAATCTTTTTTGATGTTTTTTTTTTCCGATGTGTTACCAAATTAATACCAATAACTTCTCAATGATTTGTGGTCGTACTTATACTAATAAAAAAATGTCATTATAAAAGGTTCATAAACAAATAGGAATATACTATAATCTACACCGAAAGAAAAATCTCAGTAATTATTATTGAATGTTTGTTAATGTCAAATTTGTTCATAATTATGTATTGATATTTATAATTAAAAAAGCTTATTTATTATAATCATTACCGATGATTTGTTTAATTGATAAATAATAGAGGATTTGTTTCCGCTATAATTGTTAATTTTGAATAAAATTTTTCAATAATAAACAAATCATCTAATACACCAACTTCGCGGTGATAATTACTAAGTTTAATTAGTAATTATAACTTTGTTTGATAATTATTATAAATGGTACCCTGTCTGTTAATAAATCTTTTTGTATCATTATAACATTCAATAAATTCATTTGTTTCTTATAAGCCTACGTTATACAAATGAGCAGAATATTGTTTAATAGTTAATCTTGTTTGTTATAATCAACAAACTGTCATGCGCGTGACCATAGATCGCCTTAGATGCACATGTGATGTAGCTTCCGCTTCCCTTATCCCTAAGATTTGCACGTGTGCTGTTTATTGGTATCGTCTTAACCTCAGTGTGTTTAGTGTTGTTTATTATTCATATTTGGATATTAGCAAATGATTAGCAATAGTGTGGACAGCGTGGGTAAAAAGTTCAGTGTTTACTGATTATATTGTGCTTGAACTGGATCGTTCTCAACGACTGGATATAAGATTTGTATTTTTATTTGGATATTATGCCAAAATGATGGCGGACGGAGGTGTCGACTTCAGTAGCACTCCTATAAGCATTTTCATTGAAGAATGTGGGGCATGCAAATTTCGAAAGTAAGTAGATAGACAGTGAAAATATAATTTTGTTTAGCAGGATAGCAAATACCTAGTAGATATATGTTAGGTAGGTAGGATCTTATGATTTATTCGAGGTGAGACATTTTCATACAATTTCATAGTTCCTAGTAACTCTTTTTTTTATTAAATAGTGCGGCACAAAATATCCAAATTTACTTGAATAATCAATATATTTTGTTGTTATCCATTTAATAATTTTATTTGTTTTTTATATTTACATTTAAGAATTTTTTTCCAAGTTGTGTTGCATGAAATTTCATGAACATTCAAATGGTTAGTATATTTAGTTACTTTCCTATGTATACTTTTTCTTTGAAAAAACTACAATAATTTTGACCCCTTTTTTCATTATATAATGCGGCACAAGTATCAACATTGATTTGAATGATCAATATATAATTATTTTGTTGTTATCCCATTTAAGGATTTTATTTGTTTTTCATAACTGCATATGTTTGTTTTATTTTTCGAGATGTGTTGCAAGAAATTTCATGAATAATCAATATTTCTTATACGACTGATAGTTTCTGGAATTTCTTGAAACACAGTTTTTTTATATATTTATATTGTATTTTTTGTTGAAATTATAATGAAAAAAATGAATAAATCACTTGATTAAAAGATTTGTTGTTTCATTTACCAGCATCTAGTAGGTAGATATGACAATTTTAAGAAAAGCACAACAATTTATCATTAATATATTGAAAAATCTGTATATAATGGTATAGAAAACGAATAATAGGTATCTATAAAGTCTAAAAAAAAAGAAATCTTCAAAAATGTCTTGACTAATCTTTCATCAACTGCAGTAAGATCCTCTAAATAATAAATGTATTAGCATAAATCACCAAATGCTGATATGGTTTCAATATCTGCTAATATCATGATAACTTTTCGGGAATACTGATGATGGCAGTCTATAGTTGCTGAAATAAGTATTTGGACATCAATCCATAAATATTGGTAATGAAAGATATTTGTTTATTATCAATAAGGTGGCTTTAGTCATGTTGTCATTGTGAACAAATATATGGGTATAGTAATTCAATCTGGAATAACAGTGACAGAATATGCAATAACTATATACAATGACTTTGTAATAATAAATAGCATTCGGTATGGTAGAAAAACATATATTCATACTGATTAATCATTTTTTAATAAAAAAAAATATAAATTTATAGTTAATAACTAATTGTTATGAGAAAATATTCTTATGTATAGTCAAAGGCACTCTTAACGTGCGGGTTCAAAGGTCACTAACCATATGTATCAAATCAGAAAGCACAGAGGTTACCAAAATGTGAGATTACACTGCAGATTGGCGAATTTCCACTTCTTCTTTTATTCTCGAAATAATCCATCGAACTAAGTAAAAAAAACTGAAAATTGCTACTTATTATTCATATTGTCACTTTGAATTGTCAAAGTGACAAAACTGACATATTTAAATAAAAACTCTGCTGGTGAAAGACTTTTTAGAATCGCTGAAAACTAAATACATATCCTTCTTTTTCCCGTCAAAATTGCATAAGTCTGTCTTATTTATCTAACGGATTTCATTTGGAAGTTATAATTTAACGTAATAAAAGAAAACAAAAACTGTGAGTATGTCTTTGTTGAATCGTATGACCCGCACGTTAAGAGTGCCTTTGACTATAATAGTAAATAATTCTTTATTTATGAAGTAAAAACAAATAATTTGTTTTTTACCAACAAACGTTTAATAAGCCATATTTCAATAACGGATTTGGTGATAGTTAATTAGTCTTAGTGATTGTAACCAAACTGTTCTTTCAGTGTATAATAAAAGTTAATATTAACAGGAAAATGATAATTCTCGCGATATATACAAGTTAATTAATTCGTCTCCAAATGTGAAACAGTTTCTTGTGTAAAAGTTGAAGGATACAAAATCGGTGGAGCACATGAAAAACCACTTAAAGTTTTTAGTTGAATTGAAAAGAATTGACCCCTTGATCATTTATAGGATTTTCATCCTCGATAGTGAAGGGATTCTAATCATATCATTATTTGAATAACAAGTGTACACAGGACTATACCTTTCTTCATTTATTTCACCAACTAACAAATTACAGGTTTATATTTCATTTAACTGATACACATTTTCATAAGTATATAATCAAAGCACATCGTAATTAAGACACAAGGAAGGTCAGTCAGAGTCAGAGTTTCTTACCGTTAAAATCTAAATTACACGCTCAGAAAATAATAAATGTAATAAATATTGTACAACAAACTACAGAAATACATCAATATGGTTCATACAACAGCCTTTTTGGTGTGCGTCATCGTTTGTTATTGTCTTTCTAACACATTACGTGGAAAGAAATGGAAAAAAAGTCAGGTCTTTGATTAATCCTAATCAAAATATCGCAATAAAGAACCGTTTAAATGTATTATAAACGTCAACCCTAATCCTTGACATACCAAAATTTGATAGGTTGATGTTTAGATTAAGCGCAAGTGCGACCTATCAATCGGGAGAAATTTCTTTTTTTAAATATGATGCAAACATACCTTCCGTATTGTCAATGTGTCTTACATCTTTTTCTACTGTCCCACTGACAGTTCTTGTCAGGTCTGTACTTTGTTGTTCACGGTCAATTATTATTTATGAAAAGTGAATATAAATCTTATTGTTATATTTGTTTGAATAATACAAAAATATGCCTAGATACACGAAAAACATCAGCATTTTTAAAGTTTGCAAGTGTTTTCAGTTAGAAAAAGAAGCTGGTAACTATTCATTTCATAGCCTTTTCGAATTTTGCTGAATGCGATACCTACTGATGATTTTATTTATCAAATTTAAGGTTAGATATGTGTCAAAATAGGAAATAAAATAAACGACATACCAAAAAGGCTGTTGTATGAACCATAATTACAAAAACTATATACTGAGATTATTATCGCATGTAAAAGATTTTCTCCAGACTAATTGTTTTCACATTGTCGATGAGTCCATTAGTTTCGTTCATTTGTTTGGTTAATCAATTTTGTTAATTAAATTCATTAATTAAGTTAATTCGTCTGTTCATTGGGTAAAAAACATGGTTTTCAAGTTTGTGTGTCAGATTTTTCTTATAATATATATTTTTAATATGTTTGTAACAAAATTAACGCATATGATGAGGACTACACCAACTGTTGCGATGGAAGTGATCCTTGGTCTTCGGCCTCTTCACCATGTGATCGAGGCTGAGGCGGGGAGGGCTTTCCTGCGCTTGAAACGGCTGGAATACGTGCGAAGAGGGGAGGAGTGCAGGCACGTCAAGAAGCCCCGGCTTCTGGAAGATATTCCAGTTCTGGCTCGAGCAGCTGACGAATGCCTGCGTGAGTACTACTTCGCAACCCCGTTCAGGGTCATGATCCGGGATAGAGAATCCTGGGAAAAAGTAGGGAATACACAGCCTAACGGGACCGTCTGGTACACTGATGGCTCTTGCTCCGGTGATAGAGCAGGGGCTGGAATTTACTCCAGGAACCCAAGAACACAAGTTTGTGTACCATTGGATGATGGTGTATCTGCATATCAGGCCGAGATATGCTATCTTGGAATGTGCGCACATAAACTAGACAGAGGTTATGTGGATCGACGCATAACCATATACTCCGACAGTAAGGCAGCAATTATAAAGCCCTAAGTGGGTATACCAGCAACTCAGGACTTGCTAACGAATGTCGAGGACGACTTGCTAATCTTGCAAGGCGGAACGTGGTGCGGTTAGAATGGATTCCAGCCCACTCTGGTTTTGAAGGTAACGAGATGGCAGATGCACTGGCTGCGGAAGGGGCGGCAGCTCCTTTCTGCGACCCGGGCCCGACCCTGCCTAACAAAACAAAAAATACACAAGGGGACGAAGAAGTGGCTGAGGAATCAGCACATCGCTCATTGAAATGCTCGTCAGGGACCCAGACAATCCAAACTTCTACTTAAGGGATGGACTGATGGACACGCTAGGGCAGCTACTGAACTACCAATGAGTAGGCTAAGGAAGATAGCAGGACTCCTAACAGGGCACTGCTGTATGATGAAACACCTCCACAACTTAGGAGTGGAGGAAAGTTCCCTATGTAAGGGTTGCGGCGTGACTGACGAAACGTCAGTCCATGTTCTCTTAGAGTGTCCACAATGGGCTGTACTACGCAGGCGAATCTTCGTAGTTCCTGTTATGGCCCCTGGAGACACAAGCAGGCATCCATTGAAAAAGGTTATGGCCTTCATTGAAGGGCTCGGCTTCATGGATGTAGGTAGCAGGAATGGCACAATGGGCCCGCCAGTGGCCTCAGTGCCGGAACCTTGATTTGAGTTTGTCCAGGACAAGGCTCGTCTGCAAACTAAGTAGTAGTAGTAGTAGTTCATAAATCATAGTTATAGCTATAGTTTTCTTGATTTTTATTAATGTTTGTCAATTCTGTTATACATTTTTAAATTGTCAGTATTTAATATGTCAAGTTATGTGAATTAAATTTATTATAGCTGAGTACACATGATTGGAAAAGTCAAGAAAATCAAGATAACAGTTTTTTGTATTCAGTTTAAAATTTCTAATTTCAAAAAAATTGCAAAGCGCTTTCGGCTGTTACGCCATCATCAGTGCATTACCTGCAAGTGAGTAATAGTATAGTCAAAGGCACTCTTATCGTGCGGGTTCAAAGGTCACTAACCATATGTATCAAATCAGATAACACTGTGCAGATTGACGAATTTCCACTTCTTCTTTCATTCTCGAAATAATCCATCGAACTAAGTACAAATAAAACTGAAAATTGCTACTTATTATTCAAATTGTCACTTTAAATTGTCAAAGTGACAAAACTGACATATTTAAATAAAAACTCTGCTGGTGAAAGACTTTTTGGAATCGCTGAAAACTAAATACATATCCTTCTTTTGCCCGTCAAAATTGCATAAGTCTGTCTTATTCATCTAACGGATTTCATTTGGAAGTTATAATTAAACGCAATAAAAGAAAACAAAAACTGTGAGTATGTCTTTGTTGAATCGTATGACCCGCACGATAAGACTGCATCTGACTATAGTTATAATTTAATGGGTTAGGAAATGATAAAGAATCACTTACTCGTCAGGTATCTACAAGAAACCAAATCCAACAAAAAATCGACAACACATTGATAAAACAATTGAAACTTTTTAAATTATAAAATCACATGAAATTTTAAATAGGGGTGCGGAAAGTGATATATTCCCTCACGCAACTGCGAACGACGCGGAGCGGAGTTCGGGCAAGCGTTCAAGTGCGGGAAAGACATTTTACGCATCAGTTAGGAACATTATTTTTTCTACGACCGTATATACCTACAAAAAAGTATACCAACCCATTCTTCAAAAATTATTTCATTTCAACATACATATACGAAACTTTAACTAACAACTACTAATTATTATATAGTATATCAAAGTATAAGTGGATATTAAGGTCTTTAAAACACCCGCGATATTTAGTGCACGACGGCGAAGCCGGAGTGCTATTAGAGCAAGTGTTTTAGAGACCAGGTATCCACGAATACTTCACGCTATTTTTTTTATTGGTGCACTTTGAAATTATAAATAGGTACTGGTATCTATTACTAGGTGCTACAAGAAAAAGAAATGGAAATAACTGATAATGTAGAATGGTAAAAATACCTATAACTACATACATAATAATATTGGAACACTCTTCACGCACTAGTGCGTAAAATAAGGTTTTACGCACTCGAAAGTGTGTCTAAAGTACCTACTTTACACACGGTAGTAGAAAAAAGCTATTTATCTATCTACTTAGAAATAAATAACTTTGCCTTATTTTGCCATATTTTTGCCATACTTCAGTTCAAAATTATAAATCTACCGTGTTTCCAATCGTATGTCTATCAAATAAGCGGCTAGAAGTACCTATTCGAATGGGCTATGAATATGGAGTTCGATTTTATAAAACATAGCTATCCACTTTTTCATGAAACCAGAGCGAATTAAAAAAAATTAAAAGTGCAATTGAACTTATTTTTCAACGACTTTTCCAAATTTGTCATTATTTTTTATGAAAGCTATTTGGTAGAAGAGTTTGCTCGCGTTTGACAGTTTTGTTCAGGAATTCCTATGTAGCATCTTATATATTACAGTGTAGTATGTAGGCCTCATTATTTCGAATTGAAGCCGTTTCACCATGCATCAAGTTTCATGTGAAAATCAAGTATAATCTATGCTGGATGAGTGGAAATATTAGAATCTTCACGAAACTGAGACAATCAATTTATGAATTCCGTGTACTTGGATGCATTTCTTGGATACTAATCTTCATCCGAAAAAATATTGCATAGAAATTCTAATGATACTAAGGTTGATAAGTGAGGGTTGAAAATTAATAGAAATGTGAAAAAAAAACAGTTAACTTATGTATGTCGAAAAGAGTTCAGATTTTGTTATCCTAGTAGATGTAACAAACACTAGTGTCACACATTTTGAGGCAAAACTTCCATTCTTTGTTAGCTATTTTTTATGTATGATGAAAAAGTTTGAATTGATAACTATCAACTATGCTTGAAACTTTTTGCACTGTGCAACATTGATATTCTGATGCTCTGAAGCAGGTAATATGAAGTTAATACAGGCTTAAGGGTACAACTATTTATGTACCTAACATAAAAATTGAGAAACGTTGAATCATATTCCAAAGAAAGTGGAATGTCAATATTCAAACGTATTTTGAGGTTTACAAGAAAGCATGACATTCATGGCGATGCCAAGACCAAAATTACATAAATCTGCAAGTTTAGTATATGTAAGATTTCTTAGATGAGACTTAATGATTAATCTGATACTTATTAGTTTCAGCTGAGCAAATCACAATCCAGCGTAGTATGAAAAATGTGTTGATGAACATAATAATTATAAGTAAAATACTCTATATACACCACAACATTTTCATTTTATTTTTCAGTCTCGTCTTTGTCCCAGTATTGAGTTATGAATTCAGAGAATTTGATTGTAATAAATGACATATCGTACTATAAAGTAGGTATATGTATGTAGTATTATTAATAATGCGAATTATCGTGCAAATTCGTATGGTTAATAAAACCGTAACAACCATTGACTGAACATTTTAAAGTATCTTTTCAATCATAGTACAACGTTCCGATTTGAGTCTCTTCAATTGTCAGTGATAAATCAAAGAACTAACCTATTATTCCTTACATTCATACACTATGAATGAACTCAATACACTAGAGGAATAGTACTCCAATTCAGAATTCTTGTGGTTTTGTATTGTATCTCACAACTTTGGTGGTCTATTATACCTTAAATGACAAATACCTTTAATTGTTCGAATTGTTATTGGTTCAGAAAACATATATTTGGATAATAGTCATTTATCATGGCATATTTGTGCAAGTATTTGGTATAGAAGAGAAAATACATATGTGAAATATTTTTATTGGTTATAATAACATAATAACATTTATACGAGGTCAGTTTGACGAAAAAGTCACTTTTTGATGAAAAGGTTACTTTACTTTTAAAAGAATATATTATTTCTCATCATAATCCCTTGTTAACTCCACACACTTGGACCAGCAAGTTTTTTCTAATCTCCCACAAAAAAAACTTTTGGAAGCTCCGGAAAATACGCGTTTGTATCTTCAATTACCTCTTCATTTGTCCGAAAACCTTTTCAACCAAACCAGTTTTTTAAGATTGGGAACAGAGATGCACGTGTCAGTGAATCAGCATAATATCGGCCAGTTATCGTTTATCCTTTTTCTAAATAATCAATAAACATAACACCTTTGGAATCTCAAAAAATGGTGGACATGACCTTATTGGCCGAAAAAACGGTTTTTGCTTTCATGGGAGCAGCCTCCTTTGATAAAATCTATTGCTTCGACTGTATTTATGTTTCTGTGGTATAATGATGTAACTAAGCTCCATCTACTGTGACATATTGACGAAAAAATTCACTTGGACTCGTTCAAATTTTTAATGCGAGCGAACTTTTGATCAGCACTAATTAATCGTGGCACCCACCACCCACCAAGTGCCTTATCAGCAATGTCTTTGCGCATCAGGTCTGGTATGTTTTTGAAAGATGGATCGCTGCAATGGCTGCAAACAACCATAAGCACTTAAGTTCTTCTTTTGTCTGCGGGCTTCGTAATCTGTAATGTATTTATATGTATGTATTTTTGATGTAACATCCACTAAGACCTAAGAGATCTATTGTGCCCCCTTACTTCTACTTATAGGATATCTGCAGTTCCTCTTCTATCCAGTAATCTCCTAGGTTCTGTGCTCTAGGCCTCTGGAGTGCTGTGCAGTTGGAAAGTATGTGGATGGAGGTTTCTTCTTCCACGCCACGAAATCTAGATTCTTCTTTCTCCACTATTTTGAGCTTTTTCAGGTGCCTATTCGTAATCTGTTAAGGAATGAGGCTGTACTTGAGAAGGAACGAGCAACAAAATTAAGAACCATAACGCAAGAAGACCTTCGCCGATAGTCTTTTGGTTTTATTGATCTCACTTTCTCCTTCTCACGCGACACAGCTGCTTTTTGTGCATTTGGGATTGGTGTATTTTTTTCGTATGTTATACAATACCCTGAAATTCGCTGATTTCCGCCACTAACAGTCCATGTTTTCAGAGTTTTTATTTTATATTGCATTAAACAGAGTTTCCACTCCACTCTAAAAAGTCGCTCCACATTTAATTGAATTGCATATAAAGAAACTACACTATAAAGTAAAACATTTTGACAGCTTATCGCTGAGCAATGGAAAAATATTTCGAAATGCAATTTTCGCTAAACTCTCTGTATTTCTTCATGCCAAATGTATACTCGTTTCCGAAAGCGCCGAAAAAAATTACCTATTTTGAAGCCAATTTATCGCTTTTTTTAATATAACACTACATATTTTTCAATGCCATCTGAAAACCTCTCTCCTGCTTTCCAAAAATGTATACATTATCAGCATAAATACTTAAGTTCTCAGGGAAAGATTTGATTTTTTAAGAAACAAGCGATTGAATGACATTATTGAGAAGTTTTATTGTAATATTTACAAATACTTCCATTCGGATAGATAGATAGATATAACTATAAAGTCTGATTATAAGGATTGACATCTTTTGTTTAATTTTGTCTTACTACAATTTTCCACTGCGAACGATATTATCACCACAAATAGTGAACTTATTTATTTTTAAATATATTGTAGAATATTGAATTATTCGTTCGCGTTAATACCGGTTCGACAACAATTTTTTTTAAATAACAGCAAAATTGAATGGGTGAATACTGGTTTAATAGCCTTCTGTATTCCACGAAAAGTTGATCTACTTCGATTAAATAATCCCGGACTTTGCATCGCATGTCAAGGTATTAAAAAATTGAAACGAACAGCAGTTGCTGTACCGATACACATTGTAACAATAAGCTTTCGACCTCATCACATGTGTTTTACGAAAAATTCTATATAATTTCATACTTATTTTTTTCCCGTACAATGCACAGAAAATAATAGGAGTAACGTATAATATCAATAATTAAGTACGGCAAGTAGTATATACATGTGCTTGGTTCACATAAGTGCCTGTATTGAAGAAAATACATTAAGACTTCCGGAAACAGTACAAATAATTATGTAACTTTCCTTTGTAAGTTAAATTTCCACCGGAAAAATATGCAAGAAATATAACAATTGAAAATCTCTTATACGAGGTGAATTACATATCATTTGTATGTAGCCTTTAGGAACATACAGTGGACGGCTAATTTATGGAATATTATCATTATTTCGAGAACCGTCGAGTTTTGAGGGTAATCCCGAAACAGGTCGATTTTTGTTATAAAATACCCATCTTATAACGTACATGGAGTAAGGATGACGTCACCGGTGTGGGTGTAGTGACGTAATCGTTAATTTTTTTAAATAGAAATCGGTATAATGCGACACCTCATTTGAAGGAGAATTTAATTCTCTATTTAACGACATTACATTTGTAACTAAAATATTTTTTTAAGGGTACAAAAACATTTCTTTTTTATTTAAATTCAACCAAATTACAACTAATGATTTAATTGATAACGTACCTTAAAGTAACCAAATTATGCATAATAATTATTTTAAATTAAATGTTCCAAATGCCATCCATCGGTTCTTGCCATGACTTTCTGAAATAAATACTTAAAAAAGCAAAAATAAGTAAAAATAATAATGGACACAAAAAGTTATCTCATAAACACTGAAACTTTTTGTCAAATGTTAAATCAAGCAAGTGATATTGGCATAGTTACTGTAATATTTATTGTCGTAAATATTTTTTGATTTTGTGAATTGTCATCAGTTGTCAATTGTAATTTTTACTTTTGATTACTAAATTATGGCTCACCTAAATGAAACACAACGCATAGAAATATTAATTCTTAGCGGATGTGGAGATACAAAAAGAACACAGAACGAGGTATGCAATTTATTCAACGCAAAATATCCAGACAGACCCATCAGCCAATCAACAGTAAGTAAAATAGTCCGAAAATTTGGAGAAACTGGGCACGTTAAACATATTCCAAACGCTGGGCGTCCTAAAATTGCAGACAATGTGAAACTTGATGTTTTATTAAATGTCCATGACTATCCTCACAGTAGTTCAACACAAATGGGTGAATATGCTGGAGTTTCCCAACGATCAGTATTACGTATTTTAAAAAAAGAAAAATACCATCCCTACAAAATTCAACTACACCAGGAATTAAACGACGACGATCCCGATCGCCGGCTTCAATTTTCTGAAATTATGCAGGATTTATGTATCGGCAATTCACGTTTCATCAATCAAATCCTCTTTTCCGATGAAGCCACATTTTTTTTACATGGTACCGTGAATCGTCAAAATTGCAGGTATTGGAGTCAAGAAAACCCACATTGGATGACTGAGGCACACACGCAATATCCTCAGAAAGTGAATGTATGGGCAGGGATCATCGATGACAGAATCATTGGCCCTTTTTTCTTTGAAGAAAATCTAACAGGAGAACGTTATTTAACTTTTTTGAGAAATCAACTTATACCTGTCCTTGCTAACATGTATCCAAATGCCAATAATGCAAATTTACCTAGTGACAATATCTGGTTTCAACAAGATGGAGCCCCTCCGCATTACGCACGTGAAGTACGTCAATTTTTAAATAATTGCTTTCCCAGGAGATGGATCGGAAGACGAGGTTTTATAGAGTGGCCAGCAAGGTCGCCAGATCTAACACCTCTAGACTTTTTCCTGTGGGGTTACATAAAATCAAAAGTTTATGTCAATAGACCCCAAAATTTACAGAACTTAAAAGATAGAATTAGGCATGAAATGAGTCTCATTACTCCAGAAGTCATCCGCAATGTACTTGATGAATGTGTCCGTAGATTCGCATATTGTCAAGAAACCGATGGAGGGCATTTCGAACATTTAATTTAAAATAATTATTATGCATAATTTGGTTACTTTAAGGTACGTTATCAATTAAATCATTAGTTGTAATTTGGTTGAATTTAAATAAAAAAGAAATGTTTTTGTACCCTTAAAAAAATATTTTAGTTACAAATGTAATGTCGTTAAATAGAGAATTAAATTCTCCTTCAAATGAGGTGTCGCATTATACCGATTTCTATTTAAAAAAATTAACGATTACGTCACTACACCCACACCGGTGACGTCATCCTTACTCCATGTACGTTATAAGATGGGTATTTTATAACAAAAATCGACCTGTTTCGGGATCACCCTCAAAACTCGACGGTTTTCGAAATAATGATAATATTCCATAAATTAGCCGTCCACTGTATGTATATGAATAGTCTGCCTGTGAAAGATTGATGCTACAAATGGACGATGACAGAGTTTTAAGTTACCTAATTATACACAGAAAAAAATATGAATCACCACCTTGTATTGACCAATGTAGATCGATTTTAATCAAAATTTTGATATATTTGATCAAACTTAGCATTAATATAATTATTTTGGTAGCATCGTTACTATCAATAAGGAGATTGTGTTAATCACATGAGCGCATAGTTATTGATGCTTACGGAAATCAATATAATGTTTTTATAATGAATGTAAGGATTTCAATGATTGTAATAATGTCTATGATATTTAACCTCTAAAAAACAACTTAATTACAGCGGTAGGTACATTAAGTTGATGTATAAAAGCTCTCCAAATTAATAAACTGAATGATTGGATTATTGTTGATGATAACTATTTACTGGACAAAGATCAGTTTTGTTCTTGAAGTTAATAAACAAAACGATTGGATTGATGTCTACAATGATTATAAACTGATCTGTGGACATCAATATTAATTTTCACACATACAACAAATCAATAACCTCTGTGATTGTATATATTATTAATACTTGGTGATTCGTCAATTACATGCAAGTGATTGCATTAATCACACGTGTTTTATGGATCAGAATTATTGATTCAACCCATTTTTTAATGGTATAGTGGCTACTAGTTCTTTATGTGCACTGCCAATGAATTATCAATAACTGTGAATTCGATTATAGCAAAAGACTAATCCAACTTCAGGATTTTGACACATCAACTAACAAAATGTATTTGTTAGAGAAACCAAAAAAAACGAGAATGGAATTACAAAAATGTATATTATCCAATTCGCTGTTCTGAGATTTTTAATGTATATATATTATACAGAGTGATCTTTAAACATGTAACGCCAAAATTAGTTCAGTAGCTGCCTGGTATACACACAATATTTTCGAAAATTTGGTTTGTGGGTATATTTCTTATTTTTGAAACTGCCTTTAGGTATTAGTCTGTAAAATAAAAAACAAAACTCTTAAGAGGAAAAGTCTAGCTATGGCCATTCTACTTAACCTCACAAAAAAAACACAAATTGTATCTAAATTTTCAGTATATCCAGTCAAACTGGAATACTAAATTGGAATGGCTGTGGCAAAAGCTTTTTTCTACGACCGTGCGTTTTAACCCACGCACGCATTTTCATTTCGAAAGTGAGTTTATGCATATTTTGACCCTATTAGATGGTTTTTTACTTCGGATGTTATAACTATTGTTACTACAGGGGTAAATAAATATTTACGAAGCTTCCAGGCTTCAAGCTTGTCTCGATCTGAAAAACACTACTTTCCGGTCTTTGTAACATAAATTATCTACTTACTATGCGAAAATAAAATTTTCGGTATGATTTAAAGTAGCTATTTTTGGAATGTTTTGTTTTACATTCGGATGATTTTTTTACTTACTTTACGATTTTCTTACTTTCGGAAAGATTTTCAATATTTATGTAGGCGACCTTAGCAATGACGTTTACGGCAATTTTATTATAACGTCGCTTGTTAAAATAAATTTGTTGATAGTTCCACTGTATTTTCAATTTTCCGATCCAGAAATGGAAAACGACAACAAAAGTGACGAGGAAATAATTATTCCACATGAAATCCAGTGCAAGCTGCTAATTGTACATTTATTTTAATGTAGGTACATAAATAATATTTTTCTACTCCTGTTTTATAATATACCTACTAATTAAAAGACTAAAATCTGTATCATAATGAAATTCATTATGATACAGATTTTTAAGCCAATAGGAATGTGATATTCGCACAATATTGAATATAGCCATCATGGATGCTGGTTGACATTTCTGAAATTAATTATATTAGGTCTGTTCCCTGCAATAAAAGTGTAGCACTGAGCTATAAGATTTCATTTATTTTAATTATGTTTTAATGCTTCTTGTAGTATACAAATGCAATATACATAGATAGTCCCAAATTTAGCAATTTTACACGCATTTTTTCACAGATAGACCTGAATTTTTCAAAATTATAAAGCTCAGTGCTACTTTTATTGCGGGCGAACAGACCTATTAAGTGACACTTAATTTGACAGCTATCAAATAATTTTGATTTATTTTCAAAAGTAACTATATTTAAAATTAATTAAACTAAATAATTATTAATTAAATAATTTCTAATAATCGGAGTAGAAAAATTATTGTATGAAACTTTCATGTAATGGCCATTAATACACTCGCATATTATATAGGTACGAAACTCGCCTGCGGCTCGTTTCGTATCCTACAACATGCTCGTGTCTTAATGGCTATCCTTACATGATCGTTGCATAAAATACTATTATAGTATCTATGTCTATTATTTTTCAATATTTTATCTAATAAACGGCTGCACAAAACAGATATTGTACGTAACGCTACCCGAAAGTGTTTTGCGGGACTCGCAGGCTTCTAGGAAACTGCCTACTTATCCCGTAAAATATTGCTTTGGGAACTTGTTACGTAAATAACTAAATATTATATTTATTTGAGAATTTTTTTACTTCTTGTAAATTCACGTGATATGGCGTAAGCAGGTTACACCCTAAGCCGACGTTATGGCAAGTAATGATATACACCATCGTCATATTCCTCATAATCTTTTATTAAAAAACATAATGAAAGGGACGTACGATGACATAATGTTTTAAAGCATAACCTACCTTTTAGCTACTGTTCTTTAAAATGACAGTGTGTAACCGTTTCTTCCTTTTGAATATTTACGAACATCACGCCCAGAAGATGTTCAAAAGGGTGGGAATGACACACCTAGAAGGGTTGGATATTATATTCTCTATTATAATTTTAAATATGTAAGGTGGTAACTCGAGAATTTGATGCATCTGGGGTTATTAGTATAGTAAATGTGAATACAGTTTTTAAAGGGTTCATTTTTAATCATTCAGTTATTCACAAGAAAACTTTTATTCTGATGTAAAAAAAATCTGGGATAAAATCAACTGGTTATTTATTACTATGGCGTTGAGACATAATGAGAGATGTATGAGCATCGTCAAATTTTTGGTAAATGCTCCAACCATAATAGCGTATTTAAAGAAGTTTCACCATGTTATGTAACGATTCTGAGAGAGTTTAGGTTTCCGAAAGAGCACATAGGTATTTTGTCTTTATCTCTCCTGTGTGCTTCAACAATGTAGTTCTGTGAAGGGTACGATCCCTAGTCGTCCTTGTCAGCTTACCTTCTAATACATTAGTTGCGACTGGTTTTTCCCTCAATAGAATACACAACTTATATTCTCATGTATAATGAAAGTATTTATCTTAGTCCAGCAATTATGAGACATGAGTTAAAAAATCAGAAACAGTTCAATAAAACTCCAAGTCAAACCACAATGTAATTCATTTGTCTCCTGTAGGGTCAACCAAATTGTAGCTACAAGCTACAAGTTCCGGTAAAATATTACCATTATCAGGATATATTTAACACGTACAACTGGAAAAGGTATAGGTAACAATCTTCAAGAATTTTTTTATTGCTACATCCAAAATGCAAATTGTGGAATGAGAAAGAAAAAATGAAGTTAATAAGAGGATCTAAGATAAGAAAGTTTTCTCATGAAAAAAAATTATCCTATATTTAAATTTGATAGTATGGTGAGTAAAAGAAAAAAGGTTTTCCTTTTCCTTCCTAAAATGAATTTAAAAAAGAAATGTGATGTTATAAAAGTGATATAGACTGTCATTACTTATGTATTATTGTAATATTAAAAATCAATAAACATCAAAATATAAATTTTGGAAAATAAAAGGTTGAAAAGCTTACTTCCGCATTGCCATGATTTGTAAATTTCTTCACATGGTTGTTACCACGTGAGGTCCAGAAACACTGATGGGAAAAAGTCCATTTTATAGCGAAACAGACTCGTGCGAATTTAAGCGAATCAAATCAAATAAACTCCAGTAATAGGTAAATCATGGTTCAGGTGGAATATGATCCTTCCCTTTAAGCATCGCTCTAAGCGCAATGCATCTCGGGGAGAACTTCCAACCATCACATCCCATTCGATGGGTCCTCATCGTCGATTTTCCGCGTATATCTCGTCCCTATATCTAAATGGTTGCTGGCTGGAATCAATCTCTCTTCTTCTTGGCTGTGTAAACGCGGTGGTTATTTCTTGAACGGTTTTTTAACATGATTTGTCTTCTGTTGTGTGTTTGCTCTGCCTCTACAAGGGGCGAATCCTGAACCGACAAACTTTGACTAATGACAACCTTATAGAGTTGATGCACTGATTTTTGCTGCCCTAGCCTTCTCATAGGTGGGTCTTTTCTTTTTCTGAGTTGAGCTAATAGACTTGTCAGCTGTTCAAGAATCTGTTGCTTCGTCGGTATTGTATAATATAATATACTTAGCTATGTTTTTTTCCTATAAGCATAGAAAATAGTATGTTAAAGTATAAGTGGATATAAAGGTCTTTAAAACACGCGCGATTTTTCGAGAACTCCGGCTTCGCCGTCGTGCTCGAAAAATCGTGCGCCTTTTAAAGACCAGTTATCCACGAATACTTTACGCTATTTTTTTTATTGGTGCACTTTGAAATTATAAATACTGGTATTTATTACTACTACATGAAAAAAAATGGAAATAACTTATAATGTAAAATGGTTAAATTCGTGATGACATTAGTTTACCTTGTGTTGTCATGGAAATGTTAATAGTATCAAGTTAAATACAATTTCCTCCGTTTTGAAAAATCGAAATATTATTATTTCAAACAATATCAACTGCACTTTCCCTTCTCATTTATAATTTTGAAATTGTTAAATATTGTTCAAATAAAGGTTTTGACGTTACAAAATACCTACTCCTGTCAGATCAATAATAAAAAAGTTGTCATTTAGACATTTATATCATTAGACATTACACTTCGTTTCTCGAGATGTTGATGTTGCCATGGACACGTTAAAAAACGCGCGTGTTTCAAAGTTCGTTTTAAACACGCTGGGGCGTGCTTTAAATAGGTAAAAGGGTTCACCAATAAAAAAAGTATAGTGAGGACATAGTGTCAAAAGCAAACATTTTTAATCAATCAGAATACTCATGACTAAAGAAACATTTTTGACACTTGGTACTTAAGATACTATTATTTACTAGGTACTATATTTGTCCAAATAAAGGATAATTGAATTTATTTATGATTTGAATATATGGAGACTTACTCCATAACAAAAATTTCTTGGTTTTTATTGAAGACATGTGAATTGTTTCCTACATTCATTATCAGAACATTACGAGCTTTTTACTTAAATCGAATATTTTCTCTTCGACCGCATGTTTTTCCTGAATAGATTTATTTTAATTTATCAACCACTGAATCTATTTATCCATTCTACGTATGGAATCGTGTCATTCTTATTGGCTATTAATCACTGGTATCATGTTACACATTCATAGCCGTGTACACGTCAAATTAGCGCTATATACCAAGAAATGGGCGTCCTCGCTCTTATTCAAATATGAATCGAAAATTCAAAAGTTTATTGAAAAATTACACGCAGACTTCAGAAATTTGTCAACATCAACGTGTCTTTTGTATTCGCACCTTTTTCGACCAGATACCGTAAACGCCCCTTTAACAAATCATTTCTCACAATGCGCCGGTCTTTTTCTGTATCAAATCGAGTAATTCCAGAGGCAGGGTGGGCAACGCCTATCATACAAGAGAAAAACTTTGGGGTATATGAACAAAAAGGAATGATATAAACTAAAGAATGGCAACACCTGGACCATGAAACGGTGAAAAATTCGTTAAAGCAACGGTGGAGAAAAGGGGTTGTTTTTTTGTGGTTATATCGTTGTCGGATAATATAAAAGTATAACTTAAGAGCTTATAAATGTGCTGGCACTGCCAGGTGTAATTGATTCTTATTTTCGGAAGTGCTGGAAATTATCACCAGGTTGAGGCACTGGATTGAATTTTTCACAAAAAATTATTTGTACGCTGAGTTCGTTAAAGCAAACTTTGCAGGGTAAATTGATAAATGACATGTCCCTGGTTATTACCGAGTACATTTCAAGGGATAGGTAACGAATATATTATGAAATCGAAGACGAGAGAAGGTCGTCTCTCCTCTAATCTCGCCTCTCGTCGCACCATGACATGCAAGAGACCTTCTTTCGTCTCGTCACGCTTCTCTCATCTCAGCTCAGCTCAGCCGAATATACAAACATTTTAACGTGTTTATGTTATGTAGGCTCTTCCATGTTCGATATAAATTGAGTGCGATATATGTCAAATATTACAGAACCTTACCTAAATGCGTTAAAACTTGGTGTTTAATACAGGATGGCACGCATTGATCCAAGGGTCAATATCTCCTGTACCAATAGACATAAAGGAAAACTTATTAACGGTTAAGAGGTGCCCTATATGAAATTTTTCTTGTCTATATAGGGTGCTCCAAAAAACCACCAAAGTGAGAATTTTTTTCCATTTTTCAAATAGAGTACCTACCTTGCATATTTTTATATTTCCAGATTCCACATGAAATGATAATTATTTTCCATTAAATGCATTATTTTTTAGTTAAAATAATTTTCCCGCACCGTGTGGAAAATATTTTCCGCACCAATATGTCAAATTAAGTTTTGTTTGTTTATTGTCAGAAAACTGTCAGTGCATTTCTAAAATATTTTGCTCGTGAATATGTGAATCCTCACGCTCGTAGAAAAACGATTGTACCTAACACTTGCGGAAAATGTTTTTCCGCACTAGTTAGGTGAATAGCTATTATTCAATTTCAATTGTCTCTGCGCCAAATGTTAGGTATAGTCTAACAAACAATTGGAGAAGGTGATTCCCAATATAAATTTGCCAATATAAAATGTTTACGCCACTGGAAAAATATATTTCCCAGTGAACATAAGCCAAGGGTATGATACCGATGTTTTGCAACCGAATGGCACGTGATTCCGATACATTTTGCAATAATAAAGCACGTAAACAGCTCTTAGTCACCTTCTCCAATTGTTTGTTAGACTATAGATGAATTATTTTGTATTAAAACCAACTTCAAAAGTTGTCAAAAAATGGTACAGGTTCTCAAAACTCTGTAAAATTTATACAGTTTGCGCGAAGTTTATTACTAAGACCATCCTTTTCGCCATCTTCCAGTTTTTTTCCACCTCGATATCATGATCTCTTTTGAAGATACACGTAATCAAATAAAAGTCGGAAAATAAATGTTTCCTGTGGAATCTTATGGAAATTGTTGATTGCCTTCACTTTGAGAAATTTGTATTGTGATAAAGTACTCTCTATATATTTTCATATTATAGGATATACTAGCAAATAATATGGAAGAGGATCCACTTTCTGTTTAAATTAAAATGAAATAATTCAAAGTAGATGACCGTAATCACATGAGTTCTTCCGTATACTTTTTAGAAGTTTAAAAGCAAATACTTGTTGGGTTAGGGATGAGCCAGGGAAACCACTATGAAACAAAATAGTCCAGCTGAGCTAACCACTGGGAATATCACTGAATAATGGAATAAAAATTATGCTGAAAACGAAGATAGAAAACTAGGAAACACGATCATTACCAGCGGCACGAAGTCCATATGTCCGTGGGAGACTCCCGCAATACCTGAAGATCTAATTACCATTGAAATTCGGGATATTTAATGAAACAAAGTATGCATAATATTTTTGTAATCTTCTTGATGAACTATTAAAAACATTTCATCCTATCTGTTTGAAATTCTTTCAATCGTTTTTTAATATCTCCCGCACTCATTACTTTACCTTTACTTTAATAAATTAAACTGCAAATAAAAACAATAAAGCCGCGTCGCTTAGCAAAAATGAATTTGTTGTTTATCCTAGAAACATCATTCACAATTTTATGTCTGGTATGAAAATCTCTGTCAAAACTTTGAAATTCATCGTTATAATATTTGCAAATTCAGCTCAATTTTTTATCTCGATTACTGATAATTATATGTGGATTGAAGCCCACTGGTCATTCGAAGAAGCATTTATAATGCAGCTTTTATTAAATAAAAATTACTTTGGATTTTATTTTACGACCCATGGAAATTATATCTGCAGAAAGGTATAAATAAATAAATACCTCTCTGACTGCAGATAACCATTCCAGTTTCATTTTTTCATCGATTTGAGTAGCTCCAATAACTTGAATTATCACTGGTAATATTTTCTTATATAGAGCGATAGAAATCATATTAACTGTGACTGCATCGTAGCCAAACATCTGTTGGCTGCCCTTTCTTCCAGACTGGTGCTGGACTTCCTCTTTTTCGTATGGTATATATCCAGAAAAAGTTTGCAGTTAGCCTCAAACAAATCATTTATGCTTTATCCTGATAGTGTGTAACTATATAAGATCCTTACTTACCTACTGCCTGAGAGTTTTGTAGGGTATATCTATCAGTCCTTAATCCTTGAATTGTATCTTTTACAAGCTCTGGCTTTTGGCGTTACATAGTAGTACAGAATAATTCCAACCATTCTTACAAGTTAAACTTTTTTTCAAAAATTGCAAAACACGATCCGCCAAAGCTGGTTCCACAAAAAGCGATGCAAATATTAAAATACCTCCCGATAAAGGTAGAAAATATTGCTGGATATTATTAAAACTATCTATATCTCGTATCTACTCCTGTTTTATAATATACTTATTAAAAGACTGAAATCTGTATCATAATGATATTCATTATGATACAAATTTTCATTATGATACAGATTTTTAAGCCAATAGAAATGCGACATTCGCACAATATTTAATATAGCCATGGATACCTGGTTGACATTTCTGAAATCAATTATATTAGGTCTGTTCCCTGCAATAAAAGTGTAGCACTGAGCTATACGATTTTATCTATTTTAATTATGTTTTAATGTTACTTGTAGTATACAAATACAATATACATAGATAGTCCCAAATTTAGCAATTTTATACGCATTTTTTCACAGATAGACCTGAATTTTTCAATAGTTATTTGTTTAACTAGGCAGCAAAGTAGTAGATTGTCAATCTACTTTGCTGCCAAGTTGAACATATAATTTTTTCTCCGATTGTTCATGAGGATATTGTATTTGCAAATTATTACAATTCCCACAATCTCTTTATTTTAGTTGGTTGCTATGGAAATGTATAATCACAGGCAGGAAAAGTAATACTTTGCTGATTGATATCAGTCAGCAAAATTAATATTTGCTGCCAATCGGAGAAAGAATTATATAGCTTAGTGCTACACTTTTATTGTGAGCAAACAGACCTATTAAGTGACACTTAATTTGACAGATGTCAAATAGTTGTTGAAGGTCCTTTCATTGTTCTTGTTTTTTATAATAAATGATAATTATTAATTAAATAATTCTTATTAATCGGAGTAGAAAAAATATTGTATGCAACTTTCATGTAATGGCCATTAATACACTGGCATATTATATAGCCTGCGGCTCGTTTCGTATCCTACAACATGCTCGTGCCTTAATGGCTATCATTACATGATCGTTGTAAAAAATACTATTCACATTCGAAATGTCACTGAATATTTTTATTTACTAAATCTTTCAAGGATATCGGCTACGCCATTTCAACAAATATCGCTTGGAAAAGCTTTTATTCGAAACAGCCCATTCATTAAATTTATGGAATAATATGTTGCTTTTGAGAAGGTTTATTTTCAAACTCTCGAATAGATCTTGTTCTGCAAACTTATCCCAATTAAGGGGGTTTCATCATAGACGGTAAAATGAGAGACCTGAAAGGAAGGATTCGGATGAAAATGAACAAAAATTGAAAACCTAACAGATAGAAATCCAGAATAATATGAAATGTACAGAAGCCAAAGAGATATAGAAGTAGATTTAGTCGCAACAGACCAAAGGCAAGTTATGGACTTATTTTGGAAACAAATAGCTCAAGCAATCAAAATCTATTTTATAGAATCCAAGTTCATCCAGAACAAAACAAACAAAAAACGAATTATACACTGAAAGAACAGTTTGGTTACAATCACTAAGACTAATTAACTATCACCAAATCCGTTATTGAAATATGGCTTATTAAACGTTTGTTGGTAAAAAACAAATTATTTGTTTTCACTCTATGAATAAAGAATTATTTACTATTACATAAGAATATTTTCTCATAACAATTAGTTATTAACTATAAATTTATATTTTTTTTTTATTAAAAAATGATTAATCAGTATGAATATATGTTTTTCTACCATACCGAATGCTATTTATTATTACAAAGTCATTGTATATAGTTATTGCATATTCTGTCACTGTTATTCCAGATTGAATTACTATACCTATATATTTGTTCACAATGACAACATGACTGAAGCCACCTTATTGATAATAAACAAATATCTTTCACATTTCGTTACCAATATTTATGGATTGATGTCCAAATACTTATTTCAGCAACTATAGACTGCCATCATCAGTATTCCCGAAAAGTCATCATGATATTAGCAGATAGTGAAACCATATCAGCATTTGGTGATTTATGCTAATACATTTATTATTTAGAGGATCTTACTGGAGATGGCAACTCATTGCAGTTGATGAAATAAGTGTCAAGACATTTTTGAAGATTTTTTTTTTCTAGATTTTATAGATACCTATTATTCGTTTTCTACACCATTATATACAGATTTTTCAATACACAAATGATAAATTGTTGTGGTTCTCTTAAAATTGTCATATATACCTAGATGCTGGTAAATGAAACAACAAATCTTTTAATCAAGTGATTTATTCATTATTTTCATTATAATTTCAACAAAAAATACAATATAAATATATAAAAAAACTGTGTTTCAAGAAATTCCAGAAACTATCAGTCGTATAAGAAATATTGATTATTCATGAAATTTTTTGCAACACATCTCGAAAAATAAAACAAACTCTAATATGCAGTTATCAAAAACAAATAAAATTCTTAAATGGATAACAACAAAATATATTGATTATTCAAGTAAATTTGGATATTTTGTGCCGCACTATTTAATAAAAAAAAAGAGTTACTAGGAACTATGAAATTGATATGAAAATGTCTCACCTCGAATAAATCATAAGATCCTACCTACCTAACATATACTATCCTGCTAAACAAAATTATATTTTCACTGTCTACCTATCTACTTACATTCGAAATTTGCATGCCCCACATTCTTCAATGAAAATGCTTATAGGGATGATACTGAAGTCGACACCTCCGTCCGCCATTATTCTGGCATAATATCCAAATAAAAATACAAATCTTATATTCAGTCGTTGAGAACGATCCAGTTCAAGCACAATATAATCAGTAAACACTGAGCTATTTACCCACGCTGCCCACACTATTGCTAATATCCAAATATGAATAATAAACAACACTAAACACACTGAGGGAAAGATTTAGTTAAGACGATACCGATACACAGCACACGACGTGCAAATCTTAGGGATAAGGGAAGCGGAAGCTACATCACATGTGCATCTAAGGCGATCTACGGTCACGCGCATGACAGTTTGTTGATTATAACCAAAGAGTACACCAACCAAGTTAGTTGGTGTACTCTTTGTTATAACAAACAAGATTAACTATTAAACAATATTCTGCTCATTTGTATAACGTAGGCTTATAAGAAACAAATGAATTTCTTGAATGTTATAATGATACAAAAAGATTTATTAACAGACAGTGTACCATTTATAATAACTATCAAACAAAGTTATAATTACTAATTAAACTTAGTAATTATCATCGTGAAGTTGGCGTATTAGATGATTTGTTTATTATTGAAAAATTTTATTCAAAATAAACAATTATAGCAGAAACAAATCCTCTATTATTTATTAATTAAACAAATCATCGGTAATGATTATAATAAATAAGCTTTTTCAATTATAAATATCAATACATAATTATGAACAAATTTGACATTAACAAACATTCGATAATAATTACTGAGATTTTTCTTTCGGTGTACGTCAAAAACGAAAAAGAGGAAATATCAAAAAATAAGTATATCAACTTTCTACTAAAGAAGCCTATATTCTATAAAAGAATTTATTCGTTAAAATAATCCTTGCATACTGAATTATATCAATTATACTATGAAATATGGAACCGAAAATTTTTCAAACAAAACTATTGTGACAATCGCATCTCTATGAAGCTCAAAATTCCCCCTTGGCTTGGCCTGTTATCAATGATTGAGAAAGTAAAGTTTGTTCATCAGACTTCAATTTTTTCGTAAGCGTTAGTAATATCTTTAAGTCGTGATGCTCTTTCCTTCTGGATCCTGGAAGAATCACTGATGGTATCTTCCTAAGACTTGTAAATGAATTTGAACTAGCTCAAACCATACTCAGCTTCAAAAACAAATATTTCTTTGTTTAAATGTGTTATCAGTCATTTTTAAATATTCCAGATGTGGTCATTATTGAACAAATCCTTTGAAACAATGATCTCTTTAACTATCTGAACGAGGAATCACGAGCTACCTGCTCAAATGAAGGCTGACACAAGGACACCTCCATACAAAGAGTTTACTGAATAAGGTAGACAGGGAATTGTTATTCAGGCTGTTGAAACTGGGTAAGAGACATTTCAAGACAGCTACTGACCTGGTGACTGGACACTGCACCCCGAAGAAGCATTTGCACAAAATGGGCAAAATTAGTGTGCAAAAATAACAAACACTACGATGAAATACCTACTCACATCCTCTGCTTCTGTGAGAACTTACAACGACCAAGACGAAAGTACGTTGAAGGGAAAATAATACAACCATTACAACTACTGATGATCCCTCCAGTTGAACTGGTGGCCTATATAGAAAATACGAAGCTTCTGGATTGGAAGAAGATAACATGGGAAATGGTACAAAGACTCAGTCCAAGTATCTCGGCGGTTTAGCACAACCCAAACGTATAAAGGAATGAACTATCTGGAAACAGCTATAATCATTCCAGTTCTCAAGGGTGGCGAAAAAACTAATAGTAGTAACTTTATTCCGATTACCTTATTATCGCAGATAGCCGAAAGACTAATGGAAAAACGCCTACTGTCCTTCCTTTTTGAACATAAAATCTTAAAATGACAACAAACTGCTTTCCCACCTTTTGTATTTACTGGTGACAAAATGTTTTCTGCCCTTACCAGTATACCTCAGTTTTTGTAGACAGCATGACATGGTAGTAATGGAAAAGAGACAATGAAAGAATGTTAGAGAGGAGGAATGTAAATAAATACTATTGTGAAAAATGTATAATAGGAGATCATAATATAACTAATATCGGACATATTAATATTGACATATTAATATTGAACAAAGTGGATGAATTTAAATTCCAAACAATATCACTAGAACTATCTGGAAAACAAGAACCTGTAATAAAATGACAATGAATAGAACATTAAAACTATACAATGCTATGAATTGAGAATTCATCTACAAAAATATTAATCTCTATCAAACAAAACCAGCACTACTTTGATGCGAATCGTGAAATATTTCATATGAAAAATCAAATACAGATGGAATATTTATAACGTGTTCTTGGTGATACTAGGGGAAGCATGATTAGAAATAGAGATATTACCTAGGAGGAAAAACTTTGGTTTGATCCTTCAGAACAATTTATAGAACAACAATTGAGTTGGTGGGAAATAACAGCGAAAGAGTAGCCAGAGACAAGTGAAACAAATAAACTAAGTGTAATAAAAAAGAGAACCAAGTCAGTCGTGAATGAGTAGCAAGACATGGAGAAAAGCATACACGTCAGGAATCGACGAATAAGCATGGGAAAATAAGCGTATATTTTATTATACATAGAATATAAGCAAAAGTTACTGTGGTTAGCCTAATTTAGGTCCACTTGAGCTAAAAATTTTTCTTGGCTCAAAAACAAATACCTACCAAAATAATAGCAAAACGATTCTTCCTCCTATGTTATTTTGGTATTCTTGGTATTCCTCCTATGATAAAGTACTGGCAAGGTGGAGGTCATAAAGATACAAAAAAAGAAGAACGCTTTGATTTCCTAACATATTATAGGTATTTTCCAGTTTTTGCATGAATGTAGAAAAATATTGTATGCAGCTCGTGCAAAACGTGTCTTTTGCACTCGACGTATTGTCCAACAATTGTATGTCGCGTGCAAAAAACACTTACTTTTTGCACTTGTTGCGTAAATAACTATATAATTATATGCTATAATATTTATTTTACAATTTTTCATAATAAATATATAGCTAGACTGAATCTACAAACAGTCAATTTAGTGCATCATGTAATCCTTATCCTTGATAAAAGTATCTTTTGCGTTAGTAAGAAGAGCTTGGGGAATTCTTTTCGGTATTGTGTGTTAAGCAAACTACACCCTCGAGGGATGTCATCCATATTTCATGGCAATGGGTCCATTAGAGGCTATTACTAACTAGAGGGACTTTATATATCCATACCATAGGCGGACAGAATGTTCTTATATGAAGAAATATTGTTTTGTGGAATATGGAATATTTAATAGAAAAAAAAAATTAATTTTCCTCTGAAAGTATTGTTGAAACTACGTTATCAATAATAAATGGATAAGTTTACTTCTTAATTCTAATTTAACAGGAATATTTTCAAACGTGATAGTTAGGTATTCTATTTTATTCATATATGATTATTTGGAGAAAGTTGAATCCAGAATTAAAGAGAAGAAATCAAGCAAACGTATCAAAAAATTAGTAATCAGTAATTATTTGAATTACGAAGAATTTAGACAGTATTTGTGTTTATTGTCTTTCTGGTATTGGTCCTATTGTTAGTTAGTTATTCATGCTTTGATTAAACATTAGATGTTAATATATGATTTAACTAGCAAAATGGAGAGTTGCTGGGTTTGGTGAACCTAAATATTGTGAACTAAGAGTAACTGACTCTATTATCTCTTATACATGCCACAATATCTGATAATGAATCAAGATATTGTGAATACAGATACGAGAGAGTAATGTGAACAATTCAAAGTTAGCGTTATTATGGGATATTATTCAACATTTTCAGAGAATATTTCCCAATTGTTAGCCATAATTGACATTAATTTAACGGGCGTCAAACGAAAACGTGGCAAGGACTGTTCACGAATATGGCAGAAACCTTAGGTGCAATATACACAAAAGGGATATATGCATGAAAATACTTATCTATATTTGCGAAAATTTATTGTTATATTAAATATCGTCTCACAAGCCACATGACATGCAATGGACGTTTGACTTTCTGTTTACTGCAAGAGACTGCAAGAGACTGGAAGTGACAAAGGCGGAATTATGGTTGTCCCCGTCGCGTATTTTTTGTATTGATACATTGGACCATTCAATTAAAATCGTGCCACGTCCTCTACTGAGGACCTTTCAATGTGATGTGTGGCTTAAGGCGGGTTCTCATTCGTCGATTTTATTGATCAATATCATTGAATATATGACACTGAACATGGAATTGAATGAAAAACTTGTTCTTATAATGCAAGAGCATTGGATATTCAATCTAGTGCGTGTCAGTTTTAAAAATGGTTGCCAAAAAGGAAATTGTTCGTGCTAGCGTTTGTATTATGTGTGAATACAATCAAAAGTAGAAAAATAATAAAACCTTGACAAGATTTTTTTGTAGCTTCTTATATTTATATAGCTTTCTCATTTCATTTTTCATAAGCAGTCCTCTGCACGGTATAACTCCTAAAAACTTTATATCATGATAATCTCACCATCAGAATTCCATTCCAATAATACTAAACACACCGAAAAGCGTCTCGATAAGAATAAACACTTGTTCTTACCGGCAAGCACTGTCCAATTTGATTGGATCAATTCCATTTACCAACCAGTTTTATAAAAATGCAATAACATTGAAGAATATCGTTGAACGATTATTCACAATAATCTTTATCTGTTCAATCACATAACTAGATTCAATGATATTGATCAGTTGAATAGACTAATAAAAAACAGGCTTTGGATAATGGTAGTTACACTAAGTACACTCTTCACATATCATGCCTGACTATATTATTTAAACATGAAGACTGAACAAAAGGGAAAGCAGTATTTTCTACATTTTCTACATAAATGGTTCACTTTCGTATCTTTGTGTTCAGCAATAGTTTTTTTTCAATAACAGAACCAAGCAAAGTGATAATACTTTTTGATGTAGTTATGTTTTCTCAGTAAAATGTTAAACTGATATTGTATAAATCAGGTGAACATGCTAATAATTGAAGGAGCAGGAATTTCTTGTAGTATTTGATTGGCGTATGGTCAATATATTATTGGTTTTAGTTTTGGTGTTAGCAACGTTTTAATCATTAGACAAAATTTATTAACTTGAATAAATAAAATATCAGCTAAACTGCACCTAGTGTATATCTATGAATTAAGAATACTATACCGTATTATTGATTATTTGTTACACAAATAAATATCCCCTCGTCTTGTTTTCGTTTCGCCAATGCTTTGTCCATTCATAATCCCGAAATGGGAAGTCAAAGTCTTGAACGTTTTTGAGGTTAAGTTACAATAACGACGACAATGACTCCAATATGTTTGTCATTTATTTTAACTGTCACTTCAGATTGAAAGAGACCATGGTGAATTTATTGTCAAAAGGGCATGAGATGTGCCGACGGTGATTGTTGGGATGTTTGCTAATGCTTTGTAGTTTAAATAATGAGGTTCGGTGCTGACTAAAGATTTGGTCCAAGTAGGAGTGTCAGGGAATCTATAATATTTAACTTTTGTATACATGTAGGTAACTACCTAACTACGAAATAAGATAACGTTGTCAATTGTTTTTTTGTGGTTACTATGGTTATAATATTTAATAAATTATCAGTTATAATATCACAAGAGCATAAAAAATTATTCACCGAGACGCGAAAAACGTCGAGTGAATAGATAAATAATTGAAAAATATTGTCTATGCTCGAGTTGGTATTCGCTACGATTATAATAAAGAATAATATTCCAGTATTTTTATAAATATCAAAAATTAACTGACATTTCATTGATATTTTCCGTTACTGTTTAGTTGAGGCAAAAACATTCAAACAAACCGAATTTAGATATCAATAGATTTGTTCCCATATTTTTGTCAAATGAACAAGTTTTTGTGGAAAAGGGAAAATTATCAATAAATTAACCTGGAAATGTTTTTGTCACTTTCACGTGCATCGATAAAAAAGGGGCATCCTTCATCGGATAAACACTTCTCTTCATCAATATCTAGTAAGTGGACGTCACTTTTACACAATGACAATGAGATAATTATTGTTGTTGTTCATCCATATATTCTGTCGTTAATTTATCTTGTCAAAAAGCACTCGAGCTTTTCTTAAATCACATAAATTTTTCTTTAACTTTAACTTTAAGTTTTGCCAATCACTAAATTTGCTCGAAAAGCTGATGATATTAGATAAAATCGCTCCACATTCGGTGACGCGATTTTATCATGTCAGTTTTCTCGTGAAATTAGTGATTGGCAAAACTGTTTCGTTGCAAAGATAAATTTATCCGATAAAAAATAAGGTCTTTACTGTTGATTATTTTTTTCACTTGTCAAAATCTGACATTTTGGTGGTTTTAACCAATAGCAATACATTATTCTAGCCAATCATTCGGTATTATACTGATAATTATGCTTCCTCATCGATAAAACCTTGTTTACATCGAAGCGTCAAAATTTTACTTTGAATTTGTCATTATTGACAACTAAAAGCGCTTTCAAAAATCCTTTTGAATTGTTGAAAAAAATAATCTTCCCAAATACAACTCGCTCTTCAAATTTTTTCACATAATTTTTTATTTTCATCACTCAAACTTGTTTATTTGAGGCAAAAACATTCAAACAAACCGAATTTAGATAAAATCACTCCTCCTAACGGAGTCGTGATTTTATCAAATCGGTTTGTTTTCATATTTTTGCCAAATAAACAAGTTTTCGTGGAAAAGAAAGAATTATCGATAAAATTTGAAGCACTCGTGGTATTACCTTTGATAAAATTTGAAGCATTCGTGGTATTACGTTTGATAATTTTTTTCACATTTAAACCTATTTGAACTGTATTTTCAATCACGTGTTCAAAAATTACACTGATAATTGTTTATTTGACATATAAGCCTATATCACCAACCAATTACAATGAAATTGTTTTGACAGTTCCAAGAACCAATGAAATTTCCTCATTTTTCGTCATATGAACAATTTCACCCAATCATCTCAACATTAGACTGATAATTTTTTATTTGACATTTAAACCTACTGAAACTGTGTATTTTTAGTCCTGTTCAAAAATAGCCAACTAGCAATCAATTACACTAGATAAGAACCCCGTGGGATCTTATCGATTATGTCTTAGCGTTTCCAAGGTAATTTAAGAATATTTTCTGTGATTAAGTAAACTTGTCAATCTGACAGTTATACAAAATGTCAGTTCCAAGATTTGGAGACAATAGTATATTATTGAACGAGCAATTTATGATAGCCATAATTCACGATGGGTGACGTTTGCGTCACGAGCCGCAGGCGAGGGGCGCAAGTTACCCAAGTGAAATATGGCCATAAATTGCGAGTAGAATACTATACTTTGTCCACGATACTTAATTTATTTATTAATAAATAAAAGTCAGTAACGATTTGGCATATTACTAACCTCAAAATAATGTGGCAGCTACATCAAATAATTTGACATATATGGAGATCGGCGATACTGTAGAAAGTATCAATACAACGTATTGTTATAAATATATTGTTTTAAAATACTTAATATTAGAAAATATCGTTATGAAAAGTGTCAATACTAAAAATTACAATATTTTATCGATATCGATCTCAGAAACAAATTTCCTGGACAAAATACACAGATTTAATAGTTTATTTCATACTGTACCCCCATCTCTAGTCGTGAATTATGAACCATAATCCACGACAGTTGATATATGGGTAGGTACCATATACCTTTTGTTAGGTGGTAAAATATTGACTTATTATCAGGTGGTCGTGGACAAAAATAATAATTTCATCGACCAATTAATCTCTTAATAGGTAATACTATATTTGCATAAAAAATTATCTTACCGTTACATGTTTTCCACCAATCAATATTGAGAACCTCCCTAGATACATGTCTATCACAGCGATGATAAAAAACAAAGAAATTATCAAAGGTAATACCACGAGTGCTTCAAATTTTATCGATAATTTTTTCTTTTCCACGAAAACTTGTTTATTTGGCAAAAATATGAAAACAAACCGAATTGATAAAATCACGACTCCGTTAGGAGGAGTGATTTTATCTAAATTCGGTTTGTTTGAATGTTTTTGCCTCAAATAAACAAGTTTGAGTGATGAAAATAAAAAATTATGTGATAAAATTTGAAGAGCGAGTTGTATTTGGGAAGATTATTTTTTTCAACAATTTAAAAGGATTTTTGAAAGCGCTTTTAGTTGTCAATAATGACAAATTCAAAGTAAAATTTTGACGTTTCGATGTAAACAAGGTTTTATCGATGAGGAAGCATAATTATCAGTATAATACCGAATGATTGGCTAGAATAATGTATTGCTATTGGTTAAAACCACCAAAATGTCAGATTTTGACAAGTGAAAAAAATAATCACCTTATTTTGGTTCGTTGCTAAGGGTAATTTTTCAAATTGACAGTTCATATTGAAAGTATAAAAATGTATTCTAATCGTTTCATATAATATAATTCTATAAATTCATTATATTCTCTCATTAAATATAAGCTCGTGATATGATTAATAATCGAAGATATATCTCGTAAAACCGAAGCAGCACATTTAACTCGTCCTTCGGACTCGTTAAATCTGCAGCTCGGTTTCACTCGAAAATATCATCGATGATAATCATATCACTTGTTATATTACGTATGAATATACCTCGAACATTGATAAATTTTAATGAGTTTGCCATAACTTCCTCAAGCGTGTTGCTTTAATGTAATCTATGACCAAATTATCGCAAATTATCAATGTCCTTGGTATATTATAGCTAATAATCTTTTTAATTGATATTTAAACCTATTAAACCTGTAAATTTTCAGTCACAATTCCAAAAATAGCCAATTAGAAACTAATTGTGTAATTGGTATCTTAATAATTACTTTTTTTACTAATTTGCATTAAAAATTATCTTACCTTACCTTGCAAGTTATCAATGCTCTTGGTATATTATAGCTGATAATTGCTTGATGTGCTGCTGAAAATAAAATAATGTAATTATTAAAATACCTCACCAAAGGACCCTGCACCATTTTATAGGTAATCCTGGTTCTCGTACGATTTTCGATTTTTTTTGATATGTTGTAGTTTTAATGATAACTAGGAGATCGTGATGGGTGAAAACTGTGCAGCATCAGCCTAACAAACTGGCCATTGCGGAGGCACCCTCTGGAGAAATTGCGATTTGATGGCACAGAAGTGTGGCAGACCTCCTCATGAACCCCCGACATACAATACATTTGCTATTATTGCGAGATTTATAGTGCTGGGAGGCAAAATGTTATGCTCAGGACGCAAATTCAAGACGCCACCAACGCCAAACCGGAGGGTCTGACCAGTTTTAACCCATTACGATCTCTTAGTTATCATTAAGACTACAACATATAAAAAAAAACGAAAATCGTACGAGAACCAGGATTACCTATAAAATGGTGCAGGGTCCTTTAACAGAATATCTGTTACTGCTCCATAATTAGGTATCTCCACTCACCACAAGTTTGGCAAATTTTAATGTCTGGTTTTTGTGTTAAATACCCTGTACAGTATAGAAGCGCATGCGGACTGCGAAGAAATATTCCTTTCATGTAGTTTTTCTCATATTTTCCTTGTGTAAATCGTATGTCTTGAATAGACTCTTCGCAATCAATATCTCCAGCAAAAAAAGAATAATATAACTGTAGATATTATTTATATTCAATACTGTCGTATTCAAAACTGAATGTATTTAGATGATACATCATTACTTCATCGCATGGCTTCCAACAGCAATTCTCACAATACTATTAAATTCATTTCCATTCTTTTAGTATCTATCACTTCCTCTAAGTCAAAACACGTTTTACGAATTAAAGCGATTTGAATATTTTTATCGTCGAAATGCAAGTGGAAACATGACATATCAAACCACTTTGAAGAATGTTGTTGCGACTAGTAAGTTGGAATGGTCATATCCCGGATGTCTAAAATGCTCAAACGTTGTCTATTCGTACAATAATGCAAATCAGTTACCTACGTGTTTTGTAATCAATTTGAATTAAATAGAATTAGTCTGTCGTTTTATAATATTGTTCTAGGTTAATATCACAGACAGAGCCGTAGTATTAACAGGTGCTACACTTTTACCCTTGAATTGTGTATTTTTGATTCATAATGATTCATTCATGAAATTATAAGTACAATTCTCTTTATTATTTTTTCTATCATCAATAAGAGCCAGCTGGATGAAGAAATACTATTTTTTTATCAAGAAACTTTTACTTTCAACAGCGAATACATGTAAAAATATCTATTTTACGAATATAAGGTGGAGAAGATTTTTCTTAGAATTACTTTTGCCATCGATATCTGTAATAAAAAATTTTCACAGTGGCATGATATAAAAAATTATCCTTGTGCCTTGTGGTATCCCTGTAAAAAGTCAATCCATTCTGGAGCTCGATTCTCGACTTTCATTCACATGGTGAAAATAATTTTTACATGGAAATATTAAATTCGGTATTCTCCACAGAACCACGTGAATATTTTCACACAAAAAGTCTACGAATATTTTCACATGGTAAATGCCAATGTGAATGTAGTTTTCAATGGAATTACTGTCATACAACATAACCAATAACAAAGACAACCCTGTCAATAACCAAATAATATTCATACACGTAAAGATTCAAACTGACTTTCTCAGCAGTAGCACATTTTGTGTTTGGTGTTTTGTTTTAAAACTTCTAATGGAGGAAGCTATTCTACTGCATCATTTGGAAGTTTTGGAAAAGGTGGAAATACTGGAAAATAATCCACCTAGAGATTTTTGGTCAAGGTGGAAGGACATCATAGCGGGAGATCAATCAATAAAAGTGATTAGCATGTTTTTTTAGTGTTGGAGACATATCCAGTTTTCCTTCTATTTTTTGAAACTGAAACCTCATCCGCCATAATTATTATTCTCAATTCTTCATATTCAGACGTTTCAGTTAATTTATTTTGTTTATTTTGATGTCATTAGCCCAGGGATCTCAACACAACAAATCCAAAATGATGAAACAGGATTGGTTAATATCTACCTATTTAATATTAGACATACGTATCAAGATCATATCCATTGGAAAATACATACCACTATCACCGAGAATACCGTTTCAAACAAGCATGTGAAAATAAGTAGTGGAATAATTTCACATGTGAATCTTTTCACATGAGGTCACATGGCGGAAAAATTGTCGGCCAGAATTCTTGAGATGACCTTTCTTTTAGCTTGCAATATTTTTTGGAGATTTTGTTTACCTTATCCGATTGTAGTTGAAAATTAAAAAAAAAACTTCCTCCCAAAACAGTATTGGGTGAATCCAATTTTTTTGAGCAATCTTTTTTAAGAAGTGAATTACCATTACCATTGAATTATTCTTTTCCTTAATTAGAAATGTCAAAAAAATTTAATACTATCCTAAAATTCCGGAATTTATGATGAGGTTCACCCACTACTTTTTATCTTTGTATGCAGGTACCTACTTATTCTTTCATTTTATTCACACGTTAGGCATAAGTAGGTACTTATACACATATTTTATCTTGTAAGCATCGTTGAATTTATTCATATTATGATTGTCAGTAATATATTTATTGGTCTAAGCAAATCTGTTTTGGGGGGATAACTTTCCTTTAACTTGTTACTTATTACTTATAAGCAAATAACTTGGAAGAAATTTGATTAACAATAAGATGGAATAAGTTCCGACAAGATAATACTAACTATTCATTCAATTGTCCAGCTTAATAAAAAAAGGCACAAAGGAAACTCGTCATTACATTCATGAAAGCCGTTTGTTCTCAAAACCTTAATTTAATATGTAAAATAGGCAACGTTGGGTTGGGACGATTCTAAATTAGCAGTTTGAGTTATTGTAGTCTTCAAATAGGCCGTTCACAACGCCCTTTGGCGGCCTGCGTACTGCCGATAGGCGTTAAGGGGTGTAGGAAGGCGGCAAAAATTCTGCTGACGTCGAATGGGTTAATTACGCTTTTTTTCAGGAAATTGCATGTAATTTATTGTAATTCCGAACATAGTAAAATCTTTTGAAAATAATATAAAATCGCTTTTCGGAAATTCAGCACATAATATGATATATCGGGGGTGTCCAAAGTTATCGCATACAGGCAATATCTCGTTTATTTAACAAGATAATTGGTATATAAAAAAACTGCATTGAATGGCAATAAAGTACCTTCCTAATGACTTATGAAAAAATGTTTTACATTTGCCAGTCCTTTGGTACCTACCCTTCACTTTTTATTTCCAAAAGGCACTCCCTTCATATTACCTACAACGATAGCACATACTTGTGTTATTTTTTTCAATTAATAATAACAAAAATATGAATATTTCATGTAGTATGAATTTTAACTAAAATATTGATGTAATACAAAAAACGAACACAACAAGTTTTCATTTTCTTCAGAATCCATGCAAGCTGCAAAACAAATTGAATCATAGCTGGTGTAACGCTATTAGATGCTTTACGAATGCGTTCTTTAAGATCCTTTAAGTCATAATATAATACTCCAGCCCAGAACTGTAACTCTTACAATACAACAACACTTTTAAGACGTTTTACAGTTTGCATGGGATTCTGCAGGAATACTTTTGAACAACTAAAATTTATACTTCATGAAATATTGTTATTTTTGTTATTATCAATTGGAAAAAATACCCAGTATAGCATCGTTGTATTCCAAATAAAATGACACGCAATTTTCAATGACAATATACAGGGTGAGCTATTTGAAAATAAAAATAAAGTGGTAGCTACCACAGAGCTGTCAAATGTAAAACATTTTTTTATAAGTCATTAGGAAGGTACTTTGATACCATTCAATGCAGTCTTTTATTTCATTGATTATATTGTCAAATACGTGTGATATTGCCTGTATACGATAACTTGGGACACTCGGTATATGACTAGAAGGAAAACAAAATTAGCGAAGATGAAATTTAAAATTTTCACCAACTGCTGAAAAATTGGATATAAATCTATAGATAAAAAAATATGATATCAGACATTATTTCAAAGCGAGTCATATTTTTGAGACGTTAGATGGATCTCAATCCAGAAACACCCTGTGATTATTTCAACTGCGAAACGTGGGTTCTCCAAAACAGTTATTAATTAATCTTGCTCCAAAAAGCAGACCTATTTAATGATATGTGGTTTTAAACGCTGGAAAAGGACATTAATTCAGGAAATACGTATAGACTAGATTTTTTCTACAATGAATAAAAAAACGAAATAACATTCAAGAATCAACTTGGACGTATAGTATAGAATCCTTTCACCAAAAAACAGATCTGGTAGGTATACAAGAGTACTGAACTGGTCAAGGCTTGTCGTCCCCGTTTTGTATAATAAGTAACCTACGGTTAAAATATTTAGAAATAAATTGATAAATGCTGGCCATAATATAAATTGCTGTAAGAAAACCATTGAAAACTGGATTTAAAAACTGGGATTCGATTTTGTTTATGGTTTTTGAAAAATTGTTTTATTCTTGTTATAGAGTTTCTTTTTTCCTGTCATTTTTAATAAAATTTCATTTTGTTTATGATTTTTGCTTTGAAATTCCGTTTTCCATAAAAAATCGAATGGAATACAAAAAGGGTTCAGTTCACGTCTGGTATTACATGAAATGAAATATAAAATTATGTTTGGTAAGTTGACAAAAATAATATTTGTCCACGACCACCTAATAATAAGTCAATATTACCTCCTAACCAAAGGTATATGGTACCCATATATCAACTGTCGTGAATTATTATGGTTCATAATACACTGTAGCAACTTAACTTAAAGGGGACTCAGGATTAGATAGCTACACAATAAGTTCTGCGACCACTATACCTTATGTTTAAGACATTTGAATTTAGCTCTCTTGTTTGACTTGTTCCTCAATAACACTGAGACCAGAAATGACGGTTAATCTGTTGATCATGCTATTTTATTTTACACTAATGAGTTGAATAAAAAATATCGCATATCCATTTGGCAAGGCAACTGTCGAAGTGTGAATGTGTGTAATATTGATGATTGAAGAGACTTGATACAATAATAAATTTCTCCATCTCCGACACACTAGTGCTAGTTGATGTTTTTTGAGTTTTTACTGATTATGTGATTATTAAACTTCAGGTTATGTATATGTTTATTGGGGTGACATTGAATGAGATATAGAAAATCTCTCATGACCCCACTTCCACTTAGTTCATGAGGAAAGTCCTACTTACCAGTAGTTCCTCTAGTCCTATTTCTCAGAGTAGTTTTAGGATATCTGCAGACTTCTACTCAGTTAAATGTTCCTCTTTTTTATACAATTATCTCCTAGGAGCTGTGCTCTAGGACTGAACTGCTTCACAATTCGCATGTACTTATTATCTCAGTTAAAGCTGCACTTAGTGGAAACCATTGACATATAATCTTTGTTTATATATCAATGGTGAGAGCCAAAGTCGGCGTATTCTCAGTGCCGGATTCAAAAGTTTTGAACTATTGCGAAAAAAATAGTTTTGTCATAAAACTTCCTTTCCTAGTAAAACAAATAGCTATTTCATATTTGATCTCTTTTAGTCAATATAAATATGAACAATTTATGTTAATATCATATTTTTGTAACCACATTCGTCTCGTGGATAGAACTTAATAATTCGAGGTGGTGGAATCGGAATGTAATAACATCATATCTACGTATAGGTATTATAATTGGAGTTGATTCCTCTTTTAAATTCATTATAATAATGACTAATGACTAGGTAGAGGGAACATAATTTTTTTTCATAACGACATTTTGTGGTAACTACCATAATTACTCTTTATTGCGGCTGTGTTTTGAATTTAAATTAGGCTATTAAACAGAAACACAAATCCCAAACAAAATTTCTGTGTTGACGAAACAAGAAAATATCAGTGCCGTATACATAGGTTCTTCTCATTCTACTGGGAATGAGTTAATAATGTTTCTGAATAAAGCTCCCTTCTGATAAAATTAACTAATAATTTCAGAATTTCAAATAACCAAAAAACTAGTTCATACAATAGCCTTCTTGGTGTGCGTCATGAATTGTTAATGTCCTTTTAACACATCACGTTGGGAGGAATGGAAAAAAGGCAGGTCTGTGATTTATCCTAATCAAAATATCACGATTATAAACCGCTTAACAAACGTTGGGGTTAGGCTAGAATATTATATAAACTCTAACTGACAAATGACCAATGAATGTCAAAAATTCAAACCCGACATGTGATGTGAAATTCCAATTGTGATACTTTGACAAAATTTCAAATATGAACAATTGGAGTTTTATTTCTTCGGGGCTGTAATCGTAATCAGCGGCCAAAAAAAACCTCATCTGTTAGTTTTGGTGAAAATAAATTACGAGATAATTACCACACAACCAAACTTACAATATCGAGCAATCAACAACGTTCTTAACAATTTGCAAAAAAATTCAAGTTGATCCTAGCATTTTCGAATTTTTTTTGATATGATGGAAATATTTACTTGATTTATTGGATTAATTTGCCATTGTCCATACAACATTTCATTTTCATGTTCGTTGATATAGCTTCTTCGGTGCCAGCTTCCCAGGGTCGCCTAGGGTGATCCTAGCAAGACTACATCCATCTTATCTCTTAAGGGATTGAACATGGGTGTAACGTTTTGCTAGTTCCGCAATTGTCGAAGTCGTGTCACTTAGAATTTTTAGTCCAGCTGCTTTACTCCTTCCCTTCAACCCACCTCGGGATAATATTGTATTGTTTAGTACTAGCACCGATATAACACGTTTTCTGTTCAATGCTAATAGGGCTTGTCTACTGTCAGTGCAGATTGTTATGTTTTTGCCAGAAATTCATTTTCTGGCTAGTTCTTTTGTGGCAATTGAGATACCAGCCAGTTCTGTTTGAACCACGCTGGTATTGTTTACCATTCCCCACTTAATCCTTAGGCTTGGTGCCTCCACATCCTGAGCCTTCTTTCATTTTTTAACCATCTGTATTTATGCGTATTGCATTTGCAGCATCTGGCTCTGTGTTCTGTCTCATTTGTATTTTGTAGGGTTTATTAAGCAAAGACCTGGGTTCAATTGCATCATTGACTGCTCAACCTCAATTGGCCCACTCCTACTTCGGGGCTTACACCAGCCGTGCGCAATTGTACCATGGCAATTAACGCAACCTCCTTGCCGTACAGGTCCATAGGGGTCAGACCAGTAATTAGTTCCAGTGCTGCGGTTTGTGTTGTTCTCATGGATCCTGTGATGTTTAAACAAACCATTCGCTGTATTTGATATAATTTTTGAATGGCTGTTGCTTGTGGAACCTTTGGTCCTCATGCAATTGCTCCATACGTTAACATGGGTCTTATTATTGCAGTGTAGATCCAGAGGACCACACGGGGTGACAGACCCCATGTGCGTCCCACTGTCCTCCGACACTGCTCATAAGCTACATATGCTATTTTTGCTCTGCTGTGTAGATGAGAGTTCCATGTTAGTTTCCTGTCAAGGGTAATACCAAGGTATTTCACCTCTTCCGTTTGCTTTTGAAGATTTCGGGAGGTTTTTAACCCGATAAACTTCTTTTTCTAGTGGAAAGGACCATCCCAATCTTCCTGGGATTGTTCGACAGTAAGTGCTCTCTACACCATATTTCAATTGATTTAAGTCCATCCTTCGCTCTATCGCACAGTGACAGTCTGCAAGATAACTATGTCATCCAGGTATGCAATCGTGTAGAATACATTGTTGTTGAGGTGATTAATTAGGGTGTCCAGGACTATATTCCAAAGTAGGGGTGGTAAGAATCCTCCTTGTGGATATCCACTCACGACCAGTCCTCTCACTGTGATGTCTTCTACATTGATACTTATTGCTCTACTGGAGAGCATCTTAAATATCCATTCTCCTACTACCAGAGGTATATTCCTGGAGTTGAGCTGCTAGGTAATTGTTGGGGAGGTTGTTTTATCATACGCTCCCTCGATATCTATGAATATATACCCAGGGTGGATTCTTTGTTGTCCAATGATCTTCCAATTCTGTCAGCCACTTGGTGAATGACCGAATCAGTGGACCTTCCCGGAGTATGGAGTATATGCATGCTGATTTGGATAAAGTGGGTTATGAACTAGCACTCTATATAGCATCTCTTAGATACTGCTCGCATAACCTCTCCATTGTTTTTGAAAATAACGATATGTGAGACTGATTGGTCGGAATGCTTTTGGTAAGGTGTAGTCCATCCTACATGGTTTGGCTATAGATACCACTCGTACATCTCTCCACTTGCTGGGAATATACCTCAGAGCTAGAGAGGCTCTGAAAATTCCAACCAGGTGCAATATAAGAATATCCATTTTCCATTGAAGTAGGGCTGATCTTCCGTCAGGTCCTGGTGACTTGAAGAGGGAAAAGCCCTATATGGCCCGCCTTATATTGTCCTCATCAATCACTGCACTAGCAGATTGCTAGTCGTTTTGTGAGGGTGTTGTTAGTACTTCCGTCCAGTTTGATGTTCCAGGAAAGACATAACCTGGGAAGTGAGTTTCCATAAGAATCTTAGCGCTCTCCTGGACTAGCCTGTATATGCATTACAGAAGCAATGAGAACATGCTCAACGGCAGCCATGGAAGTGATTCTCAACCTTACCCCTCTAAGTATGGTCACTTCTTAGAGATCAGACAATCTGGGCCATGCCACAAGACGGTATCATGGAAAAGTGTAACTTCTCGAAGGAATTCTTCACGGAATTAAGCAACAAGAAACAATGGTATCCCAATACCAATACCAGACTTGGGAAGAATGACATTCAATGGTACACAGACGGCTCAAAAGCAATAGGAGGAACTGGGATAGGAGTGTGCGGGCCAGGGCTACTAATTCCAGAGACTCTCCTTAGAAACGAAGTAAAAGTGAGGGGACACAATAGATTTCTTAGGTCTCAGTGAATGTTTCCCAAAAAAATAGATACATACATGAATAACAACAATGTTCGATATTTAAGATGATTTTTTCCATTTTACTATTTGTCGTGAATAATCTTGTTAAGTCGTAAGTGAATTCGTTAATTAATTATATTCAAAATACTTTGTCTCTTACACAGTATCAACTCTCAATGGAGATTAATTCCTAATTCCAAATCCTAGAATAATATAACTCGTCAGAGCTTTGACGAGCAAAGATACAAAAGCGGCAATCACATTGTAAATTCCGCCTCGACGGTGTTCTTTCTAAATGAGACGGCGTCGGATCGCGTGCGTCGCTTTCGCGACACCCTTGGAGATCAAAGCATCGACCTTTTCCTACCCAATTGGATGTATTTTAATTTTGTTTGACTGCCGGATCATCACATCCTTTGTTATCCGAGCTTCGAGAAAGTTTGTTTCTGTTTGATATTAGAAACTTTTACAAGTTGATGTGTTTGATTATTGAAAATTTGCAATTTTGAGTAGCGCATGTTTAATAGGTTGACAGAAGGTCGCTTATTTACTAAAAATAACACATGTCTTCAATGATCAGTTGAGAATAATATAATATTAGATTAGATTAAGTAGGGCTGGATTCACATTGGTTGGTACAGTTGGATTTCACATCTCTCTTCATTATAAGTGAACGAATGGAGCTGTCATTGTGAAAATGTTGGAAATGAAGTAGTATAATAAGTTATCATACCAAGAGGACGTCTTAAGTCCTGAACTATTTTGAGTCGAGGTAAATCCACAACCGTGCTAGTGACTTTGAAATACTCTGAATTGGACTAGACGGTACAGGAACTTAATGCGTGTTTTAAATGGACTGCATGTGAAAATTATATTTTCCAAATGGCTGGAGACAGGCAATCAGATTAGTCTTCAGCTGTTCCTTGAACAAAGTTATACTCTACGTTGAATTTGATCAATAACTCGATTGAATTCCACTGGTGTTTTATGATTCCGGAAGAATATCGATCCGGTAGATACATCGATGGGTTGAGATAGTTTGAATTTCACTCGATTGCTTATTAACTTTAATCAGAATATTTTCCCCAAATAAATCGATGAGACAGAAGTGTCTTGATCCTCGCAAACTGTTGTTGACACCGATTTTATAGTCATTAGTCAACGAAAGGACGAACTCAACCGTCAGCATTTGCTTTTAGAGTCACTATGCCAAAGAAGATTTCCAGTCGCTAGAATTAGATTTAGTGATAATATTTGTCGCTTCAAGAAAGTTAATTTTTTTTTCGACTGTATAATTTTGCAATGAGTAGGGAACATCACGCTTTCTGTAGAACACTGGCTTCACGCAGGGGTAGATTTATTTCAATGTTGGAGGTACAGTTTATTTTCAATTTAAACAGGTCTGAGAATATGTCGTGCAGAGAATTTAGTGAACAGTAAGTATAGTAATCACTTGATTTTACCAATTAAGTCTTAAATTTGAACAGAGGTTGGTAATAAAAACGGATGGAATACGATGGATATGCTTCTAATATTGAAGAACCCTGATCTGACGGTGGCGAGATGGTGCACTTTCCACCATGAGGTTAAGGTGAACCCAGGAGGACACCTCTTCGTCTTCGGGATCGGAGACAAAGATATGGCGGTCCTCAAGAAGAAGTCGATGAGGATGAGCTATGCGTTCACCTCATTGACCATCAGGGTTTCAAGGAAGGAAACAGGGGGTACCTCTGAAGACCCGAGGTCCTTGGTAGACGAGCCACCTAAAGTGGATACTGACTCCAAGGCCACCACGGGTTCCGGAAAGGACGTCGAATCAGTCGATGACCTGACGGAGGAGGTACCCGAAAACAGCGAGGTCACCTCTCCCCTAGCGGAGGAGCGGATGGACCTCTAAAGAAAACCAACCAACCTAACCAACCTACTCATGGGCAAGGACGTTGGAAAAAAGGTAAATATCATACAATGCAACCTCCAACACAAAAGGGCAGCAACGGCAACACTATGTCGGCACCTTGATGTATTGGAGGATGCAATAGCTTTGATCCAGGAGCCCTGGATAATAAAGACCAAAATTACTGGTTTTAGTAGTCTAAAGGGTCAGCCACCCTACCACCGACTAAAGAGACGGAGGTACTAGTGGATCACTGCCTCAACCAAAGAGTGGAGCTGATATTGGGTTGTGACTTAAACTCCCACCACTTGAGCTGGGGCAGCAAGGATATCAACGCCCGAGGTAAGTCTCTTTATGAATATATAATTAAGAAAGATCTAACAATCTTAAACAGAGGCACGGAGCCGACATTCATTAACGCCCGTAGCCAAACATTAATAGATATTACGCTGGCGACAACCAAAATATCAAAACAAATTAAGGACTGGCAAGTGTCAGATCATATCTCTATGTCAGACCACCGCTGGCTGACCTACACGGTAAGCCAGGATCTCAGGACCACTGTAAAATCTCGCGACCCGAAGAGGACGGATGTAGCTCTCTACAATCGACTCTTAAAAGGTGCTCTGCGGGAAACAGAGGTCCTGACTCCTAGCAATAATGAGGAACTGGAAAGGTACACAGTATCTATCCAAAACAAAATGGACATTGCCTATAAGGAATCCTGTCCGATGAGGATGGTTCAGACAGGTGGCACGACCAATAGCTGGTGGTGCCCTGAACTGGAACACCTCAGAAAGACAGCGAGAACGACCTTTAACAAGGCAAAACGAGCAACACTCGAAGAGCCAACCTCAAGGAGTTCAAAAAAGTCTGCAGACAAAAGCAAAGAGAGGCCTGGAGAGCCTATTGTGAGGCAGTCAAAGACTTCCCACAGGTTTCTAGGCTACAGAAGGCGCTCTCAAACGACCAACATAAGAGTATCGGCATCCTTACAAGGGAAAATGGCGACAAGGCAGCCAACCTTCAAGAGAGCGCTGAGATTCTTATGGAAACTCACTTCCCAGGTTCTGTCTTTCCTGGAACGTCAAACTGGATGGAAGTACCAACAACACCCTCACAATACGACTGGCAATTTGCTAGTTCAGTAATTGACGAGGACAAGATAAGGTGGGCCATATCGGGCTTTTCCCCCTTCAAGTCGCCAGGACCTGACGGAATAAGACCAGCCCCACTTCAATGGGGGATGGATATTCTTATGCCGCACCTGGTTGGAATTTTCAGAGCCTCTTTGGCTCTGAGATATATTCCCCGTAAGTGGAGAGAAGTACGAGTGGTATTCATACCAAAACCAGGTAGGATGGATTACACCTTACCAAAAGCATTCCGACCAATTAGTCTCACATCGTTCTTTTTAAAAACAATGGAGAGGCTATGCGAGCGGTACATAAGAGATGAAGTGCTAGTTCACCACCCACTTCATCCAAATCAGCATGCATATACTCCGGGAAGGTCCACTGATTCGGCCCTTCACCAAGTGGTTGGCAGAATCGAAAGATCATTGGACAACAAAGAATCCACCCTGGGTATATTCATAGACATAGAGGGAGCGTTTGATAAAACAACCTTTCCAACAATTACCCAGCAACTCAACTCCAGGAATGTACCTCTGGTAGTAGGAGAATGGATACTCAAGATGCTCTCTAGTAGAGCAATAAGTATCAATGTAGAAGACATCACAGTAAGAGGACTGGTCATGAGGGGATGTCCGCAAGGAGGGGTCTTATCACCCCTTCTGTGGAACATAGTCCTGGACACCCTGATTAATCACCTCAACAACAATGGAATCTACACAATTGCATACGCAGATGACATAGTTATTTTGCAGACAGGCAAATTTGTGAACACACTGTGCGATAGAGCGCAGGATGGGCTCAAATTAATTGAAACATGGTGTAAGGAACACTCACTTTCGATCAATCCCAGGAAGACTGAGATGGTCCTTTTTACCAGGAAAAGGAGTTTATCGGGTTTAAAATCCCCCGAAATCTTCAAAAGCAAACTAAACTTTTCGGAAGAGGTGAAATACCTTGGTATTACCCTCGACAGGAAACTAACATGGAACTCTCATCTACACAGCAGAGCAAAAAGAGCATATGTGGCTTATGAACAGTGTCGGAGAACAGTGGGACGCACATGGGGGCTGTCACCCCGAGTGGTCTCCTGGATCTACACTGCAATAATAAGACCTATGTTAACGTATGGAGCAATTGCATGGGGACCGAAGGTTCTACAAGCAACGGCCATTCAAAAACTATATCAAATACAGCGAATGGCCTGTTTGAACATCACAGGAGCCATGAGAACAACACCAACCGCAGCAATGGAGCTTATTACTGGTCTGACCCCTCTGGACCTGTATGTCAAGGAGGTTGCGTTGATGGCCATGGTACGATTGCACACGGCTGGTGTAAACCCCGAAGTAGGAGTGGGCCAATTGCGGTTAAGCCTATGGCAGGAAGCGCTTACTGCGCTACCTCTGCTGCAGGTAGCCAATGATGCAATTAAACCCAGGTTTTTGTTTAATAAACCCTACAAAATACAAATAAAACACAACACAGAGCCAGATGCTGCAGATGCAATACGCATTTATACAGATGGTTCAAAAATGAATGAAGGCTCAGGATGTGGAGTTTACTCGAGAGCACTAAGCCTAAGGATCAAGTGGGGAATGGGAAACAATACCAGCGTAGTTCAAACAGAACTGGCTGGTATCTCAATTGCCACAAAAGAACTAATCAGAAAAGGAATTTCTGACAAAAACATAATAATCTGCACTGATAGTAGACAAGCCCTATTAGCCTTGTTATATCAAGACTAGTACTAGAGTGCCACCAAGATTTAGCTAACGCCTCGGCAGATAACAATATTATCCTGAGGTGGGTTAAAGGGCACGACAGGAGAAAAGGAAATCGCATTGCTGATTCTCTAGCCAGGGAAGCCGCTGGACTGAAAATTCTTGGACCCAGTGACACCTACGGCCTGACGACTTCGACAATTGCGGAACTAGCCAAACGTTACACCCATGCTCAATCCCTTGAGAGATGGGAGGCAATCAAAGGATGCAGTTTTGCCAGGATCACCCTGGGCGACCCTGGGAAGATGACGCCGAAAAAATACTTGGCGATGACCAGAAGAAACCTACGTATAACAGTGGGATTCCTGACTGGCCACTGTCAACTAAGGAAACACCTCCATACTATGGGGCTAGTGGACACACCTCTATGCAGGATGTGTGAACAGGAAGATGAGACTGTCAGGCATGTCCTATGCGAGTGTCCGGAGTTATCGTCGATAAGAGAGTGTGTGTTCGGTGAGTCTTGGCCTACACCTGCCGATATAAAGGAGATGTCTCCTGGTGACCTGTTCACCTTCCTGAGAAGGACAGGATGGACGATGACCTAGGAGGACAACTCCTCGGGAGGATGTACAATGGGTCATATGTGGCCTAAGTGCTGTGAGCCTACACTCACCCTCCCTACTCTACAGATACAGAGATTGAAGAACTGTTCCTGGTGAGGTAAAGTCAAGTGATAAATGTTGATGTTAAAAAGATTGTTAACCCCTTGATAATTCACATGTTACCTCGCAAATTTTCTATGTTTAACGCTCGTCGCCAATAATAGTTTAATTTAATAACAGTTTAATTTAACAGTTACTTCATAATTTATCATTCATGTGTTTTTGACGCAAATTTTTGAGAAAATGTGTTACAAAGGCGAAGAGAAGTTATATTGACAATTCAACTCATGTATAAAAAATCGCATATGCCTCAGTGTAATTGTCTAAAAACGCTCCACCTTCGGTGTCGCGTTTTTAATAGTTGACAGTTTTTCTCGTCTAATTGCTGGGCAACAGTTTCTCATTAAACAATCCAAATTTACCCGATAAAATACAAACCTCTTGTGCAATTATAAGTGAAAAATGTCTTCATGATATTGTTTCTCAAATTAGCAGTAACAACTGAACCATAAGTCAACACATAGTTTCCAACAAATAGCTTGTCCAATTTCTGGCTGCCTATCCTCTATTATCTATTATTCCATTTATTTTTTTTTATTTTTCCTCCATATTTCAAAAGACTCCGTTTAATTCAAAGTTGTTTGATGTTAATTTTTCCGTACACTCTTGTGTATATTTCTCCTAATACTTATGTAGTTTGAATATTTTAAAGCAGCTCCACTTAATTTTATATAATAATATTAGCAGCATAATATCATTTCACAACAAAAATACTAAGTTTCCTTATAAATCCGCATCACATCAGCAAATTGTCGATGTTTCCATAACAATTATTGATTATTCACTTTCAACTCCTGTGTTATCTTATAATGTATAATTAAATTGCATCTTCACCCATGTAACTGAAGAGCTTGGTGTCTATACTTGAGTATATACTCTATTGTGTCACAGGTGGAGAAAATCCCACAATGAACAAAAAATGTTAATAGTGAGTACATTCCACAACATATCGATTTTATCAAAAAAATTGTGATTTGATTTCTATATGTTGGAAATATGAAGATAGACAAATCGGTGGGACAATTCTCAATTAGTCTCCAAGTATAGCTCGAACAAAGTGAAGTTGATTCTGAAACTCAATAGGTTCGCGAATGACTTTAAGATCTGAATAGAGTTTTGAACCCATTCAAATTTTCCATTTGTAACAAACCTTTTCTGTCAGAATATGTTTTTTTATTAAAGAGATTACCATAAACATACGATAATTATCCTGTTTAATGCCTTCATATATCACACATACAGTCAGCACACCCAAACATTCTTAAGAACCCAAGTATCCGTGTAAAAAGCGTGAAATATATAATATATAAATCCCTCCATAACGGATTATTTGTGGAACCAGCTGCCAATATCCTTATGTCGGAACTAGAAATACAAAACGCATCATACACGCATATGTATACAATACACTTCGACATGGCCGTGACAAATATTTTTAAATAGAAAGAGGCGTGCATATTTTATAGATGAAAAACATTGTCGAGAAGGACTAATGTGCCGTAGCATTGGTCGATAAAGATTACATGAAGGGGCCTAGAGGAAAGACTTGAACATTACTATTTTAATGGTTTGTACAGACATATGTTGAAAAATAGATATAAATTATTTTATCTTATTATTTAGGATTTTCATTGATATCTGCTATAAAACCTTCGACTTTGGCAAATATTTCTTGAGAAAAATTCATCCCAAAAATGTCACAAATCAGTTTTCTTCAATACATAATTGTACCTATTACCAGGTTATTCAAATTATTTTCCAGCATGCACAAATTTAAACCACTATCTAATACGATTGTCGCGATAGAATGTATATTATTATATATTATCCTATCTTTACCATCGTTTGTAGTGTCGCCAAACATTATAGCATTTCCTTTCTCTTTATATTAGAGATGAGAAACAAAATACTATTTATTTTAATTTACATGATATTTTGTACAGGGTTTTTCATTATATATGGACCCTTTTATATCTCACTTATTATTTGAGACAGATAAAAATGTTTCAAATAAGAGTTAGATGGTTATCGATGTTGTTTTTAAAATTCAACAAAAATATTATACAGGATGTCCCTGAAAAGAGGGTCAGGGCCAAAGTGTTCTTTCTTAAATGAGACACCCTATATGTTTTTATATTTTTAATTTGTTCACTTCAATCCGAACTCAGCAATATATAATTGTTATAGTCTAACCTCGACAGTATAGAAAATATATTCATTTAAAAATCCTTTTCTGTAGGATGAAAACCAACTATAGACATTGGTTAGGCCATGAAAGCATTGTCATATTCAAGTCCTATTTGATAAGTAGTTATTTGCACCATTATAAAACATTGTATTTGATAGTTTGGAAAATGCGGTATACAGATGATGAAAAGATTTAAAAGTTGGTGTGGAATATTCCAGAATAAAGTGGTTGGGCCAATATTTTTCAATAATAAGTTAACAGGAAGAACTTACCTGAACTGCATAATACCCAAAATAAGTGAAATACTACGAGATGAATTTACAGCTGACCAATTAAATACCATGATATGGCACCAAGATGGGGACCCACCCTATAATGTATTAGAGGTGAGAGAACATCTCAACAATCAGTTTCCAGAGTGGATCGGGAATAATGGGACAATTCTATGGCATCCTAATAGCCCTGACCCAACTCCCTTACATTCTTTTTTGTTGGGGATGCTAAAGGATATAGTTAACTTTGCCGAAAATGACAATCTTGAGACAATTGAGGAAAAGATACTGATATTATTTCCAAATGTTTAGAGAATTTACGCCGAAGATACCAACTATGCATTGACAATATGGGGGTCATTTTGAACAATATTTATAGTTTCATTTGGGATTACTTAGTTCAAGATTACTTTATTTTGTAAATAAATTTACCAACGACCCCTCTTGCAATCAGTCAATAACACACAGTCGGCGCTAATGTAATGACGTCTATCACGCACGGTAAAATAACGCTCAGCTTTAAAGTAAACCGCTCGACTTCCCTAGAAACATCTTAGCAACTGTCAATTTCATCACCATTTTATTAAAAAAATATGACATAAGCCGTCAAAACATCAAACTTAAGTAGGCTGCAATAGCGATTTGCGTGAGAGCTGTCAAGAAACTTTCAAAACACCTTTTTATTATCCTGGAAAGTTTTATTCTATTAAAAAATGTCGAGTGGAAGTGAGATTGATTTGATATTATCACGGAAATCGCAGGAATAGTCGAATATTGTTGATGTTGTTCAAGTATTATCAATAATAAGAGTATAAATACAAGTAGAAGTAGATCGTAGGTAAAGTATAGTACGTAACTCGTGTTGTAAAGCATTTTACGCGCTCCCTTTTCCATTGATGCGTGAAATACTTCTCACCACACGCGTTACGTAATATACTATTACTGAATTCCAATCAATAGATTACTACATCTTACTGTGTGGTATATATTCTCTGAACTGTTAAGGTTAGACTATAACAATTATATATTGTTGAATTCGGATTGAAGTGAACAGTTTGAAAATATAAAAACATATAGGGTGTCCCATTTAAGAAAGAACACTTTGGCTCTGACACTCTTTTTGGGGACATCCTGTATTTATTTTTGTAGGATTTTAAAAACTACTTTGATAACCATTCAACTCTTATTTTGGACATTTTTATCTGTTACAAATAATAAGCGAGATATCGAAGTGTCCATATATAATGAAAAACCCTGTACATAGCATGACGTGTGCCTATATAGCACAATAACAATTACTTTTCCTTGCATCATCGGCAATCAATATGACTGTTTATTCCATCATTTTCACCATCACCTGTTTGCTCCTCAAGCACGGTCTCCTATCAAAATTATGCTTTGATATTTGACTAGTATCATAGTCCTGGACTGAATACATTATAGTGATGATGACTTTATCAACCAATCGTTCATTTATAATATTGTCACTGAAATGTATATTATTGTAAGTACCTAGCTTATTGTTATTTCTCTATTATTATTTATTTATTTTACATTGATAATATGTTTAGTTTCAGAGCCATTCGATCATAATTCATTGTATTAATATTTTGTTTTCATTTGTCATAAAGGTTGATATTCAAAGAGTATACAATTACCAGCTGTTGCAGCGATCACATGATCACAATGCCAATAAGTATTGTAGTCCATTTTTCGTACACTAACCATTCGCTCAGTGTGAACTTCGGCGTTCTCCAATATTTATTTTTGATTCGGTGTATGTTCTATCCTAGAGTGAGTGAATGAGTTTATTTTCTACTTCCGATTGTCATAAGATTCTACGACTCGTGGAGGTAGGAATTGGAGGGAAAGAGATCAGAGAGACGTCGAGATCTGTCGTTCCTCATAGTGTCTGAATATTTTCAAGGTTTTGAAACCGGCCCCATTCAGTCATTTAAGGTGTTTCGGAATTGGTGACTTTCAGTTTTTCGTGATCCCTCTGAAGTAAAGGAGTAGGTATTTTTTTGTAATTCCATTCCAACTTTTCCTTCAATAATTTTATTCCACTAAACACGTGTTGGAATAGGTTGTCATTTTACCTATTTCACAGGGTCCAAGGAGAGGCTTTCTGTACGAACAAAGCCGACTTCCAAATCAAGGCCTATTTCTACTTGAGAACCCATCTTCGAGGTGAGTCCAAGGGAGGCCTGCGAGGCTCAAGTCAATCCTACTCAGTACCGTACTCACTCAAACCTACGTTAATATGGTCTATAACCAAGATGTCTATCTTTTTGGAATCTGAATATTCATATCAGTAACGTTATTGTTCACCGTTGGATATCTTTATACAAGTTTTACCACCATCGAAGAACGATCTGAAAGCAGATTATCTAAGAAACCCTTAGATATATAGATATTTTAAGTATATGATTTTTACAAGTATTTTATGTATAACTGTATTTATACAATTACGTATTTGACGATAATACCTAGAGGTAATATTTATATTCTGGATACTGTTTTAGATAGGTATCACTATCAACTTTTATGGTCATTATACGACAGTATATCATATCATATTTGTACATACTCATCATTATTGATCATTTTGGACAATAAAACATCATTGGGTTTTCTGACTATTATTTCGTAATACTCTGTCTCAAATAATACAAATAACGGTTTCTGGATTTCATGTCAGCAAAAATTTAGTGGCGCTCAAGGCATTATAAACTATCAAATTTTTATTCATTCGAACCACGACCCAGTGCCCTCAGACGAAGAGCTGCTGTTCGCTGTTTGGCAGAAAAAAAGAACTTTCGCCATAACATCAAGACATCGTTAAAACAAACATAGATTGATATAAGACGGCATGGAAATAATAAAAGTGTGCGAAAAAGCTTATTTTGATCACAGGTGTGTGTACATCACATTTTTCTTTTTTTTTACATGGACCAGCTATTCTCAAGATGGGTATTGCGACTGTTTAAACTCGACCAAAAGAGCAGCTATGTGATGCTATGAAGCTGTAATTGACTCTGAGCTGTTCAGTTACCGTGACCCAAAATGGATCAAGCTACTTAGCAAAAACCAAAGAACCATTAAAACAGTGAGCTTCTCCTGGTAAACGTGTACCAAATAGGGTCAATGTGAGCCTCTAAGCCGCAGTTTTTTTGGATGCACGTGGTGTCGTTCACATTGATCACCCCAGGAAAAGGCGAATATCATTATAGGCTATTGGAAAAATTGGGTTAGGAAAACACTGACCTTTGTTTGCATAGAAATTTCTTTAATATGAGAGAGTTCTTGTGGATATTTTGAAAAAATTTGCAGTAATTAATTTATTCCATAATTTCTTGAATAATATGAGAGTATTACATTGTACACTTCAAGTTATCGTGCAAACTTAATTGTATAATTTATAATTTGAAAATAAATGTTTGAATAGTGATCGATTATCAGGATTAACATTAATGTATCTCGGTCTTCTGACTCCTATCGAGCGCAAACTATAGATACTAATTTACCTCTATTTCAAAGTTCTCCTTGTTTTTAAGTCTGTTTTTTAAGCATATAATATTAAAAACCTCCACCTACAAACTTCAAACTTCGTACATTGTATAACCCTGCAGTGATCAATTGTATGATTAATAGACCTGGGTTTTTATTGCTATCACAAGCGTTCAACGTGGGAAGGGCAAAAGATGAATTTGGATAAGAATATGCACTGTTTTCAAGAAAAATCAATTCACATTTCCGTACATTTTGTTGTACAAAAATGCTAAGATAGTTCTAATTTCTTATCAAAAAAGCCAATTTTTCATATGAGGAATAATGTGCTGATATGCTCCTAATCTATGGTGAGATATGCGAAACGATTTCCTAAAAGATTACATCCCAATTGATCCACAATACTTTTTTCGCCACCGAATCAAATCGTTTGGAAAACTATTTGTTGTCCGTTCCACAGTGTATTTTAAACATACAATAAGAATATGTTCTATGCTATTCATAAAATTACACGTAGTACTCATCGGAGATTCATTATTTACAAATAAGTGGGAATGTGTATATCTTCTGTGTCCCAGTCGAAGCAGCGTTGTATTGTCCTATTTTCAGTAGTAGGTTGCCATAAAGATACATTTTTTTACTCTCCTCAGCTTTCATCTAGAATTCGACAACTCTTGTTCCCACGCGCACTGTACACTTCTATTTCAAAGAATACTTCAAAATCAGAAGCAACGCTTCGACAATCACTTTCCAGATTAATATTAAAGATCACGTCACGCGCACCAGCATCTGCTTTGTCGTTGCCATGGATTTCAATAGACCATATGAACTGAATACTCTTAGTATTCAACTCTGCTTCCAGTATTTCAGCCTTCATTTGCTCACCAATGGGATTATGCTGGTATATTTGCTGCAAACTACTTTCTAAACGGCTGAGTGAGTCGATAAGAATGAGACTGTTTGAAAATGACTAAGAGTTTACAAGTTTGGGAACTTCATATCAAGCAAAAAATTCAGCAGAGAAAATGCTGAGGCTGGAGTGAAGTCTGTATTGGAAAATATTCATTGAGTTGAGAAGGGTAGCCTCTATCCCTATTCCACATTTAGATGCATCAGTGAATATTGCAGTCACTGTATTATTCTACAATATTTGCTACCTGATGTCTTCATTATGTTTAGTCTTTTATGACATGATAATAAGGTTTGTTAATATTTCCAAGAGAACTTTTGGTCCAAACACATTCCGAGAAATGATGGCTTTTTCATCATTATGGTCTCGCTGTTGTTGTTAATACGATAAATGCAGAAAAATATCCTGTTTAAATCACGAGTAAGTTTTATAACGTCAAGGAGGAGAATTGTGCAGCGCGCAGATTACGTTCGTATGGCCCAGCTATATAAAAAAGATTCGTTATTTTCTAATGCACTTAAGACGATTGTTTGTTGTTTTGAAAGAAAAATATGGCTTGAAACTGCTGACGACTAGGTTTCGGAAAACATCTGATCTAGACTGAGATTGTGGAATAGTCGAAAAATTTTGGTTGGGATTCATGATAAAGTGTCCGAAAAATATATAATAATATAGTAACAATGTAATGAATGGAACCTAAATTGTTCAATACAGCGTTATCGTCAACTTTGTTAATAACCAGTGAATACACTTACTGTTGTAAAAGTATCCCTACGCATAATTGACAATTATATTTCGTGAACCCTTACACTGAACGAAAAAGGTACGTTATATTAATAAAAAAGTACATCAAATCAATGAACATCAACATTAATTTTCAGCCGATGAGCTATATCGTTAATACAATGAACGTTCGTACGTTAACTTTTTTATTCATCAAGTTATGTTTAATGTACATTGAATCAATGAATAAAGAACATGGATCTATGACTTCCTGTTATTAATATAACGAACCACATACATTAACACAATTAACGAGAAGCATGGATCCATGACCACCGGTCATTAGTTTATGATTGTTGTACGTTAAATCAATGTAAAATAAACATTGATACAATAAACGAAAAGCATGGATCCATGACCACCGGCCATTATTTTATGATTGCTGTACGTTAAATCAATGTACAATAAACATTGATCGATGTTCACCGGTTATTAATATTACGAACATAAAAATAATGTGGTAGTACAATGCAATATTTTTTTAGTTTTAAGGTGCAACATTGGCTGAAAATTATCTTATGTCCATTGATTTGATGTAAGAACCAGTATCTGCAAATAAGAATACAAAGAAATAAAACAGTCCCAAAAATAGATTTTAATTATATAATAAGTACTTATTTTTCCCCCCCAAGAGGGTTTCATGATAATTTGATTCTTTAATTCTGTCTTTAAACAAATTTACTACTTTGAGACAGTGAATTAGGTGTAACATGTTATATTGACAAACAATTTTTGTATTTTCAATAGGTATATTTCCGCTGTATAAAAAATATAATGTACCTTATAGAGAGTGAAAATGTTAACTACTTTTCGCATTTTCTATTCACTTACTACAAATTCACACATTTTATGAACTTTTGGCTTTTTAGTGGTACATTATGTCTACAAAATGACTTTTCTAGAAATTTCCAAAACATTTTGCTTTCCAAGGGAAAGTCAAAGTTATATAAGAAAAATAATCTCAAAACATATGTCTACTGCCTTAAGAATATGAAGAAATTTATATCCAATGTCTTCAAAGTAGACGAAAATATTTGGAATTGTGTTAATGTCTTCACCAGTACACAATATAAAAAGCTGAATAGACATTTTTCAAATCTTCAGGTTAGCAATATGGTACTCTACTTCTTGTTGAGTCTTCGTACAAAGCAAAAATGACTCCTTGCAATCTTAGATTGAGTATTTTGTGTGAGTGGATTTCCCCCCCAATAGGTACCTAAATGAATATTTGAAATAAGTTCACTACAAAAAGAAAACTAAAAGAGTACTCACACTTTCAATATGAAGATATTGTCTATTCGTTGAAAAAATAGTAAATAGTCTATCCTCAATAAAATGGCACAATTTTACCCACTAAAAAACTCAAATTACACAAAATTCACAACGGAGCACAACAAGACTGTGGTTAACCCTCTCGAGAAACAAAAAGACTGAAATATTAGGCGCGAAAATGGTCACGTATTTTGTTTTCTATGTACGCCTTTACGTAATATTAATGATTACAATCATGGATCTATGAACGGTTTACATTAACTTTCGCGCGCTATTCTGAGTCCATGTAAGCTGTTCGTAATATTAATGTTTTTAGTTATGGATCTATGAACAAGTATCATTGATTTTAGCGCCTTATTAGAAGTTAATGTTCAAGTTCGTAATATTAACGTTTAGCAAACATTGAAACAATGAATACCGTTTATGGTGTTTATATGTATTCTGTTCGTAAATCCATAACAAAAATTTATTGTTTTAAAGACGAACAACATCAATTTAATAATTCTCAAACGTTGATTCAATGAACTTTTTCATTGTACCAATGAAAAAAATAATCAATTTTTGATGTTTTTCGTTTATTGCTTAATGTTAGGTCATTCATTGTTTCAGTGTACTAAAACATTAATCCATGATCAGAAATCATTGTAACAATCACCGATTCATAATATTAATGTTCAAAATATTGACGACCGGTGTTCATTAATTTTACGTACAAAATTTCTTTCTGTGTAGTAGTTTTTGAAATGATTGGATCCCATGCTAAATACAGATTCTCTATATTCAGTCAGCTTGAATGTTTTTAGGTATGAAATATTCCGTAGTGATTTTCGTGAGTACTGCTTTATTAGAATTATTGCCAAAGAAATCAGGAGAAAGCTACGAATATGCATATAAACGTTTCATGGACTATCGCAAGAGTAAAAACACGATTTCTCTATCAGAAAATGTTAAGATGGCATTCGTCCTAGACCTTTGTCTAAAGATGAAATCTCTAGCATTATGGGCCAATTATTCAATGTTCAAGTAAACCTTTGCAATTAAACACAATGTGGATATATTTACATATTTGAAACATCGTTTTTTATTGAAACGATAAGCTCCTGATGGTTATATGGCAAAAAAATCTAGGATTTAATATTTGGTATTTCTGGTGCCTGTAGAATAAATGAGTTAGTCCGAATGACTACACGATTTATAGAAGACCTAGAATTTGAGCCTTTAATTAGCATAACTGACGCGAAAACCAGCAAACCAGGATAGTTTTCAATTAATCAGATATACTTGTATGTTTCGTTAAGACTAGAAATTTTTTTTCAAATATCAAAGCTGAAAGGGTTGTAGACAAGAGGTAGAGGTTCATCAATTGAAAAAAAGCCTTAAATAGCTGCTACTTATTTGAACTTGGTAAATCCGTTAAAATACAGGGTGTCCCAGGAGTTTTTATAGATGTAGACTGTACCGATTTATCCATGGTTCACCAATAATACAGGACGCTTCCTGTAATCGTACATTCAAAATAAATGTGAATGCGCCAATAGGTGTGCAGTGCGACATAAAATTGCTCGCATCTATTAAACCGTTAATGTTATCGAGATGTCACAGGAGATCTTGATATCTCTAAAAATATTCACAAAAGCCAATTGTTGCATTTATAACTGAAAAAAATTTTACTTACCAAAAAAATGACGCATTCACCATTTAACTTAGTCGGTACCTGAGTTCACAAGTATGTTGTAGACTTGTATATCACGCCAAAAAGTGTGCAATTATGGTGTTTATTAACTGTTGAAATATTACCAATTTCCAATCCCGGCCCTCTTTAATAATTGTAAATGAAAAACCATTTTTCATTCCCACTTTTAGATCCCTATAGTTCGTTAATGAAGGGCGAGAAGAAAAAAATTTATATAAAATACCATCATTATTTTTAGTCTTTCTATCACCTCCCAAGGTTTTGGTACGAACTTCTGGGACACCCTGTATAGTAGACTGGTCACGCTTTCGTCGGTCTTTTGCAACAATATTGGTCCACTCTGATACCAACGGCAGTTTAAAGAGGCATGACGGATGGAAGCCAGCAAACGTTGCTCAGAGAATGAAAAATCTCCAAACAATGGGGGTAGTGTGAAAAATAAAATTATCACGATACAAAATATTTGACAAAATAATCCTACCACCGCGCTCGTAAATGTTTTTCATAGTTTTTATAATGTTTCTTCAATGTTTAATAATCGTACTAACTATCAAATAACTGTATTCTGCAGTGTATTAATGTTATGAAAAATAAATTAGTTCAATGTGTTTTCAATCATTTATGTAGAACACTAACAACCGTCATTTTATTTCTTTACAGTAAAAAATTTTGTAAGGAATGTCATAATTTCCCAACGATTTGCAGAGAAAATATCTCTGGAAATAAGAGCAAATGAAATATACCTATAGTGAAATCAAAATAAATGATTCATTATATAAAAGATCCTGATTACAGGACACCTACTGCATACAATGTAACAATTTATTTTCCGCATATTCCTAGGAAAAATTCTTGGAGAAAAAGACAAGATTCTCTTAGTATGAAGATATTATATTTCCTACAGTTGTATTTATACATATTCGTACTTTTCTTTTGATTTATCTAACATTAATTCTAATGAAGTAGTATCCCCTGCCTCAACCAGCTCTGTAGGAGTCCCCGAAATGGAAAATTCATAATTACTATCATTTTACTTACAAGAACACTAGCAATCAATTGAATTTATATGCGTCAAGTCTTACAATTCAAACTTAATACGTTTTCATAGTAACCCAAGGAATTTTAAATTCCAATTTCAAAGCACCATTTATTTGTGAATGAAATATTCGCGTTTTTTTTTTAAATATAATTAATATCTGTCAAATTTTTGGGAAAATAGTATGTTTATCACGTAGGAAAAGCCACATCCATTCGTGTAAGGGTTTTCCCACTCGGTGAACAATGTACCTACTATCACACTGGATGTTAAATGGTCAATTTATTTTATTACCTTAGTTCATCAATGCTGCTTGGGAACAAACAAGTTGCCATTTATCTATTTTGCAAACCATAGCACATTATTTTTTGAATACCTAATTTTTTTTAGCTTAATGTTAAATTTGTAAGAAAATTAATACACAAAAAATGATACTAAATTCATCTGTAAAGCTTCCCAGACATTCTCGTACGTTGGTCTTTCGTCGAAGGTGTTCTTCGTCACTAGGTGGAGATTGTAACGGGAGTCATCTTGTAGCTTCAAAGCTTTACCTAATAACTGGTTTTCCAAACGTCGTGCGCTACTCTTCTTTATCAACAGAGATGGCAGTCCGCGTGCATCGGTTACGCTGGCAGGGATGTTTATTGCCAGTGAGTATTCCTCCGGAACGGTAAGCAGGACTTGTTGCTTCTTCGTGGTGACGCCGTATCTTTCTTTTCCGGTACCACCATGAGCAACCATGAAGTCTACAAAAGCAGGATCGGCTACTTCTTGGAGCTGTTTTATTTCCTCATCGTGGTCACCCTCGAATGTCGCTAATCGATTACGGTGTACCACCTTTGGCTTTCCGTTTGGGATCTTGGTGATGCGATAAATGACGTCATGGATTCTTTTTTCTTACGAGGTACGGACTGTCCCAAGCTTTCTGCAGCTTTGGAGGAAAATCCTTTCGTCTTCTTGGGTTATGTAGCCAGACTTTGTCTCCTTCGTGGGAACCTCCTTCTGTAGTTTGCGTATCGTACCTTTTCTTCATCCTATCGCTAGCGATCTGGAGATTCGATCGAGCCAGCTCGTGTATGTCGTGCATTCTATTTCTCAGTTAGGTTACGTAATCTTCACCAGCTATGTCTTCTCCGGGTCGGCATCCATCCATCAAGGTTGCGGGGTAACCTCATTTCGCGTCCGAACAGAACTTTTGCTGGTGTTTGGCCGGTAGACTCGTTGATGGCGGATCTGTAGGCCATCGCAAAGTATTTGCCAAGAGTTCTGATCATTCGCTGCTACCATCTGCTGTCGGTGGAAACGGTCCGGCAATATCCAGGGCAATGCGTTCAAAAGGGTTTCCAACATTGTACTGCTTCATAGGAGCCTTTCTTCTCCCGTGCGGTCCATTGGTCGTGGCACAGGTAGTGTACTTCTTACACCAGTCCTTCACATCTTCGGAGCTGTGAATCCAGTAAAACCGTTCTCGTACCCTCTGGAGGGTCTTCTTCACACCTTGATGTCCTCCTGATGGAATGTCGTGTAATTTCCGCAGTCCTGCTACTACCCTTATTCTTGGAGTCACCAACTGTCTTCTACTTTCGGAAGCCTCATCGTTCTCGATTAGTCGCTGTAGCAGACCGTTTCCCAAAACCAGCGAGTCCCACTGGGCCCAATACAATTTCATCGTTGGCGAGTATCTTGAAATCTTCTGTCAAGTAGGTCGACAGTTTTCCTTTTTCCAATGTCGGATTTCCTTCAAGTCGGGATCGTTCTCTTGTTCCCTTCCAACTTTTCTGGTGTCCATTCGTCGCTGGTTGCCGTGGTTCTTCGAATCGCAGCTTCCTTAGCTTCTGTGTAGGTGCAGTGGAAGCATTCTGCAGGACATGGTCTTCTAGACAGGGTGTCTGCGTTTCCGTGGCTTATTCCGGCTCTATGCTCAATAGTGGAATTATACTCTTGGAGCCGCTCTATCCATCTAGCGATTTGACCTTCAGGGTTCTTAATGAATGAATGAATGAATGTCTTTATTTACAAACGTGTACAACACATTTGCCCCAAGAAGGCGAAGATTAGCTAAAAGCTACTCTTTAACTCTTAACCTTCAAGGGTTACAATATATGAACAAAAAAAAATAAGAAAAATTAAATATAGGTACATATTATTTCATTAATATCATAAATTAACTGTAGAATACAAAACAAAACAAAAAATTTTTAAATGTAAATAGTTTATCGAAATCATAAATTATTGTTTATGTAGCAGCATATTTTTAAAGGTATAAAACGAAGTCGCCGTTATATAGGATCGGTAGGAATTATACAATTTCACCAAATTGTAAGTAAAGGAACGTTCAAAAATGACGGAAGAATGATTTATCATTGTCATAGTGTTGTGCCGAATGTTGTGTTCATGAATAGAACTACGGAAAATAATTTTCTCATACAAGTAGACTGGAGTTCTAGTTTTCATCAATCGATAGATGAAAACTAGAAAATGAAAACAAAATAAGTTATTGATTTTCAACCAATTAAGCTTTTTAAAATAAGTTGAAATATGATCATATTTTTTGCAATTAAAGATGAATCTACAACAAGTATTTTGTATACGTTGAACCTGATTTCTAGAAACATTATCCAAACAAGGGTAATATACAATAAAACAATAATTTAAAATTGAAAGAACTAACGTTTCACAAAGTTTTTTGCGCGTTTTAAAATTTAAAATGTGCTTATTAATGTATAGAACACGCAATCTTGCATAACATCTTTGCATTAAATATTTTACATGTTTATTAAATCTCAATAACTGATCGATGAATAAACCTACATTTTTTGCTACATATGATATATCTATTTTTATGCCATCCAATTTAAGTATTACTGAATTTTTAATTATCTCTGTATTAGCTCTAGAACTAAATAACACTGCAGTGGTTTTTAACGGATTGATAGCTAGGTTATGTTGTTTTGAAAATTTAAGTATTATATCTAAGTCAGAATTAATTGCATCCATAGCCCGTTGCATTTCAGCAAACTTAAAGTAGTGCAGTAGTTGTGTATCATCTGCATACAGTTGTATTGAGCTGGTATTAACTGCTTTGGGCAAATCCGAAGTATATATAAGAAATAATAAAGGGCCCAAAATGGAACCCTGAGGAACACCCGAAATTATTATCTTGGACGATGAATAGTTATTTTGGACGCGAACACGTTGGTTACGATTCCATAGATATGACTTGAAAAATGACAGTGCATTACCTTCTATTCCAAAGTATTTAAGTTTAGCACACAACAAATCGTGATCAATTAGATCAAATGCTTTGGAAAAATCCAGAGCAACAAGAAAAACGCACATTTTCTTATCAATAGCTCGAATAATATTGTCAGTCAGATTTAACAGAGCCGTTGTAGTACTATGGCCCTTTCGGAAGCCAGATTGTTCAATTGGCAAGATATGATTATCCAACAAAAATTCACTTAATTGAAGATGAACAATACGTTCAAGAATTTTAGACAATACCGGAAGCAAGCTGATAGGTCGTAAATCTCGGGTTGTATCAGGATTAGATGTTTTTGGAATTGGACATACAATAGACTCTTTCCAAGCTTTGGGAAAATATCCACATAAAAGGCAACAATTTACAATATGGGTGATGTGATTTAGAATATTGTGGAGACAAAATTTTATCATATACAGTGAAATTCCATCACTTCCAGCTGCATTAGATTTAATGGATTGTATAATGTCAAGAACAATATTCTGTGAAACAGGAGTAAAAGAAAATAAATTGTCATGAAATTTATTAGATGTGTAAAAATCTATTTTTTCTTGACAGCTATCGGACTTTTTAAAAACGCTAATAAAATAGTCATTTATATCATTTGGATTGCATAAATTACTCGGTAATACGTTACGATCACGAGAAACATGGATATTCAGGGAATTCAAACCGCGCCACAAATATTTTGAATTTCGTTCTTCACTCAGTTTATTTAGAAATGCTGCTTTTTCTCTTCTTATTGATGCTAGAGCGTAATTACGGCATTCTTTATAGTAACTCCAATTTTCTTCGTTCTTACTTAATCTAAATTTGGATAAAGCTTTATCTCGCTCTTTAAGAATTAGTTTCAGATTTGGAGTTAACCAAGGTGCAGGTTTTTTACATATTCTAACAGTTTTCAGAGGAGCATGTATATTGAAAATTGCTATCATATTTTCGGTCAAAAACTATCATTAATATTCTTAAACTGCATAAGCCACTTAAGTGCTGCATGATCGGTTCTAATAACAAATTTCTTCCCATACAGATACTGATAGAAGTGCTCCACGGACTTCACTACTGCTAGGAGCTCTCTTCTTGTGACGCAGTAGTGTTGTTCTGGATTGGAAAGGACTTTGCTAAAATATCCCAAAACTTCCTCTTATCCTTCTTGAACCTGTGATAGCACTCCTCCAATTCCAACATTGCTAGCATCAGTATCTAGGATGAATTCTCCCTCTGGTAGTGGATGACCGAGTATAGGTACAGTAGTCAAATGCTTCTTCCAGGGTTCGATCGAAGTTTGGCAATCTTCGTCCCAGCGAAACTCCCTTGCTTTCACTGTAAGTCGTGTCAAGGGCTTAGCAATATCTGCAAACTTCTTTATAAATCACCTGTAGTATGTACAGAGTCCAAGGAAGCTTCTAACTTGGTGCTTGTCGGTGGGTCTTGGCCACTTGACTTTGTTTTGAAATAGTTGACATTTCTTGGGGTTGAGCATCAGTTGGGCAGCTTGCAACCTTTTGAAGACACCTTCCAAATTCTTTCGATGTTCTTCGAATGTCCTCCCAAGACTATGATGTCATCAGGGTACACCAAGCAGGTCTACCAGGACAACCCTCTCAATACGTTTTCCAACAGTCTTTCGAATGTTGCAGGTGCATTGCACAGCCCAAATGGCATAACGGAGAAATGCCATAGTCCAGATCCGGTGGTAAACGTTGTCTTTTCTTTATCGGCTGGATCCATTTCCACCTGCCAATATCCAGACTTCAGGTCCAAGGTAGAAAACAATTTGCTACCGGTCAGCGTATCCAGAGTGTCGTCGATTCTTGGCAGCGGATAGCTATCTTTCTTTGTAACATTGTTCAACTGCCGGTAGTCCACGCAGAACCTCGTGGTTCCATCCTTCTACTTTCTCAGAACTACCGGAGAGACCCAAGGGCTGGTAGAAGGTTCTATTACCTTGTCGTCTTCCATCTCGCGAACAATTCTCTCCGCTTTCTCTCTTTTGGCCTGTGGTAACCGTCGAGCCGATTGTCTTATCGGTTTAGCCTCGCCGGTGTCAATTTTGTGATTGACAGCAAATGTTCTTCCTGTCTTCCTTCCTTTTGGTACAAAAAGAGATCGATATTGAGTTCTCTGATTTTTTTCTTCTCTTGCAGGCTAAGGGATTGTCCAGCCACTGCTATCATTTGTTCAAATTTATTGTTGGCATCATTAGAGGTTGTTGTTTGATGAATTATTGACACCACTGGTACGCAAGTTCCAATTTTGGTTTCTTTCTTCATAGTTATGTGATGGTCATTAACATTTATAATGCGTACAGGTATTTCTTTGGCAGCCATGATTAATCCTTTTCCAACCAGGATTCCTCGACCAACCTCTTCGTCGTGATTCCATAGTTCCATCATGACCGGTGTTCCTTCTTCGACGGTTCCTTGTAGCCCTGCCACAGTTAAAAATTCACTCCTTACGGGTACAACCGTATCTTCCTGTACGGCTACCTGAACAGTCTTATTCACGTGTGGGTGAAGGAATACTTCCTCAGAACCTACTCTTATCACTTGGTTCTTGAAATCTAGCTGGAAGCCATGTAGGTACATAACGTCCATTCCGAGTATTATGTCCTCTGCGATATCAGCGACAACGACAGTGTGGGTGAACTTCTCTGTGCCAATTACCAATTGCATCGGTAGTTCTCCATGGATGTTTGCGCTTTCACCTGTAGCAGTCTTGAGTCGCAGTTTGGTCGGTAAAAGTCTTTTTCGGGTGTTGACAGTCTCGGGGCGGATAATAGTCCTCATTGCTCCGGGTCCACCAATACTGTATCCTGTATCAGGATTAGATGTTTTTGGAATTGGACATACAATAGACTCTTTCCAAGCTTTGGGAAAATATCCACATAAAAGGCAACAATTTACAATATGGGTGATGTGATTTAGAATATTGTGGAGACAAAATTTTATCATATACAGTGAAATTCCATCACTTCCAGCTGCATTAGATTTAATGGATTGTATAATGTCAAGAACAATATTCTGTGAAACAGGAGTAAAAGAAAATAAATTGTCATGAAATTTATTAGATGTGTAAAAATCTATTTTTTCTTGACAGCTATCGGACTTTTTAAAAACGCTAATAAAATAGTCATTTATATCATTTGGATTGCATAAATTACTCGGTAATACGTTACGATCACGAGAAACATGGATATTCAGGGAATTCAAACCGCGCCACAAATATTTTGAATTTCGTTCTTCACTCAGTTTATTTAGAAATGCTGCTTTTTCTCTTCTTATTGATGCTAGAGCGTAATTACGGCATTCTTTATAGTAACTCCAATTTTCTTCGTTCTTACTTAATCTAAATTTGGATAAAGCTTTATCTCGCTCTTTAAGAATTAGTTTCAGATTTGGAGTTAACCAAGGTGCAGGTTTTTTACATATTCTAACAGTTTTCAGAGGAGCATGTATATTGAAAATTGCTATCATATTTTCGGTCAAAAACTATCATTAATATTCTTAAACTGCATAAGCCACTTAAGTGCTGCATGATCGGTTCTAATAACAAATTTCTTCCCATACAGATACTGATAGAAGTGCTCCACGGACTTCACTACTGCTAGGAGCTCTCTTCTTGTGACGCAGTAGTGTTGTTCTGGATTGGAAAGGACTTTGCTAAAATATCCCAAAACTTCCTCTTATCCTTCTTGAACCTGTGATAGCACTCCTCCAATTCCAACATTGCTAGCATCAGTATCTAGGATGAATTCTCCCTCTGGTAGTGGATGACCGAGTATAGGTACAGTAGTCAAATGCTTCTTCCAGGGTTCGATCGAAGTTTGGCAATCTTCGTCCCAGCGAAACTCCCTTGCTTTCACTGTAAGTCGTGTCAAGGGCTTAGCAATATCTGCAAACTTCTTTATAAATCACCTGTAGTATGTACAGAGTCCAAGGAAGCTTCTAACTTGGTGCTTGTCGGTGGGTCTTGGCCACTTGACTTTGTTTTGAAATAGTTGACATTTCTTGGGGTTGAGCATCAGTTGGGCAGCTTGCAACCTTTTGAAGACACCTTCCAAATTCTTTCGATGTTCTTCGAATGTCCTCCCAAGACTATGATGTCATCAGGGTACACCAAGCAGGTCTACCAGGACAACCCTCTCAATACGTTTTCCAACAGTCTTTCGAATGTTGCAGGTGCATTGCACAGCCCAAATGGCATAACGGAGAAATGCCATAGTCCAGATCCGGTGGTAAACGTTGTCTTTTCTTTATCGGCTGGATCCATTTCCACCTGCCAATATCCAGACTTCAGGTCCAAGGTAGAAAACAATTTGCTACCGGTCAGCGTATCCAGAGTGTCGTCGATTCTTGGCAGCGGATAGCTATCTTTCTTTGTAACATTGTTCAACTGCCGGTAGTCCACGCAGAACCTCGTGGTTCCATCCTTCTACTTTCTCAGAACTACCGGAGAGACCCAAGGGCTGGTAGAAGGTTCTATTACCTTGTCGTCTTCCATCTCGCGAACAATTCTCTCCGCTTTCTCTCTTTTGGCCTGTGGTAACCGTCGAGCCGATTGTCTTATCGGTTTAGCCTCGCCGGTGTCAATTTTGTGATTGACAGCAAATGTTCTTCCTGTCTTCCTTCCTTTTGGTACAAAAAGAGATCGATATTGAGTTCTCTGATTTTTTTCTTCTCTTGCAGGCTAAGGGATTGTCCAGCCACTGCTATCATTTGTTCAAATTTATTGTTGGCATCATTAGAGGTTGTTGTTTGATGAATTATTGACACCACTGGTACGCAAGTTCCAATTTTGGTTTCTTTCTTCATAGTTATGTGATGGTCATTAACATTTATAATGCGTACAGGTATTTCTTTGGCAGCCATGATTAATCCTTTTCCAACCAGGATTCCTCGACCAACCTCTTCGTCGTGATTCCATAGTTCCATCATGACCGGTGTTCCTTCTTCGACGGTTCCTTGTAGCCCTGCCACAGTTAAAAATTCACTCCTTACGGGTACAACCGTATCTTCCTGTACGGCTACCTGAACAGTCTTATTCACGTGTGGGTGAAGGAATACTTCCTCAGAACCTACTCTTATCACTTGGTTCTTGAAATCTAGCTGGAAGCCATGTAGGTACATAACGTCCATTCCGAGTATTATGTCCTCTGCGATATCAGCGACAACGACAGTGTGGGTGAACTTCTCTGTGCCAATTACCAATTGCATCGGTAGTTCTCCATGGATGTTTGCGCTTTCACCTGTAGCAGTCTTGAGTCGCAGTTTGGTCGGTAAAAGTCTTTTTCGGGTGTTGACAGTCTCGGGGCGGATAATAGTCCTCATTGCTCCGGGTCCACCAATACTGTATACTTCCTTCCATTAATTTCACCATCCACGTATACACTATCATCGCGACATTTCAGAGAGGCTATTAGGATGAGAGAGTCCTTGGAAGGTCTTCGGGTCGAAGCTGCCCTCTGAAGGTCGACCCTTCCTAGTTTTCCTGCTGGGTGTCTTGGTTTGTAGCAGTTCTCGGTCGCTTGGAGGACGAGTAGGAGGGCAAGGAGTAGGTAGTCTCTGGATTGTTCTCGACTAGTGAGCAGAGGAGTCATAGTCGTCTCATACGGGAATTTCACTGGGGCACTCGCGTAACAGTAACAAGCTGGATACTCAAAGAACTGAGGAACTTTTTGATAAAGGTGAATTAGGTTACATTAGCTTGTCTATAGTTTGCATTCGACAGAAGGGTTTCTGGATACCGTGTTTGAACAAAATTTTTTTGTAATGAGTTCACAATAATTTCTCACATCCTTTTCGATTTCTTCAGTTGTTTCTAATACAAGTACACATTTTGCAGAAATCAGCAACTATGTTTCACTGGCACTATTTTCAACAAAATTTATTATCCTGACAAGACAGTTATCTCACCGGTGCATTTAGGGTATTTTATTTTCTGGTTTATGTTAGTATATTAAAGAAGAGAATTTACCGAAACATAAATCATAAAAAAAACAGTACGTCGAATTGTCTGTTTCCCACATTTTGCAATATAAAAATTCCGTTACTATTTGTTTATACTTCAATGAATAGTATAGGTACTATGTTTAAGAGAATGCAATTTATTTTAATGGGAACAAAAACCGAGTGGAATTAGCTTCTTTCCAGTTTCAGAAAAACGTCAGTTTATCTTATTTATTCTGTTGGGTTATTATGACCAAAATTAACTCATCTATCAATTGAAATAATTTCGATGGAATAAAACAATATAATTTCTTCAAATCTTCATTATAATAATTGAACTCGTTTGAAAAAGCTACTGTATTGCGAATATTTATTGAACTTAGTTCAAATATAATGAAGATTTAAACGAAGTAAATTGTTTTATTTCATCGTTTAGTATGGATCTTCATCAAGTAAAAGCCTAATCTATTTAATTTTTCAGATAATTTCCCTTATGTCATACTTTTTCAACTCACTAGTTTTAGTTCTTCTCATAAGAATAGTAAAATGCCAGTACCAAAGCAAGAGTATCAAACATCAATTTGCTTATCCAGATAACATCACTATTTTTGGTTGAGCTCAGGAGGTGCATGATTTTCACTTGTAATTCATCAAAATAACACAAAAGTGCAGATTACGATCAATAACTCTTGAACAAAATTTTCTACAAACAATTTCGCTTCTAGGTCACATTATTGAAATAGTGATAGTACTATAACTCAACCCGATCTGGATCATTTTTAAAGCTTTGAAAGCACATGTCTTGTGTCTTCTTCTCCACTATTCATAGTCCATTCTACATCTCATTAAAAAGTGCCTCTTTATGAAACTGTTGAATATCGCTATATTATGTTGATCTCCGGCGATGCCTACGTTCGTAGAAAATGAAATATCAGCTGTAGAAACTGACGCATCTGAGTACTTACTGTTCTGTTTTATCTGATTGACGTACCAAACAATTCATCAATGTTTCCTTCGGACTTTTAGCTCACGGTTTTTCTTAACCCTCTTCGCAAGGACAAGTAAAAATAATCCAAGATTCTTCAGCTCACTTGGCTCTTGTTACTGAGTTTCCTGAAATTACTCGCTCACCACCCAGCAAACAATTTCGATCGGCCTTATTACGGCCCAGAATATGCTGGCCAGATCAGGCCAGAACGGCAAAGCACCTATGACCTATGGCGGGCCAGTGAAAATAGGAGACTCTGGCCGGCATCAGGGCCAATGCTTGCCAACAGTGTCTTTTGAATGACGGGCCTCTGAAGGCAAAACTGTGGAAATCATTTATGGCCCAGTGAAAATATTGCAAAGGAAGCTACCTACTCAGTGGGTTGACCCACTGAAAATTATACACATCAAATAAGAGAAAAATCAGTTCATACATACTTTAATGAAATACATGTAACAAAAGAATTCTTTGGTTTGAAAGTGAAAAATATACAAATATTAGATAAAAACATAAAACAAATTTATGATATAAGAGAAATTATTGGAATGTGTCAGTGAATAAGTATCTCATTGCTCTGCTGGCTTTGTCTTCCTTCTGTTTCTTCCTCCTTGAGTCAAAAGCAGTTCTTATCCAGATATTAATTACATTGGCAATTTCAGTTTACTTGGCATTACTGCAAAACGGATTTTTTCGACAAACTGGAAAAAAGTTTACTGCGGGTCAAGTGCAAAAGTAACTGGCACATGAAGGGTTCATGCAATTGACATTGATTTCTATTTTTTATAATATTCAAAAAAAAATTTTTCAATACTATGTCTGTTAATGAGTGATAACATAAAAATATCATGAAATGAATACACCTAATATCATTCCTCAAACTCACAAATTATTTTTTCCCCTTTCCACTTGTATAAAATGGAGTCAACAGTTATTGAATCATATAATACATACCATATTTCGAAAAAAATCATCATCTTCCAATTTTTACATCAAATTTTTTTAATTCACACTCCTTATTCATTGGTAAGTTCAAAGTTTCAGGAGCTGCTTCCACATCTTCACTAATTGCATTCCTCTGTGGTTACTATTTGTAACGTCATACGCTGGTAAATCAATCTTCCCAATTGCAGAATTCACCTTAGCTGGAAAAAATAAAATAATTATATGGTTCACATGTCTAGGATCAAAAACTAGATATAAAAAGAAGCATGCTGGATTACTTAACCTCAAACTAATGAAGGTTGTTTCTTATAACTGACTCTACAATTGATTGAAGATATAAATACTAACTTACCTAAATTCATCAGGAGAAGTCGTCATCATTTTTCTTTACTTTTCTTCGTGTTTACAAAAGTATTAGTGGTTAATAAAATTAGAATGAACATAAACAATAAACCAGGAATGTGACAAAACTGTCAAATGTCAAACCTGTCGACAGAATCGATTTCACGTTACGTTCTTGGTTCACATCATAGAGAAAAATAATATAACAAGTAAGCAAAGTAATTTTATTTTTTTATTTTTATTTTATTCAAAATAGTTTTTGGTCCGCTGGCAAATTATTCGTACAATAACACTTCAACGGGCCTCCATTCTTATGATGTAGGTCGAAAGACAGATTTCTGATAGTATTGGCCCATTGCTGGCTGGATTGTAGGTATCCGATTATAATATGCCATACATTGGGCCTACATTTTGCCGATGTAGCTTTGACGTTGCCAGCATATTGCCGACCGATTATGCATTGGGCCAGAAGACGGCCAGAGACTCATTGTTTGCTGGGCAGGTTTACCTCAAAATTTTGAATAAGAAACTGTTCATTGTATTTACACAGGTCCTAGATCTCCGGTTACAAGTAAAGTTCACCGATTAAGTGGGGAAAAATTTATAATTGCTCGAAAAGAATCCGATAACATGCTACAATCTGGTACTACTCCGCCCATCTGAAAGTTCCTGGTCCATTCGTTCACACGTCGAAAAGCTAATTTGATATCTCATAGATCTTTATATAGAAAGGTAAAAAAAAGTATTTTCACAATAGTAAACCAAAATTAAGAATCGACTTGTTGGTAATTTATGTATTGTGGACTTCATACATCAGCAATTTATAGTTTTTTTCAAATACAATAAATCACAGAAAAATTGCATTCATCGAACCTATTTTATTACGTCTACTCTGGATCAGAATGCCTTACAATCTTCACATCATATTTTCACCGTTTACTATTAGGGGCAACTAATTGTTTACGCTTACCACTTTATAAAACTTTTATGGTTTTAAGCAGGGAAACATTTCTTAATTAATTATTTAATAGAAACACGTCAGCTTTGGCTATCACGACGTTTTATTAATAATTAATTCGACAAATTGCGTAGTGATCTGAGCCCCAAAATAAATTCTCTATTTACTTTATAGTGGCTATTAGGCCAGCAAAAAATTTTCTAGTTAAAGTTTTTGTGTTGTTTGTATGTAAATCGTGAATTCTTGTTAATTATTTTTTTGTATTCAAATTAACCTACCTCGACTGCTGAGGCCATTGACACAGTTACAGTTTTTCATGCATTTTATAGGTAAAACAGTTATGATATCATTTTAGATGAAACATGATATAGATGGCTTATTGAATTGATGTCTTTTAGGTATGATAGCACTGTAGGTATGATAGCACTGTAGTCACCAAATTTCACGATATCACTGAGTGGTTCTTTCATATTTAATAGATTTGGTAGCGCGGACATAGCGTGTATGTTTAATAGGCAATATTCTCATAATTACTTTTTCTTTTCTGGAGAGTGTGGAGTAGTGGTGATATTCTATACTAGATTGAATTTTTCTAGTGTTAAAAAATCTGGACCAGGGTAGATAATTTTTGAAACCAAAAAATTACCAGTAGGATGAAATCCATGAGAAATGGAGGAAAAAATAATGAAATCGAGAAGAAAAATAAATTACTGGCGAGCTGAGTTCGGGAAGTGGGAGGGGATGAGTTTATAAGAGTAAAAAGGGTAAAAAATGGTATATCTCGATTTCCAGCAAAACTAGGTCCTATGGAAAAAAGTTTAGTGGTAAAGTTGTGAGTAATAAAAAGCTATACAGCTTTTGTGTTTACAATTTTCACACATAACCTCAAAATGTATGCAAAAACTTAAATAATCAAGTTTTTGGTTTATTATTCACATTTAAAAAAAATTTTTTTTTCTTGAAATTCTGTGAAAGCTTAACGTCCCAAATGCACTGAGATTTATTTGATTTGAAATACTCTTATTTTCATCTTATTTTCACTTATTGAAAAGGCACCCTAATTTTCAATCGAAAATTCTCGCGTCAAAATATCCAGTTTTTTTCAAAAATTCGGTGGGCTATTTGTTCTTCGAAATCTCCACTTTCTGATATTGTGGAAAAAAATATACATCACTATAGTAAATGTTGTCAGAAGATGCAAAAAAATTAAGACTTGCGGAAAGTAGGGACAACACAGTTGGTGAATATACCGGGAATGAGGGGGAAAGAGTTCGACTAACATGAAACTCATTTTAATGGAAGTACCCCAAGTAGGGAGATAATCCTCTCGAAGTTCATAATAGTATCTCAGGAGAAAGTATCACAATAACCAAACACATTTAGGGTGGAGAAAGGTTGAAATGGACCATGAACACCTTTTCAAGAAACTGTAGTATGTGAATTTTTGGACATAGAAGGAGCTTTTGACGATACTCCTATGAGGCTGTTGAAGGAGCATTAAACAGGAGAGGTGTAGATAGCACAACATCCGAATGGGTATCGGAACTGCTCACTACAAGAGTAGCAGAGACGAGAATGAGCAAACACATTGTCTCCATGCACTGTCAGAGGATGCTCACAGTGAGGAGTAGCATCCCCATTAATGTGGAATCTGATGGTTGACGAACTTCTGTGTAGTTTGACGGATCTGGGAATATCCTGCCAAAGATACGCCGACGATATTGTCATAACAGCCAGGGGGAAATTCGAAAACACCCTTTGTGGTATTGTACAAAAGGCTCTGAACTATACAAATAGGCATGTGGGACAGCATCAACTAAAACCATCTTGATAGCTCTTACTGAGGAAAGAACTGAACCTCTTCTTCTTTCACTTCTTTTTTACTAAATCCTTTTGCCCTTTCAGGCGTCGGATGTGTATTCCATGTCCTATAACCATTTCTTCCATGTCTTTCTCTCTCTTGCAAGGTTTTTCAATTCTGCTATGGTTTTTTCTCTTCCTAAACTCTCCAGCTAGTAAGGAGTTCAGATGACCAAAAATCGACGTGATAATGACGACGAATAATTGACGTATATAAAACGACATTTTTTCACGTCATAATAACGACATTATCTGGTGGTAGCTCGCACCTAAGAAAAATCATATATTTTATGACTGATTATCAATCAATGAGACGGTATGATGAAAAAGTATAACTTCGTTGAAGGAATGGGATCCAAATACCGTTACCAGACTTGAAACGAATGCCAATAAATGGTACACAGATAGTTCAAAATCAATATAAGGAACTGGGATAGGAGTGTTCGGGCCAGGAATTAAACACTTTGAAATCTTTTCATCGCCTAGCTGCACTGCAGTTTCCTCCTTTAAAGTAGGAACTCATCGTGAACCTTCTAAGAATAAGAATGGTGGATTCATGTGGAAAAAAGTATTGAAAGGAATGAAGTCACCAGCTCTCAACAAAATCATCACGCAGTGGTGTGGTGGAGATAAACTTGACAGGCTGACGCGATCCAAAGCTAAGTAGCATCCAAAAGCAAGCTTGCCTGGTAATTTTATAAGATGAGTGCTTCTCAAATGTAGCGCTGGAAAAAGTTATACAGTCATAACAGGCAGAAGAACATAAAAGCAAGGAATTCTAATTCATGCAACGATGGCCATCTACACAAATAGCAAAGTACCGAGAAGCTTATATGAGCAGTATGTATAGCCTGATAAGAGTCGCACTTTGGCACTGACGATATTACAGGCAGAAGCTGCAGCACTACAGTTATTCATAAATTATTTATGAGTGAGCATTTTAATCTCCATATTCATATTCCTCCCACAGATGGCATAATCGGTACGGTACGAAGAGAGACGGTGGTTTCTACAAAACTGCAATAATGAGATTGCAAAAGTTGTCAAAATCGTTATTATAAAAATGACTTGAATTTTTCTTATTTCAAAATTCACTTATGCTCAGCGACGGAAAGCTAGCGTTCGTAGTATAAATTTTAAGCGGCTACACAATATGTCGAATAAATTCTGTTTCCTATAATTGCTAGACATTAGTATATGATCTGATTGGCCTATTTTTTTATTCAGTCACGTGTCATTTGAAGAAGGTGAAGAAGATTTGGAAAAAAATCGATCTTTGGCTGAATATCCCTGGAGTTGCTGTTGAATATTAGATATTTGTGGGAATTGAGGATAGATATTCTGTAAGTAGTCATTATATTTTTTAATATTATCTCGTGACGGCATTCGTGACCGCTTGAAACTCAACGACGTAACCAGAGAGTTTTAGATGAAATATTCATCCGTTATTTTCAAAGTTAAATTTTTTCCTTCCTAAATTTCCAATTCGAATTTATACATTGATAAGTTCAGTAGTAAGTATAATTCATATGTAGGTGAACGCATAACTACTGCGGTACAAGCTTTATGACAATTTGTTGAAATAATATAAATTGAACTTGTTTTAATGAAAATACAATATATACAATTAAAAACCGGGCTTAATTTTGACAAAACTATATTTTTTAATAAATTCAGATTTTAATTGTTTTCAACGTTGAACAAAAAATAATAATTTTAAAATCAAACCAGGACAGAGGCAAGGGGTAAACCGCGACCAAAAATTGTGTACACTCTATTGGAAAGTGGTCTTTAATTGTCTCATTGGTCTCCCAATTCCTCTTCATTGGCAATAATTGGTCCCCCATTGTTAATAATACAATTGATTCTCCATTGGCCATTAATTGGTCTGAAATTGGCACTATTTTGTTCTTTCCAAAGATATGTGTGATTGTCCATGTTATACAAATCTTCAAAATTGAATGTCATTGCTTATTATTAAGTATTATATTTTGAATAAGCACTGTTTCCTTCAGATTTTTGGCGTTATCAAGTATTTCTGTTTTATTGGTTTCCGTTGTTTATAGTTTTAGTATAATAGGTTTTGTTTTATTGATACTCCCCCAGTTTTTCAATTTCCTCTATTTCTTCGTTTTTGATATTTGTCCTTATTTCATACCAACTATAGATATGATATTATACAGTGTGTACATAAAGTAACGTAACTTGCTAATATTTCGATTTCAGTTGGGTTTACAGAAAAAAATGTTAAATAAAAGTTTTTTCAAATAATCCATACTATCTGTATAAGTCGATTAGAAGTATACAGGGTGCACCGTTGCTCCAAAATAACTTATTAACATAATTTTTCAAATAGTACACCATGTATATATCAGTTTTTGTCAATCTATTAAATTACAAATACAACCGTCAAGACCGCATAATTCTAATCTCAATGGTTCTACAGTTATTGAGAAAAATAGTTGACGGAAACGTTTCTATTACCACCATAATTAACAGCAACAAATAACTAATCTTATTTAATGAGATGTTCAAATTGTCTTCCTTCTTCTATTTGACAGTATCCAAGTCGATTATAAAAAGCTGATATGGTATTACGCAATTACTGATTTGTTATTTGATGGGCTGTTAACAGTATTCTATTTCTCAGTTCATCCAGATTATCGGGTTTTGTCTTATACACAATGTTTTTCAGATATCCCCAGAAGAAGTAGTCTAAAGGCGATAAATCGGGAGATCTGGCTGGCCACTCAATTGTGCCCCTTCTTCCAATCCACCTGTCTTGGAAAACTTCATTCAAGTAATTTCGAACAGCAACACTGGGGATGACAGAAGAACCTATTACATTTTTGACATAAACAATTGTTTTATAATTTTAGATTCAAACTAATGTAACTTTGGAATTATGAAAGGTAGATATATGCAGTCTTGACGGATGTATTTGTAATTTAAAAGATTATCAAAAACTGAAAATATATACATGGTGTACTATTCAAAAATTTATGTTAATAAGTTATTTTGGAGCAAGGGTGCACCCTGTATACTTCTAATCGACTTATACAGATAGTATGGATTATTTGAAAAAACTTTTATTCAACATTTTTTTTTGTAAGCCTAACGGAAATCGAAATATTAGCAAGTTACGTTACTTTATGTACACACTGTATAAGTCTCTCGCGTTTCGTTTCCGGTTTCGTTCATTTTGTCATTAACTTCTTCGATTATTATGTTTTTCCTTTTATTTCCTCTTCTTAAGACTGTAATTTCATGATCTTGTTTTGTAATGTGTCCTTTTAATTTATTATTTTCCATTTGATCTATTTATTTTCATTCAACACAACTTCTAGCTTATTATTCATACATGAAATTAGCAGATTGTCTTCTTTGTAACCATGCGTTAAAATTTAACGTTTAGTCTTAGAATTGCTCCTGTAGCCACTAAATAATAACAAATCATATACATGTTTAGCCCATCCAGCTCCTTGATAACACCAATTAGATAAAATGGATACGAAAAGGGAGCTGTAACATAGATAGTCGACGAAGTGACTGTGTAAAGTAGAGCTGAATTGCAGATTTACACAATTGTGTAGATGTTTATATATGTCATTTTGTATCGCTTCTCATGTTATACAACCAATACCCACTAATAATTAATCTCATTACTTTAAGTAAGTAAATTATCAGTAGAGTTTTCATAATTAAAATGATCGGATCAAAGTATTTTTTCAACTCGCCCGGTATAGGGGATGATATGCAGAAGTGAACAAAATCAATAATGAAGCAACTAATAGAGACATACGTGACTTGCAGTAGTTCAAACAAGCCGACCATCAAGTCCCAACAAACAAAGATGCTCACCTTAATCAACTCACTTCAGTAAATAACCCTTGAAAGCTCATAACCCACAAATAAAGAAGCTTTTTAAATCAGCGTTTGAATGATGAATAGCAATAAAAAAAATAATGATTGAAATGAATAAAGTTGATTATAATTAATTTGGAATGCAGCATTTATCATGTTAGTAGAAAAAAAACTAGAAAATACAGATTATCTAGCATTTTTAACCTCTTTATGAAATAGTCTCTGTAAGCCAACTGTATGAATGCAACAATAAAGTTTTGCAAGTTTGAAAAAATATACTGCGGCTTTTGATGAGACATAAGATAATACAACACTTTTATACATCCTTATACTCCACTCTCAACTACAGGGCTACTAATTATGTAGAGTAAAGCAAAGAAAATATTTTAAAAACGAATAGAAATCACTAAGAAAATAGAATGAACACAAAAAACGCGGTTTTTGAACAGATCGATCAAAGATTTTGATTAAATTGTTCTATATATCATATTAAAATTGACACGATTCTTGTAATTCTTAGAGTTGGATAATAATCTGATTCAAAAGTCGCGTATTTCCAAGATTATAACAATAATTCAAAACAGATATGATGACTAGTTAAACATGAGCTTCCATAGTTAGAGACGAGCTATGAGATTATAAAAGTACGTAAACTTTCGACCAAAACATGCTATTCGCTCCTATTTGAAATGTGACAATGAAATTGCTAATGCATAGCTCAATTTTTAAATACTCCAGATGAAAAAAATCAACGATCAGAATCAGATGCTCAAATCTAAAAATATCATGGCAATAAAATCGAAAGAAATCTTTAATAGTTTCTTCTATTTTACTTCTAATCAACTCTATGTATTGAGAAAAAATGTTAAATCAATTAAAAATATTCAGTGCTATTATATTTGAATATCCTTATTTAGTAAAATGTCCATATTTTGACGCTATTCTCCAGAAAATAGCTAGATAATTGAAACCGATTTGAGGAATATAACACAATTTGCTACGATTATTGGATATTTTTGGAAGAATTTCATATACTATTTTAAATTTTTATTGAAATGTACCTAGAAGACTTGCATGTTTTCAACACCCCTCACAAAGTAATAAATCAACATCAAAGCTACAATGCTCATTCCGTTAGTATAGTTGACATATGTCTCGTGACATAAATATGTTTTCCAGCGTAAAGCGAGAAGCCGCCGAAGCCCACTTCTTGCGAGATCTGACAGTAAAAGTGAAGCAGGTCGTTACAATATTTTTTGTCAAAGGGTATATAGGTACATGATATTATTCGTTTTTTCTAGTGTTTATCAGTTCTTATTACTTAAGAAGGGAAAAACGAGAAAAAATGCATAAAAATGTGAATAATTCAATTAGCCTCACCAACGTAACAATATTTGTAGGAAAGAAGGATGAGCTAATAGTAAAAGATCTCGATCTGATGGCTCAGATCCATCTAAAACTCAAGCGACAAAAAAGAACAGGAACACGAAAGTGCATACTGTTGCGCAACAGAAAATCTTGAGGTATTGGGACAGTGATTCAAAGACATTATCCTAAGGTAGAAACAGGCTGGCCTGATTAGAAACCATTGTGAACTTCATTGGTACTACTCACGAAAGCAATAAGAAAAACTTTTATCTCCCAAGATGAACCAAGGAATAATATTCTCGGATCGGTCCACCTATGGAGGAGTATTTATTCCAATGTATCATGGAAAAAATGTGAACATAGTAAATACAGGAAATAAGTATATTTGTTTCAAGGAATATAGGAAGGAGGTTTTAGATATAATAGCTGCTACTACCTTCATAGGTAGTTTTGTTGAGAAATTGTATGTGACTGAAGAGGTGTGCTGTTCCGACCATAGGGAGGCTTAACAAATTTAAGCTTTTAAATTCAAATGGTAAGAAAGACGGCAAGGAATAGGATGGATCTATACCTAGTTGAGGAGCAATTCCCAAAAGCTATTTTGTCTACACAAATTGCCCCGAAGCTACAAGGGGAAAGATTATGGAACAGTCAGGAAGACTTCTAATTCTATGTAATATACTGAAGACTGGTAAACATGCATATTATAGGAGGGTCGATGACCGATCGATTTGGATCAATATACTTAACCTCAGAGACAGGACTAGTTAAAAGAGTTGAATAAGGAAGTATTATTAGCCTCAATATAAAGGAATTCCGAAGAGGCCAACCTAAATTATATGAATCACACTTCGAAAGGATCTATATCGTCTACTCAATATAAGTACGGTGATAACTAGGAAAATGGTCTAAATGTGGGAGAGGAGTACAATAAGCTAACAAACAAGCTGCAAAGCTCCCGGCATGAGGACACCTTTCAAAAACGACAGCAAATCCCCCCGAACACATTTATATAAATTCTCAATTATCATTGAATAACCACAAGGCTTGGAAAAACTAGTATTCATTCAATTATCAAATATCTTGTAAAGCCATACACCCAATAGAGTACACGCATATTTCATATTTTGCTTAGATATTAATTTGTAATTGTGAAGTTCATATGAAAAATAACTAATAATAGGAAATAAACCAGTTTCTATTTCAAATTACTTCCAAATTTTAAAATAAAATCCAAATTTTAATGCACTTTCCGACCAGCCCCCGAGGATTTCCGAACTCCACCGATAATACGTGTGATGTCACACTTTTACTTTTGCCATGGCCGGTAATGCATAGGTTTGGGTAAATTATCCCTCAGGATATAGCCCAAAAAGGGAAGGAAGAAGAAGAATGCATAGATTATGTATAGTTTTGTGTTTATTATTGTATTTTAATTAACTATTCGACGTAAAAATATCATTTATATGTTTAAATATCTTCTGTATGTTCCTTGTGGTATATTATTCATTCTTTTTTTAATTTCTTGGGAAATTAAACCACAATATTTTTAAATTCTTCATTTCAACGTTTCCGTAGCGTTCCAGCTACCGTCAAGAAAAAATAAGTAGAAATTTATTTTTATCCCTAACTGACACAATAATTTCGTTCGTTTCGTGGGCGAAGAAAGTCCACTGGTACTTGGAGTACAATCTTGGTCCATATTCATATAGTAACAAAGCATTACAACAAAACAACACTAAATGAGAAGTTAAAACAAAAATACAATAATAGAAGGTAATAAGTCTAAACAAAATATGAAATAGTAAACGTAAACAGAATGATAAACAGCAAACGCGCATAAATGGTAATAAAGATTGGAATATTTTTATCTAACTAAAGATCTGTGTCAAACGGGCGGCTATCTGACCAATATGATTAGCCTGCAGGAATAAGAACTTAAACTCAAATCGCTACTCTTAGTTTAAAGACAAGTTATAGTAAATGAGAGAATTCCTTTGAGAAAGGACATGAAAATTTACTGAAACATATTTCATAAATTTCACTTATAATTGCACGAGAGGTTTGTATATTTTATCGGGTGAATTTGGATTGTTTAATGAGAAACTGTTGCCTAGCAATTAGACGAGAAAAACTGTCAACTATTAAAAACACGACACCGAAGGTGGAGCGTTTTTAGGTTGACAGTTTTTCGAGTCAAATTGCTAAAGGAAACAGTTTAGTAGAATCTAATGTCAGTTTTTCAAGCAAATTTAGTGATTGACAAAATTTTGAGTTGAAGAGAAATTTATCTGATAGAAGAAAAGCTCGAGTGTTTCTGGCAAGATAAATTAACGAAACGACAGAATATATCGATGAACAACAACAATAATTATCTCATTGTCATTGTGTAAAAGTGACGTCCGCTTACTAGAAATTGAGGAAGAGAGGTTTTTATCGATGTCAAAGTGACAATAGCATTTCCAGGTCAGTATATGACATTTTAACATTGAAGTTAATTAATCAACAGTAAAAACACAAGAGTTTTTTTTATCGGATAAATTTCTCTTTGCAACGAAACAGTTTTGCCAATCACTAATTTTACGAGAAAAACTGACATGACCAAATCGCGACACCGAAGGTGGAGCGATTTTATCTAATGTCAGTTTTTCGAGCCAATTCAGTGATTGGCAAAACTTTGAGTTGAAGAGAAATTTATCTGATAAAAGGAAAGCTCGAGTGTTTTTTGACAAGATAAATTAACGACAGAATATATTGATGAACAACAACAATAATTATCTCATTGTCATTGTATAAAAGTGACGTCCGTTCACTAGATATTGAGGAAGAGAGGTTTTTATCGCGATAAAAAAGGATGCACCTTTTTTATCGATGTCAAAGTGACAATAACCTTTCCAGGTATATGACATTTCAACATTTAAGTTAATTTATCAACAGTAAAAACACAAGAGCTTTTTTTTTATCGGATAAATTTCTCTTTGCAACGAAACAGTTTTGCCAATCACTAATTTTACGAGAAAAACTGACATGATAAAATCGCGACACCGAAGGTGGAGCGATTTTATCTAATGTCAGTTTTTCGAGCAAATTTAGTGATTGACAAAATTTTGAGTTGAAGAGAAATTTATCTAATAAAAGAAAAGCTCGAGAGGTTTTTGGCAAGATAAATTAACGACAGAATAATTATATCGATGAACAACAACAATAATTATCTCATTGTCATTGTGTAAAAGTGACGTCCGCTTACTAGAATTGAGGAAGAGAGGTTTTTATCGCGATAAAAAAGGATGCACCTTTTTTATCGATGTCAAAGTGACAATAACATTTCCAGGTATATGACATTTCAACATTGAAGTTAATTTATCAACAGTAAAAACACAAGAGCTTTTTTTTTATCGGATAAATTTCTCCTTGCAACGAAACAGTTTTGCCAATCACTAATTTTACGAGAAAAACTCACATGATAAAATCGCGACACCGAAGGTGGAGCGATTTTATCTAATGTCAGTTTTTCGAGCAAATTTAGTGATTGACAAAATTTTGAGTTGAAGAGAAATTTATCTGGATAAAAGAAAAGCTCGAGTGTTTTTTGGCAAGATAAATTAACGACAGAATATATCGATGAACAACAACAATAATGATCTCATTGTCATTGTGTGAAAGTGACGTCCGCTTACTAGAATTGAGGAAGAGAGGTTTTTATCGCGATAAAAAAGGATGCACCTTTTTTATCGATGTCAAAGTGACAATAACATTTCCAGGTATATGACATTTTAACATTGAAGTTAATTTATCGCTGTAAAAGTTTCAGCTTACTTTTGCCGCTGTCAAAGTGACAATTGCACTGTGGCATATGCGATATTTTATACATGAGTTGAATTGTCAATATTAAATATGGAAAAATCTGTCTTGTTGGTTCCATTTCTAGCTACACTCAAACTGACCAAGTTTTCATAGCTTATGAAAGAAGAAAGAACATTAATTTCATGTGTCATTAGGTTTAGATTCAAAATTAGATTTTTCCATAACATTGCTCATTTTGATTTGATATTATCTAGCTCCTTGCAGCAGTTACCAATTGTTACTGTCCTATATAAGTGGAGAAGATAAAAAATCTAAAAAATCGTATTAGAAACTATAAGTTGTCAAAATGAATTGGCAGTATTTGTTTAAATTGAATTGAAACTCAACTCTCGGAAATGCACACAAGTAAATACAATAGGCAGTGGGCAGCTAATTACTTCCTCCTTTTTAGATTGATTTAAATTTGAATGTTTTTAATAAAAATTTTCCTCGGAGCAACTGGCTGTCACCTATTTTTTTGAGGAAGCATAAAATTCAGTTCAGTCCATTGAAATGATCCATATTAAGCTGCACCAACTATATTTTATCAAAAAAAAGAGTATTAAAATATTACAATCTAACCTCCTTCACAATAAAGTGTTATTCAATTAAAAAAATGGTTAATGAAAATCTGCACCATCAACAGCTATCTATTATTTTTAATATGTTTTCTCAAGGTGATAGGTGACAGACAGTTGCTTTGAAGAAACCTAAAAAATATTTTCTTTCAAATCATCTAATACTTAATTAATTGTAATCAGTGTAGGCAGTTAGCCTTTTTGTGTTGTTTTCATTTGTTGAGCTTCAATTCAACAAATACTTCAAACTGCTAATTCATTTACTCTTCCTAATGAGTTAACTAAGCTGGACAGGACCCATTCGAACATGAGTTTTCTATCTCGGTCGGAAAAAAATTAATTTTATTGAATTTAAATATAATGTAGAATTGATATTGGAAATTGATAGTGGAAACTTCATCACTCACTAGTTTGTGTAGTTGAAAATGGAACCAACAAGACTGATTTTTTCCCAAATATAACTGAAATCAGAATACTTCTCCCCAGTGTATCCGTTTCTGTAGATTAATTATAAAATGAAATCAGTAGTTAGCAAATTTAACAACATAATCTCAATCGGTTTTTAGTATTCAATAGAAAATACAGAAACAGGAAATTACTGTACAGATTCATTGATAATAATATAATTTTTCACTAATGTCATATCCCTTTTAAACTTTTTTGAAGTACTCCTTTCTTCGACTATTATAATATGTGTAGTAGAACTACACGGGTGGTTAAGAATGACAAACGGACCAGTGGATACACTTTCATTTTCACAGATGGATTGTAAACATTAAAATGAAGAGTGATCTTACACATATCATTTGTCAACGTACAAATATATGTGCTATAAATGCATGTATATCAGCAAAGGTGCCAGAGACGTACTTTCAAAAATTTTATGATGATAGTTTGGATTTCAAAAATTTATGTGATATAAAAACAGATTATTAGTTGATATTCGAATACATATGTGTTTACACTCACCGCTACAGCATATATAACCGAATATGGTTTTAATAGTGGATTATCCAAAGGAGAAAATAGTAATAATTATTTTTGGTAAATACCAAGACAGAAGGAATGGTGAAAACAGAGGAATATATTGAGAAATCTATGTATATTTAACAGTGGTTTGAAATAGGTGCAGAAAAATGAATATATTGATGTTCATTTTTTTTCAGTTTGTTGGGTTCTTTTAACAGGCTGTGGACGATCTAAAAAATCCTTTATAATATATTTCAGCTCAATCAATAGGGTTATCAAAAAAAAGGTGCATTCTTTATTAACACCAATGAGAACCATAGAGATACTACAGATAGAGACAAGAAGCCAGCTCGGAGCACGTCAGCATGTAAGAGACAGAAAGGAAGTCAAAGGTTTTGGCTGACTTTCTAATGGCTATAGATACAGACAATGATAACCTCTAATCATATGTCTCTTTCTCTCTTACCGGAGTTAAGAGAGACATTCCCACTTACATAATGGCCTATGGCTTCTATCTGTTGAATCTAATTAAAACACTTATTCCTCATAACCAGACTACATCTAGTACGCTCACGTCACTTTTATGTTCACCGTGTCAGTTATTGGTGATACTTGATATTAGAACATGAGTCGTTTTGATGAAGTTTTGACTCGAAAAATGGAAAATATAGAACAATCTGTCGGAGATAGGTAATTCCGTAATAAAAAGCTTATATATATTAAGAGTTGGACCTATAATTATAATATATAAAGAATTGGAATAAGGAAGATTATGAAGTATATGCAGTTGAATCAATTTGGAGTTCATATGTTTCAAGGAGAATATTGGAGCGTGTGAAAAATTAAATTTGATCGTTTCAATTGACATAACTTTTAAAAAACCTCGAGATGCAAGAAATAGTGGACGGAAAGAATTACAGAAAGAAAAGGTGAGTATATATTTTATGACTTTGGACAGGAAATCTATACTTAAAATGGCAAAATTGCTGAACTTAGACTAACCAGATGGATTTAAAAGATTTCTTCCTATGGCCTATTAGCGTTGAGGGGAAGACGAGCTGTAAACTTTGGAATCTACCATTTTAGAAAAGGAAAAGATCTTACTCCAAGGGGAGAGACAGGACAAACCTGGTCGAAGAAATTTTTGGCAGCAAATGAATAAGTATCCTGGAGACAAGTGTGAAAACAGGAACTAGGCAAACTCCACTGCATCCTCTACGAATGTGAGCATAGTCTTATTGAAGATATAGACAACTAGAACTAAAGTATCCCAGGAAAGATTTCTCCAAATAGACGGATAAGGGCTACTGGTCTGTTCACATAAACGACACAATCAAGAGCACAAAAAGCCTAAATGCATAAAAGGACGAGGTCTATGACTGTTGGTGCCAAACTACTGGAACAGAAAATGAATGGAAACAACATTTGAACGACTTTTTTTAAATCCATTTTGGTGGAATACAAATTATAACAAAAATGCTCTATATGTGTTCCTACTGCTGTTAAAATTATTGTGTATATTTTTGGAGATCTTGTATTTGTATTTCTAATGCTGTTATCAATGTATTCAGTCCAATTTAAAATTTATTACAATTTATAGAATTTTAGATTATTTTTTGTAAATGTATGACAAATTTGGCTGGCCGTGATTTATGCCAGTTTTTATACTTTTAATAATTTTTCATCTTCCTTTCAAATGCTCCGCAGATCCTCGCATGCATTGAGCTCATCTAAGTTTTTATTTTTCTCCCTGTGTCCAAATTTCTTTCTCTTTTAAAATAAATTGATTGTTTGAACATACACTACGTTGAACGGTTTCACGAATAATATTTTCATCGTTGAAGAAATAGAAGGAGTTGATATATGGTATATTTGTTTTGTCGCTATTTATCGATTTCATTCAATAATGTAAGAAAAGCTAGTTGTCTAAATAAATGTAATCCACAAACACATTGTATCTATAATTACATATTTTAATCATTATTGTCCAGATCCGGTCCTATTAAGTTAAAATTGACACCTCGAAACACTTTGTCAGATCATAATACGCTGTAGCGCAGTTGGTTTAGTCGTTCACACTTATGTTTCATATTTTAACGACACAGTCGAACCGTGTTCATTTTCGAGATGATGAATTAACTCGACTGCTAGACGTAAAATAATAGTAAACAGCTGTTTATTTCACTTCAAATATTTATCACAGAGGCTTTCCGGTGATTTTGGATATTCTTGAATATGATATGTGATATATATATATATATATATATATAGAGTACTTTTTTCGCTGTAATTTGTTTTGTAAATATACTAACATATTAGTATATTATTCTTACTAAAATATTGAAACTTTAGGTAATAATTGTTCGCGGATTTCGTAAGAAAGTATTAATAAACAGGATATGATGTGTTAGTTTGAATAAACAATGATAGACACCTTTTTTTATGCCGTGCAGCATTAGGAAATGCACGAAATACATTATAAACTATAATCAAAGGAGAAGCTGCCAGTCAGAGACGATACAGAACTATGAATCCTGAGAAAACCTATATACTTAGTTGAAAAGTGCTTCCGAAGCTGTTAAATTGATTTGGAAGGTTTTTTATTAATGAGTACTGAATTTTGCTTATTATTAATCTTGAAATTCATGTGCTATATATTTGAGGCTCTTCTTTTAAAAAATTATTCAATAATATAAAAATTTAATAAAAATTGTAAAATATTTTATACTTTCACCTACCTACTAACAAAGCATGCATGGAATTCTGAAAGCTGTAAGTCTTATTCCTTCCATGATTTTTGGTTACAGATTACATTAGATTTGAAGAGGTGGCTAATTGGTCGACATATTTCAATACGAACTCAGAAAGTGTTGGACTCATTCCCAAAGGAATGCCTACCAACCACACTCACCTCAAACTCGCCGTTACTCCCGTCTTGGAATCACTATCCTAGCATACTTCAAGACGGGCGGCGGTCTCTCACACACTCTTCGTCATCTTCTCTGCTCTATCGCTCCGACCTCCCTCTTCCTCTTTCCCTATTATTATGCTCTATTCTTCGCCACTCATCTTTATCAATTCCTCCTCGCCCCTCAACATCATCTCCACCATATTTTACCAATACAGCATCTACATGTCCCACATCATCCTTAACTTCACATCTCTCACTCACTCCAGTCTCCCGTTTTCCAGCCCTGTGGAGGTCACACACCCTCGACCCATATTCTGCGCCAACCACCCCGAATTTTTTGTACACATAATCTCTCCTGCTTCCATTACAAACAGTCACAGTTGCATAAGATGCAATCCCAAATTTTCTCGTCTTAGGTACAGAATGAGCCAAGAAATTGCAATATTTATAACACCAAAATGGTGTGGGAATGCCCAAACAAACTCAATGAACTAGGCGAGAACAATATAGTAACCTTACTATGGATTCCAGGACACACTGGAATAGAAGGAAATGAAATAGCAAATGAACTAGCAAAGAGGGGAACTAAAATACCGGGGGCCAGAACCTTTTTGCGGAAACATCCACAATGTAATCTCGGAAGAAATAGGTAAAGCCGAAAGAAAGAGAAAATCTGGCTATTGGAAAGATCTAGTAGGGCTTAGAAAATCAAAGATTTTTCTGGGTGACTACAACCTGATAAGATCAAATGAATGCATAGGTCAAAGTAAAACTGCGCTAAGAGTTTTAACAGGGATCCTAACAGGACATTGTCTCCTGAATGGGCACCTGAAAAAGCTCAAAATAGTGGATGAAGAAGAATGCAGATATTGTGGCATGGAAGAATAAACCTCCATCCACACATATTCCAACTGCACAGTACTCCAGAATCCTAGAGCAAAGTACCTGGGAGATTGCTGGATAGAGGAGGAACATTTACCTAAGTTGAAGCCTGCAGATATCCCAACGTTCCTCCGGGAAATAGGACTAAAGGAGCTACTAGTTTCAGAGACTCTCCTCAGAAACTAAGTAAAAGTAAGGGGACAAGTAAAAGTAAGGGGACACAATAGATATTTTAGGTCTCAGTGAATATTACCCCAAAAATACATATATACGTCGCGATCTTCCTTTGAAACAAATTGAACAGCTCCTTCTAAAGCTAATGTCCCAAAAGTTCGGCGTAAGAATTCTCAACTTTATTCTTCATCTTAACTTTATGTCTTTCTCTGGATTTTGTTTACAAGAGAGTGCACCAATATCTCATTGTATATCGGTCTAAATTTTTAACAGCGCTAGAGAAAAAGAATTACCCAGTTTAATTTTAAGTTGATTCAGAATCCACTTAGTCTGTGGCAAATAATATTTGCGACAAATTTTCCAAAATTCATATTATGGACTGTGGTAATATTGGGTAGAGATTTGATATCGCGATCAATAATATCATGACATGTGAGTAGCTGCTCAGGTTTAAAAGAATAATAGATTAGACAGTAATCTGCTTTTTGATAAATTAAATAATTTTGTGTGTATGAAAATCTGATAGTGTAAGTTAGATTGGAAAATATCAATTGGTTATAACGCTACTTACACAAATAAAGATTTTGATAAGAATATTTGCTATAACTGTTTACTTTGCAGTTTTTTAATATAATATTGGTAGGTATCTGGGGTCACACGCAAACTTATGTCAAAAAAATATCGCGTCCGTCAGTTGCCGCGGTATCAATCATCATCATCAAAATCACTTTTTTACCGGAAACGAACTATTATTGTTTAAATTAGAGTGTTTCAACGATTGCGCCCAATAAAACTATGCATTAATGAAGAACTAATCTATTTATTGCATATTAGGTATGGAAAATGTAAAATCCTTGTATATAATTATCCAATCAACTCTTTTCGTATTTCTTAAAAACAACATTTCTCCCACGACAGGACAGAAAGTGTAGAAAATATCATTCAATCACCAACTCCATTAGTTATCTATACCTTTCAGTTACTGATTCAATTATTAATAATTATCAACGCAATATCCGAAAAAAGTAGTTAATACCTTGCGAAGTTACTTTTTCGCAAGCTAAAGCTGCTTCACTGCCGTGCGGAAAATAAACGGAAAGCGGAAAGTATAAATTTCCACAATAGTAGAAAAATACATTTTAATCTGAGAACGAATCTGAAATTTTCATTTCAGCAAGTTAATCCGTATAAAAATAAAGGAACCTTGTAAATTCAAAAGTATTTTGGAACCCAACTATTTCCAATATGTCCATCTCGAAATATTCATAAAACTTCCACTGACAGATTGACATGATTAGCCGGCTAAAAACGTCAAAGCAACAGATTTTTGGGATTTCTCAGAAGATGGGGATCAAAAGAGCCGTATCGGCCTCCCCGAACGGATCTCATGGACTATTTAGCGTGTGCCTGAACATTCAATAGAAAACAATATTAAGGAGCTGTCGCTGAAAAAGTATTATGTGTCAGCTGGAAACTTCTCAGAAATTTATACGAATTATGGTTCGATAAACCACTTGTTAACTAAATTTGTGGTAGTTAATTTTGTAAGTAATGTGTTCTCAACATATGTGTTAAGTTACGGAGGGACGTTTATAGGGTCTATTCATTTAAATTTAAATTTGAAACATTTTAATTCAAGTAAAAGTCTATTCCAACCATAACGCGTATTAAGTGACCATGTGCTTTCGATTATTTGATCGGGTGTCAATGTTTGAAACGGTGTTATGAAATTGAAGATTGAGGCATTAGCAAAATAAGAAAATTATGCATCATAGAATTTTGAAAATTATAAGTACCCTCAAACTTTTCTACTATAACTTAGTAAGGAGCAAATTAGAATTTGATTCACTCATTTGGTTCACTGAATACCAAACTAGTTAAAGTAAATTGAAAGAAAATACGAAATTGATTTTTAAGATTCCGTTATATAAAAAAATATCGCATAGACGCATACATACTTACCTATATCCTGACTGATAGGAAAACTAGCACGTCCGTTAAGGATGAATTCAAGATATTATCCTTAGAAAATAGTCCACAAATATCTTCTGTATGTTCCTTGTGGTATATTATTCATTCTTTTTTTAATTTCTTGGGAAATTAAGCCACAATATTTTTGAATTCTTTATTTTAACGTTTCGGTAGCGTTCCAGCTACCGTTGTCAAGAAAAATAAGTAAAAATTGATTTTTATCCCTAACTGACACAACGGAAAAAATTTGACAACTAGGGATAAAAATCAATTTCACTTATTTTTCTTGACAACGGTAGCTGGAACGCTACCGAAACGTTGAAATAAAGAATTCAAAAATATTGTGGTTTAATTTCCCAAGAAATTAAAAAAAGAATAGTCCACAAGTATCAATATTGGTGTTTTCATATAATATTATTATTGATAAGAAATATTAACATTAATCAAAAGGATCGTTTAATATTTCGAGTTAACGTGCTCAATAGAGGTTTGCTGGGAATGAAACGGCAGTCCAGTTAACTGAAGATAGTTCTAAAGGAGCCCTCACAGGTCCTGAACCGTTTTGTTGAATCGCGAAGGATTACATTACAGGACAAGTCGGGAACTGGCTAGTTAAGAAACACCAACTCAAATGGAGGCTGACACAAGGACACCTGCGTACTTCTTAAAAATAGTTGACAGAAAACACATTATTTATTTGATTCCATTTACTTTGGATGGAAGCCAGGTTCTGCATATTATGGGAAGCGAGCGAATCATTCTGGATAAGCTAAAGAAAAAAATTAATGAAACTGGAGAGCTATCAGAAGGACAATATGGTTTTGAACAGGGGAATTTGAGGACAAATGCAATAAAACGTGTCCAAGATATAGGCGATGAGTGACTCTATGGTGCTAGTGAATCACTAATTCGGCTAGGTGAATATAAGATTCCTTTCTATGATAAAATAGTAAACGTACCATATTCCGTTGACTTTGAAAGGTAACAACAGTCAAGATTAATCATAAAAACGGAATGTGACTTTGGGAAATCTTCAATGAGTCCGGTGCAAGCTAATTTTACATAAGAAAGTCGATGGTTCAAAGCACTTATAAAATATTAAGTTATTTTGATTTCATTTTCATTTGCCGAGAATAAAATGAACGCAACAAATTGACGACAACGTTAGTTTATACAGGGTGAATCACGACTAACGGGACGGAGGTTTATGGCGAAACGGTAGAAAATTTGAAAAGTTTGTCACCTTGGTAGTTTGTACATCCATATAGGCTACATTTTAAAATTATTTTGAAATATACAGGATGTTCCAATAAAGTGTGGCGTATCAAAGTTATATTTTTTCTTATGGAACACCCTATATTTGATTGCATTTTCTGATTGCACACAAAAAATACAGTACTGTTTCATAATGGTTCCCTATACCTAAATACAGAGGGTTCCGAGTTATGCTGACTTTTTTTAAAATGTGAACATTTCGAAAAAAATTAATAACTCATTGATATAATAAATTCTAGCGAATTTCCTCTCACAGCTCAATAGTCGGACAATCGTTGAATGTTTTCCACGATTGAGTACTAAACATCTCTTTACAGGGTGTTCAAAATTATCAGTTGAATTATTAGATCATTAAATGTGTTATAACGTGCTTATTTCAAGAGGAACACCCTGTATTTTAATAATTCATCATATTAAAAAAAATGTCCTCTTTCGAATGATATTAGAGTGTCCTATACCTAGGTACTATACTTTTCGCACAATTTACAATTTTCTTAAATTGTGTGGTAAATTGATTTTAAAACATCTGCAAGTCTCTCCGAATTTTTTACTTATTATCTTGACAAAATTATTGTGACAATTAAACTCATGTATAAAAAATCGCATATGCCTCAGTGTAATTGTCACTTTGACACCGGCAAAAGTTAGCTTTAACTTTTTCAGCGATAAATGCACTTGTGGTTTTTTCACTTATGCATTTGTTACCATGATAAATAATTTGACATGTTTGTCAACAACTTATTGAATTTCTAAACACTAACAATGAGCCGATTCATTGAATTGTCCTGCCGAATTACACTCGATGTTTGTATTGATATCGGGTAAATTTGTGTTGTTCAACTTCTAAACTGTTTCCTTTAGCAATTTGACTCGAAAAACTGTCAACCTAAAAACGCTCCACCTTCGGTGTCGCGTTTTTAATAGTTGACAGTTGTTCTCGTCTAATTGCTAGGAAACAGTTTCTCATTAAACAATCCAAATTTACCCGATAAAATACAAACCTCTTGTGCAATTATAAGTGACAATTCAACTCATGTATAAAAAATCGCATATGCCTCAGTGTAATTGTCACTTTGACACCGGCAAAAGTTAGCTTTAACTTTTTCAACGGTAAATGCACTTGTGGTTTTTTCACTTTTTCACGCATTTGTTACCATGATAAATAATTTGACATGTTTGTCAACAACGTATTGAATTTCTAAACACTAACAATGAGCCGATTCATTGAATTGTCCTGCCGAATTACACTCGATGTTTGTATTGATATCGGGTAAATTTGTGTTGTTCAACTTCTAAACTGTTTCCTTCAGCAATTAGACGAGAACAACTGTCAACTATTAAAAACGCGACACCGAAGGTGGAGCGTTTTTAGGTTGACAGTTTCTCATTAAACAATCCAAATTTACCCGATAAAATACAAACCTCTTGTGCAATTATAAGTGGATAAATATGCTAATAAATATGCACACCTATTGTTCCTGAGGTACACTAACTCTTTTTTTACCGATAAGTATTTGAGTACATAATAAAATAAAACCCCATTATTGATAAAGCAAATACATAAATACAACGAAACGAACAACAAATTATTATAAAAACAAAAATTGGAAAATAACTATAATGGATTCTCAAAATGCTTGTCATCTTATGCAATGCAACACGTGATTCTGGCTTCAAACTATGTACTTACATTATTCATACATACCGGGTGTTATAGACGCGAAAGCGTCCGAAATTATCAATTTCATATTGTAGGATATTTTCATTATAACCCCATTCGAAGAAATCCATCTTGGCGAGAAAAGTGATCTACGTCTAATTGTAACCACATTTTCTTTCTGATGCTAAGTGGTAGATTTTCGAAAAGGATGTAAAAGATATTTTCCAAAAAACTCAAAAATTTTCTTCTGTCCAGGTATCCGTCAAAAACATACCGGCCGATAACATATTAGCCCACAATCCCTCTCCAAACGTTTACACTCATCCGGCTATTATAGTAATTTTTCATTTATTGTTTTTAATAATTTGTTGTTCGTTTTTGTTTTATTATGTACTCAAATACTTATCGGCAACAAAAGAGTTAGTGTACCACAGGAACTACAAGTGTGCATATATACTAGCAGCTTCACTGTTTCTCTTCATAATAACTTAGTCAAGATAATTAGAATAAAATTAAGATAGAACCGTAGACGTTTTAAAATCGATTTAGCATACAATTTTAAGAAAATTGTAAATTGCGCGAAAACTATAGTACCTAGGTATAGGACACCCTTACATCATTCGAAAGAGGACTTTTTTTTGAATATGATGAATTATTAAAATACAGGGTGTTCCATTTGAAATAAGCCCGTTATAACACATTTAATGGTCTAATAATTCAACTGATAATTCTGAACAACCTGTAAAGAGATGCTCAGTACTCAATCGTGGAATGCATTCAACGAATGTCCGACTATTGAGCTGTGAGAGGAAATTCGCTAGAATTTATTATATCAATGAGTTATTAATTTTTTTCGAAATGTTCACATTTTTAAAAAAGTCAGCATAACTCGGAACCCTCTGTATTTAGGTATAGGGAACCATTATGAAACAGTACTTTATTTTTTGGGTGCAATCAGAAAATGCAATCAAATATAGGGTGTTGCATAAGAAAAAATATAACTTTGATACGCCACACTTTGTTGGGACTTCCTGTATATTTCAAAATAATTTTAAAATGTAGCCTATATGGATGTACAAACTACTAAGGTGACAAACATTTCAAATTTTTTACCGTTTCGCTATAAACCTCCGTCCCGTTAGTCGTGATTCACCCTGTATAAACTAATTAGCAACAATTAAAACCACAAGACTATTTTTCCAGTTATTAAAATTCAATATTGCCTATTTCTTGTTAGTTTCACAATTAATAATTACCTCAAACACACTTTCATTTTATCATTTTGAAAATATTTCGCCTTAATTTATCACCAACTTATAGATCTTTTTTGCTTCCAATATCACCCCACGACAATCAAATCTACCACCAACGGACTGTATTCAAACATTCTATTAACCTCCAACAGATTTTTCTTTCTTCGCTCAAATAAGCCAATGAAAGGAACCACAAACACTTTAAATACAAAGCATTAACCCAGCACGCCGGAAGTTTCCAACAAGTTAGGCTTCAAAAAGCTCGCCAAAAAGTCCTAGAAAACGTTCCGTCCTTCTACTAATTAAAAAACAATACCACTAATGATTATTAAAAACTTCGAGAACAGTGAAGTAGACACAAAACATTTTCATACGATTATTTGATAAAATATATGAAAAACTTTTTTTAGAGCGAATATTCATAGTTTTTATGTTGTAAATTATTATGTATGAACAATTAGTAACTTTTTGCCACTGATCTTTTTCATGGTTAGAAAATTGTATAGTCTACATTTTTACCTTATTTCGGACAGATCGACTAAAATATAAAAGCTGCAACATAATTCGTAATATAATGGATTAATATAATGATATGAAACGACACCAAACAAACAACTTTGATCTGTGGATTTCAAGGAATGTGGGATGCTGATGCTGAGATGAGATTATAAAATGGGATACATTGGAAATGGAGATATTGTTTTTCTATCAATTAAAATAAACATTCATCAATGACAGATAACGCACTAACCTATTTGAGACCTTCTTTGATACTAGTCTCACTATTAATACTAATTTTGAAAAATAGGACGACTTCGACAAATCCCCAATCCCTTAAGACATGGGTTGGAATCAAAGGATGCAGTCTTTACAGAAGTAGTGACCAATGAACATTTCTGCCTTAGGGCCGGTTCCATGCAATTTGAGTATAAACCTGGCATACGCTATACGTAGGATAACGGGTCACTATTGCGTTCTACAATAGAGGTATATTCCAAGTATAAACCAGAGTATAAGTTACCAGTATGAGACCAGTTTTGACATATAAATATCATTACATAACCCTACTATGACAATTGTGGAGAGAGTTGCACACTCAGCACAGACAGTAAATAACAATAATTCAGTGACAATGGTCAAGAGTTTTCAAGTCCTTTTTTAACTAAACATAGATAGGTTTGATGACAGTTTTCTCAATGCTTAGATATTATACTGTTCTTCAGATTAACTTCGCTCAATTCTATAACCCCTCAGTGATCCAGTTTATCGACAAATTAATATCAACCCCTTTTAACCCCATTCAGTTACTTCCTTGATCATGTTCAGTGATGCGGCAATATTATTTCGACATGTTCATGAACGTGGAAAATTTGAATTCACACGAGTTTTGTCGACTTCCACACCTCTTTTCTCCAAACAAAATTGAACTCCCTGGACAGCTGTTTGTTTGTTTTTGTTTTATATTTCGTTTTGATGGCAAGGCTTTTAATTGATAAAGAATAAAAGTGTGCTGGTCACAAAACAGTCTTGGATTATGGCGTCACGCCTCTTTTGGAAGCTTTTAATTTCAGCTTCAAGACTAGTGACTAAAGTTATCACAGCACGGAGGCGGGAATTTGCTCACGACAGATGCGGTCTTTTATGCTCGCTACTTGGGAGGTGAAGAAAGGTATTATTTGTTTTGTTTAAGATGTAGAGAAAAGTATTGCAAGTGGTACCATCTTTTGAAATATTGTGAACCTTAATAAACGTAAATCACTTTTTTTTTGGAAGTTTCCATCAGCTTAAAAGTGAATCTGAATTCTTAGTTGCTTTTTATGCCTTATGCAGTTATTGTACTTGATATTTTAAGCTATAGCCTGGTTATATTTCGGATATTTTTATTATTCTGCATGTTTGTTGGATTTCATTTTGGTGGAAAGTTTTGTCGTCACAACTGATTGAGAGTTTCCCTTTAATTTAACCACTTAAACAACACTTATACTAATAATATGCAGTATTTTTGTGTCTTTCTGTAACTTATTGGAATAATTTCCCTGTAATAGTTTGCCGAGGTTAACAATCTAGTACATACTAATCTATAAAAACCAACAATTCTCAAAACCAAATCCTAACAAATGACATTCCATACTATTTTGTGTATGTTCTTTAAGAAACGCAGTAAGAAATTAACTTGGAACGGAAGTTTGTGAAGTTAAAAGAGGTAAGCATAACTTAATTAAGAACAGAGGCCCATGAAAAATATTTTGAAGCATAACATGAAATTAAATTATAATTTAATTAAGCGTCTCTGGATCTGTAGTAAAACGTCTCTGATGCGATATTATAGTGAAGCAGAGTCAAACGCGGTTAGTACTTGGATAGGTGGCCACTGGGTAGACACGCATGAGTAGCAGATCACAGTTCAAAGGCATTGTACCAATGAAAACGAGGTATAACGTAGATATTCAAGGAAACAGTTACTCGTATTCCTTGTAAAAATTCACTTTCGACTGTTACGTCATCAGGTATCTACAAGAAACCAAATCCAACAAAAAATCGACAACACATTGACTAACAATTCTTCTAAGGAGAGAATAGAGTCTCGTGTCCATGGATGTTTGGCTCGATAAAGATCTCTATCACTGATTGGTACACTATATAGTGGATTCGGTAAAATCTCAAGTTAGGTGTGTGCTTACAGCGTCGGTGATTAGCTTCAATCGCAGAAATAGACCGGCCTTAAATAACAATGAAAAACATTTTTGATAATCACTAGGTAAAGCACATGCAGAATTAAGCAATGAGAAGCACGTAAAGCTCATAGTTGAAGTCAGTTTGGGAGAGATAGTGGAAAGTTATGATGTTACTCAATTATGGGGTGGTATCAAAGACAAACATAAACAAATTATAGAGTGAAGTATTACGTGCCATGGGTTAATGAAGAAATTGAAGGGTTCGTTAAAAAGCACAAATGGCGGCTTTATCTTGATAACAATTTATAAGCTTCTCAGCTGCTGTATGTTGTAGGTATTACCAACATATTTCCGGAATATTGGAGATAATTGAACTACAAGAGCTTGTGAAGAGTTATGTTGAAAAACAAAGCATACAGTGCCAGAGGACTATTGAACAATAATCGATTGCTTCACAAATATCAGAATCCAAGGACGATGTTAATTTGTTTTTAACTACTAGTTTGAGAATTATTAGTAAAAAATGTATCAGTTTTAATTACATAAAATAATGGACATTGTTAAAAACCGCTACAGTGTTTGGATTCTTAAGCCAACTTTGTAGTTAAAAATTGTTTTCTTAATGAGAGATTCTGATCTGAGGGTGGACCACATCACCCTATCATCATCCAAGAGAAATTTCTTTCAGTATGTATGGGATCGGCAAAGCCAGCAAAACAGGGAGCTACTCATGGATGATAAGACCAAGCAATCAAATAGGATATGCTTTCCATTTCATGTTCCTGTTCACTGCCTTGCTATAAGGATGTGTATGTAAGCCTTACTATATTGAGATGCTTGTTTAGTCGACAATGTATGATCAGAGCCTCTGTTGCAATAAGTGAAATCTGTCAAGTCAACGTCAAAACATTTTCACTGCTGCACTGTCAGAATAGTACAATAATCACTTAGCTAGTTTGCAGTATTTCCGTTCATCCCAGCTTTTCCTTGAACTCATTGTGAGTCTGCTCACACATTAGGCTTGCTATTACTGTAATTTATTATTTTACACGGACTACACTGGTGTTTTCTTGACTTTCTAGTCACTTGTACACAGCTATAAAAATATTCAACTACTGTAATTGTTCGAGAAGCTTTTATGCTGATGTCTTCCTAGCCAGGACATCAACTGCGCGGCTACCTTCAGACCAACGACACTGTGACTTGTGGCTACAACCAAGGCATGGTGACATTCTAATACTAACCTTGATTTGATATGTGATCTCTTCTAGGATAGTAGTGCGCTTGTCAGCTATCTGTATAGATGCTCACATTTTTTTCACCGGAAATCTTTTCTGCAACTATGTAGAGACCATTCATTCTACATTGGCTAAGCTGGCATATTTGCCCATAGCCCCTTCATGTCAAGGTTTAAAGAAATGGAGTGTACTACGCATGCAGAATCTTGTTCAATATTTGAGCCCCATAGTGTAGATGTTGATAGTACTTGTCAATAAAATGGGATATTATAAATTATTATATTCTATTACAATTATGTGCCTATTTTTGCAGCTAATTTTAAGGGTAATAACAAGAAGAATTTTTTATTCCGATTTCATCAGCTTTTACTGTTATTTTTCCAATATTATGACCGCGGAATCAACACAACTAACGATTTATTCATCATACACCTTCTATCCTACACCGCATATTGAGTAATCGGTGGATGTGATGAACGTTTGGAGCTTGTTTAATTGTCGCTACCGATCGATATGATTTATTGGATATGTATAATACATTAAATTTGCTGTAACCTAAAAATTAAAAAGTTACTGTATGTATATTATGCTGAAATTCAGTGAGACCCTTAAGATTAATTGTGTCCCTTTCAAGGCTTCAGTTCAGCTAAGTGTCCCTTATCTATCCATCAGTAGGTGCTGTACCCTATGATTGTGTACCGCTATACAGTATATATTCCGCAAAATATCTTTTCCTCTCGGCGTTGCCTATTTCTTTCAATAATACATTGGCGCTGATACCAAAAAAACTCTCCGGCCCACAAAAACTTCTAATAATAGTCTATTTCCTTCCATTCTAGTGTGTCCTGGAGCTGACAATGTCGTTCTCTTCTAATCAATTAAAATTCTAAATACTATTTTAAAACTTATAACATAGGAACACTTTCCTATTGAGTGAATAACCGTTTGTAAGATTTGTAAGATTAATTTTCAATTAATCAGAAAAATACATTGGTCTCATGACAAGAGCACAGGGTGCTCGATATTAATTGATTGTTATGTGTATTTCATTAATACGGAACATATTTTTGATAGTTCAGTTCATAGTATGAAAATAAATAACAATGTTAGGTAGATATACAATATGTCCCCATAATGATAATATGTAAGACTTTTTTATTATTTATTTTAGAAAAAAAATTATTGTTAATAAAAATATCTGCATTATCTGAAACTTTAGTCATGCAATATCAAATTTTTATACGATATACAAAAATATGAATACGATTAAAGAGTAAAGTACCTTTAAATTTGACGATATCGAAAAATGTTACTATTTGCTTGTTTTTAACATTAATATGAAGTTAATTTCATAACTTGGTGTTTGAATGTATTTTATATTATTTGCAAAATAAATGAATATGCATTTATTCCGTCTTTTAAATGTAATAAATAAAATAATCTGAAGTTTCAATTTAAATGAATATAATCACATATTCAATCGTAGCTTTTAATTATGATCAACTTTTTTCAGTAACGTTTTTCTATATTGTCAAATTTAAGGGTACTTTACTTTTTAGTTAAAGTAATATTTTTTGAGAAACCTCGTATATACGACTAAAAATTTTTATATTTGATGACTGTATTCAGGTTTTTAGGTGATGGAGAACTTTTTATGAAGAATAACTCCAACTTTGGGGGGCATTATTGTACCTATGTAAAACCGCGTCTTTTAGTTTTTTCAACTATAATCCATATATATCTTGTAAATTAGCATCGCCAACATAGTTCAGTTACCCAGTGTGTAACTATGTAATTAATTAACTTTCTTCCTTCAGATAATTCGATTTCTTTAACTATAAAGACATTTCTTTGGGTATGAATATCAACCAACGCTGAGCGCCGCGGCATAGTGGCGAGACGCATGTAATGAAATCATGCAGCGAACTGTGCGAGAATCGTTTGAATCAGTGGCAGAGAGAGCAATGGATAACTAGCTCAACAATATTGAGCTATTCAATAAGTTCATTGCACTCTACAAAGAAAGTGAATGAAATATAGTAACAAAAATGTGTAAAACTGGCAAAGAAAAATATTACATACAGATTCGAACATACAAAGCGATATTTTCGAGACTATTACTTTTTAATACTCTTATTTCAATTTACCTATCTCATAACAAGAACATTCTGTAATATTACATTAACATTAACAAATAATTATAAACAGAACCAATTGAATCAACTGTGGCACATGTATATGTTTAAGTAATCCCAAATATATGGAAATAATGTTATAATCCAATTGCTATATTTAGTTCGATTAAACTGGTAGTGTTAAAGATATTGCAAGATCTGGTAGAACGAATGAAGAAACAATTGCATTGGAAAGAAATCATGGAATTTGTAAACATCTATACAAACTGCGTAAAAATGAATTGTATCCGGATAAAGTTCAAAATCTCCAAGAATTGGCATAGGGTACAATTTTAGGAAACCTTACATTACCTTACCTAATAGACATAATTGCCGGTACTGATGGTCAAATTGTAATTCCTCAAAAAGTTAATGTGTGAACGCGTCTGGCGAGAAACCATTTAATGGGTTTTTTATTGAAAGTACTTTTACCGGTTTAGAGTATTTTGATTTTCTTCAAAATTAAATTAAACCTGAAATAAATCGATTATTTCCTCATATGGACATATACTTTTAACGAGTATACTTTATCAAAGAGAGTTGAGCAATATTTAAATACAATTTTCTCTCAGAGATAGATTGGTCGAGAGATTGACTGCCGACAAGAATCCCGACTTGACACCACTTGTTTCCTTTTTTTGGCTACCTGGAAGACCATATTGACAAATCAATTATAAATTGAACAGTTTGAAAAATTCATACGTCTCGCATTACTCCATAAATAATCAACGACTTTATTCGTATCTCCGTAGAGATATTGTATCATTGTCACCAAACAAATGGACAGCATTTGTTCTAGATCAGGGATGGCGAGCCTTCTTTGATGTCCGTGTCATAAAAATTCTTTCTTAAATAGGCAACGTGCCCCAATAGCGCCGCAGCCGATTTTTCGAAAATGTTCTAGTCAAACGTCAAATTGAAAGTTAGCTTCCCTATTTACCCAATATGCAATGAAAATTCACGGTTTTTAATGGAGCAATAATCATTTTATCAAAATTAATGTTAAACATTCGATCAAAATTAATGAAAAAGATAGCGCGTACTGTGCAGGAGACATTTCTGTTCCTTTTTGTCTTTCTTTGCGCGCGAGAGAGCAGACCGAGTCGACGCTCGCAAATTTTACTGAAATAATTTTGTTTTTGTGCGTGCTATGAAAATTTTCAAACGAGCCAGAGGTTTACCATCCCTGTTCTTAAGTACAAACTAAACTCAAACCTATAAAAGCATCAAATTCAACCTCCTCAAAATGTTTGTTCACGTCAATTTGTTCTGTTCTTCGATGTTGCTGTTCGCCTCGGCTAATTTTATTGTGGATTGATGATCGACTGAAATGTTCTCTCTATCCACGAGGGCAATGCTATGTTTCAATAGGTACCCGAACTTGTACTAGAAACACCACTACAACATGCGAGAAATAATTCGGTTGCTTCTTGTTATTGTTTTTGTTATTTTCTATCGTGGTAATAATTACATCGGGTAAAAAACAACGAAAAAATCATTTGATTGACTTGTACCACTAGTCATATCTACTTAGTCCTTGATGCCTCAGCATCTCAGGCTTTTGATTGTCCCGTTCATAAGGAAAAGGAAAAATTAGTTGATATTAGACGTCTTTCCTCTAGATACTTCTTGGAGGTATATTCCTAGTTTTAGGAGGTTCTATCCACAATAGGTCATTGCTATCGAAGGTAATGCTAGAGGCTCCTGGGCATCATTCATTCATACGTTTGGGTTGCACTCAACAGTCCAGCAGAAACTTGAACTGAATCTTTATACCATTTACCATGTTATATATCTCCTTCTATTCCAGAAGCTTCGTGTCTTCTATATAGGTCTCCAGCTTGTATGGAGGGATCTTCAGAAGTTTCGATGGTATTATTGTTTCCACTAAGTGCTTACGTCTGAGTCCTTGTAAATTTTCACAAAAGCAGAGTATGTGAGTAGGTGAGTAGGTGTTTCATCGTAGAGTCCACATTTTCTTCACATAGACTCACTAACATTGCCCATCCTGTGCAGATGCTTTTTCAGGGTACAGTGTCCAGTCACCAGGTCGGTAACTGCCTTCAAATTTCTCTTATTCCGTTTCAACAGCCTGGTCGAGAGTTCCTTGATTAAACTCTCCATGTCATCCGACAGGTTAGTTCATCCCCATGAATGAATGTGTTTTCTCATGGTAAAGTAACCATCACATTTCATTTGGTGAAAATGATTTATTTTGATAAGACAATTTGGCACATTTAGGAATTTGAAAAGTTTTCAGATTTAACGGCAAATCAATGAAACTTTTTGATCAGTTTGCATAAAATATTTGCTCAAGTGAACTTATCAGCCTCATACTGGATTACGGATCATGACATTGACATTTTAATGAAAATGAAAATAAAAGAGCAACTGTTTATTATAGAAATAAATATGGAATGGATCATTTTTGGATTGCCTAGAAACATAACTGTGCTGTTTTACATGTACCAATACTTGAATGGTACTATATTAATCAGACCGAATGTATACGTCTCCCGCGTAGACTAATTCAATGAACTGCCACTGTGATTTAGAATAATAATTCGGAGGACAATGAGAGACACGAGGAGAGCGGACAATTCGTTTCCATTAAGCGGTCGAATTGAAAAGCATCGCGATGGGGCGTCTCCTGATTAAACGCTAAACGCAAACGGGGAGATAAACAATCATCACCACAAAGATATATATCGGATCTGCTTGTGCGGTTAAGACAACAGTGAATTTCAATAGCATCATGGTTGTTGATTTTTTCAGCAGGAGTTTTTTTTTATCAAGATATAACAAGTGTGGAAGTAGTCTGAAATAATCAGTTATGCAAATTGATCTCTGACTTAATAAGGCAAATACACGTCAGTAATAGATTTTTACTGAACTAACCAGATAAATACATTATGGCTGAACGGTGATAATTTCAAAATTCATTTTTGTACAGCGATATTTTTCTCGATAGAAGGTATATTTCAGAGTGAAAGATGTAACCATTGTAACACAGTGAAATATGTAACACAGGTTACAAATTTTTTAATCTTACACCCTATATTCAATAGCATTGTATGTAAGAAATTGAACTAACTTTCATTCATTTACAAAAATCATCACGCCTCATTGACCAAGAAACTTGTTGTCATTAAATTTATTACAGGGTAGCCAGAAAATGAATTTACAACATTAGTAAAATTTAAAAAAAAGTATTATTATTAACTATACTAAAAAATATATAATAAATATAGTATGAAAATATAGTATGGTATAGTTAAGTTACCTTTATTGACCGATATAAAATACAGGGTGATTCATTTAAAAAAAATTGTGGAACCTATGTATTCAAGCTTGGGCTCGCCCTGTATACGGTTTCTTAGATATCGAATCAGTTCTATTGAATTAGAGTTGTACTAGGCGACTATCACACACGTATGGCTATGGAAGATTAATTTTAAATTGTGCAGCTTAAAGTATACAGGGCGTTGAAATCATTGGCGATTTACAGGAACAAGTGGTCATAACTTTTTTAATACGCTGTATAACCCATCACAATATTACATCATTGTGATAATGAAGTCAAGCAGAATCCAAATTTGAAGTGAAATACAGGGTGTCCCATTCAAAAAAGTATAGCTTTGATCTGACACGGCGTTCTGGAACACGCTGTACATATGCGACTAATTTTAAAATAATAATATGAGCCTCTAGGCTGGCTACAATAATCAGTGAAAGTTTCATTCAAATATCTTTTCAAATGCATCTTGCATTAACACACATATCGCTGGAAATAGGGAAATGTAAAATTTTGCACAGTTGAGCGATAATGGTGATTCACCCAGCATATACAGTGTGAAACAGCCAATTGGAATAAAATCGATAAAGAATAAATGGGGGCGTATGGGGAAAAACATTGTGACACGTCCATTTGTATTTTTGAATAAAAAAAATTGTAATATAAAGTGTGTGAGGTGACAGTGCCTATACCAACTATTTTACACTCAGACACAAAAAAGTTTCTCGCTTAATATTACACGAAAAATGTTTGCCTGAATGATATAAGTAATAGGTAATCTTCTGTATGTTCCTTGTGGCATATTATTTATTCTTTTTTCCTTTATTTTTTGGGAATCAAACCACAATGATGATGTTTTTTATGTCAACGTTTCGGTAGCGTTCCAGCTACCGTTGGATGAACTAAATATTAAATATTAACTAAGTTTTGCTCCCTATCTGACATACCTGAAAATTTGACAACTATACAATCAATGATATTACGAAGTTTAAGAGTGCAAAGCTTTGTTATCAAATTTTTACAAGGTCCATTCATAGTAGATCATATCTCTGGCAAAATAAATAAATAAATAAACTTTGCAATTGTTTATATTGACATAAAAGATAACACATTTTTAGTATATTATGTTTATTGTTTGGCGGGTGAAATATTATACTAAATTCTTACGAATATCTCTGTATATTTGAAATATATATGAAACAGATAATTCGAATAGCCCGAAGAAACTTTCCTCTAAAATATCGTTTTTACGGAAATTAATCTTCATTGTGCAAACTTAATGGTTCTTTTCCAAATTTATATCGTCAGTAACATTCTTCAAGCGAATCAGATGCCGTTAAGTCGTCGCATGTTGATTTATAATAAATAGTGAAGTTTTTAAACTAATTCTCCGAATCCCAATTAGCATTCCAAACCTCTTAATTTACACCAGGATGTAAGGGGATAGCTAGCGGTGTCACATTATTTGTATTTTTTACAGAAAATACAAAAATAGGCCTTAACATTACAACGGAACAATGAAGCTAAAATTATCCTGGAATAATCTATGAGATTTTTTTTTGCGCTTTTATTCTTACTTGTTTCTATATCATATAAAAAGTATTGAAGGGCATACATTGAAAAAACATGGAAAATTAAGATTAAAGACTATTTTTATGGTTAAATAATAGGATATGACAACGTCTGTAGTGAGAAAATGAATTAATTTGGTTCAGATAGGTAATTTGTGTTACTCATGTAGTAGTATTCCGAGGGTGTGCTCATTACGCAACATTCGACAATAGAGATAGATAGGATCGTTTACCTGTCAATACATTGCAAGGCGAGTGAAGTCAACGATGTTGTACAGGGTGGCCAACTAAGAACGGCAGGAGAGGATTATAGCACAGATTCGGGAAAAATCTTTTTATGAAAAAAGTGGCGTCGAGAAACGCCTGAAAACTATTTTCAGAATTGTAGGTCCACTGCTAGAGGACGCATTTGACAGTTAAAATTTTAGAATGCATTATGTATATAAAGAAGTAATAAGAATATCTAGAGAATCTAATGAATTATTTTCCCTAAAACTACACCAAATATATTTTATTATACAAATAATGTTCTTTTGCGAGCACTCTCAACGCTGCTGCCATAATTTGTCCCTGTTAGCATAGGGGATGCTTAACGACACCAGAAATAAATTACCCCGAGGAGTTCTATACAAGCTTGAAAATGATTTGCTTAATGCGAGGGAGCTTTATATGACAAATTTTATTCAATAATCTATTAATGGTGGTGGAGTAAATAGAGAGAAATCTGTTATGCCAGCTTTGAGACCTCGGCTTGTAGTCGGGATAATTTGATAAAGATAGATTACGCATTTAGGCGAGAGTAAACAAGGAGGTTGACGTAAACAAAAGTTATCTTTTGAAATCCAACCAGATTTCAATGGGAAGAAAATTAGGGATGTAACTAATATACTTTATTTAACTTTTGAAATTATAACTGTCAAGTTTATAATCTTATTAATAAATAAGATTATGTTATCCATAAAATATCTCAATTCAATATAATAATGATCATTCTAGCGCTTTATAAGTTTTGGAAAATATTTTTTTTAAATAATGACCGTTCAACTAACCTATAGCCCGCGAAGTAGCTGTTACTTTTTAGTTGAACGGTCACGGATTTTAAATAACATTTTTCATTTTTCAAAACTTATAAAGCGTTAGAATAATAATTATCCTGCTATATCTATTGGTAATGTGCTTTATTACATACGACAATATTATCTTAATTCACTTTGAGTTTACAGTTTCAACTCTTATCCAATGCTAGACGATGCTTTTTTTTGAATAAATTTCCAAATTCTGATCACTTTTTTCCAATGTTGTTCATATTTCTCCCAAATCAAGTTGTATTTGATTTATCCACTAGCCGGATTTAATTTTATGTCAATATTTTTTATTTTTATTCATCATGGACACATCACTTGTCTTTCTCAGTCTTTTGAAATTAGTGATAGGTATATTTCAATTAATTTTCAATTACTCTCAAAAATTATCTCCGTTGATAAAGTCACAGTCTTCCCTTAGTAGTGAAGAATTTCATATTTTTATACTCTTCTTCCAGTCAAAAATGTTCCCAAGTCTTAATCTCAATATAAATGTACCGTATATGAGCGATACTTCACACCTCCGTGTTATAATATACTACCTACACCAATTTTGACAACTCTTCCAATATCATCTCATAGTGTTACAGGAAGAGTAAATGACTCGAAAAAAAATTGATTTACTTTGCTGTGACAGCTCATACTTGTTAGACCGTGTCATCTCGTTACAAAAAGACAAACTTTCAGATGTCGGGAATGAGAATATCTACCAGATAAATTACTGCTTTCATCGAGCCAACTATTTAAATTGCTGTGAAAAATCGTTGTGATTCTTCACAATTAAGAGGCGTTTACTTTTGGTTTATGTTAACGAGACTAAATTAGATTTGGTCATTATTTTTAAGATGATAGCTGGCTTTTTATAATATTCTCTCGATTCATTATGATGGTAATGGTAGACTGGGTGATACGATATAAATGTATCAGGCTAGATTTACTTATTATACTAGATATACATATTATAGTCTGTTTGACAAATTATATTATTGTGAAATACGAGAAAAAGTTTCGTTATTTGGCCATTTCGGTTGGGCCACTAAAATTCTAAATTTCCAAATATCAAAGAGTAGTTTTTAATGTTTTTAGCTCTTGGTATTACCTACATTAAAAACAGTTTTTGGTTGAACTTGAATCATATTCAGTATGGTAGCATATGCTGCAAATGCAATACGCATAAATAGACAAATGGTTCAAAAACGAAAGAAGGCTTAGGATGTGGATTTTAATCCAGAGTACTGAGGATTAATTGGGGAATTGGAAAAAATATCAGCGTGGTTTAAACAGAACTGGCTGGTTTCTCAGTTGCCACAAAAAAATCTAACCAGAAAAGATATGTCTGACAAAAGCATAACAGTCTGCACTGATAGTAGACAAGACCTATTAGACTTGAAGAGACAATCTATTATATCGGGGCTAGTACTAAAGTGCCACCAAGATTTAGCTAACGCCTCGGCAGATAAAGATATTATCCTGAGGTGGGCTGAAAGGCACGACAGAAGTGGAGGTAATCGCATTGCCGATTTTTTAGGATCCAGTGACATCTACGGTCTGACAACTTCGACAATTGTGGAACTAACCAAACGTCACACCCATGCTCAATCCCTCAAGAGATAGGATGGAATTTAAAGATGCAGTCTTGCCAAGATCACCCTGGGCGACCCTGAGAAGCTGGCGTCGGAAAAATATTTGGCGATAACCAGGAAAAAAATATGTTTAACAGTAAGATTTTTGCCTTGCCACCATCAACTGAGGAAACAAATCCATATTATGGGGCTAGTGGACACACCTCTATTCAGGATATGTGAGGAAAATGAAATTGTCATGCATGTCTTATGTGAGTGTCTGATCGTCAATAAGAGAGTGTGTGTTCGGTGAGTATTGGCCTACACCTGCTGATATAAAGATGTTTCCTAGTGACCTGTCCACCTTCCTGGAAAGGACAGAATGGACGATAACCTGGGAGGACAACTCCTCGTGAGGATGTGCAATAGGTCATATGTGGCCTAAGTGCTGTGAGCCTACGGTTACTCTCCCTACTTTACAGATAAAGTGTGAAACGTCTTGCTATATTATGTGATATATTTTTCAGGTATATCAATTAACAACATTCCTATCAATCGGATGGCATGTTCTCGCCGAATATTTTACCTACGCAATGTTTAATTCAGTGTAATTCTTCTCCATTTGATATGGGAAATTGATTTATTCGTCACCTTATTTTTTAGGCTTTTTTGAGGACTTGGTTGTGCCGTTTATGTGAAGACCAGAAGCCTCCGTCATTCTTGGAGAAATTATTTCTTGGATACTCCTGTCCTAGAAACCTATATGCTTCACATTCGAATATAATGTTTGAGGCTGTTTTCTTCTCTTTCATGCATAGTCAGCAAATAGGCTCCTCTCTATATGGGCAATTAAATACATGTGCTCCCTTATATTAGGGTACAGTGACCGGTGAGTAATCCTGTCACTTTCCCAATCAGGCCCATGCTGAAGTTTAATATCTCGTGAATCAGCAGCTACGAGGGTCTCTCAACCAGGAGTTTGCTGTGTTCCAGCTATAGCACGTGGCTCCAATACGTCTGATGTTTAGATTGAGTCCATCGAGTTGTACAACTACGTGCAGCAGTTTTTAATATACAAAATACTGGTTCGGGGAATGGTATATTGTGCAACAAGTGGAAACATCATTTTTCCTACATGCTGCACACTATACTTTTCCTACAACTGCACAAATTTAAAGAATACAAGTTAAGTAACTTGCTATTCATTTTTATGGTTAGTAAAACAAAAATAACACTGAACTATCCTATCCAAACAAATTTAAGTTAATCTCGCAGCTTTTTCCAATATATCTGGCGGAGTATTTATTAAATTGATCGCTACTGTCAATATCCATATTATTTATTATAAGCGTCTTGTTAAGCTATGTATCTATGTATGTCTTGGGGTAGGTATGTATGTATGTATGTATTTGGGGTAACATTCACTTAGACCTAAAAGATCTATTGTGCCCCCTTACTTCTACTAATTTCTGAGGAGAGTCTCTGGAACTAGTAGCTCCTTTAGTCCTATTTCCCGGAGGAATTTCAGGATATCTGCAGGCTTCAACTTAGGTAAATATTCCTCTTCTATCCAGTAATCTCCCAGGTACTGTGCTCTATAGGATTCTGGAGTGCAGTGCAGTTGGAAAGTACCTATGTGGATGAAGGCTTCTTCTTCCATGCCACAGTATCTGCATTCTTCTTCCTCCACTATTTTGAGTTTTTTCAGGTGCCCATTCAGGCGACAATGTCCCGCCAGGATCCGTGTTAAAACCCTCAGCGCAGTTTTACTTTGACTTATGCATTCATTTGATCTCAACAGGTTGTAGTCACCCGGAAGAATCTTTGATTGTCCAAGCCCTAATAGTTGAATCTTCTCTTTCTTCCTGCTTCACTTATTTCTTCCAATATTACATTGGGACTGATTCCGCAAAAGGGTTCTGGCCCCCAGAAAGGTATTTTAATCCCCCTCTTCGCTAGCTCATCTGCTATTTCATTTCCTTCTATTGCAGTGTTTCCTGGATTCCATAGTAAGGTAACTGTATTGTTCTCACCTAGTTCATTGAGTTTGTCTAGGCATTCCCACACCATTTTTGATCTGATTACACAAGAGCTCAGTGCCTTAATGGCTCCTTGACTATCTGTCATTATGATAATCTTTTGTCCTCTGTATCCTTCATTAATATTGAACTGTGCACACTTTCTTATGGCGTGGATTTCCGCTTGAAAGATACTTGGGGCTTTCCCAAGCTTTCGGAGTGTTTGATTCCTGGCCCGAATACTCCTATCCCAGTTCTTTCTATTGCTTTTGAGCCGTCTGTGTACCATTGAATGGCATTTTTTCCAAGTCTGGTAATGGTATTTGGATCCCATTCCTTCTTGTTCCAGGTTGTCTGATTTCTAAGAAGTGTAGAGGTGTTTTTTTCAATGATTCCCTCTCTACTTAGTCTGTATCTTGTTTTTTCTGCAACACTTTCCACCACCATATGAAGAGAGGTGAGCTTGAGAATTGTAATGCATATACAGGCTAGTCTTTGAATTTTGAAGCGGTTTTCTCTCGTCGTCAATAGATTAGTTCTACTACTCCACGCAATGGCTCCATAAGTGATAATTGGTCTCACTATTACAGTTTACATCCAGCTTAGGCTTTTTGGGTTGCAACCCCAATTTCTCCCTGCCAGATTCCTACACACCATTAGAGCCATTTTCGCCTTGTTAGTAATCTCCTTTTCGTGTTTGTTCCACAAGAGTTTACTGGCTAAAATAAAACCTAGATACTTGACTTCTTGTGCTAATCCGGTAAAGGAATGTCTTCCAGTGCTATTCTACATATCAGGCGAGGATGATCTAATCACAAGCGTGATTCGTCTTTTTAAGTCAAATTCAAGACATCTTCATAGGAAGTACTTAGTCTAATGGCGTCAGATTAGGAGATCGATCCGCACCTCCCTATTTAACGATTTGGAAAAATTTGGTTCAGATATTGCCTATGGTTATACTTTTATCGTTCAATCCTAGAACATACCTGATATCCAAGACTATAACATAGCTAAAACCTTCCTCAAGAACATCATCTAGAGCTCCCGAACAATGAACCTATGCAGTGTTCATTGCCATTCTTGTTTTAAAATGAAATAATCGATTTAAACAAAGTGTAGCGGGTAATAAGTGTGTTTAATGATCGAAGCTCTAGTTCTATGAATAAATCAATAGAATTTCTCAAAGATATTTGAGGTTGAATTACCTAACCATCTCGTCTAGGCATTAGGAAAAAGATAGTTGATTTTATTAATGAGTACAAACTAATTTCAGGCTAACAATTTGTATCCAGAGAAAACATTTAACTCAAAATGTTCAAAAATTGCCAGTTATCTTCTATACAGCAGATGACTGAAACTTATTGAAAGCTACGGCCGAGAAAAAGTTTATTACAATGAAATATTGGCTGGATGAAAAACTATTAACGATTAACATAGATAAAACACATTACATAGTTCTCTGTTGTAACTCTGGAATTCCTCCATTGGATCACTAGGAGGTTAGGAATGGGGCACCTCTCCACATTCTTCTCAAAAGAAAATTGAATATTTAGGAATAATAACTGACATACATATGGAGTGGGATTTGCATATAGTATACTGTCAACAAATTGAGAACCATTTTATATAAATTCGAGAAATTCAACGATATCATGAAGCACTTGAAAACTTTATATTATTCCCTAGTAAAAATATTTGTTACAGAATAGCGATGTGGGGGTAACTTTGAACTCGCGTAATATTCCATTTTTGCAAATTTATGCAAAGGCGCCTTCTTAAATTGATATTTTCCAAAAACATCAGATGCTCTTCTGATTCTAGACATAAAACGGTTGTATTTTCTATGCACAAGTATAAAATATTATGCTAATGAACACACAGCATAGCTTCTTTCCCATCAATAAAAACTCCAAAAAGATCATTAAGTTACTCCCCTAATAGTTAGGGTCGCTGTTAAGAGTTCATACTTTTATTCTGCTCCCAAACTGTATAATATTATTCCTGAAACAAGAAAATCAAATAAAAACATCAACCACTTTAAAAAAGAACTGAAAAAGCACAGAGAACTGAACAACGAATGTTCCATTAGACATAGAGTTCATATAATACTCTTTTTGGTGTGCGTCATCGATTGTTAATGTCCTTCTAACACATTAAGTTGGAAGAAATGAAAAAAGAGGCAGTGCTGTGTTTAATCCTGATCAAAATATCTCAACAATGAATCGTTTAAATGTATTGCAAACGTTAACATCATTATTTAACTTAAAAAATTTGATTAGTTGATGTTCATATTACGCGCAATGGGAAGAAATAACACTATTCAAAATAGGATGCAGACGTACCTTTCGTTGCGGCAATGTGTCTTACGTCTTTTTTCAATGTCCCACTGACAGCTTACGGTCAATTATTATTTATGAAAAGTAAATATTAATATTATTGTTATATCTATATCCATTTCAATGATACAAAAATATGCCTAGATCACGGAGAAAAATAAGCATTCTGAAAGTTCCCAAGTATTTCCAGCTAGAAAAAGAAGCTGGTAATTATTAATTTCACAACCTTTTCGAATTTGGCTGAATACGATCATTATCATTTCATTTATCAAATTTAAGGTTAGCTATATGTCAAAATAGCGAATAAAATAAACGACATACCAAAAACCCGGATATACGTCACATACGATGACGCACACCAAAAAAGCTATGAGATGAACCATATCTGTGTATGTGTGTCTATGTATGTAAGTGTGAATTTTTGTATGAATATTTGTCTATTTGTATGGGAACGTGTTTTGCATTTTATATTTAGATAGATCTATTAGTTTGAACTTTTAATATTCATTCGTAACAACTATCGAGTACCTACCCATTCATCTGTTCACAGCAGAACTTTTTTTCTACGACTGTGCGTTTTAACCCACTTTCCCGCACGCATTTTAGTTTTTAAAGTGTCACTTTCCCGCACTAGTGCGGGAAAGTAATAAATGCGCGCGGGAAAGTAAAATGAGTGCGGGAAAGTGAAATTATGCAAATTCTGACCTTATTATAGTATATTATTAAACGAGCAATTTATGATAGCCATAATTCACGAAGGGTGAGGTTTGCGTCACGAGCCGTAGGCGAGGGGCGCAAATCACCCAAGTGAATTATGGCCATAAATTGCGAGGAGAATACTATACTTTGTCCACGACCATTAATTTCTTTTATTAAATAAAAGATTGAAACGATTTGGTATTACTAACCTCAAAATGTTCTGACAGCTACATAAAAATATAATTTGACATAATAGAGATGGGTGATACTGTGTAAAGTATCAACACAACGTACCGTTATAAATATATTGTTTTAAAATACTTAATATTAGAAAATATCGTTATGAAAAGTATCAATACTAAAAATTACAATATTTTATCGATACGATATACAGATTGCGAAAAAGCTTATCGAACCATGCGGATTACACAAGTACGACAAGGAAAATATGAGAAAATCAGCTTGAAAGAGAGAGAAAGAATAATTGTGGGCGGTCATCGAGGCGTGAACTTAGTTCTAGAGGCCAGAGGCCGAATGTTGTTCGCTTCCCTATCTCAACCGCTGTCCGCGGTTGCCAGAAGCGCATATTAATTTGTACAAATGATATTTTTGTCTCGTTATCGTTGACTTTTTTTGAAGTCATGCATAATAGGTAAAACTAAACACTTTCATCATTCTCTCTGTAAACAGCAATGTTGTCGGATGAAAGTGTTTAGTTTTACCTATTACCTATGCATGACTTGGAAAAAAATTAACGATAACCAGACAAAAATATCATTTGTACAAATTAATATGCACTTCTGGCAACAGCGGTTAAAATATGGGAGCAATCAACATTCAGTCTCTGGCCTCGAGCAGTAAGTACACGCCTCGATGACCGCCCACAATTATTCTTTCTCTCTCTTTCAAGCTGATTTTCTCATATTTTCCTTGTCGTACTTATGTAATCCGCATGGTTCGATAAGCTTTTTCGCAATCTGTATGTCAGAAACAAATTTCCTGAACAAAATACACAGATTTAATAGTTCATTTCATATTGTAGGTACCCCCATCTCTAGTCCATAATTCACTACAGGGTATTATGAACCATAATTCACGACAGTTGATATATGGGTACCATATACCTTTTGTTAGGAGGTAAAATATGGACTTATTATTAGGTGGTCGTGGACAAAATAGTTTTTTACTTCGGAAGTTATAGCTATTGTGACTACAGGTGGATAAATATTCTCAAAATAGTCCATCAAAAAAAATCTTTTCTAGCTTTTTGTTGCCTTTTTTTATTTTTGGGAAATATAAAATAATGAAGATATTTTTATATGACCCTAACAGCAAATAACTCCACTGGACCGGCAATTTTGAGTACCAAATTTACAGAATGCAAAAAAGTGTGTCTTAATATTAATATTTATAATAATTAGTAGTTTTTAGTAAAAGTTTTGTATATTGTAGGTATATGCGGTCGTAGAAAAAATAATGTTCCTAACTCATGCGTAAAGTGTCTTTCCCGCACTTGACAGCTTGCCCGAACTCCGCTCCGCGTCGTTCGGGTCAACTGCAGTCGCGTGCGGGAAAGTATCACTTTCCGCACTTGTTAGGAAAATAACTATACTTCGTATTTGTACCATGTCGATGTGAATAAATATTACCTATTCTCATATATTATCCTGTTTATGTTACTTAGATCAAACTGATTCGCAAGAGTTTTCGATTTGAAGATGTTTATACTTGTTCATTATCTCCTCGAGGACATTCTTAATTTATTTGACACTCGGTCTTTCATTGACTTGACTTCGCTAACGATTGTGCCACTCATAAAATATTTTTGAGTAATTCCATCTAAATATATACGTGGATTCACCAACTTGAATTACTGGAAAAATATCAATTAATGAATTAATCATAAGGTTTTCAAGGTTTTTTGTGATCTTCCGAAAGCATTCGCTAGCGTTGTTCATGAAATTTTGATAAATAAATTAGAATACGAACTGGCTGAATAGGCTGTAGCCAGAGCACAAGGAGGATCCACAATAACCCAAGGGGCTGAGGCCCTTGGCCGGCACGGCTCCTTTTCAAAAAAAACCTCAAATTGAAATAATATGGACATATTGACAATTTTCGTGTGGTAAGAGGCGGGGTTTGTTAGTTCAGCTAGTCGCTGTGATGCGCCATACTCAACTATTTCATTATTTATTTTAATTTATTAATTATTGAAACATTAACCTATTGAGCATTATTTTAGGAATCATGAACCAAGATGAAAATAATTTATCTTTTGAGTTGTCCAAATCGGACATTGAAAATACTCCTCCAGAATTCATGAAAACGTAACCAAAAAAGATACACCAGGCATAACAATACAAAATTGTTCAAATTTTACAATCAATTATATATTAAACTGATTTTCCTATTTATTTCCATATTTTAAGTTCTTTCTGTTCAAAGTCTAAATAAAATAACCATATAAATTACTGTATTCCTTTCATTAATAAACTCGCTTGATTTGCGGCACTCGCCTTACGGCTCAAGCCACAAACTTCTGCGCTCGTGGGAAAAGTGACGCTTTGCGCACTAGTTGTACAAACTACTATTATTTAAGCGTAAATTTCAAGCTAATGTCTTTTTTATTCAAATAATTTTATCTTGATAGGTACACTGAAAGAACAGTTTGGTTACAATCACTAAGACTAATTAACTATCACCAAATCCGTTATTGAAATATGGCTTATTGAACGTTTGTTGGTAAAAAACAAATTATTTGTTTTCACTCTATGAATAAAGAATTATTTACTATTACATAATAATATTTTCTCATAACAATTAGTTATTAACTATAAATTTATATTTTTTTTTATTAAAAAATGATTAATCAGTATGAATATATGTTTTTCTACCATACCGAATGCTATTTATTATTACAAAGTCATTGTATATAGTTATTGCATATTCTGTCACTGTTATTCCAGATTGTATTACTATACCCATATATTTGTTCACAATGACAACATGACTAAAGCCACCTTATTGATAATAAACAAATATCTTTCACATTTGGTTACCAATATTTATGGATTGATGTCCAAATACTTATTTCAGCAACTATAGACTGCCATCATCAGTATTCCCGAAAAGTCATCATGATATTAGCAGATAGTGAAACCATATCAGCATTTGGTGATTTATGCTAATATATTTATTATTTAGAGGATCTTACTGGAGATGGCAACTCATTGCAGTTGGTGAAATAAGTGTCAAGACATTTTTGAAGATTTTTTTTTTCTAGATTTTATAGATACCTATTATTCGTTTTCTACACCATTATATACAGATTTTTCAATACATAAATGATAAATTGTTGTGCTTCTCTTAAAATTGTCATATATACCTAGATGCTGGTAAATGAAACAACAAATCTTTTAATCAAGTGATTTATTCATTTTTTTCATTATAATTTCAACAAAAAATACAATATAAATATATAAAAAAACTTTGTTTCAAGAAATTCCAGAAACTATCAGTCGTATAAGAAATATTGATTATTCATGAAATTTTTTGCAACACATCTCGAAAAATAAAACAAACTCTAATATGCAGTTATCAAAAACAAATAAAATTCTTAAATGGATAACAACAAAATATATTGATTATTCAAGTAAATTTGGATATTTTGTGCCGCACTATTTAATAAAAAAAAAAGAGTTACTAGGAACTATGAAATTGTATGAAAATGTCTCACCTCGAATAAATCATAAGATCCTACCTACCTAAAATATACTATCCTGCTAAAAAAAATTATATTTTCACTGTCTATCTACTTACTTTCGAAATTTGCATGCCCCACATTCTTCAATGATAATGCTTATAGGGGTGATACTGAAGTCGACACCTCCGTCCGCCATTATTCTGGCATAATATCCAAATAAAAATACAAATCTTATATCCAGTCGTTGAGAACGATCCAGTTCAAGCACAATATAATCAGTAAACACTGAACTTTTTACCCACGCTGTCCACACTATTGCTAATCATTTGCTAATATCCAAATATGAATAATAAACAACACTAAACACACTGAGGGAAAGATTTAGTTAAGACGATACCTACACAGCACACGTGCAAATCTTAGGGATAAGGGAAGCGGAAGCTACATCACATGTGCATCTAAGGTGATCTACGGTCACGCGCATGACAGTTTGTTGATTATAACAAACAAGATTAACTATTAAACAATATTCAGCTCATTTGTATAACGTAGGCTTATAAGAAACAAATGAATTTCTTGAATGTTATAATGATACAAAAAGATTTATTAACAGACAGTGTACCATTTATAATAACTATCAAACAAAGTTATAATTACTAATTAAACTTAGTAATTATCATCGTGAAGTTGGCGTATTAGATGATTTGTTTATTATTGAAAAATTTTATTCAAAATAAACAATTATAGCAGAAACAAATCCTCTATTATTTATTAATTAAACAAATCATCGGTAATGATTATAATAAATAAGCTTTTTCAATTATAAATATCAATACATAATTATGAACAAATTTGACATTAACAAACATTCGATAATAATTACTGAGATTTTTCTTTCGGTGTAATTTCAAGCAGTAAATACGCTAAGGACAATCTTCCGGGTAAACAAAATTATGAGGCACAAGATTTTGTTGAACTACTATCTCTGGATTCTCAAAATATTAGAATTAGTCCATGGATTAATCTATAAAAAATTATTAACCACTAATACAGAAATTCAACTGCTCAGTTGGCTGGAAGAAGTCAAGTTCACAGCTAGCTGTAAAAAAAATCACATTCTTCAGCATATTGCTATGATATTAACAGGGTTTTAAAAGAATTATAGTGTTTCTCTCATTGGAAACATTTTTTGCAGCACGAAAATGTAACCAAAAAATGTTACTTTCATCACTCATAAAAATAATACACTATTCCTAGACTCATCATAATGTGCACAGCATACCGAAAGACTTGAGATGAGGAAAAAGTTGAAGAATATAATTTTGAATGTATCGGTTACAATCAAAACATGATTTTTTTCTCGAATTGATTGAACCTTATACTTTCTCAATTTTTTTAGATAACATGTTTCAAAAATTGACCTTGGACTTGGACTAAAGTTTTCAAAATGAAATGGATAGTTATTTTTGTATGTTTTTTTTTCTGCGCATGAGATGCAAACAAAATTTTTTCTACAAACCTCAAAAGTATTGTTCTAAAATAAGTAACATGCTTAATGTGAAAAATAGTATTGAACTGGCTTAAACTGTTTTTCCAAATCAAGTAATTACTTAATTATTGTTATACATTAATAAATAAATGATTTCTTGGATTTTTGCTTGATTGAGGAACATAAAGGTTGAAATATAAAAATCCCATATTGTTTACATGCAGTGTGCGAAGTAAGTATTTCGCACACTACTTCGCGCACGGTGTCATGGTAACGAAGGAGGATGAAAAAAAGGGTCACTTCGCATATTGGTGTCAATGCGCGAACCTTGTCATTTTTTGTTATTTGTTTACCTCGCAGCAAAGTAGTAGATTGACTGCCGAAGCTGAATTCATAGCTGAGCGTAGCGAGGCTAGGAATCCAGCAAAGGCAGTCTATCTACTTTGCTGTCGAGTTGAACATATAATCTTTTCTCCGATTGTTCATAATGAGGATATTGTATTTGCAAATTATTACAATTCCCACAATCTCTTCATTTTGGTTGGTTGCTATGGAAATGTATAAAGGCACCATTGTAATCACTTTGCTGCCTAGACAGGAAAAGTAATACTTTGCTGATTGATATCAGTCAGCAAAATTAATATTTGCTGCCAATCGGAGAAAAAATAATTTTTTTTCTCAAGTAGTTTTATTATAGTATTTATTACTGAGTGCTTCAGACATGTCCGTATAAATTAATTGGGTCGAATAAAAAAATCAGATCATTATTTAGAATTATATTTTTATACTCAACGTGTTCACAAAAGCTCTTAGAGAATAATTTACAATTATAGTTTACAATTTACAGAAAATACAGATTCTTTGGCAAAGAGAAACATTTGTGTATTTGATGAACCAGTATACATTAATGAAAATTCAATTACATCTTATGATATTTCTTTTTAACTTTATAGTTATATAGATAGTGTAGTATCAGCAATCAATAAAAGTAATACAATTGCTGATATAACCATTTCTGTATAGTTTGGACAACAAGACTATTCCAATTGCTTTAAACTGTGATGGAACAGAACTGCAGAAGAAAAAATCTGGTGTAGGTTCCAGTTATTTTTTTTGATTTCTATTTAGTGAAAAACACACTTTGGTATATTATTGTTTACACTTTTGGTTAATATAGATGGAGATGTAAAATGATAGTTTAGCTTGAGTGGGGAGCATTTTATCCATACAAGGGAATATCTACCTCAATTGGATAAAACATGACGAGCTCAATGAACTAGGCGAGAACAATATAGCCACCTAACTGGTGGATTCCAAGACACACGGGAATAGATGGAAATGGAATAGCAGATGAAATCCCATAGCGAAGAGGGAGATTGAGAGACCCTTTTGGTATGAGAAACCCCTTTTCCAGAATCAGCTACAATGTAATATTGGAAGAAAAAAAAGGATAGTAGGGCTTAAACAATCAAAGACTCTTATGGTTGAATATAATCTGTTGAGTTCATTCAGTCTCCTGAATGGGCACCCGAAGAAACTCAAAATTGCGGAGGAAGAAGAATCCTCCATCCACTTATTTGCGAATTGCACAGCTTTTCAGAATCCTAGGGCACGGCACCTAGCAGATTACTGACTTGAAGAGTGACATTTACCTATGTTAAATCCTGCAAAGTCTTTCACTTAACCATTGTATATTATATCATATTATCATATGGAACATATTTGGTATCAATTGAAATTTTGCATTCGACGTAAAGACTTGTATATTCACTCCACTATCAGTTCCAATCAGGGTTCAGGGCAGGGCAGCCGGGCGAAGTTCTTTTCGCTAGTGAACTTTGCGCCTGTGTATCATGGACAAACGGATATTAAAACATGTGATAAGTTATTTCACTTAAAGAATAACAGTAGTTATATATGCGCAAATTACTAAGGGAGAGGTGATGGAGTCGACAGTGTAGGTCCTGCGGTTTGTCCTTTTTATGAAAAACAGTTCAAAATTTGGTTAGAAAACATATCTATTTCTCAAACATGATTTGTGTGATATAAGTTTGATCATAATTATTATTATTTATAAGTTACCTCTGATATGAATCAATATATTAAAAGCATTCCAGTTTGTTGTCCCACTTGCTGAAAATTGAATAAGGAAAAAACTTCTATCAATAAACAATATTTTTCACCTAAATAACAATGTACAAAGAAATACTGCATTATATTGATAATGTCTTAATTAGTGTGGGGTATACTACAATTTAATTGTTCACCACTTTCATGTCATATAATTGCCAATTTTCAATTAGTTAACAGTTTGAACATTTTTATATACAATTGAAGGCTTATTTCCGTTAATGTATATGTAATTTTTAACCTTAATTATGAAAACTGAAAAACAGATAATTAAAAATAGATTTGATATGTAGTTATAAAACACGTTTCTCATTCACCATAAACTTACACATAAATTTCATATATAATATATACAGTAACATAAGCACATATTGTAATTGACAGTGTTACCTCCATACTAAATGACATTTAGTGAATTTTTTCTGTAGTAGTTAAAAAATTTTAGTTTTCTACGAAGTTCTTGGAAAACATCCATATCTAACCGCATCTAACGTGCCTATAACGAAACCCTAATCGGATCATAGTATAGAGTAATTGCAGGACCTATTGAATCAGTGCGTTTATGAGAAAAAGAACTAATTTGTTTGTGGGTACTTTTGCAAGGAGTTAACATAAATCGTTGTCCGCTTATACCCGAAAGATTCAATTTTATTGAAGGCAGAACAAAATTATTGATTTTGTTGTTTTGTCGATACTTCATATAATTTATATATATACAATTTGTCCCTTTAATTTGGAATCGTATCGAAAACTTTTTTATTATTATTTCTAGGAAAAAGTTATTGTTAATAAAAAGCTCTGCATCATCTGAAATCTAGAATACAGTCATTAATTATCAAATTTTTCAGTCGTATACGAGGTTTGTCAAAAGATATTAGTTTCACTCAAGGGAAAAGTAAATTTGACAATATCGAAAAATGTTAAGAAAAAAAGTTGATCAGAAATAAAAACTACGCTTAAATATGTAGTTACATACATTGAAATTGGGACTTCGGACTATTTTATTTTTTACTAAAATTTCTATTTTGATTGAACATTTACCTCTTGTGATTACGAAACACATGATAATATCTTAGGTTTAAAATTTTTTTTAATAACTGAATTTAAAACGCGAAATATGTGCATATTAATTTTTTGCAAACAATAAAATACATTCAAATACTAAGTTATACATCATATTAATGTTAGAAACAAACGTATTTAATTCTCACTTATACTAATGCCTCGACATATCCAGCTTTTTTCAGCGAAGTTTTTTGATATTGTCAAATTTAAAGGTACTTTACTCTTGAGTAAAGCTCATATTTTTCATAAACCTCGTATACAACTGAAAAATTTGATATTTGATGACTGTATTCTTAGTTTTAGATAATGCAGAACTTTTCATCAATAACCTTTTTTTTCCTAGAATTTATCATAAGAAATTTTTCCATATGATTCCAACTTAGGGGAACATATTATTGAATTTAATATAGTGACTTTTTTTCGATGGTGAATTATTCTGAATTATTAACTACATGTTAATTTTGGGTATACCGTCAAAAACAGACTAAAGCTTAGTTCAATGGTAGGTCCTGAGATAAAATGTCATTGGTGACATATATCTCAACAGTTTAGAAGGACTAAAAATATATGCACCTGTTGTAAGCTTAATTTTACTTTCAGGTATTGCTTTTTCCATTTTTTGTTCTGAATTATTTTCTCTCCAAGCTCGAGTTAAATGGAATAAACAAATTTCAAGATGAATTTGAGTAGTCATCATCTACATCTTCACTGTAATAATAATTGATAATATTTATCCACAGAAGACAAATAAATGGGGCGGAGATTTGTTATGAATAAATTTAAACTCGTACCTATATCTTTAATAAGGTGACATAAATTGAAAGCCGTAGTTCGTGTGGAAGATATATCCCTACAGGAGTGAATAATATATTGCATTGTACACTACCTTTAATACTGTGTAGCTAAGCCCTTACCAAAGGCTGTGATTGGGATCTACAGAAAACCTGAACTGAACCTCTCATTTTTATCTGCTTTAAAGGGATAGCTTAGTCGAATGCATAATGAAGTTATGAATGAATGAAGGCACTGGACAAATATATATGTTATAAAATAGAGAGATAAATATTAATATAGTTAAATGCAGTCTTATCATGCGGGTCATATGATTCAACATACTCACAGTTGTTGTTTTCTTTTTGCGTTTAATCATAACTTCCAAATAAAATTCGTAAGATGAATGAAACAGACTTATACAATTTTGACGGGAAAAAGAAGGATATTAATTAAGTTCTCAGCAATTCTAAAAAGTTCTTCGTCAGCTAAGTTTTTATTTTAATGTGAGTTTTTATTTTAATGTGAGTTTTGTGACTCTTACAATTTAATATAGGTTTGTTCCAACCGCAGTCAGAAACCGTCAGAAGCGATCAGAGAATAACTGGTCATAGCAAACAACGAGTTATTTCCGCGTAATTCCTATTACTGATTGCATTGGTCGGCTATTCTCTGATCGCTTCTGACGGTTTCTGACTGCGGTTGGAACAAACCTTATGAATAATAAGAAGCAGTTTTCCGGTTTTTTGTATCTTTAAGCAAAAAATGGTACTTAATTTGATAGATTATTCCGAGAATGGAAGAAAAAGTGGAAATTCGTCAATCAGTGTTAACTTACATTTTGGTAACCTCTGTGTTTATGATTTGATACATATGCTAAGTGACCTTTGAAACCGCACGAAAAGAGCGCTTTTGACTATAGCAGATATTGGAACAATATGAGAATGATCTGTTTGCTATTTTCGAAAAAATAATTTAATTTTATTCAAACTCTCACCATTATATTTCCAAATATATACTTAATTATATGACTAAATATCACAAAGTATGAACATTAAGTAATACTGTCCTTGTAAAATGTTGACAGAATTTTATTTACAAAACTTTATAACAATATCACTTTGAGGGGGGCCGCACGCTAGCGCGGATAACTTGGGTACAACAGCGTAGGGCCCCACCTACCTCAAACCAGTCCCGGAGGTTTAACGTCCAATCCTGTTACCATATCTAATCCCATGTTAGACGAGGGGGGTGGTGTTTGATTGATCGAAGCTGGAGAATTTACATTATTTGTTAAGTCACTCTGACTATTTTCCTCGGAATCACTACAACTATCTGAACTACCTTTTTTACCATTACCATTGTGAGTTTTAACGTGTTTTGCTAAATGATCTGATCTCATGAAGCGTTTATTGCAAACTGGGCATGCAAACCTCTTCTCCCCAGTATGTGTTCTTAAATGTCTTTGAAGTTCATCTGATCTTGTGAACCTTTTCCCGCAGAATAACCAATTGCAAACAAATGGTCGTTCACCAGTATGCCATCTCAAATGAGCTTTGAGGTGTGAAGTTTTTCCATATACTTTTCCACACCCGGGTATGTGACAGCTATGTATATTTTTCTTTCTTAAATGAACTCCTGCGGGACCTAGTCTTTCTGCTTCTTGACAATTTGGACAGTCACAAGTAGCTCTACCAGTATACCTTCGTTGAGATCGAGGTGACGGTACTTGTGGGGGTAAGCCACCTGTACCACCAGTAGGTGAGGGTGCTGAGCCAGCTGTATGTAATCCAAACGAACCTACTGACTGAGCACCAGGTAACATTGATTTGTAAGTATCTTGTAAGAGGTGTTGGCCCGACGAAAGCAAATGATTGGAAGCTGCTAAAGAATGTGTTAAGCTTGAATAATCAGGGGGGTAATTAGCGGCCATCTGGGCATGCATCCCTGCAGCTCCACTCATATCTAACCAACTTCCTGCCGTGGAATGGACGTCCCACCAAGCATTCGCTGAAGCTACAGAATCACTTTTAATTCCAGAATGGTGTGTTGCACTAGACATAGTATTAAATGGCCAAGTTTCGTACGGATGTCTTGAATAAACTGATCCTAACGCAGCATGATGTGCTGTAGCAGCTCCTTCAACTTTGCCTAATATTGAACCCTGATGATGGTGCATATGGGAATTATCAGCTACGGCCGGCTGAGTAGTTGCACCAGGGAAATAAAGATCGCTTCCATAAGAAGCAGTAGTTGGAACGCTTGAACAAGAAGTCATTATTGATCTGGAATATGTGGGATTAGATGCGGATGATCTTTGCGATGATATCGAGCTGGAGGATGAGACACATGTGCTACCAGGTGAAGGAGCTCCTTGTGGACTTTTTTTCCATGGATGGAAACCTTTGCCTACAGCTGCGTCTGCTAGAGGAGGTGGAGATTTATTTGACAATTTATTGCACTGGGCTGCTAGCATGGCTAATGGTGTACCACGAAGGCTGGGATGATCCTGCAACAAAAAAAAGCATATTAGAAAACCTTATTTTCATAAGTCGTTTGGTTGATAATTTTCATTAAGTTCGTTTTATTTAATGAGTCCAAGACTTATTATATTTATTGGTAGTTTACTAAAGTCAAAGCGTAATTTATACCATAATCATCAGTTTAACGGATGATGTTATTGATAATAACCTAAATATTAATTGTTAATAAGTATACATCTTACGGCGCTGAAAGGAAAAAGAACTATTTTCACTTTAATTGCTCAAAATGATAGTCTATTGAAAGATAGTAATAATAAATGTAACGCAAGATAAGAGTAATTAAAGAGTAATTTTACAAAAAGCTACATACACTTTAATTCTTTTATGATCTTTTGTCATATTGCATCGTTTCACACATTCATTGGCTGAATTTATTGTCATTAGATTCAATATTTATTTTCATAAAGTACTTTTCATCAATTGTTGTTATCGTATTGTTTTTTTTTTGTAATATTCTGTAGCACGAATTCTGCAACGCCGCGTATCCCAATTAATCATATGTGTAACAAACTGTATCTTATTTCTCTTCGTAGGTTTGTCTAATTGGCGCTAACTAACCGCATTACTATCCTCGCCAATTCGAGACGGATTAAATTACATTATACCCTTAACTCAGAAGCTCAGAAGTTATTTGACCATCGCGTTACGGTTACACATAATTGACCGAATGAGGATTGGATTTCGCAAGAAAAGATATGATGGCCATTGGGAGAATTCATGGGATAAACTTAAGTAGGTACATTATTCATATTAAGTAACTGAATAAGTACAACCACCCGAAAAGCAATTATGATGAGATGAAAGTATACCCCTTTTTTGATGTTTTTTTTTTAAATAATACGATGATAAATAAAAATAGAATTCTGGACTCGTTTTAGATGCATTGCTGTTTTATAAATTGGTTCCTGTTGCATATTTTAACCATTGATAGTTTGGTAGTTATTGAAAAAATACAAGAATATTTTTTTCCATTTCATTATTAAAAAGTAATCTTAAAGACTTCTTGAAATTAAAATATCTTGAATATTTTGATATGTAAAGGTTATGCGTTTTTCATGTGAAAACCATATTGAAGAATACAAAATAAAATAAAAATAGCTTCAAATGCCAGTGACGTGAGAAATTGGGGGAAAATGGTGACATATCCTCCCAAATGACAAATTTATTCATCCATTCGAAAATAATCAAATCAAAACTATTGTTCTATAAAATTTCCATTACTTCAGCATCACGTTTGTCGAAAAGTAAATGAGCTGGATCCCTCAATATTTATATCATTTTGTCCAATTTTACGAGATGTATCCGCATGCAAACGTTGTAACTGTCATTTTAAAACACCCTGTATACCTACCTATTTTTTTCCATTTGACAAATTTTTAACAAAGTAAAAATACCCCGGTTTAGACATACAGTTGATTGAAGTTTAAGTTTTGTTGAACTTTAAACTGAAGTTAGCTCCAAAATCTTGTGCAGAAAAAAATGTATACTGACAGTGCCACAGAAAAGTTCATGTACAATAATTAATATTTTTTGTAGCAATCTAACGGTCTTACAGAGCGATTTTGATATAAACATTATCTTTAACTACTAGTACCTACTATAGCAATTGACACTAAAAATAACATTTTTTTTTCCTCAAATTAGTTTGTTATTACTGTAAAGAGTATATGTGACCAGGAATATTCTGGATTTACCCTCGTAGCAAACTCAAGTGGATATGTCCGTTAGGCCGAACTTAAAAGAGACTTCTTAAGGTAATGACGGCGGTAGCGGTCACTCAGGCTACTTCTACTTTTTTAATTCTTTGTGTATGTGGCTGTTGCGTGTCGGCTCGCGACAAGGAGGCGCCAACTTTTCATTATGTTTTTGATTAAATCAGCCCTAGTAATTTTTAGTATGTTCTTTCCGATTCACAATATCAAATTATTTCAATATCATAAGAATTCAATTATAATGTTACAACTTTTTAGTGGATGTACTTAAATGCAATGAACAAAAATATAAATTATAACAAAATATTCAGACATACAAAATTTACAATAAATATAATTTAAATAACGTATGTATGATGAAAGCATGACTAAACAATATCCCCCTCGTAAAATAAAGTCGTTACTGATACGTTGCCAACTCCATACATGACACCGTGACACATCCTTAGCCGCAGCATGTCAATGTTTCAATCAAGCTATTACTCCCTCGTCAGGTAGAACAATACAGATATTTTCGAAGAGTAATGTTCAGTAGTCATATTTCTGAACATCTTTCTTTTATAAATTACTTTTTAAAGAGAACTAGTCTGATGTTGAATGGTGGTATGATATTTTTGTTGTTGTTGTTTCCAATTGACGATTTAAAGATAGTATTTTTTATGAAATTGTATGGATAGTTTTAATCATCCCACAAAAGTGAATTACTATAGTATATTATCGAACGAGCAGTTTATGATGGTCATTATTCACGATGGGTGACGTTTGCATCAAGAGCCGCAGGCGAGGGGCGCAAGTCCCCCGAGTAAATATGGGCCATTAATTGCGTGTAGAATACTATACTTTGTCCACGACCCTTAATTATTTCTTTATTAAATAAAAGTCAGTAACGATTTGGTATCACTAACCTCAAAATGTTGTGGTAGCTACATAAAATAATTTGACATATATATAGATGGCCGATACTGTGTAAAGTATCAATGCAACGTACCATTATAAATATATTGTTTTAAAATACTTAATATTAGGAAATATCATTATGAAAAGTATCAATACTAAAAATTACAATATTTTATCGATACGATATATTTCAGAAACAAATTTCCTGAACAAAATACACAGATTTAATAGTTTATTCCATATTTTACCCCCATCTCTAGTCAGTGTATTGGGAACCATAATACACTCCAGTGTATTATGAACCATAATACACTCCAGTGTATTATGAACCATAATTCACTTTAGTAGATATATGGGTACCATATACCTTTTGTAAGGAGGTAAAATATTGACTTATTATTAGGTGGTAGTGGACTTCTGATCTAAAAGCACATATAGGAATATGCTCCATATTTTGTATAACTATAAATTTTATGGTATGGTTACAGAAATTTGAGCACCTGGGAATGCACATAGCTGGTTCGGGTCTGTTCAACACGGTTGACGTCCTGCTCTTGCGAGTTCGTCAGCTTTTTCATTGCCAGCGATTGCTTTGGGTCCTGGGACCCATTCCAGTGATACAATGTTTCGAGTCGCCAGTCTTTTGAGTTCTTCGCCGCCTTCCTTTACCAGCCGAGATGTTACCTTAGAGCTCTGAAGAGATTTTGATCTGCCTATTGTTGTACCAGATCAGTTCATTCCCTCTACTGAGTGGTGGTGCGTTCTCTTCCTCAAGCTTCTTTCGATCTTTAATGACAATCTCGAAGTTCTTGCGAAAGATATATCTAGTGGTCATGTGGTGTGTAGGCATTTCAAGGATGTCGTCATCCACATTCCTCACTTCTGTTTGTCCTCTTCCATGAAACACGTCATGTTCCGATACCCTTTCTAGTCGGTTTAGAGCTGCTTTTGCTTCGAAAATTATAACATAATGTAGTAGAGGAAGGTCTAGCATTGTCTCTAGTGCATCTTTGGTCCCCAGACCAGAGATGCATATGTTATCCTGGGGATGACAACCATTTTGTACAGCCAGGTGCCTCTGGCCACCATAAAGGTTACCTCTGCCTTCTTAATCACGTGCTGAAGGTGTCTGTTCCAAATTAAACCTGGGTCTAGGATAACTCCAAGATATTTAACTTCATCCGACAATCGTATAGTTTCTTCCTGGATCGTCAGAGGGCCAAGTCCTTACCAATATGTGGTCTACTCTCAACATCAATCATATATTAATTTCTAGTATTCTACCAGCAAATAATTGTATTTTCGTCATCTTTATGTAAAATTGCTATTATAAATTCGTTTATGTTAAAAATATATGTAAAAAGCGACTACTAGTATGTTTCTCTTCTCATAATGACAAATGTTTTTGAATGTTACCTTTACCATTATCGCAATTATTGCGACCTTCGATATAGCATTCACAGAGTAGGAATAAATTTTATGTTTTCGATTCATAGTGTTTCATTTTATGTGTTTGATATTGTGACAAAAATCTGTTGTATCAAGTTCTTCAAAAGCAAGTATTGATTTTTGGTGACCATCCTGTACACGCCTCTGCATAACGACCAAAATATTATGACGCTGCATGGCAACATCATTAAATTAAGTCCATCAGACATCTATTTCCTTTTCGATCCTTTTCTTTCAAACGGTCCATGTATCCTTCTAACCCTTTTCCCAAAATCAACATTTGCATGAAAATGAACCGCCTCCGGAATATATATTAGAACATCGTTTATCTACCTGCCGTAAAACATTTTGAAATTCATGATAATTATTACCGAGAAATATGTGAATTCCATTTAATAGCTTGGCTTCCGGGCATTCGAATGACTTCAGTAAAAAATAACGTCATGTAAACAGAAATTTATACATGATGCTATAACAATTATTGCAGAAACAAATATGTAACAATTTTATTTTTCACATACTATATAAATATACAATTTACACAAGTACGACAAAATACTAGAAAAATTACTTGAAAGAGAAAGAAGAATTGTTGGCAGATAACATTTGGCGTGTGTTCAGTTCCAGCTACCAATCTGATATGAAAGCAGCGTTGCCAGTTTATGATTTTTGGTGCTTTCTAAGAAATAAATAACTTATTTTGATTTTGACTTTTAACACGAGATAACGCCGTATTTAGTGGGAGAAAATCGGGATTGGTATTATTATTGACTTTTGAAAAACAGTGAGATCAACAAAATAAAATAATATAGTTCAAGAAAAAATTTCGACATATTACAATCTGCAATCAATAAAATCTATACATTGTATTTGATTTAACAATTATTATTGATATTTAACATTGTAGCCGACAAAAATTGGAAATAAATTTTACAGATAATTTCATAAGGCAACAGCTGAATGCGCGCAATTATTCTTCTTTCTCTTTGAAGTAGTTTTTCTAATATCTTCCTTGTAGTACTTATGTAAATAGTATGTCGCGAATAGAATTTTCGCAATCTGTATATGGAATTTATAACAATTTATCCATACTTTGTTTCTCGCAAAATTCCCTCGAATAATGAGAGTTAGGCAATGTTCAATATTAAAATAATTTCAAGATTCAATTCACTGGAATAAAAAAAAACAAGAATAAAACCAAAAAGCATCAGCTTTAGAATTGAAAGTGATTCAACAAGATCGAGCACCACTCCAGTACTATGAAGCACATTATATCCGTCAGATTTTGTAATTGTGAGAATATTTCTACTAAAATTTCATTTTTTGTAGAAGGTTTGATCTTTTAGATTTCATATTTTCAGTCGGATTAGCAATTTTTGACTTTTCATAATATAATAATAGTTTACCTAAATTTGGGCTGATTCCGAAAAAGGATTCAGGCTCCCAGAAAGGTATTTCAGTCCCTCTCTTCACTAGTTCGTCTGCTGTTTCATTTCCTTTTATTCCTGGGTGTCCTGGAATCCATAGTAAGGTAACTATATTGTTCTCACCTAGTTCATTGAGTTTGTCTAGGCATTGTTACACCATTTTGGTCTGATTACACGCAAGAGTACAGTATTTTAATAGCTGCTTGACTATCTGTTATTATGATAATCCGTTGTACTCTGTATCCTTTATCAATATTGAACTGGGCGCACTTTCTAATGGCGTGAATTTCCGCTTTAAAGATACTTGGAGTATTTCCCAAGCTTTCAGAGTGTATGGTTTCTGGCCCGAACACTCCTATCCCAGTTCCTCCGATTGCTTTTGAGCCATCTGTGTACCTTTGAATGGCATTCTCTCTAAGTCTAGTAATAAGAAATTCATAAAAGAACCATCAGAAAAAGTAGCTCTCAATGAGCAGGAACAAACTACGCACCACTACGGGGCTACTTACGGGACACTTTCCCACAAAGGAGCACCTTAAACAAAATAGGGCTGTACAACGGAGACCTTACATGCAGAAGATGCAAAAAGGATACCGAAACAGCTCTGCATATACTATGCAACTGTGAGTCGCTGGACCACAGAAGGCAGAAACTGTATGGCAGAACCCAAATGACTCTAGAAGACTTCTACAACCAACCAGCAAAGAACCTGTATGAGCTAATACAGGGAACGGATTGGCTAAATAGGTTGTAGTCAGAACACTAGGAGTATCCACAATAAGCCCAGGAGGCTGAGGTGGTACCGGCGAAGGGACGGCTCCTGAGAAAAAAAAAAGTCTAGTAATGGTATTTGGATCCCATCCCTTCTTGTCGCTTAATTCCTCAAATAATTTCTTCAAAAAGTTATACTTTTTCATCATACCGCCTTGTGGCATGTCCCAGGTTGTCTGATTTCTAAGAAGTGAGGAATTCGAGTTGTAAATGACCCTCACTCCAAACCGTTCACCAGTTGTTTGATATGACATTGGAGCTCCTTAATCGCTCTGGTACTGTTTTGCAATTCATTTGTTAAAGGTGAGTAATATAATTGAGTATTTTTCCAATTGAATTATTCATCTACTTCATATACTCTCTTCGTTTAGATTACAATTGCAACCGAGATTATTCCTACATAAAACTATAAACAGCAAAACTGTCAGACTAAATAAATTACATATTGCAGATAAGTGACAATCCAGAATTGAAACATGCAATCAATATCCGTCTGGTAAAGTTCCCACTATCATTAATTATTTTTGCGATGAAAATTGTCACATGAAAGAGATTTATTAGTGGAACAAATACAGAAGTCGTGTTGCAATTTGATTACAGCTTGTAGAATTAAAAATGTGGTTTATATATATAATTCGTATTATTGTGATACCTACTATAGAATTTTGCTCGGAATTTTGTTAATATTTTGTTAATTTGTAGCACTGGTGTTATAATGTAAGAGATATTTCGCGTATGTTTTAATACTCAGTGAGAATTTTTTGTTCATTGACGTTGTCTTGGACAAAAAAAACGGAAATAAATATCACATTGAATAAACAGCACACCGAATTGTTTGCATTTCCAGGGTTAGCAGCATCGCTTCATAAACAAGATGTTGGTGCTAATATGGTGAAGTACTATAATATATATACTTATAACTATGAAATATTGATGATTAAATAAATATTTTCCAAAAACTTTGCTTATAGTGAAATATCACTACAGGCAGCATCACCTCAACTCAAGGTCCTTTTTAAGTCGCGTAAGATTTAAAGATATAACAATGTATCATGCAAGAAGTTGTTTAACTTTTTACTCCACATGTTAAGCGGCAGTTTCATATAGCATTCAATTGCGATAGCAGCAAAAGCTAGGTAGGTGTGGTATTACTGTCAACTGCTATGATTGCCATCACAGTGTACGATATTTTTATTTTTTATAGCCTGATGATGATAATATCTTATCGAAACTAGTAGCGCAGCAAGTTGATTCATCTTACTTGGACAAAAATATTATACTGTGGTTTGACTTGAAGTTTTATTGAATCTTTTTGCCATGAAACATATTTGAGAAGGAACATCAAAATAAATTATAGTTTAAAGTAAAATTCTTCATAGGTACAGGTAAACTGGTATCTCAAGGCGGAGCTTCCAGTACGCAGAGAGAGAACGTATCGGTCAGGCTGGAATGGAATTTACACGAACATTAGATATTAAAATTTATACAATGTTGCCAATATGTGGATCCTCACTTTCAAATTTGTTACGGCGCATCTTCACCTCATTCCACGAGATACCGGTTGAATTGTAATTGAAATAAATAAAAACCTCAAAAATAACTTTTAATTTATGAATAATATAACTAACGAGAAATGTCATTGTGAATTGTGATAAAACTGTGGCGTGGTTTGTATATACTTACTACATTGATACATTAACTGCATTTCGGAATAGAACTAGTAAGAAATTATAACAATTGATATCGAGCACCCACGCTATTACCATTATGACATCAATTTTCTCGTTATTCTCGAATTAAGAAATTATTGACAGATAGAAAAATTTATTTTCATGGAACATCGTATATTTTACTACTACATTGTATAGTCATCGATCCTTGACGAGTGCGATTAAAATATGTCAGTAACGAATTTAAAGGTTGCGTTATAAATGGAACACCCTATATTTTATTTTTATATTGTATTTTCATAGGTACTTGACAATTCGGCAAAAAAAGTATCGAATTAATGTGAGTGTTTACAGTGGAAAAATCGATTTCAAAGGTTACATTATAAATAGAACATCCTATATCTTAGTACTATTTTATATACGGTCCTTTGCAAGTATATATATAGGTACTACGTTTGAGTCAAATTTGTTCGTTTAGTTTAACTAGAGATGAAGCTGATAATTTTATAATATTGAAATTGACATCGAAAAAACGCGAGTATTTATTTTAGAGAGTTATACATTTAGTTTTTCCGTTACTACCTCAGCTAAAGTTTGGTAAGAGAGCAAGTCTATAAAATTTTACATTGTCCTTAACGACCTACCAACCCACATCGTATCAGCAGAATAAATCAAGAAGGTAATAAAAATGGCAAAAAACCGCAGACGGTAGCCGGTGAGGAGTAAAAGAAACTCTACAAAATGGCTGCGGGCCATCACGTTAAGATTGACAAACAATTATCTCTTGACAGAGAAAAGCCAGTAGCATGGAACGGCTTTATTTATTCTCTAAATCAGTACTTACGCAGAGTCGGATTCAATCTGAATAGGAATACTTGGCGAACAACACCTATATACAACTTTTCCCGCTTATGCTAAGGTAATTAATTGGACTGATTGAAATACCTATTTAAAACTCACAGTTAGTACCTACCATTAGTTTTCTCGCATTCTGCATAGCTTGATTTATCATATTTTTTGGACCCGTCTTACAAAGTTTTTAGTAAAACTGTAGCTTAATTTTGAGAAATGTTTTATTTTTTATATAGCACTGCATTGTATTTATTAATTTCAAAACTATGTAAAGTCACATCATCTACCATGGCTTCATTCTTTGGCCAATTCTTTAACAATGTTTCAGAGTTTCCCAGTGCTGATAGCGATAATATAAAAAGTGGATATTGTAGTGACAGATTACTTATTTACAGATATATCAGCAAATACTTAACAAAATAGTTATATTGCCCATTCAATAGTTTGATAATATCACTATTATCACTGTATAGAAATTTCAGTAAATCAACCATGATTGATTTTGCTATTTTACAAAGACTGGGAATCTTAGTACAACAATAATTTAAATGGAATATTATTAAAGTACTGAGCAAACGAACACAATATCTCAAATTGGGAAATTAGGTTAATAATAATATCTACGTATATAAAAACGTAAGATAAAAGAACTATTTGTTCCTAATTAAGTATCTTAGAATTTCCATAATTTCTTCCATTAAGCAGTGGAATCGATTAGAAACAGATAATTGCATTTGTAAGATTAAGATGAGTAGATTCCACGAAGTAAGAGTCCAAACAATAAATTCATACCAACGTGGAAAAATAGTTGAAATACATAAAACCGATCCTGATATCGCTTAAAATATGACTAAAGTATGCATATGCAATGCCTGGGTTATACAACTCGAAAACTAATGAGTTAAAGTTGGGAGGTTAAATGGAAGTGGAAAGAGGGTTAGCTGTAGCCTAAGGCACTAACCGTACCTCTTGGAAGTTACTTTGTTTGAAACCGACATAGTAAAAAAGATTGTTGAACAAGCTGCCATTACGGAAATTAGAAATATTAATTGCTTCAAAGAAAAAAGTTGAATAATATTGTGGTTTGATAAAATTACGTCAACTGTAACGTGATTATGAAGATGAATAATATAGATAAAACCTACGAAAGTGAGGTATTTAATAACGGAAGCCAAAAAGGTATGCTTGGCTTCCCAGTGCTTGGCTTCCCAGTTCTAATAAATAACATTTCCTCTAAAAGATCAGCAAAGTTTAGCTGATAAAACTTTCAGGAAATGTATACAAACCAATCAAAGGCCAATCTTTAAAATGACTTCAACCCATTTCGTGTTTAATCTATTATATCATTTATTATTTCTAGAGTTTTGACCTATAACTATTCGTTTCATGTGATGGAGATTAAGTGGTGCGTATGTGTTGACTGTAGTAAATATCACTGGTATCTTTACTGTTTGTCTCAATTCGTAAAGGAGTTTTTCTATGTAGAGTGTTCCAATATGTTAGTTCCAATCCCACTGTTTGGAAATCTGGTATAAGGGTAATTGGTCACAATACTGCTGATGTGTGAGGCTGCACCATCTTGTTGTCAAACTATTACTTCTCTTGACAGAAATTGCTACAGACCCTTTGCTGGCACTCATTATCATTATTTATTGCTAAACTAGTTACAGCTATTCATTTAATCGCGATGTTTCTTGTTCCATCTACATTCCTTTGACACAAAATGATTATTTTTCTCAATTAATATTTGTAGACCAGTCCGCATGCACTACCAAATATGATGTTTATTCACTATGGCGTTAAAGCATCATTTCTCATTTATCAATTTTATTCACATCCTACAAACCACTTATACATTGTGGTCGGTAAACATGTGTTATAGCCCTTTAGTCTTTAGCACCATCGCTGTGAAACCAAATAATCCACTTATCAGCCGCGTTCAACCATGACAAAAAGAGTCACAATTCTTTTACGGCATTTTTAAACAGCAACACGTATTGTGTAGAAATATATGCAGGGGTGGATTATTAACCGAATTGTCATTTTTATTTCAATATTATTTATTATAAAAAATAACTGTGACTGTAACTAAGTTCTTATGCACTTGCTCGTACATTAGGTACCTATACCTATGTATAACAAATATACCATTGCAGAAATTTGTTGTACACCCATCTCGAAAATACAATTTACATTTAAAATTACAGTTAGCTTCTATTTATTCTTGTAAAACCGATTGGTGGACAACGGTAGCTGCAAACACAGTCTTTCGTTAAAACGGTCTATTGAACTTCCTGTTGAACATTACTGTTGAACATCCCTTTTATTGTATATCATGCAGGTATCGAGAAATAATCAAAAGTGATCATGGAGGCAAATGTTCATCAATTTTTCAGCTAACAAAAAAAGTTTTCACTGGAAACTTATTTTTCCACGACTCTGATCTCAATGGAAGAACTAACAACCAAAGTCCGGATACTTGTTTTGAGATTTTTGTTTATACTGTATCTTCCTGAAGAATCAGTCACTCAATGTATCGAACGATATTGGTTGAAATTATGAGTCTAACTTATCACTTGGAAAGTCAGTAATAAAAACCATAATGCAAACAACCTTTTCATCACATTTTAAGCAAATATGAATATTTGTGAAGAAGAAATATTTTTTATCCTCCATATGACTATTTTGAAGTAATGATATTTTGCATCTCCAAAGTATTCCATGCTAAACCGATAAGCCTGGGTGGACTGCAATGAAATAGATGAAGTCGGGTAGATAGACGATACCGAATATTATTTTGATGGGATAAAATTTTTTTTCAGTTTTCTTTCTATTTTATGTTTTAGTTTGATAGAAATCCGTAACTTAAAATACAACTTTTATATAGTAGTTTAAAAAATAATTGTCGTCAGTAGATATAGCTAGCATTCTTATTATATGGTTATTTAATAACTAAGACATCCAGTATTGATTTCAATATTTGAATGAAACTCAAATAGCTATTTTAAGCTATGATAATTTTTCTTGAAGCTTATGAAATATATTTTTAATATAATATTCTTAACCCCTTCAATTTATAAATTTTCTTCCTTGATTTTTGTTTCTGTTATAAAATTATCCCAAATAATCTCCTCTTTCCAAACACACTTGTACTAATTGTGTCGAGAGCACAGTAAACAAGCACAAGCGCCATTTTCGGATGAAATACACTCGTGAAACACGGTGCCGATGTTCGAAAATGTTTACAAAGCGGATTATGAACTATTGTTATAGCTGTTGAGAGCACACAATAACCTACAAAAGGTTGTTATCCCCTGTACCTGTAAATATCGGATTTGTTTACCTTTAAAAAGAGCATTTGGAGCTGGGATTATTGTAAATTATCTCAATGGCAAGAGAAATTTTACATTCCATACCAGCCACCCTATTTTTGATTTATACGATTTTGTACTTAATTCAATATTTTTTGTATTTTAAAGATGCAATGAGCCCTGTTTCTTACTAAATAAATAAAGGGAATTAATTTTTTCTCCAATTGGGAGCAAATATTAATTTTGCTGACTGATATCAATCAGCAAAGTATTACTTTTCCTGCCTAGGCAGCAAAGTGGTTACTTTGCTGCCTAGGCACGAAAGTGATTACTTTGCTGCCTGTGATTATACATTTCCATAGCAACCAACTAAAATAAAGAGATTGTGGGAATTGTAATAATTTGCAAATACAATATCCTCCTATATCATTATGAACAATTATATGTTCAACTTGGCAGCAAAGTAGATTGGCTGCCTAGTTAAACAAATAACTATTTTTAAGAAATAACTAACTATTGTTACAAGATATCGACGTTTCGACTCCTGATTTGGAGTCATTATCAAGATATAGAAAAAGTACTCGTAGGTTTGGAAGGATGTGGTTCTTGTCTTAATCTGCCAACTGCACTAGTCGTACATTGATCTGGCAGCTTTCTCTGAGGTCTCAAACTCGGTCTCAAACTGCCCACTCTTCAGTGGGCTATAGTAACAATAGTAAATATTTCATTCCATCACAAGTCATCTTCGGAATAGATATTTTGAAATAGCCTAGTTTAAACTTTAGGTATGTATATTTAATTATTTCACGAAATTTTATATTTAGTGGAATAGACAACCAGTAGGTACAACAAAAATCAATAATTATAGTTTGAAAAATCTCCACTTTACTTAAACGCTTCTGCAAAGAGCAAGGAACTTAACGCAGTTAAAAATTTTGTATTGAAATAAAATATCTGTTTTATCTAAAATTTTCTTGTTTTATCTATACTAATTTCTTGGGTGCCACATGATTTTACTTTTTTTAATTTTTTCAATTCACATCTCTTTGTTTTTTTTTCCTTTTGCTTCTTAAGTTTGACTGTATTATAAAATGGATATTTGTCCAGAACGAATCTTTTGCTGTAGCCTGAATACTGATATCCAAACTAAGGACAAACAAATTCCTTTGGACACAATACAGTTCCATATCAAACGAGTTCATTGGCTAAAAATTTGGTTAGCCAACAAAGTTCCTTGGCCAACATAATTTCTGGAACATAGTTCCTGAAAACTATTTCAGTATATACCGATGGAGTCTAGTATATTTAGAGTAAGTGCCTGAAAGCAGAAAGGCAGAAAGCATTTAGCAGGAAAATAATGGATTCAATCCCGGTGATTAGATAAGTTGACAAAATAAATGAGGAAAGTATTTAAAAATGTGTAAGGTTTCACCTTAATTAACATTTTCGGTACATATTTTCTCATCGTTTTAATATAAGAGTATTTTAAAATTTGACACAATCACTCTGTTAAAAGTCATCTGATTTAAAGTTTTGATTTTTTAGCAAATTTTTATGATTTATTGAATAAAATTAATGGCACCGTTGAATTTTTTCCTCTTTTAAAAATTAAGCCTTTTTTGAACTCTATCAGAATATACAAAACACTGAAAACTGGCTTCATCTACAAATTCCAAGTCAGTTTGGCACGAACCTACAATATTGAATATTGTTTTTAACGTTCAATGTCAAGGCCCAGTTCTGTTTTAAACTGTCATATTTAGGATTGTTACTATAATATTCGCATAGAAATAGAAGAAAAAAATAGTTAAACATATTGAAGATGAATTGAAACGAAATAAATGTAGTTTTTTAATTCATATTCAATGTGTTTAATTATTATTTTTTCCATTTACTTATATGAATAACTGAACAAGTTCTATAGTAACAATTGCAAATATTTCATTATGCCATTTTTTCAAATGCATATTTGGAAAAGAAGCTATTAATCAGAGAATGAAATGTTAAAAAAATATTTCAATTAATTTCCTATTCAAATGATTAATTATTCCCAAGATTACGAAAATATAATTACATAATTTATGTTTTTTTCCACTGTGCATTCAAGAGTTCGATCTAATTGATAAAGTCATCAAAATAAAATACCGTGAAATCGCAAAACGAAATCAATTATCAACAGGAAATGTGAATTCAGGCGAAAACCTCAATGCATATTATTTTTCATTAAGGACTAGGACCACAATATTTTCAAATTCCCAGTATAGCCAACATCTGGTGTCATTATTCATCTTTTGGTTGTTTAGTTCTACGTAAAACACAAACATAATTAATTTGGCGGCAATTTTTAAACGATTAATTTCCATCAATTACTTTGGTAGAGGAGCTACAGCCGACAAAGCTATTCTTTTGTATATAATATATTTATACAAGTGCGATTGTTTTAATAAAATTTAAGTCATACAATTTTTTTGTGATAATTTTTATCATTTGTAAATGATAATTAATTATTAGCTCTGACTCGAATTTAAAAGAGCCAAAAAAAGGTGGCAATACTGAATGTCTTCTGAAAAAATCCAATAATAATTCAAAGCTGCTGATTTTCGACTGACTGACTTTCATAAACAGTTCATTTGTACCCAAGTGGGTTTGGTAAAAAACTATTTGATTGCTAGAACAAACCGGTGCTTTTTTCCAAATATAAACGAACACCTGCAGGGGAAAAAAATTTCCATTGTCATTTTTTGTGAGGTATACAGGGTGTCCCACGACTAGTTGAAACTATCTGTATATGGCAAAATACCCACAGTAAAATCATGAAAATTTCTATATTGGGGTTTTCGGATACGAACTTTTCAAGTATAAATATTTTCAACCGGAAGTCGACTGTAACTTAATTATTTCGAATGGAACATCCTATATATTATTACATTTTCAAAATCACTTTTAGTACACTTTTGCCGAAAATATTTTTCCGGAAACTGCAAACGTTTAGGGCTATTAATTTTTTTGTAAAAAATAATTTGATCGTTGCAGACCCTTATACGAGGATACGATATGAAAATGATATCTGTTTTGTTACTTTAAACAATTAAGGTCAGACGTATTTGAATCTATGCAGAAAAATCTTCTATTTTATACCGGGTTTTTAATAAAAGTGTTCAAACTTTAACTCCATAAATATATATTTTTTTATGTTTTTGAATAGAACCAGCCGATTTTTTCTATTTTCATGCATTCACGGGTAAAAATCAAGGCACATTCATGTACAGATTGCGAAAATTACATCGGAATCCTCGCCTCGGATTACACAAGTACGACAAGGATATATGAAAGAGAGAGAAAGAATAATTGTGCGCGGTCATCACTTAGGGGTGGCAGTTTAAATGTTGACAATTGTAGACAATGTTGCCGGATAAAAGTGTTTTGTTTTACGAGAGAAAAATATCATTTGTAGAAATTAATATGCGTTTCTGGCAACAGCGGTTAAAATAGGGGGGCAATCAACATTCGGCCACTGGCTTCTGAAATTAAGACCACGCCTTGATGACCGCGCATAATTATTCTTTCTCTCTCTTTCAGCTGTTTTTCTGTGGCACTTGTGTAACCCGGCACACTTCCAAAAGGATTTTCGCAATCTGTATACTTTCCTATACCTTAACCAATATCCAGATATTAAATGTTTTCATTGAATTTTTAGAGATGCGGGTGAGGTCTAAATTTCATTTTGACTCGTTTGCCATATTTACTAGGTATTAAAAGCAAATTTACATAATCTGTTTCACTTTTAACTGCTTGTATCATTGGAACACTCTGTATAACTAGGAATTCGAAGAAAGTGTTTTATAAAACTGATAAAATAGAAGCTTAGGTATATTCAACATTATAAAAACATTTGGTGTATCATCATAAAAGCCTGCTCTACAATTTGGATTCTTCATGTAACATGCAATATTCTTGATCGAAAGCATGCGCAGCTTAGTAGAGAATAATTTGGCAAGTTTCTTGCCATTTTAAGCTATTGTCTCAAATCGATCTGGTTTGATTTGTACTGTAGCTTGCATGCAATTCTGGGGAAAAAGCTGATAATTATTTTGTTACCAACAAAACAAAAGATGACTGTGTACTTCCAAACGCAACATAAATAGGTATATATAAGGTTTGTTCCAACGGCAGTCAGAAACCGTCAGAATAGTCAGAGAATAGTCGACCATTGCAATCAGTGATAGGAATCACGCGGAAATAACTCGTTTATGACCAGTTATTCTCTGATCGCTTCTGTTGGTTTCTGACTGCGGTTGGAACAAACCTATAATAATTTTAATATAAAAATTGATGTATCAACAATATAAACATAAGATGACACATTATAACCTAGCCTTATAAAATATACTTCAATTTTTTTACATATTGTGTAGTGTGAAACGATTATCAATAGCTGCAAGCAGGACTTTGCAAGGTCAAAGTATTGCTGCAATACATTAGTGCAAGATGAATTGCGAACTGTAAAGCGGGCATAAAAACTTAAAATTTGCACACCTTGTTCTGTTACAACATTACTAGGTACTATAAATTTCCATAGCATACTTCATTCTAATTTCTAATGTTTTCTTCGTACATTCCATTGACGAATAAATACATTTTTCGATAATAAATTAAAGTAAAACTATGCAAATAAAAATATCGTGCGTGTTTTGTTGGGCAAAATGTGTTTTTAATAATGATGTATCCTCCGACACCATAATAAACTTCAAATATACCTTCAAAAATGATAATGGAAAATTGATTGGTGTACAAAGTCGACAGCCCGAAATTCGACAACTAACAAGACAGCTGCGAGGGTGGAAACCACCAAAATTCACTCGGAGCGTAGGACACATGGTAACTCGTTACGATCAAAAAGTGTCATGCTATGAATGTTTTGGTCAGGTTAGACTTGTTAAATGTGTAGGTTTTTATTATAGTAACACTTTCATGTATGATTTATGTGAAAATGCGGTTAAGCCACTTATTAGGTACTAAAGAAGTAAACGATTTAAGCTTTTTTTGAACAAATTGGTTGAAAATTGGTCCCAGCAATCATGTAAATGTAGTGATTCTTAAAACCGACAAACTGTTTTACTTTATAAATAAACTTTTTTCCATTACTAGCTGTGAAGTTGACAATTATTGCTTCTAGCCATCTGAGAAGGTGAATTTCTCTATTAGTGGTTAATAAATTTTTCGATTATTAACTATTATTAACAACAAAATCTTGTGCGATATTATTTTATATACCCAGGAGATTGTCTTTAAAATATTTGCTGCTTGAGATTACCTAACAGGATGAAATTATTTGACTTCTAATGCCATTCCATTACTTAGTTTAAAATTCGCGCTCAACCAAAAATGACCGATGACATAAGGAATGCGTTCATAATATATCGAAAACTGACAGTGTATACTTGTCAGTGGACGACGAGGTAACGCTTCTCTGGGTTATTTTTAATTTTTATCTTAAATTTGGCTTGTGGGTAGTAGAAAAAATTGGTAGTGGTAGTAAAGACATTTCACACATTATCCACTCGTTCAATAGAAATAGTTTTCACCACCTTGGTGTATAATATACTATTTGTATACTTGGTGTGTGAATATGTTGATGAACGTGAATCCAAATAAATACTTAAGAGGTAATAACCGTGGCGCGTCCGCCAAAAATGATTGAAATAAATTATTATTCAAATAATAACTTATAAAATAATAATGTTTTAGACTCGACTATTGTGACATGATTTTGATTTTGCTCACATACTTATCAGGGTAAGGATTAAGAAAAAATTTCCTAAATATTCAAACTCTCTCTTAAACAAATTTAATTAAAAATATTTTGTTGATAGATTAATTCAATAATTACTGTAGGGAGTGGACTAGCCAAGATTTTATAAATTATAACCAGTAGCTTCTTCTTTCTAGTCACCAAATGAAAATATACATGGTCTTTTTTGATCCAAAAGGCGTAGGCTTCAGACGGGAATGGGCTTCTGTATTCCCAGTATATTTATTGCCTGAAATATTAATTACTTCGAAGAAAAAAGAAGGTTCTCCGATATAATGAGAAATCAGTGTAGGTAGTGAGTTAGCTCCTGGGAAAATATCAAATTATTTATTTGACCCCACATTTACATATACATTTTAAATATCGATTGTTGAGCTTGTTATTTTGGTCTTCGACTTCTAGGGCTTATTCTGAGACCACCTATAATGAATGGTATACCAGAATACCATTCAAATAAAGTTGCTTTCACAATAATTCTTGATTAGTTACACGTATTTAAATACTATAATGACGTCAGATTTCATTAGTCTTTCCAAATTCATTTTCATGCACAATGGACCTCCTCAGTGGATGCTTAAATCTCAAAATATATTTAATTGAAAGAATACTGATATTTTTCACCTTGCACAGCTTTGCTTCGAATATAAGTAAGTAAAAAGTTAAACAAATATGGAAATTTGAACAGTCGTTTGACCTTGGGACAAGTGACGTCATATAGCGTGGAATTAGGTTGGCATATTTGTCAGAATTCCAACAAATAGGCCAAACCATGAAGCTTGCAGGTATAGTAATTTTCGACAATTTTGATTTGACACTATTTTCAGTGTCATAATGACGTATATTATCGCACTAGTGCGTTTATGCATACATTACATGTTAATGCGATAATAAGGATCTAGAATAGTTATTTGTTTAACTAGGCAGCAAAGTAGTAGATTGACTGCCGAGGAATTAAGCCAAGGCAGTCAATCTACTTTGCTGCCAAGTTGAACATATACTTTTTTCTCCGATTGTTCATGAGGATATTGTATTTGCAAATTATTACAATACCCACAATCTCTTTATTTTGGTTGGTTGCTATGGAAATGTATAATCACAGGCAGCAAAGTGATTACTAGGCAGGAAAGTAACCAATTTGCTGCCTAGGCAGGAAAAGTATTACTTTGCTGATTGATATCAGTCAGCAAAATTAATATTTGCTGCCAATCGGAGAAAATAGTAGTTTACCTAACTATTGCGGAAAGTGTTACTTTTCCGCAAGTGTTTCTTTTTATAAAAAAGTTATAGCAGAATTCTAATGAATTTCTTAATATTTCAGTCATAACCATACAAATACATATTATTTCAAATATTCAAATGTCAGTTTACTCCCCAGAAACTGTACAAATTTACTTTCCACACTAGTGCGGAAAAGTGACTCTTTCCGCACGAAAAAGATTGCGGAAAAGTGTATTACATTTTTTTTAATTTTACTATATAGGTACTGTTGATAATACTAATGACCAGTTGTAGATAAAATGTTGTACGTAACACGTGTGATAGGAATTATTAACGCACGCATGTGAAGTTTGCAATCACATAATAATTTCCCCATATCACACTAATAACTATTATACTTATTTGATAAAATACTTCGAATGAAAGCAATAAAAAAAAGAACGCTATAGGAAGAACATTATATATATCGGGTGTTTTCGTGGGTGTCGAAAATGTATGGAAAATTTAAATATTCAAATTTACTTGGGAGATCCTATTAATATTCAATAGTAGGTACATACCTGAATGTTTTTCGTAAGTATAATTATCATTTACCTTGTGATGTGTTATTAAGTTCGCATCTTTATTTCTACATACCTAATTCACAATTATTGTTTTACGTCATTTTGAGTTTTTGGCTGTAATGATAATTTACTTGGGAAGTTGATCTAAACTGAACTGTACTACTTTTTTAAACTAGCGTGCGGAAAAGTATACCTTTCCGCACTCTTCTTTAGTGTGGAAAGTAAATTTTGGAGAGTATACTGTCATAAGAATACCTATTTAAAATATATACCTATTTGTATGGTTGTAGTTTACCAAATGACTAAAAAAATTAGGAATTCCTCACAATTCTGCTATAATTTTTAATAAAAGGAGGCCCTGGTATAAGCTAAGATATTAAATGAATGTCAAATAATGATAATTAATGTGTATTAATATGTATTTGATAATAAATGTTAACTTTTGGGTTTTTTTCTCCACATGCTAGTAGAAAAAATAGTGAACATCACACGTGCGTAAAGTGACTTCTCCGCAATAGTTAGGTAATCTACTTTTCCCACGATCACTATACCCAAAGTAGGCTTTTGCAGACTCAAACCTAACCGCAAAGAAGATAGTTTTCCGTGATCTGCCATAAATTGACATTATTTGGCGCTCTTAAGCAGAAAGTTTGGCGCAATTCATAGATGAAAGAGAACTAGTAGTTATTTGAATATAAACTGTGGAATAAATAAATATTTCAGTTGATTTTCCAATACGTTAAACCATCCAAAAGTATTTTCCGTAATAATTTAATGAGATAGGGGAATCTAAAAAATATCTCACATCAATGTGATAAAAGTGTTACCTACGTACATAGGTAGGTACACGAAACTGCAATCTGGAAATTACTAAGTACAAATTAATTTTATTTTGGTGTGAGCGTAGAAAAAATCTTGTGTGTATTTCAAGCAGAAAGTAGTCTCGACTGCCAAACTACTAATTTCTGCTCTTGATACACAAATAGCTATTTCTCTCCATTTGCCAAAGTATAAGCTTAAGTTCTCAAGCGTATTGGCGTTAAATGGAAGGCATGGAAAGAACATATCATTTAGTCGCAATCTTCAAAGACAGCCAAGCTGATCCCAACGCACTTGATCTCATTGTATCGAAACCCTTGAGTTATTCATACTTATTTTAGTTATAAACACGTGAAGCTGATTACGTTGGCAGAATCAGGATCTCAGCTGCAGACTTCTTGTCTGACTGTGAGGTATTGGACTCCAGGAGACAGATAATCTTCAGAGATGCTAATTTGCCGACTGAGCATATGGCACGCACCCTATACCATCTACTCTCTACTCGAAGGTATAAGAAAGGCTGAATGGGTGGTAGTAGAGTACAAAAGCCTGGAATAAGAACAGCTCGCTTATGGGAAAAGTACTTCACAGAATTTCTTATACAGATCGCGAAAAGTCTATTCGAGGCATACTATTTACACAAGGAAAATATGAGAAAACTACTTGAAAGAGGGAGAAGAATAATTGTACATTTAAGTACATTTGGCAACAGCTGACTACGCACAATTATTCCTTTCAAGTAGTATTCCTCATATTTTCCTTGTTGTATTTGTGTAAATCTCATGTTGCGAATATAATTTTCGAATTTGTATTTCATTTTCAATAATTTTTACTTAAACACTTTTAAATTATTCAATTTTTTCAATCTAGAGAAGAATGGTGGTTGTATAATTAAAAACTTTGATTTATTTGCATATTTATGCTATATATAAATCGACTGATCAAGTATTGGGAGAAGAATAAATTTATTTCAATGAATATGAATCACAGACCAAGGCTGATTCAGCTGAGGTCATCGCGCCAAGGAAACTATATATCATAGAAACAGCCTCTTTTATTAAAAATGCTACCGGGAACACAATAATAAAAAAGCCAGATATCTTTTATCGCCCTGTCAAAAAGATGCCTCACAATTGACCGTCGGTCTGGTCCATAGACTCCTCATATATGATGACTGACACTCTTTTCTTCAAGCTAGCGCCGGCTTTCTTTTTCGATCTCTTGATGGTTAACTTTTCATAATTTATTTTTGTTTCTTGAGACCGGTTGAGTTATTGGTTTTGATGATTTTTTAAAAATGTTCCCCTGATTGCCTGTTAACCAGTTATTTTTGTATCAATGAGATAGCTGAAAAGGTAACTGCACAGATCCCTCTTATGAAAAATACAATAACTACAAAAAGCACAATTTCATATGAATACATTATAAATAATATTTGTGACAAGCATTGAAGTAAAATCAGGCAATTCATCCAATGTAGACAAATATCTTTTCCTACGACCGTGCGTTTTAACCCACTTTCCCACACGCATTTTATAGTTTTGGAAGTGTAAAGTAAAATTATGCAAATTTTGACCTTATTAGATAGTTTTTTACTTCGGTAGTTATAACTATTGTGACTACAGGTGAATAAATATTCACAAAATAGTCCATCAAAAAAAAATATTTTTTAGCTTTTTTGCATATTTTATTTGTTGGAAATATAAAATAATTACTATCTGTGAAATTGTTAAATATTGTTCCTCCTAGCCAACTGAGCAGCTGGATTTCTCTATTAGTGGTTAATATTTTTTCCTACGACCACATAGGAAAGTGACATATATCGCACTGACTAGTTCTATGGAAAGTGACCTTTATTCATACGCGTACGGAAAAAAATCTTATCCGTACGTGTGCGGATAAAAAAGCTGTCAAATTGAATGTTGAAATGCTAGTCTTTTTACTCCGCAAATTAATATGTATATGTGAAATGCTTATTTCCTAAGTTGATTTGTCCATATAATAATATAATATAATTTATTTATTTCATTTAAAATTAAAAAAAAATTAAAAAAAATACCGAGCCCGGACTCGAACCACCCTACTGTTTGTCAAAAATTGAGTTTACGGATGCCTAGACCGCTCGGCCATCCAACTGTTGTAGCTCATGGTTCTTGTCCAAGATACTAATAAGTGCTGAGGAAATATACACACACAAAATAAAAAGTGTTTATATGTATCACAATTTATTGGACTTTCATGTTATTGAAACAATAAATATCCGTTTTCAATTATTTGAACAATGAATCCTTAAAATAGCTAGTTAATACTTTCAATCTTCCACAGGTAGGCAACAAGTTAAGTATGGTGCTAATGATAATTTTACTTTTAATTTTCACAGCAAATAAATAACTAATTTTGAACCGCAATATTTATGTAAAACTATTTCCGATGTTCTGTTTGTTGTAAGTTGTTGAAATAAATGTTCGTAATATTTTATATTTTGTGTACCAATAATAATTCTAACTTTTTTATAAAGGTACTTTTTTCCATTGCCTAAAAATCACAATTTTCTGGGCCACTTTCAAAGGTAAGTAATCAAAACCATATAAAGTATTTACAAATACACATATGTAAAACCTCTCACATCTACATAAAAACGCAAGATTATACATGCCTAATTCGGTAAAAGTATATCGCGTGGTCGTAGGAAAAATAGTGTACATAACTTGTGCGAAAGTGATTTTTCACACTCGTGGGATTGTCTCACTCGGCTGCGCTCGTGAGACAATACTTCCCACTCGTGTGAAAAATGTCACTTTCCGCACACGTTACGTAATATACTATTTTCTATTATTAACCTGAGACCAATTCAAAGATTTTGGGTATTAGTTCAACAACAACATAATTTTGTATACCCAGGAGATTGTCTTTATCATATTTGCTGCTTGAAATTACCTATCAATGTGAAATTATTTGAATTTAAATCCATTTAGTTTGAAATTAGCACTCAACCAAAAATTACTGATTACATAAGAAGTATGTTCTTATAGCAAAAACTGACAGTGTACTTGTCAGTCAGACGACGAGGTAAACACTTCTCGTATTGCGTTTGTGAGTACTGTGGTGTAATATGTAGATACTAGAATCAACTAGAAAGAAGTCACAAACGCATAAGTATTAATGGGAAATTTTTCGGGAAAACGTGTTAAATGAACTAGCTTAGGGTTGACTGAAGCCGAATCAAGCGTGAAGTAGTAAATGAAACAAAAAATCGTGTTTCAACACAGCTTATTCATGAATACGGTGGAGCAATAAATCAGTCAATTAGCCAAATTACATAAGCGGACTTAATATAAGTTTAAGGATTAATTTTCTTGTCCATAAAACTACAACTTATTATTTATCGATTGCAGTAAACCGCGTATCGATAGTATGTTAATGTTCATGTTCATGAAATGAGAAAAAAAATCTAAAAACACCAACGTATTCAGGTGCCGGACTACTATATTTTCATGTATTAGAGAGTTTTTATTGTTATTCTAATTATGTTTGGCCCCTAAAAAACTATTTTGCAGAAATTATTTGAATTATTCAAAAAAAAAAAAATTTTTTATATTTTATTACTTCATCTTATAGGGTATGAACAATTTGGATGCCCACAATTTTTTTGTATTTCACGTGCTCCAAGCTTTGCTTACAAGCTCGAGCGGAATCTTCTCACAAATTTAGGAAAATCTATACTACATATACTTTTGTTCAAAAAAGTAAAATCTCCGGTGGAAATCTTTGCCATTTTCCCCGGACCATTAACTAAATTGAATAATCTAAAATCTTATTCTTATCCAACTATACTGCACTGTCACGGCAAATTTATCACTTCTATTTTATTGTTCTCGCTACCTGCGGTTCACTATACAGGAAGAATCTATAACTGAACACTTATTTACATGAAGAAGCGCTTACAATTCTGTTTAATTGATCCTTGAATCACGCTTTCGGAATCTATGACAAAATTATCGCAAATCATTATCAATGTCCTTGGTATATTATAGCTGATAATAATACACTATAACTATATGTTGATTTCAGCATACGATGTTCATAAAATTAATAAATGTTACGTGAGTTCTTTATCGTTTTTAATACAGGGTGTCCCAGTACCAAACACTTGGGGCGTGATAGAAAGACTAAAAATAAAGATGGTACTTCATATTAATTATTTTCTTCACGCTCTTCGTTAACGAAATATAGGGTTCTAAAGCTGGGAATGAGAAATTGATTTTTAATTACAATTATTAAATAGCCGATTCGAAGTTAATACACACACATTTTGGCGTGATATACAAGTCTACAATATAGTTGTGAGCTCAGGTACCGACTAAGTTAAATAGTGGGTGCGCCCTTTTTTGATAAGTAAAACTCTTTTCAGTTATAAATGCAACATCTCGATAACATTAACGGTTTAAGAGATACGGACAATTTTATGTCGCACTGCACCTATTGGCGCATTCACATTTATTTTGAATTTACGATTACATCAGGAAGCATACTGTATTATAAGTAAATTATTAATAAATCTGTCTACATTTATAAAAATCAACTTTTTCTTTGTTAAACCATAAAAAAACTTTATTGAAAACGAACATTACTTTAATAAAAGGAAAAATAGCAGCAAAACCCTGAAAAATTAACTGCATTACAATAACAGATTGAAAAAACGAGTAACCAAGTAATTAACGACATTAAAAAGTCAAAACGGTTTGAAAAATCACAAGAAATATTCAATATGGGCTCCTCTTACATCCACACATTTCCTCAATCTTCTAAGACTTTTATTAAAGTAATGTTCGTTTTCAATTAAGTTTTTTATGGTTAAACAAAGTAAAAGTTTATATTTATAAATGTAGTCAGTAACGATTTATTAATAATTTGCTAATAATGCAGGATACTTCCTGTAATCGTACATTCAAAATAAATGTGAATGGCGTCAATAAGTGTGCAGTGCGACATAAAATTGCCCGTATCTCTTAAACCGTTAATGTTATCGAGGTGTCACAAGAGGACTTGATATCTCTCAAAATGTTTACAAAAGTCAATTGTTACATTTATAACTGGAAAAAGTTTCACTTACCAAAAAAATGGCGCATCCAACATTTAATAATCGGTACCTGATTTCACAAGTATGTTGTAGACTTGTATATCACGCCAAAAAATGTGCAATTACGGTGTTTATTGACGGTTAAAATATTGCTAATTTCCAATCAGCTATTAAATAATTGTAAGAAAAAAACAATTTTCCATTCCCAACTTTAGAGCCCTATAGCTCGTTAACGAAGGGAATAAAGAAAAAATTTTATATGAAATACCATCATTATTTTTCGTCTTTCTATCATCTCCCAAGTTTTTGGTACTAACTCCTGGGACACCCTGTATATTCCATAGCTTCTAGGTATAACTATCGTTACTTCGTTACCTCGACATACACTATTGTTTTTATTCATATTCACTTTCTGTTGTATACAAAAGTTCATTTGAATGTATTATGAAGTATAGCATGCTTAACTAGATATGAGAAATGTAATTAAAACGAGTTTAAAAACATTTACATACGTATATTTCCTGACGTCGGTGAATAACTGAAAAATAAACTAAAGCTATGAAGTAACGAATACATGATGTGATTATATAATTAGCCCATTTAATATATGCAGCACTCATCACGCGACTATTTAAAATAATTGGACACTCAAGAACTTGACATGACTTTGACTAGTTGGATAACTACATTTTTGGAATTGTCAATAATTACACTACGCATTACTGAGTATAGATAATACCTATTGCAAATAATGCAAATAATAGATACTTTTTATCCTAATAAGCGTTCGCCTCTATAATACCTAACTAATTATATCAGAAAGTTGAATTTTTACTTTGTTGTTCGTTATTCGTGTTTTCCACTGCCCAAAAATAAAACATTTATATCACTAGAGAAAACCCTGTTGTAGCCTTTCTCATTCCGTGAATTTTGTGTATCCTGATTCACTGATATCTGACATTCAGTGTGTCGCCCTATTAAGGTTATGTTTGTGTATCCGTATCTCATTTGAATTTTTGTTTTATTTCTCCCGTTTTTTCTTATTTTCTTAGTATACCTATTGTTTTGTTGCAGTTATTTGACTCTATTAGAATTACAGACAGTTACAACAACATATTAGTTAAGATGTCACGGAATAGAATATTATACACCAAGGGGGTGAAGACTATTGTTTTTGCCGAGCACCAAAATTAGGTGCGGAATAAGGTGCGAGGCTTACAAATGTCTTCAACATCATGGTGTATATACAATTTTTTCCACTACTAGTTGTAAAAAAAACTAAAAACAAAAAGAAAAGTTTTTCTTCTCAGCGACGAAGCGAACCGCCATACTTCAGGCATAACTTTCAAATTATTCCATGTCAGCAATCACTTAAATCGATTAAGATCATCCAAAAGTGGTATGAACCAGAACTAATTTAAGAAAATTGAAAGTGCATTTGAACTCATTTTTCAACGACCTTTCCAAATCTGTTCGAATTTTTTATGAATGCTATTTGGTAAAAAAGTTAGCTCGCGTTTAACAGTTTTGACCCTATGTCGCATCTTATAAATAACACAGCAAAAAAGTACCCACTTTTTACCCGTTACAGAAAAATCCAAAAATAGAAATTAAGAGTTGTTTAGATCTTTTTAAAGTAAAAAATAATAATTCTAATGCGTTTATATCTCAAAATTATGAAAAGAAGTATATGACAGACTTTTCTTTTTCGTAACCATTTTATTTTTTCAACCGAATTGATAATTTCGAGTTAATTAAAAGCAGGAATTTGAAAATGTATTACAATACTTCCAGCTTGAAACGTTATTAAATTATTTAGTATTTAAATTGATGGATATGCTACTACATTTTGAAGAAAATAGAGCTAAAAATTCAAATTTATTGACCCCATTTTACCTAAAAATATATCCTACACCTACATGTTATAAAAATGTGAGAAAATGAATGAATTCCCTTGAAAAATGTTATCATACGCACATGGTTTATTATCTATTACGATCAAAGTCAAAGTTATATTATTAAATGTGAAATATTTAAGAGAAAACAGTAGGTATACTATGGCAAATTTATCTGAAGCCGTGAAAGGAATGCAGTCGAAAACATTCGATATTGCCACGTTTAACTATGAAAAAAGTATGTAATAATAATCAGAAAATGGACTTTTTATTATTAACAATATGATCAAACTTTAATTCTTTAATGTGCTTGATTGCTTGGATTTTGTCTATTGAAATATTTTTTCCAAATTAAAAATATTTAATTTGGAATTTATTATGGACTTCTTATAGCTCTGGCAGCGTTTTGCGAAAACCATAATTACCACGCCCTCCGAAATACATAATTGGTGATTTTTACTGACAGCTGACTTCTTGTTGGCAAAAGCATGCATGTGTTCTTTCCTCTCACTTCGTCAATTGACTGATATTGACTTATCCAGTGGCGTTGGTATTGTCATTGATCTTTGTATTTTCAGTTTTACTTTATAAAATAGGTACAGTACGCCATAGGTACGTTTATGCCATGTTTCCTCCTCTCTTACCGATGCCCCGTAGCTTCAGATAAACTTGCCAAACTATAGATCTTTCATTTATTCAGTGAATTGACAAATGTATTTATTACTCCGTCAAAATATATAAAGCAGAGAACCTCAGTAATACATGTAGGTACCATACGTAATACTGAGCCACACACGTGTTATAAGGTTATCAAATAAAATCAATTAATAACAAATCCCGAATAAGGAATATATCATGTATTTCTCGACTGGTTTCAGAAAATAATTTTGTATCGAGAGGAGATTATAGAAATGAATAAACAAGCAGCTTATATAATAATATAGTATATTTTAATTTAATATTTGAAATATAATTGGAAATTACTATAAATGTTTCCTAAACTTTTCATAAATAAACCTGAGTTGATGATAGGTACAACCATTTATAACAGACAAACCTTTATGAAAAAGTGTTGATGACACAGTGGAATTAGTAGTAGTACCTATAGTCAAAGGCACTCTTATCGTGCGGGTTCAAAGGTCACTAACCATATGTATCAAATCAGAAAACACAGAGGTTACCAAAATGTGAGATTACACTGATTGACAAATTTCCACTTCTTTCATTCTCGAAATAATCCATCAAACTAAGTACCATTCTTTTGCTTGAGGATACAAAAAAAACGGAAAATTGCTACTTATTATTCATAATGTCACTTTGAATTGTCAAAGTGACAAAACTGACATATTTAAACTAAAACTCTGCTGGTGAAAGACTTTGTAGAATCGCTGAAAATTAAATACATATCCTTATTTTTCCCGTCAAAATTGCATAAGTCTGTCTTATTCATCTTACGGATTTTATTTGGAAATTATAATTAAACGAAATAAAAGAAAACAAAAACTGTGAGTATGTCTTTGTTGAATCGTATGACCCGCACGATAAGACTGCATCTGACTATAATTAGTAGTTGGTGTAGGGAAAAAGAACAAAATTGTGCCCAGTTTCAAACAGCACGCGAATCTCCTAATGCTTTATTATTTTAATACTCTCCCATTTATAAAAAATAGACTATAGTAGATAGTCTTATTCTAATAAGAAAGGATAAATTAACAATTTATTGGAATAAAATAAATCGATTCCAATTAATTATCTTGTCTAATTTTAAAATAGTATTGACAATAAAGAAATTAGTAATCACTTTTGGGACAAGTACCATAATTTTGTTCATTCTTATTTACTGTTACGATTGAGTTGTCAATAATAGCCCTAGTCCAGCACGATCATTCTACTCAAGTATTTATTCCTTTCTTTTTGTATCCATTTTAAAACGGAATAACTGACGACACCCGCATACTCAGATCTCCAAGAAAATTATGGTCATTTTCTAATTTTGTTTGATACGTTGGTTTTGCCGTTTGCACGCTATCTGACACATTTTCTATTCCATCAATATAATGTGGTTTTCAGTTTTGAACGAAAAATACTTATAATAGATCTGGTGGAGGAAATTATGTAATAAGAAATAGAGATAAGTGTCTCTGTTTATATTACCCAATTATTGACTAATAGCTTAGGGATACTTAAGTATTTAAAAAATAACGAAGGCATGGTTTATGAAAATCCATTTTATGAAGATATTATGTACCTCATGTCTACAATATTAAATCATAAACAGTAAAAAGCAATTAGCTTTTATTATTAGATTGTAATCTTGACTTCTATCCATTGCAACTTTTCTAAATAATATATCATTTATGTTTATATTCCGAAACTCTTTCCATTATTGGTAGTAGCTTCCACCAAAACTATATAATATTTTATTAGTTAAAAAGTTTTAATCCATTATCTAGTAAAAACATCAGAAGCAGCTTTTTCAGATGATTCAATAATTGTGGCAGCGAAAGGGAATTATTTACAAAAAAATATGAAAATATGTAACAAGGAACAAGGCAAAGTTATAAGGCCAGAACAAAAACTGTTAAACAAATTACAATTTTACTAAACTATTTGTCTGGTCAGCAACGTGCGCGTCATTACTTCAGAAACAGAAGTTTGGTGAACACCAGTATCTTCTCCTGCTCCTGTTTGAAACCCCATAGCAAATAATATAATAATCTCGGAAATATTTTCATTTTTTCAGTGTTGCATACAACACCTGTAGCTTCTTCCGATACCACACCCAAGAAGTCATTTCATAGTCACTCGAAATTTTCCTTGTCAATTCCTTAAATCCACGATTACACGTACTTTTTCTAGGTTTATAATATTTTTTGAACACAAATTACGCACGAACTCAACCATAGCAATACCGTGTTCAAACTGAAGTCTGGTGACTATCAGACTCCAAATGTATGGCGTAGACTCTCATCCTACTGAGCATAATCACATTTTTTTTCATATCAAAATGAAAATATTCTCACAACAAACATTTTTATTTTTTTTTATTTTAATATCTAACTGCATCAACCACTGAGGGTTATTACCAGTGGGACAATACAGGTAACAAGCTTTTAGTTTACAATAAAGTAAAATACATACAGTTATGTGGTTGGTAACTTAAATTTGAGAACAAAGATTAATTTGGTTGAGAAACCCTAATATGTTTTCTATGTTATGATTTTCATTCAATATGTTCTCTAACGGCCCTTTAATACCGTGAAGTTCTCGTTCTAATTTGAATTTAGGACACTGCACTAATATATGTGATACACTTAGTTGCACATTACACATGTCACATATTGGTGGAATGTCTTTGGAGAGTAAATGTTGCCGTATGAGAATCGTCTCTGCTCTTCTAGTTCTCGGCAGGTTAGTCCATGGTGAAGTGGATTTCTTGATTACTCTCAGCTTGGTTGAAGAATGTGCCCAAAGCTCTTTCCAGTGGTCGCCGATTTTTTTCTTGAAAGTTGTTTTTAAATCTGAGCTGAGAATTGAGGATTCTGCGAATGGTATGGAGTTGTTAGAGGCTGTCTGCTTAGCGGCTGCATCGACACGTTCATTTCCATCGATTCCGATATGTGAAGGAACCCAAAGTATTTCAATCATTTTATTTGAACTAAGGATGATGTATTTGCTCTTTAATTCGCATAACTAAGTAATTGGTTGGATACATGTGTTTGATGCTCTCGATAGTGCTTAGTGAGTCAGTGATTATGAGGAAGGATTTTGAAATATGATCGATGCAGTACTGTGTCGCCTTATAAAGAGCATATAGTTCCGCTGAGTATATACTGTAATCATCAGGTAGTTTGTATCCAGAGGTGCTACTGTTTGTTACCACTGCTGACGATGTCCCGTGTTCAAGTTTTGATCCATCTGTGTATATAATTTCGTAGTTCTGGTACCTCGTAAGTATGTATTTAAAGTTATTTAGGATTAGTTTGGTGGGGTGTGAATGCTTATTAAATTTAGAGTGAGCTGCGTATTACATCTTATGGTTTGGAGGGTCCAGGGTGGCGAGGCCTCATCTGAACAATTGTAAATTGGTGGATAAATGATGTTGTATTTTTGGCATGCTCTATTAATTCTTTCATAGAATGGCGGAGTTATTCGGGGATGGGTGATAAAAAGGGATTGGAATTTGTTGGCGAAAGTGACATTTTTTGCTGGATGAAATTTAATTGAGTGTACCTTTATTGAGTATTGTAGGCTTAGAAATTCTCTGTGTAAGTTTAGTGGTATTTCTCCTGACTCTACAAGAATGCTTTCTCTTGGACTAGTGTAAAATGCTCCTGTTGCTAATCGTAATGCTGAGCGTTGGATCACATCAAGTTTTGTTAATGCTTTTTTGTTTGCTGATGCGTACACTATTGCTCCATAATCTAAATGAGATCGAATGTAATATTTATAAATATTTAGAAGAGCATTTCGATCGCTTCCCCAATTGACGTTGGATAATAGTTTTAGCATATTGATACCTGAGAGACAAGATTTCTTGAGTTGTTCGCAATGTGAATTCCAATTGAGTTTCTGATCGAATGTCATTCCCAAATATTTGATTTCATTGACGACCGTTATTTGCTGATTATCAATTGTGAGGTTTGGCAATAGATCAGTGTTCCGACGAGCGAATAAGCATGCACTTGGTTTTTTGTGTGGATAGCTGCCATCCATAAATCTTAAGCTTTGAAAGTATTCCGGAGATAGCTACTTGTAAATTGTTTTGAATTGTTTTGAATTGTTTTTATGCTTTTACCTCTGGTGTAAATTAAGATCATCAGCGTATAAGCTGGCATGCACTGGTGCTGCTATCGTTGAAGCAATATCATTAATAGCCACTAGGAATAAGGTTACACTCAATACAGATCCCTGAGGTGTTCCGTTAATTTGGACATGGTCTTCCGAAAATGTTCCGTTGACTTTACCATTGAAAGTCACAACAAACAGTAGGTACATAAATACCTACCCATCGGAGTATCTGCTTCTAGCTTTTATTCATACCACGTGAAGAATTTTTCAGGCATACCACCCATTTATGTCTTGTTGAAAGCAAACACTCACAAGTCAACTCGTTTTGTTGAAAACTAAAGCAAATATCATTAATTGAGGTTATATGCCGAAAATTCAATTGGAAAATTTCCAAAAAATATATATATTTAAAGTGTTAGTATCAATTTATTTCAATAGAGGAGTTCAGTCTAAGGTTAGTGTGGCCAAAAAACCGTGTTTTTTTCTGATAAGAATGACAGTTAAGGTTTACCATTCAAAAACTAAGATTCTTGCATGTTTTTTATCATTGGGAACATCTATATTGCTATAATAAAATAATGAATACACCCCCGAAGCGTATATCTTGAAATTTAAAATGACTTTTTTGCTGAATACTCAACATATCGGTTACCAATGATTCTAGGAACTCTTGGCATGGCAGACCATTCCATTTCTGTTATTCAGTCACTAGTTATGTCAAATGTCAGTTATATTTATTTTTGTTGGAATTCATTTAATTTGTGTATTTCCATTTTCGATTAGATTTTTGTAGCATTTCCAGCTAGCTGTATCGCTATTCTTCTAATTACTTTTTTCACGGACATTTGACATAACTAGTGACTGAATAACAGATATGAAAGGGTGTCATGCCAAGAGTTCCTAAAATTATTGGCCACTGATATGTTTTGAGTATATTCAGCTAAAAAGTCATTTCAAATTTCAATATACGCTTCGGAGGTGTATTCATTATTCTATTAAAGCAGATGTAGATGTTCGCATTGATAATAAATCTTGGGTTTTAAATGGTAGACCTTAACTGTCATTCTTGTGAGAAAAAACCACTGTTTGTTGGCCTCATACTGAACTCCTCTATTCAGGTTGCAAATACTAAAAGTGAATCATTTTCACAGATTATAGTAGATACCTATGCACAAAATATTGACAAATACGTTAACTTCGAAATGTAAAAGTGGATTGTAGTTTTCCACACAAGGTACCAGTGCTAACCATTTTTAAGATCCCTTTTTATTAAGAAAATTTTCATTTAATACACTTAGTTTAGTTTTATCTAAACATAGCAGTAATTAAGCCACAATTCCTCAACACTTTATTCAGCATTTTCTTCATTTTATTGGAAAAACTATCAATCTCAAATATATTCTTTATAATTTTTTTCAATATCAATAGTTTCTGAAAATGCACGTGAAATTGTGAACGCCAAAAGTTGTGGTTCACTCCAGTAATCAAATATTGTTTTTTTTTTAATTCCTTTCCTGTTAAATATTAAAGGAGCTACTCGTGCAGCTTTGTGCAAAATTACGGCGTAATAAAAGGCCACAAAGATTTTACTATCACATGGAAAGTGTAAGGTATCTATCTTTCAAAGAAAAACAATAAAGTAAAGGAAGTACTTAAAATTTGCAATTTTTTATATTCAGTATTCATTTCAATCTGGTTTAAGCAGTAAACATGTATCGGGTTTCGGTGAGACAGGTTATACATGTGCTTCGGAAAAGGAAAAGGCATATTCTTCCAATGAAAAACATCTGTTAGTTACGTATGTTTCTTTTTAACAGTACAAAACTTGTTTTTCAGCCCAGGCCAATTTAGGCTATTCAATCATGATTTTGATTGAGGTTGACAATATATGAGTGAAGGTGAAATGGGTAAGTTGTACCTGGTATTAATACCTTTAGGTACCCACTTCAAAACGTAAAAGAATTCTATCCGATACGGTGAATGTGTTTAGAGCAATGGGACACTTTTGGAAAAATAGATATACCGAAAGTTGTAATTTCATTGACACTATTGTTTTGTTAAGTATATTGATCTTGTTCCGTATGTTTACCTGTGGTGAAATCAAAAAATACACTGATTCATTATATTTCTAATTGAAAGTACATAAAATCAGAAGAGTAGAAACCTTTATACTCAAAAGATTACTTCCGGAAGAATTGAATGGTATATTTTTTCTAGCAATTTTGAAAAGTGGTCAAATTTAAAAGTTATTGAAAATATTGTTGACTGCCGATTATTGTAACAGTAATCTTTCCATAATTTGTGAATATACTTCCTTATAGAAGTCATTAAGACCATTGCACACGTCATTTGAAAGGCGTAAGACATTAAGAATTAATCTAAAAATAACACATTACTTTTTCATGATCCGATACGGATATATAATTCTAATATTGAAATGCTAATTATAAAAAAAAGGTTGAGGTGATGACAATTTTACCGAGAAAAACAGGCCGAGTAAACCGTAATTAAACTTGAATTTTTCATTTTTTTTTAATTAAATTTCTCAAGCTAGCCGTTCAATTCGAGCCATTATAGGATATGTTTCTGAAATTATTTTACTTAATTGAAGTGAGTAAACTACAATTGCAGCATGACTTTCTCAAAGAATCGCTTAGAAATTGCTGTATGCGACCATGGACCAAAGTCTCTGAAGTATACAGTGTTTCTCATTATTTTTTGTCCCCTACTTATTTTTCATTATAATACAGAAAAGAGTTTGAAATAAAATTTGTATTATTTTATCTGTACCGACCAAAAATGTAGCAGCAGACTGAATTTTCTATACAGGAAGTGCTCAATAAAATGCATCTCCAATATTTCACTCATTATTTTCGAAAGTAACGTCACAACTTTTAGAGTTGGTTGAAAGTTTATAGGTGACCTGAGTACTTTATGTTCCTTGGGCATGGAGTAATAATCGCTAGAAGCACTTTTAGTATAAGTTTTGGAGGTCGCTGAATACGAATCTAAAATTATATTTTATCCCACACTTAATGTGTTTTTATATTAAGAGATAAACTAAAAAGGTAGTTTAAAAAAATTGGTTTTTAATTTTTTCCAATTTTCCTGGAAAATATATGTTACCTAACCTACAGCTGATTTCGTACTCTCATTATCTAGATTGTTTCACTATACAGAAAGTATTTAATGATAAAGATAAATAAACGTCATTAGTACTAAAACTATCGAGTTTCAAAGTCCAACAATAACATGGTTAATAATAAATTCAAAAATAATTATTAACTATTTATTATCAGGTGAATATCTAAGCTGAGTACACATGACAAAAAGTCAAGAAAACAATTTTTTGTATTCTGTGTAAAAATTTTTTTTATTTCAATTGCAAAGCGCTTTCGGCTGTTAAGCCATCTTCAGTGCCTCACTCGTCAGGCGATTACAAAAAACTTCTTCCATTAAAAAAGTTCACAACACATTTCTTAAAATTTTAAAATTTCCATTTAAAAACACATGTAAATTTGTAAAATTATTTTATCCCTTATTTAGGGTACTGTCAGGTGTACCTGAATATCAAATGTTAAAAAAATGCATATAAAATGACAGTACCCTAAATAAGGGATAAAATAATTTTATAAATTTACATGTGTTTTTAATTGGAAATTTTAAAATTTCAAGGAATGTGTTGTGAACTTTTTTAATGAAAGAAGTTTTTTGTAATCGCCTGACGAGTGAGGCACTGAAGACGGCTTAACGGCCGAAAGCGCTTTGCAATTGAAATAAAAAAAATGTTTACACAGAATATAAAAAATTGTTTTCTTGATTTATTATCAGGTTCAATAACTATTCTAAGCCAGTTCCATGGCTGTAATTAACGAGTTTAATTGTGGTAAGTAAAATACTTATTCCCGAAAATGTTATTGTTTTCTGTAGTTATAGCGGTTACTGTTTTTGAAGGTTTATTAAAATGTTTTAATTACCTCAAGTTGTCGAACCATAATAACGATAATTACAGCTTCTTCTTATTGTCATAATTAAACATTTGTTGTTTCCTAATACGTAATTTTACCTACTATAACCAAATTCTTAATAATTCTGAAGAGACTTTTTACTCATTGTGGTGATAAGTTGAATGAAATCAATCAATTGAAAATAAATTACACAACTAATTGAATGGTTTTATTGTACCTAGTGCACTTTATATTGGTGAAACACTAAAAGTCTAAGAGTATGGATATGTATAAGTACATTGCTAAAGTAGTTGGTGTGCGTCATTTTTTGTGACGTAGTTATATTCTTTTTTTTTAAACAAAGGGTTCAATGAAACTCAAAGTCAAACCACAAAGTATTTAATGTCCGTAAGGACTCAAAATTTGCAACTAGTTTCGGTAACAAATACCATCATCAGGCTACAACAATAGAAAATGGTACTTCAAATTAAATATATAAGGAGATAATACAAATTGTACAAATTGATTTAACAAAGTTATGATTAATTAACATTACAATATAAAAGTTATGAAATTTATTAGATATATAATTTTTTAGAGTTGTTTATTCTATAGATATGGCAGAAAATTATTATATTAAAAACAACAAATTTACCTGTATGAAAATTCACATTAAGCATTGTTTGTACAATTTGTATTATCTCCTTATATCTTTAATTTGAAGTACCATTTTCTATTGTTGTAGCCTGATGATGGTATTTGTTACCGAAACTAGTTGCAAATTTTGAGTCCTTACGGACATTAAATACTTTGTGGTTTGACTTTGAGTTTCATTGAACCCTTTGTTTGGATTCTAACCACATTTGAGATATGGATGAACTCTTAGAGTTCTTTTTTTTTGGTTTTCGTTTATTCTATTTGCTTTTTTGACATGTAGCTAACTTTAAGTCTGATAAAATCATCAGGATCGTATTCAGCCATATTCGAAAAGGCTATGAAATTAATAATCACCATCAGCTTCTTTTCCCAACTGAAAATACTTGAGAACTTAAAAGCTGATGCATTTCCGTGTATTTAGGAATCTTTTTGTATTATTTTTATAAATATAACAATAAGATTAATATAAACTTTTCATAAATAATAATTGACGTGAGCAACGAAGTACAGACCTGACGAGAACTGTCAGTAGGACAGTAGAAAAAGACGTAAGGAAAGGTACACCTGCATCCTATTTTAAGCAATGTAATTTCTCTCGATTGATAGGTCGAGCTTGCGCGTGATCTAAACATCAATTAATCAAATTTTTCAAGTCAAATAATACATTCAATCGATTCATTTGCAATTCGTAATTAGAGTACCCTCTTAGACTCATGTGACTGTTATATTCGCCTGCAGTTTATCTGGTAGTATATCTACATTCGTCAAAAAGACAATTTTACAGAATTATCATTTGAATAATGTTATGCAAATTAGTACTATAAGTAAACTAGACTCATATTACTGTTGGCGATAGAAAAGGACGACGAGGATAGGTTAATTGGAATAATTAATTTCAAGTCTAGTTTAAGCAGTTAGTATTAATTGGAAATCTAATAAAAAATATTTATAGGTGTAATAAATATATAATATTTTAGTATTGATAATTATCCCAGAATAAATTTCTAGACGGAATCGAAATTCAAATAATTTTTTTTCTATATACGACCACCATCGAAAACAATATTTTGCTCAAAAGCGGATTTAAGGGGGGCACTGGGGCACGTGTTAAAATATATGAATAACATAACAGAAAGTACCCATCGTACCCAGCATAAGAAATGCCGTAGGAAATAAATTCAAGCTCATCTGCAAATTGAAAAACAATATTTAATATATAAAAAAAAGGGAGACCAGATGGGTAGAAAGACGAAGCAGTTTAGACATTTTTGGACGATTTGCAATGTCTTCCTGATGCCTATATAGCAAAAACTGGCTGGTCAGGATCAGGATTTTATAAGCTTGGTAATCTTCTCTGATATTTCAGGAATCACGCTGCCCTTTTCCGCTCACTGCAAACCATCGAAATTGATATATTTTTGGCAGTTCATCTTTCAGAGACAACGTGAAACTATCACGGACACATTCAAAATACTTTCCATTTAGGCTGAGACCATCGCATCGTCAAACAATCTGGTGGACATTCAGACTCAGTCAGGTGACGACTTTCAGTATATATTTCTCCAGATATGTTAAGTGGAGTGTCATAGAGGTTCCCTGGCGCTTCCTTCCCATGGAATCGGACGGCTGCAGAAGTTGCTGTCACATAACTTCAACAGCGAAGATGTAGAGAATATTTTGCAAGGCGCAGAAGACTTTCCTTGATTGTTAGATTTGAAGCGATAGCTAAGTATCTCCAGCTCCAGTAAATGTCTACAAAAGAATGGATGGATTGGCCTCAATGCACATCCAAAACACATTTAATTTTTCCTTTGTTTTGACACTTCACGATAGAAGGACGACGAGGATTAGTAATTGCATTAATTAATTTCAAGTCAAGTTTAAGCAGTTAGTATTAATTGAAAATTTAAAAAATATATATTACCTATTTTATTTTTTCTACTAGCGTGCGGAAAGAGTCACTTTTCCGCACTAGTGCGGAAAGTAAATTTGTAGAGTTTTTGTGGAGTATACTGAAATTTGAATATTTAAAATATGTATTTCTATGGTTGTAGTTTACCAAATGAATGAAAAGTTAAAAAAAATTTTAGAAATCTGCAATAATTTTTGGATAAAAAAAAATTATTTTTTTTCAAAAATTTTTCATGTTTCTTTATGTTAACTTTTGGGTTTTTTTCCGGATGCTAGTAGAAAAAATAGTGTACCTAACACGTGCGTAAAGTGACTTTTCCGCACGCGATTGCTGGCCGAACTCCGCTAGCGTCGTTCGGCCATCTGCAATAGCGTGCGTAAAAGTATCACTTTCCGCACTAGTTAGGTAAACTACTATTTTCTACTAGCGTACGGAAAGTGAATATTTTCCGCACTAAAAAGCGTGCGGAAAGAGTCACTTTTCCGCACTAGTGCCGAAAGTAAATTTGTAGTATACTAACATTTGAATATTTAAAATATGTATGTCTATGGTTGTAGTTTACCAAATAACTGAAAAGTTAAAAAAAGTTTTAGAAATCTGCAAAACCAATCTGCAAAGCCAAAGTGACATTAAGCAAAACCAAAATAAAAAAATTAAATTTATAATAAACAATATAAAAAATATGACAAAATAATTTTGTTTTTCCATTATTTCATAGTTCTAATGGTAGTCTTTATCAGATAAATTTTAAAACCAATTTTTGTTGGCAAAAAGTATCTATACCTAGGTATTTGGTTTACTCGATTGGAAAATTAGTAATTAACATGCACAAAAAATACATGTATATTTAAAATTGATGTAGTTTTAGATTGTACAGCGCTGCAAAAAAGTAGATAAAATGAAAAGATATTGAATACGAATATAAGGGAATATATAAATTCTTAAGATGTTGATGGAGCCTACAAATAATTAGTTTTACAATACGGTGGAAATGGATTGGATTTGAAAACAAATAATGAGCCCTATTTTGTAACTTAAGCAGAGAAAGGACGTCGAATCGTAAATCATGACAAATAGGAATCGGCTTTCATAAAGGTATGAAATATCATTATTTGACATACAGATACATAGTGAACTGTCAAATTATCTTTTTAATGTTGCGTGACACTTTATCAATGTTCGAGGTAGGTACTTATAGGTAAGTATTCGGTGAGATAATTTTTTATGCAAATAAATACTTTAGGGAGTAGGTATTATCCTCAATTAATTGGTCGATTAAATTATTATTTTTGTTTCCAAATCTTAAAGCCGACATTTTTTTAACATTTAAATCAACACCGAAGGCGATCGGCGTCGGGTTGTTACCTCAAAGCAGCATGCTTGAGGAAGTTATGGCAAAATTATTAAAATTTATCAATGTTCGAGTTTATTCTGTAAGATAAGTTTTTCTGTAAATAAATAGGTACTTTTAGTTTTAGATTTTTGTTTCCAAATTTTGGAACTGACATTTTTCATAACAGCCTAGGTATAATAGGTTTAAATGCCAAATGAAAAATTATCAGTGTAATTGATTCCTTACACCGAAAGAAAAATCTCAGTAATTATTATTGAATGTTTGTTAATGTCAAATTTGTTCATAATTATGTATTGATATTTATAATTGAAAAAGCTTATTTATTATAATCATTACCGATGATTTGTTTAATTAATAAATAATAGAGGATTTGTTTCCGCTATAATTGTTAATTTTGAATAAAATTTTTCAATAATAAACAAATCATCTAATACACCAACTTCGCGGTGATAATTACTAAGTTTAATTAGTAATTATAACTTTGTTTGATAATTATTATAAATGGTACCCTGTCTGTTAATAAATCTTTTTGTATCATTATAACATTCAATAAATTCATTTGTTTCTTATAAGCCTACGTTATACAAATGAGCAGAATATTGTTTAATAGTTAATCTTGTTTGTTATAATCAACAAACTGTCATGCGCGTGACCATAGATCGCCTTAGATGCACATGTGATGTAGCTTCCGCTTCCCTTATCCCTAAGATTTGCACGTGTGCTGTTTATTGGTATCGTCTTAACCTCAGTGTGTTTAGTGTTGTTTATTATTCATATTTGGATATTAGCAAATGATTAGCAATAGTGTGGACAGCGTGGGTAAAAAGTTCAGTGTTTACTGATTATATTGTGCTTGAACTGGATCGTTCTCAACGACTGGATATAAGATTTGTATTTTTATTTGGATATTATGCCAAAATGATGGCGGACGGAGGTGTCGACTTCAGTAGCACTCCTATAAGCATTATCATTGAAGAATGTGGGGCATGCAAATTTCGAAAGTAAGTAGATAGACAGTGAAAATATAATTTTGTTTAGCAGGATAGCAAATACCTAGTAGATATATGTTAGGTAGGTAGGATCTTATGATTTATTCGAGGTGAGACATTTTCATACAATTTCATAGTTCCTAGTAACTCTTTTTTTTATTAAATAGTGCGGCACAAAATATCCAAATTTACTTGAATAATCAATATATTTTGTTGTTATCCATTTAATAATTTTATTTGTTTTTTATATTTACATTTAAGAATTTTTTTCCAAGTTGTGTTGCATGAAATTTCATGAACATTCAAATGGTTAGTATATTTAGTTACTTTCCTATGTATACTTTTTCTTTGAAAAAACTACAATAATTTTGACCCCTTTTTTCATTAAATAATGCGGCACAAGTATCAACATTGATTTGAATGATCAATATATAATTATTTTGTTGTTATCCCATTTAAGGATTTTATTTGTTTTTCATAACTGCATATGTTTGTTTTATTTTTCGAGATGTGTTGCAAGAAATTTCATGAATAATCAATATTTCTTATACGACTGATAGTTTCTGGAATTTCTTGAAACACAGTTTTTTTATATATTTATATTGTATTTTTTGTTGAAATTATAATGAAAAAAATGAATAAATCACTTGATTAAAAGATTTGTTGTTTCATTTACCAGCATCTAGTAGGTAGATATGACAATTTTAAGAAAAGCACAACAATTTATCATTAATATATTGAAAAATCTGTATATAATGGTATAGAAAACGAATAATAGGTATCTATAAAGTCTAAAAAAAAAGAAATCTTCAAAAATGTCTTGACTAATCTTTCATCAACTGCAGTAAGATCCTCTAAATAATAAATGTATTAGCATAAATCACCAAATGCTGATATGGTTTCAATATCTGCTAATATCATGATAACTTTTCGGGAATACTGATGATGGCAGTCTATAGTTGCTGAAATAAGTATTTGGACATCAATCCATAAATATTGGTAATGAAAGATATTTGTTTATTATCAATAAGGTGGCTTTAGTCATGTTGTCATTGTGAACAAATATATGGGTATAGTAATTCAATCTGGAATAACAGTGACAGAATATGCAATAACTATATACAATGACTTTGTAATAATAAATAGCATTCGGTATGGTAGAAAAACATATATTCATACTGATTAATCATTTTTTAATAAAAAAAAAATATAAATTTATAGTTAATAACTAATTGTTATGAGAAAATATTCTTATGTAATAGTAAATAATTCTTTATTTATAGAGTAAAAACAAATAATTTGTTTTTTACCAACAAACGTTTAATAAGCCATATTTCAATAACGGATTTGGTGATAGTTAATTAGTCTTAGTGATTGTAACCAAACTGTTCTTTCAGTGTATTGGCTATTTTTTACACCTCACTAAAAATACACAGTTAGGTAAATATAATAGGTTTAATTTAAACAAAAAATTATCGGAATTTGTCCCCCGGCCCCTTGCAATAAAAATCGAGATGTTTTTCATTTTTTTTGCGTTTTTAGTACCGCACCTTCTATATCATTTAATTATTGATTAAACAAAAAATAAATATCAATGCATAATATTCCATGCACTTCAAAAATGTATATAGGTATACTAAATTGTAAATTATTAAGAACAAAATATTTATGAAATTACCTATTAAGGTAAGTGCTCTTAACAAAAACGTTTCAACTATCGTAAACCTTGTGAACCTATTGTATAGATTAAACAAGGGTAATTTTTAACGCCATTTAGTGTTCTGTTGGTTGTTGGAATGGGCATCATGCTGAGAAAATACATCATCAGAACAGCATGTGTTACGATAGTCTTTTCTTTTCAAGAGATTCGGCCTGTTAACGTTAAGTAGCACAGCTTATCCGACGGAACGAACTCACACATGTTAGTATGAATAAAGTATCTTAAGTATTATCTAGCTATACCTAATTAATGCAAAATATTACTTCACCACAATTTGCAATAATTTAAATTATAACGGTTCGATTTCAAAAAATAAATCAGTAATAGAACATAAAATTTTACAGTAGGTATAGGTATAATGAAAAATCATAGGAAGGAATTGATAGAATTAGCCCAATTTTGAATATTTCTTAATTGGGAGGACAAACATGCGTTTACAATTAATTTTTCTTATGATTCAAATGGCTTTCAATATTTTTGTTTTCATTTTGAAAGTAGTCCCGGAGTTCGGTCTATTGCATGGCATTCCACAGAAAAATGAATTGATAAAAGAATGGCATCTTGAAAGAGTTTAAAATAGTTGACAGGAGACCTACAACAGATAAAAACTGCTGAGAAGTTGTTTATTACCCAAAATAACTACAATTAAATGACTTTAGAGCTATTCTAAGAAGCATGGCCAAAACTACACGCAGACTATAAGACCGTAGGTATAATCAAAAACCAATTTCACTAGATTTGCGATCAGAGTGAACGATTAACTGTAAAAGCTAGCCATAAGCTGAGACAGGGCTCTCCAGAGGAGGAACAATCTTCCAAAAGTGTATACAAAGGGACATCTGCACGATAGTTAGCTGTACCCGACCCATGGAGGAAGGAGAGCCCGCAGTAGACTTTTCACTGTAGTTTTCATTGCTGCCTTAGCAACGCTAAAGTTATTCGGGATTGACGTGGATCTCCTGCAGAACCTTTTATGAATAAGCCAGAATCTAGCAAACAACTGAAGAAGGATAAAGTATTAATCCAAATGTCCCTATAAGGTATGTAGAGTTCTAGAGGATGGCACTGTCGGGATCTAATATGAGTACCACAATATAGATCTGAAGGGATAAGAGAAGAGCCAACCAATTTGTTGAATCTAATCAAAATTTCAATTAAATTGTCAGGTCAGGTAAAAGGATTGATTCAAAAATAGATACAATATAACCAAATCACTCAAATCAGCAACAATTTGGAAGATTTCCCAGGCCTTTGGTAATGAAAAATTACTTGAATGTCTCCAATACCTACTTGCGCAGGGCATTTTCTTATACAAAAAGTTGAACTATGTCTAAATCAAATGTGGATTGGCCATACAAATAATATAAAAAGTTGGGACTACATCAAATATATGATATATTTTTCTATTTCTATTTTCTAGTCACAATATCCTCATACATGGTTTATCATATTTCTCCATATCTTCACCGATAAAATGTAATTAACAAATATTTTAAAAGCGCATTTAGTTACATCGTCGTCAATAGGTACCTACCAATTGAAAACTGGCAAATTGGTTCAATAACGGAATGTTAACGTACATGTTTGATTACATAATTGGCACTGCCAACAGCAAACACACCTCAAGAAATAATCGATTAGCTTTCAAATATTTTAAATTCTTCCCAATGGTATATGAAATAATTATAATTAACAACACAGCAAGAAAAAACTTACTCTAGAAATGTGGTGAAAAGTATAGTGATGATAATCAGAAGAAAATAAGGTATTATCCGTTTTATTTCATTTATAAATCAATGCGTAGGTAAATACTTTCCTGGCCAAACAATGTCGTCTTAATTCATATAAAAGTCTGTTAAAATCTTGATATAGCGTGAAACATGTTCCCAAATGCAATGCAATGGATAGGTGGGTAGGTACCTAATAACATTTAGAGAGAGTGAAATGTTGAAGCCATTTTTTCCATTATAGCAGTTTGTTTTGAATGTATAGTAATATCCCATTCTGTGTAGGTACTTTGAACAATAACAAAAAATTTTGATTCATTATTTATTGGTTTAGCGGAATTTTTAAAAAATAATACCTATATTCTCCTCCATAAATGTACCTATCTGTCGTTCATTACAAATAGTTGATGAGGAGGTTGAAAGTAAAACGTGCTGGTTATTTTTCTATGTAATTTTCATTAGATCATGGGAAAAAATCCAAAAAATTATAAAAAGATATCGATGTAATAACACCATTTTAAAAATACCTATATAATTGTAAAGTTCGTTAGTCTGTGGATTGTAATAATTCCAATGAGAGTTCAAACAGCATGGTCGTTTGAGAATATTAGTTGTAGTATTTGTTTGTAGAGATTTTTGTTGTTCGGGAAGACCCCTCGTATATCTTATAACATGCAAGAGAATAATGGTTTCATAAAGGTAAAGTGCCAACTATAAAATTAATATTCAGGTTATTACTTTTCCTCTTTTTTTCGCCTATGTCTGAAGTTTGATACATACACCGAGAGAAGAGTTATTTCTAGACAAATAAACTGATTTGTTTGACCCCCCTTTGTTTAATACTAACATTGCTTATTCATTATTAAGAAGCCATATTAACGTGAAAATATTGGGAAATTTTTATATAAAAAAATGATTTATTCGAGTGTGATTTCTTTAATGTAAAGAAATTTGTTCTTCTTTATGCGCACCTTTATACAATTGTTCTTCAGAAACTATCCAAAGTTTATGAAGCACAATATAATATTTTGTTATAAAATATAACGATGCTATTTGGGTAAAAATTGTTTTCATTACCCTGAAAAAAATATAACATCTTGAATAATATTTCATCACTTTAGAACAAAAAATTAAATATTCATAGTAAATCATTTCAAAGTTTTGTCAGAAATTTAAATTTTTTAAATAAGCCTATAGATTATTAGCCTCAAATAAGATCTACTTTATACCGAAAAAATAAGTATTTGAGTATAATTGTACATTTATTGTTACGAGAAAAAAATTTACTTACTCCGAATCACATATTTCTTCACCTGTAAGAAATCACATTAGCCCACAAATTATGTGGCAATTAATACAAATAACTCTCACCCCACCCTGCCCTATTATTCAGAATCGTACCGATCGTTTGGCGTGAGTCAGTGAAATTAGATGAGTTTGTGCAATTTTAATGATTATTTTGTTTTTGTAAAGTTTGTGGTTGAAGTGTTCTGGACAAAAATGACTTGATAATAGAAATGAATGAATTGTTAAACTCATGGCGATTAAAAGAATTGTGAGATCTCTTTGAAGGTAAGGAAATTGATGATGTTAATTATATTCAAGTAGGTAGGAATGGAAAGCAAGCAAAATGTAGTCAAACATACACATTTCTCAATTATACCTGTCAAATCTACTCCAAAATACTATGGGAAAAGCATCAATGAACACACTTAAGGCTGGACAAGGCTGTCTTGTGGATACCATTTTTGGTTATGTTTTAGATCATGTACTATGTAGGTATGTTTAATTCTAAAAATGTATGGTTTCCATTTTATAAATGTACGGTTCCTATTTTAAAAATGTAAAGTTTTCAATTTAATAGATCAAAATATTCAGCAGCAAGTTTTTTATTTCTATCCTGCTTTCATACCAACCAGTTTTATGCATAAGTAAAGAACCGAATGGAAGTTACATTTGTTTCCAGCAAAAAAATTTAATTTGCTGGGACGATACATTTTTTACAAATAAAAAACATATCGGTAACCCAAACAATATATTTTTTCATAGTAAAGAAATATATTATAACGAGATAATACATTTTTTTATGATGAAGAAATGTTATTCTGCTATAAAATAATTTTTTTATAATAAAACAATACAGTTAGCCTGCAAAAATGAGTATTTGTTATTGGAAAACTACTTTATTCAATTTAAATGCTTCCAAAGATTAATATAACTATTTTGTCGTTCTACCTTAATAAATTATGTTCAAAACAAATATGATACATTTTTACAAGAATAAATATAATTTTCAATAGATAATTCATTTTATTATTGACAATGAATATGTTTTTATTCATCAGCAATATTACTTTCCGATTTTGGAACAAATCCTTTCTTAAAAACAAATGAAATATTAGTTAGGCCATATGGAAAATCATATTTATTTGACATAATGAGATTTTAATTGTCACAAAGAAATCTTTTTCTCGGTGTATAAAAAAGATATGGCGTGCATGTATTTTTCTAGGTCGACAGGAGGGCTACCAAACAAGAATAATCGCGGTAATGTCATTTTTAAATATTTTCTCTGTACCTTCCTTTAAATTTTATATGCTTCATCGAGTACACATTGTGCAAATTGTCATCCCATTCAAAGGCATGAAAAGTGCATACGAGAAATATACCCTAAGCTGACCACTACTTAAATCTTTGTTGTGGATTGCTCATGTTAAGTCCCATTGTTAAATCTTCGAGAGGGTTTTATGCTGCCGTTTTTCAATGACATTAACTAAGCTACTTACTGAGATGTCGAGTAGCGAGTAGCAGACCCTTAGTTAAGAAAATAACGAAGAACACTTGAGACCACTGAACCTAAAGACATCATTCAATTCTCTTTTAGTTAATTTGTCACGATCTTGGGGAAATTCGAGAAATTTGAAGAATCTTTGTGTCGGCAGACACTGACAAAGGTGGTACCTTTTATAAATATAGGATGGAAGGGGAGTATCTACTTAAACGGAATTGTTAAAGTATCAAGTATTGGTTTATCGACAACTATATAATCATAGTGTCCACTGCCACTTACTGATTATTGTAAGAAGTTTGGTGATTACATTAAGTATATAACTTTCAAAGATAAACCTATCAACCATCCCTCCATTCATTGATTTTTATTAACCAACTACCTTATCACAAAAGTAATTCATATCATAGAAATGATAATGCTAGGAAAATCTTCAAATTCCCAAATGAGTTCTTCGAAATAAAATTTTGTTTATAGGTACATTTAAGAGCATCTTACTAGGTATAACATTGTTTTTTTTTTAAGAAATTGTTGCATTTATTGCTAATGATATTTATACCTATTTGAAATAAGTATTACTAGATTTACTAGCATAGGTATAGGTACCTAGGTATGTGGTTTTTTTCAGAAAATATTATTTAGTAGTGATGCCATTTTTCCCTCTTCCTTATTAAGTAGGTAATGATTTGTTACTTTGTTTTGAAAATAAAAAATGAGTGGGTAGGTATCTGTCTAAAAAATGCGCTCACAAGTACCTATTCAATTGTACCTATTCAATTGTACCTATTCAATTGTACCTACCACTTCAATCAAAAGTTTGTGGTTTAAGCTTAAGTTCTTCCAAAGAAATAATTTGTCTCTTTCGCAACTCGTTTTGCACACCCGCCGAAAAAATGAAATTATTAGGTAGGTACACCGAAAGAAAAATCTCAGTAATTATTATCGAATGTTTGTTAATGTCAAATTTGTTCATAATTATGTTTTGATATTTATAATTGAAAAAGCTTATTTATTATAATCATTACCGATGATTTGTTTTATTAATAAATAATAGAGGATTTGTTTCTGCTATAATTGTTTATTTTGAATAAAATTTTTCAATAATAAACAAATCATCTAATACGCCAACTTCACGATGATAATTACTAAGTTTAATTAGTAATTATAACTTAGTTTGATAGTTATTATAAATGGTACATTGTCTGTTAATAAATATTTTTGTATCATTATAACATTCAAGAAATTCATTTGTTTCTTATAAGCCTACGTTATACAAATGAGCAGAATATTGTTTAATAGTTAATCTTGTTTGTTATAATCAACAAACTGTCATGCGCGTGACCGTAGATCGCCTTAGATGCACATGTGATGTAGCTTCCGCTTCCCTTATCCCTAAGATTTGCACGTGTGCTGTGTAGGTATCGTCTTAACTAAATCTTTCCCTCAGTGTGTTTAGTGTTGTTTATTATTCATATTTGGATATTAGCAAATGATTAGCAATAGTGTGGACAGCGTGGGTAAAAAGTTCAGTGTTTACTGATTATATTGTGCTTGAACTGGATCGTTCTCAACGACTGGATATAAGATTTGTATTTTTATTTGGATATTATGCCAGAATAATGGCGGACGGAGGTGTCGACTTCAGTATCACCCCTATAATAAGCATTTTCATTGAAGAATGTGGGGCATGCAAATTTCGAAAGTAAGTAGATAGACAGTGAAAATATAATTTTTTTTAGCAGGATAGTATATTTTAGGTAGGTAGGATCTTATGATTTATTCGAGGTGAGACATTTTCATAAAATTTCATAGTTCCTAGTAACTCTTTTTTTTTTATTAAATAGTGCGGCACAAAATATCCAAATTTACTTGAATAATCAATATATTTTGTTGTTATCCCATTTAAGAATTTTATTTGTTTTTCATAACTGCATATTAGAGTTTGTTTTATTTTTCGAGATGTGTTGCAAAAAATTTCATGAATAATCAATATTTCTTATACGACTGATAGTTTCTGGAATTTCTTGAAACAAAGTTTTTTTATATATTTATATTGTATTTTTTGTTGAAATTATAATGAAAAAAATGAATAAATCACTTGATTAAAAGATTTGTTGTTTCATTTACCAGCATCTAGGTATATATGACAATTTTAAGAGAAGCACAACAATTTATCATTTATGTATTGAAAAATCTGTATATAATGGTCTAGAAAACGAATAATAGGTATCTATAAAATCTAGAAAAAAAAAATCTTCAAAAATGTCTTGACACTTATTTCATCTACTGCAATGAGTTGCCATCTCCAGTAAGATCCTCTAAATAATAAATGTATTAGCATAAATCACCAAATGCTGATATGGTTTCACTATCTGCTAATATCATGATGACTTTTCGGGAATACTGATGATGGCAGTCTATAGTTGCTGAAATAAGTATTTGGACATCAATCGATAAATATTGGTAACGAAATGTGAAAGATATTTGTTTATTATCAATAAGGTGGCTTTAGTCATGTTGTCATTGTGAACAAATATATGGGTATAGTAATTCAATCTGGAATAACAGTGACAGAATATGCAATAACTATATACAATGACTTTGTAATAATAAATAGCATTCGGTATTCGGTATGGTAGAAAAACATATATTCATACTGATTAATCATTTTTTAATAAAAAAAAAATATAAATTTATAGTTAATAACTAATTGTTATGAGAAAATATTATTATGTAATAGTAAATAATTCTTTATTCATAGAGTGAAAACAAATAATTTGTTTTTTACCAACAAACGTTTAATAAGCCATATTTCAATAACGGATTTGGTGATAGTTAATTAGTCTTAGTGATTGTAACCAAACTGTTCTTTCAGTGTATGTATCTCTGTAATATAAAATGTAAGTGGGTATATAAATACCTTATAAATTACATTAACTACTCTTAATTTTTTAAATAGTCGTTATTCTGTAACTAATCCTTTAGAATTTAGATACCTACACTTTAACATCCCTTCAAAAATATTGGTTTTAACAGGCCATTTTAATGAAATCCTTTAAAATTTTAAGTGAAATGTGGTTAGCGAATATACCGATTTGATATTACCGCCGGTTACATTTTTAACTGCTTCTAAATTTTAGAGGAAGAGTTACAGATATGCCCCATTATCATTTATATAATAAGTAGGTAATTCATTTTATATTTGGTGAACCTATACCCGTCGATCAAGAGATAAAATTTCATTTTTCTCTTTTACAAGACTGAAGTTTATTCAATAAAATTAAGATCAAAATTATCCGCATTTGACAAAATCCTTCGAAATATGTCATAGGTACCTAACAAGTAGGATAATTTTTTAAGCAGAATATTTTCATAAATCATTGTAATCTGTGAAAGATTAGGTAGGACCTGGGATTATCAGTAGATAACAGTGCCTATTTCTTCTTGAAAATAAAAATGTTTGGCATCCTTATAAGAACCGCATTGAACATAGGTACCTATCTCCCAATAAGTTAATCTAGAGTGCAGACTACGTTCATATGCGAAAATTCTAGCTAAATAGTTTCCCGTTTTTAACATAGGTAGGTACCTACCACCGTAAGTAATTAGGTATTCTAACAATATTTTAATGTCAGTAATGAAACTATTGAGTATGACTTTTACAGTAGTTAATGATAATTATGTAAATTTTATGAGAATAGTACATCAAGCTTAAGACAGCTAGGTACTTACAGCTGTTTTAACGTTCATGGTCATGGCCGGTATCTGGGCACCATACAATTGCCCCGCTGTGGGTGTCATATCGGTAAGCATATCGCCTATCAGGAAAATCACTTATTATCGAGTAACATCAACGAAAAAACTGTGAATTTCCGTAAAACAATCGCACACAACGCACTAGTAAAATGTTATTTTAGACTACTATTGTTGAAATCACATTGCTCACTGTTTCTGTTAAGAGGAACAGTAGAAAATCACCGGTTCCCCTTCTGGTAAATGCCGCCATGGGCGGAGCTAGAACTTGTCAACCAATGGGATGGGCTACGATTTATTACCACGACCGCCCATATATTCTTCACGCGGACGTCCCATTGCGCATGTTAGCTTGAAATCAACTTGAAATTATAGAGCGATCGCAAAGGAGATCTATTATTTTGTAAACAAGCGCTTTATTAGTGAGAGTACTCGATGGGTACCTACCTACCTACTTACTATACCTATCGTTGTCGTAAATTGGTGAATGGATAATGGACAACTTGAAGGTGTTATTTTCAGAAGCATGTTTATGTCATTAATCTATTGATATTATATTATTGACTGGTAGGTACCTACATACCTATTGTATAAGAACGTTAATAGTTCACTACAATTATTATTTAATTTAAAATTCCTTCAAGTACCTACTCAATATGAAATTCTTAGACATAATTTACAGTTCACTAGTTATGTAGGTAATTTTTTATGCTCTTCATTCACATCACGATTCATGGTTTTTGATATGAGATAGTTTTTTATGGTAAACATAAAAATTGTGATAAAATCTTGATACCTATTTATGGTTTCTCAATTCAACCTTGACTTCTATATTTGCTTTTTTAAGGAATGTGAATAATGTGAAAATTGGGAAAATATAAAGCATTTTGAACTTTTTCTGAGTAAGTAAGTAGATAATTTTGTGCTTAGATACCTACCTAAATCCGGTCTTCTTTGATAGATAAGTTAAGTAGGTACCTAGCAGGTAAATTGACATATTTTTGTAAATCTGAATGGGAGAAAAATTTGGTAATAACATCGTTCTTTATTGAGAATTTGAAATTTATTCGAGATGCTAAAGAAATCGTGGTCGAAACTTCTTCGGTCTCAAGGAATAAAAAAGGTCGAGAAACCGGAGACCCTAATTTAGGCTATTTAAGTTTGTTTACAGTTTGATGATGAACGACAATGACACTATTATTACTATGGAAAATATATTATAAAAATATCCGATAATTTGTTATAGGTACCTATAGGTATTGTACACTGAAAGAACAGTTTGGTTACAATCACTAAGACTAATTAACTATCACCAAATCCGTTATTGAAATATGGCTTATTAAACGTTTGTTGGTAAAAAACAAATTATTTGTTTTCACTCTATAAATAAAGAATTATTTACTATTACATAAGAAAATTTTCTCATGAAAATTAGTTATTAACTATAAATTTATATTTTTTTTTTATTAAAAAATGATTAATCAGTATGAATATATGTTTTTCTACCATACCGAATGCTATTTATTATTACAAAGTCATTGTATATAGTTATTGCATATTCTGTCACTGTTATTCCAGATTGAATTACTATACCCATATATTTGTTCACAATGACAACATGACTAAAGCCACCTTATTGATAATAAACAAATATCTTTCGTTACCAATATTTATGGATTGATGTCCAAATACTTATTTCAGCAACTATAGACTGCCATCATCAGTATTCCCGAAAAGTTATCATGATATTAGCAGATATTGAAACCATATCAGCATTTGGTGATTTATGCTAATACATTTATTATTTAGAGGATCTTACTGCAGTTGATGAAAGATTAGTCAAGACATTTTTGAAGATTTCTTTTTTTTTTAGACTTTATAGATACCTATTATTCGTTTTCTATACCATTATATACAGATTTTTCAATATATTAATGATAAATTGTTGTGCTTTTCTTAAAATTGTCATATCTACCTAGATGCTGGTAAATGAAACAACAAATCTTTTAATCAAGTGATTTATTCATTTTTTTCATTATAATTTCAACAAAAAATACAATATAAATATATTAAAAAACTGTGTTTCAAGAAATTCCAGAAACTATCAGTCGTATAAGAAATATTGATTATTCACGAAATTTCTTGCAACACATCTCGAAAAATAAAACAAACTCTAATATGCAGTTATGAAAAACAAATAAAATCCTTAGGTAAATGGGATAACAACTGCATAATTATATATTGATCATTCAAATCAATGTTGATACTCGTGCCGCATTATTTAATGAAAAAAGGGGTCAAAATTATTGTAGTTTTTTCAAAGAAAAAGTATACATAGGAAAGTAACTAAATATACTAACCATTTGAATGTTCATGAAATTTCATGCAACACAACTTGGAAAAAAAATTCTTAAATGTAAATATAAAAAACAAATAAAATTATTGGATAACAACAAAATATATTGATTATTCAAGTAAATTTGGATATTTTGTGCCGCACTATTTAATAAAAAAAAGAGTTACTAGGAACTATGAAATTGTATGAAAATGTCTCACCTCGAATAAATCATAAGATCCTACCTACCTAACATATTATATCTACTAGGTATTTGCTATACTACTAAACAAAATTATATTTTCACTGTCTATCTACTCACTTTCGAAATTTGCATGCCCCACATTCTTCAATGAAAATGCTTATAGGAGTGCTACTGAAGTCGACACCTCCGTCCGCCATTATTTTGGCATAATATCCAAATAAAAATACAAATCTTATATCCAGTCGTTGAGAACGATCCAGTTCAAGCACAATATAATCAGTAAACACTGAACTTTTTACCCACGCTGTCCACACTATTGCTAATCATTTGCTAATATCCAAATAGGAATAATAAACAACACTAAACACACTGAGGTTAAGACGATACCAATAAACAGCACACGTGCAAATCTTAGGGATAAGGGAAGCGGAAGCTACATCACATGTGCATCTTCTATGGTCACGCGCATGACAGTTTGTTGATTATAACAAACAAGATTAACTATTAAACAATATTCTGCTCATTTGTATAACGTAGGCTTATAAGAAACAAATGAATTTATTGAATGTTATAATGATACAAAAAGATTTATTAACAGACAGGGTACCATTTATAATAATTATCAAACAAAGTTATAATTACTAATTAAACTTAGTAATTATCATCGCGAAGTTGGCTATTAGATGATTTGTTTATTATTTAAAAATTTTATTCAAAATTAACAATTATAGCGGAAACAAATCCTCTATTATTTATTAATAAAACAAATCATCGGTAATGATTATAATAAATAAGTTTTTTCAATTATAAATATCAATACATAATTATGAACAAATTTGACATTAACAAACATTCGATAATAATTACTGAGATTTTTCTTTCGGTGTATGTTTACATATAAGTATATATGTACCTATTACTCGTTTAGGAAATACGGAAAAACCTTTCACTCCCACTTTATTGAATATTACTTATAAGCCTTGTTTCAATTCACCCACTTCGATTCTACATCCTACATTAGAAACACAGACCATTGTCGATTGCTATACGACGATGACATTGTCGAAGAAATATTTAAATGAATAAAAGGCGTCACAACTGGTCGCATACACTCGCTCTAAACTCCTACGCTATCGAGACGAAGTCGGTAAAGATCAAAGACAAGAAAGTATCACGTACACTTTGGTATTACTGGAAGATGCAATTTGAATTTACGACCACACACGAATACCTATGTTGTTTGTAGATATTTAAATCAAGTATACCTATACCTACAATGAAGTGTTATTGAAATTTGATCGTTCTATTCAAAAATAAAGCTTTGTAAGTATAAATGAGTTCAAAGAAACGAAACACAGACATATTGTTATTGATCCATCTTTCTTTCTTGAATAATTATATAGGTACCTAGGTAGGTATACCTTATGCGTAGTGTGTACATAAAAAATTATATTTTTGCAACAAACTTGGAACTAGAAACTATTATAAAGATGCATTTAAATGGTTTCAGCAACACATTTCAATCGACACAAATCACATTTTGCTTGCGTTCAAAAGGGGATTATATACTTACTGCCTCATACAAGGATGATGTGAAATCGAGTCGTATCTGTCGCACAGTCTGTCGAAGTGCGGTAGCAAAAGGGATAAGTAGAGTGCATAAAACAAATATATCATACCTACTTGACTCTACAGTCTACACTGGTCATTTTCATTGTACCTATACCTATACCATAACTACTTGTGGTAGGTATAGGTATTGTAAGTTCAAGTAATTTTTGGGTTGGAGAATTGAATTCGAATTAAAATTAAAGGTAAGTTTTTGTACCTACTTATGTGAAGAATTATTTATAGCTATTGTAATTTATTCCATACACCAAGAAACATATCTACTTACCTAGTACATAGACATGATGACTCAGTGTGAAAAACTGCTCCCGATGTATGTACCTACTCATAAGCTTTTTATAAAGGGTGGTCCGTAAGTAATGATTCAAAGTGAAATGGAATATTCTTTGTCTAAGAATATTAAATTCTGACGCAACTTCCTTCAAAAAAATATTGATGATATTGAGAAAGATACAGGGTGGCAAAGTTGAAATGTCAAAAATGTTTTGTGTAAATTGGAAGATTTTCGATATACACGCGTAAAAATTTGAAGATAGGGATTTTAAGGCATAGAAAATAATAATATGCTATCATTTAGATGTAATTTCCAGAGGGCGCCCCAAAAGCTATGTTGCTAGTATAACTGTGCGATTAACTTATTTATCGTTAACGGCATCCCTCTTTTTATTAAAAAATATGAAAACTACGTCATTTTTACGACTTGAGGAAAGTTATGGCAAAATTATCGCAAGTTATAAAATGTTCTTGCTATATTATAGCTGATATAATAAATTTGCTGACATCAGCGCCTATATTATTACTAACATAATAATAAATGCCAATAATAATTATGTTATAGGTAGGGGGGTTTAAAAATGCGAATATCTCGAAAGCCTTTTAAGACTATACCTAATGATAGGTATACTTACCTTTTAGTCGCTAAGATTATTCAGTTTTAATATTTTCCAATAAATAGAGGCATATCGTTAACGATAAATACCTAAGTTAATCGCACCAACAACATAGCTTTTGGGGCGCCCTCTATAGAAAATACATCCAAGCCACAGACATATAATATTATTTCCAAGGCCTTAAAACCCCTATCTTCAAAAAATTGTCACGCTTGTCTTGTATACATCCAAAATCTTCCAATACTGAGAAAAAAACATTTTTAACATTTCAGCTTTGCCACCCTGTATTTTTCTTATTATCAATATTCAAGTTGTGTCAGATTGTAATATTCTTGGGCCAAGAATCTTCCATTTCACGCTGGTCCATTACTTACGGACCACCCTGTATACAGATAGCGAAATGTCTTTCAGCGACATACATGAGAAAAGCCGCGTGATGAGAGAGAGAGAATATATAATATGTTAGAAAGTTTATCTAAGTATATAATAATTCTTGATTTTGTCTATTATACAAATTTAAAACTTTAAACCCCGTAGCTATATTCCAAGCCTTTCAAAAATCTCTTAAGAATACCTACCAATAATGAAATCTGTGAATTTTCTCGTCAATATCCGATATATGGAATACTAACTTCCATCGTTTGCATTTGAATCGTCGATTGGATGGTAATCGAGGGCGATGGAAATATCTGTTGGCTTTTACCCTCCAGTCAAAAAGCTTATTTAAAGCGACATATTTCGATTTAAACCCTCCACTTAGGGGTAAATTATTCTTCAATCCGCTTTATACAATCAAATTTTATTTGCTGAAATCGAGGTTGAGTTGGGTATATTGAGATTTATTGGGGTAAACATTTCATAATTTGATATGCATGATAAACTAGATTTAAATCATATTATACAGTTAATTGGTACAAAGTGGTTATTAATAATAAATGAAGTTGGTAATTAAACTGGTTATTCATAAGATAAAATGTTACTATTAATTATAAAATTGACTGTAGACTTGGAGGAGTGGAGTGTTCAAAATGCCTTTAAAATAAATTCGCAAACTTTCGTTTAAAAAAGTAGAATATCTGGTGGAAATTTTTTCCATTGTATAATCTTACTTCCCCAGACCAGCCGACAGGTTTTTTTGTCAAATAGAATTTTAGTTTGTGGTTAGATGTATGGATTTCACTTTTATCGCATATTTAACGTTTTCTTCATTGATATTTGTGCGGTATATATCAATGATTTTTCCTGCCCAGAATTATGCTTGCAGAGCTGGACTGATAATATCCATACTTTATAATGATGAGGAGTGGACAGTCTATAATTGATTATTTGTTCTTTCGAATTGCAAACTAAAATGATTGGTTCTAACTTGCAGATACCTATACCAACCCCGTTCGACTTTGTACACTGAAAGAACAGTTTGGTTACAATCACTAAGACTAATTAACTATCACCAAATCCGTTATTGAAATATGGCTTATTAAACGTTTGTTGGTAAAAAACAAATTATTTGTTTTTACTCTATAAATAAAGAATTATTTACTATTACATAAGAATATTTTCTCATAACAATTAGTTATTAACTATAAATTTATATTTTTTTTTATTAAAAAATGATTAATCAGTATGAATATATGTTTTTCTACCATACCGAATGCTATTTATTATTACAAAGTCATTGTATATAGTTATTGCATATTCTGTCACTGTTATTCCAGATTGAATTACTATACCCATATATTTGTTCACAATGACAACATGACTAAAGCCACCTTATTGATAATAAACAAATATCTTTCGTTACCAATATTTATGGATTGATGTCCAAATACTTATTTCAGCAACTATAGACTGCCATCATCAGTATTCCCGAAAAGTTATCATGATATTAGCAGATATTGAAACCATATCAGCATTTGGTGATTTATGCTAATACATTTATTATTTAGAGGATCTTACTGCAGTTGATGAAAGATTAGTCAAGACATTTTTGAAGATTTCTTTTTTTTTTAGACTTTATAGATACCTATTATTCGTTTTCTATACCATTATATACAGATTTTTCAATATATTAATGATAAATTGTTGTGCTTTTGTCATTGTCATATCTACCTACTAGATGCTGGTAAATGAAACAACAAATCTTTTAATCAAGTGATTTATTCATTTTTTTCATTATAATTTCAACAAAAAATACGATATAAATATATAAAAAAACTGTGTTTCAAGAAATTCCAGAAACTATCAGTCGTATAAGAAATATTGATTATTCATGAAATTTCTTGCAACACATCTCGAAAAATAAAACAAACTTTATATGCAGTTATGAAAAACAAATAAAATCCTTAAATGGGATAACGCATTATTTAATGAAAAAAGGGGTCAAAATTATTGTAGTTTTTTCAAAGAAAAAGTATACATAGGAAAGTAACTAAATATACTAACCATTTGAATGTTCATGAAATTTCATACAACACAACTTGGAAAAAAATTCTTAAATGTAAATATAAAAAACAAATAAAATTATTAAATGGATAACAACAAAATATATTGATTATTCAAGTAAATTTGGATATATTTAGTAAAAAAAAGAGTTACTAGGAACTATGAAATTGTATGAAAATGTCTCACCTCGAATAAATCATAAGATCCTACCTACCTAACATATTATATCTACTAGGTATTTGCTATCCTACTAAACAAAATTATATTTTCACTGTCTATCTACTCACTTTCGAAATTTGCATGCCCCACATTCTTCAATAAAAATGCTTATAGGGGTGCTACTGTAGTCGACACCTCCGTCCGCCATTATTTTGGCAAAATATCCAAATAAAAATACAAATCTTATATCCAGTCGTTGAGAACGATCCAGTACAAGCACAATATAATCAGTAAACACTGAACTATTTACCCACGCTGCCCACACTATTGCTAATATTATCACTCAACGCTAATATCCAAATATGAATAATAAACAACACTAAACACACTGAGGGAAAGATATTATTTAAGACGATACAGATACACAGCACACGTGCAAATCTTATGGATAAGGGAAACGGAAGCTACATCACATGTGCATCTAAGATCTAAGGCGATGTATGGTCACGCGCATGACTGTTTGTTGATTATAACAAACAAGATTAACTATTAAACAATATTCTGCTCATTTGTATAACGTAGGCTTATAAGAAACAAATGAATTTATTGAATGTTATAATGATACAAAAAGATTTATTAACAGACAGTGTACCATTTATAATAATTATCAAACAAAGTTATAATTACTAATTAAACTTAGTAATTATCATCGCGAAGTTGGCGTATTAGATGATTTGTTTATTATTGAAAAATTTTATTCAAAATAAACAATTATAGCAGAAACAAATCCTCTATTATTTATTAATAAAACAAATCATCGGTAATGATTATAATAAATAAGCTTTTTCAATTATAAATATCAATACATAATTATGAACAAATTTGACATTAACAAACATTCGATAATAATTACTGAGATTTTTCTTTCGGTGAAGATTCCGCTCGAGCTTGCGATGCAGCTTGCAAGCAAAGCTTGGAGCGCGGATTTCTCCTCTCCTAGTGACCGACTTTTTTCAAAATACGTGGTTTTTGGCGACAAATATTTTCAAAATATCAATGAATATACATGAATCATATTCAACGTCAAATTTAAGATAAACTTGGAGAAACAATTTTGTTCCAGAAATTTCTATTCAATTTTCTTTACTGTTCATAAAACTACAACTTATTATCTATCGATTGCAGTAAACCACGTATCGATAGCGTTAATATCATGAAATGAGATAAAGTATACCTACCTATTTAGATTGAAAAAAAATAAGTATAGTGAAATTTTGTAGGGCCGCTATTTTGAATTTTCAAAATTTAAAAACACCAACGTTTTTAGGTGCCGCACTTTTTTCAATGTAGGTAGGTATTAAAAAACCGTTATTGTTATTCTAATTATATTTATCGCTTGAAAATCCATTTTGCAAAAATTAGGGGTTAAATTTTTCTTCCCAATATTGTATTACGTCATCTTATAGGGAATAAAATTACCTACAATTTTGATGCTCCTAATTTTTTGATACAACCAAATCTAAAAAAGTTATGGACGAAGAGCTGTTGTACTTCCGTGCTCCAAGCTATATATGCTTGCAAGCTGCATCGCAATCTCGAGCAAAATCTCCTCACAAATCTAGGAAAATTATATTATACTTTCGTTTAAAAAAAAATACAACATGAAACCTGAAAATAACACCCGCAAGGAACTATGATGCGACACCAAGTGCTTTACTTGTGACGTGTCATTTGACGAAGATTATGTACAATGGATAGGCTCAAAATATACTTAGACCTTTTTAAGTGTTCGTGCTAATTAATTTTATAACATTAATTTTGATTTTAATGTGTTTTTATTTAAAAATGACCTATTATTGTATCGTAGGTAGGTACCTACTACAGCATATTGTTTGAAATTTTTTTCAATTGAAATTTTCTAGAATTGTTAATAAAAAATTGATAATATAATATTTATTTAATCAATAAGTGTATTAATGTTCGAGATTGTTAATTGCCATTTTAATACTTGTGTTAGTTACAAAAGCTTTTCCATCGACTGTATTCGCTTCGTATTCACTTATAATTGCACGAGAGGTTTGTATTTTATCGAGTAAATTTGGATTGTTTAATGAGAAACTGTTGCCTAGCAATTAGACGAGAAAAACTGTCAACTATTAAAAACGCGACACCGAAGGTGGAGCGTCTTTAGGTTGACAGTTTTTCGAGTCAAATTGCTAAAGGAAACAGTTTAGAAGGTGAACAACACAAATTCACCCGATATCAATACAAACATCGAGTGTAATTGGCCAGGACAATTCAATGAATCGGCTCATTGTTAGTGTTTAGAAATTCAACAAGTTGTTGACAAACATGTCAAACTATTTATTATGGTAACCAGCACTGCGATAATTGATAAACAAATGCATACCTGAGTGAAAAAAACCACAAGTGCATTTATCAAAGGTAATACCACGAGTGCTTCAAATTTTATCGATAATTTTTTATTTTCCACGAAAACTTGTTTATTTGGCAAAAATATGAAAACAAACCGATTTGATAAAATCACGACTCCGTTAGGAGGAGTGATTTTATCTAAATTCGGTTTGTTTGAATGTTTTTGCCTCAAATAAACAAGTTTGAGTGATGAAAATAAAAAATTATGTGATAAAATTTGAAGAGCGAGTTGTATTTGGGAAGATTATTTTTTTCAACAATTTAAAAGGATTTTTGAAAGCGCTTTTAGTTGTCAATAATGACAAATTCAAAGTAAAATTTTGACGTTTCGATGTAAACAAGGTTTTATCGATGAGGAAGCATAATTATCAGTATAATACCGAATGATTGGCTAGAATAATGTATTGCTATTGGTTAAAACCACCAAAATGTCAGATTTTGACAAGTGAAAAAAATAATCGCTGTAAAAGTTTCAGCTAACTTTTGCCGCTGTCAAAGTGACAATTGCACTGTGGCATGCATATGCAACCAGCATTCGGCTCCTGGCCTCTAGCACTAAGTACACACCTCGATGACCGCCCACAATTATTCTTTCTATCTCTTTCAAGCTGATTTTCTCCTATTTTCCTTGTCGGACTTGTGTAATCAGCATGGTTCGATAAGCTTTTTCGCAATCTGTAGGTAAATCATGCATTAGTAGGGGTCATTAATGTAAGTATGATTTTTTCTAATTTTGATAACGTTAATAGAAATATTAATACACGGTCGACGGAGAAACATATTAGATAGATAGATCTTTATTGTTCTTTCGTATGAGGATACATGAACAAGGGTGACAACATTTATAACAATATTAGCTAATACAAAACATATATATTTTAATAATAAATTTTATAGCAGATTAGGTTTGGATAACATATCTTGACAAGAGTGAGGTGATATTATTCGTTTACAATGAAAGATCTGATTTTTAATATTCTCTTTACGGGTTCGTCTAGTTCCTCGCACATTAACAGGTAGGTACAAAATTTGTGTTCAGTTCCTCGCAGCATACGAAGGGTAAGGGATTAGGTATCAGGTAGCAAGGTCCACAATGACAGTGCGAGGGATTTTGATTAGGTAATATTTACATATTGCTAGTAAATGTTTCAATATGAAATTATATATTTTTGTCAAATAATAACAATAAAATACAAAATAAAAAAGAAACAAACAGAACAAATACATATGAAATAAACAAACAGAAACACACCGCAGCAGAAGAAATACCGCTAGTAAATATTAAATATGAACAAATATAAGTAAAATAAAAAACAGAAACACAACATTAAATCAATGATTTTCGTTAGGTTAGGTTAGGTTAGGTTAGGTTAGGTTAGGAAATTGAAACTGAAGACAAATTATTATAAACAGGTGCATTATTGTGCTACCCTACAAACAATAGTGTGAGGAACTGCAGACCTGTCTTAATCCTACCCTCCGTTCGAAAAGGGATTAACGCAGGTAGATGCGAGGAACTGCATCACGTCCTCTCTTTATTATGTCATATATTTGATAGAGAATTTGTGGTTTGGTTTCATTATTTATTATTGATTCAATATCAGTTACGGCTTGATATATTTCAAGAAAGGGACATCTAATTCCTTCATACACTGGACAAACAAAAAATATGTGTTGTATTAGAGATTCTAAGGCAAGGCAGTTACAAATAGTACATACTTCATTGGTTTTTATTGTGTATGCATTGTTATTAACATACATGTAAATTATATTACTATTGTGAGTGCGTATTTGTGAAATTAAGCGTTTAATGTGTAAAGTTATGGAGAGATCTAAGTGATTTGTACAATAGAAAGGATGTTTGCCTTGTAGAATGTGCTTATACATTGGGCAGTGTGTACTTAAAAGTATTTTGTTCCAATCTTCTATATAACTATGTTGCTCAAATTTTTCTAAGATAGTGCTGATTGTGTCCGAGTCAAAAGTATCAATATCAAGTTCCGAGGCTCCGATTTTATGTAGGATGTCATTTAATTGACTGATTCAGTTATATTTTGATACTATTTTATTCTGCTGGTTTAGTTGACACATTCTCTTTAGTGCAATCTTGGGAAATCTATTTAAAGGTAGCTTTTTAATCATATTAAATAATACAATTATTGTTTTAAGATCAAAATTTGCAAAAAAAAGTGTCCCATACTAGGGGACTTTCCCCTACGAGTAAATTTCATATTGTCAAAATTCTCCTTTCAGTATAACAGTTATTTCAACATAATTGATACGTATTTCTTTATCAGTGATAACGAGAACGAATCAACTCATCCAACGATTCAATTTACTGGACCTACATAATGCTTTCGGTCGTTTGATGATCAAAGCGAAGACAGCTTTTTGAGAATTTTATCTAGTATCAAAAAAGCCTGAACTGCTGCCGTCAGTCGTGCACTGTCGAGACGGTCTCGTAATTACGTTTCTTCTCGGCCTGTATTAGCGGCGCCTAACTTACCGAAGTGCATTATCGTCATTATAAAAGTCATCATCATTAAATAGACTGATCATTCCCATCGTAGCTTTTTGGTAGGTTTACTGTTATAGGCCTGTCAGAAAGGTAAAAATAGATCAATGTGGAAATAACTATTGGGTGATAAACCAGGTTTTTTAAAGTCTTTTAGGGCAGATAAACGGAATATTATAACAATTAATTACTGGTAGTTGTAGAGTATTGTGTGTGGTTCAGCTTGTTAAAATAGTTCAAGGTATAAATATTTTTATTGAAATATTGTGTTTTAATAACTTGTTCATAGGCGCTGATGGTGTTATAAAGATATTAAAAAGAAAACGATGGAAGCCCACTTTTTAAAACGTTGTGAAATAAGCATAGAGCTTTAACATTCATAGTCCAATATTAAGTGGTGCAGTTATTACATTGAAAAAATATTGTACAGCATACTTTGTGCCATTAAGTATCAATCTGATCTTCACACATTGTCTACGCACCTATTTATCTGATGTGTAATTGCAATGACAGTACAATGAACCGGCAACAAGACAGTTTCAATCATGTATTTCCGAATAGATTTACTTGAATCTACTATACATACTCATAGATCTTGGAAAGGTCCAGTGGGGCTTATACAATCAAAGATTTTACTAGTGACTACAACTCCTTAAGATCAAAGAAATGTGAAATTGCTCTAAGAGTTTTAACAGGGATCCTCACGGGACATTGTCGCCTGAATAAGCTCAAAATGGTGGAGGAAAAATGAATGTAGATTCTAGGTATATGGTATGGAAGAAGGAACCAAATTGTATAATTCAGAATCCTAAGGCACAACACATAGGAGACACCTAGGGACATTCACTAAAGTTAAAACCTGAAATTACTCCGAGAAATAGGACCAAAGAAGCTACTAGTCCCTGAGACTTTTCTCATGAGCTAGTAAGGGAGGAAATATTAGTAAAAAAATATAATACTCTGAAGTTTCGATTTAAATAAATGTAATAACATATTTAAACGTAGTTTTTATTCCTGATCAACTTTTTTCAGTAACATTTTTCGATATTGTCAAATTTAAAGGTACCTACTTATTCGTATAGGTACGGCTGATAAATTTGATATTTGATGATTGTAAGTATTCTATGTTTTAGATAAATGCAAAACTTTCTATGGGAAAAAACTTAATTTTCTACCAAAAATTAATAATAAAAAACTTTTCCATATGATTCCAGCATAAAGTGACATATTGTACATTATGTTAGATATTATTATTATTCCATTTTATAATTGTTTTTGTTTTTGACATTAATTATCAAATTTCCATTTTTCCAGCTTGAAATCATATTAAGAAATCCCTTTCTGCTCAACACGCCTTATGCAAATATTGCTAGTTTCCGAGATACGGGGTTAGGTTAGGTTAGTTTAGATTTAAATTCTGATTTTCGCAATAATTTCTTATGTTTTCACAATTTCTCTTTAAAAATTGGCAATTTTACGTTTTTTGCACGAGTAATCATAATTTCCACTCTAATTTAACATTGCTGATAGAGGGCGCTAGTTACACTTGTTTGTGTTAATTAAATCAAAGTAAACTTTTTTGTGATAAACTTACAACTAAAATAATAAAAAAATATTAAAAATCATTAAATCCTACAAAAAAAAGCTTACTCTCCTTTGATTCGTCTAACTCAATTGGTTATCGAGTTATTTGCTTCTAAAAAGTTCAATATATTTTAATTTTCTTATAATAATTGTAGTCTTTTGTCAATCCTCATGTATTGGTAGCCAATTTCTCAGTTAGATTATGTGCGACACATTTTGAATGGCGGATCATATATATTATTAACTTTTTTTCAAATGGACTTAATAAACTTGGGTATTTAGAAAATATAAATAAAGTTCTCCAATATACAGGGTGTCTCACGACGAGTGAAAACTATCTGTATATGGCAAAATACTTATAGTAAAATCCATAGGCGTGCGCAGACTTTTGTATTAGAGTGGGCCATTGATTCATTTGAGTATACCTATTAAAAATGATAATTAAGCAATAACGCTGCCTTTTCTATAACGCAAAAATCCATTGCAGGCTCATTGGCGAAATAAAAAAACGTCATTGCCTTATTTTTAATTAAAAGATTTAATAACTACTAAAATTATAAGTAAAATAACAAGCACTCACTATTATCTGCGAAATTGAAATGAAGCTACATACAAAACATAGAAAAATTTCGAATATCAAATCGGAATTTTTTGACGAAAAAACAAAGAGCCGTGCCCGCCGAAACATTGCTTAAATTTCTTTTGCATATTGCCGTCCTAACCGGCCTTCAATTTCTCGCAATTAATTTTAAGAATAAAAAACTGCTTCACTAGCAATGAAATCCCGCTCTGTGTCGGCTCTGCTCGTTTTGCCATGATTTCAAAAAGCTGACAAAGCGGTATCTTAAGCCGCATTGGTGTGGACAAAGGTGGCCGCGTCGTAAAAAAATAACAACAGTAGGGATGTATATCAACAGTAGGTATTTATATTGGTTGTGATTTTTAAAGAATGTTAAAATTGTAAAATGTTTTCAATATACTGATATTTTGAGGAATTAGACAAATTTAGGCAGGCCATGAAACCAACCCTGCCCACCCCGTGGGCACGCCTATGGTAAAATCATGAAAATTTCTACGTTTGGGTTTTCGAATACGATCTTTTCAACTAAAATATTTTCAAAGATGACCGACTTCCGGTTCCAACGGAAGTCGACTGTAACTTTGTTATTTTAAATGGAATACCCTGTATATTAATACATTTTTGAAATCTATGTAATATTTTAGTATATTTTTGTCTAGGAACTTTTTTCGAAAAATGCACTATTTTTGAGTTATTGATTTTTTTGTAGAAAATTTGACCGTTGAAGACCCTTATAAATTATTTTTTTACGAGGAGACCCTTGAAGATATGAAAATGGTTTCTGTTCGGTTGCATTAAGCAAGGTCAAACGAATCGAATCTATGTTGAAAAATTTTTCATTTCATACAGGGTGTGAATAAAAAGTGTTCAAAGTTTAACTTCATAAATATCAAATTTCATCATTTTTTTGAATGGAACCACCCCGTTTTTTCTATTTTGATGCATTCAGGGGAAAAATAAGGCAAGTTCTTGTATACTTTTCTATACCTAAACCTTACTGTTACCCAGATATTACATGTTTTCTGTAAATTTTTAGAGATGCAGGTGTGGTCTAAATTTTGATACAAGCACTAAAAAATAAAAATTATTATGTGAATTTACTTTTAATATATGGTAAATATGACAAAGTTTTTACAAGAACATGTGCTTTATTTGCAGTAAGATTTCCAGATTGAACGCGATCGAAATCGCACATTGTTAAAAGAATACTTAACAATTTGGAGCTATTCGGTTTATTTTAAGCAAAAATTAATTGAGTTAAACCATATGTGAGAATAACAAGATATGCTACAAAATTTAATGGAAAATTAAAAGCCAAAGAAAAATAGTATGATGTTTTAAAGTAAATGTTCAAAATTGCTCCTTGAATTTCAATGCATTTTTCAACCCTTCTCAAGATAAGTACCTTCATTCGTCGCACGGCTAATCATCATCTCAGAAAGGGAATTGAAGGAATTTCGAACTCTTAGCTCACAATCTTCTCTAGATGTTGATTAATGTCAGTTAAATAAGTGTCATTTATTACAAAGTCTACTAAAAGTATACATGAAAATATGTATCTATGTCGTGGGACACCCTGTATGCTTTTGTCCTCTACAAACTATTAACATTGAAGGAACGTCATATTTGAATATCAACTTACTAAGACATTTTTTGTCTGATATCTATACTTTGTCATTTCTTGTCCTGTTAAAAAAAATTTTTATGTATCCAACAAATCCCTCTTTAACTGGCCTACTGTCTGTTTTGCTTCGGAAGTTGACTCGTACGTTTCACAACATATTGGCATTTCGCAGAATCATTCTTAGTATCATTATTATAAAAAGTGTCAATTTCTAAGGGGATATCTCGTTAGCGAGTGGTTAACGATAAATTTCTGAGAACTATATGTGTGAACTTAGTAATTGCACATTCAAAATTTAAGTTAAAGTTAATTATAAATGCAGCTAATTACCTATACTACCTACTATTTTGAAATTGGATTTCAAAAAAAAACTGACAGTCTGTATAAATTTTCATACAAATTGCGAAAAATCTATTGGAGACATACGATTTACACAAATACAACAAGAAAAATATAAGAAAAACTACTTGAAAGAGAGAAAAGAGTCAGCGTTGGGTATGTGTTCAGTTCCAAAAATTGTGAAAACATTTTACAGATAAGGACATTTGGAAACATGCAACAGTTAAGATATGGGGGTTATTTTATAATTATTCTTCTCTTTCTTTCAAGTCGTTTTTCTCACATTTTCCTTGTCGTACTTATGTCTAAATCGTATGTCGCTAAAAAGCTTTTCGCAATCTTATATCAATTAATATTCATTCCTCAACCACATTAGTTAATTACATTCAATATATATTTTTTAATATTGTGTTTTGTCAAAAACACCCATTTTTTCGTCTAGACTTTGGTCACAGATTATAAAGAGAACAGATGCGAAAGCTTGACAGAGAACATTAAAAAAGAGAGAGATGGGTGGACATACCCATTTAAAGGTCCATCGTCGTTTGTCGACTCCGTTCGGGCCTCCTCGCGAAACTTTTCAACAGGGTTATCAATTTGCATCATATTTCCCTCAATTCACGATTATGCGTCGAATATTTTATAAGCATTATTTTTAGTGTGATAGTTATACAGATACAAATAGGTACTCGACAACTACTTGTTTTAAATCAATTTCATTAACATTAAAAGAATTCTACAATTTAAAAGATTATAATGTATAAAAATCCTACCATAAATATATACTTTTTCACAAACCATCTTTGGCAACCATGAACAATAACCGTGACGGTTTGGCTCAAAAATTAAAATACAAAACGTCAGTTTTGACACTTCAGTTTGAAGTTGTCAATCTGCGATATTATTTGTGTTATTTGACTAATCGATTGTAGGTTGTGGTAATATTAACTGGAAATAGTGTATATTAGTATATTATTTTAATAAAATGAATAAACGTCACGGGGGAGTGTATTGCTCATACATAGACTGTCCAAATAAATTTCATTCGGAAAGAAAAATAGAGAACCGGCACTGGAAATTGTCATTGTCTCCAAGTCAACATTGCAATTCGGTAAGAAATTCTGAAAATATTTTAAACTGGCAACATCGCGGCCATACCGAGTTAAAGGTCCAAGGTCATTGAAATCGGATTTGAAAATCCTTTGATGTTTTGCCGGCATTCGTATCTGTTCTCTTCTATAATCTGTGCTTTGGTTGTATTCTGATTTCTGTGTTAAGGCTTTTGATATTTTGTGTTGTCATGGAACCAAGTTTTGTTTAAAAAATAAATATAGATGTCAGAATTGCTATATGTCATATAAGTAGAAAATAAAACCACATAAAAAACCAATTTCGAAAGAATTAATCCCGAGACGGGAAACTACAACCTAAACATTTGGTCCTTCGAGCCAAGATTAGTCTGTTTTATTTTACATTAATCATATTCCATGGAATATCGTGCTTCCAATATTTTTGATGCACACCGTTCCACAAAAACGATGCTAGTAGATTCACAGCTAAGAACCTACATAAAATACTGTGCTATTCAAAACTCACCTCCCCCTTTAGTAAAATTTGTAAACAGAATATTAACTGCTTTGAAGCTTCGTACTAGTGATGATGGATGACGTATTCGTCAAATATTACGTGACAAGGTCATTATGACCTATAGCTTGAAACCCGTTGGTAAGCGGCACCCCTTTTCGAAGGTATCGAAAAAATCTAGTCAATGATACTTATCTTGTTTGTGTTTATGACAGTTTTGATAGCGGGCTCTAAAAGAAAGCTGTGAAGAATTAAAGCAGTGAAAACTGAAATTCAAGCTTCGCCTTTGGATAATTGTCAAGTCTCCTCAATGGGCCTTTTCAGTAGATGCTTGAATCTCGAAACAAATATGATTATTTGAAAGCTTACTGATAATTTTTCACCTTGTCCAGCTTTGTTTCGAATATAAATGCCTCAAAGCTTAATGAAAAGTTGAACAAATATAAGGGAAATTTGAACACTCGTTTGACCTTGGGGCAAGTGACGTCATAAGGTCTGGAATTATGTTGGCAGTATTTGTCAGAATGGCTGGCCAATTATTGCTGCTACAGCCGAGAACAAGACATACGACGAAGAAGCTGAGAAAGACAATTTTGTTTTTATGGTTGTCTGCAGTGGTTGGTATTGTGTTTTGGTTTTATGAATATTATAGTTGATTCAGTTATTGTGCTTTTAACTGTAAAATATCAATCGTTAACCCTAAATTTTAAATACATGTGATTAACAACAAACAGCAAATGTTCAAAGGAAGGAACAAGGATTCCTTCCTTGAACTTTTGCTTTTTCAAACCATGATTTTCGTCTGTTTTTATCTCGAGGAACACAAATGAATATTTATTGGGCAATTTATATTGTTATTTTTAGAAGTTGGTACAAAACACTCTTTGAACATTTTGGAAACACGAAAGCGAAACAAAAAGTAATAATCCAAAATGAAAGAGAATATCAATATATCAATTTCGAGGTTACATGAGATGTCAAAATCAAAAACCAAGAAAGCAAACTTTTCAAACCCTACGGAAATAACGGTCTGTCGTTTTCAAGATCGTGGGCCCACGAAGGAGGGAGGAGTGACGTCACGTTCAAACCACGCTCTTGCTTTCCGAACTTTTGATCATTTTTTAAGATAGAAATCAATCTCAAAAAAAAATAGGACATTTTTTAATGGAGTACTTTAACTCAAACAATAATGAAAAAAGATACCGAAAAGACCCATTGTTGATCGTACGAATAAGTAACTGGTATTTGGTAATTTTAAAGTTTCTGTGATATATTTATTTCAATATTTTTCCTGTTCCTCTAGGGAAATTTGGGAACCTGTTATGCGCGTACAAGTATTATTTAGTGCTTTCTTCGTACAAGGGTCGTTAGTTCAACCTAACCTTATACCTAAATTGACACCAGGTAGCAGAAGTATTGTTGACAGAAAGACATATGCGTACACCTATCTAAATTGACCTTACCTTATACAAAATCTAACCTAAACCTATCAAACATGAAATGTATTGAATTTGTAAACATATCACATTTTCTGTAGAATAGCGCTTGCATCATTTTTTGAAATTTTTAGTTGGATTAGTGAATCTGGTATAACACTGTTGATATCACATTTTCAGCTGGAATTTTTATTTTTGAATCTATATTTCTGTGCTTTTTAATACCAATTTTACACATTAATTATAACAGCCACATGTACCCACCTATAGATTGTCATAAAAATGTTTTTCTCCGATTGGCAGCAAATATTAATTTTGCTGACTGATATCAATCAGCGAAGTATTATTTTTCCTGCCTAGGCAGCAAAGTTATTACTTTGCTGCTTGTGATTATACATTTCCATAGCAACCAACCAAAATAAAGAGATTGTGGGAATTGTAATAATTTGCAAATACAATATCCTCATGAACAATCGGAGAAAAAATTATATAACCCAGCCTCGGCATTCAATATACTACTTTGCTGCCTAGTTAAACAAATAACTATTGTCAAAATCGAGAAGTACTTTCTCTGACAATTAGCAAATGATGTATTCAGATAGGTGTATATGCAAGTAGCACTTGGTACTTTGAAGAAAAAGAATTTCAAAAATCTCAAACGTAATTTATCAAATATCTTATTGGCACTTGAAGAAATTTTGAATTTCAATATTTCGACGTTAGAAGTTTGTTTTTTGTCCTAAAATTCAGGTTTTCCAGAAAATTCCTCAAGCAGCAAATAAAAAACGTCAGTTGATGAGCGAAGATCTCTTGGATTTAGTTAACAAATCCAAATGACACATTGATCACGTCAGATGACGCTACTTTTCACATTAATGCTGGAATGGAATAATTTTAGAAAAGTGCCAAGAAATTTATCCAGAAATGGTATGACTATCCCCAAATCAACTTTTGATTTGATCTATAAATATGTCAATCCCTTTATATGTGAATATATTTTATTATCAAATTTCTTGAAAGATTTATATTAATATTAATATATTAATTTCAAAGTAAAAAAAAGAATTCAATTTCAAATTTAAAAAATTATTATATCGGAAAAAAATAATTATATATAATACCACAGTAATTCGTTGTTCTTTCACTTATGTGAGTGCTATTATAATTAGGCTTCAACTGAAATTACTGTAATTATTTCATTGTTATGTCAACACATCAAACGTATATCAAATCATAAGATCAACGACTGTAGACTCTTTATGTCTGCTATAAATACAATAAGAAAAATATTGCAAATTAAATTGTTGATCATAGAGTTGGAAAGTAATGTTTATGTCAGGTTAAATTCAAAATAGTTACCCTATTTATTATTGTAATTCTAGTGTTTATTAAGAACCGCTACAAATTTTGAGAATCAAGAACCAGTATAATTTTTATGTAATATTAGTTCATTATTGTGTTTTTATTGCTTAGTTACCAACTATCTAATGTCGTACTTTATACCCGTGCGGGCATAAAGTTCACTTTATGGCCCGCGCTGGTATATAAAGAGAAATAATTTTTCATCAACATTTTTCGTATTCCATGTCGTAAGCTTTAGACTCTTTTGGAAACAGATTTTGACAGTTTTCCTATTCTTGCTTATTAGGTTTGCTGTAAACGTTGACTGCAGATGTTCTCTAATGAACTCTCTCTGTCATGGTGATTTTACTCACCATTTTGGTGATTTCTGAGCCACACACTTCCTTGTATATAGAAATATTTATTGTCGACTTTGCGAATAAAGTACAGGAAGGTTCCGATCCAATAAATTGCTTTGATAGGCATTATCTGTCCAATTCATCCATCAGTTCGCTGCTCTCATATCTGGTACCCAGCAATGGCCTCCAAATGCGTTTAATTCAATTATGCACTTCCATACTAGCTTAGTTAACATCTTTCGAGTCGAGTGTCAGTTTGGTTGTCTGAGAAAATCTGCAGCTGAACGGTATGTACCTTCCTGCACTTTTTCAACGCAGTGGTGAATTCCGATTGGAAAGTCATGAAGTTTTCATTTTCCTCATTTCTCATTTTTCCAAAAATAATATCAGAACTTAGACTCTGTATGAAAGTTGATTGCCTTAAGGTATGCATACAAGTTTTCAACATAACACTGTTCTCTTAAGATCGACATTTAGTTAGTTTCGATTGACCACTGCCTCATTATAATTAACATGTTGAAATAACAGATGTTAAATTGACATTTAAGTTCGACACGGTTGGCGCACAAGTTGATTTGTATTCGTTATAAAGTGTGAGCGGATAGCGAACGTTTCGTCGATTGTTAATCAAGATAAAATCATTTTAAGTCGATTCGTAGGGGTATTCTCCCAGTTTTTTCTTCCGATAGTTTTGATGTTGAAGTATTTCAATTTCCAGTCGAAGGTAATAATTTTTTTTCTGTGTGGAAAGGTCCACTTTCCCGCACTAGTGCAGAAAGTAGGTTTGTTGTTTGCTGTATTGGTTTTTGGGGAGTATAATTTTTGACTATTTAAAATATAAAATTTCTGCTGTAGTTTACCAAATGTCTGAAAAGTTGAGAAATTCATTAGAATAAGAATTCTGCTATAATATTTCCATATTTCAATTTCAATATTTTTTTAATGGCCTGGTATAAGCCTCATCAAATGAATATCAAATAATAATAATCAATTTATTGATATGTATTTATAATAAAGGCTTCTTTAGGTTGACTTTTGGGCTTTTTCCGCATGCTAGTAGAACAAATAGTGCACCTTACACGTGCGTTAACTGACTTTTTCGCATTAGTTGGGTAAACTACTATCTTTGAGATCTATGAGAGGGGTCCTATTTTCAATCTCTGCATCAGTCTCGACTAATTCTTCAGCTCTTTCGTTCTGTGTGATATACCCACTTGTTATCAGAATTACATAGAGTTGATAGTTAATTTTGGCGATTGCAGCAGTGGAAAGTTTGTATTCCAATGGAGCAAGCAATTGATTATGGTGGACGTAGAGGTAGATGAAGGCTTAGTCTTTTGCATGTTTCTTATGGTATCTTAATTATTCGCAATTATTTTGGGCAGTGAAACTTTTTTCATATTTTTATTTCAACATAACATTCTGGCTATAATGATCAATTATTGGAAAAAATATTGTTGTTTGGTTTCCGAAAATAAATAACAAGAGAAGGTCTATTTCAGTATAAGAGTGCTGTATAGTCTTACACGGAAAGGAGGTTTAACATAACTTGAGAATGGTCTCCTCTGGATACGCTGCGATAGAAGCTGCCTTTTCCAGCATGGAGAGTAGACACTGCCAACCTTAATATGAAGAACCGATCGGTTTGCTTCCACTTTCAATCACATTTGTCTATAAACTATTATCAATTCTGAATTGTCAAAAAATGTTTAATTTATGAATATTATCTGGAAAGTATCAAGACAGATCATGTATTGGAATGACAGATATGCAAATCTTTTTGATTTGAAACATGCTGAAGTGAATTTCACCCCCACTAGCAGCTTAGCAATTCCAAGATACCATTAATTGGTTTTGTGCAGCACTTGAAGTTGGTTTGTCTCTGATCACATCGTAAATATCGAAACAATAAGACGAGGAAAACACATATTCAACGAGGAAAAAAATGGATGTCTCTGATTTTCCTGAAACTTTGTGAGCATATTCTACTTGCGAATTTATGATACATGTATTCTTTCTTTTTTTCCAAAAAACGTTTTTGGTGCCCTATAGCACAATGCCAAAGTAGTTATACATCGTAAATCAGTTATTTCGAAAACTAAAAACTACATTATGCTTAAAATGGTCGTCATTTTGGCTTAAGAAAAATCGTATTGGAAACTTTTTTTTTTCAAAATATGCATACTTAAATCAGCTTTATCATGCTTTCTCCGGATTTCCATATATTGGCAAATTTTACCGGAACATTGGAAAAACTGAAAACAGTACCTACATTTTTTTCAAAATACGATTTCTCAAAAACGCCCTTTTCGATTAACGCAAATTTTGGATTTTATTTTCGGATATATATGCTATCTTTTGAGCCAAACCGCAATATGCCAACTTCTTTCTTTCCAGAGATACAGCCTTGCAAACACATTTACGATGTATACTTTGATATGGTGCTAAAGGGCCTCAAAAACGTTTTTTGGAAAAAAGAAGAAACATGTCTCATGAAATCGCAAATAGAATATGGTCTCAAAGTTTTAGAAAAATCGAAAAAATCGATTACTTCCTCGTTGAATCGACGTGGAATCGGCCTATAAGTGCCACACTACACATGCTAACTTTATGAGATATAACAGCAACTATATTATTTATCAAAACAAGTATAACGGCTAATTCGTGTTCCTCCAAAGCCTTTGAATTAACTGAATAAATGATTTCTATAAATCACTTTTTCATACATTCATAAACCGGATCAATATTCATTTTTTAATTAAGTATTAGTATATAGTACGAACTATTGAATTTTTTATCGACTCTTTCATATCTCCGCTCCTGCTATATTTATAGAGTGGAATGGCCTTAATTTCCGACGTAGTTAAATAGAATTAAACCATAAAAATTTGCATACCGACTTTCCAACCCTACCTTTAATTAATCTTTTCCAGCAGAGTGCCAGCGAACGATTCCATTTTCTATTTAATTTAGTTATTTACTGGTCCAATACACGTCATCTCATTGCGTTGTGTTTGTCCAATGGATATGTTAATTGAAATTGATTCATTCCAAAATGAATGCTGTATTTTTGTTGAAATTTGTTAGTTTTAGTGTTTGGTAACATTTCAATATATCGAAGAATACACACAGAGGAGGTCATTGACAACAGTTCATTCTGGTAGTTTTATAAAGAATGTTGACCATGCAGTTCATCTGATCGAAAATGTATTGCTAGAGCAGTCCTTTTGATTTACTATTAAACGATTATAATACTAGAAACATCGCCATCTTGATGCACAAGGAAATAAAACAATTGGATATACGCTGAATGAAATGTAGTTCAACGACTATCTCAAATTATAAGATAAAATGACTTGCAGATAATAACTTCATCATCATTAGAGTCAAGCATGTGTGACCGCGAAACAATAATAGCGATATAATGCAAAAAATGAAGAAATTATGGCCGTCCCTTATAAGCCCTTTCTAGTTGCTAATAACATGATTTGCGTGTACATTCTAACAGACATGGGGTTATTTTGCGGCTAAAAACCAACAACGAATTATTTGAAAGGTGACAGATGGTTGCATTTGGGTTTTTGTTTCCCCTGTTGATGGCACATGTCACATTATTGCGCTGGTTACAGAATTGTCAAGAAAATTATGTACTTATATATTCATCAATTTTATTGAGAAATTATACTTTTGCAACAATACACGCTTTTAAGCAAAATCTATCAAATACAGTTCTCGCTTACGAACATTCTTAACGAATAGAATCACGCAGCCGAGTCCTATTTGGCGGTTTTTAACTGGGCTGATTTTCAAATAATGATCACTAATGAGTATGTAATCTCAGCAAGCCAACATTTTTTGACGCGGCACTGTATAAGTATATTATACTCCACATTCAATTATATATTACTTGAAAGAAAGAGAAAGATGGCAAGAGAGGGAGATTGGGAGAAAAGAAAAATCTACAATATTATCATTCAAATCTAAAAGTGTGAGATTGTATAATTAATGATAGGAAATGGTAACTACTAGTGATGAGATTTTGAAAAAATATTTTTTCGATAAGCTGAAAGTTGATAAGTGCTTGATTTATGGTATATATTTATCAACCCCATAATAACAACCTATTAAGTAAGTCAATAAACCAACTGATTGATATATTGAATAATAAATTATTCCGTAATAAAAAGATTACATATTCTGCTTTAAACACTTGCAAAATGTGTGCTAATAATATGGAAATTGTTTCAGGGTACAACCTCTGCTTGAGGCAAACATAATAAATTTCTACAGGTTGTAACAGGTTACTCTTTGATTTTGAATATATTGGAAATTAATACTTCCAAATATTTTTTATACATTGTTTACATACAGGTGCCAATTCTAATAGTATATAGCATAAATTAAAATATTGACAGACGTTTAAAATGGCGAAACTTCTTCCCGGTCTAAAACTAGTAAACATTGAATGAAACCACGGCTCATGCACTTTGAACTTGACAGAAGCGAGAGAAATTTATGGCTATATCTCTGTTTCAAGCTTAAGCTACAATTAGTTAAGCCAGGCTGAAATGTAAATCTCGACTTAAATTGTTATTGTACCCAAGATAAATAAATGAGGCTTTGTTAAGCCATAAATAGCAGATGAACTAGCAAAGGAGAGATCTAAAATACCTTCCTGGGGGCTTCAACCCTTTTGCGGAATCAGCCCCAATGTAATATTGGATGAAATAGGTGAAAGGAAAGATCTATTGGAGCTTAGACAATCGAAGATTCATCTGGGTGACTACAACCTGTTGAGATCAAATGAATGCATAAGTCAAAGTAAAACTGCGCTAAGAGTTTTAACAGGGATCCTAACGGTACATTGTCGCCTGAATGGGTACCTGAAAAAGCTCAAAATAGTGGAGGAGGAAGAATGCAGATATTGTGGCATGGAAGAAGAAGCCTCCATCCGCATACTTTCCAACTGAACAGCACTTCAGAATCCTATAGAGCACAATACCTGGGAGATTACTGGATAGAAGAGGAACATTTACCAAAGCTGAAGCCTGCAGATATTTTAAAATTTCTCCGGTAAATAAAGGATCTACTACCTAGTATCAGACACTCTCCTGAGAAAATAAATAGAAGTAAGGGGGCACAATAAATCTTTGAGGTCTCAGTGAATGTTACCCCAAAAACATACCTATATACATACATACATGAACCATAAATAAATTTGGCAACACCTTAAAAATTTTGAAATGTAGAGTCAACCCAATCTAGAAAATGTCAACAAATGTCAATTTCGTTTTCTACAAGTATCAAAAGAACGGATTTTTACACGGATTATTATTGAACATTCATGCATGAATTCAATTTTTAATGAAAAAGTTAAGGCGAAATGGGTAGCGAATTTTACAAGTAGGTACTGAAAAACTGCTGCACTTGATGAATTGTAGCCAAAAATTTGCATGTATATTGTAAGACAAAAAACCGACAGGACATCTTCTTATCTCAAAAAAATAGGAGCACTGCTAGCATAAAACATTAAATCAGTTAGTACCTGGTTTGCTGGGAGTACACTCTATTATTTCTAAAAATAAGATAGATAATTATACAAACAACAAATACAGTTTTTGATCTCGATTATAAGTGCATATAGCAAAAGCTGACTACGCACAATTATTCTTCTCTCTCTTTCAAGTTTTTTTAATATTTTCCTTGTCGCACTTGTGTACATTATATGTCGCGAATAGAACTTTTGCAATCTGTTTATACAAACAAGATTTTTTTTCTATACCTACAGAATATTTGACAAAACAGCTGATTACAGAATAATTGGATTACCTGTTCCAAAAATACAAATAATTCCACCAACCAACGGTTCGTTTTCTACTCTTCGGGTACAGAACCATAAAAAAGCTTACTTAATGATGAAACGGCTACGAATACTACGTCATCCATCTGCTTATTAAGAGTACTGGACAAATCTTATAATATTTTTTGTGTTATTTCAGTTAAGCAAAGTAATTGTTAGTTTGTTTATCTGTCTATCACTGCAATATTCTACCTTTTGCTTCCATTATTGCAAAATGTGTGCCACCATTATTTTTATTATCTCCTTGCCTTCCCTCAATTTGCTCAATAGACCGGTAACCCGTGCCACCTGTAGGCTTCATTGAATTATTATTAAAAAAATCGCTTTTGAATGATACATTCGATCTAAATATGAGTTTTCATAGATCAGCTTAGACAACCACCAATTTGACGAATCAAAATGATGGATTAATGACTATTGGGTCAGAAAGCTTTGATTAGGCTCCGTTACCTGAATAATTTGCGGGTATACCAAACCTACAACACGAGTACCTAAACGCCAGCATTGTATTAAGTACCATGACATAAACTTATATAGCAAGAAGTGTATGAGTTTTTTTCCGTACCACCCATTGCAAATTGTTTCTCCGGAAACAAGGCTCAGAGTTCAGGAATATACAACAGACTGTATATTGACTTCCGAGTTAGTTTAGCAAAATAGTAGGGCCCTATTCCGGATTTAGACGATCTGCGTTCCACCAATCAAGGTATTACATAAACTATGGGTTCACCTTTACCTAGCAGTCTCCTGTTGAAAGAATATGACTCAGAAATGGAGGACTCTGATTATTCTTTAAATGATATAGACAATAGACCAGAAAATGATAATGGTAGTTCAAACACAAGTAAAAAAAAGCAGCGATGATAAGCTAAATGGACCTGTAGCAGAATCTGGCTTGGAAAGAACTAAGTGAAGCACTGCAGAACCTTCATTCTGAGAAAAACAAGTATTCCCGAAATCACTAGGCCAGTGGATTGTGAGATTGTCGCTATACCTAAATGTACAACAAACTCCTAAGATGATCGGGAATTTCAGAATCTGGAATAATCAAGCCAAAAAGATTTCATGTAGGTAGTATCAAAGAAAGTGAAATATCGAAAGGGAGAAGAGAGCAATAAATAATGAGAAGTTTTTTTTACCAAATAGGAGAGACTAAACACCAAGTTTGCCAATCATTCTTACGCAAACTTTTTGTATTATCAAAAATTTCTCAATAAAAGTGATAGTGGAGAGTTCAGTGGTACGGATAGACGAAAAGCTCCAGCCAATAAAGGGGCAAAGAGTACATAAACAGCCTTATTCATAGTCATATTTAGTGGGTACTAACACACCACTAAAAAAATTCGTATTCATAGACGTATTTAGTGGCTACTAAGATATTACTAATTTTAGTGGGCAATACATTTCTTAGTGGCGTTACAACGGGTATTTAAGTTACTTTTATACCCAACCTAAAAAGTCAACAAACGTCAAGCACGTAAAATCGAGCGTTCACTTCGTGTTTGTTACTGTATACCTATCTTCTACATTTGTAAAATATGGAAATAATTCCTCATGTAAGTATATATTTTGATTGGCAGTATCTGCAGAATATTTAATCAGTTAATATGAATTTCTTCTAGAGAAAAAAACCCCGGTCACAAAATTGGGACAATTATCAAAAGGATCTATTTATTGAATTTTTAAAAGGCGAGATCCCCATTATCGAGAACAAAACCTCTATTTTGCAGTCTATCATTTGTTATAATGTTATGTATAATTACAACTGCAACTATAGCTGTTTTTGTTGTATCCAAATTTATGTTTATCCCATTAAAAAAACATCTAAATTTATTTTTTATCACACCAAACACTCTTTCAATAATGTTTCGGGTAGATATGTGTTCCCTATTATATCTTTCTTCTGCCTCATTTCTTGGATTCAATAATGGCGTTTTTGTAAAAAACTGTTTATTATTATATAAATAACCAAAGGATTTTGCTTTTCCAAGTAAACTTTCGGATTTCGGATCAATACCTAATCTAACAACTACTTCTTCAGATTCTTGGCCTCTTGCTTTGCGGCATCCGGCCATCCAACAACCAACATCTCAAATACAAAATAAAATTTCCATTGGTGCCACATTCATTTTTCTGCTGATATTATTTTAACTAGTGGGAAAAAAATATGCGACTATGAATGGGAAACTTTAGTGGCTTGTTAGTATGATGTTGGTGGCCACTAACTAGTGGTGTTTTAACATTATTTTAAGTAAACGACTATGAATAAGGCTGTAGTGTTTTCCAGTCGTCGAAAGTCACTATACGAGAAAATCCAGATCCTATCTTAACATTAAAAAAAGTCTGCGAAGACAAAAAATGGCCAGGAGTAGATAATTAGGTACCTACTTACAGGAGGATATTTTGCACACAATACAATTCGTCACATTTTAAACCATTAGCTCACTTGTAACGAATATAAAAAGTCTATGGATAAAGAATGAGAGTTTGTGATTGAGTTGACGTACCAAGAACATTTGACAAGGAAAGAAGTTTCCATTTTTCATGAAAGCATGAGATGAAGTTAAGAAGAGGGAAACTGGTGATATGTGTTTCCAGTCTAAAACATGTGACATGCAAAGTTTCCTTTCAAATCCCCACAGCACAACTTATAGACATCAGGAATAAATGGAAAGCGTAGAAGTTGTGAGTTCGGTACTGGCTTATTGTACATAAATTGATTATCTCCAGAAGTGAAGCATTTAACTATTTTTTCCGACACATGATGCGGAGGTCAAAATATAGAAACGAGCAAATAACATCAGCTCTTCTTTCATATACATATTAGGTATAACAAACACCAAGAGAGTTACATTTCGATGAATTTTTGGATTTAAAAAAATCTGTTCAGCTTAACTAACAAAAAAAAGACCAGAAAGGAAATAATGTTGTACCTACTGTTTGAAAGTGGAATGATTGAAGTATAATAAACAGTTCCCAAACACCGTTCACCACTAGGTACCTATTTACCAATATTCTCAAACTTCCTGCATAGTTACAAATCGTGTCAGTTTGACAGTTTATTATAAATATATAGGTAATCCGACCGTGGCTGCGCCTCGTTAAAAAAATCAGTTCTCGATCACCAAAGTAGCATTTCGCGGACTAGATAAAAAATAACTATAGATATACTTCGAAAAATACTATAATAAGTAATCAGTCTACTTATATAGACAATTTAAGACCTTCACCAAAGAATTTGTGAATGAAAAAATAATCTAGTCAAATATAATTTGGAAATAGCAGCTCGATGCAGGCTCTCGATGACTATTGCCTGGAAACAAGTTTTCAAAAAATCAAATTATCTTCAATATATTCGCACTCTCTTGTCATATTATTGCTAGTTCTTTTTACTGCGATGTGAATATTTTTATGTATTCTATTCTCACCATTTTTTTTTTGATAATTAGAGAAATTAAAAGGTATAAAATGGTACAAGTCTATTACTTCCAAAAAAATTAAAATAAAATTCAAAGTAATACTTATAACTACACTGAGTTAAGTCTAACATGTAAAATACATCAAGTCAGTATATTGTTTAGCAAAACTCAAACAAAAAATATTTTGAAAAGTTAAATTATAGGTAGGTACCTACTGTTTGAAAAGCACAAAGCACTATTAATTATAGATTCATTTCATGTGATGTTTATTTACTTACTTACAAAAGAAAATTGATAATAAGGACTCACAGATAAGTATTCTTTTAATTTATCAATTTATATCTTTTTATATTTCAGCACAAATAAGTAGGTATACGTATAATTAATTAAAATATATCATTTAAAATAAAACTAATATCGTTTTTATGGAATGTTTACCTCTAAATAGTCAGCTCCAACTCCTAAAGGCGGCGACTGTGCTTGTATCTGATAGGAATAAGTGCAATTCATTTTCTTCCAAAATAAAAACAAAACCAGTTACACGGAAGCAGCGTTCTATTACAACCGCATTTAAAACACAACAAACTAATTCAATAAAAGCTAACCTCTAATTTATGTCACAAAGTACTCGTTATTCGGTAAAATAATCACAGTAATTACAGTTCCAACGTCGCGTCGTGATGCTAGAAGAGGATGATATGGACCGGAACACAACGCGAAAACATGCCACGAACTGCGTATGCGGCCTTTTACTTCTTTGTAGGATTTAAGCGTGTGTATGTGTGTAGATTTGAAACGGTACGCCCCCGCGTCGACGGTGCCCCCTTATTGGAGGCTTACCTGACGCACGCCCCGCGGTGGATAGATGGCTGATGAGCTCCAAAATAAGGCGAACTGAGCAAAGAAATTTATCGGAGAACTATTAACTTAATAAAGATCATTGTAAAAAAAATCAAGATAGGTAGGTATAAACAGATTTTCGTTGTAGGCCGGTACAGATTGAAATTAAAAATAGTTTTGATTATAATTAAATGGAAAAAGTATGCAAAGGTAGGTAATATCTAGGTACAGGGTTTAACTTGGGCTTAATGCATATATAAGGTTTATCTATATAAAGTTAAAACATCTCTATTAGTATACCAGATCAAGTGAGTAGGTGTCGTGGTTACGATTTTTTGAAACAGGAAATATAACACATGATGTTTGTCGTTTGCTTCTTTGAACGAATCATACTATCTATTTTTAGCAACATCATATTCAGTTTATATTAGATAGATAAGATTACCTACCTGTTTTGGAAGAGAAGAAAAAAAAACATAATATTCATGCGAAAAAGTGAAAGGTGTCACATACATTATTATTTCCGAGGTTAATGAATTATAGAATCAAGAGGCAGAATGTACATTCATGGATCCGAGAAGCGTCATGACAATATTATTGCTACCTATAGGTACGTTCTTGTAAGCGTATAAGTACCTAAATGCATCGTGTAAATTTTTGCGTTTGGTACCTCTTTCAGCTGCTGACAAACGAAGTATTAATCCTCAGCAGGGTCTAAATGATGAAAAGTCAGCATTACTCACAGGTCACTACTTATACCGTAAGTAAGAAGAATTTCTGCGGAAAGGACCTAGTAAAAAGACTGTTGAGCCTGACAAGAGCTACCGGTCTCTTCACATAAACGGTACAGCTAATAGCACAAAAAGCCGAGGTGCAGAGGGCTCGAAATCTCAGACTGGTGGTACCGAATCAATTAATCAATTTCCAGCTCAATCCTCTTCAAAACGGCTTCCTTTTAAGGAACTTTTGGAAAAAAGTATGGGTTTGACATGATAGATCCTGGATACTTATAATGTTATGTAGGTAATGAACTTATTTAAATAGTATTTGCCCCAGATGTGGAAATCGCACCTCTCTACCACTTATTTATATACACCGAGAAAAACAGGCCAAGTAAACTGGTTTAATAGAGAAATTCTCGCTAACCATAAACAAACTTGTAGAATTACCCTAAGATTTTTTGTTTTTCTGAAGACTTTTTCCTTAAATAAACATCTCATAAGCGAACAGTTTAATTCGAGCAATTAAAATTTGTTTCTGAAATTATTTTAATTATGATAAGTAAAGCAATCACCTAACACTAGCTAAGTGTGTTAACTACAATTAAATGGTTTAATCAATTATAACGGCTTTTTCGCATTTCGCACAAGATCGCCTCTAATCGTCACCACATCGTGGGGTTTTAGCCCCGTTTGGCGGGTTAGCGTCGTTAGTTAATTAGTTGCAGTGAGAGTGGACACTAAGGTGGATACTGGACTTTTTGTGTGGTGGTGTAAAAACTGAAAATTTCAAATTACATAGACAACTTAAATTAATATCATCGTTGAGTGACAAACGATATCATGAAGTATGAATTACTCATGCTGGAATGGAAGTTGGAGTATTCAAACCGCTTTAGAGGTAAATAAACTTTAAAAATCAATTATAGTTTAGTGATATGAAATTTTATAACTGGTGGTAAAATATCTGAAGGCTTTGATTCTTGTAAGTTTATTCTTCACACAATACAATTCAGATCATATAAATATATACTCGTATCTCAAAAATGCAGTGCTAACACTGTTAACATTTCTCTGATAAATTCAGACTCCTGCAAAAGACTATGCAGTGAACTGCAGTTGAAAAGTAGCCCTATAAAGAATATAAACTTTTTTATACCTATTAAAAAAGCAGTTTTTTTGTTAGACAGAGTTGAATATAAACTCAAATTTCAATTTGTATCTGAATTATCTGAAATAATGTATCATGGACAAATAGAATTTTTATTTGAATAATTAGGTGGATTTGAAGATCATAATACATTCTGTATTTTGGTTATAGGCGAATGGAACACTCCCAAAAGGTCATCTTCAAGATTCGAGTCCGAACGAAGTTCCAGAGTAAACAATACAAAGACTTTCGCCATAGGAAATTAGCTCAAGTTTAGTTCCAGATTTGAAGAAAATATATATTTCATGGAGTGCGCTTATACTTATATATTTAATTTGTATACTTTAAAACATACGTCCTCCACTATTCAATTTATTTTCTTTAGTACCTATAAGTGTTTTGTAACCAAAATTTACTGTAGACTGATTGATTAGTATGTGATACCAAACATAATGATGTGATGTGATGTACTGAAATTCAAAAAAGGCTAGCAATATGTTTAATTTTTGTTTCGTGCAATATATCTAATATAGGTATTATATATTTTTAAAAAATTGGCTTTTTATTTATAATCAGTTCCCTTAAAAAAATTGTTATTGCTGATTTTGATCTTTCATTGTTTAGATTGTTTTATAATATATGACCATTCAATCGGTATTTATCTTCGATCACCATATACTATTCAGTAAATGACGAAGATAAATACTGATTGGAACGTCATATACTAAAACACTCAAGACAATGACAGTTTTGAATTTTCAATTAACAGGTTCAATTATTTTCAACAACTAGTTCAATTGATATTATTGTCTAGTTTAATTACTACTAATAACATATTTAATTCTAATTACTGAATTAATTAATAGTAGTTATTAATTTGTTAGATAAAGAGGACTACACACTTGAGTAAGATAAGATTGATAATTTATTTAATTGTGGTAATTAAAATAGTTAATACTTCCAAATATTCTGTATTCTAAGGTAATTAATATTAGATCACTAGCGGTTACTGTTTTTAATAAGTTATTAAAGTTATTTAATTACCTCAAGCTGACGGAACGTGATAACGATAATTAAAGCCCTTTTTATTGTCATAATCAAACATTTGTTGTGTCCTAATACGTATTAAAGTTTTCACCTACTACAACTAAATTCTTAGTAATGCTGAATAAACTTTTTCCTCAGTGTAGAGAACCTGCGTGAAGACTAGTGGCGCCTCTAAGGTGATTTTGTAAATTCATATATTATGTGAGATCGAGCTGCTTAATTACAAACATATAAATTCATTATTACGTGCTTAGTTTTTTAAATTTTTCAACTTGTGCAAATTCAATTTATCGATTACGGAAATAAGTGAATTAAAACAGGTATAATAGGTAGGTACCTATTAGTACCTATATATGACCAAAATAAAGTGAGTGAAGTAGAAACAAGTATCAGGTATCTTATGTGTATTCGCGAAAACCGTGAAAATATTTTGAACGCTCACGCTAATTGAATTTCACCCCAATTTTTTCAAGTATTGTGATTTTTTGCTTAATCAATAACTTTATCAATACTTCACCTATATCAGCATCGGTTATTGTAGGTACTTCATAATTTTCAAATCAAAATATTTCGAAAACGGTACCTACACAGTTCGAGTTTGACCAAGAATGCCTTTTTGGTGGTGTAGCATTGAATGATGTGTAAGCCCAATTGAACCGTGTAACTGGCTCTATTATAAGATTATAAAAAGAAACAAATTCTTGGGATGTACCTGCTTCCAAAACATATTCGTATGAAATTTCATCACAATGTAACAAGAAGTCTAGTAAAAATCGTAAGAATGTGTATAAATATTTTCTTTTTATAGCTCTCAATTTCGAGGGATTCAATTGCGTTGAGAAAATTTTTTACTGAGCAAACCCCAATTATTTTTTCAGTCTTCTACCTATCTTAGAGACGAGGTTAATTTTTTTTATATTAGGTATTGCGTTAAAATTTTTTTTTTCTTTTAGTAACCTTGCTCCTTGCTGGTATACAGACGGCTCAAAAGCAATAGGAGGAACTGGGATAGGAGTGTACGGGCCAGGAACCAAACACTCCGAAAGCTTGGGAAAACCTCCAAATATCTTTCAAGCGGAAATCCACGCCATAAGAAAGTGCGCCCAGTTCAATATTGATAAAGGATACGGAGGACAAAAGATTTTCATAATGACAAATAGTCAAGGAGCCAAAGGCACTGAGATCTTGTGTACCTAATCAGTTCCAAAATGGTGTGGAAATGCCTAGACAAACTCAATGAACTATATAGTTATATTACTATGGATTCCAGGACACACTCGAATAGAAGGAAATGAAATAGCAGATGAACTAGCAAAGAGGGGGACTAAAATACCTTTCTGGGGGCCAGAACCCTCTTGCGGAATCAGTCCCAATGTAATATTGGAAGAAATAAGTGAAGCAGAAAGAAAGAGAAGATTCAACTATTGGAAAGATTTAGTAGTGCTTAGACAATCAAAGATTCTTCTGGGTGACTAGAACCTGTTGAGATCAGATGAATGCATAAGTCAAATAAAACTGCGCTGAGAGTTTAAACGCAGGGATCCTAACGGGACATTGTCGCCTGAATGGGCACCTGAAAAAACTCAAAATAGTGGAGGAAGAAGAATGCAGATATTGTGGCATTGAAGAAAAAACCTCCATCCACATTATACTTTTTAGCTGCACAGCACTCTATACTAGCTATACTAGTTTCAGAGACTCTGAAATTATGAGCTCTTATTTTTTCCATAAATCAACTAAGTATAGGATAGATACTCTACACATTCTCCATTATTGCATTTGATTCTCTTGTAGAGAGAGTATGGTTAATGTAATTGTCTGACATTTTGAATCATGAAATATCTCAATATTACATTACTTATCCTAGGTTACATTTTAAAATAAGTTATCTTCGTTACTTGCTCATTCATATCAACTTCTATAATTCACTCCTCAATGATACAAATCTTATCTGTTCAACAGATAGGAATATTACAGATCAATATGGATTTTTTGTTGCATAAAGTTCAACAGAAAACTGTTTTCATGAATTCGGGTATATCCTGTAGATTACTAAAATCCAAAAACCATCGAAATTTTTCACTTGTGAAATTTGTTTCCCCAATAATTTTCAACAAAAATGGCCCTTCTTTCGTTTTTTGCAAATATATGTAAGTAGGTACGTAGGTACTGGATAAATCGCAATAGTTATGGAAGACAGTTTGTAGAGAATGCAAAAGCCTAATACAAAATTTTATAACGCGATTGTACAAAAACTATTGAAGCGACAAATTTTATCTTCCGACAGTTCCAAAAATATGTTATTGGCTATCATTTCCCGGAAAATTAGTCGTTAATATTGGAAATTAACAGAGATAGAAGTTTTTGAAAAAAGGGCCATTTAGAGCTTTTTTCCGGCTTATCTCGGCGAAAATCGCTCGGATCGGAATTTTACAAAAATTTTGTTGGTTTTGCATTCTCTGTACTAACTGTCTTTCGTAAGTATAGCCCGATTTATCCAGAACTTTTTATTCTATTCGCAACGAAAAAAGGGCTTTTTTTGTTAATAATTGTATTTGAAACAAAACGTACAAGTGAAAAATTTGGCAAATTTTTGGATTTTAGGATCCTACAGGGTATCCCCGAAGTCATGGTGCAAGCAGTATTCTGTTAAATTTTATAACAAAAACACCCTTGATTTTTGCTATAATGACTGGCCTAATTTGTTATTCATTGAGCTTATTGAATAATTGTAAAAAGATTCCGTGAATTACACAATCATTTCTGCTTATGTTTTACTATTCTTGCTTTATTATCTTTTATTCTTAGAAATTGTAACTGTTGCTAGAGTAGATGCTAACTCGGCATTTCCCATAGAACCTAAAGCCGAGTACTGACTAGAGCATTTTCACTCGCACGAACGACTTACGCATAAAAATGATCAGATGAGGACGCCACGTACATGCGTACGCGTAGCAGTTTTGCGCGCACAAACATGATCCGGCGGCTGTCGGTCTTTCGAGAAGATCAAAAGGTTTTCGTGCGCATAACATGCTCAGTGTGGACGTAGTTGTCACTGTGTTTTGTTGTTTGTATCGTAAACTATATGAAAATGGCATGGAACAATATCACTGGAACAACAATTTAACGCGCACTAATTTTATGCTAAAAATAATTTTCGCGAACAATATATTCGCTTTTGTGTGTGCACGCAATTCATGCGAGTAAAAATGCTCTAGTCAGTACCCGCCTTAACATTTGTACATCTTTTATTCAGTCTAAGTCTAATACTTACTTGATCTTGTAAATTTGACGATAAATAAAATTAAAGTTTTTAAAAATGAAGTTTTTGAAGAAACTTATATTATTCGTGTAAATAAGATTGGAACAATGAATTTATTCTTAAATACATTTTTTAAATATTAACTGGTGTACCTATATCCAAATAGGTAGAACCTATATTCTCAATACCTATATTATAATGGTCAAGAATACAAAAAAATTGTTTTCTTAACTTTTTAGTCATGTGTACCTACTCAGATATAAATATATTCACCTATAGTATAATGAACCAATAAATTACGAAGTTACCTATTATACCTATCTATGTATATCCATTGATGTAAACAATTCATTAACCACAATAAAATAATTGTTAATTCGGTTTTTTGGTAGACATCAATTTCAGGGATACTAAGTTGTCATAAGGAATTCAACTGAGAAAAGTAGGTAATTATACTCGTATGATCTTTATATAATAATAATTTTATTACATGAATCAACTACTTCTTCCAATTTACATTTATAATGTGTCTAGTTGCTACTCTCATCAAAATTCTAATTGGTTTATATAATTATTCGATCCCGCTTAACATAGGAATTTTCCAGTATTTAATTTAAATATTAACTATCTTTTCTAATAACGTGGAAATACCTTGTGATAGTTGTAAAACTTCTATCTTTCTTAATATAATAATCATTACCTATACGTAAATGCGTTGAGTGGTATTATGAATGAAGGATGTAATTAATATCCCAATGATAATTCACCATAGGAATCTGTAATTATGCTTATTTATGGTTTTTATTTTATTCAAAAAATAAGTTTTTTCCCTACAACCCTATACAAAAAATCGATTTTGTAATAGAATACTTTCAGCGAAAAGTGAGAATGAGAATGCATTTTTTTGCTTTTGGTTCAATAAAAAGCAAAATTGAATTGTAAATATACCGTGAGATTTAAAAATAATTCATATCTAGTTGCCAGGTTTAATAATTTTGGCACTCGGTTTGACATTTCTTTATAACTGTTATCCATCATTTCCGAATCGGAAAGTGATTTAGATTTTCGAAATACGCACTATCAGAACTAGAAAATCAATCTGAGCAGACCTAATACCATTTACCAGATTTATTACCATTAAAATCCAAACAGATATATGAAAAATTCATGGATTGAATAGCAATGATGTTAATTTATTTTCGGAAAATGTGCTGCTTGATGCCTATTTTCAATACATTATTATAATGATATAAGCAGAGTTGCAGAAAAAGTATAGTGTTTCACTAGTCGAAAACATTTTTTGAAGCTCGTGAGCATTACCAGCCTCGTCAGCTAGGTAAACTGTTCAACTAGCTTCAAAAAATTTCACTTTCGTTACTCGTAAAACAATATACTATTTTTGATTTGATAGCATCCAGTATCTATTTTTAATAATTTCTCAATATTCCATTGGAAGAAAATATTGGAAAAAGTTGCATTTCTGTGTGCACTACTTCAAGTTTTTTTTTGCATAGATGGAGTCTTCACCTGCAGTCGATTTGTTTTAGAATCATGAGAGTGTAGCGAATAATGATTGTTATCGTATCCACGCAGTTGATGCTCTGAACGGCTTGATAATTCAGATAAAACCGATAGATTTGTTTTTTTGGTTACTTGTTAACAAAATTAATGGATATAGAATGGATGGAGTATCATCCTATATAGGTGAAAAATGTTTAAATATTAGCTTTAGTGAGGAATGTCATTTCTTGATAAAAAGTTTTATTTGTTCTGTAACCCTATAAAATGGAATTTAATCCAAGTTTTTCAACACCCGTCTTATTTTACAGTCAGTTTTATGAAAACCGTGTGAATTTTTTGCACTCGACTCTGCTAATTAGAGGATGACTGGATGAATATTTTCCTGGGCGATGGATAGCACGTTATTGACCAATATTTTTTCCGCCCCGATCCTCCAATTCAACTATATAATTAGATTTTTTTATGATGCTATACTATAAGCAAAAGTTGAATATTGGATACTTCAAACGAGATATCATTGGTGACGTTAACGAAATTACCCCTGAAATGGTGCGAAACACTTACAAGGCATTTAGAAAGAGAATTGAGAGATATTTTGAAGCTTGGAGGATATATTGAATAGATTTTTTCGTTTCTTAATGTTTCTCCCATTATTAGGTATTCTGTACCTATAGTTATTGTTGATAGTGATTATAATTCTAGAATAGTGAACATTGTTATCAAATATTTATTGAAGAATGACAATTATTTATGAAAGTTGACGCAGTTACCTACTTGGTATATCGTTAACGTTAATACATTATTTTTATACGGTTTTCATAAAACTGGTTATAAAATGGGACGGGATTAAGAAAACTTCAATTTTATTATATTTTATGTGGTTTCAGAACAAGCAAAACTTTTAATCAAGAATAACATTTTTTATTAAAACTAATATTCAAACCTTCTTCATATCCCATCCGCGGACACGATGTACAGGAATATACAGGGTGTTTCTAAGTTCATGCGAAGTTTAGGGAGTGATTGCTCGTATGGAATTGAGATGGGTCTTTCCTATTTCCCAAGAGTTCGTACCAAAAACTTGTGAGGTGATAGAATTACTGAAAATAATGATGGTATTTCATGTATAATTTTCTCTTTACGCCCTTCGTTAATGAACTATGGGGCTCTAAATTTGGGAATAAAAAATGGTTCTGATTTACAATTATTAAATGGCTGATTGGAATTAGTAATATTTTAAAAGTTGATGAACACCATAGTTGCACACTTTTTGGCGTGATGTACAAGTCTACAACATACTTGTGAACTCAGGTACCGACTAAGTTAAATGGTGGATGCCCCATTTTTTTGATAAGTAAAACTTTTTTCAGTTATTAATGCAACAAATGTCACACTGCACATACATATTGGCGCATTCACATTTATTTTGAATGTACCATTACAGGAAGCATACTGTATTATTAGTAAATTATTAATAAATCGGTACAGTCTCCATTTATAAGAATAAACTATTACTTTGCTCACCCATTTCTGAGATATCACCCTTAAAAGGTGGCGACTAAAATTTAGTTTAAATTTTTTTTATAAAACTTCAGTGAGGCAGCAGCTTAAAATTCTGTGAAATTCTTGTATTTCCAGCATTTATTATAAATCGTATTGCATTTTACATCTCTACTGTTTTCATAGATATTTGGAAAAGACAAATAGACAGTTCATTTTGATCCGACCGTTAGATAAAAAGTGTGCAGATTATAACAGATTGTCAGTCACCAATCAAATTTTGAACAAATTGTACTTTATACTGACGGTACTATTTTTTTTTTCATTATTCTTGATACATAACCTTAATTCATTCCATGATTTTCAACTAAATTTGTGGTAGATGTTCATGGTGATTCCTCCAATTCGATGGCAATGTTTTGCCTAACTATACTGTTTTTACTGTAAAGCCAAAGTTGGATAATCGTCTGTTTGGTTGAATATCTTTGGACAATCCCGTGTATTATGATCTTTGGTTATTTCCAATTGGTAATATTTTCCATTTTGCAATTCCTCAGTAGCAATCTACTTAGGTATGCCACGTAATATAACAAAAACTACGGAGGTTTTGTAAAAGTAAAAAAAAAGTAAGTAAGTAAAAAAAGTAATTTATGCTGTAATACAAAATGTCTGAAAATGATAACACCAACAAAGAAACAAATAGAATGCGAATCGTGTGTAACCACAAGCACGCTTATGCCCTGTGTCTTATTCCTTTAAGAAGTTCCTCGAGTTCACAGTTCAGTTATCTTGTGATATCAGGAAATTATAGCTCTGAAAGTATTAATAACGCCTCCGCTATACCCAAATAACATGTTGTACTTTAACTGCTACTGAGACGTTTCTTTTGACGAGGATACTTAGATACAATTATACAGGGTCTTGCTCTGGATGACAAGCAGCTCCTGAAAGTGTACTTGTCTTAAAATGATCCTTTACATGTTACAAGCTAAAATATCTTGACGGTTTGCAGTGCTGCTTTATCATGATAAACATATTAATTAAACGCAAAATTCAATTAAGTTAATTATGCAAAAGAAATGCAACCATATGATCAAAATTCTTGTACAGGTGTATTAGGAGTCTTCTAGATGATAGAACCTGCAGCCCCAATTGCTTTGCGTCCCTACTTCGGCTTTAAGAGTTTTCCTATCTTTGCTAATTAGGTCTGCGTTAGTCTTTTTATCACGAGTTTGCAGTATTCCTCTATTGGCACGTGGCTCCAGTACCTACGTCTGATTATTTGTCTCCTTGGTCTAGCATCGTGGACTCCTGGTCTTTTTTCTATGTCAGTTCTAGATCCGTCTGTCCAGTATAGCTGGATATGGTATGTATGTGTGTATGTATTTTTGGGGTAACATTCACTGAGACCTGAAAGATCTATTGTGCCCCCTTACTTCTACTTAGTTTCTGAGGAAAGTCTCTGAAATTAGTAGCTCCTTTACCCTTATTTACCGGAGGAATTTCAGGACATCTGCAGACTTCAAATTAGGTAAATATTCCTCTTCTATCCAGTAATCTCCCAGGTACTGTGCTCTAGGATTTTGGAGTGCTGTGCAGTTGGAAAGTACCTATGTGGATGAAGGCTTCTTCTTCCATGCCACATTCTTCTTCCTCTACTAATTTGAGCTTTTTCAGGTGCCCATTCAGGCGACAATGTCCCGTTAGGATCCCTGTTAAACCTCTTAGCGCAGTTTTGCTTTGACTTATGCATTGATTTGATCTCAGCAGGTTGTAGTCGCTCAGGAGAATCTTTGATTGTCTAAGCCCTACTGGATCTTTCCAATGGTCAGATCTTCCCTTTTTTCCGTTTCATCTATTTCTACCAATATTACATTGGAGCTGATTTCGCAAAAAGGTTCAGGCCCCCAAAAAGGTATTTCAGACCCCTTCTTAGCTAGCTCATCTGCTATTTCATTTTCTTTTATTCCAGTGTGATCTGAAATCCATAGTAAGGTAACTATTGTTCTCGCCTAGTTCATTTAGTTTGTCTAGGCATTCCCACATCCATTTTAGAACTGATTACACAAGAGCTCAGTGCTTTGATGGCTGCTTAACTATCTGTCATTATGATAATCCTTTGTCCCCTGTATCCTTTATCAATATTCAACAAGCCGCACTTTCTTATGGCGTGGATTTCCGCTTGAAAGCTACTTGAGGTTTTTCCCAAGCCTTCTGAGTGTTTGGTTCCTGGCCCGAACACTCCTATCCCAGTTCCTCCTATTGCTTTTGAGCCATCTGTGTACCATTGAATGGCATTCTTTCCAAGTCTGGTGTCTGATTTCTAAGAAGTGGGGAGGTGATTTTTTTTTAATGATTCTCTCTCTACTTAGCCTGTATCTTGTTCTCTCTGCAACACTTTCCACCAGCATATGTAGAGGGGTGAGCTTGAGAATTACTTCCATGGCTGCCGTTAAGCATGTTCTCATTGCTCCTGTAATGCATATACAGGCTAGTCTTTGAATTCTGGAGAGGTTTTCTCTCGTCGTCAATAGACTAGTTTTACTACTCCACGCAAAGGCTCCATAAGTGATAATTGGTCTCACTATGGCAGTGTACATCCAGCTCAGGATTTTTGGGTTGCAGCCCCACTTTTTCTTCAGGAGTTTACTCTCTAAAATTAGACCTAGATACTTGACTAATCTCGTTGCCATCAAGTTTAATGGTTTTGAGGTTGAGTTTTATTTTCTTGGTAAAGTCTATCAAGATGGTTTTAGTGGGGTTGATGCTTAGTTCCACTTGCCTACACCAGCTATTTGAATAGTTCAGACCCTTTTGTACTATATCGAATTTCCCCCTGACTGTTATGACAATATCGTCGGCATATCCTTGGCAGGATATTGCTAGATTCATCAAACTACACAGGAGTTCGTCAACCGTCAGACTCCACATTAATGGAGATGCAACTCCTCCCTGTGGGCATCCTCTGGTAGTGCAGATGGAGACAATGTCTTTCCTTGTCTCTGTCTCTGCTACTCTTGTGGTGAGCAGTTCCGACATCCATTTGGATGTTGTGCTGTCTACACCTCTTCTGTTCAATGCTCTTTTGACAGCCTCATGTGTAGTATTGTCAAAAGCTCCTTCTATGTTCAAAAGTGTGCTGACACGGATGGAGAGGTAGTCTCTCTAGGATTTTCGCTCTAATGTGGTTATCAATAGCTTTTTCCATCGTTTTGAGCACAAACGATGTTAAGCTAATTTGGATATGGTATGTAGGTTGTCGTTAATTGTGGCCAAAATGTTATCACTTCTCATTTCAAGAGGCGGGTTTGTGATAATATCTGTAATCCTGGAATGACTTTGAGTGTTAGTGCCTTCTTGCGAATCCCATTGGATTCCAACCTGATTTCAGTTATTCTCGCTTCTGCCGTAACATGCAGAGCATTTAGTGCGGCTTCTATTGCCAGAGTCGAGCTGATTATCATCACACCCGTTATGCACAGACAGGGAAGACTCAGAGGTTTTGCTAGCTCCCTTCCGGCTTCTGATATTTCCATCATATTTTTATTTATTAATCTCTTTTTTTCCATTCAAGTTTTTAGCATGTAAATGATAAGTAGGTATAATCATTATATGTATATACCCAATAAATATGGCTATTAGATTATTAGCTTTAACTAGGAATTTTGGGGGGAATATAGTATATATGGTTCATTGTTATCGATAAATGAAACAATAATAATGAATGCATTTCTCATCAAAATCCTTATTGACAAAATGTTGAAACGGTTTTTAATTGTATATATAGGTAACTATTGTACAATCAAAATAAAAATATACAACATGTATTAAAAAACCAAAAGATTTTCGCTTTGATTTGAAGAAATTTAAATACACCCTGTATTCTTACATATACTTTAAGATATCCAGGTGTCTGTCCTTTCACACGTGCTCTAACCGATCCTCCCAGTTCCGCTCTAAGGTTCGAATTACTAGGACACTCCTCCTGAACTCCTTGCAGTTTCTATTCATCGCTTAGCAATCATCCCTTTGTACTATTTATTCTGACCCGTAACCCTACCGGGCGAGGGGATCTACTACCATCGACAAGGAATGAAACCAAGACTCGTTTTCCGGTTCATTTTTGTCTCGTTTTGATACAAATTTATTAGGTAGATTTTTTTTTAAACTGAAGGTAATTTTGAAAGATGATCTTTTTTGCACACCGATTAATTTTTTTATGTTCTCTTCTCTGTAATTAGGGGGACCAATATCGATATTGCCCTCACAAATTCTTATTTTATAATCAATATAGTGGGTGACTGGAATCTTTTATCGTATAGGTTATTTTGTGAAGGATACCTACTACTAATTTGCTAAATAAATAAGACTGCCTGTGAAGAATTTGACACTATTTATATTCAAAACTCACAGCTTTTTGCACAAATTTTAATGACTTGCCGAATGAATCCATTCATCAAAATTATATAGTAATCTGGTGAAAAATTTAACAGCTATTGGTTTCATTGCAAAAATATTGTAATCACAGATTGATTATATTTTATTCGTAATTGAAGTTCATAAAAAATCATGTGCAGAAGTTAAAGCAAACGTACATGTTGGCGTATATTTAAAGAAAAGTAGGCAAGGTAGAGCCGACGAACATGTGCTTTAGCTTGTGCAGTTGATTTTGAACAGAGTGGGTACTTGGTACTTTTTCAGTCACTATCACACTAAAATCCTTAGTATACCAAAATTATTGAAATGAAATAGTATATCGTGAGTATAACTTTTGCTTCAATGCAATAATAACTGATTGATCTTCATTTTTCCAATTACAACAACCGTATCCCAGCAAACAATGAGTCTCTGGCCGTCTTCTGGCCCAATGCATAATCGGTCGGCAATATCCTGGCAACGTCAAAGCTACATCGGCAAAATGTTGGCCCAATGTATGGCATATTATAATCGGATACCTACAATCCAGCCAGCAATGGGCCAATACTATCAGAAATCCGTCTTTCGACCTACATCATAAGAATGGAGGCCCGTTGAAGTGTTATTGTACGAATAATTTGCCAGCGGACCAAAAACTATTTTGAATAAAATAAAAATATAAAAATAAAATTACTTTGCTGCTTCCTCAAGTAAGGAGTATGCGATAATCGAAAGCGGTCATGTGACCCATAGAAGAAATAAAAGTTATATTATTTTTCTCTATGATGTGAACCAAGAACGTAACGTGAAATCGATTCTGTCGACACTCGACAGGTTTGACATTTGACAGTTTTCTCACATTCGTGGTTTATTGTTTATGTTCATATTGTTCATTCTAATTTTATTAACCACTAATACTTTTGTGAACACCAAGAAAAGTAAAGAAAAATGATGACGACTTCTCCTGATGAATTGAGGTAAGTTAGTATTTATATCTTCAATCAATTGTAGCGTCAGTTATAAGAAACAACCTTCATTAGTTTGAGGTTAAGTAATCCAGCATGCTTCTTTTTATATCTAGTTTTTGATCCTAGACATGTGAACCATATAATTATTTTATTTTTTCCAGCTAAGGTGAAATTCTGCAATTGGGAAGTTTGATTTACTAGCGTATGACGTTACAAATAGTACCCACAGAGGAATGCAATTAGTGAAGATGTGGAATCTCCTGAAACTTTGAACTTACCAATGAATAAGGAGTGTGAATTGAAAAAATTTGATGTAAAAATTGGAAGATGATGATTGATTTTTTTCGAAATATGGTATGTATCATATGATTCAATAACTGTTGACTACATTTTATATAAGTGGAAAGAGGAAAAAATAATTTGTGAGTTTGAGGAATGATATTAGGTGCATTCATTACATGATATTTTCATGTTATCACTCATTAACATACATAGTATTGAAAAAAATTTTTTGAATATTATAAAAAATAGAAATACTAGAACTTCCAGGTTTTGTTGTTTGTGAGAAATCAATGTCAATTGCATGAACCCTTCATGTGCCAGTTACTTTTGCACTTGACCCGCAGTAAACTTTTTTCCAGTTTGTCGAAAAAATCCGTTTTGCAGTAATGCCAAGTAAACTAAAATTGCCAATGTAATTAATATTTTGCCGAGTATTTGGCTGAGAACTGCTTTTGACTACCAAGGAGGAAGAAACAGAAGGAAGACAAAGCCAGCAGAGCAATGAGATATACATTGACACATTCCAATAATTTCTTTTATATCAAAAAATTGTTTTATGTTTTTATCTAATATTTGTATATTTTTTACTTTCAAACCAAAGAATTCTTTTATGTTACATGTAAGTATTTCATTAAAGTATGTATGAACTTTGGATTTTTCTCTTATTTGATGTGTATAATTTTCAGTGGGCCAACCCACTGAGTAGATAACTTCCATTGCAATATTTCCACTGGGCCATAAATGATTTCCACAGTTTTGCCTTCAGAGGCCCGTCATTCAAAAGACACTGTTGGCAAGCATTGGCCCTGATGCCGGCCGGTGTCTCCTATTTTCACTGGCCCGCCATAGGTCATAGGTGCTTTGCCGTTCTGGCCTGATCTGGCCAGCATATTCTGGGCCGTAATAAGGCCGATCAAAATTGTTCGCTGGGATCTCTATTACATACTGTCTTTGTATATACACTGCAGAACTGTATTCAATATAAACAGTGTAACTAACAAAACACAAAATAGTTTTATCATAGCCATCGGTGCAGACTTCCTATCAGCGCCAGTGGCGTTGAAATAATAATAATTTGAAATACCATATCGGTATCAGTGGAAGGAGCAAGATACAGAACAAAAAACCTCTTTACTTCTTAGAAATCCGAAAACCTTGTACATGCCACAAGATGATAAGAAAGTTTAAATTTTCAAAGAAGTTCGTTAGGGAAATAAGAAACAACAGACTTGGAAAGAATGTCATTCATTGGTACACAAACGACTCAAAAGAAATTCAGTAAGGAACTGAAATAGGAATGTACTGGCCAGGGCCTAAAACACTATAAAATCTAGGAAAAACCACAAGTGTTTTCCAAAACCGGAAATTCACGCCATATGAAAATGTGTCCTATTCAATATTGATAAAGGATAAAGTAAAGGCTTATTATAATGTCGGATAAGCAGCCATTAAAGCACTAAGCTCTTGTGTAATCAGTTCCAGAATGGTGTGGGATTGCCTAGGTAAACTCAATGAACTAGGCAACAACAATATAGTCACCTCACTGTGGATTCCAGGGTACACTGGAATAGAAAAAAATTGAATAGCAAAGAAGGGGAAGCACCCTTTTGGGGACCTAATCAATGTAATATTGGAAAAAATAAACAAAGCTGAAAGAAAAGAAGATCTGCCTATTGGAAAGATCTAGATGTAGATTCTGTGGAATGGAAGGAGAAACTTCCCTTCACATACCAGTTAATCCATATTGCAATAAAGAACGCTAGTGCACTCACCTAGGAAGTAGTCTCCTAGGTAGAAGAAGGATACGCGGATATTCTTACTCCTTCTGGAAAAAGGTCTAAAGGTACTACTAGTTTCAAGACTTTTCTCCATTGAAAGAAACGAGGCACAGTAGATCTTTTAGGTTTCAGGGAATGTCACCCAATGTTTATAGGCACTTACATAAAAAAAATCTGATTTAAGCAAATCTAAATTCTAACAATTGAATTCGAAAATATGAATATAATATTTATCAACAACGATGACATGATAACGATGAGTTTAATTCTTAGCTTAACTATCTAACAAAAATCAAGATATTGAAGCAACGCTTATTCAAACGCGCATCTAGATATATTAGGTCTCTTATATTCTAGCAGCTCAAATGTGGGCATGTTATTATTTAATGATAATTAGAATTTAGTCAAATTTAATTGTTATAAATGACAGTAAAACATAATATCTTATAGGAGCCAACTGCTTTTAATTATCCCTTACATCACTAAGAGTTCTGGATGATATATTGATCAGTTAAGGTTACAATTATTTATTTGCCCCAGGATTTTAAGATTCAAAACCAGGAACGTACTTCAAAAAACTATTGGCAGAAAAATGGATGAAAATGGGACTTTTATCACTTATAATTGCACGAGAGGTTTGTATTTTAAACTGTTTCCTTTAGCAATTTAACTCGAAAAACTGTCAACCTAAGAACGCTCCACCTCCGGTGTCGCGTTTTTAATAGTTGACAGTTTTTCTCGTCTAATTGCTATTAGGCAACATTTTCTCATTAAACAATCCAAATTCACCCGATATCAATACAAACATCGAGTGTAATTCGGCAGGACAATTCAATGAATCAGCTCATTGTCAATGTTTAGAAATTCAATAAGTTGTTAATAATTTATGATAATAATTGATAAACAAATGCATAAGTGAAAAAAACACAAGTGCATTTATCAACAGTAAAAACACAACAGTTTTTTTTTATCGGATAAATTTCTCTTTGCAACGAAACAGTTTTGCCAATCACTAATTTTACGAGTAAAACTGACATGATAAAATCGCGACATCGAAGGTGGAGCGATTTTATCTAATGTCAGTTTTTCGAACCAATTTAGTGATTGGTAAAGCTTTGAGTTGAAGAAAAATTCATCTGATAAAAGAAAAGCTCGAGTGTTTTTTGGCAAAATAAATGAACGACAGAATATATCGATGCACAACAACAATAATTATCTCATTGTCATTGTGTAAAAGTGACGTCCGCTTACTAGATATTGAGGAAGAGACGTTTTTATCGCAATAAAAAAGGATGCACCTTTTTTATCGATGTCAAAGTGACAATAACATTTTCAGGTATATGACATTTTAACATTGGAGTTAATTTATCGCTGTGAAAGTTTCAGCTAACTTTTGCCGCTGTCAAAGTGACAATTGCACTGTGGCATATGCGATTTTTTATACATGATTTGAATTGTCTGAAATAAAAAACAACTAAATTCAAATTATTTTGTTTCAAACAAAAACTTTCCTCCAACCAAATTCAATATCCTTTTTATTTCCCTATTCACACGTCCTTTAAGATACATTATTACTCTAGAATTCTTGCAAAGTTTAACTTTCGCCTTAGATTTATGATGAACGTTTGTAGAACTGATCCCTTGACACGGCTATTGTGATTTTCCTATCAACGTCAAAATCTTAAAGATATATGAAGCAAGCTGCAGCAAATTTTATTTTCGAAAGCAGTTATATTCCTTCATCCACCAGTCAGATTAAATTTATAGTTTCAAATAGCCCTAAGGTAATATCTACCGGATAGTTATATTGTATGATATTTTACCCGTTATTAAATATATTAGAGATATAAATTAAAAGTGATAATCATGATTTATTGTATGTATGTGTGATGTAGTTATTTCTCTGTTATTCATTTTGATATTAAGCATAAAGAAATAGTACTAATTTCATTTATAACAAGTCTTACCTCATTTCTAATGTAACCAGTTATATAAGGTCTAAATACAAAGTTGATAGAGATTAAGACTCTTGTGCATACTTTTGATTTAATTTTCGAAGTGTCACTAATAAATCGACAAAGGAACAAGCACCCAGGCTGACAGCACAGTGAGAACTCGCTATTAAAATAGTTGAGAACCGAGTTCAAAGTGGTAACGAGTCTCAATTATAGCTTCAGAAACATTCAAAACAGACAAAAGAACATGCTGGGAAGGACTTCCAGTTAATGTAGAAATAACCTGCTACAGCCCAATCATCGAGGATGCTGGAAGTGCTGTTGAAGTTAAACGCAAAATTCTTAGGAGAATACCATTGTCACATATTCCCACAGGCAAGACTTGGGTAGTCGAAACAGGGTGCTGTTCGCCTGGGTATCAGGTCAATCAGATCACAAAAGCAATTAAACGACTAATTCAAGAAGTATTGCTATTGATCCACAACCCTTCTTTGATACAACAGAATTGCTTCAAAAACAACAATGACAGTAGCAGTCTTCAATATCGATTCAACCGACCCTGAAAGCCATCATCAACATTAAAAGTAACTATTTGGCCAGAATAGGCGAACAGCCTTGATGTTAATTGGAATCTTTAGAGGGCACTATAGACTCAAGAGAGACAAGAAGAACATCGGACTGGTTGACACAACCCTATATAGGTTTTGCCACGGAGATGCAATGAGGAAACATCTGCACATATATTTACTGGTAATACTGTGAAGCACCGAATAGGAACATTTTTCGACGATGGCAGAAAAAACCAAACAACTTCCAGTTTATGAAGGACCTGAGGTCTGGCCAATGGAGTCTACTGATAAGGGTATATACAAAAAACATGGGAGCATAGATTGTAGATGAAAAAGATACAGAGGTTTTCTTACTTATAGACATTTGTTATGCCTTTGTTACTTCAACCACAACACGATATTGATTTTTCCTCCTACATCGCACTTATTTTATTTCTCACATCAGGGAGTAGATTCATACTTTTTTCTCCCTTAATAATCTTAGGATGTTGTGAATAATAAAACTCTTAAATATATCATATATAAATTGTTTAAGAAATTACTACCTATATTATATGGATCTGTATTTTGGTGAAAAATGAACATGATGATTAGTTTATGAAAAATGATTGATAAGTAGAGCCGAAACCTTCAAAAATGGTAAAAAGTGAAAAAAAATAAAACAAGAATAACGTCTTTAAGAATATTACAATATAATGAATAACGTAATGGGAATGAAGTACCTACCTACTTACCTAGATTTTCTATGACATGAATAATGTGATTCAAATTTAATGAATAAACTTTTTAACTGGAAAAAATTGCAGCAATCACATTTTTTAGATGAAATTGAACTTAGGTAGTGATGAAAAAATTACAATTTTAGATTTTCCATTTTTTTGCATTTTTTGAAAACACTCACTACAGTTGTATATTTTTATTCACACTATCAGAAAATAGATATTTCAACGAACGAAAATTCCACCGACTTTTTGAAAAAAGCTAATATTCTGACGCGAGAATTTTCGATTGAAAATTAGGGTGCTTTTTGATATTAAGTCAAAATAAGAAATATTTCAGATCAAATAAATTACAGTGGGCTTGGGACATAATAAGGTAAGTGTTCACGAAATTTTGTAAAAAATATTTTTTTTGAAAAAGATAGAAATAAAAAACCAAAAACTTATTTATTTAAATTTTTCACATACTTTTTGGGGTTATGTATAAAAATTGTGAGTACAAAAGTTGTAGAGCTTATTATTACTTGCAACTTTGCCTCTTAACTCTTAAAATAGGACTTGTAGTTTTTCCTCTCCCACTTACCGAGCTCGGAGCGCCCGTAGTTTATTTTTCCTTTAAATTTTACCACATGGATTTTATCCTACTGTTATTTTTTTTTGCTTTATCGACCTTGGTCTATAATCCGGTACTATTAATAAACAACTCATACCAAATTACATAACAATTTGTGAAATTTCTTTGGTTTCACATCTAGCCTTCCTAATCCTGTAAGTAATTTTTGGAACCTTCTCTGGGGTAGTTTTTTGGTTATGCACCATTTATAATTTAATATTCTCCTGCAATTGTAATAATCTTGAACTGTCGTTTTCGCACGCGCTTAAGTAGGGGAGCGAGGGGCTTGTTGTAACAGGGGTAAGTACACCGAAAGAAAAATCTCAGTAATTATTATCGAATGTTTGTTAATGTCAAATTTGTTCATAATTATGTATTGATATTTATAATTGAAAAAGCTTATTTATTATAATCATTACCGATGATTTGTTTAATTAATAAATAATAGAGGATTTGTTTCTGCTATAATTGTTTATTTTGAATAAAATTTTTCAATAATAAACAAATCATCTAATACGCCAACTTCACGATGATAATTACTAAGTTTAATTAGTAATTATAACTTTGTTTGATAGTTATTATAAATGGTACACTGTCTGTTAATAAATCTTTTTGTATCATTATAACATTCAAGAAATTCATTTGTTTCTTATAAGCCTACGTTATACAAATGAGCAGAATATTGTTTAATAGTTAATCTTGTTTGTTATAATCAACAAACTGTCATGCGCGTGACCGTAGATCGCCTTAGATGCACATGTGATGTAGCTTCCGCTTCCCTTATCCCTAAGATTTGCACGTGTGCTGTGTAGGTATCGTCTTAACTAAATCTTTCCCTCAGTGTGTTTAGTGTTGTTTATTATTCATATTTGGATATTAGCAAATGATTAGCAATAGTGTGGACAGCGTGGGTAGAAAGTTCAGTGTTTACTGATTATATTGTGCTTGAACTGGATCGTTCTCAACGACTGGATATAAGATTTGTATTTTTATTTGGGTATTATGCCAGAATAATGGCGGACGGAGGTGTCGACTTCAGTATCACCCCTATAAGCATTATCATTGAAGAATGTGGGGCATGCAAATTTCGAAAGTAAGTAGATAGACAGTGAAAATATAATTTTTTTTAGCAGGATAGCAAATACCTAGTAGATATATATTATGTTAGGTAGGTAGGATCTTATGATTTATTCGAGGTGAGACATTTTCATACAATTTCATAGTTCCTAGTAACTCTTTTTTTTTATTAAATAGTGCGGCACAAAATATCCAAATTTACTTGAATAATCAATATATTTTGTTGTTATCCATTTAAGAATTTTATTTGTTTTTGATAACTGCATATTAGAGTTTGTTTTATTTTTCGAGATGTGTTGCAAAAAATTTCATGAATAATCAATATTTCTTATACAACTGATAGTTTCTGGAATTTCTTGAAACAAAGTTTTTTTATATATTTATATTGTATTTTTTGTTGAAATTATAATGAAAAAAATGAATAAATCACTTGATTAAAAGATTTGTTGTTTCATTTACCAGCATCTAGGTATATATGACAATTTTAAGAGAAGCACAACAATTTATCATTTATGTATTGAAAAATCTGTATATAATGGTGTAGAAAACGAATAATAGGTATCTATAAAATCTAGAAAAAAAAAATCTTCAAAAATGTCTTGACACTTATTTCATCAACTGCAATGAGTTGCCATCTCCAGTAAGATCCTCTAAATAATAAATGTATTAGCATAAATCACCAAATGCTGATATGGTTTCACTATCTGCTAATATCATGATGACTTTTCGGGAATACTGATGATGGCAGTCTATAGTTGCTGAAATAAGTATTTGGACATCAATCCATAAATATTGGTAACGAAATGTGAAAGATATTTGTTTATTATCAATAAGGTGGCTTTAGTCATGTTGTCATTGTGAACAAATATATGGGTATAGTAATTCAATCTGGAATAACAGTGACAGAATATGCAATAACTATATACAATGACTTTGTAATAATAAATAGCATTCGGTATGGTAGAAAAACATATATTCATACTGATTAATCATTTTTTAATAAAAAAAAATATACATTTATAGTTAATAACTAATTGTTATGAGAAAATATTATTATGTAATAGTAAATAATTCTTTATTCATAGAGTGAAAACAAATAATTTGTTTTTTACCAACAAACGTTTAATAAGCCATATTTCAATAACGGATTTGGTGATAGTTAATTAGTCTTAGTGATTGTAACCAAACTGTTCTTTCAGTGTAGTAACAGGCCCTTTTCACTAGGATCTTAAACGCTATTAAAGTATTTCTTTGACTCGATTTAACCTATAAACCGCGCCGAATCATGTTGCCATAGCCAATGTCCTGCCGGCCGGTGCATTGAGGGGAAGTGTGCATTTGCTTCATTTCTGCCAGGTAATATAAAATTGTACTATCGTAAAATTTCAGTTTGCGTATTTAATATTGACTAATTTAAAACTTTCTATATCTTATTTCCATTCAAATTTATCTATCTCTGATAATGTGTAACAGTTTTTATGATTGCTAAATTGTTTAAATAGTTATCTTGATAAATGTTGAAAATCATACCAAAGGGTTAGTTGTAACAAAATCCCGGGGCTTGTTGTAACGTGTTACTACATGCCACCAAATGTTGATTCTTACATAAGTATAATACTTTGTTAGATAGCTATTAAGAAGAGATAATTACGAGCATACCTTGAATAATTTAATTACTTACTGTGATTTAAAAGTGCCATGATGATTATAAGTAGTGTTTAACTAAATAAAACTGTTAATTACTTAATTTTTAAGTGTTGATTACTAAAAAAATGTATTTGAGTTGATTTTTGATAAGAATTACGTACTTACTTTAGAAAGATGTCAATTAAAAAAAAAAGAATAAATGATAAGAGGTATTATTGTCGTTTTTTTTTGTCGTTACTACTTGCCCCGGTAGATGTTACAACTTGCCCCAAGCACGAGGTAAGTTGTAACACCGCACTTCTTCTAGAAAATAATTGATTGTAAAATAATGACCAATAGGTATGGTATTATTTTTACTTGATTTGGTAGAGGAAGAGTTACAGTATTCATCCATCTTTATTTAGTAGAAATTTAATCAATAGATTTCAAGATATATTAGTTTTAATGAAAACTGTTACACTCGCTCCCCTATTATGAACTTCAAACCCTTTTAACTTCTAGTTTCTTCATGGGTTTGAAAAAAAAATTCGGTGGATTATTTTTAGTTATGTCTAGATTATAAATTCAGTAAAAAAATGTGCAAGATGTCCATTGAGTGGCACATCGTGGAGAAGGATTCCGTGGAAATGATAAGCTGAGTTATTTGATTTCACTATAAATGTAAAACCAAACAAGTTTATAAAATGTTAAATCCATTTTATGGGTGTGGATACTATGAGAAGTTGGAATCTCGCAATTACCCAGCCAAACTGGTTTTAAAAACTCAAAATCCATTATAATAATAAATATTTCGAATAAATTATTTGGATAAAATAGATATTGCGGAAAAATATAAAATAGTTTATCAAAAATTCTCAATTATCCTATTGCCCACGTCTTCGCATATAAATCAAATTAAAAGAAAATCACACAATATTAAATATTGCTTATGGCACATCGTTAAAGCCTATTGCGCGTTGAGTGGGACAAATCAATAAATTCAATGGAAACGAATGTGAAATAATAAATAATTCATGGATTTTCGTAACCAATTATGTAAAGCAGGCCGGCTTTAGATAAAATCAATATAAACAAATTGTGAGGCGTATAATTATCATAGGCGATGGACAAATATAATGACAGAGTGGAACTTTATAAATAAAGCAGCGGTATTGGGTAATGCCATCAATAAAATTGAAAAAGAATTGTAGGAAGGTGATTCTTTCATTTAGCTGTCAGTTAATTTTTCTGAACTGTTTTCTCATAACATAACAATGTGGTATTTGAATACAATGCAGACGAAATTGACGTTATTGATTAGTTTGACGTATTTGTTAATATGAGCATTGTTATGTTTTGAGAATATTTGCCCACCATATTTTTTTCTTGTGGAGAGTAACTTGTTTGATTGAATTATAATAAAAGCACAAATACAAATTGCTTATATTGAAAATAAATATTGTTACCTATATGTAGAACTATATGTAGAACTGAAAACTCTGCCATAGTTGTACGTTTTTATGTATGAGCCATTATATCTCGTACCTATAGATGATATAGAACTTGAAAAGCAACTGTTGAGAAAAAAATGCTATTCTGGAGGAATGGAAGTCATAAAAATGGATGAAAGAGTGAAAGCCAGAGAATCAAGAGAAATTTCTTTCGATTTCAAAATTAATATTCGCACTATTCGAAAAAATATTGAGCAAATGTGTATGTGATGTCTGCGTGCATAATATACAAAAGATTAGCAAGGTTGTTGCAAAGTTGAGCATAAATTAACGAATGAACAATAGTGCTCGGGATTAGAATTTGTTTCCAAGTTGTATAAAATTAAAAAAATTGGAATTTTATCATCAAGTGTGAGGGATCTTCGGAAATATTGAGAAACAAATTTATTTTCAGTTTAAGAAGAAATAGATACTATAGATACCTAGTTTTATAGACAATCTGGTTGTTAAGTTTAAACATCGGAATAATACTAAGTGAAATGGAAGCTGCTTGGGAGCGAATAAGTGCTTGGAGTGAATAGGGTAAGATATACCTGCCAGAGCACAAGAGAGACAACGACGAAAAGAGAACAATTTCAAGTTTAAATATTATGTAGATTTTAACAAATTACAATTTTTTTATTTCATAATTCAGTATGGATCTAACTTAAAATAAAAGCCTGATCTATTGAATTTTTTAAAATACCTATTTTATTCAGTATAAAAAAATAGATGGTATCTCCATTTATCGGTTGAATGCAAACGCCGTATATTTTTCCCACATTTTTTAATTAAAATATATGTCGCTAATAACGAAGCCCTAGTCAGAATTTCATATTTTCCATCGACATATTTTTTTAATGCTGTTCTAAGTTTCGGCGATGGGACCTAACGATGAGGACCTTATCTGTGTATTTGGCCCCCGCATACAGAAATTTACTGACCATAATTATAGGGTTGCGATATTTAATTATAGATGGTGGTTCCATCGGTTCTTTTCTTCTTTCTTGTTCTTTGCTTTGTTGCTGTTTGGACGTTGTGGTACCGATCAGTGAAGACTCGTGAACAATAATTTTTAGGTAGATTTTTTGTGGCTATTTTGATCATTTCAACCAAAATGATCTATTCTATTCTACAGTTTGATTAAAAAGGGCTTAAGTTTTCCACGTCGATTATAATTGATATGCGACTAATATATAATATTGCTAGTCAAATTACGGTTGTGTGCGGACTGATACCACATTTATTTTACAGTTTTCTGGGTAAACTTCGAAATGCTTTCTCTACGTAAAAAAATGTGTGTGTGTGTGCAAAACAAAGCTGAAAGCTGAATTTTAATGGAATAATGCTTTTTTACTCATTCAAAAAGTCCACAGGTATAGACTGACCCAGGGTCGTAAACTCAAAAAATCAAAAAAATCTGTAAACTCAAAAAATGAACTCGGCACCGGAGCGGGCATATACAGCAAGACGAGCAAATATGAAGGAATCGTCTCGCAAGGAAAATACGCCTCTGTATTCCAAGTAGAGGTTTATGCAATACTTGCGTGTGCAAGGGATAATAGTATGAGAGCCTACAACAACAGGCAGATCAGGATCTACAGCGACAGAGTGAAATCTCGGCTAGTATGGGAATGCGGCGAAGAACTTAGAAGACTGGCGACTCGGAACAGTGTAACACTGGAGTGGCTACCAGGTCATAAAGGAATCGCAGGCAATGAAAAAGTTGCGAACTCGCAAGAGTAGGATCGTCAACTCTGATGAACGGACCCGAACCTGCTGTGGGCATCCCCAGATGCTTAACGAGGTCATGGTTAAAAGGGTGGCTGAAAGAACAACACAAGAAACACTGGGAGAATACGACTGGGCAAATACATGGGAAGAAATTCATGAAAGAACCATCAGAAAAAGTAGCGAAAGAACTGCTCTCAATGAGCAGGAACAAACTACGCACCACTACGGGGCTACTTACGGGACACTTTCCCACAAAGGAGCACCTAAACAAAATAGGGCTGTACAACGGAGACCTTACATGCAGAAGATGCAAAAAGGATACCGAAACAGCTCTGCATATACTATGCAACTGTGAGTCGCTGGACCACAGAAGGCAGAAACTGTATGGCAGAACCCAAATGACTCCAGAAGACTTCTACAACCAACCAGCAAGAACCTGCATGAGCTAATACAGGGAACGGATTGGCTGAATAGGTTGTAGACAGAACACTAGGAGTATCCACAATAAGCCCAGGAGGCTGAGGTGGTACCGGCGAAGGGACGGCTCCTGAGAAAAAAAAATCTGTAAATTCTAAAACTTTCTAGTCATTCTCATTATAAATACTTTATTTTATTTCATTTTTATCAGGTATATTAGTGCGGTTTTGCACGGTAAATCCGAATCCGAAATCAATCAGATTGCAATATCCTGTTTAAACACCTGTGAAATTCCTTTACTGCGGTCATTAATTAGGCTATGGGTGTTCGGGACCATGGTGGAGGCGCTAAACGTGACGTTTGACGTAGGACGTGACGATGTGACGTTTGGTCCACCCCGCGCAGGGTGCTTGAACTTATCATTTTGAGCAAATATAAAGTGAGTGATGGAATGTGTATTTTAATCATTTTTGAAATATTCATTAAACGTGATTATATATGATTAGTAATGGATACATTATTGGAGGCCATTATATTATTACATTGTTGAATTCTCCCTTACAATACTCTCCCTTACAATACAAAAATGTAAAGTACATGAACGAAAAAATCAATCAGTTGGTACTACGGATTCCAATTCACTAAAAATATGTACCATTTTAATTTTAAATTTTAAATTAAATCGGGTGACCTAAGTGGCCACTCCAACATTGGACTCTGTTTAAAATTATTAATAATAAGTCAGCTGCAGTGTTACTGGTGACTAGACAATATCAGATGGGCTCCAGGAAAACTCTTCATGGGTAAGAAACAGTTACAGATGAATTAAAATTGGGCGGGGAAGGTCTTATTGATAGAATCAAAGAAATCGTTATTTTTTATTTAGATGGAGGTAATATTAATACACTTAGGTGCACTGAAGTCACCTTCAAATGCTAGCATATTTTCATCTTGAATAAGCTTCCTATTTTTTGCTCCATGCTGATAAATATTTGGGAAAAGAGAGGAAAATTATCCAAAATTAATACATTTTAATTGGATTTCAAGAAAGGATGAATATGTACACTGAGGAAAAAGTTTATTCAGCATTACTAAGAATTTAGTTGTAGTAGGTGAAAACTTTAATACGTATTAGGACACAACAAATGTTTGATTATGACAATAAAAAGGGCTTTAATTATCGTTATCACGTTCCGTCAGCTTGAGGTAATTAAATAACTTTAATAACTTATTATAAACAGTAACCGCTAGTGATCTAATATTAATTACCTTAGAATACAGAATATTTGCAAGTATTAACTATTTTACTTACCACAATTAAATAAATTATTAATCTTACTCAAGTGTGTAGTCCTCTTTATCTACCAAATTAATAACTACTATTAATTAATTCAGTAATTAGAATTAAATATGTTATTAGTAGTAATTAAACTAGACAATAATATCAATTGAACTAGTTGTTAAAAATAATTGAACCTGTTAATTGAAAATTCAAAACTGTCATTGTCTCGAGTGTTTTAGTATATGACGTTCCAATCAGTATTTATCTTCGTCATTTACTGAATAGTAGGTGGTGATCAAAGATAAATACCGATTGAATGGTCATATATTATAAAACAATCTAAACAATGAAAGATCAAAATCAGCAATAACAATTTTTTTAAGGGAACTGATTATAAATAAAAAGCCAATTTTTTAAAAATATATAATACCTATATTAGATATATTGCACGAAACAAAGATTGAACATATTGCTAGCCTTTTTTGAATTTCAGTACATCACATCATTATGTTTGGTATCACATACTAATCAATCAGTCTACAGTAATTTGGTTACAAAACACTTATAGGTACTAAAGAAAATGAATTGAATAGTGGAGGACGTATGTTTTAAAGTATACATTTAAAGTATAGGTATAAGCGCACTCCATGAAATCTATATTTTCTTCAAATCTGGAACTAAACTTGAGCTAATTTCCTATGGCGAAAGTCTTTGTATTGTTTACTCTGGAACTTCGTTCGGACTCGAATCTTGAAGATGACCTTTTGGGAGTGCTCCACTCGCCTATAACCAAAATACAGAATGTATTATGATCTTCAAATCCACCTAATTATTCAAATAAAAATTCTATTTGTCCATGATACATTATTTCAGATAATTCAGATAGAAATTGAAATTTGAGTTTATATTCAACTCTGTCTAACAAAAAAACTGCTTTTTTAATAGGTATAAAAAAGTTTATATTCTTTATAGGGCTACTTTTTAACTGCAGTTCACTGCATAGTCTTTTGCAGGAGTCTGAATTTATCAGAGAAATGTTAACAGTGTTAGCACTGCATTTTTGAAATACGAGTATATATTTATATGATCTGAATTGTATTGTGTGAAGAATAAACTTACAAGAATCAAAGCCTTCAGATATTTTACCACAGTTTTAAAATTTCATATCACTAAACTATGAAATGTTTTATTTCACTTGAAAAAAAATTGATATCCTAACTGAATAAGTAATTGATTTTTAAAGTTTATTTACCTCTAAAGCGGTTTGAATACTCCAACTTCCATTCCAGCATGAGTAATTCATACTTCATGATATCGTTTGTCACTCAACGATGATATTAATTCAAGTTGTCTATGTAATTTGAAATTTTCAGTTTTTACACCACCACACAAAAAGTCCAGTATCCACCTTAGTGTCCACTCTCACTGCAACTAATTAACTAACGACGCTAACCCGCCAAACGGGGCTAAAACCCCACGATGTGGTGACGATTAGAGGCGATCTTGTGCGAAATGCGAAAAAGCCGTTACAATTGATTAAACCATTTAATTGTAGTTAACACACTTAGCTAGTGTTAGGTGATTGTTTTACTTATCATAATTAAAATAATTTCAGAAACAAATTTTAATTGCTCGAATTAAACTGTTCGCTTATGAGATGTTTATTTAAGGAAAAAGTCTTCATAAAAACAAAAAATCTTGGGGTAATTCTACAAGTTTGATTATGGTTAGCGAGAATTTCTCTATTAAACCAGTTTACTTGTCCTGTTTTTCTCGGTGTATATTGAGGAAAAACAAAATTTTCATAGTGACTTAAAACCTCCTGTCCGCAGCTAAATTTATATCGTCGTTCTAAGATGCAAATTGCACAAGTACATGTTTGTTGAAAACAAAGGTGTTAGTGCCTTCTAGTGACATTTTCTCAATGCTTTATAATAGTTATAGTTTTAATATCGGTATAACAAATTTCTACTTCAAGTGATATAATGTCAAATCAACTTAGGCAACTCGCTAATATGATTTTACAAGGGATTGTATTTCTTCAGTTATAAATCTGATAATAATAATACATAAAAGTGATGTTGTTTTGAACAGTTTATTGTGCGTACTTTTCTGTTATTGTTTTTACCACTTGAAAGCAAAATTTGCATTGAGCTTGAAATATTCTAGACTTAAGAATCTTTTTTTTAATCTTTGCTTCTAAAGCACCTGTACACTCTACAGACATAATATTTGTCGATTCTCGTGAACTATCTGGATATAAATTTTGAATTTCTCTTTTCAGAATGGATCCACATTCCAGATCATCAGAAATGTTTTCCCTTGTTGGCGTAATCTTGAATTGAAACTTTAGAGCCAGAACCTAATGATAACATAGTGAGGGAAAATAACGAAAATAACGAAAACGACGCATTCATGGAGGTCCAAGCTGAATCAAATAATTATGATGTATTGCTTAAAATGGCTGATGAGGCAGTCGAAAACTTAATCTCATGTTACATTCCACCTCAAGTGCCTTAAAACTAGGTAATAAAACATAATTTTGTATTTCCTCGCGATATCAACAAATCTAGCCTTAGTCAGAAATGAGCAGGTTAAGCCTTTTTTCAAACTCAATATTGTGCCAAAGTTTTGATAAGATTTACGGAAAAGCATCTATATATACCTTGTACTGTTGATATAACAGCTTTTGCAGAGAATGATAAGCAAATGAAATATAAACATATTTATTATTTGCGAGTAAAAACCAATGGATTTTGTCGGTTTCTCTAGAGGTTTGATCCCATTCTTCTCTTAATCTTATAGTAGTTTCGTGAAAAATTTAGAAGACTTCAGTATTCTGGATTTGCTGCACTCACTTTTGATACATTTTCCATGATAATAGAAAACATGGGAATTCTAATTTATAGCCATAAATTCTTTAGAACCTAAGCCTCCACTTGCATCATGTTTTATCATAAAAATAGCCGAATGAAAACATTTTGTTCAATGACCATATTTAATTAATTACTTTTTGTCATACCTTTTGCTAGTTTAATTTTCATGGCCTTTCTCTTGCAATATTTCTCCAATCTTATACTTACCTGAAACAAATAAAATATTACATTAATGGATTATTTTGTTATTTCAACCCACATTTGATTGAACTTTTACACGAAAAACATTATTTATGCTGAAGAATTGGTAAAAAAGGGCAATGGTTGGAAATGGTTTACTTAATAACAAAATAAAACAAATTATTATCACCTTCACCAAAACAAAACATAACATTTTTCAATATTTAATATTTTTAAAATTAACTTCACCGCCTTTGAATATTTTTGTGGGATATGGCAGTACTTATTATTCAAGTAATATTCTCTTCTTCATGAATCGCTTGAACTGCCACAGGTAGAAATTAATCGATTAGCCACAACTTTATGTTCCGATGTGTATAGTGAAGATGAACCATTTTAAAATAGCGGAGAATCATCTGATACAGATAATAGTACCTCAGAAGAAGTGTGATTAACACCGATAGAAAGCGAATATGGAGAAAAAAATGTGTTCAGGTCCTGTTAATCTATTCCTTATCTATAAATCTTGACAACTTATTGAGGAAATATTGAGTTATTACTTAATGTGAAAATCGCCTAAATTGCCCTAAAAACCAAAAAGTTATTTCGATTTAAGAAATGGAACCTCTTATTTCGGGTCGCAGGATGATGATCTTGTAAATATTTGAATGAAATTGCGACCGACTGTTTCCAGCCTAAAGGCTCATATTTTGAAATCAGTCGATTCGTAGATTTACAAGATATTGGACCTTATTGCACTAACACAGCAACAACACTATTGCACAACATCATTATAATATCTTAATATCTTATCAATAACAATTTCAAACTTGTATCGATTATTACATAAACTTGATCTAACTACTCTTATATTTTCTTTTTGAATAAATATACAGTGATGGGCAAATGTGTGGAAACAAGTAAATATCTCTGGAATTATTAGATATATCAAAATGAAATTTGGAAGGTGGATACGACAGTAGATTGGCTAACTTTTTTCATATTTTTTAACAATTTTGAATTTCCGGTTTCACCGGAAGTAATGTCGATCTTAAAATTTGCAATGGAACATCCTATATATTATTTTAGTTTCTGATGAAACATTTTATTACGAATACAAAAATATCGGGTTCGATATTTTTTATTTCAATACCTACCGAGATATTAACAGAAAAGCAACTAAGGAAAGGAAAAATTTGATGGTAGCTAGTAGTCCACAAAGTTCGTTGTGAAGTGAAAGTACTGTCCAAATGAGTTTTTAGTGTTTGTATTTGAACGTGAAAAGATTACATTGTAAATTTGATAGTGAAATGGCCGAATTAAGTGAAAGAGAAAGAATAGAAATTCACAAACCGACTTGCCTATTGTCAAGAAGTAGACGGTGCTCAGTTTGGACATCTGATACATTAATTTTAGCTCAGTTAAGTTCCAATGTTTTGAGAATCAATTAGTTTCAGTCAAGGTTTCAGTTAATATTTATGATTATTTCTTAAATTGATATTAGATTTTTCCTTCCCTTAGTTACTTTTCTGTTAATATCTCAGTAGGTATTGAAATAAAAAATCTCGAACCCTATATTTTTGTATTCGTAATAAAATGTTTGATCAGAAACTGGAATAATATACAGGGTGTTCCATTCCAAATTTTGAAATCGACATTACTTCCGGTTAAACCGGAAGTTCAAAATTGTTTAAAAAAAATGGAAACAAATAGGCATTCTACTGTACTATCCACCTTCCAAATTTCATTTTGATATCTCTGATAATTCCAGAGATATTTACTTGGTTCCACACATTTGCCCATCACTGTATATAAAATTTAAAAAAAACTTTCCACTTGAATTTTTGTCGAGATTTTAATGAAGTCCAACCGAGAACCAGTTACAGAGGACGTGATCTCCATGCAGAAATTAATTGCCAATATTAGTTCCCTCAATACGCACACCTCATACCATCAATTTCTGATCAAAGTAGTAGTTATTTAATTTACAATGACTCCGGATTACGGATATATTGATTGATAGTTGTGTAGGGAAGTCTCTTTGAAATTACCGCAATCCGAAATGTCTGCTTTATAATTATCATCATTCAGATCCAATGGAAGCTGAATGTGAATATTTAATCAGTTTCTATCTGTTTCTTGCTATGTACGGAGTACATAGTTGGGATATTATAACAAACCCATTCAGTATACGGATGATGAACGGGGATAAGATGGACTTCTTTCAAGTGTCAAATTATAAATATGAATATTTTCCTAATCTGTAACAACCACTCCTAGGGTAGTATCCTCTTCGAAAGGTACCTATAAATTTATACAGCATCATGGGTATTAACATTGATTAAGAAATAGCGCTATTTCCTAATCAATGGTATTAATGAGTTGTGGACTGTGGTACAACAAAAACCTGAGATAATCCTCGACTTCGACAGTAAAGTGCGCCTAATCTGTCCTTTCTACTTTTTAGGAGTGAAAATTATCTATTAATAGAAAAATTGGATGAAAAAAAGAGTTGATTGCCACGAGACGCCCGGCGAATGTAAAACATAAAATAATAATATTATCATTATTGCCAATATCATAAGTTAGGTGTAATAGAATTTTTTATTAAATGCATTTTTCATTTTTCCAAATTTAGGAGGGTAGCGGAATCTATAGACTTATAATTACTAAAGTATTATGAGACTTATCTTAGTACAAGATTTTTTAACTATATTTTTGATGTCCTGTTATTCTTTGGGCTAGGACAATTTGTAGGGGTGGTTTTATTGTAGTTAAACAGCTCAAAATGTCAAATATCAAACTACTTTTTGGGTAGGGGCTGGTTTTCTACCCTTCTTGATATCCTGGTAATCTTTGATATTTCCTTAGTCAATGATGGATGTCGTGTTATTTTTGGGGTAAGGACAATTTTCCATGAAAAAGAAAATTATTTTGTGGGTTCTCCATAAATGGGCTGAGCTCCTCAAAATAGCCAATTTAGTGTTTTAAACTACTTTTTGCGAAGGGCTTGGTTTTCCACCTTTCCCAATTCCTTGGTGATCTTTTATATTTTTCTTCAATACTGTTTCCAAGGAGGATGGAAATAATGTTTCAGATCTTTGTGTACGCCCGCATCGTTGAAAATCGTGTCATTTGATGCTCATGCCGTTTGCCAATATGGCAAAGCATCCGATTTTACTGACAACTCGCGTCAATAAATGTGTTACATCAAATATATTCAATTTTCGTGCTCTAGGATATGATACAGTACGTGCCTAGCTCTGCCCAATACTTGGATTTTTGGATACTCTCAATAGTAAAAAAAGTTAGGTGGTCAAAAGGGTTAGGCAAGGTTTGAAAAAACGGAGAAATTATCATTATGAAATTCAATCAAATAATATTGGGCGACGTTATAAGAATTATAACTTTCACCATCTATTTGGGTGTGCACTTTTGTACATACAGAGTTGATAAAGTATATAGAGCCCCCTAAGTATCTCCCCAACGGTTTAATATTTTGAAATGAAACTGCTCGCTTTCTATGAGGATCCAAGGAATTCCAAAATGCTATCTTTAATGTACCATTTTCGGTTAAACCGAACATGCATAGGTGTGAACTTTGCTATTTTAAATAGAACACCCTGTATATTTTACATTTTCGACTTCCTCGAGAAATTCTGCATACAGTGAAACTTTTTATTCATATTTTCAATAAATATTTGAGGCTTTAATCAATAATTTATCGTTTTTGACTCAGTTAGCCATCGATTAAACGTCAAACGGTGAGTAAGACAAACTTAATTTATGGAAACATACTGGAAACTTGGCAGCATAAAAATTTATTTATTTCAACAAAAAATAACACAATATAGCAAAATTCTAATAATTGTTTAAAATAACGCCGTTCTGCTATTTGACAATATCCTAATCGCGAAAGAATTATTCAATAAAACTATGAATGGAAAGTTTCACTGTATGCAGAGTTTCACAAAAAATTCAAAAATGTAAAAATATACAGGGTTTTCTAATATGCAATTCCGGTTCAACCGGAAATGGTACATTAAATTTGATAGCATTTTTGAATTCCTTGGATCTTCTTAGAAGGGGATGAACAATGAAATGTTAATCCGTTGAGGAGATACTTAGGGGGTTCCATACTCGGTATAGCCAGTATACACTATGAAAACTTGAGAACTGTTTTTTTTTCAATTTCTCCTAACGTAATATGTTAGAAGGACATTAACAATCGATGACGGGTATTATATGAACTTCATCAAATAAGATTCCTTAGCTAATATAATTCTTAGGTTACAATATTAACTACGTGGGGTTGGTCGTATCTTGCAGAAAAATCAACCCAATCAACGTCTTTCGTGGCATATAACCAGTGAAGTGGTTGTTGCTACCCAGTGAACACACATTGTTCTTTGTTTTTCAAAGGCGTTTTAATAGTATCATACTATAACCTTTGTCATCAATTTATGATACGCTTTACTAAAATGACATCGTCATTTATATTCATATGCAGGAAAGTGCAGTAAGTAAAGTAGATAATAGTATTTTTTCTACTCCTGTTTTATAATATACTTATTAAAAGACTAAAATCTGTATCATAATGAAGTTCATTATGATACAGATTTTCATTATGATACAGATTTTTAAGCCAATAGGAATGCGACAATCGCATAATATTTAGTATATAGCCATGGATACCTGGTTGACATTTCTGAAATTAATCATATTAGGTCTGTTCCCTGCAATAAAAGTGTAGCACTGAGCTATACGATTTTATTTATTTTAATTATGTTTTAATGCTTCTTGCAGTTTACAAATGCAATATACATAGATATTTCCAAATTTAGTAATTTTATACGTAATATTTCACAGATAGACCTGAATTCTTCAAATTTATATAGCTCAGTGCTACACTTTTATTGCAGGCGAACAGACATATTAAGTGACACTTAATTTGATAGCTGTCAAATAATTTTGATTTTCAAAAGTAACTATATTTAAAATTGATTTAACTAATAATTATTGATTAAATAATTTTTATTAACCGGAGTAGAAAAAATATTGTATGCCACTTTCATGTAATGGCCATTAATACAATCTCATATTATAAACGAAACGAGCATGTTGTAGGAAAGAAACGAGCCGCAGGCGAGTTTCGTTTATTATATGCGATTGTATTAATGGCCATTACATGAAAGTGGCATACAATATTTTTTCTACTCCGATTAATAATATTTAATTAATGATTATTCGTTTAATTAATTTTAAATATAGTTACTTTCGAGAATCAAAATTATTTGACAGCTGTCAAATTAAGTGTCACCTAATAGGTCTGTTCGCCTGCACTGATCTATATAATTTTGGAAAATTCAGGTCTATCCGTGGAAAAATGCGTGTAAAATTGCTAAATTTGGGACTATCTATGTATATTGCATTTTGTATACTGCAAGAAGCATTAAAAAATAATTATTAAAATGAATAAAATCGTATAGCTCAGTGCTACCACTGCAGGGAACAGACCTAATATAATCAATTTCAGAAATGTCAACCAGGTATCCATGGCTATATTAAATATTGTGTAAATGTCGCATTCCTATTGGCTTAAAATCTGTATCATAATGAAAATTTGTATCATAATGAATATCATCAGATTTTAGTCTTTTAATGAGTATATTATGAAACAGCAGTGAAAATATGTTATTATAACAGTTGGTGAACCATATGTAGGTTTCTGATGAAATATACAATATTATGATTTATGTTTTAATATTTAAATAAATACACATTTATAACCACTGTCCAAAGTAACTCAAAAAATGTAAGCAAACCATTAGTTTTATTGGTATAATTAAGTTGTTAGAATCTTTCACCTTCATCGCAAAATAAATATCTAACCACTACAATAATGATCCCTTCGGTGACACTAAAACGTGTAGTCAAATGTAACTATAATTGAGATACCATTAGAAATATGAGAAACTAACAAGTTGCTTGATTTTCCAGACATGAAAACTGATCATTTATGATATAATTATCGGATCATTATGGTTAACCGTCCGATTATATCTTTCACGTTTTCTGCAATGTTATCAAGGGGGTTCATTTTAATATCATGTCAAATATTTTTTTGTGTAGCCAAATTTCCAGAATATATCAGAATTAAAAAATCATAGTCGGTCAGTTTAATGAAAAACAAGAAAGAAAAATATATAAATTAAAAATAGGTATTATAGTGATAAAAATAGAAGTTAACCCATCTTCATAATTTGTCAATTTATTGACATGTTAAAGTGCGATCCCAACTCCACTATAATACTTGGGAAAAATGGTATATACAATAAATGGCTTGAAGGCGATGAAAGGAACTGGGATAGGAGAGTACGGGACATGAACCAAATACTCTGAGAGCTTTCGAAAAATCACAAGAATATTTCGCAAGCAGATTTTGCCAGGGTATAGGCATTCTATACGTGCGAGAATAGTGCTACCTGGGGAACCTGAGCAGTACTGAAATTTATTATTTAATGATAATTATAATGATATTGGTAATTGCGCGTGCCTCACATTGTCATTATACGCCATTTTATTATTATCAACTCCAACATCCTTCTTCTAGTTTGTTTTAGAAGTGAAAATTAGTTATTGTCATATATCATTAATCATTATCGAAAAAGACAATGTCCAAATTTATTGAAAAAGAATCTAACGTACCGTATACCTACTGCACTCGGTGAGTTTAATTTTCAAAACATCTATCATCACTTTATAAAGAAAAATTGGCTCAGTTATATATCATTACTTATGATTTAGGTTGTTAGAATGAGTAGAAATAAAAAAAAGCATAATTGACTGCATAGAATGTTAAGGTCTATGATAATTGCTCTATAGTCCTACGTCTATTTGTACAAGCTAAGAGATGTCCTATTTGCTTCTAAATTTTCGAAAAAAGTCATATCAGCTTAGGTACTTTTCATAATATCAATTACGTGTTGAATACTTATATCTTAGGCCTTCTTATTTCATTATTCAATGAGCTACTTGAGCCATAAAGTATATTTTTCATTCCGAAAGAATTTCATTTGGACGGTGACAAGTCAATTTGTTCCGTTGCATTAGTTTGGGGTTGGGTAAAGGCCAAAATTTATTCCCAATTTTTGTCGGCAACAATGTTATAACCAATAATTGTTAAATCAAAAGCAGCGTATAGATTTTATTTATTGCAGATTGTTATTTGTCCAAATTTTTTCTTGAACTATATTATTTTACGCTCATTTGTGTTAACCTGACTTATTTTTAATAATATTACTAACCTCGATTTTCTCCCACTAAATACGGCGATATCCCGTGCTAAAAGTCAAATACAAAGTAAGTTATTCATTCCTTAGAAAGTACCAAAAATTTTAAGCTGACAACGCTGCTTGGTAGCTGGAACTGAACACACGCCAAACGATGACTGCGAAAAATTATTCTTCTCTCTCTTTCAAGTAGTAAATCATAACTCGAGTTGACTTTTCGCGATCTGTATATCACAGAGAGTGAAATTTGTTTATTTGCTTAACAGCCATTAATTTGGAAAAAAAATTGAGAAAGTTCCACAACAAAGAACGAGATTAATTAAATTGAAGGAACTTAAATCAATATATAAGGATTATTAATAGTTAATAGAACTATTTTTTCTATATTTATTCTATACATTTTATCCTGTGACTCAAGCAATTAACAGAACAATTAAATGATTGAAAGTCCAAGGAGTATTGTTGAATTCAAATTACAATCAATTAAAGAAAAAATGTATATTGGTATTCACGTAAATGTTTTCCTAGTTGTTGGCACGCAACGTAACTATTATTATCCAACTAAGCATAATTATGAATACTGACAATTTTCGTAAAACATAGCTTGTTATACAAACTTGAAATATGAATTACAGATTCCAGGTACTGTAATGCAACTTAATAGTTTCAAGCAGGGCTCTTTTTTATCTCATTGTATACGGTTGAAAAATCCAACAAAACTTATGAATATTGACCAATTTTAATAAAATAGAATCAATAAATAACAATTTCCAAAACCAAAATATTACATCTGTCACTTCACCAGCTTCACAAACTACATCCTTTGCATCGTCAATAGTGTAAATAATAGGAATATTCATTTGATAATTATCAATGTTATAAATTCTATTCAAAAATAATTTGATACAAGTTTTGTCAGTTTTCACCAATCTAATTTTTGTACACAACTCCGATACCAGTTATTTTAGGATTGAAATAAGCACTGAACTAAAAAGGTACGTTATATTAATAAAAAAGTACATCAAATCAATGAACATCAACATTAATTTTCAGCCGATGAGCTGTATCGTTATTACAATGAACGTTCGTACGTTAACTTTTTTATTCATCAAGTTATGTTTAATGTACATTGAATCAATGAATAAAGGACATGGATCTATGACTTCCTGTTAATAATATTACGAACCTCATACATAAATATAATAAACGAGAAGCATGGATCCATGACCAACGGCCATTAGTTTATGATTGTTGTACGTTAAATCAATGTACAATAAACATTGATCGATGTTCACGGGTTATTAATATTACGAACATAAGAATAATGTGGTAGTACAATAGAATATTTTTTTTAGTTAAGGTACAACATTGGCTGAAAATTATCTTATATGTCCATTGATTTGATGTAAGTACCAGTATCTGCAAATAAGAATACAAATTTGAAATAAAAGAGTCCCAAAAATAGCTTTCGAATTAGGTGTTACACTTTCAATTATGTAATAAGTAATTATTTTTCACCCAATAGGGTTTCATGATAATTTGCTTCTTTAATTCTGTCTTTAAACAAAAGTTACTACTTTGAAACAGTAAATTAGGTGTAACATGTTATACTGACACACAGTTTTGGTATTTTTAATATACTTCCGCTGTATAAAAAATATAATATACCTAAGAGTGAAAATGTTTACTACTTTTCGCATTTTCTATTCACTTATTACAAATGCACACAAGGGAAAGTCCAAGTAAAATAAATTAATAATTAAAAAAAAATGTCTACTGCCTTAAGAATATGGAGAAGTTTATTTTCAATGTCGTCAAAGTAGACGCAAATATTTGAAATTGTGTTAATGTCTTCACCAGTACACAATATAAATGGTTGGATAGACATTTTTCGAGTTTTCAGGTTAGCAATATGCTCCTCTACTTCTTGTTGAGTTTTCGTACAAAACAAAAATGACTCCTGGGAATCTATGATTGTGTATTTTGTGTGAGTGGATTTCCCCCCAACAGGTAAATGAATATTTGAAATAAGTTCACTACAAAAAGAAAACTAAAAAAGTACTCACACACAAAATTTCTTTCTGTTAGTACTTGTACGGATAAAAATATGAAATTTATATTTTTAAATAGTGCGCCGTCACTTTTGGTAAAAACTGAGAAGTAGAGGCCTATCAAAATTGAAGGGTATGCCAATACTCACTCAAATACAGAAAACTAATAAAACACTTGCAGCCTTAACTATTAGTCCAGTCGTCGGGTTAGCCCAAAAACTGTCAAAACATGGATGTGGATCAGTAGGCAAGATTTTTTATGGAATCATTTGAAAATATTATGGTTAATGATAATCCGTTGCAATTTCAGTATTTTCTTTTTCGTTAGCTTGTTGATCGTTTGTCGAGAACTGTTAATCAAGTTTGGAGTTCAATAACTCTGAATGAAATTGCACAAATTGAACGTTCAACGGGGTTTGTATATCTGCAAGATATAACCAACCATTCTGGTTTGTAATTAGAATGGACAATGTCACTTATAGACCGGCCCCTCATCAGCACAAGCTAGATATCATCCGTCTTGAAGCTCAGAGAACATAATCCTGGACTGGAGACAATGCTGGAATCACATCAATATATTATTCTCATGGTAAAGAAAATGTTGAGAATGCGATGATAGCAAAAGCAACAACTACTTCCCTGGCTGTATTCCACGACAGACATTGAATTACATTTCTAAGTTACATGTGGAAGATAAAGCCAACCATTCTGGTTCGTGATCAGAATAATTTAATATTTATCAATATTCACCAATTAAATACCGAGATTTAGTTTGTTAGGTGATGTTACGATTATCATACTTATTGTTTTTTTCTTTAATTTGTAATATTGCTTGAGAAGGCGACAACATACTTCTCACAAAATGATGAGTAAATACATTGAAATCTATATATAAACATTTTTTATTGAAATAATTCAGATTGTCAGCATTTTCTTATTTATATATCGTAAACAATACCCAATGGATTTTAGTAGAAAGGTGTTATTTCTCGACTCCATTGTGTATTATTATTTTCTTTTTTTGAGTAGGTATAATAGTAATTTACGTAACAAGGCAGGAAAAGAGGTTTTTTGGACGAATAGACAAAATTCTAGTCCTGGAATTCTTCGAGTCCAAAAAAAAAACATTTTCGGGCGTGTCGCGTACACTATTTTTTCGGCAACCATATGGAATAACATATCATTGAGACGTCACATTTCTTCATTATACATTTTAATTCTTATTCAAGTTCAGCAAAACAGAACAGAAAATACTATATATAAGGAAAAACATTCCAATTCTCGTTTATATTAAAATTCGAGCAATTGATAATATTGAAGGGATTCAATTTGTTTGAAGTGCTTGGTATAATTAAATTGTTTAAGCCAGAACTTCTGACAAGTGACAACTAATTTCATAGGAACTGTCCGTACGTACTTTCCGGACTAGGCCGTGAAGTGCTACTTTCTTGAAGAAAAAGCGTCCGGAAAGTGGGTACTTCGGTTACCGAAGAAATTATTTTATTATAATTCCGATGTATTCACTTGAAACAATTTCATCTTTTGCTTGCTGCAAATATTATTAGTGACTATGAAACTTTATAGAAGTCACAACCGACAAAAACTATATCAGTTTGAAGGGAAACTCGCTGTGTGTATAGCTTTACCCCCAATTTATTCACTAGTTGTAGTAAATCTGTTTCATTTGATTAAATCTTGTTAGGGTGAGTACGATTTCAAGGGTTTTCTGAACTCCCACGTTTATTGATTTCAGGAATCAGTGGAGCCGTATAAAAATATTTCAAATCCTAAATTTGTCCAAAAAAATTTGCGTGTTACTAAAACGTCATTGAAGCCTATTAAATATCCGAGCAGAATGACTCATGATATAATTTGAGTTACAGTTTGTACTATACCTTCATTAAATTTTAAATACCTATAGAGTTTCAGGACGCAGACAGAATGTTGAGAAACATGACATTATTTTGACTCGACATTTACCTTAATTAAAGCAAATATAATAGCAGCTGCAGAATATAATTACAAAAACAAGTGTGAAACAAGATTGTTTCTATAGCTCATATACTGTAGTGAATAGAGTACAACAACAGGGTGTTGTGTAATGTCAAAAATAATTAACAACTTGATTTTTTGACTTATATATGTTACATATATGGTTGAACTCGTATTTGAATAGGAGATTCCAATAATGACTAAACATATAGGGTGATGAATTTGATAAACCAATGCTACTAATATTACAAGATGAATGGCAAATAAGTGTATTAGATACTTTGTACCATTGGGACTAACAATTTACCAGATAAGTGGCCGTTTCCAGACTTTTGGGCCGCTCTGTATGGGTTAAGTTTATCCAAATAAATTACTAAAGCTTGAGCACACCCAAATATTTTTCTCCAAAGGTTCCTTATTTATTGCCAACGATAATAATAGTCTATAAGGATCCTGGAGTAAGCTCCAACTTATTCAACGTTGTGCACAAAGTGATCGTAGACTGTTCTTGAAATATGGTAGCTCAACTATGCATAAAGTGCTTTATTTTGTCGTTTATCGTTAGAAGTTTATGTCGATTCATCTGTTTAGCAGAAGCTTCTATTATTAGATTGACCTTTCTGGCACAATTATTTCTTGCCTGTAAGGTCTCCGCCACTGTTATGAGCGGAACGATTACGCGTTCATAATGCATTCATTGCTTACTTAGTTAGAACGACCGACTATATCCAATAATGCGTTATAATTCTATGAACTTTACCTCGGGGAATTTTTGGCCAATTAAATGGAAATTGGATAGAGTTCAACTGTTCAGAATTAGGGGAAGAAAGTTGAGTAACGAATCGTTTATTATTCGGTATTGATTGTTCTATACGCTTCTTATTGAATAAATTGTTTTGGATCTTTAAGGTTTATCAATGCCCGGTTAAATCTGTCAGTTACGTAACCCTCAGCTAAAGTTTGTTCAGCCATCCTTTGCCGTTACGTCATAATCTGTGACGTATTCTGCTGTTTCACTTTTGTCTTATATTAATTGAATATTATTTTACACTTGACCTTAAAATCATAATCAATGACATATTGTTGAATGTTGAATTTGTTGAATTGCCTACAAAATATGACAGTTCAACTGTCAAAAGTGACAAATGAAATTTACGTCGACATTAGTTAAGAAATACGTTAATGACGTCAAAATTCCGTCTCATCCATTTGATAGAGGAGAGATCAAGATGGAGAATGTATGACGTAACGGCAAAGGATGGTTGAACAAACTCTAGCCGCCAGTCAAAGTCTCGGTTACATTAGAAAGCGTTTATTAATGCACTACATAACCTACAGCTAGCTAACTGGAGGCTGAGTGTAATTGAGTACTTGACAACCTTGTTCGGGTTATAAACGTGAGTATAATGTTGTCTCATATCAGTTTGTTATAAAAGGGATCAGCTAACTATTACATGATATATACATTTTAATAATTTTATTCGCATGTTTTGTAATAAAATACTGAATCAGAAATGTGAAAGTTATTATTTATCTATGTTACCGTATTACTTACTCTGCTTACTCTGACAACATGGTGGAAAACTTCACTTGTCAGTGTAAAAATTATGGTACCTACTGTTATTTTTATTCCGTCTGTGTTGTTTGCATCGAATAGGTGGTCAAGTTCCTAAAGACCCATTGACAATAACAATGACATGAAATACAAACCCACATAACCTGGATGCTACTAAACTACTATGAATACAAGCAAATTTAAAGTCAATAATTTTTTATGCAAAATGCAAACATGAAAAAATCATCACGCAGTTGTCAGTTAAAATGAGGGAACACCACTTTCTCGTATTCAACTGTATGTTCTATGTTCTATGGTTAACATCAATGTGATAGTGGCAGCTATGATAGTTGAAAGTTTGACTGCCTGCTAATGCAAACTGGCAGTTGATAAACACTTTTACCAACAGCTAAGATTTAGCCAAAGACTTGTTATGGGAAATCGAACTGTAATTTCGAACTGATTGTAGGCAATCTATACAAACTATAACTTTCATCCGTATAAAGTTTAAAATCTCCAAGATCTGGCTTGGGATGATTTTAATATATTACAATTATTATGTGAAGCAGTAACAAAGGAAATAAGGTTAGAAAACAATTTCTTAGGTTTTTTTGGTATTTATTGATGAAGAACCGTTCTGTAAACAGGCGTAATTGCCAGTACTGGTCTAATTTTAATCCGTACTGATTTGAGGTTGAGGTTTATACAAAGAATCCACAAAAAGTGTGGGCTGGTTTGGTTACAAGCCATTTGATCAGTCCCTTCTTATTGAAGGCACCGGCGCCAAAAATCTTGATGAATTATATATGAAATAAATCGATTATTTTCTGATGTGAACATTTAATTCCAATAAGTTTGTGAATTGTTTTGTAGTGTTAGGGACCAAAAATTTTGAAATCCCAACAATTCTAGATAACGTTCAAATAAGAATACAAAAAATATTGTAGTTTAACATATCAACGAAACAAAATAATGGCTATACCAAAAGGAACATAAGATATTTACATACAACATTCTTTCAGAAATGGATTGGTCGAAGTGGTGCAAGCGGCCGTCCAGTTGGTCAGAGCCAATTTTCAAGCTAAATTGAAAGGTTGTATATTCAGTTATCTGGACAAATATTCCAATAATCTCCTGTTTTTTTGTTTGATTGTTTTTTTATAGGTATCTATAACAGTATATTATTCAACAAGCATATAATGATTGCTATTATCCACGAACGAGCCTTTATGTCACCAGCCGCAGGCAAGTGACATAAACACCTAAGTGAATAACAACCATTATATGCGAGTAGAATACTATACTTTGTCCACGACTATGAATTAGGTACCAGTTTAGGTATACCAACATTTTTTGTCAAACTAAAACACTAGTTTATCACATTCATAATATAGCTTATTACTTCTCACGTTATTGAACAAATTATATATTAAATAAGTATTCAATCCATTGTCTGATTCACTTATATTAAATTTTCTAGTAATATCAAACACCAGTAAAGCTATTTAGATTTTTGCAATTAGCAATAAATTATTTGAAACATCACTTCTGCTATTGACATACATCTCACACACTAGATAAAATAATACGATCTACTTGCTATATTTACACAACCTTGACATTATCGTATATGTCTTTTTCTCCGATCGTGGGAAAAGTTACACTATTTTGACCCGTTTTTCATGCTCAAAGCTCAACATTCCCGAATAGTGGGCAGTTGCTAAGCAATTAGAAAATAACAGTGCGGTAATATTCTTACGACACTGCTGTAGCGTGTGGTAATGTTACAAATGGATTATTACAATAAAATGTAACAAAGTATGGCTTTAATTTTTATATTGATAGAGTTGTTATGAAAGAAATAAAAGAAACATCTAATTTATAACGATATTCTTGAACACAATTTAATTGTTGTTAATATTTACATTTATTGTACAGTTTGTACAATTTGTAAATTGTACTGGAGGGCAACGAGAATTTATATACGTTGAAGCTGCATGGCTGATTGTTTGGTTTATCTCGTCACCACCACTTCTATATTTCAATATGAACATAGAAAAATCTATCTAAACCTACTTGATTACATCTTGAACGGAATATTTTTCAAATATTTTCCCACTAATTATACAATATACTCTATTATAGCCTTATGGTTTGGTGTTCTGAGATGAAAAGCGAGGAATAGTGGTCGCAGGTCTTATGAAAATTTTAATTTAATATATTGTGTCGTTTGTAGGAATAATCTCCAATATAATTATATGTCATGTGACCTTTTCATTACCACACCTATTATTCACACCTATTATCCACGGGTGAACTATGTACGTCATTATATTTGAAGAAGCACACGTAAAATGTTAAAATTATTAAATCGTCGTGGATAAAATGTATTGTTACACAGTTCCAAGGGACAAATAAACTTCCTGTAGCACAAACAGAGTCCTGTGTACTCTGATTCTATTGGAAACCAATACTGGATAACTTGGTCTGACAGGTTTTTGGATAAAACAAAGCTTCTATGCAAAGAAAACAAAGTTCTGAGAACTGGCTTCGTCATCTTCAAATTTAAAATCAGTTTGGCAAAATCCTGCAATATTTCCAATATGTGTAATTTTTTTATTCATTTATTTTCGGTCTATTTCTGCGACTGAGGCTAATCACCTACGCCGGGAGCACTCTACCCGTAACTGGAAATTTTGGCTGTTCCAACAAGTGGTAGCGTTCTTTAACGAGCCCAACATTAGACTCAGGACCTCGGTTTTACGTCTCCTCCGAAAGACGGCATATGTACATTATACCTTGTGCTAATTGGTATAATGCCTGCGAGCTGTGATATGCTCACCCTAGTAGTCTAAAGTGTTTCGCTGCAGGCTGTACGGGCCCTATACTATGGTTTTCCCTGGCATTGTCACCCATCTAAGTACTAACCACGCTCGACACTGCTTGACTGTAATTATCGTATCAAAGGCGTTCCATTACAGTGCTACGTCGTCGCCCTCAATATATTTTTATACATTCAAAGCCGTAAGCAATTAGTGTTTCAGTAGGTAAATATATTTACCTATATTTATATTAGATCAGATTAGAATAGAATTGGAGTGGCTCTTTGTCTTATCCCACTGCAACCTTTGCAGATCTATTGTGGTCCTCCCTATATTTAGAGCTCGATATCCAGCTTCATTCTTTTTATTAGACTTAATAGCTTGGTTACCGCCTCCTTTGCGTAGCTCTCTGTCCTCGGTTTTTCTTCTCCGAAAACGTGAAACCGCATCCTTGCTAGGCCTTAATTAGCACTTACAAAGTATACGTGCTCATGGTTTCGTCTTCTCCCTGGCAGAGCCTGCATAGGCTGCCTTCTACTAGTTTATTTGAGGCCCTCTTACTTCTACTTGGTTCTTGGAGAAAGTTCCAGAGACAATAACTACTCCTTTAGACCTATTTGCCGAAGCAGCGATCCCTAGGATTCAGTATTACTATGCAATTCGCAAGTATATGGATAGAACTTTCTTCTCTCATTTAACAGAATCTTCATTATTCTTGCACCACTATTTTCAACTTTGCTAGTTCATCTGCTATTCCACTTTCTTATATTCCAGTGTGTGCTGGAACCCACAGTACAGTGCATATTGTTGTTTTTACGCAGCTCATTGAGTTTTTCTAGGCATACCACTTAAGAAATGATAACGCAGGAACTCAGTGCTTTAATAGCTACTTGACTATGCGACAAAATTATAATTCTTAACCTTCTATATGTATTGTCAATATTGGATTGGACCCAGTTTCCTATGGCGAGGAAGATACTTGGCATAGGTCAAATGGTCCATAAAAACAAAAAATATACATACATACAAGTATCTACAGCTGGTATAACCGATTTAAAAGAAGATCGTATTCAAACTTCTACCCTCCATATTAATTATTGTCTTACAAATTAAATTAAATGCCTTTACTAATGGCATTTTTTATTCCTTTTAAATGGTATTCAATGATCCTTTACATCACCTTTTCCCCTTATTATCCTTGAATTCACATGGTATATTATTGTGTACATATCAATATGGGCGATCTCCTTGTTATAGAATTGGTCTTTCCTAGTCTTTTCATTGAAAAATTGAGTAGGTATTGAGTGTTTGTAAATCGATCAAAAATTAAGAAAAAAAATTTAATGCCTTTGATAAGAATCGATAACTCTTGAATATTTCACCTCGAGCGTTGTTAAACCTTTTACAGTTTAAACAACGCATACCTACTTTCACTCTAAATAGTGTTGACGTACCAGTTAATGAGTGAACAAATCAATTTAGTAATAAATGTTGACTTATGAACACAAAACTCTGGGTTGCACCTAATAGAAGCCAATAATAACAATAATCGCTAAGAATTTATATGCAATTTATAACTGTTTGTATCAAAAAACGATTAAGAGATATGATGGATGGATTGACGGGCAGGCAATAAGAGCGAAAAGCCAACTTGATAACAGTAATTTAACCGTCACCTTAGTAGATGTGTGTCCAGATCCTTATTTATTAGCTTTCGCTTTAGATATTACTAGTATGTAAAGTTGTGGTGGCTTTGAAGGACGTCAACTTATTAAGATCCTAATAGGCTACCCACACAAAAAGTATCCGTCTTCTACGAGCTTGATCTTCAATAAAATTGGAAAAATTGGTTCGACTGAAATAATATACATTATCAGTGCGGAAAGTGACATTGTTTAACCGAGAGGAAAATATTGTATCACGAGGAATAGCCTAGTGCAATAATCCTACAAATGTGAAAAATTACTCCCGAACAAGTGATGTATATACACTATTTTTTTCACGATCACCTGATTATTTTATCTTATAGTAGTGTCAAACCCTTGAACGTATAGTTAAACAAGAGACCAGATTTAGCCACTTTTTTCTCATTTCTCTTTCCTGTAATTACATTTAAATGAAATTTCAACAAAATACCGGAATTTTTTAAAATGTCAAATAAATTTGCGACTATCTATCTATTAATGAAATCTTCCTCATAAGAATATAACATAAAAATATCAGCACTTCAACTTAGTTTACCAAATGACTGAAAACTTAATTAATTTATTATAATTCTGCTATAATTTTTTTATAAAAAGGAACATTTTTTTCAATAATTTTTTATGGCCCTGGTAAAAGCCTTATCAAATGGATGTCAAATAATAATGATTAAGTTGTTGATATGTATTTAATAATAAATGTTTCTTTATGCTAACTCATGGGTTTTTTTCCACATGCTAGTAGAAAAAATAGTATACCTAACACATGCGTAAAGTGACTTTTCCGCACGCAATTGCTGGCCGAACTCCGCTAAAGCGTCGTTCGGCCATCTGCAATAGCGTGCGGAAAAGTATAACTTTCCGCACTAGTTAGGTACTATTTTGGTGATTAAGTCCTAATGGTTAAGGCGTGATTCAACTTTAAATATTTCAAAAAACTAATGCGGCTCATCATAACTTGTTATTTTTGTGTACCTATAGGTATACATCGTATACAATTGAATCAATTGCTAATAAGTTTCATAGTTGTCAAATTTTTTGAAGGGTAAAAGTTGAATTTTATATAAAACCTTCGAAACAATGAGAATCGTTCGCTTTTATTCAATCCATAACCTGTGGCTTACATTTGAAAAATTTGTCTGTACCAAACTATAAAGCCCTCATTCAACCAATTTCTCACAATTTAACGGATTTTGTGTCACTCAACATTTAATTTGAAGCTAATCGATCAAAAGTATTATATCCTTCCCATTCAAAACCTAAACTCACCAAATTGTATAACCTTTCTCTTTATAAACTATCGATTACCCCCTTATCCAATCAATCACTGAAGACAATAACGCGACAACAGCAAGTGGTAGCTTCCCCTTGACTTTGAACTGTCTGTGCACCCCTTTTAGAGAAAATTTTATAGTGCTCACGTGACTACATTCAAGATGAATCTGACACAGACTTTTGCTGTCAAATACAATACTGACTAGAATAAATGTATTTCAATGGTATGTGTGAAAATAAAAACAATGTGGGTACTTTAGTAATAGAATTCTTACAACAAAATGATCAGGACACAACGAGGTATAGAAAATAATATCCAATTAAAGGTTGAGTGTATAGTGTACCTATATCCAATATATTTTTAGAAAATTACAAAATAAAAAAAAAAGAATGACACTAATGCATAATCGGGACTTTGAATTATGAGCAACGAGTTTAAGGTGAAGAATGCAGATATTGTGGCATGGAAGAAGAAATCTTTATCCACATACTTTCCAACTGCACAGCACTACAGAATCCTAGAGCACAGTACCTGGGAGATTACTGGATAGAAGAGGAACATTTAGCTAAGCTGAAGCCTGCAGATATCCTAAAATTTCCCCGGGAAATAGGACTAAAGGAGCTACTAATTTCAGAGACTCTCCTCAGAATCTAAGTAGAAGTAAAGGCCTGGTTTCGCACGTGCGCATGCGTTCATCGCAGGGACTGGTCATATGGTACCACGTGCTTGTGGTTTTACTAGTGCGTCGATATCTAGAGCCTGCGTCTGAATACAACGTCAAAACGCAACGACTGCTTCGGAGACCAGTCAAGCGGCGAGAACGCAGGCGATTGTGCAATACGAAACATCAACATGAGTGTTGAAAAATGGAACCGGGATGACGAGATGCTATTAATCGAATTAATATCCTTTCACAAATGCCTGTATGATGCCTAAAGTGAAAAATATAAAGGTCTAATTATCAAAAATAATGTCTGGGAACAGATAGCGGGAAAATGGAGGGAAAAAGTGGGCATTTCTATGCTAGTATATGTAATGATGGGGTTTTCTTTGAACTAACAACGAAATGATCGCTTCATCATCTCCTTCTTCAAATAGAAGGGCTAACACACACTCCATGATGATTTCACGAACTGAACTTCGAAGTTCCGACTGTCACTTCTAGACGCACAAGCAAAACCACTCAAAAGCATGCGATGAACGCATGCAGCGGCTGCAAGCGTCGGACGCATGCATCCATCGCACGTGCGAAACCAGGCCTTAAGGGGGCACAATAGATCTTTTAGTGAATGTTACCCCAAAAATACATCCGTAGGTCCTAAAAACGAAAATTTATTTTGAATTGAAAAATGTACTCCTCTATTTCGGGCAACAGATAGTTAAAATTGTGCCATTCATATTTATCAGTAGATAATGTATTCTTTAGACTAAAGATAATGCACTATTTGGTAAAACTTAACACTTTCATCAGCTTCAGTGAATAAAATAGGGGGCAATGAACATTCGGCTTACTTCGGGAAATAGGTATACCCCTCGCTGACCTCGCACAATTATTCTTTCTCTCTCTTTCAAGCTGTTTTTCTGATATTTTCCTTGTGGTACTTGTGTGAATTGCATGGTTCCATAAGCTCTTCCGCAATCTGCATACACAATATACATACCAGCAAAAAAATATATAGGTGCTCTAGAAGCATACGATCAAGTATAGGTACGGTTCAGATGGTGCAGAAACTGTGGATACATCAAGATTGTTCCATCTTTCGAATACCTGTCACATCATTTTTTTTTATTTTTGACGTCTATGTGGGTGTTGTGTGTGATAACGTCTTCAATGAAAGTTTTAAATAAAAACGTGGTTCTTGTAATACAATAATTATAAGATCTTTTGAATATCAATTCAACCATATAAATAAATAATATTTGAATGTTGTTGAAAATAGTATTTATTAAGTTTTCAACTGCAATATTAATTACTACCTAATTGACAGCAAGAGCTCAAATTGTTTACCGTAGTCTAAAATACAATGTGAAAGCCGAACAGTGAGCACTTTCCGAAGGAGTTATTTTTACAATTCAATTCAGAGGGTATCCAATAATAAAATTGTGAAAAGCTTACTGAGGAAAATTGAAGTATTCTAGTTATACTTGAAAAAAAAATATTAGTTCTCAAAACCAATAACGAATAAAAAATCAATAGTGACTAATAACCGTATAATTAATGGATGTAACGTAAAAAACATCCACTATGCATCAAAACATATAATTACCCAATAAATGACACGTTGTATCCTGGAGCATTCGAACCTGCTATCCTATCAATCTATGATCTTCAACTAACTTAACGTAATAACAGAAGTCATGAAGATAGTTATGCATGTAGAAGAAAATTAGATAACATCGAATATCTTATACTATGAATCGTTAATATATTTTCAGTGGCGTCCATTGTTATGTAAGTGTGGATACTGCTGTAAAAATCTCAAAATTAGGTATATCTGACTTATATCTAGCAGTCCGAAAGAGATAAAGTCAGAAGTGAGGAAAAAGAGAGTGGAAGAGAGAGAGAGGTTGAGAAAGGAGACGAAGAGATGCTTGATTATCAGTAGAAATTTATGAATATTTTATAGGCAGGCACTAGAATGAAAAATTGAATCAACATGAAATGAAAGTAGACTTCAATTCTAAAGGTGTGTGGATCTGCAATTTTTTAAGGTGAGGGGTTTTTTAATTGGTCAGAGTACTCTGTTGAACATACTTTAAAATATTTCCTTCTTGTATTTCCTATTAATTGGACTTCTAGTTAAATCGCAAATGAGTTTACTAAATGCTCAAACCAAATGTAACGAATTTTCCTTTTTTTTTAGTTCCTCAAAGATGTACAAACTAAATGAATTCTAGAAAGCAGAACATATCGAAGGTGAGATAGAAGTAAGTTATTAACTCAGTGTAAGAAGGGTATCGTCAATATAAGGACATACAATGCGATCCATATGTAAATGCAATAAATAGAATTTTAGCGTTTTCATGTTTACCCACTTTGTGAAAAATAAACCTGGAACAGGTCGATTTTTATTCCAGAATTAACAATAATTTACAGTATAAAAATATCATCCACCTCCAGCATTCCCTCTGAATTATACGCACCAACTCGAAAATTTTAAATAATCATAGGGTGTGTGTCACCTTGTTGGAAAGGGGATTCTATTCCTCTGTTCAGCAATATAAATTTTTTTCCAAATTTGGTGCAATCATAACTGAGGAAATTCATTTTTAAGTTTAAATAACCACCATTCACTCTTCTTGATGATAACCAAGGCTATTTTGGAATTCTCTCTCGTACAACATTTTGTATGACCTCAGGAGTTATTTTGTTGATTTCTTCCGTTATACTAATTTTTAAATCAGTAATATTGTCCGGTCTATTGAAATATACTTCAGATTTTAAATAACCACATAAGAAGTAATCGAGAGAAGTCAAATCGGGGGATCTAGTTACTGTTGCCGCGAGACGAGATAAAATGTGTCTCTCGTCTCGTTTCGCTTCTCTCGTGATCTTATCCAATTATAGTAAAAACTAAGCTAAATTTTAACGCGTTGAGGTTAGGTTCTACCATATTTGACAAAAATTATCTGCAATATGTCAAATATAACTGAACCTCGACTGAGTGTGTTAAAACTTTGCTTGGTATTTACTACAGGGTCACAGAAGAAAATATCGTACGTGATATTAATGTCCCACGATCATCAAATGTAAAATCATTACGATAATGCCCTTTCCATAGTATTAATGTTATGAAATGATTATGATAATGCTTGAAAAACATTAGATAATATTTTTTTGGATTATCACAATGTATGCCTGGTCATTAAACTAATGCAAGAATTTAATTATTTTTGTGCCAAATACATCAAGATAATGATATTTTACATCAATACGAGGATAATTTACATTAAATCAATCACCTAGAGGACATAAGTTAATCATTGCACAATAAGACAAAATAATGTCAGTGCCTATAGATCAATACAATTTATAGGTCTATAATAAAAAATCATTACAATAATGCCTATAGACATCAATTCATGTACCTCTATCATTAATATAATACCCAAACTTATTAAATAATACAAAAAATCATAGCTTGATGATTAAATACGTTGAGCTAATGTCCAAATACATTAATATTACGTCTTGTTGTCTTCCACTTCCTAAACATTTGCTCGATTCCCGCTAAATTCACGTGGAAAGAAACAATAACGACATCGCCTCCTAGTCCTAGTCCTCGCGTCATATTAATATGCAGTATAATATTTAGTCCTAGTTAATTTGTTAATATATTCCGTCAATCACAAAAGTGCGGTAATAATATATAAATACAAGTGAAAAAACAAAAAAAGTGCAATTCCAAATGTTTCTAGGAGAACCTATCCTGTACCTATAGACAAGTAAGTAAGAAAATTATTATTATTGTCTCTCGAATAAGCCGTACTATAAATAGTAATCTATAAGCAAATTATTATATTTTAGTTCTAGAAGAAGACGCTGAGGAAAAAATTAGATTACTTAAATTTGTCAATTTAAGTGTAGCCCATTAATACGACAAAGGTCAATATCTCCTGCACCAATATAAATAGCAGGAAAACGTTTGACGAAGCTTATTAAGGATTAAGAGATGCCTGTTATAAAATTATTTTTCTCTTTAAACGGTGCTCCAAAAAACCAGCACAGGAAAAAATTTCCATTTTTTAAAAAGACCCTGCACTTTTTTTTATTTTCAGATTCTATCCGTAATATTTAATGGTATCGGTGATATACCTTGTATATCAAATATAAGAAAGGTAGATTCAGATACTAGCAAAAAATAAGATTTATTTTATTCTTAATATCCCGACGATGTAATAAAAAAGTTGGAAGTTTTGCAATGCATAATATTTGTTCCTAAAAACGTAAGTGATGTAATGGTAAGGATAGTTTAGAAAAATTGAAACAATACGAATACACAAACATTTTTATTGTGATAATTTCAAAAATGTATGCCTGTTACGAGTTATTTGACTACAAATAATTTGAACCAGCGATAAAACGTCATAATAATAATAGGTTTGCAGTCGAATAACTCGAAAACCGTTGAACTAAATTTAGACATTATATATATTTTTGTTGAGCAAATTTCAAAAATCTCAAGAAATATAAGGTTTTTTGCTCAAGAGACATCGAGAGAGACAAGAATTTCTCGACTAGAGAGGGTGTACTTCTCTCGTCTCGTCAGACGAGCGAAGATGGGTCTCTCGTTCCGTCGAGAGAGGGCGAGACGAGACAAGAATCTCTAGTCTCGGTGACAATACTAGATCTAGTCGGCTTTTCGATCGTTCCTCCTCTTCCAATCCACCTCGTTTAAATAATTTCTAGCTGTACGTACCAAATACATTCTAAATATTATATGTGACATTATTATCTTCATTATAGGTAAATTTTTGTAATACAGACATTATCAAAATGTCACATCTTATAAAAATTAATTTTCTCAGTTATGACTGCACCAAAGTTAAAAAAATCTGATATTACTGAACAGAGGACGAAAATCTCTCTCCAACAAGGCCGCACCATGCCCTTTCTTATTTGAAATTTTCGAGGGGGTGCTCATAGTTCAGAGAGGATGCTGTAGGGGGATAATCTTTTCCTACTGCGATTTGTCAATTTGAGAATAAAAATCAACCTGTTACAGGACTTTCTGACATTGTACAAAATAACGAGTTTTTTCACATACATATATGTACCGCATTGTATATGGATCATAATCGAGTTTGTAAATTTTGTTCAGCTTGAGATATTGTGAATCTATAGTTTTCTCAATGTTCAATCAAAAGCCCTTCCAAGTCAGACAATAACTTAATAGTAACGAGATCTTACTATAGATATGATTGTATTCACTCCAGAATACACTAATGCCATTGGCAAATGAACTAAATTTTTATCATTCAGATATATCAAGTCTGTGATACCGTTTATAGATAACAAAAAAATGTTTGTCCTAATCCTGAGCCTTGGGCTGCACCTCTAGTTACTGGAAGATTTTCAGAAACCTTAAGTAACATGTATGTATTTTGGGCTGACATTTACTGATATCCAAAAGATCTATTGCGCCCTAAAACCTTACCATTCACCAGTTATTTTTTTTTCTATAATCAAGATTATATATATATTTTTTATTCAATTTACGTGCTTGTCAAATATAGCCACTTGCAAAGGGCGATTACAGAATACAGAAAACAGTAGTTATCACAGATAGTTACAAAACAGTTTTTTTTATTGGTGAACCCTTTTACCTATTTAAAGCACGGCCCAGCGTGTTTAAATCGAACTTTCAAAAACGAGCTTTCTTTAAAGTTACCATAGCAACATCAGCATCTCGAGAAACGAAGTGTAGGTAATGTCTAATGGTCTAAATGACAATTTTTTCCTATTATTGATCTGACAGGAGTACTTTATAACGTTAAAACATTTAATTGGAATACCTCGGTTGATATAAAATTGTAGTTATTTTATTAACATTCCATGATCAATAGAGTTTAACAGGAGGATTACCAACTATACATTGCCTGATTTTAAGCAGCAATGAAATAAGATTTTCCATTGAACTTGTTATACTGCTTCGGTTCTGTCCAACGCAATATTTGAAATTTAGATAGTTATAGTCAAGATTGAGCATGTTCAAAGAACAGCTACTACACTGTTTCATTTACTTCGGATCATTAATCTGTGAGCAATTTAACGACGATTCAACTGCAATTAATTGCTTTTATACTGTGTGGTCAGCATAGATAACCTTTCTCTATGAATTACATTAACCGCTATATAAAACGAGTATGTTTTAAACAGATATACAGGCGCACCCACTTTGATCGAGGTCAAACTACTGGAGTTTTTCTTTTCTCTTCGGTTAAAATTTTCAAACCGTTGCGTTGAAGAGGAAGTAGAAGAAAATGTTAAGAAACCTTCATTAAAGCACGTAACATATCATTCGAGTAATTACAAAATTAACGTACACAATAGAGCCAGACAATAAATTCTAATTTTGTATAAAATGTAACCAAAAAAATGTGATGGTGGATGAGAATTTGTTAGAACTTGATTTTAATGATTGCTAAGGTGTTTTTGAAACTTCAAAAACCCTAGAACGTAGAATGTTTATGGAATACCTAAAGTGCATAATATGTCATCATAATTTCAACAAACTGCAATGGAAAATTCGCTTAATTTAAACACCCACTTTTCACATAGCTTGAACGGTGAATATTTTGGTCCTAAGCTGGAGAACAACCATATTGTTTCAATAAATTTCCGTGTTTTCATAATAAATGAATGTTTTTATATGAGGTTAACAAATCCACGTAACTTAATCGAATGATCGTATAACAATTCTTATCATAATATAGATTAGGTTATAATTTGAGTATCTCCTTGTCCTTCCTACTGCGATCTTTGCAGATTTATTGTGGTCCTCCTTATATTTAGAGCTCGATATCTAGCTTTATTATTTTGTTAGACTTAATAGCCTGGTTACCGCCACCCTTGCGTATAGCTCTCTACACTGTGTTAGTGGAACCGCTTGTCCTTAGCACTCACAGAGTATGTGCTCCGCGGTTTCGTCTTCTTCCTGGTAGAATTTGCATAGGCTGTCTTCTGCTATAGTCCAATTGTATACATATACAGTTTTCTCAGCCTACAATGTAGGTACGACTATCATCCTCGTCGTTTCTCGATTTTGACATAGAAGATCGTGTGACAGTTTGGCCGGTGGGCTTTCAAGGAATAGTTTAGCGTGCCTTTGTCCTGGGGTTTCATACCACCAGCGCAACGCCTAGTTGTTTATTCATCTCTGGATGCTCTCTTTACTTAGGCATTCACCAATTTCACAAGAAGGTTCTAGCCCTATCATGACTTCCGTTGCTCTCTGCTTGGCTAATTTATCGTCCATTTTATTGCTTTTTATCCCTTGGTGACCTGGTGCCCAGGCAACGGTCACTCTAGCCTGGATACCATAATATAACAATGTTAAGTACCTAATTTCAGTTGACGTATGATTTCAAAAATTATTTAAGCATCTGCATTAAGTTTAATAGTTCTAGGATTCCATTCAATTTCAGGATACAATATACCTTCATACAAAAATATAATCTCTGTTCATATAAATTTTCTGACTTCACTTTAAAATTTTAAGAGACATCACTAAATAAGAAACATTTCATTGACTAAATTATATTTAGAATGAAGTTTAGTTGTCTATGCTTTTCCCTCCTTCTCAAATTGCTTCATGGGTTCAGCATCTATTTCTTGTTGATTTTTCGACAATAGTGAATTTTTTGAAATCATGAATATTATAATGTAAATACTGCAAATCATGTTTCTTCGAACTGCATCTTAAGGAATTACAATCTTTTTCTTTCAAGTAGAGTGTGTACTTTGGAGTTAATATTCCTTGCGGTGATATTTCGCAACCCGAATCTGTACTATAGAAGAGCAAGAGAAGAATAACATAAGTATCAATTTGAAATGATCATATTAAATTTACAAACTTGAAAAAATATTAGACTGACAGCGTCACGAATAATTGACTAGCACGGTCATGAAAAAGATCGTTATAATTAGTGGGGTTGCTCAAACACTATCACATGGAACAGATGGGAAACTAAATTTTGTAGACAGAGATTTTAGATAATTTTCTCAAACATTACTGAAAATTGAAACAATGGATTTGTTTAGTCATTAATTTGAAACGCTTATGAACAACAAGCGTAAATTCAACTAGTAAAATGTTAACAAATCAATTTTCTTGGCAAAAACATTAAATAATCTGAATAAGAAATAGGTAGATACCCTCATTACCTGAACTCATTAAAAAAAATAAGAAACTGATACCCAGTTATTGTGTGAGATCGACACGCCTGCTTATATCCAACAAATGTATGAGGGTGTCCCTACACCGAAAGAAAAATCTCAGTAATTATTATCGAATGTTTGTTAATGTCAAATTTGTTCATAATTATGTATTGATATTTATAATTGAAAAAACTTATTTATTATAATCATTACCGATGATTTGTTTTATTAATAAATAATAGAGGATTTGTTTCCGCTATAATTGTTAATTTTGAATAAAATTTTTCAATAATAAACAAATCATCTAATACGCCAACTTCGTGGTGATAATTACTAAGTTTAATTAGTAATTATAACTTTGTTTGATAATTATTATAAATGGTACACTGTCTGTTAATAAATCTTTTTGTATCATTATAACATTCAATAAATTCATTTGTTTCTTATAAGCCTATGTGTTGCAAGAAATTTCATGAATAATCAATATTTCTTATACGACTGATAGTTTCTGGAATTTCTTGAAACACAGTTTTTTTATATATTTATATTGTATTTTTTGTTGAAATTTTAATGAAAAAAATAAATAAATCACTTGATTAAAAGATTTGTTGTTTCATTTACCAGCATCTAGTAGGTAGATATGACAATTTTAAGAAAAGCACAACAATTTATCATTAATATATTGAAAAATCTGTATATAATGGTATAGAAAACGAATAATAGGTATCTATAAAGTCTAAAAAAAAAGAAATCTTCAAAAATGTCTTGACTAATCTTTCATCAACTGCAGTAAGATCCTCTAAATTATAAATGTATTAGCATAAATCACCAAATGCTGATATGGTTTCAATATCTGCTAATATCATGACTTTTCGGAATACTGATGATGGCAGTCTATAGTTGCTGAAATAAGTATTTGGACATCAATCCATAAATATTGGTAACGAAAGATATTTGTTTATTATCAATAAGGTGGCTTTAGTCATGTTGTCATTGTGAACAAATATATGGGTATAGTAATTCAATCTGGAATAACAGTGACAGAATATGCAATAACTATATACAATGACTTTGTAATAATAAATAGCATTCGGTATGGTAGAAAAACATATATTCATACTGATTAATCATTTTTTAATAAAAAAAAATATAAATTTATAGTTAATAACTAATTGTTATAAGAAAATATTCTTATTTAATAGTAAATAATTCTTTATTTATAGAGTAAAAACAAATAATTTGTTTTTTACCAACAAACGTTTAATAAGCCATATTTCAATAACGGATTTGGTGATAGTTAATTAGTCTTAGTGATTGTAACCAAACTGTTCTTTCAGTGTATACACTGTCTTGAAATCTACCGCATTTTAGAACTGCCACTTCCAGTGTCAACTTCATTAATTTTGACAAATTAGTGACAGTGCCGTATCCAATATTTATATTGGTTAGTTCTATAGTTAGTTTATTGAAATGAAGTAAAATTACTATTAATTCGGATCTGTTAATAAATATTCTTGTTCAAAACTATTTGGTGAATCCATTGGTTTATTGACATTGTCTGACCAATCTTGGGAATACAATTTTGTATGAGTCGAATTGATTCGATAAAACCAAAAAAATCATGTCTCGACGACCCCAAAAATACAAATTTTCGAAAAAATTCGTCACAGAGCTATGCAACAAGAAGGAATAGGATCCAAATACCAGACTTGGAAATAATGCCATTGAATGATACACAGACGGCTCAAAAGCAATAGGAGGAACTGTGATAGAGTAAGTGTTCGGGCCAGGAACCAAACACTCCGAAAGCTTGGGAAAAACCCCAAGTATCTTTCAAGCGGAGATCCACGCCATAAGAAAGTGCGCCCAGTTCAATATTGATAAAGGATACAGAGGACAAAAGATTATCATAATGACAGATAGTCAAGGAGCCATTAAGGCACTGAGCTCTTGTGTAATCAGTTCCAAAATGGTATGGGAATTCCTAGACAAACTCAATGAACTAGGAGAGAGCAATACAGTTACCTTACTATGGATTCCAGGACACACTGGAATAGAAGGAAATGAAATAGCAGATGAACTAGCAAAGAGGGGGACTAAGATACCTTTCTGGGTGCCTGAACTATTTTGCGGAATCAGCCCCAATGTTATATTGGAAGAAATGGGTGAAGCCGAAAGAAAGAGATCTGACCATTGGAAAGATCTAGTAGGGCTTCTTCTGGGTGACTACAACCTGTTGAGATCAAATGAATGCATAAGTCAAAGTAAAACTGCGCTGAGAGTTTTAACAGGGATCCTGACGGGACATTGTCGCCAGATTGGGCACCTGAAAAAACTCAAATTATTGGAGGAAGAAGAATGCAGATATTGTGGCATGGAAGAAGAAACCTCCATCCACATACTTTCCAACTGCACAGCACTCCAGAATCCTAGAGCACAGTACTTGGGAGAGTTGAAGCCTGCAGATATCCTGAAATTTTTCTCCAACATGAATATCTAACAGCTTTGATTTTGTTTACTTTGTTGAAATTTTATTTTACAACAAATTTTTTGCAGTCTTAAACTTCAAAATATTATTGCTATATCTACCGAATAGTTGAATTGGAAAACATTAAAAACATTAAAAACATTTTGGTGTGATTTTTCAAAATAATTTTCAAAAATAATTTGCCTAGATACTGTGAAGGAAGTATTATGAGTGATGCTAACTATAAGTTTAAGCTTCCTATTAATCCCTTATTATTCTTAATTAGTCTGTTACTGCACTGAGGGCATGTCACATGTGTATTTTTGGACGCGTCGAAAGTTTAGGTCACGTGTCGAAAGGTAGTTAACAGAACTGTTCGATGATAAAATGTCTAGTAAATTTGACTCGTGATTTAATTAGTATTGATAGATACGTGGATAGATTATTACTTCCTAACATGTGACTTATGGGCATGAACCACAGGAAATGAAAATTGATGTCTAGGAGGGGCTTGAAAGCGTTTTTCTCCTATAACATTCAGTAATGAATCGAAAAAAATTCAATCTTAGGAAAATACTGGAAAAGTATCCAAGTTGAATATCATGAATGGGACTGAAATAATTTAACCTCAGTGTAACACAAAAAAATAATAAATTACTCGCTGTGAAAAAACAATGATTCTCATTGCAATAGTGATCTACTACTGTCGGAAAAACCAGAGAATATTTATAATTTATTTTTTCTACGATCACTATACCAAAAGTGGGCTTTTGCATACTTACTTAAATCTAACCGCAAAGTTGTTAGTTGTTTCCCGTGAGCTGTCATATTTTGACATTATTGGCGCTCTTAAGCAGAAAGTAACATTGGCGCACGCCTAATTTTTTTATAGATAAATGAGAGCTAGTAGTTATTTTAATTTAAGCTGTAGAATAAATAAATACTAAAGTTGATTCTCCAATATTTCAAAGCATCCAACAGTAGAGAAACAGGGAAATGTGAATAATATCAGACCTTAATAAAATAAGTGTTGCCTACGTACATATAGGTTTACGAAACTGCAATCTGGAAACAGCATAAGTACAAATCAAATTTATTTTGGTGTGATCGTAGGAAAAATCTTGAGTGTATTTCAAGCAAAAGGTCCTTTGGTAGTCTCGACTGATTACTACTTTCTGCTCTTGATACACTTAAATAGCTATTTTCTACTAGCGTGAGGTAAAGTCCACTTTTCTGCACTGATTTAGGTTTTGAAAGAGTCACTAGTGCAGAAAAAAGATTTGTATACTGACATTTAAATATTCAAAATATATATTTGTTTAATTGTGGAATTCTGCAAAAATTTTTAATAAAAAGGAGCCTATATATGTTTCAATAATTATAATCAATGGCCCTGATATGGTAACCTGGCATCTCATCAAATAGATGTCAAATAATAGTATAATTAATTTATTGATGTATTTAATGATTAATGTTTCTTTATGTTAACCAAAAACTAGTGTGCCTAGCACGTGCGTAGATTGGCTTTTCGGCGCCAGGTAGGTAAACTACTATATCGTTATGATCAAACCAATCAGGCAAAGGATGGAATATCGCCAACACAAAAACATATTACGTTGTGACTGTGACACTAATAGAGAAATTCAACTTATCTGTTGTCTATAGAAGAAGCAATAATTGGTAAATTCACAGCTAGTAAAAGAAACAATAATAATACTACTAGGTATAGTCAATTATGCCACAAGTGCAAAGAATGAACTTTAACAGTCCGAAACTATTAGATCTATAGCAGCTGCTAGTTCAGGGATGCTGAGCCGTTTTTTGCATGTGTGACTCGAAGCTGTTTTTCGCCCACCAAATAGACAAAAAAAAAACAGGAAATATAACAAAAAACTGTTAATGGTATTAGGGTTCTATTTCCCACGCTACCTGCAGTTCACTATACTGCAGGAAGAATCTAGCGAAAATTGTTAACTAAACGCTTATTCATATGAAAAAGCTCCTACAACTATGTTTCAACTATGTGGACTGACTGTTGAAGAAGTTAGTACTGTTTCGCTTCACTGGTTTCGTTGGTCTGAACCATCCTCTGTCAGTTCATACTCCTTTTTCAACTGGTATACCTAGTTGATGTGTGTCTGTGTTTGTGTTCTTTTTGTGATTTACCTCGCATCATAATTTCCACTAAGAATTCATACAAATCATCTGTTTGCTTTTCTTCTAAAGACTTCTTTCGACCATCCCGTTTCATGTTTGCAACAGAGCCTGCTTAAAATAATTTATTGATATGAACTCCATAATATAGTAACACCGATTAATTGGACGATCAAGAAAACGTTTATTCGAGTTACCACCATAATTACCGATAATGCTAAATGCAAATTATTGATTTGACGTCAAAAATCCGAATTAGCCAACTAGTTTATACCAACGAGAGCGTAGATACGCAGTACTTGCGCTCCCTACCTTTGACGAATATAACTATCGTAAGGGCCATAGAAAACTCTGTTTAACAACTTTCAAATACGAGTTTCTATATAAGTAAAAGTTCATATTTATATGGTGTTGAATTTCCTTCGAAAAAGAATGGAACAATTAACAAAATCACTGCATTCTACATTCAAATTTTCTTCAAATCCAACATATAATTTGCGCTGTTTTATGTATTTATAATAGGACCTTCTATTTTAAAATATGAAATCGTGATTGTTAACATAATGGTTAAATTCGTATTGAATGGGAGATTCCAATGATGACTAAATATACAGGGTGATGAATTTGAAAAACCAAAGTTACTAATAATAAAAAAGGAACAACAAATCCGACAGCATTGCAAATATCACATCTAGAATAGGTATAGGTACGTATACGTATACGAAAATAAGTGTACCCCAAATTTTGTACAATTGATAATTAACCGTTTCCAGACATTTGAGCCTTTTGAGGCTCTGTAAACTCAACATGTTGAAAAATACAGGCCTATTTTTTATTTATTTTAAAAAAATATTTTTCCAACAAAAATAATAAAAGTGAATAAAAGAATTCAACTAGTATTTATCATTATACGAGTCGAAATTTTCATTATCCATGTAATATTTTCAACGATGTTGTTCAACATACATACACACATAAATCCAATTGAGCCGGTTTTTAATCAAGTCTATACATACGACCGAAGCAACGACTCTCACTTGTTTTTTTGACCCTCGCTGGCCTCCCACACCGGCCAAGACCAATTAAAAAATAGCTGCACGCCGACCAGGTTCGACCAGCTGCTTTTTCGACCAACCGGTCGCTTCCCAGCCAAGTTTGATAAATCGTACAGAGCTCAACGTATCTGATGTCGCACATTTATTATTTCGATTCTTTCTTTTATCGCTTTATCGTTTTCTTCGTCGTAGATGGGTTGTACAATATGGCGTTGGTTAGACTTGATTATTAAATTGGTGTGTCGGAGGTCAAAACTGATTTCATTAAAAATATTTATTGATTTATCTTGAATAAAACAATTCACTTAAAAGTAGCAAACGATATTGGTACCTACTGTTTCTATTCATCATACTATTTAAATTTGACACCTATCTGCTGTTTGCTACACGTTTTGGGTTTGAAGAGTCAAGTTCTATAATGTCGAGAACAGACTCTGATTCAAATGCAATCATTAAACGAAGCATGAGTCAATCGATGCACTCCAGTGTACCTAAAGCGCTAATTAGTCAGCTGCAGTATTTTATACATTGTCAAACATACCTCCAATATTAATTTATTTCAGAGGGTATTTGCGAGTCAACGATAGGTACCACATTTCACTATTTTGCAATATGTAGGTTCATCTAGCGTTGCGAGCTCGTTCTTATTATTAAATTGTTTTCTGTATATTGATAAACAGTGTGTACATATAATTACATAAACTAATGTAACTTGCTAATATCTTGATTTCCATAAGATTTACACAACAAAATGATGTATAAAAGTGTTTTCGAATAATCCAGTCCATCTACAGTCGATTAGAAGTATACAGGGTGCACCGTTGCTACAAAATAACCTATTAACAAATTTTTGTAAATGTAAATTAACTATTAGATAGTTTCTTGTTAAGGGTAATACCAATAATAATAATTGTGGTAGTTTATACATTCGAAATGATTCTGAATCCAGTGGCATAATTTGGGGAAAATGCCTAATGTACTTTTGTCTTTTTTTGGCAAAAAGAAATTAACATAGAGAGCCCTAAGAATGGTAATCAAGCTATGAAAATTTATGCCAAAATACTGAACGAAAAAAGGTACGTTATATTAATAAAAAAGTACATCAAATCAATGAACATCAACATCAATTTTCAGACGATGAGCTTATTCAAACTACCACTATTATTTATTATTGGTATTACACTCAACAGGAAACTCTCACCTACACAGCAGAGAAAAAAAAGTATATGAGGTCCCTGAGCAGTGTCGGAGGACAGTGGGACGCACATGGGGTCTATCACCCCGTGTGGTCACCTGGATATACACTGCAATAATAAGACCCATGTATATGGAGCAAGAGTCATGAGAACAGCACCAACGGCGGCAATTGAACTAATTACTGGTCTGCCCCCTTTGGACCTGTGTATATGTCAAGTAGGTTGCGTTAATGGCCATGATACGATTGTGCACGGTTGGTGTGAACCCCTAAGTAGAAGTGGGTCAATTGAGGCTAAGCCTATGGCAAAAAGTGCTTACTGCGCTACCTCTGATGCAGGCAGCCTATGATACAATTGAACCGAGGTTTGTGCTTCTTAAACCCTACAAAATACAAATAAAACAGAACACAGAGTCAGATGCTGCAAATGCAATACGAATAATATATACAGAGGCACAAAACTGAAGGCTCAGGATGTGGAGTACTCCTCAGTACTAGCCCTAAGAATTAAGTGGGGAATGGAAAACAATACCAGCGTGGTTCACCGAAAGAAAAATCTCAGTAATTATTATCGAATGTTTGTTAATGTCAAATTTGTTCATAATTATGTATTGATATTTATAATTGAAAAACCTTATTTATTATAATCATTACCGATGATTTATTTTATTAATAAATAATAGAGGATTTGTTTTTGCTATAATTGTTTATTTTGAATAAAATTTTTCAATAATAAACAAATCATCTAATACGCCAACTTCGCGATGATAATTACTAAGTTTAATTAGTAATTATAACTTTGTTTGATAATTATTATAAATGGTACACTGTCTGTTAATAAATCTTTTTGTATCATTATAACATTCAATAAATTCATTCGTTTCTTATAAGCCTACGTTATACAAATGAGCAGAATATTGTTTAATAGTTAATCTTGTTTGTTATAATCAACAAACAGTCATGCGCGTGACCATACATCGCCTTAGATGCACATGTGATGTAGCTTCCGCTTCCCTTATCCATAAGATTTGCACGTGTGCTGTGTATCTGTATCGTCTTAAATAATATCTTTCCCTCTGTGTGTTTAGTGTTGTTTATTATTCATATTTGGATATTAGCAATAGTGTGGGCAGCGTGGGTAAATAGTTCAGTGTTTACTGATTATATTGTGCTTGATCTGGATCGTTCTCAACGACTGGATATAAGATTTGTATTTTTATTTGGATATTATGCCAAAATAATGGCGGACGGAGGTGTCGACTTCAGAGTAGCACCCCTATAAGCATTTTCATTGAAGAATGTGGGGCATACAAATTTCGAAAGTGAGTAGATAGACAGTGAAAATATAATTTTGTTTAGTAGGATAGCAAATACCTAGTAGATATAATATGTTAGGTAGGTAGGATCTTATGATTTATTCGAGGTGAGACATTTTCATACAATTTCATAGTTCCTAGTCACTCTTTTTTTTATTAAATAGTGCGGCACAAAATATCCAAATTTACTTGAATAATCAATATATTTTGTTGTTATCCATTTAAGAATTTTATTTGTTTTTTATATTTGCATAATAATATAAGAATTTTTTTCCAAGTTGTGTTGCATGAAATTTCATGAACATTCAAATGGTTAGTATATATCGTTACTTTCCTTTGTATACCTACCTTTTCTTTAAAAAAAGTACAATAATTTTGTATCACACACATTTGCACACATATTTGCACAAAGTATCAACATTGATTTGAATGATCGATATATTATTATTTTGTTGTTATCCCATTTAAGAATTTTATTTGTTTTTTATAACTGCATATTAGAGTTTGTTTTATTTTTCGAGATGTGTTGCAAGAAATTTCATGAATAATCAATATTTCATATACGACTGAGATAGTTTCTGGAATTTCTTGAAACACAGTTTTTTTATATATTTATATTGTATTTTTTGTTGAAATTTTAATAAAAAAAATAAATAAATCACTTGATTAAAAGATTTGTTGTTTCATTTACCAGCATCTAGGTAGATATGACAATTTTAAGAAAAGCACAAAAATTTATCATTTATATATTGGAAAATCTGTATATGGAAAACGAATAATAGGTATCTATAAAATCTAAAAAAAAAGAAATTTTTAAAAATGTCGACACTTATTTCATCAACTGCAGTTGCCATCTCCAGTAAGATCCTCTAAATAATAAATGTATTAGCATAAATCACCAAATGCTGATATGGTTTCACTATCTGCTAATATCATGATAACTTTTCGGGAATACTGATGATGGCAGTCTATAGTTGCTGAAATAAGTATTTGGACATCAATCCATAAATATTGGTAACGAAAAGTGAAAGATATTTGTTCATTATCAATAAGGTGGCTTTAGTCATGTTGTCATTGTGAACAAATATATGGGTATAGTAATTCAATTTGGAATAAAAGTGACAGAATATGCAATAACTATATACAATGACTTTGTAATAATAAATAGCATTCGGTATGGTAGAAATACATATATTCATACTGATTAATCAGTTTTTAATAAAAAAAAAATATAAATTTATAGTTAATAACTAATTGTTATGAGAAAATATTCTTATGTAATAGTGAATAATTCTTTATTTATAGAGTGAAAACAAATAATTTGTTTTTTACCAATAAACGTTTAATAAGCCATATTTCAATAACGGATTTGGTGATAGTTAATTAGTCTTAGTGATTGTAACCAAACTGTTCTTTCAGTGTTCAAACAGAAGTGGCTCGTATCTCAATTGCCACAAAAGAACTAACCAGAAAGGAATTTGGGGCAAAAACATAACAATCTGCACTGATAGTAGACAAGGCCTGTTATCCTTGAATAGACGTGTTATATCGGGGCTAGTACTAGAGTGTCACCAAGATTTAGCTAACGCCTCGGCAGATAACAATATGAGGTGGGTTAAAGGGCACGACAGGAGTAAAGGTATTGCCGATTCTTTAGCCAGGGGAGCGGCAGCCAGCAAGACTAAGAATTTTATGACCCAGTAACATCTACGGGCTAAGCTAACGACTTCGACAATTGCGGAACTAGCCAAACGTTACACCCATGCTCAATCTCTTAAGAGATGATATGGAATCAAAGGATGCAGTCTTGCCAGAAGCACCCTGGGGGACCTTGAGAAGCTGGCGCCGAAGAAATATTTGGCGATGACCAGGAAAAACCTACGTTCAACAGTAGGATTTCTGATGACTGGTAACTATTAACTGAGAAAACACCTCCATACTATGAGGCTAGTGGGCACATCTCTATGCAGAATGTGTGAACAGGAAAATGAAGCTGTCAGGCATGTCTTATGCAAGTGTCCGGAGTTATCGTCAATAAGAAAGTGTGTGTTCGATGAGTCTTGGACTACGCCTTCCAATATGAAGAATATGTCTCCTAGTGACCTGTCAACCTTCCTGGGAGGGATAGACGATGACCTAGGAGGACAACTCCGTGGGAGAAGATTCAATGGGTCACATGTGTGGCTGATATTTTTCCCTATTATTAACCTAGGTCAATAAAGATTTATTCAAATATTTTGAGAATTCAGAGATGGTAGTATATACAATAAAAACTTGAGCAACATAATTCTGTATACCCAGGTGATTGAAATTACCTATTAAGATGGAATTTTGAATAAAAATGCCATTAGTTTATAATTCGCGCTCAACCAAAAATGACTGATGACATATAAGGAGTGCGTTCATAATATATCGAAAACTGACAGTGTACTTGTCAGTCAGAAGACGGGGTAATCGCTTCTCAGAATGATTTAAAATTTTTGTCTTAAAAATTGATAGTAGTGAAAAAAATTGTATATGTATATCAATACTATGGTGGTGAAGATTCGCACCTTATTCCACTCGGGGCTAAGCCCCTTGCGAAATAATTTTGGTGCACGATCAATAATAATAGTATATAGTATAGGTACACCATCATGGTGTATAATATACTATTTGTAGTGGTTGTGTTACCTCTCCTTTACATCAAAGCTGCAAAATCTATAGATGCTCTAATTTATTTTGCAGTACCACCCACTCCAACATAAAAATTCTGAAACAATGCAATCAATCAACGAAAAAGGATAAGAAGAAATGGCTGAATATGGCCTTCTGGGTAGAAGCATGCGGGATCTACAGAATTCTTAATCTCCCTGTTATTATGATAAAACACGCAATTCTCGAATCGAGGGAACATTTTTTTATTAATAAATACAATGGGCCTTGATATCGAGACAAATGAAAGCTGCGTGTAGGCGAGTTTGTTATTCGATGGGCGTTGGGAGATGCGATTATTGATTGTTTTGTTTGTACGTTTTGTAAAGATAGTATTGAAAATACAATGGACTCAGTTATGAAAAATACCAATAAATTAATTAACATCCAATGATTTACTTTCCCGGATTTTATCATTAAGTTCAGATAACAGGAAGATCTTGAAAACATATTTGGGAAAACATATAAATGTCAAATTAAGTTCACATAAAGCTCAACTACAATTTATATGTGAAAAGCTAATAAAAACCACAGATTTTGTAGTATAAATGTTTATGTCTGCCCAATCAGTTAAAGAGAATATCATTTATCACAAACCGTAAGTGAAGCAGCCAATTATCGGCTTGATTTCCGGAAGAAAACAAACAGTTTGCCTCCTTCTACTTCCTTTACTGTAAAGTGACATATTATGCGGCAGGTAAAGTATTTTTTCTACGAGCGGGCGGAAATAGTGTTTGTACAACTAGTGCGCAAAGCGTCACTTTTCCCACGAGCGCAGAAGTTTGTCCGAATTGGACAACTCAAAAGATAAATTATTTTCATCTTGGTTCATGGTTCCTAAAATATTGCTTAATAGGTTAATGTTTTAATAATTAATAAATTAAAATAAATAATGAAATAGATAGTTTACTTACTTTTAGTTTAAATTTAAAAATTTTACACCAATAAGAAATTCAATTAATTGTCAAAAAAAGTTGACAAGTCATAGGTAGCTTTGTTTGACATGTCAGTGCGGAAAAGTGCCATAGCGTGTACTTTTCGCATTACTTTTACAACGGTTATCAAAAGAATTGAGAAAAGGCCTGCTTTGCGTATAAAAATTTGTGAAGAAAAGCGTGTTTTGCATAGTGGTTGTAGGAAAATTGAATTTTCCATACACATTTTAGTGTGGAAAATTAATTTTCCTACTAGCGTGCGGAAAGAGTCACTTTTTCGCACTAGTGCGGAAAGTACCTAAATTTGTTGAGTTTTTGGGGAGTATACTGACATTTGAATATTTAAAATATGTATTTGTATGGTTGTAGTTTACCGAATTACTGAAAGATCAATAAATTTATTAGAATTCTGCTATCATTTTTTCATAAGAAAGGACATTTTTTTCAATAATTTTTCGTGGCCCAGGTAGCCTTATGAAATGGATGTCAAATATTAATAACTGAATTGTTGATATGTATTTAATAATAAATGTGTCTTTATGTTAACTTTTGGATTGTTTCCGGATGGTAATAGAAAAAATAGTCTCCGCTAGCATCGTTCGGCTATCTGCAATGTCGTGAGTATAAGTATCACTTTCCGCACTAGTTAGGTAAACTACTAGTTTTCTCCGATTGGCAGCAAATATTAATTTTGCTGACACACATCAATCAGTAAAGTACCTATTACTTTTCCTGCCTATGCAGCAAAGTGGGTACTTTTCTGCCTAGGCTCGCAAAATTCTGGTACCGGACAAATATCGAAAAGAATATCAATTTTTTTAAAAATCTTTTTATACCACAAATCTCACTCCAACTTAAACTATAATTTGAAAATATTTTAAAATATACAGAATGTTCCAATAAAATGTGGCGTATCAAAATTATATTTTTTCTCATAGAGAACCCTATATTTTATTGCATTTTCTGATTGCCCCTCAAAAATATAGTACTCCTTCTCAATGGTTTCCTATACCTAAATACAGAGGGTTCCGAGTTATGCTGAATTTTTTAAAAATGTGAACATTTCGGAAAAAAATCAATAATTTATTGATATAACAAATTCTAGCAAATTTTCTCTTACATCTAAATAGTTGGACATTCGTTGAATGTATTTCACAGTTGAGTACTAAATATCTCTTTATAGGGGGTTCAGAATTTTCAGTTCCATTATCAGATCATTCAATGTGCATTATTTTTTTTAATTTCTTGGGAAATTAAACCACAATAAAAAGAAAGAATGAATAATATACCACAAGGAACATACAGACGATATTCAATGTGCAGTATCAGGCTTATTTTGAATGGAACATCTTGTATTTTAATAATTTATCGTATTCAAAAAAATGTCCTCTTTCCATCAGTGGTATAAGGGTTATGCTGATGTTATTATTTATTAAATTAATTTAATAAATAAGTACAAAAAATAATATGTGATGCTACCTACAAGATTTTCTTAATGACCTCAAAATAGCTCCAAAATTTAGTATATTACGAGTAGAACTGGTCATGATGGTAATTGAGTTGTCGTGGATAAAATATAGTATTCTACTCGCAAATTATATCCAATATTCTCGAGTAACTCAAACGTCACCCAGCGTGAATAAAGGCTCTCATGAATTGCTCGTTAAATAATATACTATCAAATGGAACTAAAAAGTTCTAATTAACTCCACTCAAAAAACAATATATGGAAATTAAAAATTCATGATTATCTTTATATTTGAAATAATAAGAATGGTTTTGGTTTTTTATATTTTGGTTAGACCAATCTTGAGATTTACCTAATATACTTATATGAATAGAAAAAAGAAGACGACATGAAATTACAAGTTTTGAAGCTTAGTTATTATCAGTCCTATTAAAAATATCCTGGATATCCTTCTCCCAATTTAAGATCAGTGAAAGTGTGCAATGGTAAAGGAAACCAAGGAAAACTATACCTATTGATATTTACAATTATTGTTATTCAGAAGACGCTCCCTCCACATTGTGGATCTCTAGTTCATAATTTTTCAAGGAAATCTAGTTCTCCTTTCTTATCACAAATAATATGTAGTTCATCTAGTTCTGTGTCATTTTTCATTTCAATATCAGAGTCAGACAATAGTAGTTGACATTCCAATTGGTAGAAAGTAAAAACATTTGATACCTACTACATACTAAAGTGTTCTAAAATGCTTTTATTTATTTAGTTGTGTAAAGAGATATTTGTCTCTTGAGCATCGCATTTTTGATCATCCCATTCATTTTCCCCAATGTTACGATAATGCTATGAACGTAGTCGCAATACCTGATTAAGAAATTTCATCAAGCTGGTGTGCTGTTCTCTACGGTAATAAGAAGCATTGGGAAAGATTATAATAAAAGGTAGCATTTATAATAGGTAGTGATTTTTTTCAAATACTTCTGGAATTTAAATAGATCCATCAATAGTTAAATCACGTGAAACTATAAACGCTTATCAGTATTTGGTGGTTTTCCATTTTATTCTTCACAATTTCCATCTGTCTTGAAAAATATAATTTGCATATCGTTATTTTGTTTTTGGAATTTCCCTTTAAGTTTCAAGAACCTTTCGCTTGATTCTACTCAGGCTTGGTCTTTTTTTCGAGCTACTTCAACATACTAACTTATTTCAAACATTCACATTACTGAGGGTAAAAGTTGAAGATTTCAAGCACCACAAGGACTGCTAAGGCTGTGTTTCCTACTTTGGATGGTAATTTGAGAATGATCCAGGTATTCAGAAATGTGATGCTATGCACTGAGAAGTGCTGTTGTGCAGATTCCCAGTTCATCAGCGACTTTCTGCGTCTTTTGATGCATTTTTTGGACCTTGGAACGTCTAATACTCCGCATTCTTGCGGAGTCTTTGAAAGTTGGATTTGTGGGCTACTTGATCGACGATCTTCAACTGCTTACGTTACTCCTTTGGACTTCTGATATTTGATCTTGATTCTTGACACTTCCGCTTCATCTTTATCGAATTGATAGGGGTCCAGGAAATCCGGTCCATGATCATTGTCTGGAAAGAAGCGAAGAAGTCGGAGTGAAAAGTAGGAAATGTTGTGCAATTGTATCCGTGGAAGTAGTCTGAACCGGTTCTCCTGATCCATTATTAGAAGAAATGTTTGCGAGGTCGTCGTATTGTAGTTGTCAATTGTGATGAAGTATATCTTATCGCTCGAGTGGAGACAATTTTTTTATCCACAATCTCAATATTTCTCCATCGCGAGGAAGTAGACGGAGTGTCGATCATGATTGTAGTGTAGTTTAAGTAGGTATTTGTATCCTATCACAGGTTGTATATGAATGTGCATGAAAGCTTTTTTGGATATGCTCTATTAAACATTTTAGTGATTTTCGATATTCTTCTATAAATGTAGCCTCTCAAAAAAGTAAAATGAAGAAGTGTAGCTGTGGTAAAACTGAAAATCCTGGATATCTATATATTTTATCAAGAGTATGAAGATGTCCTATCACCAAGGCTAATTAAATAGTTCGCCTTCCAAAAACAGTAACAGAAAGTAATTTCGAAAAACTGATATAGTTATTTTCCTAACAAGTGCGGAAAGTGATACTTCGGGCAAGCGGCCAAGTGCGGGAAAGACACTTTACGCATGAGTTAGGAACATAATTTTTTCTACGACCGTATATACCTACCTACAAAAAGGTATACCAACCCATTTTTCAAAAATTATGTCATTTCAACATACATATACAAAACTTTTACTAAAAACTACTAATTATTATAAATATTAATATTAAAACACAATTTTTTGCATTCTGTAAATTACTTAAAATTGCCGGTCCAGTGGAGTTATTTGGTGCTAGGGTTATGTGAATAACATCTTCATTATTTTATATTTCCAAAAAATGAAATATGCAACAAAAAGCTAAGAAATATTTTTTTATGGATTATTTTGTGAATATTTATTCACCTGTAGTCACAATAGTTATAACTTCCGAAGTAAAAAACTATCTAATAAGGTCAACATTTGCATTATTTTACTTTCCCGCACTCATTTTACTTTCTCGCACGCATTTATTACTTTCCCGCACTAGTGCGGGAAAGTGACACTTTCAAAACTAAAATGCGTGCGGGAAAGTGGGTTAAAACGCACGGTAGTAGAAAAAATTAATTTTTTTTTAATGAAAAATTGAAGGGACATTTACTTGACACAATTTCATGTTTCTAAATCTTCATTATGAAAATTTAATTGAATTGTTCCATTTCGTCGTAATATTATTCAATAATTTGTTAATTTCATTAAACACTAACGAAAATTTTCATTTTTATCTTAAGGCTACCTATACTTTCTATCCTTTTTTTTTCGATTCAGCGGACTAATATGTTAAACCGCAATAATAATAAATTTCTTGACAAAAACTTATAGTGGACTTTGCGTGATCTCCTTTTTAACAACTTTCGAGGAATATTCTTTAATTGTTGCCATACATGTAATGCCCGTATACAGCTAAACGAATAGCCCACATCTTAAACGTAGTATAGCATGCGAAAATTTGTTTCCCACTCGTTAAAAATTACGCCCTTTCAAAACACATAAAAACAAAGTAATTGTTTGAATTTGGAGTGTTTCTCAAGGAATTTTTAACTATGGGAACATTGAAATATATCCAAACTGTTTTATTCTTTCTAATCGTGTGTATGAGAATACCTACATAAAATGTCTGTATTCGCAAATTCTGTTAAAAGTTATTTCTTATTATGGTTTGTGATCACTAACTGCTATCCCAAATTTTTTATCAAAAGTAAAAACACAAGAGCTTTTTTTTATCGGATAAATTTCTCTTTGCGACGAAACAATTTTGCCAATCACTAATTTTACGAGAATAACTGACACGATAAATAATCTAATGTCAGTTTTTCGAGCAAATTCAGTGGTTGACAAAACTTTAAGTTGAAGAGAAATTTATCTGATAAAAGAAAAGCTCAAGTATTTTTTGGCAAGATAAATTAACGACAGAATATATGGAAGAACAACAACAATAATTTCGACTCATTGTCATTGTGTAAAAGTGACGTCCGTTACTAGATACTGAGGAAGAGAAGTTTTCATCCGATAAAAAAGGATGCACCTTTTTTATCGATGTCAAAGTGACAATAACATTTCAATAAATAAAAACTTGATGTAACCGGAGATCCAAATCGTAAAAACTAGTCGACTCATTTGGTTCACAATTTTGATAGTAGAAGGTATTTGATGTAAACATCAAATATGCGAAGAATTTCACTGAATCTCATACAGTGTGGAACTGCCAAATGGAATAAATTCTATAACGAATAAATGAGAGCGTGTCGATTTGTATTTTTGAATGCGCATTATTAGTAGGTATATTATTAGTATATTATTAGTTTTTTGGATTCGTCAGAAAATTCTAGACATAATTCATGTACAATGTTCCATGTCTATCTTCAACTGTTTCGTAAATATCAATTGTTCTCAAATGTATTGCAAAAATTAATGAAATAATAGTTATTCATGTACCAAGGCAGTAAAGTGATTCTTTATCGGACGAGTCTGAAATTATGAGACAAGCGAGAGAAGCGAGCGAGGTGAATAACAGGCGAGTCCGATAAAGACACTTTAATGACGTGGTGCAAACAAAATTTTATCGCCAACTGTTCAGAGTTCGGAATATAAGAAACTGAGGTATATTTCATTGCATTTTATTGAGACGAAGTAAACACTGACAGATAATAATTTTCGAGTAATGTCAAAGTCAAAATACTTTACCTAACGCATATGTCACTTTACCTGCCGCAATGTACTGGTACCTGAACCAAAATTTTCCAAATCGGTGGATAGATGGCCAGAACGAACTCCTGATCTGACGCCATTAGACTTCTTTTTGTGGATATGACAAAAGTATCGTATACCAAACTAAACTACTCAACTTAAAAAGATGAATCACGCTTGCAATTAGATCAGTCACGCCTGAGGTGTTGAGTAATGCGTCTAAACAATGTCAAAAATCATATGTAAGGTGACGTCGTTTCATTCGATAAGGCCATCGATTCTTGACGGCAATAAAATAGAAAGTTCTCCATGTATCGCTCGGATCGCTCCTCTATTCTACTCTGCTAATTTTCCCTCAAGGTCACAATTAGGTACGTATTGTGGAACACCTTGAAGGGGGTATACCATAAAATATACCTATTTTATACTTGCGTGCTTATTTGAATCTGTCAAGTGTATTTTTAATAACTGCAAAACTGCTTTATTTTAAATTTAATGTTTTTCAGACAAAAATTTTGAAAAAAGAACCTAAAAAAAATCTCACCACTGCCGCAAATCGAGATTGCTATGTGAAATACGCTATATGAAAAAACCAAAAAATGAAGGTTTTTTTCGTTATAAAATGTTGATGCAAGATTACTGAACAACATTTGCCTGTCCAAAACATATCAAAATGATACTACTTAATGTCTTTTATATGATTGCCCCATCCGTATTCTACTAGGATTTTTGTCAAAAATTACTATTCTGGAATGCTCCGTTGCTTGGCATAAGTGTAGTGGATTTGTGTACGTAGATTGATTGTAATTTATTCAATATATGATTGGGTTGAACAAGCACATTACTAAACAAGTGTTTTTCAGTAGGAAAATCTACATAAACGGCTAAACTGAAATTTCAAACAATTTACATCTTCAATTACATAATTGTCTAATAGTAGAATGAGTAATCTTCAACACATCGATTTTAACAGAAATCAAAAATAGGAAAATACAGAGCGTAAGTTAACAAATCTGCAATTAAGGTTTCTACTATCTAGTAGTTAGGATACAGTCTGCATATAGTTATTTGGTCGAGTGAGGAGCACCGCTTTCAAAACATGCAATTATCCAAGCAACTAACAGATATAATCGACCAAATCTTTGTAGTTGAGATTTTGAGTCACAAAACAAGAATACAAAATATTTTATTTAAATTCGTGAATAATGTGATTACGGATACGGTAAACTACACGGGACCACGAGTTTTTGGCTGATTTTGGAAATAAGTTGATACTCAATCAAGATTAGGTATCTATAGAAAAATTTGCGGGAAATTCTTAATTTCTCAACGAAAAAAAAAAGTTTTTTTCCAACATTTTAACCAACACTTTTTGCACCGCGATATTTCATAAAAAAAAACTATTTAAAAATAGTTATTTATGCTACAAGTGCAAAAAGTGAGTGTTTTTTGCACACGACGTGAAATTGTCCAGCGAGGTCTTTAGGCCGAGTTGAACAACACGTCGAGTGCAAAAAACACGTTTTGCAAGAGTTGCATACAATATTTTTTCTACATCCATGCAAAAACTGGAAAATTAGAATATAATATGCTGGAAACATAACCTAACCTAATCAAACACGAACCGTTCTTCTTTTTTTTGTATCTTTATTGGCTCCACCTTGTCAGTACTCAATCATCATAGCTGGTTTTCGCTTTGACCATTCAAATTTTAAATAATTAAAGATTTTTGCAATCATTGTAACTCGTTGAAACTAAGTAGTAAGATATACATATATTATTGTTCTATTAAAGCAGGTTCAGACACTTGCTCTGGATTTTTATTTTATTTAAATGTTTATGTTTGTCATATATCATCACAAAACTGACACAAGAATGACAGATGAGTGCAACAAAAATTTTGTTTAACTAGTGCAAAAAAGAACCACTTTTTCCATTGAATGTGTTTCACAAAAGTGTTGTTTTTTGCATGAATGTGGAAAAAATATTTCTTTTAGTTATAACGCAAGTTTCAATCATTCTCCTTACATTTCGACACATTAGATGAGCTCGGAAGCCGATTAAGATTTCGAGAAGCGGCTTTGACTGAACGGCTTCAGAAATTTAGTGTTTTCTCCTGGACTCCAGGAGAAAACTTGTTTTTTTTGGAAATCAATAACGTAGACACATTAAATGAACTACTCTATATAAATCTTTGTAGGCTGAAGCTCCTACTTTTTAAAAATATATGGTTCTATTTATAGCAATTTGAGTTATTCTTGAGAAGCAGTATAAAGTGCAATCAAATCAATCAAATTTCACTGTTTTTGTTATTTTTGTTTCGTAATTTAACCATTTACTCATGTTTCCCGGAAGAATTATAGGATTGCAAACAAACCTTATAGCATGGAGACTAGATATAAGGAGCACAAACTGGTATAGGAAAAATGTCGAAAAAGTGGCCAGCGGTAAGCACAAATAGTAGATGGCGCGAGAGTAGCAAATTGGTCTAGATAAAGAGTGAAGTTTGCCAATCAAGTTAACCTAACTTTAATTTGTTTACTTTTGTAATGGTAAAAACGTGTGTTATGAAAAAATATCAAGCTATATTAAAATGATGGAAAATATTCAGCGCGATCTCTGTAGTGTTTCTGGACAACAGTTCGTAAAATATATTCACAATATATTCACGTTAACCTTAGCATTGGAAGGAATGAAGCAAATGATTATATTGGTCACACTACTTTTAAAGAGTAAGAGGATCGTAAAATAATATAAGAACAGGCTCATATTGAAGATATCCCCCACAGAAAGAATGTCACTAATAATGAAGCTTCGCCAACGATCACCTGTTTACTTTCATGGAAGCAAGTATCACTAATGAACAGCAAATGCTGCAGTCCCTGTAAAAACGAACAGCAATATCAAGTACAACAGATCTACATCAAGAAAATTTCATACATTTATCATACAATAATAATTGATATGCTGATAACCTAACTGCAAGTTCAAATTATCTCCAGTACAGAATTATGCTCTCAGAGCTTCTGGACAGATGATATTTACCTTGTACTGATAATTTGCACATACGCCAAAACTTGGATACAAGTGATTGTAAAATGGTAGGTTCTATCTTGTACATATACCATGTTTAATTTAGAAGTGTAATTCATTTTCTTTCGGGCATATATCCTGAGAAGTATATGCTGCTTCCGAGGCTGCTTCTTAGTGAACGGTCTACTCTTTGAAAAGTAATTTCCAAATTTGTAAGGTGTTATAATAGTATGATCCTATTATCTTGATGTCTATTAAGTAAATAAAAAATGAATGCTTATTATCTTATGAATACATTTGTTTATATTTTTTTTTTAATCAATAAATTCTTCGAAAAGTACATATGTTTTCATTAAAAATTAATTACCTAATTCTATTTTCAATAGAAGAGAAAATGATTGTATTTACTATTTAATGTACAGATAATTAAGTGTTTAAAAATGATATTCAACCTTTTCAAAGTAAATTGAAGTTTTATTAATAATTGGGTATCAGAGGGGATTAAAGAAAAGCTGTTTATCTAAATTGTCAAGAATTTTTATTCATTAGAATTAATTGGGAGGTGGTACATATTTGTCATTTACTAACATAACTCAGCATAACTGAACCAATATTTGTACTGTAAGCAAGGGAAATCTAAACATTGCCTGGTTTGACAAAGAAACACTGGTTGAGCTAGATTCAAGAAAGGTCATATACCAATACCAATCACTTTTTATATAAAATTAAGAGTTAATTGATGCTATTATTTTCAACTATAATTGATATTATGAGTTGTGAATTAAACTCTTTCTATATGTAGTCAGATCTATTTTACTAAACATATTGATTACAATTTATATAAAAACAATTCTTGCATGCCCATACACTACCACACCTTCTTCGAACTGTTTTGGTTCATTTCTAAATTCTACTTCAAACCGAGCTTTGAACACAAATATATAATACTCAATTATAGAACATGATGAAAACTAAGCCAATCACAATTTGTATATTTTACCATCTTGAAACAAAAATTGGTGTTGGTCAAGACCATATAATTGGAATTATTCAAGAGGAGTATTTTCTTCATTTGATTCCATTTCAATCAGCACTTAAAACTTTTTGATGTGACAAATGGACTCAATTGCTACCGCACAGTGACCAAAATTCTCTGTGGATTTTAATTTTACTCATCACCTTTTTCGGAGCATCGTCTGTCTAAAACATCATAAATAATGAATCAGTTACTTATGGGTACATATTTCAGATAAAAAGTAGAAGTGTAAAATTTCTATTGTTTTCATTACTATTTTGCAACAAAATTATATAATAATATTGAAGAAACTTACCTTTAACCAAACATAGCACCAGCTACTTATTTTTTCCTTAAAATTTGCTAAAACCATGCATAAAATGTAACCTAATTAAAATAAACAAACCATCCCCATTTACATAACCTTAAATAATTTACCATGACATTCCAACTAAACAAATCAGACCAATTTGCTACACTAGCGCCATCACAATTTCAGACATTCGATGGTCACTTTTTATAACACAGAGTTTGTGCTCCTTATCTCTATTCTCCATGCCTTATAGGTTTCGCAAGTGTATGTATTTATTTGTTTCGCATAACGTCGTTTTGTTTATCTTATGTATTTATGTATTTTTTGAATTATGTGTAAATAAATAAATTATTATTATTATTTCTGCAAGCCTTAACTTAGGTAGATGTCCCTCTTTTATCTAATAACCTCCTAGGTGTTGTATCCTGGGATCCTGAATATATGTGCAATCCTCCACTGTTTTGAGCTTCCTCAGATTCTCCATATTTTCTTTTTTTTGCTGATTGGCTTATATCTCTTGGTGCTGATATCGCAAAAGCGTTGTGTTTGTGTGGGGTGGAAACTGGCTTGGAATTAAATCTCCCAGCCATAGATGTTTTCAATTATTTTTTTTGGAGTAAGCAGAACGTAGGTACTACTTGAATTTTCATTTTGAAACCATTACTCCACCAGAGTCATAAACTATTTCACTATTCAGCCATTGAATGAGCTAGATTCACGGGGAAGCGTATGTATGTAATTTACTAAGGGAAGGGCTTAGATATCCAACCAACATGCTTTCAAGGGTGAAAAGTCAACCGAAAGTGCCTCACAACAACTGGTAACCTAGGTGGAGAAGGCACTGGAAAATAACATGATCGCCCTAGGAGCATTCTTGGAGGAGCGTTTGACAGCACCCCTGTAGGATCTTTGTGTAGGGCTGCGGCAAATCATGAAATAGAGCCAATGATCACTCAATGGCTTGAGGCCATGCTGTACAGCCGTACAGTAGAGGCCACATGGAAAGACTATGTGGCGAAAGTGATCGTCGCTAGAGGAAGTCCGCAAGAGGGTGTTCTCTCGCCCACTTTGTGGAATAAGTCGTTGACGAAATAATAAATAACCCTTTTGAAAGGTGAAGGCCTTTTAACGATTGGGTATGCCGATGATATCGTTGTTCTTATTGCTGGAAGGCACATTACCGTTCTCAGGGACCTCATGCAAAAGGCTCTGGTACTTTCACCAAAAAGAGAGGTATAAAACCTGAGGACTACCACTGACGGTGGTTGAACAGGTGGAGTATCTAGGAGCGATCCTCGATAAATCACTGGCATGAAAGGCTCATCTTGATAGTCGCCTGAGCAAGGTGACAAACACGTATTGGGCCTGTAGGAGATCCATTGGTCCGAGGTGGGGAATGACCCCTAAAACGATCATACGGTTCTATAAAGTGATCATGCTGCCTATGCTCATATATGCGGCTCTGGTCTGGTGGCCGAGGGTAACCTTGGTCATGGATAGATCGCAACTGACACTCCTTCAAAGGGTGGTCAGTTTGAGGGCAACTGACTGCATAAGGACTACACCAACTGTGATGGAAGTGATCCTTGGTCTTCGGCCTCCTCTTCACCATGTGATCGAGGCTGAGGTGAGGAGAGCTTTCCTGCGCTTGGAACATCTGGGATACGTGCGAAGAGAAAAAGTGTGCAGACACGTCAAGAAGCTCCGGCTATTGGAAAATATTCCAGGCTCGAGCGGCTGACGAATGCCTGCGCAAGTACTACTTCGCAACCTCATATAGTGCTATGACCCGGGATAGAGAATCCTGGGGAAAAGAGAGGAATACGCAGCCTCATGGGACCGTCTGGTACACAGATGGCTCATGCTCCGGTGATAGAGCAGAGGCTGGAATTTACTCTAGGAACCCAAGAACACAAATCTGTGTACCATTGGGTGATGGTATATCTACATATCAGGCCGAGATATATGCTATCTTGGAATGTGCGCAGTAGAAGTGTTAGTTGAAGGTGTAGTAGATTATATTTATTTGTGAGTTCATTCCATTTCACTTTCCATTTCTGAATATTCCCTAGTTTTAGAGCTGTTCCAATATCCGAGTAACGAGATTGTTTTGCGCCACATTAATATTAGCATCCTCAGCCAACTGGTTAACTATTTCATGTACGCCTGTGTTACTAGTATATCATAATCATTAAATAACATATTAAGAAACCACATGAAAATAAACTATTGGATGATCTACATTTCAAATAATACAACATGGCAACATCTGTGGAATGCAGTAAAATATACAGGGTGCGGCATTAATGCGAGGAAGTCCAATTACTCACTTGTCATGAGAGATACGAAAAAATGTTATTCATAAAAATGGGATGCAGCTATAACCTTCACATTTTGAAATTAGTTCAAAGTATACAGGGTGTTCCATAGCATAACATAAAATCATAACAAGATCAGAATGAAAATCTGTTGCGGCCAAAGCATTTGAATAGAGCGAAAATACTAGAAAATTATTGATTCCGTTTATTTTCATTGAATATGATTTTTCCATGTAAGTATCGGAAAGTACTACCAATATACTTTTTTTTATAAGGCATTCATTATACCTAAAATTATTGGTTCTTAGAAATTGGAATCTTGTGTTTTTCCGAAATTTTTGTCTAAGTACTCCACAAGACGTATAAACGAGTGTATAACATATTCAATTACACAAAGGATTACATAACAGGGGAGCTCGGGAACCAGCTAGTTAAGGAATACCAACTCAAACGGAGGCTGCTGACACAAGAACACCTCAAGAGTTTATTGAATAAGTATGACAAGGATCTCTCGTCTAGGCTGTTGAAACTGGGTAAGAGAAATTTGAAGACAGTCACCGACCTGGTGGCTGGTCACTGTACCCTAAGGAAGCATCTGCACAGGATGGGCAAAGTTAGTGAGCCTATGTGCAGAAAATGTGAACACTACGATGAAACACCAGCTCACATACTCTGCTTCTGTGAGAACTTACAAGAACTCAGACGGAAGCACTTTGGAATAGTAATAATCTGTATCTGTATCTGTAGAGTAGGTAGGGTGAGTGTAGGCTCACAGCACCTAGGCCCCAACTGACCCATTGTACATCCTCCCGAGGAGTTGTCCTCCTAGGTCAACGTCCATCCTGTCCTTCTCAGAAAGGTGGACAGGTCACCAGGAGACATATTCTTTATATCGGCAGATGTAGGCCTAATAGAAATAATACAACCATCACAACTACTGAAGATCTTTCCAGATCAGCTGGTATCCATATAAAAGAATGGAATGGAATAAAATGGAATGGAATGGAATGAATGGACCTATTTAATTGGTTTTTAAAGAACATGCAATCAACTTTACAAATATTCACGTCATTTTTCTACGCATTGGATCGGAACTAAATAAAATCGTATGATATTTGGTGAAAACAATGCAGTTAGTAAAAAAGCTGAAACAATACCGAATCCTAGCTACGATGCGGCCCTACGATTTGTTAGAAGATAAAAGAGGGACTCTGTAAAGGGTCTTGGAAGCACTTTCGTGATGCGGTTTACTGATTTATACCACTAGACACGCCCACTCTTCAACCCTTAGCCCTTCAGCAGTATAGCGGGGAAGTCAATCTGCCTCCACCCACAAGTTCTCCCTCAAGTTCGATGTAATGTTGAGTTGAGTTGCGTGGCACGCATTTCGCTATACGCAGGATTTTGCAGGATCAGATTTTATCTCGGATTTTATACGATTTTTATCTTTTTCAGTTGTGTACTTCAGACGATTTTCCGACGTTACTGTTATTCCAAATATTTTTTTCAACAAGCCATTCTTGGAAACAATGGAATTTTGTATCCACATTAATTACAGATACTTAGTTACTGGGTGAGTGGTTCATAAATAACCATTTTTTCTCCAAAAAAGTTTGATGTGGATGCTGTTAGTGTCAATAATATTTTCTCGTAAGATTGTGCCTGGTAGACTATAGGATATTGGTTCACAAATGACAATAATGCTAAAGTACCTAAATATAAAGATTGACTAGCTGTCCGGTCGAGACTATGAGTTAGGAGGTTCAAATTCCTGTTGAATGATGTCATATTATAGAGAAAGTTTCATTTTGGATGGAGGATTTAAATATGTCTGGCAGGAAAACGAACGAAAGTTAATTCAGTTGATATTTCAGAATTGCTTGGATATATTGAGATCAGGTTTTCAGCTGACAGCGAATGTCACTCCAATATATACATACCCAATAATCAGATCACTAGGTACTTTATTAGTAAGAACACTAGGTACCCCGTCAGTTAATAGTTATTTAACCAAGTGTATTAATGAGGGCCATTAACAATCAAGATAATTTAACGCACAAGCAGAGCGAGAGCGTTAATGTTTGATATTGTTAATTGCCATTTTAATACCTGTATTAGCTTTTCCGTGAGCCACAATAGACTCTTGTGAGTCGCAGTGGAGGGCCTTATTGACCCACTCACCACAAACCTAACCTAACCTAGCTTTTCCGTCAACTGTATCAGTTGTATTGGCTTTTCTCAATATATTCAAAAAACTGGAAATATTTATTTGTTTCATGGGTAAGTAGGTACTGTCAACAATAAATAATGACATTGAAATGTCACAGAGATGGTCGCTGGCTCAAATGTCACTGTTTTCGTTTTTCTTAAATTCTTTTTTGGATGTCTTAACATTAACAATTATTATAATTTTGAAGAATAATAAAACGATAGGTAAGTCAAAAACTAGAAGTATTCTGTACTAGGAAGATACTTTGAAGACACTATTGTACGTTTGGTTGCCTACAAAATGTCAATATATAAGATGTGCTTTGGGTTGCCTGCAGAAAATCGTTGATTAATATAGGTGAATCATGCATTAATGGGGGTCATTAATGTATGATTTTGTCCAGTTTTCAGAACGTTAATATCATATGTTAATACACGGTCGACGGAAAAATAGGATTTAATTTTATTTTGGAGGATTCTCAATAGCTACCCAGTGACAATTTACGGCCGTTTCTTTTACTCCGAAACAAAGAAACAACTTGGATAGTTTTGTCTTCTGCTTGCTTTTTATCTCTTCTTTTTGTTAGATATTGGAGGAAGATGTATCTGTTGACTTCCCATTGACATCATATAGGAATTCTCATATGCAGTCACCTCTACGCTGGAACCAAATTTATTTGAAATGATTACAAAATTGGTGTCAAGAAGTGTTCTCCAGAACAGACGTGATTAGAGATTGGATTGGCTTCGGAGTAGTATAAACTAATTTCCTTCCAGTCTTCTAGTTCCAGCCAAGCTTATATAGCTATAGATAGGTCAATACAAATAATTTTTCTTATTTTCAATAACACAGTTGACTGAAAATGGATTCCTGTTGTTATGGAGTATACTTCTTAAAGCAGGTGGAAGTCCACAGCACTCCAAATCAAGAAGCTACTACGACTATGGCAGATATACTAATCACCAGTTTATCACCAGCTTCGGAGCTTTTTTGGAGATTAACAGGTGACCAAAGGAAAAACTTTTGAAACCTACCTTTTTACGCATTCTGTTGCCGACTGGAGAAGAAAAAAATCAAAACAACTCGATGAAATGGTAAAACGAATGAACAGAATTTTAAATGCTGTTCGCAACGGCCTATAGATCCGTCATAAATGAGTGCGCACGTAAAACACAAACAAAAATCCCATTATGTGATTATGAATTTGGATGGCGATCAGGTGAAGAAATAGCTGAAGAAGACTGTCACCCAGTTATGGCTGAAGATGGACGATATTCAAGAGTAAATCGGCTCATCTACAAATAGCCAGCGACCACATTAAGACACAATACAGTAAGGATGCAACAGCGATGCAATCCTGGGTCATTCAAATCAGAAAACAGCTAAAAAGACATAAAAGGATGACTCTTTTATATAATATTAGGAATAACAAAAAGTTACTTATTGGTCTTGATCCAGACTATAGTAAAAGTAAATGCATAAACTAGGTTTTTGTTTTTCAGTGTATAACTTTTATTACCTTTGGTATTCAGAAGGTATCGGCCAAATAATATTTTCAGAAGTATCATCTAATTATTATTGTTGTATTTCATTTCCAGTGATAACAACATCTTCAATGTCATTTGTAAAATATAACATTTATAAATCTTGATTTAATTTTTGACGAAGCTAGAGAAGAATAAGTATTTTGAAGATTCTATACTTCCTTGATTGCAAGTTAAATCAAAAACTATTACTCCATGTCCATTTATGGTTACTTTCGTAGTTGAAAGCCTCGTAAAGTAGGTACATTAATTACAATAATATTGATTTCCCTGTTTTATCTGATCTTTTTGTGAAATAACCAAACACTATTTTGTCTCGAAATAAATTAACTTTATGATCAATATTAATCGAAAGCGTATTAGATCAAAGATATGCACTAAAGTAACGAACTGATCTTGATGGGTTATCGTCTGCTATATACCGAGAGCAATTTTGAAATAATGGGACTTGAAAGGGGAAATGAGCAATCAAGGCAGACAGCTGTCGTTGACCCAAGTCATGTGGTTTATTTTTTCTGAATAATTTTTTTGGATAGCTTTTATTTCACTTTTTAGTGCCTATATTTTGTTGATGTAGGTTGATTAAAAAGAATTTTGACATTTAAAATTGAAATATACAGTCTACGAGTAATGAAAAAGCATAAATTATCAAAAACTTGTATAAAATAATAGTATAGGAATTATCCAAGGACTGACAAAAGTTTTCAACAAATTGAACATTAGACTTTTCCTACTAATTGGCATAATATGTTGTAATTAATCATTATTTGAACTAAGAACTGAAAAACTATGTATACACAATAATGGAGGTGTCATAATCATATTTTTTGCAGTATTGCAATAGACGATGCCACATCGGATCTGTTACCAACTTAAATTGTTCCAGATGAAGATGCGCCGTAATTGGATTCTGTAGTAGTTGTTCTTGTATTGAATTATATTTCACTTTCAATGCAACTTTATTTATAAATATATCTTTCCACTGTGCAATTTGACGTTACAGATCTTTACAGATGAAGTAGTATACTGGACTGGAGCAGGACAATGCAAATTCAAAATCTTGGCGTTTTCTATAAATATTTCACTGATGTCCACTAACTACACTTTCCATTTTGATACTAATCCTCAAAAATAATAACTAAATAAGTGTCATCTACAAAAAGACTAGCTTTGCTTTTAAATTTTGAAGTTGACAATGAGCAAAAAAAGGAATGTTTCTAAGACAAAACATTGAGGTACTATATTAATGGACTCATACATAGAATAGGTATTTTCAATATCAACAGACATAATGTGTATCTAAGAAAATCAATGATCAAGTATGAAAATATCACCTCAAATCCTATTAATCAATTTATTATTAACTAGGTAATTAATTTTCAATTAAACTTGAGTAAATCTGAGGAGAGACTAGAAGCAGCTATAAACTGAAATAATGAACTAGTGTTTATACAGAGTGTCCAAGGAGTTCGTACCAAAAACTTGGGAGATGACAGGAAGAGTAAAAATAATGATAGTATTTCATATAAAAATTTTTCTTCACACCCTTCGTTAACGAACTATAGGGCTTTAAAGTTGTGAATGAAGAATGGTTTTTTATTCACAATTATTAAATGGCTGAGTGGAAATTAGTTGTAATTTTTTCAAATCGTTTTGACTTTTTTAATGTATTTAATTACTTGGTTTCATCTACCAAAAAAATGGCGCATCTACCATTTAACATAGTCGGTATATAGTCAAAGGCACTCTTATCGTGCGGGTTCAAAGGTCACTAACCATATGTATCAAATCAGAAAACACAGAGGTTACCAAAATGTGAGATTACACTGATTGACACATTTTCACTTCTTCTTTCATTCTCGAAATAATCCATCGAACTAAGTACCTACCATTTTTTTGCTCGAGGATACAAAAAAAACGGAAAATTGCTACTTATCATTCATATTGTCACTTTGAATTGTCAAAGTGACAAAACTGACTTTAACTAAAAACTCTGCTGGTGAAAGACTGTTTAGAATCGCTGAAAACTAAATACGTATCCTTCTTTTTCCCGTCAAAATTACATAAGTCTGTCTTATTTATCTAACGGATTTTATTTGGAAGTTATAATTCAACGCAATGAAAGAAAACAAAAACTGTGAGTATGTCCTTGTTGAATCGTATGACCCGCACGATAAGACTGCATCTGACTATACCTGCAGAGTTCACAAGTATGTTGTAGACTTGTACATCACGCCAAAAAGTGTGCAATTATGGTCTTTATTAACTGTTGAAATATTACCTACTAATTTTCAATCAGCCATTTAATAATTGTAAACTGAAAACCATTTTTCATTCTCTTCAACTTCATTACACAAGTAATATTTTCAACACTGCTTGATCTAACACCCGTTGACAATACGACACGACGCTCCTGAACTTGTTTAATGGTTGATTACTCGCAGCCTCTTTTCTTATAAAATGAATAACATTAGCTATAACTTCTTGTGTTTAACCACTTGATATTTTGCATTTGAAACCTTTGAAAAACTTCATTATTTCACCAATAATTTTTCCTAAACTGTACAATCTGTTCATACGACGAATGAGCATCGTGAGCTTGATGATGTTAACTATTGGTACCGATAACTTTTTTACCGATTGTACAAATACCTCTGAAAACATCCCGATCTATCAAGATTTCGATAAGAGAAGTTAGTTCTCACTCAAGTCGCAGTGATAGGGCTAATTGTTATTTTAACAGCATTAGTGGTGAGCAGCACTGATTATGTGGAAGTTCTCTATAAACAAGAAGTCGGATTTATTCATTTTATTCGTGATCCATTGTGCATTCATGTGATATATTTGGTAACTATTCAGGATATTAATTCTATAATTATCAGTCATACAGAATATATTCTACAATATATTCTTCCGATAGTAAGAGTCGAGCAGCATAAATTAAAAACTCTCACGACTGAGCGAATTTGATAGAAAACCATAGATTTTATAAAAAATGTTTCTTATTGTATCTTTCAACAGCTTTGGTTTTTACGATGTCTATTTCCAAGTAGGTACATTATTTGTCTCACGAACATCATGAATGGAAGTTACGAAACGTGAATACAGGGTTATCAATAAATGTGAATAACTCAAAACATAATAATATTCCATGGATATTTTCAAGGTATTGAACTTAATATAAAAATATGTCAAGAGCTTTTATTAAGAAAATCTACAAAGTGAAGTTCACAAAGCATTTTTGCCAGGGTAAACATAAAAGAGTATACTTGCACATTTTTTATTTTGCTGAATTTATAATCTAATACACCCAATGATTTTTACTTTGGTGAACTCTTTCACCTATTTAAAGCACGTTAAATCAAACTTCCAAAAATGCGCGTTTTTTAAAATTACCATAGCAACATCAACATCTCGAGAAACGATCGAAGTGTGATGTCTAATGGTCTAAATGACAATTTTCCTATTAGATAGATGATAGATATAGTCAAAGGCACTCTTAACGTGCGGGTCATACGATTCAACAAAGACATACTCACAGTTTTTGTTTTCTTTTATTACGTTAAATTATAACTTCCAAATGAAATCCGTTAGATAAATAAGACATACTTATGCAATTTTGACGGGAAAAAGAAGGATATGTATTTAGTTTTCAGCGATTCTAAAAAGTCTTTCACCAGCAGAGTTTTTATTTAAATATGTCAGTTTTGTCACTTTGACAATTCAAAGTGACAATATGAATAATAAGTAGCAATTTTCAGTTTTTTTGTACTTAGTTCGATGGATTATTTCGAGAATGAAAGAAGAAGTGGAAATTCGTCAATCTGCAGTGTACTCTCACATTTTGGTAACCTCTGTGTTTTCTGATTTGATACATATGGTTAGTGACCTTTGAACCCGCACGTTAAGAGTGCCTTTGACTATAGATACATTTTATTGCATTAAAAAGAATTTACAATTCTTATTACAAGAAGTTCGGTCTTCACATACCAAAGTGCGGAAACGAAACAACAACAATAATAAAGTAAGAAAAAGCTAATTAAAACATACCTAATTTAACAAGTAAAAAAAAAGTTTAAACACAGTAAATATTTCATTCTACTAGCACAAAGGCCCTCAGCTTCAAAATATTGAGAAGATAATTCACAGCTTTAGTTAATTTGAGGAAGTCAGTGGTGTTAAAAATATATATTAATTCGCCAAATGTCTTCAATTCTGAACATATGCTATCTCCTCTAAGTTCATTGTATATTTGGCATTCTATAAATAAGTGCACTAATATCTCGGTCTCATGCAAGTTACAAAGACCACAAGTTGCAGTCATATCACCTGTGTATTTTATACCTCGATAATAGATTTTTAGAGTTTTGGAGCTACATAGTCTAATTGGGCAGGATCTTTGTAGATAAAAATTATTTTCAGAAAAAATCAAATGTTTGTATATCAAAGGTTACGAGGAGTTTATTATTCTTTGTTGATCATGTGCTATTAATTTATTTTTATATAATTGTAATATGTTATTTAAAAGTTTCCTGGAGTTATTGTGCAAGAATTCTAACCACAGATTACCACAACCGGCATAGTCGAAGTACTGCTTAACTTGACCTATTATTGATCTGACAGGAGTTCTTTGTTACGTCAAAACCTTAATTTGAGAAATATTTAACTATTTCAATTTTATAAATGAAAATGGAAAGTATAGTTGATATTGTTTGAGATGTTTCAATTTTTCAAATCGAAGGAGATAGTATTTAAATTGATACTATCAACATTCTCATGACAAAGCAAGGTATACTAATGTCATCCATATGACATCACGAATTCAACCATTCTACATCATCAGTTCTTATTTCCATTTCTTTTTCTTGTAGTAGTGATAGATATATAATTTCAAAGAGCACCAATAAAAAAATAGCGTAAAGTATTCGTTCGTGGATAACCATAATATCCACTTAAATACTTTAATATGCTATTTTTAAACTCCTATATTCAAAGATGATTTGAAATTCAAATTCAAGCGCGCGCGAAAACGCCACTTAATTGTTACACTGATGAAAAGGGAATCTCATGCAGTTTTAATTTGTTATCAGACAAGTTAGAATACATTGTTTCTACATATTTTTGAATAACCCTTTATTTTATATAAGTACCCAAAAATGATTTGAAACGTTGTGAATTATGGTTAAGGCAGGGTAAGCGTGAACTTAAAATAATTCATAATTATTTTCAGTGTATAAGTATGTAAAGAGCATCTTTATTATAAAAGTGAACAAAAGAATTTACAGTATGTATCAGGTAGTTATTTATAATTGTTACACCATGTTATTCTGAATTAAAAAGCATGGAAGTTATATTTTTGAAATAAAAAAATTCGATAAAGTATATGTAAAAAGTATACCTACTCTTCAGGTAAAGGGGGAGTTCAACAAAAACTCTATTTTGCAAAACAGTGACCTTTTAACGTCAAAGACGAGTCATTTGCATATAGAAGTGGATCATCACTTACAGAGTTGTTTTGGTGCGATGAATACAGAGAATATAAACCAAATATTTTATCGTTGAAGTGTAATTCAATGCTGTTTTTTAGATCATTTGCAATTTTTCAGATGTTTCAGCTGTTGGCATTGTTCTTATGATACATTTTTTGAATTATCATAATTGTCTCGAAGCTAGATATAACATTTCAAGCATTACTTGCATAAGCTTCTTTTTCTTATTCCTACTATGTAGGTATAGGCATCATTGCCTGTTTTTCTTCACACCATTACCTCTGCTCAGTCACCTGGGAGGCTGTAACTCCACCTTTTTCTAGGTCTTGTAAAGCTTCTCCGTCCTGCTGGTGATTTGTCTCATGATATTTTCACAATTCGTTCATCTATCATGCGGTCAATGTGATCATTCCATTTTATCTTTCTATCCAGTCATTGATGTTCGTCTTATGTTTTCACTTCTTTCTCTATCCATTAGTGTTCTTCCCGCTATTCTTCTGTAGTCTCCAGTATCCGTTTCTTAGAGCTCTCAGGTCGAGTTGTATTAGCTGTAGCATGAATTCGCGACATTTTCTTCCATGAAAATAAAGTGACATAAATTTTGATGGTATAACATAAAAAGTCGCCAAACGTTAACATTTGATCGAATTGAAACTAGACTTTTAACAAATGGCTACAAGTTGTACATTGCTGCTTATCGTTATGACTATACGTGCCATATCTATGTTATAGGATTGTTTTAGACAACTTTGCTTTTATCTGTCGAATGGGATTCGAAATATTTTCAGAGATTTTATATACCTACTTACACAGGTTCCTTTCATCTGTATTTCCCGATTATCCAGGTTTGCATTCATTTCGTTTCTTTTTTTTTATTGTTTTCATGCATTTGAAGCTATATTTAAAATTTTGTGAAAGTACTATCTTAGTTTACATTTAAAGAAACATTTTGCAATATTTTTACGAGTCGCCACTGCATAACGACTTCTTTGGAACGTTTTAGTTCAACGATTTGACAGATCTGATATAAACAGTTGCGTGCACGAATGCTTTCCTAGAAACCGACAAACCGACCGACATAAAATTGTTAAAATTTTATTTTTTAATAAGATCCTCTTTTCTTCTAAATCGCTCATTCAACTGTTTGTTTCCTTCTCTTTTATAATCTCCGGTGGTTAAATGCCAAGATATTTGTTGACTGGTGTCCGATTTAATTAATTAAATTACCTCTATTTTCAATTTCAAAAGAGTTCTTAGAAGCAGTTATAAGTATAAATATCCTTGAAAGCACTGGAGTTGAGTAGACTAATTACTAGTATAATAATATGCCCATTTACATACGTGTTTTAACTTAAATTTTACTAATTTGATATAATTCGAATTACTTGATATAAAATGGTATATTATACACCAAAGTGGTAAAGACTTTAATTATTATTGACCGAGCACCAAAATTATTTCGAGGGACTTTGTCCCAAGCGGACTAAGGTGCGAGGCTTATAAATGTCTTCACCACCATGGTGTATATAAAATTTTTTCCACTAGCCAAATGTAAGTAAAAAATCGAAAATAATTAAAGAGAAGCTTCTACCACGCTATCTGACTGACAAGTACACTGTCAGTTTTCGATATATTATGAACGTTACTGCTTATGTCATCAGTCATTTTTGGTTGAGTGCGAATTTTAAACTAATGGCATTTTTATTCAAATAATTTTAGTCTGATAGGTAATTTCAAACAGCAAATATGTTAAAGACAATCTCCTGGGTGTACACAATTATGTTGTTTTGTTGAAATAGGTACCTACCCCTGGATTCTCAAAATATCTGAATTTGTCCATTATTGACCTAGGTTAATAATAGAAAAAAAATTATATACTAATAGAGAAATTCAACTTCTCTGTTTACTAGAGGAGACAGCAATTATTGTTGAGCCCAGATTATTGCACTGCCGAGAATGTGCAAACTGGACGAAACATGTTATGGGTCTTCTGCTTCGAGTGACATATAGGTACTATTTTTTCTTCAAGCCTAAATTGAAAAAATTGAATCCTGTGTATCTTTGTACACTATTTTTTTTGTACCATTCCATAAATTTTTCATAAGCAAAACAAAATCATTGACTTCATCGGAATTAGTGTTTCAACAGTGAAATCAGCTATTTCGACTAATTCTGGAGCTTTACATTGAAATTCTTCCACTTCAGACATTTTTACAATACACTTCCCAATACTGACAAATATCAAATTAAATGAAAATTAAATGACAGTACAATACCGTGCTAGCTCGCCCCAATTTAATAAGGGATCTTGGTGTTTACTTTGACTCCAAACTAACTTTTGTCGCACATTTTGAAAAACTCATACAAAATGCTTGGTTTTGTAATTAGAAACATGGAACTGTTTAAAAGTTTTTCTACTATGTTCTTGTTATTTTCGACATTTGTAAGATCCAAACTTGAATATGGAAATTAATTCAAAGACGTTTTTTCAAATCTGCTTGCTTCATGATAGATGGTGTTTATCCAGCAAGAGGTATCGATCAGCAATACTTCTATGACCGCTTTCACGTTCAGAGTCTAATTAAAAGACGAGTAATGCAATCTGTAATATTTTTGTATAAAATTATTAATTATAAGGTGGACTGCATTTATATTAATAATTTATTATATCTTCGTGTTCCTAGGGTCAACTCTTATTTTATCAAAACAATTACAGGACAAACGTATATAATATATGTCGTCTCCTCTATACAAGATGATTTATAATTATTCAAATAACGAAACAAAAATAGATATTTTAAACTGTCAATTGTCCACAATTAAATGTGCATTTTTAACTACTTAAATCTAATTCTTATAGTGGGGTTATAACATTGTAAGTTTGTAATTTTGTATATTCATTTCATGTATATAGGGTTCGTTTAATTAACTCTTTTCTCTAGCATAGATTTTGTTATGTAGAACATATTTGTGTTCGTTTACCTTATCCTGGAATTGGGCGTGTCCCGTTGGATATTGTATTAAAAAAAATAAAATAAAATAAAACAATAATGAGCGTTCATTATTTTACCAGTAAAAGAGTAGGTTATTTCTACGATCTGTGTTGTGTGTAAATATTCGTAATATTTCGAAATATTCACTATAACTTTTTCATGAAGGCACTCTTTTTCATCGCATAAAAATCACAATCTTCTGGGCCACTTTCAAAGGTGAATTATCAAAACTATAATCACTGTAATTACAAATACACATATGTAAAACCACTCACATCTACCTAAAAGCGCAAGATTGTACATGCCTCATTCAGTAAAAGTATATCGCGTGGTCGTGGTAAAAATAGTGTACATAACTTGTGCGAAAGTGATTTTTCACACACGTGGGATTGTCTCACTCGGCTTGCGCTCGTGAGACAATACTTCCCACTCGTGTGAGAAATGTCAGTTCCACTGTATCTAGCTACCTCTTGTCAATTAGGACGGATTCTATTTCTAAGCCATCCAAGTCATTGTCTATCTTTTGAGTTTTTTTTGGGATTTTAAGGAGATTCTGATCGTCATAACTATCTGGCTTTTTTAACTGGGATCTCCTTTTCTTCAAGCCTCATATTGGTATAGGTACTTGACGTGAAAGATATTAGATTAGATTAGATTAAAATTGGAGTGGCTCTTTGTCCTATCCCACTGCGACCTTTACAGATCTATTGTGGTCCTCCCTATATTAGAGCTCGATATCCAGCTTTATTCTTTTTATTAGACTTAATAGCCTGGTTACCGCCTCCTTTGCGTAGCTCTCTGCCTTCGGTTTCTCTTCTCCGAATAAGTGAAACCGCAACCTTGCTAGGCCTTCACACTCACAAAGTACGTGCTCCGCGGTTTCTTATTCTTCCTGGCAGAACCTGCATAGGCTGTCTTCTGCTAGTCCAATTGTATGCATATGTTTCCTCAGCCTACAGTGCCCTGTGAGCATTCCCACTATTATCCTCGTCGTTTCTCGACTTTGGCGTAGTAGGTCGTGTGACAGTTTGGCCGAAGGGCTTTTAAGGAATAATTTAGCGTGTCTTTGTCCTGGGGTTCCATACCACCAGTTCAACGCCTGGTTGTTTATCCATTTGTGGATGCTTCCTTTACTTAGGCATTTGGCAATTCCACAGGAAGGTTCTGGCCCTTTCATGACCTCCGCTGCTCCCTGCTTGGCTAATTCATCGGCCTTTTCATTGCCTTTTATTCCTTGGTGGCCTGGTACCCAGGCTAGGGTTACTTTATTATGACTACCTAGTCTGTTGAGGGCCTTGCGACATTCCCACACCAGATTTGATGTTATCTTATATGAGCGTATCGCTTTTAGTGCTGCTTGGCTGTCAGAGTAGATGACGATTCTTTGGTTATTCACCTCCCATCTTATCAACTCTTCTGCACAGCATTGCACCGCTATTACCTCTGCCTGAAAGACAGTAGCATGTTTCCCTAGGCTTAGAGAGATCGCTATCTTCTCCTGTACCCCATATATTCCGGCTCCTACTCCAGAGTCTGTTTTAGAGCCGTCAGTGTACCAGTTGAGATAAAAGATATTATGCGAACTTGAAGTTGCGGGCTTTTTGTTTGACCATTTTTTCTATTTTTTTATTACCTATTATTTTTTCAAAGAGTCGTCCCTTCGCCGGCATTACCCAAGTCTCCTGTGCATATTGTAGATCAATACTGTCATAGTCCAGTCAATATCTTAATTTATGTTTATTTGACGATAAATTCATTTAATATTATAATTTCAACCAATAATGGTTAAAATGTGTATGTATGACTGATTGATTATCTAACGATTATTTTTAACCCGCAGTTATGGAGGGCTATCATACTTTTTAATATAAATTATATAAAAACACCCTGTAAATGCCTTTTTAAAAATTAATTTATTAACTAAGACAACTTATCTAATCGGATACAAGTTCTAAACTGATAAGTTTACATGAGAATTAATTTAATGAAGAATTAAGTAAAGGAACAACTCAGCAATTTATTATTATACAACTACAACTAAAAATAATGATGACTATGCTAAATAAGGTTCTACACCTAGGACATAGGCGTAGGTGACACCTCCCCCTTCAGAATGAAGCTTCCCCAGGAAGCTGAATATTTTCTTCTGTTGCTGTGGATGCTGGTGGCTTCTTTCTTGATTTCTGTTTCTTCTTAAATATGGTCCATGCAAGAGCTAATATTACTGCTATGTACAGAGTCAAAGTCCAGATGCTTGGAATGTGGAAATTGCTAGTTTCAGTAAATACTGGTGTTACTAGCTGGTTTGGAATATCCTTAAACTTCAATGTTTTCAAGTCTATCTTCATTGGAGTGAGATGTAACTGATTAAATTTCAATTTTAAATTGTTAGTGATGAAAGGTTGCCCAAATGATTTTTGTTGGAAAATGAGTTCCTGGTTTTTGAAAAAAATTTTACATTGTGAATTCTCTATTAAATATATCCCTTTCAGGATTTTAGCTTCTGTCTCTTGTTTACATTTGATAATTATCTTCTCTTCAATTGGAAATATTGCCAAAAATTGATTAATTTCCGGGATTATTTCAATATGGTTTTCCTTAATATTAATTTTTGTATATTGACAATTTGTAGAGTTTCCTGAGATTAATATGTTTTCCTCGCAATAATAATTATTGTTATCTTGCAAGTGATTAGGACATTGAAAAATATTACTATGTATGCAAATGTCGTGTAAAGGCTTAATCATATTTTCTGATTTTAATAAAAATTTTGTGTTTGGTATTAATATTAAATATTCTGATTCAACCCTCGTAGGGATTGGTAACATATAAAAAAGATTAAATAAAATGTTATAGTCTATAGGTATTGATAAAAAATATTCTATTCTATTATTATCTAACTTACAAACTACGTCTATGATTGCTTCAAAATCTAGTATATTCTCATATTTTATTTCGAAAGGTAATTCTGTTTTGTAATGAAAATGCACTTTTTGCAATTCATCAAATAAGTCGTGGGATTTTATAATGCTAGGATGTAGAGTTCTAAGTTTACAAAAGGTTAACGAATTTTCTACTGTTGTCATAGTATCTAGTATTACGTTGAATGTGATTAAAAGTTCATTGAACACATCTATCAAGTATATTAGATTTTCTGCGTTCCCTTGGTAATTTAAAACATCCCATAATTCGAGTATTTTTGTCTTTAATAACTTTTCATTGTACTGGATGTCTCTAACTGTTTTATTAAAATTTTCTATAACTTGGTGACTAACGGAATATTGCATACTTATTTGATTTTGTAAATTTTCTTGATTTTCTTTCAAATGATTTAAAATAGAATTAATTCTTTTACCATCCTCATAATCTAAATTTCCTGTAATAGTTTTTACTATTGATCCAAGGCCATTAATTAAACCTCTTTTTTGTCTATCTAATGTCGAATGAATATTAATATTATCAAATTTATCTTCTATACTAGACTTCGTGTACTCTATAATATTTACTATATTTTCTGTTAGATTCAGAAAAAAGGCTTACCAGAAATATTACGTTTAACGTTAATATAATGTAAGTTAAGATTATCATATTCTACTAGTAGTGGGCTTAAATCATAAAAATGTACAAAGGTATGACTGGATTTTTGCAATTTGGCAGGTCCAAGATTGATAGGAAGAATTCCTAAATTTTGTGTTATGTCCTTTATTTCGACTGCGGTATTTCCGACTGCGACGAATCTGAAATAAATTTATAAGATTTCTTTTTAGGACGTTTAATATTAGACAAATGTATATTTTCGGCAGTATTTTTATGTCTTGTTATAATTTTAGCTGTATTACGTTCTGGGTTTATGGTTTTTATTTGTTCACTTTGGTACTTATTTTTAGTTTTTCCTTGAATTTGCTTATTTCTAACAAAAATTTTTGTAGGGATATTTTCTGGCAATTTCTCTCGATTCTCGTTTGCTTTATTTATCACTTTCTCTTTAGATCTCTGTAATTTCTCGTTTATATCTGAATACAATAATTTCATTTTATCTTTGTGATTTTGAATATAATTATTAGCTAATTGTTTATCTATTTCTAGATCAAAAGGTGATCTGTTATCAAAATGACCTGTAATAATTTCGTATGGCTTCAATTTTGTTACTGAATGAATGCTGTTATTGTAAGCTAATATTGCATAATTAACTTTTTGTTCTATAGGTTGATTTTTCTGTATAGAATTTACAGGATTAATTTGATTATAATGATTTGGCTTTGATTGTTGCGAAAAATTTGAATTATTTTGATATTGATTCCTATTTTTATTTTGGCTATTTACGCCACTAAATCTATTTTTTGAAAAATTATTTTGACTTAAATATATTTGGAAATCATTTGTGAGAACACTTAAAGCTACATTTAAATTTTCCGGATTTTTGGTACGCATCAGTGTACCTAAAGGTTCCTTTAGTCCTCTTAATAAAACTCTAAGAGCTAAATTCCTAAAATAACTACCTAAAATTATTTGTTCATTGCAATTAGAATGAGTCATTAGATGAGATATCTGTAAATTTAAAATATGTTGTATTTTGTTATAAAATTCGTAGGGAGATTCGTTACCCTGTTTTAAATCAGATAACTTTAAATTTAAAGTATAAATATCGCGTTTATCCGCGTATGTGTTCACTAACGCATCTTTAAGGTTTTCCCATGTTCTTATATTGCATGAGGAAATATTTATGGCGGCTTCGCCTTTAATTTTAGCTAGAATACTAGACATCAGATATTCATTCTGAAAGTCTCCCACATCTGCTGCATTATAAAATTTGTTAACTAACTTTTCTGATATTTCCAAAAATCTTGGAAGAAGTGCATTATCACCATAAAATTCTGGTATCATATCTAAGAATTCTTTCTTTAAAATTGGTATAGCCATTTTGTTAATGAAAAGAAAAAAAGAAAAAAAAATATGTTAAAATTTTATGAAAAGATATTTTTCTATATATTTTTTTTTTTTTTATAATTTTTGAGCTAGAACTTGACCAGAGTTTGAATCAGAATAATCAAAGTTTTCAAATTCAATTAATAGTAAAATTTTCTTTATACGACATTAAGCACTTACAGTAAAATCATCAACGTCTTCTCCATGGGCTCAGAAGTACAGGAACACTCCAATTTCCACTTGGGTCTTCTGGGTTCTTGAACTAGGAGAATCTTCGAGTCAAGCTACTAAATTCACTTAACCAAGAGTTCAAACGTTGTTCACTCGAAATAGTCAATAAATCGTTAATACGAACCGACTGTTATTTGCACTAACACTTCGTTTGACTATCCTACTGACTGCGCCAATTATATAAAAACACCCTGTAAATGCCTTTTTAAAAATTAATTTATTAACTAAGACAACTTATCTAATCGGATACAAGTTCTAAACTGATAAGTTTACATGAGAATTAATTTAATGAAGAATTAAGTAAAGGAACAACTCAGCAATTTATTATTATACAACTACAACTAAAAATAATGATGACTATGCTAAATAAGGTTCTACACCTAGGACATAGGCGTAGGTGACATATAGGTACTTAGCGTTAATGTATAGAACAAAATACATTTTTAATAAATCTTCACCTGATCGACGAGTCAGGCTTTCTTTTTATGGATTTATGGTTTCTTTCAATCTAAAATATATTTGTTCTTTCCCCTGCTATTAAACTCGAATAAAAAACATTTAGCTTTAAACAATATTAATCTCTTTTTCATAATTGAAAACATCTTGAACATAATACCAAACGATTAACACCACCTTATATATCGTTATTAGGAACTATAACTATCTTTCAGAGAGGGGTATTTTACGTTACCTGTTGACGCTTTAGTAGGTAGTAGTATTTTCCTGTTATTTTTTAATAAAATTTAATTTTGTTCATGGTTTTTGCTTTGAAATTTCGTTTTCTCAAAAAATCGGATGGAATAGAAAAAGGGTTCAGTTCACGTCTGGTATTACATGAAATAAGATATAGAATTGTGTCTGGTAGGTAGACAGAAATAATATTAATACCTCTCAGAGTTTAGCCCCGCAACTTAACTTAAAAAGGATATACGATTAGATAGCTACACAATAAGTTTAGCGACTACTATACCGGCAATTTCGTTCGAAGCAGGGTCACCTAGAGAGTATATCGGCATTGCCATGGAGACGTCATTTCCGGTGTAAAGTTACGAAGTTGCCTCGCAGCTTGTTTTTCAGGCTTCTTAAAATTATCGACCACTGCTAGGCACTATGGTCAGTTTTATTTATTTTTTAAATTCACAATGAAAAGGAAGGAAAGTAAGTGTTCAACGGCTTTATTGATAGCCGAAAGTGTTTTCCTAGTGACGCATGGTAATTAGCGATTCTATAGTCAATTTTTAGAGTCAACAAACAAAATATGTAATAATTAACTCTAACTACCTTGGCATTCATTTTACCACCAACGCAAGTAATGGCCCTAAGAACCATAAAACCAATTAATTCACGCCATAAATAAATAAAAAAGGCAAACCTAAACTGATGTCAAGGGCTGTTTTCTATTATAACTTGTTTAACTTTCAAACACCGACCGCCCTAAATGGGTGTTTTGAGACATAAAACCGATTTGTGTGCTCCAATACCACATTCATTAATTTATCCATTAACAAAAAGTACCAAAAAATCGACAAGGGTGTTATACACTGAAACAAATAAAATTGAATATAATTCTTGGTTAAAAACAAAATTAATAGAGAACACTTATTCTGAACCTTTTAGAGCCTACTATAAATAAGAACAATTACACATTATCTGCAATTTATGTTCAAATTCAGCTGTAGTTATGTATAGAATTTTGAACAATTGTTGGAAATTTTAACGTACAGTTGCTACGTTGTACCCTGAACCTTGTATTATGTTTTTGAATACATATCCTCATATAATATGTGTGTAAGTACTTTTGGGTAACATTCAGAGCCCTAAAAGATCTATTGTGTCCCCTTACTTCGACTTAGTTTCTGAGGAGAGTCTTTGAAACTAGTGGCTCCTTCAGTCCTATTTCCCGGAGGAATTTCAGAATATCAGCGGGCTTCAGCTTAGGCAAATGTTCCTCTTCTATCCAGTAATCTCCCAGGTACTGTGCTCTAGGATTCTGGAGTGCTGTGCAGTTGGAAAGTATGTGGATGGAGGTTTCTTCTTTCCTGTCACAATATCTGCATTCACTATTTTGAGCTTTTCCAGGTGCCCATTCAGGCGACAATGTCAGTTAGGATCCCTTTTAAAACTTTTAGCGCAGTTTTACTTTGACTTATGCATTCATTTGATCTCAAAAGGCTGTAGTCACCCAGAAGAATCTTTGATTGTCTAAACCCTACTAGATCTTTCCAATGGTCAGTTCTTCTCTTTCTTTTGGCTTCACCTATTTCTTCCAATATAACATTGGGGCTATATTGTAACTATATTGTTCTCACCTTGTTCATTGTCTAGGCATTCCCATACCATTTTTGTACTGATTATACAAGTTATATATACATGCACATGCATGGAGAATGGAAATCCGATTTGCTACGTCGTGGACAATGATTTTGTATGTCTTATGTACTTGACTGAATCCAACGTTGGCAAAGATTGAACAAAGCAAGTTTGTTGTAAGCAAAATACTTACATTCATTATGAACATATTGTCTTTCTCCATAAACCAAAACTTCATGCAAAGAGCTCACGTCAATTTACCCTCAACGAGAATTAAAAAGAATTTATAAAATACGAATTTTTTTCAATTGGGGATAGAATCAAATCTACTACTATTAAATATGAAGCGATGCAATTTGTCTTCTTAGAATTAACTGAATGTTATACACAAACAAGAATCTAATTTTAGTTGAACATTCGTTAGTTCGTTTTTTCCAGTCATATCGCACAACTACAAATTCTGGCAGTAATTATATCTTCCAGTGTACCATCGTTAGACAATGTGTGAAATCGATTTGGCCAGTTGGTCAGGTACCCATAATATACCTACACTCAAGAAGTAGTCGGAAGCCAAGGCGCCATGCCGGCGGCATTTGAACTCCCCCGCCTATTTCGCTTCCCTTAATTAGAAACGGGGATATTAGCGATCACATTTAAATACACTATTATACTTTGTGTTAACCGACTTAATTTATTGGAAGGAGGTGATCGTTGCCGTTGTAGACTAAGATGAGGGTGAAAGTAGGTACCTAATATAGGTAATAAGGTAAACTTGCGAGTGTCGTGAGAAAGCAGAAACAAAAATTAGATTATTATCATTTATACAAAAATATGTTTAGTTTTTACTTATTTGATATCTTTGATGCATCACCGCTTAACAATAGTGATTTATTTAACAAGTGCAAAAAACACGTTTTGCACGAGTTGCATACAATATTTTTCTACATCCATGCAAAAACTGGAAAATTAGAATATATGCTAGGAACTCAAACCATTCTTCTTTTTTTGTATCTTTATGGCCTCCACTTTGTCAGTACTTTGCAATAATTGTAACTCGTTGAGACTAAGTAGTATGACAGTAAGATATACATTTATTATTGCTGTATTAGAGCAGGATCAGACACTTGCTCTGGAATTTTATTTTATTTGAATGTTTGTGTTTGTCATGAATCATCACAAAACTGACAATAATGACAGCAGATGAGTGCAAAAAGAACCACTTTTTCCATTAAATGTGTTCCACAAAAGTGTTGTTTTTTGCATGAACGCAAAAAAAAATATATTTGAAATCACTTCATTTGCACCGTACCTAATAGGTCGGTAGCCCATAACTCATGCAGGATTCATTATTTCGAATTAGAGCCCTACCCACCATCGAGTTTCATGTGATAAATAATAAGTATAGGAGAAGGCTATTCACCAAGAACCAAACTGGATAATCGATACAAAGAAAATTGAAAATCTTCAAATTTTTAATGAAGAAAATGTATCACTGGATGTCGTGTACTTGGATACATTCCTTGGTGTGCGTTATCGATTTTGAGGTATGTCAGGTTTTTGGGTATGTCGCTTATTTTATTTGCTATTTTGATATATAGCTAACCTCAAATTTAACAAATAAAATCTTCCGGATCGTATTCAGCCGATCAGATAGGTATTTTCAGTAGAAAACACTTGAAAACTTTTAAAATGCTTGTTTTTCCGTATATCATGGCATATTTTGTATTATTTAAATAAATACAACAATTAGATTGATATTCAATTTTCACAAATAATAATTGACCATAAACAACGAAGTACAGACCTGACGAGTGGGTCAGTAGAAAATACGGAAGGTACGTCTGCATCCTGTTTTGAATGGTGCAGTTTCTCCAGATTGTTAAGTCGGCCTTGCGCGTAATCTAAACATCAACTAATCAAATTTTTATGTCAAAGATTAGGATCAATGTTTGCAATACATTTAAACGGCTCATTATTTTGACTAGGATTAATCACAGACCTGCTTTTTTAATTTCTTCTCCAACGTAATGTGTTAGAAGGACATTAACAATCGAAGACGCACACCAAGAAGGGTATTATATAAAACATACTTAATATTATTCAAGTGATACTAAGGGTTGACAAACATAGACGGCTCGTCATGGTGGTCAGCGACTCCCTGTGAGAATTCAAAAAGGGAAAAATAGAATACCAAAATTATTTTTCTTTATTTTTTTTATAAAATTTGTCTTTCTGCGCTGTGCATATAAAACATAAAGTTTGAAACTTGTGATTGTTACATATGAAATTTCCCCAAGGTGTGCAAATATTCGTACAATCTTGGTAACAGATCACGAGTGGGCGCGTCCATGCCGACCGATAGTACAAAGACAAGCGTAGCTGATATATCGTATGAGAAAGACTAAGAGCGGGTGTGACCCGCTTGTGAATTGCTTAATGATTATTTGGATAACTAAGAGGGCAAACCTCAGGGGTTGCTGTTGCGACTTGAGTTCTAAACGAAAATTCAGATTTTTTACATTCATGAAGAAAGCCAACCAACACCGCTAGCTCAGAAAACAATTCCGAGAGTCTATTTTGAATTAAATAAACTTTTCGATTATTGTTTTTTTCTTGTTTTCCTTGCCACTACAAACGGTTTGGAAAATGATGTAAGATGTATACTTTTTTTAATAGTCTGTTGAAATAGTTATTTGTTTAACTAGGCAGTCAATCTACTTTGCTGCCGAGTTGCACATATAATTTTTCCTCCGATTGTTCATAATGAGGATATTGTATTTGCAAATTATTACAATTCCCACAATCTCTTTATTTTGGTTGGATGCTATGGAAATGTATAATCATAGGCAGCAAAGTAACCACAATTATTTTTATAATAAAATGAAAAATAACAACCCAGTGCTGGAGTGATAGAGTTCATACAACAGCCTTTTTGGTGTGCTTCATCGTTTGTGACGTATAACAGGGTTTTCGGTATGTCGTTTATTTTATTCGCTATTTTGACACATATTTAACCTTAAATTTGATAAATAAAATCATCAGTATCGCATTCAGCAAAATTCGAAAAGGCTATGAAATTAATAGTTACCAGCTTCTTTTTCTAACTGAGAATACTTGCGAACTTTCAAAATGCTGATGTTTTTCCGTGTATCTAGGCATATTTTTGTATTATTCAAACAAATATAACAATAAGATTCATATTCCCTTTTCATAAATAATAATTGACCGTGAACAACAAAGTAGAGACCTGACAAAAGCTGTCAGTGGGAGACCTGACTTTTTTCCATTTTTTTTCACGTAATGTGTTAGAAAGACTTTAACAAACGATGACGCACACCAAAAAAGGCTGTTGTATAAACCATAATAATAATTATGTCATAATATACCAATCGTCGAAGATCCACCATCATTTCATATAGAGTCTAAAAAAGTGAGGTTAATGGTCCACAACATCAAATAAATTCACAAAACTGTCAAATTATTCCGTGCTCCCTGTTAGGAGAAGCATGAAGGAAGTAATCCTTCTATTGAAGTACGATAGAATGACGATAAAGAATTTATTTATCCTATCTCAATAAAACCACTTCTTTATTTCGGTTGCTATACTAGCCAGTTTTCAAGAATTGATTTCCAATTCCTAACGCTACTAATTGTTATAAACTACTGATGAAGAATAAAAGTATTGGTCATTGTCGGACAATTGAATAATGCATGCCATTAAATATATACAGGGTGGAGCATTAGAAACAGTCCACCTAAAATATTGTTGGCGGGGGAAGTTTTTGCGGCAAACCTCGAGACACGTCGATTTGGTTGTGCGGTCATCCCCTAAAAGGGGTGACTACCCCTTCGAGAATCCTTAATGGCATGGGGGGTCGAGTGGCACATAATTTGAAAGGTATTTCGATTCTCTCTTAAGACAGGCTAACATTTTTGTGTTCAAATTAATGACAACAACCAGCTGGAAGTGTGAGTGAAAGAAATAAAAAAAAAGGTTGTCATAAAAGCTTCAATCAAAGTATTCAAATTTTGTTCCATCCATTTCCAAACAGTGATATAACCTTTGTTCAACATTGTTCAGAACATTTTGTAGCATAAGTTATTTCACCACATGCCACAGAGTTATCTGGTGACGAAGATCTAAAGAATTCAGTTGCGTTTTGTAAACAACACTTTTTAAATAACCCCATAAGAATAAGTCCAACGGTGATAAATCAGGCGATCTTGGGAGCCATTCAATAGAACCAATTGTGGAGATAATGGAAAACGCTGATCAGATCCCAGAAAATAATTTTTTTCAACAGGATGGCGGTCCACCACACTGAGTAGCTCCTGTACTTATGTGACTTTTTAGATCAACATTTTCCCGCACTTTTGATTGGTAGATGAGATTCTGAATTAGGTAATAGGTTATAGGTTAGGTAACTGTATTAGTTTCGAATCTCAACAAAATATCTCAAAATAAGTTGAGGAATCAAATCTTTCAATTTTTTTTCATTAAAAGATAATCTTTCATTAGCGGATAAATCTAAACTAGCCTACCAGTCTAGAGCGCCATGTAGGTAAATGTAATGTAACAAATAAGTTGTTATTACGTATTGCCCAAAAATAGTATATTACATAACAAGAGTTGTAAGTTGCTTATTACATTCGAATAGAAAAGTGACGCAAGAGCCGCGTAGCGGCGAGTGTGGTAATTTTATAAGAATGTCATAAGCCTACAACTCTAGTTGCTATACTCTTTCTACGAATTTTAATTATTTGTCCTTAAAACAAATGTACATTCACAATGCATTCACACTTACAGCTTGTGACAGCGAGTCTTATTAAATATTAGACGTCAAAAAAACCTCTACTAACTCGTTTCCATGGTTACTCGAAACCATTGACTGAATAGGCTTGGGTAATAAATTGTTGTTTTTCTTGAACGCGTAATTTTTTTTACCTACGACCCCCCCTGTAATCAGTCAATAACACACAGTCGGCGCTAATGTAATGACGTCTATTACGCACGGTAAAAAAAACGCACAGCTGTAAAGTAAATCGCACGGCTTCCCTAGCAACATCTTAGCAACTGTCAATAGACGTCGCCATTTTATTCAAAAATCTGACATAAGCCGTCAAAACATCAAACTTAGGTATAGGCTGCAATAGCGATTTGCGTAAGAACTGTCAAGAAACTTTTAAAACACTTTTATTATCCTTATAACTTATAATGGTTTGTGTATTTTGTGGAAAGCTTTATTCAATTAAAAAATGTCGAGTGAAAGTGAGATGTATTCAATATTATCATGGAAATCGCAGAAATAGCCAAATATTGTTGATGTTGTTCAAGTATTATCAATAATAAGAGTATAAATACATGTAGAAGTAGGTCGTAGGTAAAGTATAGTACGTAACTGGTGTTGTAGAGCATTTTACGCACTCACGGAATTACGCACTCGCCGCTACGCGGCATCGTGCGTAACTTTTCCATTCGTGCGTAAAATGCTTCTTACCACACACGTTACGTAATATACTATATTACGTGCTAGTCATTATATGTCAGTATCCAAATAGTAGGTAATATGGAATTCACTTTCATGCTCAGGAAAACACTTTGGAAATGTAATTACCATTAACATAATAAAATAAGGTCCTAACTTCCTTTCAAAATATTTCTAACTACAAGATTTTGCAACAAGAAATAATACTGATTATAAACTGCGAGCCAGAATGACTAATGAAACTACAAAAAAGAGCCGTAGCGCAATATATTTTTGAAGTAATTTTCTTGGAGTCAGGCTATAATTACACCCCCAATGGTAGTCTATAATTTTATAGAGGGCGGCAGTGGGCCCACCTTTGATACTACTATGTCAATTACTCCATTGACACAAGTTCAGTGTGAATTTTGCCACTTTGATCCCCGGTATTCAACTGGAAACATTTGCGAAGCGCTAATTTGATTAAATTAAGTATTGGATTACTGATGATGGCTGATGACAGAAATTGACGGAACTTTAATACGCATTGCGGCAAAAGCTACACAGAGAAAACTGCCAAATAGATATTCGGAATTATGCTATGAAAGGAACAATTTTGATGAAATTTCATATAAAAAATACGGACCAAGACTTGGACTAACGATTTTTTGAAATTTGAATTAAATATTAGCTTGTTCAGTTTATATAAATCATAGTCACCTTCTCAGTTTGGTTATGAAAAAAAACATTTCCATAATTAAGCCAGTAGTGTATATTAAGCCTACACCTGCCGATATAAAGGAGATGTCTTCTGGTGACCTGTCCACCTTCCTGAGAAGGACAGGATGGACGATGACCTAGGAGGACAACTCCTCGGGAGGATGTACAATGGGTCATATGTCGCCTAACCTAACCTACTCTGCAGATACAGATACAGAAGCCAGTAGTTAATATTTTCGAAAACGTGGTCGAAAGCTTTGATACATTTGCAAATATGTGTGATTTTACCAAGGCCTGTGTTAACACTAAATACCTTTTAGATAAAGCAGCATATTGCGGTGTTAGTGGTGAACTGGATTATTCAGTTCGTATTTAGCATGCTTAAATATTTGAGTTTTGATTATTCTGAGCCAACATTATTACCGGTATCAAAAGGGGTTAGATTAGGTTAGGTATTAGGACCAATATTATTCGTTTTATTGGTAAACGATTCACCAATGCTGTACCGTCGAGCTTATCGCATAGATTTTAATTCAGGCAATGTATTTCCAAAGTATGAATAGAAAGTCGTTGAGAAATTAAATAAGTGTATTTTCTGCAAATAAGTGATCAGTTTTTCCTACTTCCAGTCTTTTTTTAACATGTACTGTGTCAACTACAAGGGTTATTGGCAGTTCCGTCGTTACAAGAGTGAATGATAACAGTACAAATTTAACAAATTTATTGCTTTTAGAAGACCCTAAGAATTGTTAATTTGGTCTCAGAGCGCAGCTTATAAATGTCTTCACCACCATGGTTTATATACAATTTTTTCCACTACCAGCCAAATTTAAGACAAAAATTGAGAATAATTCAGAGAAACGTTTACCCTGTCTTCTGATCGACAAGTACACTGTCAGTTTTAAATATATCATAAACGCACTCCTTATGTCATCAGTCATTTTTGGATGATCGCGAATTCATAACTAATGACATTTTTATTCAAATCATTTTATATTAATAGGTAATTTCTAGCAGCAATTACATTATAGACAAGCTCCTGGGTATACACAATTATATTGCCCAAGTTTTTGTTGAACCACTATCTAGTATCTACCCCTAAATTCTAAGAATATTAGAATTTGCCCATTGCCCCATTGCCTCATTGCCCAACTTTTAAGTTGGCTCGAAGACGACATAATTATCAACTTCACAGCTAGTGGTGGAAAGAATATATTTTTTGTTGACGTACATTTTCAAAAGCGTATGAAATCATCTCTTAACTGATGATAATTTAACCAAATCACGTTGTATATCTGGTGGGATTATCATCTTTCGCGCAGATGTAACAAAAACAAAAGAAACACGTAGAAGGCACGGTCTGTGGTGAAGAGCACAATGTGTTGTACCATTATTGGTCTCAATAATAGCGATATTAAAAAATTCTTTAGATCTTGTCGATAATTCGATGTGGGTGGAGATCACACACGTGCCCTACGGATATAATTTTTCCTCACTTTTTATCTCTTTTTTGTTTCAGTGAAATTTGTTTAGTATCTGTAACATATCTTCTCCGGCACTTAGCTAGTTAGGTATAATAATAATTCGATGGAAAGTATAACATATTAATTCTGTACCGTTATTGAGCGAAGCGACAACAAATTATATGTAAAATACAATTTACAAACCGTCAGTAAAGCCGTCAATTATAATATTGATTTCCAGAAGCAAACAGACAGCTTACCTTACTTCACTTTATACATATACAACATATTCGACAATGATACAACTATCATGTAACGGGTGGGATTTGACACTATTTTCAGTGTCATAATGACATAATACCGCTCTTATGCGTTTTTGAATAAATTACCGCGCTAGTGCGATAATAAGAATCTAGAAAAATATTAATACCAGAATTAAATATTTAAAATAACACTGGAAGCTGCATTTTCAATTTCCAAAAGGAGTTTGTCTTCGCTTGAGCTCATTTTTATAGATTTTTGTTCATTCAACTTAGACAATTTGATGACATAACTAATTTATTTTATTTTCACAGCTTTTTCTGTTCAATAGGTGTTATATAGGTGTCTGTATGGTTATCTATACATCCCTGTTTCAGCTCAAAATACAATATGGCAATAAATCTGAACAATGCCAGATAAACGATAATTATTGCGGCAGTGGCGGAGATTACGATATTAGTTTATTCTGCTTATTTAATTAGACTCGGTCGACATTACAGTTGAAATAAAATTCATTCGTTCAGGCCTATTAACAAGTTACATTTTCATTTTTATTAAATTAAATTAATTAAAGAAAATATAGTTTAATTTTCATAATTCAAATTTATTGACAATGTATGTATGTCAAGTAAAGTAAACATACCATTTATAGGAAATATAAAATTCAATCTATAGTATCATCCTCTTCGCTGGCCATACAAGAATCATCCGAAGACTCGTCGAGAGAGATCACTATCGGTTCTATAGTTTGTTCTATGAGAGGTTATCTAAAACCCACATTTTCTCTTCCTCTTTAATTACATTATTCACAGCATCTCTCCAGTTCTCTTCAGTTATTGTTGTCAATGAGTACTTCATCAGTTCACTTACATCTTTCATTTTAAATGTCTTATTATGTCTAGCTACATAACCTTTCATTTGGGCCCATATTAACTCTATCGCATTTAATTCACAATGGTAAGGCGGCAAACGAAGAACTGTTATCCCACGATTCTTGGCTATTTCATCAATAAAAAACTCGCAAATATTTGGATTAGGTCAAAAAATGAAAAAAACTACTCTCGTCTTTTTAGTACCGAACCTTTCATAAGATACGCTTGTATAGTAAACGAAATGTTTATTCCTCGAGGATTTATTGTGAAGTGACTTTTCGGATTATTGTCAGTTTAACTGTTGCTCTAAGTTAGCTAACTTAGCCTAAGTTATTTCTTCCCAAATTTAATAATTTCACACAAAGAAATATTAGTTACAATAATAATATTATTCTTTTATAATCTATTTTCACTTTTGGAATGAACCCCCCAAGACTTCCTCCAATTACAACCCAGCTGATTACTTCAAAATTATTTTTTTTTATTGATAATCATACTATTAGTTTAACAATCAAAAACAGTATTTTCTTCTCCATCTCATGAGAATCCCTCACGTAAATGTGTTGTCTGAGCTTTGCGCTCGTTTTCTTCACAACTATCAGCGGTACTTAAAAACTTAAAAGTTATGTCTTATTCAGATGATGAGGTGCTGGTAATAAAACCATTTACCAGTAAATTTAGTATAACTCAGTGATGATACAAATTTTGCAAAAGGAATGAATTTACAGCTTAGTAATTGTGAATAATTTACAAATACAAACAAATAATCACCTTTATTATAAAATTATTGTTGAAATTTCATTCCCTCATTCACGAATATACTGAAAGGTTTAACTTAAACATATCTCAGTCTAAACATTCTACAGAATTATATCTCAGTCACACTGTTATCGCGTACTGCCATTTAAATGTGAATTACACATATCATTCCATACCACACACTTTATACTTTAACTATGAAATATATTTTTTCTCCGATCGTGGGAAAAGTTACACTATTTTGACCTGTGTTCTATTCGCAAATCTCAATATTCCAGAGTAGTGGGCAGTTGTCGGGCAATTAGAAAATAACAGTGCGGTTGAGATATAATTAATACAATCAATAGTCTTTTTGGCGTGCGATATCGTTTGTGACCTATATCCGGGTTTTGGGTATGTCGCTACTTTGTTATTGTGACATCTATAGCTAACCAATAATTTGATAAATAAAATCATCAGGATCGTATTCAGCCAAATTCGAAAAAGCTATGAAATTCATTATTACCAGCTTCTTTTTCTAACTGAAAATACTTAAGAGCTTTTAAAATGCTGATGTTTTTCCGTATATCTAGGCATATTTTTGTATCATTTAAATAAATATAACAATAAGTAATAAGTAAAATAATTGACCGCGTAAACAATAACTTTTCAAGTCAAAGATTAGGTTTAACGTTTGTAATACATTTAAACGGCACATAATTGTGATATTTTGATAAGAATTAATCACAGACCTGCCTTTTTTCCTTTCCTTCCAACGTACTATGCTAGAAGAACATTAACAAACGATAACGCACAACAAGAAGGGATATGAACTCTCCTATAGTAAGTAGATATTTTCTTGCATCGCCTACATTTTGAGAACCTCAGACACAGTAATTTTGTGACGAACCAATTTCGGCGACCACAATTCGTTCTGTAGCAGGCGTTGGCGCCTTCTTCGATCTCATCATATCTGACCCTGTCCACCAAAGCTAAATTTGACGCGCACACCATCATCAACCACATCAAGAGTGCCTCGGTTCGGTTCGGGTCAAATAAGAAACAAATGATGGCTGATCTGTCAGAGCACCCTAAGTGCAGCTTTTGTTTTGTTTTTTGTTCATGAACGTATATGGAAACACTCTCTTTGGTCATTAACAAGTCGGCGTTGAACAAACACAGTGTTAAATGATTTAATCACCGAAGAAAGAAGGTAATGGGAAAAGACGCCGACTAAGTTATGGTAATTTGAGGGTTAGTCTCGGCTTAGGTAAAGAAATATTAGTTGATTTGTTACGATGAACAATGGGTTTATATTGAAAAGTATTCCTTTTCTTTTGAAAACGTAAATATTATTGATATTTTTTCATTTACTCAAGCTGGCAAGTCCACGTGACGTCAAGCACTGAGGAATAGATATGATGATAAACAAGCGTTTTTTGCACTTAATGATTATATGATTTTTATTTGGTCCTTTTTCGACGTTATTTTGATTGCTCAGGTATTTTTAAAGCTACACAAGATGAGTACGATAATTACGCACTTTTCTAACTTTTCAACCCGAAGCGTGAATGAAAAGACGCTTCGGGTTGAAAAGTTAGAAAAGTGCGTAATTATCGTACTCATCTACACTGTGTGATTTATAAGATGCGATATGGGGATTCCTATGCAAAACTGTCAAACGAGAGCTAAGAACTAACTTTTTCACCAAATAGCATTAAAAAAATGATTACAAATTTGGAAAGGTCGTTGAAAAATTAGTTCAAATGCACTTTTAATTTTCTCAAATTCGTTTTCATAAAAAAATGGATAGTTATGTTTGAAAAAGTCGAACTTCATTTTCATATATTATTATCACTTTCAAATATCTCCAACCGAGTAAGACATGGCCATACAGGGAATTAAAAAGTTAAATATAAAGTATAGTGGTTCGATTCACCGCTGCGATTAAATTTTTTTGTGTTTAGCTCATTTTCCGCAATTTTTTAAACAAATAACTTGGCTTCCTTCAAGGTTTTTAGACATCATATAAATAACACACTGTATACCTATGACTGCTTATGATGAAAAGGGTAATTGAGCCAATAAGAAACAACCAGATTATATCCATCATCTGTCAGTTAGTGGACATACACTATAAGGTTGACAACTATTTTGTCCTTTGCATTATCAAATTCTGTATACAAAATGTACCATTTTGACATCCTTAAGAAAGGTGCATATTTTTTATCACCGATGAAAACGTCTGTTTTTCATATGCTGACGACATAATAGTACGCTTACGGTTACTCCAATGTATGACTTGTCCGTTGAATTTGAAAAAGGGGGTAAAAATTATTAATTTGTTTTACCTCTTATCAGCAAAAATCACGTGCATCGCTTAGAAAATACTTGGGATGACAAAATATCTAAAATATTGTGTCCACATGCTTGTGAGTAGTTATGTTGTGATTAGGAAAAAAGATTAAATTTGAAAATATTCTAACCTAGAATTTGATGCGTGAATTGATTTTGTAGAACAGCTTGATGCATATGTACACACAGAGCTGCTAAATAACCTGGAGATGAATTTTTTTCTCACGAATTACTCAATAATAGAGTACTAATTTTTCTCTTGTACAGAAAACAAACTTTATCGTCCATAAAAACAAAACAGAATTTGGACTCGTGAAAGGTTGTAAATGCGAAACTGTTGGCGTGGTGTACCCAATTTAGTTTTCAATGAGCTCGCTGTGGAAGATAAAAGAAGTTTCAAGCAGAAAAAGTTTCAAAAACTTCACGAGCATGTCGTTTTAGGATTTGTTGGCTAGGGTGGACCCAAAAATATGTTTAGGTACAGGATACAACTTTGAGGGAAATCATTTCTACAGAAACTCGATTATTGCTAGCATTGGGATATCTTGCTACAGTACAAATATCATTTCCTCGCTCCATAAATGATGCTATACCAAGTTTCATGAATACTTTTGGTTGAGCCAAGAAAACTTCTACAAACTTTTCACATCCATTTCTTTTGTAAGAAAATCACCTTTGCACAGGCTGCAAAAAAATTTCTCCGTCGTTGTGAGTGGTGTGAGAAGAACAAAACAAATTCCCTTGTAACGCTTTCGGTTTATTGACGTTCCACGAACGGTCATACGGATCACTCCGAGTGAATAATACAAAAAAACTACTAAGTGAATTTAATCATTCATGATCAAAGTAGACAAATCAGTAAATGTGTAAATTCTTTGAAAAATCTTTATATTCGGTCGGTATATTATATTTCTGTAATCAATAATGTAATACAAATAAGTACCTATAGACAAACCATAAAGATTAAAACACATGCTGGTGAAACTAAGTTCAATCGATAATGAAATTATGATAAGTATGCCATATTTAAATTGAAACAATTAATAAAATGTATAAGGTAATTGTTAATTTATAGGGAGTGTTGTAGTTATTAAGTTGAACAAAATTAATTTATTTTGACAGGATATATAAATTTATTATACCTACCGAGAGTTGTAGTATGTGGGTAACTTTGAAAAAAATACATTAGTTATGAACAGATGTTGGAAGATAAAAACTGTCTATATTATAAATATTTGATAATTATTATCTTTCAATTCAATTTGCTTGCATTTGAATGGCCTTTTGTCCAATTTCAAATCCCGGGTGTCCCAAGTTATCATATACAGGCTATATCTTGTTTATTTGACAAGATAATTAATAAATAAAAAACTGCAATCAATGACATTAAAGTACCTTCCCAATGACTTATGAAAAAATGTTTTACATTTGACAGACCTCCTCACTTTTTATTTTCAAATGGCACCCCCTGTTTATTGTCATTGAAAAAATTCTATTTGGAATACAACGATAGCACATACTTGGTATTTTTTCAATTAATAATAATGAAAGCATCAATATTTCATGAAGTATGAATTTCAAATAAAATCATTTATGCAATTCAAAAAACAAACACAGCAGTAATTGTGCAGCAAGAGTTCGGCCTCATGGCGGAGGCGCTAACATGGTAATCTCCATAAGAAAATCGTCGAAAAAGCTAAGGTCCGAAATCTCCGAAATTGGTTCATTTTGGAGTGGGGGTAAAACTCAATCTACGCATGCGTTACGTTGATGGATAGGTGACGTCATAGGGGTAACGAATAAAATAATGAAAAAATTCCAACTACCCCCGTTCATCCCCCACGCATCATCCCTCCCACTAAAAGTTGACCAATCATAGCAAACGACATCTCGTTGAAAAGGCCTTAACGTCTATTGTATTTGAAAAATAATAGAAAAATTCTACGTCTCAAAAGGCCTTAATGGACAACTCCCCAAATACCCTTTGGACCCCATTGGACCACCCCTCATGACCCCATTGGACCATCTCTCATGACCCATTGGACCACCCAAAATTCCCTTATGACCCCATTGGACCACCCAAATATTGACCCCCAAATTACTGTTTAGGTCCCTCAAATTTCAATACCTCATCAGCGCGAACCATCAACTTTTTTTAAATGTTCACCCAAATAATGATCCCAAAATTTCTGTTTAGGACCCTCAAATTTCAATACCTCATCAGCCGGGCGCGAACCATCAACCTTTGCGTCTGTAACAATTCGTCTAACGCATTCAGCTATTCGCACTCATAAGTGTTAGATGCAAGGAGAGGTTTAATCGATGCAGTTGAAAGTCATACGTATTATGTATACAATTATTATTGAGGTCATTAGATAGTTTATTAATATATTATTTATCTAGTTTTTATCGACATATTAGTATCTCTCTCTTTGTCTTAAAGATTGTAAAACAAATATTTTCATGGAAAAGTTGATCAACTAATGCAGTCTTACGCAATAATGCATGCAATTAAGGTCATTTTAGATAGTTTATTATTTGAAAAAAATCTTAAATCTGTGTATATATGTATACCGATAGAAGGCCGTTTCTAATAAAGTATCACTACCTGAATACGTAAGATGAAAAAGAACATGAATAGGAAAAAACCAGAAAATGTGGTAAGTTTAAAATTTCGTTTTATTTTTTATTAATAATTTTGAAATCTTTAAGGTTTTAAAAGTGTTGAGAACAAGTCCAAACGCTTTTATTCCAACAAGAGCTACATCGCAATCTGCGGGATGTGATTTACAAACACCTATAAATTTTACTATAGGTTCAAGAGAAAGATTCCTCGTAGATAGTGGGTTAAAATTAGAACTACCACAGGGAGTTTATGGAAGGATAGCACCACGATCTGGCATAGCGCTTAAAAATGGAATAGAAGTGTTTGCAGGTGTAATTGATGCTGATTATAGAGGTACAATTAAAATCTTATTATATAATTCGTCAACAAACATAGTTAAATTTGAGAGAGGAGACAAAGTCGCTCAACTTATTTGTGAAAAATGTTTTATTCCGATTATTGAAGAGGTGGATAATTTAAGTTTTACAGAGAGAGGAGAAAATGGTTTTGGATCTTCATCTTGAATTCATATAATTAATATTGTATTGGTTGTAAAGTGATATAGTAATTTACGTTATCTCTAAGTATATGTAAGTAGTGAAGGAAATCATCAAAAATTGTAAACATACTGTTGAAAAAATGTTAGTATAATAGTTTGCATAATGAATAATCTATTTGATCCACCTAAGTGTAGAATTTTTGAAACAACAGTTTGTTTAGTTTGTAGAAAAGTGTTATGTAAAACTTTTAAACTTGAAAAAATTTGGAGTTGTAAACAAAAATTAATAATTGGTTTGTGTACGGCTGAATGTAATCAAACAAGACCACTGAGAAAATTTCCTGAATATATAGATAATAGTTGGTTTCATGAATTAGACCCATTAGATGAAAGAGAGATATATTGCGGATATTTTTTACCTCCACGACAACGAGATTAGAATATTAGAAGAAAATAATCAAAAGACTGTCAGTCTTACAACATCCTCAGAACAAGAAGAAGAAGAAGGTAGCATAAATCTAAAAAGAATGACTTCCTTAAATTTAAACTTCATTATTTTGGTGGCCGTTTCAAATAATATACTGTACACAAATGTACCAGAGAATGCAAAACATGTTGCAATATGTTTTGATATGAAAAATATAAGAGAAGAATGCAATCGATCAGAATGGAGTTTGTTGAGTGTTACCAAAATAAATAATGGTCACCTTTCTGTATACCATATTGAAATTCCAGAAACGAATTTATTATATTTTAGTTATAAATTAAAAATAATATTTGATGACAATTCCGAAGGTGATCAAACCCAATGGCAGCATGCGATTATTGATGATATTTCTATGGAGAAGACAAACATAAGTGAAAAAGTTGATAAATTGTACATTTTAACATATATAGTATTGATTTTATTAATTATTATTGTTATATATTACTTACTTAAAATGGCAAGAGTATTTATACAAAATAAGGTTTACTCAACAGTTTGTAGTAAATAAAACACAAGTTAATTAAATAATATTCTTTTATTTTTCATCCATTATAAAATGTTCGTATAATGTATAAGCATTTTTTAATGCGCAAATAGATGGATTAATCTTATGATAAAAACATTTTGGTGTCGAGGCTGCTAATGGTGGATTTTCATCTAATTCATATACAGGTGCGGTGGAATATTTTTGAATGAAATTGGTTTTTTCTTTTCCTTTCACGAAAACCATGTCAGCATTTTCCGTAATGTCTTTTACGATATTTTTGAATTTGTGTAAGTGTGTATAACCAATATTCCAATCGATTCCATGATGATTTTTCATTAACCAAGTTGCTTGTCTATGTAAGTCTGGAGGTAACATATGTAGAGGAAATGGTGATTTGAAAATATAGTGACATACCTGATGACCATCATAAGCTGCAAATTCTTTAACGATGAACTTATTATTTTCAATCTTAAAACCTTGAACATCTAAAACGACTTTCATATTTGTAATTGTTGCAATTTAGTTACCGCACCTTTATATTGTTCATAATATTTTATGTCACGTTTGAGACGTGTTAATTTGAAAAGAAACTGACTAAGAGCAATTTGATACTCACGGGTATTCATATTTAATGAAGAATATGTAGTAACCCCTTCTTTTATATTGCATGTCAATCATGCGCGCTATGTTTTTTCCACATCAGTATTGCTTAACAATTTTAGTTAATGGGTTATAGGAAAATTGTTTTTCATGAAAGATTAAACAATATGCAGAAATATCACTCGTAATGGGAGCATTTAACTCAAATTCTATACGAAGAACTACAGATCCAGACTGTATTAGTTCCTTCTGCCTTGAGCAATCTATATGAATTAAGGGAGCTGTATCTCTAAATTCGTCAGGTGTGAAAATAGGTTCACTGTTCGAACGGCTATAATAAGAAGTTTGGAAATCAGCAAACATTTTATATAACGTAGCAAAACTATTGTTTGTAAAATCTAAAAGTAAATCATTGTATGGATACTTCTCAGAATTGAGAAATACCTTAATATTCTTCAAATTCAGATGTTTAAATTGACTCATATTTTCTTTTATGTGACCCCTAGCATTATTTTGAAATCCAATTACAATGTGTCTAGGTGTCTCTACTTTTGTACTAGTTTTTACAGCCCAAGTGTGGCGAGACGTTTTCGGTAAGCTGGGATACTCAATCAATTGCCAAGATCTGAATTTTATTGGTAGTTCCTTGTTACTTTGAATAATTTTGTTTAGATGTAATTCATGTTTTATGTTGGGTTTCACGTGAGGAATTCTCCAACTGATGTGAGTTAATTCAATTTTAGGTTTTTCCGATTCATCTGTATGAGTGACTGAGTCTCTATCATCACTAGATCTCACCAATATTAGCTCTTGTTTCATGTTTAAGATTATTTTATTGAAATCTTCAAAGAATCCTGACCATAATTTCAAGGGTATACACACGTTAAAATTTCCATTTTTGTCTGACAAATTGACGTCTTCCTTAGGAAACCATCCAGAATTATTTAGAAAAATTGTTTCATTTGAATTATAAGATAAATAATTTTTCATTGTTGAAACAAGACCAATATCTCTTACTGAATCAACTACAACTCTGTTCAGTTCATATCGAATTTCACGAAATAAAAAAGCTATTGCATTATTAATGAATTTCAATTTTGTAGGTACTGTGTTGGTTTCAGTTAAAATTTTCCCCGTAATCTCAAGATAACTGTCAGCCGGATATGTAATACAATCTAAATCTTGCACTACAATACGAATCTCATCATTATAATTCAACTTTCCGGTAATATATGGTTGGTATGTGTGATATTCATATTCCTCCACAGCCATGTCATTGAAGGGCTCATGAGTGACTTGTAATATATCCATTTATATTAATAACTTAAAACCGAGTGATTTTAAAAAACGTTTATTTTTAGGCGTTATGACGGCTATTCTCTCGCACAAACTAATTGTAGACGGTTTATTAAGCAATCTTTTATAGTTTTTTTCAGCATATGGATGGGAGAATTTCAAGACCATTTTTGTTGTCGAATATGTAAAGTAATAGTAATCTCCTCGTCTTGAAAATTTATAACGTTACCACTCTGATCAATAATTTTTACTGTTATGTTGTTAATTGTTTTAACACTTACAGGATAATACAAGATATTTTGAGGAGATTCAACTATTTTATAGCCACTAGGAACAGTAGGAAAAAATTGATGGATAATGTGAACAGGATGTCCATTGAGATATGATCCAACAGCAATGTCACAATCTATTCCAATAGAATTAACTTGTAAAATATTTATAGGTTTTGTAGAGGTGTGTATCACATTGGGATTTAATACAACTTTTCCAAATCCAAATACTTTACCAATTGAGTCATCAGTTAAGAATGAAATTGTCTTATTACTAGAAATTGATACGTGAGATGTGTTTAGATTTGGGACTATGTCAATTGTTGAATCTGATGCTACTGTAAGCATGTGTTGTTTAATATATTGAATTATTTCATTAAGTTCATAAGCACCTTTAGGTATAATTATTGTATGATATATAGTAGGACCTCCGAAAATAAATCTATTATTAGTTTCATCAATATTTGGTATTGTATTGAAACTATTGAAATTAACTAAACCAACTTCATAGTCATATTTATCATCCAAGTAAATGGGAGGATTGAAATTATAATTAAGAATAGATGATGCACCACTAAGTGTAACGGAAAATGACATTTCAACTTAATAAAAAGTTTAAATATTACGATTGAAATATTTATGAATGAATTGAAGTGAGTGATGACCACAACTATACGAATTGTTCTGTAGTCTATCATAATTGTATGTTATATATACTGGTCCGTTACTATGAAAATACTCGATCAGTTCCATTGGTGGAGGTAAATTTCCATAACTATCAAAGTAAATAATTTCCTTGTCTGATTTTACGTATGATGTCCAATGTGTTCCGTCTCCTCTAACTGTATCCATATTCAAAATACCACATTCATGTTTATGAATTTTCTTTGGTAAATTATCTCTCATGAAAACTCCCCTAAAAAAAGGTATTTTCAATATTTTAACATATTTCCACAGATCTTTATCGGTAAGCCCACGATGGGGCAATTTCAGTTTTTTGTTGTTCCTTCTCCTTTGTATGGTCTTAGATAAAGACCTTTTCCTTTATGTCTTAGTTGTCTTCTTGGCTTTTTTTGACGTTTTTTTTCTTTCAAACCTTTCCCCTGTTTCAATTCCATAGCCATATCATGTCGTTTTTGTTCAGTTAATTGTTGATTGTTATACTTTGCATCATTTACTGCCTTTGCAATTCCAGCTGCTCCACCGCCTAGAGCTCCTAATGCACCTAACAGTGGTAATATTAATGGTAAAAATCCACCTATTTTCGTCGTCGGTGTTTGAATTATACGTTTTTTTGGTTTTTTCTGAAATGAATTACCACCACCACCACCACCACCAGCACGACAACGACTTTTTTTAATTCCTACACCCAAACCAAGTTTACGTTTTCCTTTCATGACTGCAGTGACAAACAATGAAGCTACTTTTTCACCTAATGTAGCGTCCTTGGATTTAACTCGTTTCCAAGCTTTATCCTCCAATACCTGATCTGCTTTATGTCTTTCCTGTAGATTATTATTTTTTGCGTATGCTATATCGTGTTCCTTACAAGCTTGATCTAAAATATTAATTCCCTTATCATTTCGTTGTAGTCTTTGTTCTAGTTTTGTGTTTGGTCCACAATATTCGTATCCACCAGGTAAATGAAGTTCAAATGGTAGTTTATTAATTAACGAAACTAAATCTCCACCTTTGTGATGACGACGATGTGATTGTAACTGTTTACGTTTAACCATAATTCTCTTTATATACTCTGATCACCCTATAAATACTCTCAGTGTTGTTAACTATTTATATAAGATGAAGATTGCAAAACAATTTATAGCTTTACCTGTTGAAAATTATGATTTAAGTTGTGAACAACAACAACGTACTGCAGGTAAACATGGATATTTATTTGGTGGAGACTCTAAACGAGCATTAATCATCGGTCCCAGTGGTTGTGGTAAAACTAATGCTATGTTATCCTTAATAGATCATCCTAATGGCTTAAGATTTGAAAATTTATACATATATTCCAAGAGTTTACATCAACCAAAATATGCTTATTTACGTAATTTAATTCAACCCATGAAAGAGATTGGATATGAGGAATTTAACAATTCTGATGATATAATTACTCCAGATGCCATAAAAACCAATTCAATTATTATATTTGATGATGTAGTGGCTTCCTGCGATCAAAAACCCATTCAAAGTTACTTTTGTTTCGGTCGACATAAATCTACAGATTGTTTTTACTTAAGTCAAACTTATTCGGCTATTCCAAAACAATTAATTCGAGATAATGCCAATCTCCTGATAATTTTTCAACAAGATTTCACCAATTTAAAACACATCTATGATGATCATGTTCATATTGACATGTCATTCCAAAAATTTAAAGACATTTGTTCATACTGTTGGGGGGAAAAGTATGGATTTCTCACTATCGATAAAGATTCTGAAATAGCATCTGGTGGTCGTTATAGAAAAGGATTTGATGGATACATTCATATATAAGGAGAAAAGTCAATATGGTCTGCAATTTAAAACCCAACATGAATCGTAAACTAACTCAACGACTGGTCAAAGCTAGGCAGGCGCTTCGAAAAAAGTATAAAAGTTTGAAGCGATACACAAACCAATCTCAAACACGACTGGAACAAACCTATGAGCCCATTACCCAACCGCTAAAACAACTAATATCAACTATCGAGAAACAAGAATTGATTAAACAAGAACCATCATCATCATCACCAAAAGAAGAAGAAGAATCCCACCTGAATCTATCAAGTTCGAAATATCAACCAAAGCCTTCCGATTATGCACTTGCTTTCAATTCCCCTCCCAAAGAGGATGTTTTCAGTTCTAATACAAATGATGATGATGCGTTTGAGCCAAATGAAACTTTAGGGTACAGTAGTGATGAAAATATTAGTAGATTTATGGATGAAAGTATCCGTGACCTCGGTCGAATGACCACCGACCAAGGTATTCAACAATATTACGAACAGTTTGAAAATCCCTTACCTAGAGTGTACATAAGGGAAGGTATTGCTGACACTGAAGGACAATTTGATAATACTCTTGGAGTCTATCATGATTTGCAGCTAGAAAAATTCTCTATTGGTGATTCTCCAATTGACTTTATCGGACCTGATTTAAAAATACAAGGTATTACCTACAAGGGTACTCCAGGTCTGTATGAACTGTTATTCAAAACAGACCCACACATTTTCACTCAAAATGATGCAAAGGAATATGTTGACATTTTACAGAGAACGAATGCCCTATACACAAAAAATAATAGAAAATTACCAAAACGGAGAATTCCTGCAAAATTAAGAAATAAATTTACTAACGCTATTCAACCTTTCCTAGGAATTCCTCTTGTTGCACCAAGAGAACGAGCCTTTTCAGTTCCCACTATGACTACAAGACAAATAGCAGCAAAACTGAGGGGTGGGAAAGGTTTAACAATGATGCAATATTCCCAAAATCCCATCGATTATAAATATTTTGACGATTTCAATGAATTGATTGATAGATTACGCTTACTTGTAGCTTCAAAACAAGCTGGTAATAATGCTCACCAAAATGAAATAGTGTCTATTGTTGAAGAACTAAGGGAAGGTGGTATAATAGCATAAAATAGATAACGTCACTTGAATTCACAATAGTAGTAGTTATAATGCCGTTAAACAAGTTTAACCAACATTATCTCACTCCTACACGTTCAAATAATAAGGATGATGATGATGATGAGGTACTACAACCACCACCACCACCATTTTATATTTGTCAACCTGCAGACATTCGAAGTTTAGTAATTATTAATATTAGCGGACATATAGACAAAAAAGTTAGTAAATTAAACTATGTATTAAATAATAATAATAATGTTGAATATACTTTTCCACTAAGTGGAAAAGTTGTAAATATTAATAGCAACATATCACCACCACCACCACAACCACCACCGAAAATTGAAGCAAAAATACTTTATCAAAATAAGATTCAAAATTTAAGCGTTCTCAACCAGCAATCTATAACGAAGGGTGAAAAGATTTCTATTTTCATAGGAGATGAGAAATATCTATATATTGAATTTGTAATAGAATGTCCTCTTCAAGGTGGGCGATGAGCTCTGGCTCTACGTTATTATAAATATAATACTTTTCATATTACATACATCATTCAAACAATGCCTCTTAATAGATTTAATCAACACTATTTACAATCATCATCATCATCATCATCATCATCGTCGTCCAAGTCAGTTCCAAAACTAAATGCGCAATTTTATATTTGTGACTCATTTGATTATCACGTTAAAAACATTATTAGATTGAAAGGTGAAAAAAAAACTAACTTAAATAAGAATTATTATGTGTTGGACAATGCAGGTACAACTTTTCTTTTCCCCTACGATGCTAAAATTGAACATGTTCGACATTACACTGCAGACGGGGAGGTTTTAGTTAACGAAAAATCGTTGAAATTCAATGAAATTGGTGGTAAAAGTTATAAGAAAGGTGATAAAATCCTATTTAAATTAGGTACACCTTCTTCTATTTGCATTGAATTCATAGTGCAGTGTCCAGTAGTGAAAAATGAGTAAAGCACAAGTTGTGCATGAACTTCATAAACCGGCAAGAATCAATTATAGAAGAAGACATGTTATAATTAAAGGACTTAATGATCTGATTCAGGCTGATCTAGCCATTCTTACTCCTTTTTCGAAAACTAATAGAGGATACAATTACATCCTCGTTGTAATTAATGCTTTCAGTAAATATGTGTGGGCTGAGGCTATTAAGAAAAAAACTGGTAAAGAAATCACATTAGCTATGAAGCATATCTTGGGCCAAATGAACGTTCCACCTAAAAATCTTCAAACCGACAACGGAACTGAATTTTATAATAGGAATTTTCAAGAGCTCATGAAAAAGTATGGTATTAACCATTACAGTACCTTCTCCAATTTAAAAGCAAGTATAGCAGAACGAGTAATTCGTACTCTAAAAACTATGCTATGGAAACAGTTTAGCATGCAAGGATCCTATAAATGGTTGACGATTCTACCTAATATTGTAGCAAAATATAATAATACAAGACATTCCACTACAGGTGCCATTCCTAGTGAAATAAATGATAAAAATGCAAAGTCTATTACTGCATATAATCACCTAAAAACTATTGATCCAAGATCATCAAATTTTAAAAAAGGAGATTTTGTTCGAATTAGCAAGTATCGACATGTCTTTAAGAAGGGATATACTCCAAATTGGACTGCCGAAGTTTTCAAAATAAAGAAAGTGAAACTAACCAATCCAACAACTTACATATTAGAAGATGATAAGAACGAAGAAATACAAGGAGGATTTTACAGGGAGGAATTGCAAAAAGTTAAATATCCTGATGTGTTTCTAATAGAGAGGGTCTTGAAACGAAAAGGTGATCGGTTATTAGTGAAATGGCTTGGGATGGATTCTAAATCATGGATAAATAAAAATAGCATTGTTTAATTGTTTTTAATGTTTTAATAAAATTATATGAACTGATTGACAATTTATTTACACATTTTATCATAAACCTTACATCTATGTTTTATATCCAATATTGGATCTATAATTTGGGAAATTTTAATAATTCGTTGCATAAACCGTAGTCGGTCACATGCGGCAATGATCCATGATGATCCTTGTCTCGCTTGTTGATATGCATATTTCCAAGTTATTAATAAATGAATTTTGTTTCTTGTTTCATCAAAGTGAATAGTTTTCTTTGCTTCTATTGTATGCTGTCTATTATTCTTCATAGCTGTAAATCTTCCTCTTTAAGTAACTGAGGATATCTATATATTATTTCTAATGCGATAGCGTATGTCTCGTTATTTAAATGTTTTAAGGGTTCAATTATATTCAAAGCTGTAGTTACTGGATTGGTGGAATCTTTTATTCCCATTTGTAAAATTTTCAATGAACTAGCAAATTGTAAATTTTTCAAGTATGTTAATCTATTTTCAATGAGTGGTAACATTTTCCATAACATTGAAGTAGTATCAGCTCTTAAATAAATACAAGAATCACCCCTATAAATTTTCACCACATTCCCGAATGATAATCGTTTAAATATCAAATCAAATTTACCCATATCTAACGGTTCTATATTCTTGTTGTTTGTTGATCTAAATAAAAAGTCGTCAATATCATTTCTACATGATAAAAAAATGTTCCATTCTTGCGGACTGAATATAAAATGAGTATTTTTGGTTCCAAATATCCCGACACATGGATCATAATTTAAATAAGGTGATAAACCAACCTTTACGTATTTTGTTTTATATGTATTCAGAGATAATTGACGTTCTCCCAAAAATATGTCATTATCTTGATAAAAATTCATATGAACCATTTTTATGATTCTACTACTATCGCTATTAGAATAATTCAAAGATATTTTCTAGTCGTAATATATCTGAAAAAAAAAATCTCATTTATTTCTAAAATTACATCATGCTCTCAAGGAAAAATTGTATCACCCCACTCCAAAATCAAAAATATAAACGTTGAAAAATCAATGAATCTAAACAGTATATTGTTAACTTCAAAAGTGAATACAAAAAATAAAAAGATGAATATCCAACAGCATTATCATTTAGAAAATTGTATTTGTCCAATGAAGGATCATTGGCTATACAAGCGACAATTATATCAGTTTAATGAAGAAGAACTTGAGAAGTTTCCAGTGGATTATTTAATTCACAAGGCGCAACCACTTGAGTTATTATATGCATGGTATAAATTACCAAGAGCATATCGAGACAATTTTGATTTACAAATCCAACTGCCTTGTTTTATACATTACAATCGTCCAGACTGGCAAACTCACATCGATGGACCACCTACATCACAGTCAAGATGTCATTCATGTAACTTAGCTATTAAACAAATACATGTTTGATGTAAATAAAATCTGTTTGATATAATTATGTTCATTAATTAATTCTATTGATTTGTTTTCAGCAGAGTTCGCTCTAATTAACTTAATAGATTCATCAATTTTAAATACTGTGATATTTACCCATGATATCATAACTATTTATAAAAATATAACTCACCAATTAGATTTCAACAATTTCAAAAGATGCCGCTGAATTCGGTTTTCCAATGTCCACCGCTCCTTTAAATATTAATGAGTACTTCCCTTCTTCAAAATATTTTATAAAAGGTTTATACGTTTCTGTTACCCTCTGTGGAAGAAATGTCACTTCTTTTTCCAGTTCCAGCAGCACCGTTTCCCCAAATTTACTCTGTACCAATTTTCCTGAAATTATTTTCTTAGGTTCACCCAATTTAAAATCTATTAATTTTATGGTTGGTTTCGGGTTTTTTTCTAAAAGTGATGAAAAATTTATTGCTTTAAGATCCATTTTTACTAAAAAAATAATAATAGATTAAATCATTTCAAATTCTGTTTGTTCTTGATAAAACGGTATAATAATATATTACTAATTTTAATTCCAAGTAAAATTAAAATAAATGTCTTACCTGTTGTTTATTAAAGGTTGATGATTAGATCAAAAAACAAGAATCGAATGAATTTCATAGGAAAATCCTAAGCTTAAATACAAATTGAATTTTTTAAAAATTTTAATAATTACCTTCAAGAGAAACTATCTAATGACCTCAATAATAATTGCATGCACTATTGTACAAGACTTTCAACTTTAACAGGATGGTTATAGCAAAATATTATACATTTTGAAAATAAAATACATTTTATTATACCAAAATATAATGATTCACCACTGAGTGTTGAAGAAGGGCACTACGCATTATTATATTTTTTATTTAACATATAAAGATTTATTAAAAAAATGTTATGAAATTGGTTTTTAATAAAACACCTGCTTGTCTACAATAATAACACGTTTTTTGCGCTCCGATAAGAGAATGTTATACTGAACGGTTTTTCAAACGATACGTCGTTTTGAACATTCTGTATATTCATCAACTTTTCCATGAAAATATTTGTTTTACAATCTTCAAGACAAAGAGAGAGATACTAATATCTAGATAAAAACTATCTAATGACCTCAATAATAATTGTATACATAATACGTATGACTTTCAACTGCATCGATTAAACCTCTCCTTGCATCTAACACTTATGAGTGCGAATAGCTGAATGCGTTAGACGAATTGTTACAGACGCAAAGGTTGATGGTTCGCGCCCGGCTGATGAGGTATTGAAATTTGAGGGTCCTAAACAGAAATTTTGGGATCATTATTTGGGTGAACATTTAAAAAAAGTTGATGATTCACGCTGATTAGGTATCAAAATTTGAGGGACCTAAACAGTAATTTGGGGGTCAATATTTGGGTGGTCCAATGGGGTCATAAGGGAATTTTGGGTGGTCCAATGGGTCATGAGAGATGGTCCAATGGGGTCATGAGGGGTGGTCCAATGGGGTCCAAAGGGTATTTGGGGAGTTGTCCGTTAAGGCCTTTTGAGACGTAGAATTTTTCTATTATTTTTAAAATACAATAGACGTTAAGGCCTTTTTAACGAGACGTCGTTTGCTATGATTGGTCAACTTTTAGTGGGAGGGATGATGCGTGGGGGATGAACGGGGGTAGTTGGAATTTTTTCATTATTTTATTCGTTACCCCTATGACGTCACCTATCCATCAACGTAGCGCATGCGTATATTGAGTTTTACCCCCACTCCAAAATGAACCAATTTCGGAGATTTCGGACCTTAGCTTTTTCGACGATTTTCTTATGGAGATTACCATGTTAGCGCCTCCGCCATGAGGCCGAACTCTTGCTGCACAATTACTCACAGCCCGTATTCAAAATTTTCTGCAGAATCCATGCAGGCTGCAAACCGTGTTAAAAGCTTTAATGCCATTCAATGCAAATTTTTTATTTATCAATTATATCTTGTCAAATAACCGAGATATTGCGATGCATACGATAACTTGGGACACCCGGTATATGTGTTACCTTGTTATTAATTCAGCTACCTTATTTTTGTCATTGCTATGTCATTGTCCTTTTAACAAATAAATCCATTTTTTTTCATTACTTTTTCAGGAATTTCAGAATATTGAAAATTGTAAACGTATCTTATTTGGATGGGCTATTTATTTAAATAATTTGTAAAGCAGCTATCAGATGAGATTAGATAAGGTGTAATGTGATATTTTTTGAATTGGCAGTTCTTAATGTTTCTGTTCAAATGAGGAGTGGCGATTGCCATTATTTTTAATTTTTCAATGCTTCATTTTCCACTATATTTAACATATAGGTAAGTTATTTCTTTCATAATCTAGTTCACCAATATTTAAGGAATGACATTTCCCAGTAATCACAATATTATTAGTCGGCGCGGATTGATAGAATGGTCAGCAAGATCTCCTGATCTGACGCCATTAGACTTCTTTTTTTGGGGATATGTCAAAAGTATTGTATACCAAACTAAACCACTCAACTTAGATGACTTAAAAAGACGAATCACGCTTGTGATTAGATCAGTCACGCCTGAGATGTTGAGTAACGTTAGAAGACATTTCTATACCTACCAGATTAGCATGTTGCCAAGACGTTCGCGGCGAACATTTTGAACATCTCTTACATTGAAACTAATGTTTTTTTACATTATTTGTGAAATGAGGTAATTTTCTTTTTCTTGATGTTAATTTTTGTAATACATCTGAAAACACTTAATACTCGTATTTCCGAAACAGTTGAAGATAGGTATGGGAAATTGTACATGAATTATGTCTAGAATTTTCTGAAAAATCCAAAAAACTTGTATCAAAAATAAAAAAGTTGGTATCGGCCACTGTCACATGACACACCCTATATGATTATGTTTTAAATGCCCATCTTAAAATACAAATCGATGTGTCCGGACGTTTTTCCCAACACGCTCTCATTCATTCGTTATCAATTTATTCATATCAATTTTGCATAACAAAATTGCGGATTCTTTGGAGGAATCACCTCGTTAGAAAGTATTCTTAAATTCTCTTTTTGACACAGCCAGAGCATTAAAATACTTTGTTTATATGAAAATTTTATTATAACTTCAATTTGCGACCACAGCTACAATACCCCTGAATTTTGGGAGTGTTCACTTAAAAGGCAAAAATAAGTAAACTCATTATACTTTGCTTTATACAAAGGCAAACTTTGTCCTTACAATTTTGATTACCTACATGAAACATTTTTCGAATAAGTACATAATATAAAAACCAGGTCGATTAAACCGTTTATTTCAATTGATAAAAAATCCGTTCGTCTTCAGTTTTCCTCAATTCCTCTTTTATGCATGTTATAAAATAATTTTTTCCTTTTTTAACGGAAAATATGTATACACCGAATACAACTCTATTATCACCAACTTTTCAAAAAATTTCATCGGTCCATTAATTATAGAAATTTACCACAAATTTAAAGTCGGCTAATAAACGTTTTTTTTTTATTTCACCCCTCTAATGCAACACGCGAATATGTGGTTGAACGCCCTTCATACTTTACCATATGCCGTGCCAAATCATCGGTTGGTTACGGATCACTTGAGAAATCAGCCTGTTGGCTAAATTGTAACAAAACTGGTGAAATCGAGTATTAAAGGTTCTATTTAACAGAAATTTGTCTTTAATATATTTTTTCATTCTATAAGATAATGACATGAAGACATTTTAGCGGTTTTTATTTACAAAAGGGAAACAATAAGTAAATAATTCATAGGTCGACTTCCGTAAATAGGAATAAAAGATAAGCAAATACAAAACAGAATATATTTCATCATACAGAATGTCTCATTTCAATCTGACTGTTTGATATGCGGTTTTCATTGCGTTTTTTCAGAAGAAAGTATATTGAGTAATAATCCAAGAAGCACATATTTTCACTTTGCTACGGTATTTTGAAGTATGAAATCGGTACACAAAAAGCGAAAGTAGAAAACTTCAACTGGAAAATTGCAGTAATTATCAATAAATCTTGATATAATAGTTAATCGAGAAGGCGTTAATAAGACAAATCACGAAAATACTGTTATCATAGACAAGATCTCATAATGTGTTTCAGATTCAAGACAGCTGAAGTGTTAAATAATTAAAAATGCGTTATGCTTTGCAAGAAAAATCTTCGCAATTATCATGAGCACAACTTTATTAGCTAATAACTCAAGGTAATGAGTAATGAACACTTAGGAACATGCAATGCACACTTTTGATCAAATGTACCGAACCATTAAGTATAGGACTACTGTCAACATTTTAGGCGAAAAATAATTCCCATCTTCTGCCTTATATTATCCTTCAAATGTACAATGATTGTGGGCATCGTAAACTTTATCTGAGCACATCCCCTATTCACCAATCTGTAGGTCAGGTCTGAAAATTTGAAGCCCATTCTATTGGTGACCATTTTATACAAGCATGGCAGCCTGCGAAACGAGTGCCCTGTATAGTACTGAAGATTTTCCAATTCAGAGAATGCTGATATTCTTTATTCGGAACAGTTCCAATAGTAAGAATGCCAATAATTCGTCTTACACATTCACAAGTAATTCTTTGGTAATGAAAAAATCCTGTTCTTTTTTATTTCAAAAGTAACCAAAACTCTGGTACTTATAGTGCTTTCAGATTCATCCACAGTCGGTTTAACAAGCTCTTCACGTCTACAGGCGCCGAAAATACCATATTAACACAGTCTTTTCAAGCAGCCATGTAGGATTATCTGTTGTAACGCATTTCGCTAACACAGTAGCTTTATTAAACGAATGGAGGTATAATGAGAAATTTTCAATTTATACAGTGCCTTAATACTAAATTATACGGTTTACGGATATTAACAATAAAATTATGATCTATTTACATGGAAATGAAATAAAAAGAAAAAAAAATTTTGTCTAAATATGGGATTAACTATAGTTATTTATGCAACAAGTGCAAAAAGTGAGTGTTTTTTGCACGCGACGTGAAATTGTCCAACGAGGTCTTTAGGCCGAGTTGGACAACACGTCAAGTGCAAAAAACACGTTTTGCAAGAGTTGCATACAATATTTTTTCTAAATTCATGCAAAAACTGGAAAATTAGAATATAAATATGTTAAGAACCTAACCTACCGTAATTAAACTTGACCCGTTTTTCTTTTTTTGTATCTTTATGGCCTCCACCTTGTCAGTACTCAATCATAGCTGGTTTTCGCCTTGACCATTTAAATTTTAAATAATTAAAGATTTTTGCAATAATTGTAACTCGTTGAGACTAAGAAGTAAGATATAGGTACATATTTTATTGTTGTATTAAAGCAGGATCAGATACTTGTTATGGATTTTTATTTAATTTATGGGTAGATTCTGAGAAAAGTTACAGAATCTGTAAGATATCATGTCCATAAGTTTGCCTCGTAACTATTACAGATTTTTGCTTACTGATATGCTCAGAATTGACCAATTAAATGCTTAGGTTTGTCATTAATCATCACAAAACTGACACAAGAATGACAGATGAGTGCAATAAAGTACCACTTTTTCCATTAAATGTGGTTCACAAAAGTGTTGTTTTTTGCATGAATGTAGAAAAAAGTATTTAACAAGTGTACCTGGAAACTCATTCACAACTACCTATCCGGGTACATACCAGTTCGCTCCCGCGGTCACATTTTAATCCATAATTTTAAAGTGGTCGTGGGTAAGTTCGCTCCCGTAACCTAACCTAACCTAACCTAACCTAACCTAACCTAACATAACCTAACCTAACCTAACCTAACCTAACCTAATCTAACCAAATACACTATAAATTGCATGTATAAAATGTAAATAAAATGTTGCAAACAGATAATGACTTTTCTTTTGCATTGGTATTCTTAGAAAGTAAGCAGATAGGTGCTTAATCGCCTCATCACACACTGAAAGAACAGTTTGGTTACAATCACTAAGACTAATTAACTATCACCAAATCCGTTATTGAAATATGGCTTATTAAACGTTTGTTGGTAAAAAACAAATTATTTGTTTTCACTCTATAAATAAAGAATTATTTACTATTACATAAGAATATTTTCTCATAACAATTAGTTATTAACTATAAATTTATATTTTTTTTTATTAAAAAATGATTAATCAGTATGAATATATGTTTTTCTACCATACCGAATGCTATTTATTATTACAAAGTCATTGTATATAGTTATTGCATATTCTGTCACTGTTATTCCAGATTGAATTACTATACCCATATATTTGTTCACAATGACAACATGACTAAAGCCACCTTATTGATAATAAACAAATATCTTTCGTTACCAATATTTATGGATTGATGTCCAAATATTATCAATTGCAGCAACTATAGACTGCCATCATCAGTATTCCCGAAAAGTTATCATGATATTAGCAGATATTGAAACCATATCAGCATTTGGTGATTTATGCTAATACATTTATTATTTAGAGGATCTTACTGCAGTTGATGAAATAATTGTCAAGACATTTTTGAAGATTTCTTTTTTTTTAGACTTTATAGATACCTATTGTTCGTTTTCTATACCATTATATACAGATTTTTCAATATATTAATGATAAATTGCTGTGCTTTTCTTAAAATTGTCATATCTACCTAGATGCTGGTAAATGAAACAACAAATCTTTTAATCAAGTGATTTATTCATTTTTTTTCATTATAATTTCAACAAAAAATACAATAAAAATATATAAAAAAACTGTGTTTCAAGAAATTCCAGAAACTATCAGTCGTATAAGAAATATTGATTATTCATGAAATTTCTTGCAACACATCTCGAAAAATAAAACAAACTCTAATACCTATGCAGTTATGAAAAACAAATAAAATTCTTAAATGGGATAACAACAAAATAATTATATATTGATCATTCAAATCAATGTTGATACTTGTGCCGCATTATTTAATGAAAAAAGGGGTCAAAATTATTGTAGTTTTTTTAAAGAAAAGGTATACATAGGAAAGTAACTAAATATACTAACCATTTGAATGTTCATGAAATTTCATGCAACACAACTTGGAAAAAAATTCTTATATTTAAATATAAAAAACAAATGAAATTATTAAATGGATAACAACAAAATATATTGATTATTCAAGTAAATTTGGATATTTTGTGCCGCACTATTTAATAAAAAAAAGAGTTACTAGGAACTATGAAATTGTATGAAAATGTCTCACCTCGAATAAATCATAAGATCCTACCTACCTAACATATAATCTACTAGGTATTTGCTATCCTGCTAAACAAAATTATATTTTCACTATCTATCTACTTACTTTCGAAATTTGCATGCCCCACATTCTTCAATGAAAATGCTTATAGGAGTGCTACTGGCATAATATCCAAATAAAAATACAAATCTTATATCCAGTCGTTGAGAACGATCCAGTTCAAGCACAAAATAATCAGTAAACACTGAACTTTTTACCCACGCTGTCCACACTATTGCTAATCATTTGCTAATATCCAAATATGAATAATAAACAACACTAAACACACTGAGGTTAAGACGATACCAATAAACAGCACACGTGCAAATCTTAGGGATAAGGGAAGCGGAAGCTACATCACATGTGCATCTAAGGCGATCTATGGTCACGCGCATGACAGTTTGTTGATTATAACAAACAAGATTAACTATTAAACAATATTCTGCTCATTTGTATAACGTAGGCTTATAAGAAACAAATGAATTTATTGAATGTTATAATGATACAAAAAGATTTATTAACAGACAGTGTACCATTTATAATAATTATCAAACAAAGTTATAATTACTAATTAAACTTAGTAATTATCACCGCGAAGTTGGCGTATTAGATGATTTGTTTATTATTGAAAAATTTTATTCAAAATTAACAATTATAGCGGAAACAAATCCTCTATTATTTATTAATAAAACAAATCATCGGTAATGATTATAATAAATAAGTTTTTTCAATTATAAATATCAATACATAATTATGAACAAATTTGACATTAACAAACATTCGATAATAATTACTGAGATTTTTCTTTCGGTGCATGGGAGCGAATTAGCATACGGTCATCGGAGCGAATTAGTACAGGATTAACAAGTATTTCTGACCACGGGAGCGAACTAGTGTGCACCGACCTATCCTACAGGAACCTTTCTAGGTAAAAAGGTTTAATAAGGAAGAATTGTTTATATCTATTTGGTCGTTAAGAAAGTTATCTGAATATTTGTTTTTATTTATCTCAAGGGCTTCTAAAAGATTGAATTTGAAGGATTTAGGTTCTTAGGTTGCTTTATTTTGAATTTAATGTTATGTAGACAAAAATTGTGAAAAAGAACTAAGGAGAATAATTTTCACCACAGCGGCGAATCGAACCGCCATTTCAGGATTAACTTATAAATTTCCTGTGGTTTTACCCGCCTTGCTATATCATCTACGCGGTTGAAAGTATTCGAAAGTGGTATGAAAATGGAATTCGACTTTTTTAAACATAAATATCCATTTTTTCATTGAACCAGAGCAAATTTGAGAAAATTGAAAGTGCTTTTGAACTTATTTTTCTATCTCATTTCAAATATTTTATTATTTTTTATGAACGCTATTTGGTAAAAAAGTTTGATAGTTTTGTACAGGAATCATGTCGCATCTTATAAATAACACAGTGTATACAGAAATTCGATCTTCTCACTATATCAATTGTTAGGAAATAATACATTAATACACACTCAAGTAGGTATCTACTATTTAAAAAGTGCTCCCATTTTCTGAAAGACCTTTTATTCGGCTACATCCCACTTTATAACGCGTAGCAAAAAATCTCCAAGTATTTAAGAATGAGTCGTATCTTGAACATCCGTTTCCAATCAAGAAATGGTGGTCATCCGAAACTAACGACTTTAGCACTCGCCAGTGAATGGTCGAATAACGAATTGTGGAAATGGTCGATATGGTTTGTCGATAATGATGGGCGTCGCCACGCTGTCCGACGTCCACTATACTATATATTAGTGTCCAAGAATGTGACACACGTGCTGGGGAAAGTGATCTCGTGCTACAAATTTATTATCCCATTTGTTGGTATTTTCTTAAGAGTGAGGGTCAAGAGAAATCGCATCTGGTTGTAAAAACTGAGATGAATGTTTGAATTTTTTCACGGAACTGTATTGGAATGTTTTTCTCACGGAATTCTTAAAAAGTTATTGTAAATATGTATCTTAGCCCATTATCCTATATAGGTGAAAATATGTTTGTAAGCTTTAGTGAAAAGTGTCTTGATAAAAAGTTTTGCTTGGTCTGCAATGATATCCCACCAAATGGAATGAAAATCAAGTTTTCCAAAACCACATTTTATAGAAAACCGTATGAATTTTTGTTCGAAAATAATATATTGTATTAATCCAGTAAGTGAGGTTTACTTATATGTACCAAGTAACCGTCTACTTTTATCAATAATTTTCAAATTGCTACTTTTCAATAAATATTTGAAAGCAATGCTTACTATTTGAGAATTGATAATCACCATCAAAAATAACAATACAGAATAATAATGTATAAAAAAACATCAAGTAAACAAAAATATCTATTTACTACATCCTCCCCAGCTTCAAAACCGCTGTCAATTATCTTTCTACATTCTTTGTAAGTTTTTCGCTGCATTTCTGGGGTAATTTCGTTTCAAGTCTTCAATATTATGGTTTGAATTATTTACGTGAACTTTTTGTTTTAAGTTTTTGATCGAGGCGGAAAAAATATTGGTCCATAACGTTTCATCCATCACCCAGGAAAATATTGTTCGATTCCTTTAATTAGACTAGTACAGTCGAATATCCATCACGTTGAAAGTACATTTTACGTCTTTGCTCTAATGGAATACTTTCTAATTCAGGTATCAAGAAGCGAATACAAATACACCTCCTGATATAATGTATCTTCCAGAAAATACGGTCAGATTATTCGATCCAGAAAAACCGTACACCGAAAATTAACTTTTTCAAAAAATTGACTATTACAGCTAATCCTGTAGCTCGGGTTTTTACTAGCCCAATATAAAATTAACAATTTTGGGAAGAAACGATTCTTTTTGTTGTAAGCGTTGATTCATCAGTAGGTGAAAGAATCGATCATGCATTTTTATTAGGCCAGAGCGAATTTGAGAAAATTAAAAGTGCATTTGAACTGATTTTCTAACGAACTTTCCGAATCTGTTATTATTTTTTATAGAGTTTGACAGTTTTATACTTACAGGAATCCCTGTCGCATTTTATAAATATCACAGTGTATAATAGTTATTTATGTACCAAGGGTATAAATAGATGTTTGTGCTCTGAGGGTGACGTCATAGGAACCCGAGGGCCTCTGGTCCGATGGTTTGTATAAGTCGCTCGTGGGTATACACATCTGTTTTTCCCTTGGTACATACAAACTTTCATGTCATACTACTTCGTTATTGTAATCCAATCTCAAAACAAATCAGTATTTAAAAAAATCCGGTTTGAATGATTAACATTGCCATTTTATCTCAGTAGACACTATCGTTGCTAGGTGAATGGTGACAAACGTAAATGTCATAAAATCATAATAATTTTTATGCACGACCGGGCGAAAAAGTCCAGATTATAAATACGTTTAGCGGGCGTAAAGCGTCACTTTACCGCCCGCGGACTAAATCTCTCTTTTTTTCCTTTAAAAATGCACATGTAGTTAGTAAAACAAACTTTATTATTATTATTTATTATCATGGAAATATTTGGTACAATTAACAAAATATGAGTTTAATAAAGAAATGATAACTTTAAAAGCCCAAACATAAGATCCTCACACTTTATACTAATTTTATACTAATAAGACAATTTGAACAATTACTCATAGAAATGTTAGGATATGCTACCTTGCTCTGTTGTTTTATTTAACTATACAAATGATTTGGTAGATTGTTATCCAGAGTGAGTTATAATAATACCGAGGTATAAAATTTATCCAACTTGAAACATTTATAATAACCTACTCACAAAAGGTAAAAAATAGAAAATAAAACATATTCATTAATAAACTTTTTCTACATTCATGCAAAAAACAACACCTTTGTGCACCACATTTAATGGAAAAAGTGGTACTTTATTGCACTCATCTGTCATTCTTGTGTCAGTTTTGTGATGGTTAATGACAAACATAAACATTTAAATTAAATAAAAATCCATAGCAAGTATCTGATCCTGCTTTAATACAACAATAATATATGTATATCTTACTACTTAGTCTCAACGAGTTACAATTATTTCAAAAATCTTTAATTATTTAAAATTTAAATGGTCAAGGCGAAAACCAGCTATGATTGAGTACTGACAAGGTGGAGGCCATAAAAATACAAAAACGAAGAACGGGTTGAGTTTTATTAGGTTAGATTAGGTTTTTGACATATTTATATTGTAATTTTCCAGTTTTTGCATGAATTTAGAAAAAATATTGTATGCAACTCTTGCAAAACGTGTTTTTTGCATAAATAACTATTATAATTAATACTGTCGTGCATCAAATTTTGTATATTTATTAGTGAATGACTATTAAAACGGTCGTGCATGAAATATTGTATCTATTCCAGGCGTAAACAACGTTTATGGACCTTACTTACACGTTGCGGTTTATAAACGCCTGTTTCACGCCCTTGATAAATAAATAACTATTATATGTGTCAAAGTAAGAAATGAACGAAGATTTTGGAGTTTTTTACGAATTTATTCAAAAAGCGAGGAGAAGAACCGAAAATCTGTGGCCAAAAAAGTCTAATGAACCTTACGACATGAAATACGAAAAATTATCAAATTGGATGCAGGAAAACTATGTAAGATGTTTAAATGATTCCTCTTTATGCCCGCGAGGGCCATAAAGTATACGACATTACATATTTGGTTACTAAGCTATAAAAACACAATAATGAACTAGTATGACATGAAAAATTAATTTGACCGATTTCCTGTTCAACAGGAAATTGTGTGAAAGTTTGATATTTTAATTGAACACATTGTAAATTTTCAAATATTTGGATTCTTCGTCTTCAACTACATACAATTCACCGATAAAATGACAAGAAAACATTGTAATAGGAAAAAAAATTTGTCTGGGTAATCTTTGATATGTTAAATAGTATATAACATGTAGTACACGTTTTTTTTTCTTTAGTTTCTATTTGAACATTTTAGTTTTTGATCCAATTCCTCCTGAAACCGACATAATGTTTACCTATAGTCAAGATAGCAGAAATTGAATTTTGCAATTGAACACGCAGATTGAGATAAGAATTCTTTTATCCAAATTTTTCAACTTTCAAATGACACCTTTAGGTACCTAGATAGCTTCTTTTTTGTAATTTGATAAGAAAATATACAACGTGGCCCAAAAGTCTGGAAACGACCAATTATCTCGTAAACTTCCTGTCTCAATTGTACAAAATTTAGGGTACCTACACCTATTTAAGGATACGGAGATTCCATATTTAATATATGCGATGTAGCCGGATTTGTTGTTTATCTTATAGTAACTTTGGTTCTTCAAGCTCATCACCCTGTACCTATTGTCAGTCATTCTTGGAATCTCATATTCAATACGAGTTCAACCATATGTAACACTCATAATTTTATGTAGTCTGGAAGGTCTGAAATACATAAAACATAACTCCTGCAACGCCTATTTGTAAACTGAATGAAAATTATTTTTTAGGATTGAACTCAGGTGTACCTACCTTGTCCACCAATTCATGCCGGCCGGGAAATATCTCATCTAAATAACGCCGGAAAATAAAATCAAATTGAGCTAGAGCTCCGCTTGCTGAAATCATATCTGATTAAAATTAGCTCTAAGTTAGTTTCTCAATGTGGGTAATTTTTAAGTAGAAATTCATATAAATCTGACGTTAAATTTCCTTCGATAAAGAATAGCCCAATTAACAAAATCACAGTCTATAATTTCTTAATTTAAATCTACATATTTTGCACTAGGAGATTCCAATAATTACTGAAAATACAGGGTGATGGATTCGAAAAACCAAAGTCACTATAATGATATAAGATAAACGGCTAATCTGACATCATTGCTAATATAAAATATGGAATCTCCTTACCATAAAATATGGTATGATTTTCAGTTTTCATACAAATTCCGGTCAAACCAGACTGAGATAAGTTTAAAAACAGGGCCCACTGAAATTTTAACAAAATCTATCAACCTATTCGAAAGTAACTGAGTGTCCATAACTCGAATTTTTAATCAAAAAAACATTGCGATACAAGGTAGGCACTGACTGTTTCTTCTACACGGCTTTCAGCTTATAAGATAATTTGTTTCGCTGTGTATTTCATAGTTTCGTCATGTAGGTCCACACAGCAACATAATTAATACCACTTTAGCATTATCCTTCCAGTAAAATACGACTTCGCACTGCAATAAATGAAATGGAAGATAATACAATATAGAACGTCTACAAACATAATTTAAGTGTTTCGTTAGGTTTGCTGTGCATATATTTTAATACATACTACAATCTTGCCAACCCTATCGAACGCCTCCTATCAGTATAGAAGAAATAGAAATATATTTAAAATATAACGCCCAATATTGACTTCCAATATAATTTATATAAATGGGATCTTTGTTTCAGGTAATACAGGTATATGAAAAGGACTAGTGTCTTCTTTGAAACTGTTTTAGATTTATCAAAAAGGAACACTTGAACATAATTATTAAGTGGATTCGATTCCTCTCAACCAGTTCCATAAATTTTAATTTGATTTTTGGCTCGATAATCGATATAGGAATAATTCATTTAGATGAACACCTCACACTCCATAGTCCATACTCGGAAAAAAAACGAAAAGTAGGACCCATATTACAGAACGTATTTCACATTTTTTATTTAAATAATTTCAACTTGTTACACCATTTGAAAAATAACAGGTAAATTAAATTATTTCAGTTTTGAACCTTTTCGACTACAAGGACAAAGTGGGGACATTTTTTCTATTGTCTCGTGGATTTTCTTCAAAGATGTTTCTAAATAGTTTCGAAGTAGTTATTGATTCCAATAAAAGGGTATTTGTAACTTTACACTGTGTTATATAAGATGCGACATAGGATTGCTGTACAAAACTGTCAAACGCGAGCTAACTTTCTTACCAAATAGCGTTCATGAAAATAGTAACAGATTTGAAAAGTTTGTTGAAAACTAAGTTCAAATGCACTTTCAATTTTCCTAAACTCGCTCTAGTTTAATGAAAAAATGGTTTAAAAGAGTCGTTTACAAACTCTATTTTCATACCACTTTCCAATTATTTCAACCGTGTGAGAAATAGCCTACACGGGTAGGTGCACAAAATATTGAACGGTTAAAATTGAAGTACGATGGTTCGATTCGCCGCTGTGGCGAAGTTTTTTTGTTTTAAGTTCTTTTACACAATTTTTTTTTTCTAAAAACCATTTGATTTAAAATAAAGCAAAGTTATTTCTTTCAAAAATGGTGAAAAAAGAACTGAAAGCAAAAAGAAAAAATCTCACCACAGCGGCGAATCGAACCGTCATACCTAACTTCAACAATTTTTCTGGGCCTCTACCCATGTAGCTATTTCCCACACGGTTGAGAGTATTCGAAAGTGGTATGAAAATGAAATTCGACTTTTTCAAACATAACTATCAACTTCTTCATTAAACCAGAACTAATTTAAGAAAACTAAAAGTGCATTTGAACTTATTTTTCAACGACCCCTCCAAATTTGTTATTTTTTATGAACGCAACTTTTTTATTATTTTCAGGTTTCATTTTAGAAATTGGAACTGATTCTGAGGATAACAAAACGTCTCTACATTGAACTCATTAATAAGCAAATTATTCAAATTTCCACTTTCCCTTCGTAGCCATATTACAACTACGTTCTTTTTCTCCAAAGCAATATTGAAAGTTTGAACCAAATGGTTCTCCCAATTAGGAAGAATCTAATGATACGATAGGTTAAACTATGTGTGGATTTATGCAGCAACATTTAACAATTCTCAATTAGAATTTAACAATCACGAAGTTGGCCAACTTTTAACTTTCTTAAATTAAATGTACCAAATTTTCATCTATAGAGCGCAACTAGTACGCAGATCCTGAAGTTTACCTCACTTTTTTCACAAAAATCTGTTGATTTAGGGTTATGTTGTGTGTCAGCATCATTATTAAAAGAAAAAAAGTCTCAGCTTCTTCAATTCCACTATACCTACATTATCCAAAATTGTTCCAATGCTTAAATAGACATGAAAATGTAGGGTTATTGTAAATAACCAGAATCTTGGGCTTGTGCGCATGCTTACTACTTTCTCCTAATTTATAATTTGGTCTGCATAAACGATGGCAGTTTTACTAATTGTTAAATGATAAATGTTAATTGTTAAATGCTAATAAATAATTGTTAAATGCTGCTGCATAAATCCACACTATGTTGATCCGTTTATGCTATACAAAGGTGCCAAAAAAATTGACATAGTTACATACATTCAAGAAACATAACTCATTCAGAAGTCTAGTGAAAATATAATAATACAAAATCCATGTTTCCTGATTAATGTACCATATCTTTGAATTCAATAAATTAAACCAATCCAAAACATCTAACCGATATTTAAAACCGTATTAGATAAGACAAAGCTTCTTATTGCGTATGCCCTGAAGAACTAAAAAGCAAAAAACGCCTTTTAATCAGTCCTTCTGACAGTTACTTTTGAAAATCACAGTATTCATCCAAATAATATGTAATTAAACTCCGTATCTTGATATGTTAAATATATCCTTGGTGAAGTACAACTGCCACCAAGTAAATGAATAGCGGGTTCTGCCATCGGTATTGTTGGGTTCCTCTGGAGGTACCCATAAAGCATTCTCGATGAAGGCAAAACTAATGGACGATTCAAAATATTTTTTAATTGGCCGTAATTATAGAGGGAGTTTTTCTGAGAAAGAGAAAGGGTCTGTGAAAAATTAGAAGCGGGTTAATGTTTATGGAGATTATGATTTTTGTGAGAATATAGCGGGTGAGATAAAACAAAAAAAATATGAAATAAAACTTGTATTCTAGGGGCGTTCTTTGGGAAAAACTCGGAACTGTCCGGTAATTATGAAAAATGGATAATATATGGTCTCAAAAGTAAACTATTATACACATTATGTACAGTGTGACCCATTTTTAATGGAAACACCCCGCTAAAATTTGAAGTTGTAAGCAGACCAAAATTTCATGGAAAAATATTCATTAATAATAAAGTTATGACAACTCAAAAATTCGAAGACTCACACATCTAACAGTCACAAAAAACACCCTATATCAACAGATATAGCCATGAGAATATTTTTTTATGATTTCAACAATAAAGTGACGCCAGATGAAAAAAAAAACAAATAGCGTAAATTTTTTCAATCAAAATAACGTAATTACATTCAAGTTTTCACGCAAATTAACTAAAACTAAAACCTAATTGATGTTTCAATTCAAATCTTAGTTGCCATTGAAATGATATTACAGAAAATTTACGCTATTTGTTTTTTTTATCTGGCAGCACTTTATTGTTGAAATCACAAAAAAAATATTTTCATGGCCATAACTGTTGATATAGGGTGTTTTTTGTGACTATTAGCCGTGTGAGTTTTCGAATTTTTGTTATTAATAAATTAATATTTTTTCATGAAATTCTGCTCACACCTATTTAGAGGCACTCTGAATCCAGTGGCGTAGTGATTTTTTCAATAAAAAAATCGCTAATGAAAAATCTCGATTTTCGACTAAGAAAAAATATCGTAGTATGCCCTGAAAATTGAAATAAACATTTTAAATTTTGTCCCAGGGTAGACCTTTTAGTACTTGACATTTCAAAAAAAATGATCGAAATCTGCTTACATCTTCAAATTTTAGGGGGGTGTTTCCATTAAAAATGGGTCACACTGTATACGTGTCATAATTTTTTTTATGTTGGGTGATTCTGGGATTGGTACATTTCAAAACTCTAAAGCCTTTTAATAACTGCGATGACAGAAAAAAATGTCAACTAACTTTTTACAAATAAGTAGACTGGGCGTCATATAAAACTGTTACAACTATTATAATCGAAAATGATGTTTTTGTAGTTGTGTTAATTGAACTTTTGAAAACTGTCAATGCTAAACCAGCTGTTATGGTATAATTTCTAGGACAGTGAATCCAGCTCAACAAAAATGTTAGTAGATGTAATGATGACATTAAATTTTGTAAAGCAATAAAAAATATTGAAAACAATGAAAATCTAATACATCATTTTTTATACACAAACAGTAATCTTATATTTAGAAATAGTGTTATATTGTAATCAATAAAATAAATTTTTTAAATGTATATTTTTTAAATAAAATTTGGTTAGTTTATTAAATGACTGACTGAAAAAGAGGTAAGACACGGATCAAACTATTGTGGGAAAAATAGAAAATGGAAGACGTTTTAACCAGAATAGAACTAGACAAAGCTTTAGCTGATTATTTATAGGATCCCTTTAATACGGCCCCGATCCCTTCAATACGGCAAGACATGCGATAAATGCAGAAAATTAATGCTTCAGTAACAACATAATCAAGAAAAATTAGAATACCTGATACTAACAACAAAATTTCAATGGAAAAGTTTACAGTTTCAGATATGGACACGATAACCGCGTTATTCAGAATTGAAAAACATTTAAAATAAATGAAATAACAAATAGATCATAGACCATGGTAGCATGGAAGCCATGAAAGTTTACCTTCAATAATTAATAATGTGTCATACCCTCATGATCTAACTTTAGGTGTTCTACAAGGAGAACCCTTGAGTCCCCTTTTATTTGCTCTGTTTATCGCCGATTTGGAAGACTACTTTTATGCTCAAGGAGCTCAAGGTGTAAATATCGATAATAAAAATGATGTTCCAACACTCCTGTATGCTGATGATCTCGTTATCCTGGCTCATTCTGAAATTGATGTTGCAAGGAAACTGAAAATGTTGGAAAAATATACTGACACCAATCGTTTAACTGTTAATCTTAAGAAAACAAAAATTGTTAGGTTTTCCAAAGGTGGATTCCAAAAACCGAACTACAAATTTTATTTTAAGAACGAGATCATAGAATTGAGTAATACATATACATATTTAGGTGTAACGTTTTCTTCCTCTGGCTTATTCAGTGAAATGTCAACTGCAACTGTAAAAAAAGGTAAACAAGCCGTTGGCGCTCTCATTCCTGTGATGTGTAAGGCAAAAAAACTATTTGAATCTCTAGCGTTAAGCGTTATGTTTAACATTGTCCCTGTTTGGGGTCCTCGTTATTTGGATGCACTAGAAAGGGTGCAATTACATTTCTTAAAACGAATCCTTTTAGTAACGGTTAATACTCCGGACTCTGTTATTCGGATAGAAACAGGAAGAGTTAAGTTGTCGTACAATGTTTTTAAAATGACAATAAATTGGTTACTAAAGATTCTTCAAATGGAAAAATTTCGCTATCCCAGACTTTGTTTTGAGCAACAGCTACGTATTATGAATTCCACTACCACAAAGTATAATTGAGCATCCCAAATCAAACAATTTTTTGTTGACGTTGATTCACTGCAGTTATGGAATCAATTATCTTATGGTTATCTGACAGCACAAAAAAACTACTATTTTCCAAATATTATACCTTCCTGCACCAATCCGATATTGCTACATCGTCAGCGTACCCTTTTATGGCTCTATATAATGCTTTCACCACAACACGTGAACGAAGCAACTATTTACTGTTGAAGTCTCCAATTCAGATCACTCGTACTTTAGCTCAACTCCGTACGGTTAATCAATTTAAAATGAAGTTCACATTAAACGGCATAACCTATAGTATAGATCCTACTTTAACATGCACTGTTTGTAACCTGGACTAGAAAGAAACTATTTTTCATATTTTGTTTGAGTGTCCGATATATACAGTTATGAAACAAAACATATCCTGTCTGCAAAATTTGGAAACATTAGTAAATGCTCTACAAAATATAAACCTATCTGACGGAAAAACTATATGCTGCTTCCTTTGGAATATTCTCAAATTGAGGTCATTTATACTCGATGAATAATGTATTTATTTTATTTTATTTTTATTTTTTATTACAAACTGACTTGTAAATTGAAAAAAAAAAATGTATGTTATCACACACTAACCTTGCTGTAAACATTGTTTTCTATAAGCAATAAAGTTCCTCTTTTTTAGTTAACAGTTTGATCGTTATTTTATCTTTTTTTAATATTTTGAATCATGGTTTTGCTTATATTAAACTCTTGGACAAGTCGTCTAATCTAATGGAACAACCATCCTCTATTATGGAAATTATTCGCTTTTTATCAAATTCACTTAAATGGGCTGGCATCTTGGATAATGCGCTTTGACAAATTTGACACATGTGACTGTATGTCATTTTAATTAGTTAAGTTTGGTTTACATAGTGAGAAAAAGGTGTACCAGTTTCATATGACGCGAAGTGTACTCTTAGTTCAAGCTCTGTTGAGGGAAAAAAACTTATGGGTCGTGGGTAATAAAGTCTCAACTTAATTGTTTGAGATACGAAAAGTTCTTAGTTAATGAAGACCACCTAAAACCCAGTTTAACATAATAAAAACAAAAACAAGGATTTAATTACCAGATATCGTGTATGCAGTATAATTTACATCCTTCGGGCCAGGCAGGATGTTTTCAAGTAATTTACTAGTTTGTCATGTCTCAGTAACCTACTTAGCTTTTTATTTTATGCAAATTTGTTTACGTGAAATCGCAACGGTTAGTATTGGGAATTTGTTTTTGCAATAATTATATTACAAAGTAAAAATACTGTAATGTCATAATATAAAACCAGCAACGTAAACAAATACATTAAATGTTCCGATGACTCGTTAAAACGATCTCAAAACTCCTTTATTGATGTATTTCTAATAATTATATTGATTGACATCTCTATTCACTTCGATCACAATTTTATAAGAAAGATTGACATTAGGCGCCAGTAGAAATATTGATTTAGCAACAGTTATACAGAGTCCGGCAAAAGTTCGGGACCGGACAAGTATTGATAAAGATATAAAATTTTTGAGAAATATACAAATACCACAAATTTTACTCCAACTTATCAAACTTAATACTAGATACCTAAATATCTTTTATTTTAAGTTTTTTAATGCTTAAAAGATACTTTTTGTTATTTCATAGAATGATGAATTTTTTGTGAAAGTAGCTATATCTTTTTGACGACTCGGTAAAGAATAGCGAAGCCCTATATCTTCCAAAGGCTTATGATCCATTTTCAAATCTTAGTTTAAGTTGAATTGAAACTTGTGATATAAAAAGATTTTTTGAAAATTTCATATTTTTTTCTATTCTTGTGTAAGCAAGAGATGTCTTAATTCTAGCACATTAATAATAATTAATAAACGATTATAATAATGATCATCATAAATTTTTTCGAGATTGGAAGTGTTGAAATTAAAAATAACAGACCATACTAAAATAGTTATTGATAATTATTATCATGTGCGTTAATTTTAAAAGAACATCCCTAGAACTAGAATAGTGCTTGATATTATCATGCGCGTCTATACTTAAGGAAAAGCTAAACATAAAATGGTTTTGTTTTTTAGTCACTGTATTATACGATACATTTTTGTAATCCTTTTGTAATTATGTTGTAACAATGTAATAATTCATAGGGTGTTCCATTAAAAAAATTGGGAGGGGTGGCCATAGGGAATTGAAGTTATAACGTACGAGCAAAAATATTTATCCCTTCATACGATTTTTGACGTGTTTTTTTTGGATATTTTTCATTGAAACGCTGTTTAAATAGTGTTTTTTGTATCAATCCCTCATTAAAGCGAGTTAAAAATTATTATTATTATATTATATTTTCATAAAAAATTATATCATCAATTTTGTAACAATATATAGAAACAGAAAGTATTTTCCAGTTCTGTATTGATATAAAATAATTATTCAATAGTATAATATTATGCGCTAAGGTATTATTGACGGACCACCAAAATTATTTCGCGAGTGGCTCTCCTCCGAGCGGAATAAGGTGCGAGGCTTATAAATGTCTTCAAATTTATACACCCGTGTTAAAACAATGCACTTATCTGCCCATAATCCGTCATAATGATACATTTTCATTATCGATTACAGATTTTTTATTACAATACAGATTTTTAATCAATATAGAATTCCATAATATTTCAATCAAGCATGCTGTGTATTTGACGTGTATCCTAGGTTCCTATGTAATTATTTTAGGTGTCAAAATCAGTACGTATTAAAACTGCGATAATTTATCAAAATGTCCGATATATCAGCGATATAGAAGAATGACCATCAACTCCTCCACACATATCGAAGAAAGCATAAAATGCAGTTCAAAATATTTTGTCCCAAAAATCTAAGAAAGTATACGGAAAACTTTATCAACGGTTTATAGACTGGAGAAATACATTCTCCAAAAGTGTTTTAATTGCTTATTTTCAAGAATTGATGAAAACTATAAAATCATCTAGTACATGGACACATTATTCAATAATAAAAAAGTTGGTAATTATAAAAATATAAAATTTATGGCTTTTGATTATTTATCGGGTGTAGAAAAAATAGCGTATGCAACTCTCATGTATACATGAGTTTTTAATACACTCGCATACTCTTCCGTTTAATGCTCGTGTATTAATAACCATCATTACATAATCGTTGCATAATATGCTATTTCACTATACTAGCCAAATATAAGACAAAAATTAAAAATAATATACAGAAGTGTTTACTCTGTCGTATGACCCACAAGTAAACTGTTCGTTTTCGATATATTATTAACGCACTCATTATATCATCGGTCATTTTTGTTTGAGCGCGAATTTCAAACTAATGTCATTTATATTCAAATAATTTTATCTTCATAGGTAATTTCAAGCAGCTCATATGCTAAAGACAATCTCCTGGGTATACACAATTATGTTGTAAAAGTTTTTGTTGATTTACTATCCCCGAATTCTCAAAATATTTGAATTCGTCCATTATTGCCCTAGGTTTATAATAAAAAAAAATATTAACCACTAATAGAGAAATTACCCTCTCAGTTGACTAGAAGAAGCCATAATTGTCAACTTCACAGCTAGTAGTGGGAAAATATATTTATAGTGTATCCGTAAATACCATAAACCTCACATTTTTCTAAATTTTATGCACTGCTACATATTTAAATCTAATAAAAAAGCTTCCTGTAGAATATAACATCCTTTTCAATATCGTTACTATATAAGTATCGTTATTTCTGTCGCTTTTTATATATATATTTCCTTAGGAGCTACGCTCGAAGCAATAAAAAAGAATTGTATTTCCACTGGAATGGAAAGCGCGCTAGCGAGATTCTCTTCAGACTGTTTAGTATTCAGTAGCCCTTCTTCCCGGTCAGCGTAATTCCAGAATCTGGGATAATCTAAAAATCGAACTCAATGATTCGGAACACTCCTCAACCGGATAAAATACTTTGATTCAGCACTTTTCCAACTTATGGTGTTGGCATAGAGGGATACATGTTACGGGTTTGATGGAAAAAATTGGAAATATTTGAATTTTGAAATATCTAATTTTTTTATTTTGTGTCACATGATTGACATATTGCATCGTTGTATTAAATCAGTTTCGGATTTTCCTGTTTTAGATGGAAGCACTTAGGCCACATGTGACCCATTGTACATACTCCCGAGTTGTTCTCTTAGCTCATCGTCTATCCTATCCTTCCCAGAAACGTGGACAGGTCACTAGGAGAGATCTCCTTTATATCGGCAGGTGTAGGCCAAGACTCACCGAGAACATACTCTCCTATTGACGATAACTCAGGACACTCGCATAAGACATTCCTAATAGTTTCATCTTCCTGTTCACACATCCTGCATAGGTGTCCACTAGCCCTCATTGACAGTGGCCAGTCAGAAATCCTACTGTTAATCTTTGTACGGTATATCCTTCCCTGATGCTTTTATCTTGATCATGAAGGAGTCTTTAAAGAATGTTGACAGATGCACAACCGTAAATCTTCAATTTTTTATAAGTACTACTGAAATTACTTTTTCTGTCTACATATATATACGTACATACGTATACTTATAGCACACGTACAAAAAATATTTATATGAAAACCAAACGCACCATTAGTTGAGATTTTTATCAGTTAGTTTATATTGAATAATTTAATAATAATTAATAGTTATTTACGTAATTAGTGGGATATGGACATTATTAACGCACGCATGTGAAGTTTGCAAGACGAGGCCGTAGGCCGAGTCGTGTAATCACATAAGTGCGTTAATAATTCCTATCACACGTGTTACGTACAAAATTTTATCTACAACTGTTTATTAGTATTATCAACAGTGCCTATATTATAAAATTAAAAAAATTCCAATACAACGTATTTTTAATAATATTGACTGCAAACATAAGGTACTGTGTATCATATTTTGTGACCATATCATCAAAAACAAACAAGGATGTGGAAATAAAATAAATTAGTTATGTCATCGAATTTTCAAATTTGAATGAACAAAAATCTAAAAAAATGAGTTCAAGCGAAGACAATCTCCTTTCGGAAATTGAAAATGCAGCTTCCAGTGTTATTTTAAATATTTAATTCTGCAGGTATTAATATGTTTCTAGATTCTCATTACCGCACTAGTGCGGTAATGTAATCAAAAACGCACTAGTGCGGTAATATATGTCATTATGACACCAAAAATAGTGTAAAATCGTACTCGTTACATGACAGTTGTAGATAAAATCGTTTTAAATGTAAGACTAAAATACATTTATTGATAAAAAAAAATCGAGTAAGATTCATGTTTTCATAATAAAAGTCAATATTCAACGGAATTAATTATCTGGTGTAGTGTTATCGTTATGTATATAGGTACCAATCTAGTTTTCAATAGTAAGATAAATTTTTTGCAAGTAATTCTCCACCTGAACAAAGCAAAGAAGAATGGGAATCACTTACAGACTGCGCGTACATCCGTTAATTTTTAGTGTTTGTAAATAATAGCGTAGTTAATTTACCAGAAAATATAATTAAAAGGTAGGAGGTTCTCTAATTAGCCAATTAAGAAAGTCTTTTATTATTGAGTCTAGTATTTAATTTATTTATTATTAAGAGATAATTAGTATAGATACCGATACTGTTAGAAGATGATTTTTAATAATAGTATTACAGTTTTATTAAGCATAATATCTCATTGAAATCACTAGGATGATTACATATGCAGGACAAAAAGGTGAAAAGTTTACATCCAATATGAAGGAAAGATTCTAATGTTTGGTCAATATTAGTAACAGTTGGCTGTTATTTCTTTTTTTTTTATAGTGATAAAATCAATGTATGGGAGTACAAGCCTTTAATGGCTTAATACACTTTATAATAACCTTCAGTAAATTATTGCACAATTAACGATCCAAACCTTACTGTCCTGTTATCAGAAAAAAAGACACTCAAGGCAGCACATACACGTATACTGCAGTGAAGAGCACATTGCTGGTAGTTACCTACTTTAATTGTTTTCACTGCATACCGAGAAAAATATTTATTGGTGCAAAGTAAGATATTATTATTCTTACAGTGATATAAAATGGAATCCAAATCTAAAGTGAAAAAGAAAAGTTTTGACTGGATAGAGTCGAGAAATTTTGGCAAATATAATTTATTTTATACGCCTGGAAGCATCAGAAAATAAACATAATATGAAGGACATTCAAAAAGTTCAAGACCGTATTGCCACAGGTATCAGTGAGCATACGATTTCAAATATTGAAATAGAGATAAGGCAAATAGAAAATGGGGAATTTCCATTATTTTCTACTCCAAACAAAAAAAATTACGTTTAAAATGTTTGAATTCCCACACAATTTCTTGTTCAAAAAATATCTGCATACTTATTTCATTTCGTTAGATTTGTATTGTCTATTATTAAACAGATATAAATATACTACTAAAACCTTCATTTTCGTCTCCCTCTTTATCATCCGAATACTTTCTCATTTTAACTTCGTGTCTCTCGAACGTTTCTCGACATTCACTCCTGTATTTGCCAAACTGTGAACGAATACTCAATACATAAACGTATTTTATTGAATCTTGTAACATGTCTATAGACCTGCTACGATCTTCAAATTTATATCTCAAACCATCCTTTAGTTCCCGCTCATCATCTCTTCCACTTCCAATCTCCATCCCTGATGGTTAAGACATTTGACATATACCAAAGACAACGTTGTTTTTTTCCACTACCGCCCTTAGAAGCGAGGTGTAACTTTTCCGTATCGCTTAATTTTCTAGGTATTTCTTTAAACTGCTGTGTTAAGCACGGTTCCAAGAATGCTGCTAATGTAGCGGCTAACACATCTATGATACCACTAAACCACTAGGATGCACCTAGGACACCTGGAGATTTCTTAGAATACTTGCTAGGACATTTTCCAGACATCTATATCATCACCTGCCGAACTAATGCTAGTGCATTTTTAAGACATCCATCTTCATCTACCAAACCTGCTCAGGTCATCTTAACATTCGTCTACCAAAATAAGTGTAGGCCTAAGGCTTCCTCTAAAGACAGATTAAAGTTTTAGATTTCCTCATCCACCTGGATGTAAGAATTCTGAGAGGATCGTGTCCGGGCTTAGGTACATATATTTTAAACTTTTTTCCACCTTCCTCACCTTAGTTTTTTTTCTTATCTAGTCTAAAAGGTACTGGCGCCCAACCCTATGTTATACAAGTGCAACATTTACATGGAGTTGAACCCTAAGAGGAGTCTCTTGCCGTAATCTGTCGCATGTGGAAACAAGTAGTTATTATTATACAAATTTGCTCCCAGCTTTTCTTAGAAAATAGCAATGTTCATAAGCAATGAAACTTATGAATGTTTTAATGTATGCACAACTCAATCAAAAGTTGGTTCGAAATCCACTTAAGCAACTTGAAAGTTTTTTAAGACACAAGACCATCCTTGAAGCTAAATAAATTAACCTCATTTATATTTCAATTTTAAATAGCAGCAGAATTTTATTTCTCCTCCCAATCACTTATCATCCACCTTTTGCACTCTCTACAAATAATAACGTACGCCTCTGTCGCATACCTCAAAGTTGAAATAAAAACACTTCTCGACGCTTACCAAATAGTCAAAACACATTTCATTCATCTCCCTCTTATAATTCTGTTTTTTTCTACGAACAAATACGTTCTCAAATTATGCAATTCGCTAGAATCATCGACCCCCCGCTCAATGGTCAATTCTAAAACTCCTCTTGGAGAGCAACAGACATAGATAGAGCAGCAATTAATAACTAGCACTAGTAATTCTTAAAAGATACATTAACGGGCAATACTGAAGTATAGATAGATTATGTTCATAATTAAGTGTCAAGTGCTAATTGCGCCTGGATCTAACACGTTTTGTGTCAAATGTACATGAGTATTCTGTTGTATTCGTTTGCTGGACAGAGCTACAGAATAAATTCAACGTCAAAGATACTTTATTCACCAGACCACCTTAACAAAGAAAACAGTAGGTATAGGTATTTCTTTATTTCTCAAAAATACATTCTTCTGTACCTATATCACTGGACCAGTACCACAAGCTTGTTTGCCATTTTAAATTTTATTTGACAATTCACTGGATTGCCTGATTCATTGTTCATTAGCATCTGATCCTCGTCTTAGTATATTTGAAAGTTTTTCTGGTGCTTCTGAATTCATTGTTTTTTCAATATTGAAAATAGTTATTTGTTCAACTAGGCAGCAAAGTAGTATTTCAGCTAAGGCAGTCAATCTACTTTGCTGCCAAGTTGAACATATAATTTTTTCTCCGATTGTTCATAATGATATGGGAGGATATTGTATTTGTAAATTATTACAATTCCCACAATCTCTTTATTTTTCCTGGTTGGTTGCTATGGAAATGTATAATCACAGGCATGTTTGCATCTCATTCGCGAAATACTTTGGTGATCTCGACTATTTTTTCAGTTCTCGATCACCAAAGTAACATTTCGCGCACTAGATACAAAAATAAATATTCTTTTTTTTTAAAGTGAATTTTTGTAATACATATGAAAACACTTAATATTTCTGAAACAGTTGAAGATAGGTATGGAATATTGTATATGAACTATGTCTAGAATTTTCTGAAGAATCCAGAAAACTAATAATATACAGGTGGTTGTATTTGAAATAAGAAAGTTGGTATCGGTCACTGTCACATGACACACCCTATATAATCATTTTGAAAAAAATGCGCATCTAAAAATACAAATGGACGTGTCCAAGCGTTTTTCCCAACACGCTCTCATTTATTCGTTATCGAATTTATTCCATTTGACTGTTCCACACTGTATAAACATATGCGTAGATAGTAGCTACTGAGGAAATATTGATGGTTCATTTTTGTTTGTTAAATATTCTATGGGTATCTACATTTTTCTTTCTCTCCTCATTTTATTTTCATATTTCATTCTATACTATCACCGTTAGAATATTGGGTGAAGGAGCAATAAAGATCACTAATATTATTTTTATATTCATTTACATTATTAATTTTGCACTGTGAATAACAAACTTGCTATACAGTCATAATATTCTTTCTAAAATGATCTATTAGCCGAGTCCCAACGTTCACGGATATCTACCTTCCAACAGGACCAGAATTTTATCGATCATCTTTTCGATTATTATCAATAATTACGTCTACCTTGAACCTACTTGATTAGAAAACGTGTTTGCGAGCGATGACCATGTCGTAGATATAAAGTTTATTTAATATTTTCCCGTACTTCGTCGATTAGTTTCTCACTTGCCTTCACAGTGAAGTAACCTGTAATTTTTCATCACTTTTAAAGGTGCTATTTATATAAAATCGTTTTATTCGGTTTCGAAGTTATTTGACGATACTGATATTTGACAAGCAGTTATTTTAAAAATTTCTAAAATAGTTATTTATGTTACTAAGACTCAGTTTTTTCTCACCTCCCAATAAAGTTCTACTAATTACTATTTATAACGCAAGATTCGGTTTCTTCACCTCCTAATTATTAATAATTCGAGTTATTTGGCAAATAAGTAGGTAATTACAACTGTCAATTAAAATAAATGATTGGTGTCATAATATTACGTAAATTCAAATAATAATTGACCGTAAGCAACAAAGTACGGACCTGGCGAGAGCTGTCAGTGGGACATTATAAAAAGACGTAAAAAACATTGCCGCTACGAAAGGTACGTCTGCATCCTATTTTGAATAGGTCGCGCTTTCGAGTAATCTCAACATCAACTAATATAATTTGTTTGTTAAAGATTAGAGTAAACGTTTGTAATACATTTAAACGGTTCAATATTGTGATAGGTATTATGATTAGAATCAATCACAGACCTGCCTTTTTTCCATTTCTTCCAACGTAATGTGCTAGAAGGACATTAACAAACGATGACACACACTAAAAAGATTACTATATGAACTCCACCAACCAAAGCGGGCAGACATCGCTTAAATTGAATATTTAAACTGACAGAAGTTTGCAAAAGATTGAAATGATAATTCCACAATTTACGCGTTTAATTTAGATATGGTTAACGGAAATTATAGAAAATAGTGATAGTGATATCACAGTATACCAGTTGTTTTGGTATACTGTGGTGATATCCCGAGTACACCTTTTAAATTCAAAAGTATTGCACATTCGATAATTTTGAAAACTTATACAAAAGCGAGTATAACGGCAAGGAGAAGTATACGATCGTCATCGCAATAACAGATCATAAGTTACTGTCAAGAAAATAACGTTTTTCTCCGATTGGCAGCAAAGTATTACTTTTCCTGCCTAGGCAGCAAAGTGGGTACTTTTCTGCCCAAGCAGCAAAGTGATTATACTCAATTGGAATAAAACATTTATTAGCAATTATAACGTAACACTTTTAACAAGAATTTAAAAACATATGTTTAGTTATTATTAACATTGATGGTAAAATTACTACAATTTTGAACGAATAGGCCACCTTTTCTTTCCTCAGATACCGTTCTCTCTATATCATTATCAACAATCGGAGAAAAAATTATATGTTCAACTCGGCAGCAAAGTAGATTGACGGCCTTAGCTGAATTCCTAGCCTCGCTACGCTCGGCTATGAATTCAGCCTCGGCAGTCAATCTACTACTTTGCTGCCTAGTTAAACAAACTTTTTTCTCTCTTTTCTCATCTAACACATGGACGGTTGCTGTCTATGCGTCTTTCAACGGTAGAAAATTTGTTTAGTAAAGTATTAAAGTAGCAAATTTTTATTTGTTAGTTCAAATTCAAATCAACTAGAGTGATGAATTCCGCAGATATAAAAAGCTTTCACTAAATATATTTGGCTAACAGCTATTTGGTACTTTATTAGAACATGAGAAAACCGAGCCTGTAAAGTTTAAATATAGCAAAACTAAAATTTGTTCAAAATGTATTTCATGGATATATTAAATTTGAAAACACAGCATACCAAAGTGAGCACATTGTTGGCAAAGCTAGTAGTTAGTAGGTATTATCTACTATTTGTGGTAGATAATCCGAATATTCGTATGAACAGCAGCTAAGGTTACTTCAATTCAACCAGTGCTACCAACTGGTCAGAATGGATGAAACAAGAGTCATGGTCTGCGTTTGGGGTATGTTCTGTGGTCCGCGTTATTAGTATTTCGAAAATAGTTATTCATGCAACAAGTGCAAAAAGTGAGTGAAATTGTCCAACGAGGTCTTTAGGCCGAGCTGGACAGCACGTCGAGTGCAGAAAACGTTCTACTTGAGTTGCATACAATATTTTTTCTACATTCATGCAAAAACTGGAAAATTAGAATATAATATGCTAGGAACTCAAACTCAAACTGTTCTTCTTGTACCTTGTACCTTGTCAGTACTTATATATGGCTGGTTCTCGCTTTGACCATTTAAATTTTTAATAATTAAAGATTTTTGCAATAATTGTAACTCGTTAAGACTAAGTAGTAAGATAATACATATATTATTGCTGTATTAGAGCAGGATCAGACACTTGCTCTGGATTTTTATGTTTGTCATAAATCATCACAAAACTGACAAGAATGACAGATGAGTGCAACAAAAATGTTGTTGCACTAATCCAAAAAGAATCACTTTTTCCATTTAATGTGTTTCACAAAAGTGTTGTTTTTTTGCATATGAATGTAGAAAAACTGTTTTTCACCTAAATAATTGATTTGCACAATTCACTGAGCTTCCAACCGAATTTTTGGGAATCTTATTTATCATTTACTTATAATTCTGTAAGTTTCAAGTCTTCATCAGACTTCTGTTCCTATGATTAAAAACCAGCTAATGATAATTATTCTAAAGCCTAATTGAACCGCATACCTACGCCGCTGAGCAAGCATAACCATTTTCCTTTATGATTACATTGAAACAAAAAACAGTAGAACGGATGGTTCTACATACGTTATTCAGAAGGGTTTCTGTGGTAAAAAATTGACCAAAGCTTCCACTATACTTGATTTAATTAAAGATAAGTTCACCTTCATAATAAATAATAATAAATAAAAAAGTGAAATCTTGATAATTTTATTCAAATAAATTTGATATAAAATAACATAATTAACTTGGTTAAAAATTACTGGCATAAATTACAAGTAATTTCAGCCCGTTATTTCAATTGAAGTTGTTGGAGAAAGATTTACTTGAGAAAAAAATAAGTACCGGGTGTTACAATAAGAATGATTCTTTGTCATTATCATACATCATTAATCGGTTAAAGTAGAGCTATGGGTACAAAATTTTATAGCAAAAATGACATTAATAAAAATTAGTTTCAAGCTAGTATGTCTACCGCAAGAGGGCGTAATTGAATTCCAGTCTATTTACTCAAATAGGACCTTTATTATGAAAGAAACGCTCATAACTCCGTTCCTACTCAACAGATTTTCACTCTTCTTTTTCGCCAACATAACAGTGATAATTGCGACATAATCTAATGAGTATCATGCACGTAAAGGACGCTATTAAATTTTTATAAAATCTAGCTATCTAAATAAAAGTCTTAATCGGAAATTATAAAAGTTAATAGAGACATAATAGCGTCGATATCTAAATTAATTAATTCACCAGTTCGTTTGGGTTGTGCTCAACAGCACAGGCACTTGATCTGAATTTTGTTACCATTTCCCATGTTATCCATTCCATTCCAGAAGGTTTATGTCTTTTAAATAGTTTGAAAGGGGGATTTTCAGTAGTTGTAGTTGTATTATCTACTTTCCAAAGTCCTTCCATCGCCCAAGTCATTAAAAGTTCTCACAGAAGAAAAGAGTATGTGAAAAGGTTTTCCATCGTAGTTTCACATACAAAATTCATGAACTTTGTTCATTTCATGCAAATGCTTTCTAGTAGTGCATTGTCCAGTCGGTAACAGTCTTCAAATGTTCAACTGTCACAGTTCCAATGCTTTCGTAGAGAGTTCCTTGTCTACCTTTGTCTCTCTTTGCATGGAGGTGTCCTTGCATCAACTTTCATCTGAGCTGGTAATCCACATCTAACCAGTTCCAGATTTCCCTCTTATGTAATCCACAAAACGTTTCTGAACCTATGAAGTCGCATTCACAACCCTCTTCAGCTAACTTCTGTGCCATTTCATTACTTGCAAAACCCTCATGTGGTGGCACCCATACTAGAGCTAGAGCCGTTCAGTTCATGCTCTTTTGAACCTTTAACTTGTCGGGGGTCAGCCCACTTTTTCTTGCTGCATATCTACAATTCACTAGAGGTGTCTGTCCTGCATCTGTCTCATCCGGCCTTGTATTCCCAAAAATTTGATATCATCCACGAGCTGATCTTCCCATCTAGTTTTTGGTTTTTAAAGTAATGTCCTCCTATTAGGTGTCCATTCTGTTATTATCCTTACTTCCTGTCATTTCGCCATTATTTCAATATGTCCGTACCAACGTAACCTTTTTGATTCAACAAAGTTTTCTCTGTGTCATTTTTTAATATATTACCAATATCATAATAAATATAAGTCTTCAGTATTCTTCTTTTATATTTCCTTATTGCAGACCTGAAGACTTTCAATTTGGTGATTGGCTTACTCTCTTACTCTGCGGGATATTTTTAAATCTCTCATATGCTCTATCTCTATACCCTGATTGAATTATTTGCCTTATCTCGCTCTTTGTGTCATTTTTGTTACTGATAATTGTTCCCAGATACTTAAAGGTGTGCTTCTGGTTGATAGACTTCTTTTTATTTTCTCATATCTTTATATTTTGTTACCTCCTGGTTTATTCTTCGTCCTCTTTTTCTCGCCTCTTTTACAATTTTCTCTAATGTTTCTTCAAGACTGCTTCGGTCTCTCGTTATTATGGTTAAATCATCAGCCTATGCTATTATTTATTTTAATTTATTAATTATGCTTCCTTCGATATCACAAGTCCTAATTATGCCTTTCACTGCTATGTTAAACAATACCCTGATAGCATGGATTAACTTTCGTTTAGCTGGAAACAGTTATGTAAGAAATATTCGTTTATTTACCATCAGGAATATTTTTCAAACAGAAAATGACTCGATTTTTTGCGGAAATGTATAGTTTTCATTTTTCCGACTTTAGAATAGCTGAAACCAGTTACAAGAAAATACGTTTCTGTTTTATATTTACATAAACACGCAAGAAACCTCTTGCGGAAATATACCATTTTCATTATACCTACCTATGTATTGATAAAATATTGTAGATTTAGATTGACTTACCCACACACCCCCTGTTTATTCTCAAATTTATCTTTCCATTCCAATACCTCATCAAGTAGTGGTTCAAGACAGCTAATTTTGAAATTAATTTTTTTTTCTGTAGCCATCCCGAAAATAGAACATTAGGTATGATTTCTTAAATCGAAAATGAAACTTCACACAAATCGTAACGAAAGTAGCTATTTTCGGAATGTTTTTTTTTACTTTCGGGACGAATTTTTTCACTTTCGGAATGATTTTCAATATCTATGTAGGCGACCTTAGCAATCACATTTAAGGAAATTTTATTATGATATTGCTTGTCTAAATAAATTTGTTGATAGTTCCACTATATTTTCAATTTTCCGTTCCAGAAATGGGAAACGATAACGAAAGTGACGAGGAAATAATTATTCCACATGAAATCAGTGCAAGCTGTTAATTGTACATTTATTGTGATAAGTAATATTTATAGTATCTATGTCTATTATTTTTCAATATTTCATTTAAAAAACTGCTGCAGAAAAAATATTGTACGTAACACTACCCCAAAGTGACTCGCAGGCTTCCACTTCCACGTCTGGAAACTGCCTACTCATCCCGTAAAATGTCACTTTCGCAACTTGTTACGTAAATAACTATAGTGGCCGGATTTTTTGATGGCCAGTGTATTTAAAGTTTCACCCAGAAATATATTTAACGAGTCTTTCTCTAATTTATTATATATACCCCTATATCTAGCCTCGACTCTTCCCCATTACAAATTAATGTGTCAAACATCTCCCTCTGGATATAAATAATACTCTGTTGGGATATCACGGCCTGAACAGCAGGATTCCAGCGCTACCGCGGTGATCGTCTATTATCAATTAGAACTGGCACACTCGATCATGTTTATTGAATTAATGAGAGATGCTCGATTGTTACCCAATGTCGACCACATTCGTGTCTGTACAAGATGTGGCTATTTTGATTTGTTGAAATGTTTGATTCGGATGGAGAGGTTATTTTGATTGATTGTGGAGAAGAATCGAGATTCCTATCCTTCAATGATAACTGATCGATAGAGCTGGTGAAATTTATCACTCAGTGCAATGGATTTGGCATTGCAGAATCGCTAGTGAAGCATTTATGGTATTTATTGTACAGTATTCATTGAAATGAATGAAAGCTACCTAACAATTTGTATTGTATTGAAAAATTAACTATAGTACATTCTATAGCCTTTTTGGTTTGTGACGTATATCCGGTATATAAAATCATCAGGATCGTAGTCAGCCAAATTCGAAAAGGCTATGGAATTATTAATTAACAGCTTCTTATTCTAACTGAAAATTCTTTAAAACTTTCAGAATGCTGATGTTTTTCCGCGTATATTTTTGTATTATTTGAATAAATAGAATAATAATATTGATATTGACTTTTTATAAATAATAATTGACTGTAAAGAACAATTAAAGTACAGACCTAAAGAGAACACTGTCAGTGGACGTTAGAAAAAGAATGCTTTAATTTCTCCCGATTGATAGGTTTTTTTCTGATTTCAAAAATATATAACATGTTACCTTGTACTGTTTTTGAGTTATTAAATGTTGAAAATCTTAGGTTTAGTAGTTACCTCAAATATGAGAAAGTAAAGAATGAAAATATTATTGAAGTGAGCTATAAAAATGACAACTAATATGTTTGATAATTGACATTTTTCTGATAAAGTGATTAAAATGGTTTACAATAGGAAAGAAAAAGTCAAAATATCCTATGCTCAAAACAGAAAACAAAGATTTATTTAAGAAAATTCATAAATAATAACTCATTAAAGATATGAAATGTCCACCATTATTGTTAATGTATAATTGATGTCACCTTCCTATATTATTTATAATAACATAGCAGATATATGACTTCATTATTTTCATTTAGTTTGTTAATTTCGTGCGGAATCCTTTCTTTAATCACTTGTATATTATTATTATTGATATTGATATAATATATTTCACCTTACTGTAATACATTTCAATTTTTTTATTAGAAAAGTGTCAACTATCAAACAAAAGTATTAGTTGTCCTTTTCATAGCTTACTTTAATAATGTTATCTTTTTCATATTCATACAGTGTGTACATAAAGTAACGTAGCTTGCTTATATTTCGATTTCCGTTAGGTTTATTAAAAAAAATTCAGACTATGGGCATAAGTCGATTAGAAGTATACAGGGTGCACCGTTGCTTCAATGTGGATATATAAAAAACATTGTGTACAAGACAAAACCCGATAATATTGGAAGAACTGAGAATACTGTTAACCGCCCATCAAATAACAAATCAGCAATTTTGTAATAGAATATAATCTTTTTATAATCGACTTGGATACTGTCAATTGGAAGAAGGAAGACAATTTGAACATCTCATTAAATAAGATAAGTTGTTTCTGTTAATTATTTTAGTAATAAAAATTTTCCCGTACATTTTTTTCCTCGATAACTGTAGAAAAAATGAGATTAGAATTATGCGGTCTTGACGATTGTATTTGTAATTCAATAGATTACGAAAAACAACTTTAAAAAACTGCATACAGTAACTACCTATACTAAAACTAAGATTTTCAACATTTAATAACTCAAAATCGGTACAACGGAGGAATAACATATTATATTATATTTTCAAAATCAGAAAAAAAAGCAATTAAAAAAATATTTAAACATACAGAGTATCCCATTTGAAGAAAAGAATTATTTTTTGTATGAGTACCATTTAATTTGCATGCTACTGAAAACGTATTAAAAGAGCCAATGCGCTCTGATTTACCCGCGTAAGATTGGAAAGCTTCGAAATTTGGAGGAGGATAGACTCTGATTAAAATCCAAGCGTTAAACAAGGCGAGAGTCAGTCAGTACACTCTGTGCAAAATATGTATGTACTCCGTAAGATGTCGCTTCAGACCGTAGCATTAAAATTCAAATTCTTACGCACCTTCAATCACATTTTTCTCATTAATTAATAAACATAATGATTTCACATTTTGACAGTATATTACTAGTGTGTAGCTTCGGAGACGATGCATATTTATTACTGCACTGATAAAATATTAACAAAATTTATTTCAAATTTCACAGCACAGAAATTTTTTTTCCAAAAAATAATATGCATCGTCCATTCACTGTAATGGTTCATATAAACCCTGAAATTTTGAACGTATTATCTAAACTAATAAGGGAGAAAAATGTGTTTGAAGGAAAAATCACTTATTTTTCAAATTTAAAGCAAATCTTAAAATAGTTTCTATTTCTGTTCATACAAGTTTATGTATTGAGTAAATACCGATCAAGTTTCAATCAACAACAAAAAAAAACACATTCTACAAGGTCTTTTAGTATACATTTTAGCTTTTTTGGCGAGAGCGCACACAGCGCATTGCCTCTTAAGCAAATTCATTAACCAAACAATGTTTGTACAAGACTTTTTTTCAAAGCGATAATAACGATGACAGAAGGTGGGTAACTTATAATGAATAGCCATTTACATTATTTTATCCGTACATGTACTTATGTATATATGAATATGACCTGAAAGATATATTGTAGGTACTTCCTGTACCTTCTACTCATTTCCTGAGAAAAGTTTCAGAGACTAGTACTTCATTTATTACCTTGAGCATTTTTAGGATATCTGCATGCTTTTCCTTGGGTAAATGTCACTCTTCTATGTATATAGCAATCTCCTAGCTGGTGTACGTGCCTTCGGATTCTGAATTGCTTGGCACTTCGCAGATATGTGGATGAAGGTTCATTCTTCGATGCCACAGAATTTAAATTCTTCTTGTTCAACTAATTTGAACTTTTTCATGAGTCGATTCATGCAAATATGTCCCGTTGAAATTTTTAGGTTGTAGTCACTCAAAAGAATATTTGTTTATCTAAGTCCTACTATAGATCTTTCCAATGGTTAGATCTTCTTTTTTTGGCTCTACCTCTTTCTTCCAATATTACATTGGTGCTGATTCAGCAAAAGGGTGAGTCCCCCTTTTTGCTATTACATTTTTTTATTCCACTGTGTTCTGGAATCCACAGTAAGATCCAATAAGATTCGTATTATAAAGACTTGGGGTTTTTCCCAAGCTTTGAGAGAGCCGCCTGTGTACCATTGAATGGCATTGTTTCCAAGTATGGCAACGGTATCCATTTTTATTTTATATTTTCACTAGTAATAGGTCAAATTATTTCCGGAAATTTTTTCAAGTCCATGAATATTTTGAAAATTATCCTGAGTCGAAGACGAGGGATAATTTTCTAAAAATATTCATGTGCGAGAAAAATTTCCTTAATTAATTTGACCTCGTGTGGTATTCGGTAAAAAAATTCCACACCAAATGATGTTTATTTCCAACAACATCAATTTTAGTTTTCATCAAGTAGGTACTCACTTGCATAATATAGTATATAATAATTGCGTTTTTAATATAAACATTAATCATAATGGTCCAAAGAATTTAGAAAACATCCAGCCTTGTAGTTGAAATTAATCAAAATTATCATTTGAACAAATGAAAATTAGATTGCCAAAAAAAATATTCTTACATTATAAACGTCAAAAAAAATTTCCAGTATAATTCGCTGTTGGGTACCCACCAGGAAAAAATTTCTGATAAAATTCATCCGTTGCTATGGTGATCTGACAGAAATACACGTTCTGATTGGTTAAAAATCAAAAGTGTGGAATTGTTATGTGAACAAATAAAAATTAGATTGTCAAAACAAATATTCTGTCATTATAAACGTTAAAAAATTTTCCCAGTATAATTCGCTGTTGGGTACCCACCAGGGAAAAATGTCCGATAAAATTCATCCGTTGCTATGGTTATCTGACAGAAATAGATACCTACACGTTCTGATTGGTTAAAAATCACCAGTGTGAAATTTTCACTTATAATTGCACAAGAGGTTTGTATTTTATCGGGTATTTTAGGTTGACAGTTTTTCGAATCAAATTGCTAAAGAAAACAGTTTATAAGTTGAACAACACAAATTTACACGATATCAATACAAACATCGAGTGTAATTCGGCAGGACAATTCATTGAATCGACTCATTGTTAGTGTTTAGAAATTGTTGTTGACAAACATGTCAAACTATTTATTATGGTAACCAGCACTGCGATAATTAATGAACAAATGCATATGTGAAAAAACCACAAGTGCATTTATCAACAGTAAAAACACAAGAGCTTTTTTTTTTATCGGATAAATTTCTCTTTGCAACAAAACAGTTTTGCCAATCAATAATTTACTTTTTATCGCGATAAAAAAGGATGCACCTTTTTTATCGATGTCAAAGTGACAATAACATTTCCAGGTATATGACATTTTAACATTGGAGTTAATTTATCAACAGTAAAAACACAAGAGCTTTTTTTTTATCGGATAAATTTCTCTTTGCAACGAAACAGTTTTGCCAATCACTAATTTCACGAGAAAAACTGACATGATAAAATCGCGACACCGAAGGTGGAGCGATTTTATCTAATGTCAGTTTTTTGAGCAAATTTAGTGATTGACAAAATTTTGAGTTGAAGAGAAATTTATCTGATAAAAGAAAAGCTCGAGTGTTTTTTGGCAAGATAAATTAACGACAGAATATAATATGGATGAACAACAACAATAATTTCGACTCATTGTCATTGTGTAAAAGTGACGTCCGCTTACTAGAAATTGAGGAAGAGAGGTTTTAGTTGTCAATAATGACAAATTCCAACGATGTAACAAGGTTTTATCGATGAGGAAGCATAATTATCAGTATAATACCGAATGATTGGCTAGAATAATGTATTGCTATTGGTTAAAACCACCAAAATGTCAGATTTTGACAAGTGAAAAAAATAATCGCGATAAAAAAGGATGCACCTTTTTTATCGATGTCAAAGTGACAATATCATTTCCAGGTATATGACATTTTAACATTGGAGTTAATTTATCGCTGTAAAAGTTCAAGTTAACTTTTGCCGCTGTCAAAGTGACAATTGCACTGTGGCATATGCGATTTTTAATACATGAGTTGATTTGTCAGCAAAAAATAATAATTTCTGCATTATATGCCAGCCATACAAGTTACGATTAGAAGACAATTACATTTATCCAGTTTTTTGGTCAGCGTTGTATTTGAGGTGTGAGAATTCTTATTTTTTATCAATAATATTGCCAAAATCATTACGTAAATAATAACAGACCGTTTTGGATAAATACGATATCATTTTTTAATAGACAGATATTTATATTAAACATGCAATCGTAGGATACAAAACAAATTATTATAAATAAGGATAATTATTTAAGACTATTAGAGTAAATTACATATAATTTTACAATTTTTTTACAGTACTGAATTATTAGTACCTAGACATGTTTTAGTAGGATGACGCTCAGAAAACCAGAGATATTAATCAACAATGGTTATTACTTAATTTTATATGTGTGTTGAAACAATAAAATTTTAAAATAATGTATATAATAATAAGCTATTTAGAAAATAATAAGCAGATTAATATAGTATATCCAGATTTCACAAAGTGTAGAAAAGTGGTCGTTGGCAAACAATTGGACACATTATACAGTAATTGTTTAAACAATAACACACAAAAATTATACCTCTTCTAATTTGATTAAATTATTATGAATGTTTCCCTCAATCATCGTAGATAGTAACACTGAAGATAATCATCAATTTCTAGATATTCATTTTTTTTTAAATTAAGGTAATTGCACAACATCTTAGTTACTTACCGGTATCGATTCAGCAAAGGTTGAGAATAATGCAATGTTTTAAAAATTTTTAAGTTTTCTATTCAACAGTTATAAGAAATTTCAGAAATTGACAAATCATTGATACTATTTTTAAAGTTCAAAACTTCAGACAAATGTCAAATTTTCTAGAGTTCATTGTGTTGTCAGTATTTTGATTAAAGCACTATTTTTCTAATAACATTCTAATCGGTAGGAACGGAATTTCTAGAGATAGCGCTCATTTTTCTTACCTAGAAAATTTTGTTTGTGCATGCTTCTGATTTTGGGATATACGATATATTTTTTCTTCAATATTTTTTAGTTAGTTATGTGGATTATACAGGGTGGTCCTTAAGTAATTGTACATAGAAGTACAGTACAATCTTTAAAATATTGCGATTTAAATTAATTAATAAAATGTTGATATCAAGAGAGATATACAGGGTGTTATTATTGAAATTTTCGTTTTTCACGATAACTTCAACACTCTTTGACGTATATTCACAAAAGTTTTTTTGTTGGGGGATTTTGGATATAAGAAATCATAATTTTGTACCTTTATTTCGATGTAATTTGTAGAGTAGCGCCACATAAGCCACGTCTGCGACATGAATGAACTCACGCAATTTTTTTTCCTATTGATACTAGCACTACTTTTGTGAAAAATAATTAGAGTCACATCATTACAACCAAAAAAAGGTATATTTGTTAGTGTCCACAAATCTTACTCTTACTTTATTAATCTTAAAAAAAATTCAGCAAAAAAGAAAAAAGAAAAAGCTAAAGTTGCATAATCCAAGACTCTATTTGCTCCAAAAAATACAGGGTGTTCCATTTGAAAGAAGAGAGAAAATTAAAGGTTCGGGTTTCCGTCCACCCTATTTAAAAAAGAATGAATAATCAAAATTTAATAGAATACGGAGATATTGCATCATATTACGGAACTCTGTTGGGCAAAATAAATGTTTTTTCTCCAACGTACAATAAGCTACAGGGCGATGATTTACCTACGATTTTCACATAAACGTGTCCATACCTTTTGAAGGACTTTGTATAACAAAGCAAAACCTCATACCAAATGCTCCAAAAAAATGTGAGCAATCCAAATTCTGTATAATATACAGAGGTTCTCATTTGAAAAATCATATGTTTGGTTTGTAACGAGGTTTGTAACGGAGGTATACAGCACTCTGTATAGTCCAAGATAATTTCAAACTATGCACCTTGAAGATATCTACTATTTTTGTTGATAACATTTTTTGATATCCCTTAAAATAACCCATATACCGAAGATTAGTACAGCCTGTATAAGCTTTTCAATTATATCTCAAAACAACCGAAAAAAGTAAAAATAAAATGAATAGAGGAGTTCAGTCTAAGGTCAGTGTGGCCAACAAAAAGTGGTTTTTTCTGGCAAGAATGACAGTTAAGGTCTACTGTTCAAAACAAAAGATTTTGCTTGTTTTTTTATCATTGCGAACATCTATTGCTTTATTAAAATAATGAATACACCCCCGAAGAGTAATCTTGAATTTAAAATGACTGAATACTCAACATATCAGTGGCCAAATAGACTCTTGGCATGTCACTATTTCATTTCTATTATTATGATAAAAAACGTGCAGAATCTTATGTTTTGAACGGTAGACATTAACTGTCATTCTTGTCAGAAAAAACCACTTTTTGTTGGCCATACTGACCTTGGACTGAACTCCTCTATTGAGAATAGCCCGACAAAAATAATACGTAATTTTTAACTCTTGAATGTTGATAGGTTTTCCAATTTGGTAGGTATAGGTAATTGTCAAATTACTTATTATTTTTTATTCAAGAAAAATAAAGTGCATCAAATGAACAATGAATATTCAAATATTAAGAATTATTACAGTATGGGTATAAAAAACAAATACCTATTCTGGTATTTGGTACCTAATTAATTAAACTTTGTGTAGAAACTTAATAGCACGTAGATAAGCTACCATATGTTTTCCATATTGTACTCTTCTCCTAGCAAATTATTGGTGCATAGTAGGTGGGCTGTTAAATGTTATTTTTTGCTGTGAAAACTTTGAACTGTACAGCGGGATTGTTCGGATTTCGACATTAAGTGTTCATGGGAAAATCGGGTGTGACCTATTCTAAGACGCGGGTCATGATAACTTGTTCTTTTCTGGTTTCTGGAACGGCCTTCTACGGTTTAACTGTTCTTTTCACTTCAAAAATTTAAAGTGAAGGCTCACTTCATGTGTAGGTTATTTACCTGTCTTCCAGTGACATTCTAAAATCAGCACCATGGTCGAAAAGGTTATAATTACATCAAAGATAATTTGGTATACCTACTCTCTAATTTTATGTATCTGGAGCTTACTTCGAAAAAGCATTGATATCTCATGTGAGCAGTCATAGAAATTTAAAAAGATTTGTTATGTGTTAAAGAATGATTATCAGTCCCTTTAAGAAAATATATTACACCGAGAAAAAGATTTATTTGTGACAATTAAAATCTTATTATGTCAAATAAATATGATTTTCCATATGGCCTAACTAATATTTCATTTGTATTTAAGAAAGGATTTGTTCCAAGTTCGGAAAGTAATATTGCTGATGAATAAAAACATATTCATTGTCAATAATGAAATTAATTATCTATTGAAAATTATATTTATTCTTGTAAAAATGTATCATATTTGTTTTGAACATGATTTATTAAGGTAGAAAGACAAAATAGTTATATTAATCTTTGGAAGCATTTATATTGAATAAAGTAGTTTTCCAATAACAAATACTCATTTTTGCAGGCTAACTGTATTGTTTTATTATAAAAAAATTATTTTATAGCAGAATAACATTTCTTCATCATAAAAAAATGTATTATCTCGTTAAAATATATTTCTTTACTATGAAAAAATATATTGTTTGGGTAACCGATATGTTTTTTATTTGTAAAAAATGTATCGTCCCAGCAAATTAATTTTTTTGCTGGAAACAAATGTAACTTCCATTCAGTTCTCTATTTATGCATAAAACTGGTTAGTAAAAAAGCAGGATAGAAATAAAAAACTTGCTGCTGAATATTTTGATCTATTAAATTGAATACTTTACATCTTCAAAATAGGAGCCGTACATGGAAACCATACATTTTTAAAATTAAACATACCTACATAGTACATGATCTAAAACATAACCAAAAATGGTATCCACAAGACAGCCTTGTCCAGCCTTAAGTGTGTTCATTGATGCTTTTGCCATAGTATTTTGGAGTAGATTTGACAGGTATAATTGAGAAATGTGTATGTTTGACGTACATTTTGCTTGCTTTCCATTCCTACCTACTTGAATATAAGTAACATCATCAATTTCCTTACCTTCAAAGAGATCTCACAATTCTTGTAATCGCCATGAGTTTAACAATTCATTCGTTTATTATCAAGTCATTTTTGTCCAGAACACTTTAACCACAAACTTTACAAAAACAAAATAATCATTAAAATTGCACAAACTCATCTAATTTCACTGACACACGCCAAACGATCGGTACGATTCTGTATAATAGGGCAGGGTGGGGTGAGAGTTATTTGTATTAATTGCCACATAATTTGTGGGCTAATGTGATTTCTTACAGGTGAAGAAATATGTGATTCGGAGTAAGCAAGTTTTTTTCTCATAACAATAAATGTACAATTATACTCAAATACTTATTTTTTCGGTATAAAGTAGATCTTATTTGAGGCTAATAATCTATAGGCTTATTTAAAAAATGTAAATTTCTGTCAAAACTTTGAAATGATTTACTATGAATATTTAATTTTTTGTTCTAAAGTGATGAAATATTATTCAAGATGTTATATTTTTTTCAGGGTAATGAAAACAATTTTTACCCAAATAGCATCGTTATATTTTATAACAAAATATTATATTGTGCTTCATAAACTTTGGATAGTTTCTGAAGAACAATTGTATAAAGGCGCATAAAGAAGAACAAATTTCTTTACATTAAAGAAATCACACTCGAATAAATCATTTTTTTATATCAAAATTTCCCAATATTTTCACGTTAATATGGCTTCTTGATAATGAATAAGCAATGTTAGTATTAAACAAAGGGGGGTCAAACAAATCAGTTTATTTGTCTAGAAATAACTCTTCTCTCGGTGTATAATAAAATAATGGGAAACTAATTAGGAGGACATTTTTCAAGGCAATACATTAAAGTTTATTGTATAATTAGATATTATATTAAAAAACTATACCTATATACGATAATCACCTTAATAAATATAATGTAGTTTTTAGCGAAAATTAAAATTGATTACGTGAATTGAAATTAGTGTTAAAATAATCTTTTCCGCAAGTCGCTCTTGAAGAAAAAGTCAGGACTTCCTTACTGTAAGGCAATGTCATTTCCCTACTGTAAGGAAATGATATTTCCGTACAGTTGTTAGTGTTCTACATAATCCATAAAACGTCTGTATGCATTTTCGTACTTTTCTCCTGATTTCTTTGGCAATAATTCTAATGAAGCAGTATTCACTGCCTCAACCAGCTCTGGAGGAGTCCCAGGAATGGAAATTTTATCATCACTTATCATTTCATTTTCGAGAACACCAGCAATTAAATTTATAAGCGTCAAGTTTGACAATTCACCCTCAATACGTTTCCATAGTAACCCAAGTAGTTTTATTAGAAATTTCAAAGCACCATTTATTTGGGAATAAAATTATCGCGTTTTTTTTAAATCAATCAATATCTGTCGAATTTTAAACGATTTGCGGAAAAATAGTATGTTTACCTCGTAGGAAAAGCCACATTCCTGGACTCTGTGTTGCTAAGTCTCGGCTTGCGCCTCGACTTAGCAATCTTCACAGCACAGAAAGAAATTTTGTACGTAAAATTAATGAACACCGGTCGTCAATATTTTGAACATTAATATTATGAATCGGTGATTGTTACAATGATTTCTGATCATGGATTAATGTTTTAGTACACTGAAACAATGAATGACCTAACATTAAGCAATAAACGAAAAACATCAAAAATTGATTATTTTTTTCATTGGTACAATGAAAAAGTTCATTGAATCAACGTTTGAGAATTATTAAATTGATGTTGTTCGTCTTTAAAACAATAAATTTTTGTTATGGATTTATGAACAGCATACATATAAACACCATAAACGGTATTCATTGTTTCAATGTTTGCTAAACGTTAATATTACGAACTTGAACATTAACTTCTAATAAGGCGCTAAAATCAATGATACTTGTTCATAGATCCATAACTAAAAACATTAATATTACGAAGAGCTTACATGGACTCAGAATAACGCGCGAAAGTTAATGTAAACCGTTCATATATCCATGATTGTAATCATTAATATTACGTAAAGGCGTACATAGAAAACAAAATACGTGACCATTTTCGCGCCGAATATTCCAGTCTTTTTGTTTCTCGAGAAGGTTAACCACAGTCTTGTGCTCCGTTGTGAATTTTGTGTGATTTGAATTTTTTAGTGGGTAAAATTGTGCCATTTTATTGAGGATAGACTATTTACTATTTTTTCAACGAATAGACAATATCTTCATATTGCAAGTGTGAGTACTCTTTTAGTTTTCTTTTTGTAGTGAACTTATTTCAAATATTCATTTAGGTACCTATTGGGAGGGAAATCCAAGCACACAAAATACACAATCAAAGATTCCCAGGAGTCATTTTTGTTATGTACGAAGACTCAACAAGAAGTAGAGGACCATATTGCTAACCTGAAGATTTGAAAAATGTCTATTCAGCTTTTTATATTGTGTACTGGTGAAGACATTAACACAATTCCAAATATTTTCGTCTACTTTGAAGACATTGGATATAAATTTCTCCATATTCTTAAGGCAGTAGACTTATTATTATGTTTTGAGATTATTTTTCTTATATAACTTTGACTTTCCCTTGGAAAGCAAAATGTTTTGGAACTTTCTAGAAAAGTCATTTTGTAGACATGATGTACCACTAGAAAGCCAAAAGTTCATAAAATGTGTGAATTTGTAGTAAGTAAATAGAAAATGCGAAAAGTAGTTAACATTTTCACTCTCTAGGTATATTATATTTTTTATACAGCGGAAATATATATTGAAAATACAAAAATTGTTTGTCAATATAACATGTTACACCTAATTCACTGTCTCAAAGTAGTAAATTTGTTTAAAGACAGAATTAAAGAAGCAAATTATCATGAAACCCTCTTGGGGGAAAAATAAGTACTTATTATATAATTAAAAGCTATTTTTGGGACTGTTTTACTTCTTTGTATTCTTATTTGCAGATACTGGTTCTTACATCAAATCAATGGACATATAAGATAATTTTCAGCCAATGCTGCACCTTAAAACTAAAAAAAATATTGCATTGTACTACCACATTATTTTTATGTTCGTAATATTAATAACCGATGAACATCGATCAATGTTTATTGTACATTGATTTAACGTACAGCAATCATAAACTAATGGCCGGTGGTCATGGATCCATGCTTTCCGTTTATTGTATCAATGTTTATTGTACATTGATTTAACGTACAACAATCATAAACCAATGACCGGTGGTCATGGATCCATGCTTCTCGTTTATTGTGTTAATGTATGTGGTTCGTTATATTAATAACAGGAAGTCATAGATCCATGTTCTTTATTCATTGATTCAATGTACATTAAACATAACTTGATGAATAAAAAAGTTAACGTACGAACGTTCATTGTATTAACGATATAGCTCATCGGCTGAAAATTAATGTTGATGTTCATTGATTTGATGTACTTTTTTACTAATATAACGTACCTTTTTCGTTCAGTGAGTCGTCCCAGGAATGTTAAGCTTTTCCTACCCGGTAAACAATGTACTATTATTGCGAACATGATACAGTTCAAATATTAAAAATAAAGAAATGAAAAGAAATCTGGGTACCAACTCGACTAGCAATGCGCTGAATCATATTCATCAGGTATATTTTTTTTTCACGATCTAAAAAACTGACCATGGTGGGCAAGTTTTGAAAATCAGAAGTAGGTACCTACTTACCTATATCTACAAATTTTGCGCATCATTGTCAAAAAGTTTTGTGATTGAAGAAACTGGGCGTATATTTATATTTTCAATAGGTATATTTTTCGGTCTAAACTAAAATAAAAATTTATTGCATACCTATAACTTTCTAATTACTCTTATAGAATACTAATGTAGCCTTTTTTAAGTAGCTGTTTATGTATTTTAAGCAGAAGGTAGGATATCAGCTACACAAAAAATAGAAAATTTCTTTCCACATTGTAGAATCAGAACTAATATTGTCTTGATAAATTACTGGGAGATATAAAAAATAGAATTACATATACTATAGGTAATACTACATTTGTTTGTGTGTGTTAAACTAGACATTTTCATCCCCAAGCACAATCAGCACAAAGCGCTGGCGCAAACGAGAGAGACAGACATATAAATCCTAATAAAAGATACAGTAAACTTCAAAACAAATCTGTTCCATCCCACCAGTATAATTTAGTTTTTCTTAGTACAAGTATAAACGAGATAAACAGGGAAAACTTACAGCAAGCATTTCGGGGGATCCTCGCCCCTTGTCTCTATCCGTCCTGTTCTCCAGTTTGACAGTTATAAGCACAGGTAGATACGAACAACACAAACACACTCACAACCCGCCAAAAATAGAAAAAGAAGAAGACCGGACAATACCTTGATACAATAGAGAAGATTGTTAACATTCAACACGGCACACGCGATGACGAAGCCATTGAAAGATACCGGCATGCGTTGTTAGAGAAACAATAGAAGAATAACTACAAATTACGCATACATTCATGTGTTTTGATTGAAACTGAGTTAATTTTTCGAAAGGCATTTGCTGCCGTCAACGATTGCTGGTTTCCTCACAACCCCACCGCGCATACATAAAATCTCACTATAATTTGCGTTTTTTGTCTTTATTTTGCTTCGCTGCCCTCCTCTGGTCGGGGCGGCCATGCATCCGTAAAACCCGCCCAGTTAATAGCACCCTCAATTATGATGATCGAGCGGACATCTTGCGGATTGCGCGAGAACGGATGGTTCGAAGTAAACGTGACAGGTGGCGCCAGCTCTCAACAGGATTATATTGTTTCAATTCTGGAGAATTAACATTTAAATAATGTTTAGCAAGCATGTGGTGATAAAAACTGTTGATACAATTTCAATATAAATATACCAATTTACACTATAAAAAAGAAAACTATTTAACTATTTAATGTTGATATTTCATCCAAGGTATTAAATTTCGAAGAAATACAAGGGTTACTCAAAATATTTCGGAATAAATCGTATAGGTATTAGCATTGGGTATTAGTAATTATAAAGAAATGCATGCAGCTGCTCATAGATCAAATCAATTATTTATTGTTTTAGGATGTGGATTATTACAAATAGGTAATAGGTATACATCTGAGTATAATACCTATTCGCTGCTGACAATCGATTCGTCGCTGTGGTGATTTTTTTTAGTACGTTTTAAAAATTTTTCTCTAAAAAACATTAAATTTAAAATAAAGCAAAGTTATTTGTTTCAAAAATTGTGGAAAATGAACTGAAAACAAAAAGAAAAAAGTCTCACCCCAGAGGCGAGTCGAATCGTAATACTTCAGGTTTAAATTTCCTGTGCTTCCACCCTCTTTGGTATTTTCTACGAGGTTGAAAGTAATTCGAAAGTGATATGAAAATGGTGTTCGACTTTTTCAAACATAACTATCCATTTTTTCATTCAACCAGAACAAATTCAAGAAAACTAAAAGTGCATTTGAGCTGATTTTTCAACGACCTTTCCGAATCTGTAGGTAATTATTTTTTATGAACGCTATTTGGTAAAAATTTGGCTCGTATTTGACAGTTTTGTACAAAAATCCCTATGTCGCATCTTGTAAATGAAATAGTGTATATAGGTACATATACAGATTGCGAAAAAGTCTATTGAACCATGCAATTTAAACACAAGTAAAATATGAGAAACCTTACTGTGCATCCAGGGCGCACTGGAATAGAAGGAATGAAATAGCAGATGAGATGAAACCTCTTGCGTAATTAGCACCAATGTACCTAATATTGGAAGAAATTGGTGAAGCCAAAAAAGAGAAGATTTGATGATTGAAATCAAATAAATGCAAAGGTCAAAGTACAACTGCGCTAAGGGTTTTAACAGGGATCCTAACGGGACATTGTTGCCTGGGCACCTGAACAAAAACCCAAAATAGTGAAGGAAGAAGTATGTGGATTTTGTGGCATGGAGGAAGAAACCTCCATTCATATATAATAATATACCACAAGGAACATACAGAAGATATCTCCATTCATATAAATTCTAACTGTAGGTACAGCACAGAATCCTGGGACACAGAACCTGAGAGATTACCGGATATAAGAGGATCATGTACCTAAGTTTAAGCCTGCAGATATTCTAAAATTTTGGAAAATAGGACTTAAGGAGCTACTAGTTTCTGAGACTCTCCTCAGAAACTAGGTAGAGGTAAGTAGGCACAAAAGATCTATTATGTCTCACTGCAGTGAATGTCTACCCAAAATACATACATACTGTTACGCGAGTGCCCCAGTTAAATTCCCGTATGAGACGACTATGACTCCTCCGCTCACTAGTCGAGAACAATCCAGAGACTACCTACCCTGCGCTCCCCCGCCACTAGCCGAGAACTATCAAGAAGACTACCTACCCCGCGTCCTCCCACTTGAGGGATTTCTAGTCTATCTAGCAGACGAGAGATTTCTAGAATTATACCCAACAAGTGATATAAATAGATCAGCATCGCTGCACAGGATATAGTCGTCATATCACAGAGTAGGAGAGCGAGGGGCTTATTGTAACAGAGGGTAACAGGCCCTTTTCACTAGGATCTTAAACGCTATTAAAGTATTTCTTTTACTCGATTTAACCTATAAACCGCGCCGCATCATGTTGCCATAGCCAATGTCCTACCGGCCGGTGCATTGAGGGGAAGTGTGCATGTGCTTCATTTCTGCCAGGTAATATAAAATTGTACTATCGTAAAATTTCGGTTTGCGTATTTAATATTGACTAATTTCAAACTTTCTATATCTTATTTCCATTCAAATTTATCTATCTCTGATAATGTGTAACAGTTTTTATGATTGCTAAATTGTTTAAATAGTTATCTTGATAAATGTTGAAAATCATACCAAAGGGTTAGTTGTAACAAAATCCCGGGGCTTGTTGTAACGTGGTACTACATGCCACCAAATGTTGATTCTTACATAAGTATAATACTTTGTTAGATAGCTATTAAGAAGAGCTAATTACTAGCATACCTTGAATAATTTAATCACTTACTGTGATTTAAAAGTGCCATGATGATTATAAGTAGTGTTTAACTAAATAAAACTGTTAATTACTCAATTTTTAAGTGTTGATTACTAAAAAAATGTATTTGAGTTGATTTTTGATAATAGTTACGTAATACTTACTTTAGAAAGATGTCAATTTAAAAAAAACAAAGAATAAATGATTAGAGGTATTATTGTTGTTTTTTTTGTCGTTACTACTTGCCCCGGTAGATGTTACAACTTGCCCCAAGCACGAGGTAAGTTGTTACACCGCACTTCTTCTAGAAAATAATTGATTGTAAAATAATGACCAATAGGTATGGTATTATTTTTACTTGATTTGGTAGAGGAAGAGATACCAGTATTCATCCATCTTTATTTAGTAGAAATTTAATCAATAGATTTAAAGATATATTAGTTTTAATGAAAACTGTTACAACAAGCCCCTCGCTTCCCTACACAGATGGTGTACTCTGTGGTCAGAGTCATCATATAGACATATAGATGGACAGTTAGTGTTAGTAACTCTCATATAAATTATAGTTAGTGTTTTAAGTGTATGATATAAATTATTAATTAAGGACAGTATTACATATAAATCTGTAAATATAAATTAAGTAATTGTAAATATAAAGTAAAATAAACGTTACAATACATATTTACATACATTAGTCCTATTTCCCGGAAGAACTTTAGGATATTTGAAGGCTTTAACTCCACTGTTCTTCTTTTCTAATGGTGATACCCTGGTCCATTAATTTATGCATTTCAAAAAAAAATTCTTAATTTCCTCACTACCTACCTACTTAAAATACAATTATTCTTGATGAGAACATAATTGGAATACCTGTATTTAAAATTATTCACTCAATTATTTAATTATTTATACGGAAGAGGTGAGTAATTATTAATGGCTTCTATGTTTATTAGACATATTTATAAATGTGTTAATTAGTTCGAGCAAAATGTAATTTAGAAATTTACTAAAATAAACAGGATAACTAATAACAAGTGAAACGAAAATGTGAAAATAGATAATAAACAAACTTTTTCTAAATTAACATACAGAAAAACAAAGATGGCATCCTGATGCTCCTTTGAGATAACACATTCGAGAAGGAAATAAATATACCTGAGTATATGTCACAAAAGTCTGTAATATATCGATCTAGTGTATTTACAATTGGTTTATTGAAAACCAAATAAGTAGTTTACAATAAGGTGGCTTTCGAAGACTATTATTATTGACTGATCACCTACATTGCGGAGGGCTTTGCCACGAGCGGAATTAGAGATTAAGGCTTATAAATGTCTATATACAAATTGTCATACACTCCTACCAAGGGATTTTTTCCGTTAATGTATAATGACAAATTAAACCAGTTATAAAATAAATATAGTATCTATCTACAAAACTAAATTATGCAAAAATAACATTACAAACGATTGAAATTAACTTATCCATAGTTAACTAGTAGTTTGTGTGAATTTGAAGTTTTCGCATTTTAAATCAGAGTGATCAGTTATTATCTTGACTTGTTGTATATAACTATTAACAACGAGAATAGTATATTATGCAACGATCATGTAATGATACTTGATGGTTATCAATACACAATGGATAAGATTTTTTCTTGAACTAGCTAGTGAATTAAAAAAAATGATATACAATATTTTGTACCATACCTTGTTCCGTTTAGACAAAGTACCTACCTATTCACAATGTCAGAAACACCACTAGGATATGTGGTAGGTATTGTATAAAAAATCTGATGATTTTCAGAATCGAACACTTTGAATACTTTCAAGAATCGGAATATTTCAAGAACGATCAATCAAATTATTAGCGTTTTGTTTCTAGTTTATCAAATACCAGATTTTAGATTTATTTTTGACCTCAATTGAAAAAGTTTTTTCCTACAACCACTATGCAAAACACGCTTTTCTACACAAATTTTTATACGCAAAGCAGGCCTTTTCTCAATTCTTTTGATAACCGTTGTAAAAGTAATGCGAAAAGTACACGCTAAGGCACTTTTCCGCACCGAAATGTCAAACAAAGCTACCTATGACCTGTCAACTTTTTTTGACAATTCAACTTAATTGAATTTTTTATTCTTAAATTTAAACTAAAAGTAAGTAAATTATCTATTTCATTATTTATTTTAATTTATTAATTATTAAAACATCAACCTAGTAAGCATTATTTTACGAATCATGAACCAAGATTAAAATAATTTATCTTTTGAGTTGTCCAACTCGGACATTGAAAATAGGCTTAACAATACAAAATTGTTCAAATTTTACAATGTATTATATATTAAAATGATTTTTCTATTCATTTCCATATTTTTAGTTCTTTCTGTTCAAAGTTTAAATAAAATTACCATATAAATTACTGTATATCTTTCATTAATAAATGTGGTTGTAGAAAAAATATTGTGTACCTACAACTTGTACCCAAATCACTTTTCCCACTCGCTAGATTTGCGGCACTCCTTACGGCTCGTGCCACAAACTTCTGCGCTCGTGGGAAAAGTGACGCTTTGCGCACTAGCTGTACAAACTACTATTATATCTATATCATTCTCTATTCCCATTTTTTTTTATTATTCAAAGTTTGATTGAAGCTTTTTTAGTTATAAACATGTGAATCGAATGCATTCAAACAAACATCAGGAGCGCTATTCTTGACATCCTTCGCAATTGCACGAATGCGCATAGTTACGAATGGTCAATTTGCGAACACTTCCCGAAGATGGTATTCTTGACCACTTTTCGTAGAGATTTGCGAGCATTTCCATTCGCGTGTTGAAATGAATTTGAAAACATCGCAGTTTTTAGATAATTTGGTAGTTCTGTGTCATCATATTATCATCAGATCGTAACTTAGGTCAAGTTTTTATTATTTGATAGGATAAATCCATCTCGAATGAGTCACCTCTTCAAAAATAAAGGATCTACTCTACATAAATGCTCTAAAATTTTGCAAAACGTATATTTACTTGGAATATCACAAGGATCAATAGGATTGGAACGATTGTTTTGAATAAATTGTTCATCTCCAAGATTTTCTAAATGTAAAATATGAAAAATCATCCAATTCGTAAAATAATTTCATAACAGTGATTTTGATTCCTGAATATAACCTTTAAATGCTGTATAGCGCATACGCAAGTCGTTTGCGATTAACCTACACCACTCGTTATCGCAGGATATTCGAATGGTCAAGAATACCAAATGCAAACAACATTCGCAAAATTATGAGATGCGCACGACCTTGACAAATACGAACGGTCAAGCTCACTCAGAATCGAATGTTGTATGCAACCGAACCGAGAATCCTGGTGGCGCCACAACGGTGCGTTCGATTTTAGTACTGTATGGACTTACGTAATTTTTATTGGGAATTCTATCTGGTGACAGGAAAGGAACTATTTCTAGGTACTTACGTGATTTTATAACCTTAACATAAAATTTGTATAATATATATAGGTACAATTAATACTTGTAAAACTATGAATATAATAAAAAAGCCAACTGTCAAAGGCAACGTCTAAGCTACAATGAAACAATGGAAATGTTATGTAAAAGATATTTGAGGTTATACACAATGTACAAAGAAATAGTTCAGTTGAAGCTGCGATCTTAATTTGAATCCCCAATACCCCACAAATTTGATGATAACTTCAGAAATTGCAACAGCAGAAAATATATCAAATAACCCTATTCACTCAAACTCAAAGAAAAATCATTCGCTTGAATATTAAAGAAAAACATGAAAATTCAGTATAAATAATATGGCATTTATTAAAATAAAATTTACAATATCAATCATTATATGCACATTTATACAAATTATTTACATTGGTCCGTAATAAACTTTAATGGTTTTAAATCACTGTTCATTATAATTATGCAAATATAAACCCGAATTATACGAGGGTGCTGCGGAATGTATAAGTTGTGAATCATAATGCGATTGAGAGACAGGCTGAAGTTTGAATTCTGGTTGGGCGTTTGATTTAATTTCAAGTTCGTCTTTAGATGCTTCTTTTTCATTCTTTTTAATAGGAGCAGCATTTTTATGGGTTTTGACATGTTTTGTTAAGTGATCTGATCTCATAAATCTTTTAGAGCATATAGTGCAGGCAAATCGTTTTTCACCGGTATGCGTTCTGAGATGTCTTTGTAGCTCATCGGATCTGGTAAATCTCTTACCGCAGAACAGCCAGTTACAAACAAAAGGTCTTTCGCCGGTATGCCACCTCAAGTGTGCTTGAAGATGGGAAGTCTTTCCGTAAACCTTGTCGCAACCAGGATAATGACATATGTGAACTTTCTTAGCACTGGGTTTCTTTAATCCATTCTCCTCATTAATACAATTTGGACATTGACACTTAATACACCTACGAGCTTTGGAAGAGTAAGCTAATTCTGGTTTGACCATCATCTTCGAAGCTAGACTACTCATGTAGTTACTTTGAGACCACTGGTACTGATGATTTATACTCTGGTGATTTGGTTGGTAACCACTAGTTGCTATATCACCGTGAGGCGGGGAGTGTTGAAACCAATACTGATTTGAATAAGCGTGTGTGTAGCTAGGTTGATAATGTGGGGAATACTCCAAGGGAGATCTGGACGATTCCATTGGGATTTGTGAAACATATCCATCACTGCTGCAAGATGTTGTAGACGCTGGTGAAAGCTGCGTATGTGAATAAGGTTGGTGGTTGTATATTCGATTGCAAGTTGCAGCAAGGAGGTTTAATGGGCTCATCTGCAACAATAAAAACTATAGATTAGTCTAATGTAAACTAATATTAACTTTATTTTTGAATGTTTAATTTCAATATATACAGGATGTTTTCAAATAACACTTACAACGTTTGCATGCAGATAGGAGTCCAGCTCATTTTCTTTTCGAAATACGGGGTGTTGAGGTTATAAAAATTTAATTTTTTTAACTAGATAACTTTAAGATGGATGGATAAATTGATTTGACATTTGGCGGGTTGTTTTTAAATATAAAAAGGCATATTTTGATAAAAAAATATTTGTCAATTCTTGATCCAGTGGTGTACATTTGGAAAAAATATGTCACTTTTCTCCTCCCATTTTTCACGCCACTGGCATTTGTAGGTATAGCTATTTTTAATCAATTTTGTATTCCTCAATGTTTTTCACGTAAAAAACATAATATTAAAACATTTAATTTTTCAAAACAACCCGTATATTTCGAAAATTATAAAATGAGCTGGACCCCTCAATCCTTATATCATTTTGTCCAATTTTACGAAAGGTATCTAGGGACATGCAAACGTTGTAAGCGTCATTTGAAAACTTTTTTTTTCAATCTTGTCTCATCAATTTCTCAAAAATAAAGGGTTGAATTTTTTTATATATTGCATCACGTCATCTTGAAGGGTATAAAATTCTCTACAATTTTGATAACCACAATTTTTTTTTAGAATTGAATATAAAAAAGTTATGTACGGAAATCTTTTGCATTTCACGTGCTCCAAACTTTGCTAGCAAGCTGCATCTCAAGCTCGAGCGGAATCTTCTCACAAATCTAGAAAAGTAGTCTATACTACATAAACTTTTGTTTAAAAAGTAAAATCACTGGTGGAAATCTTTCCCATTGTATATCCTTACATACCCGGTCTTTTTATAAGTATTTTATAATTTTATAAATTTTCAATTGTAAATAAAGTCTTGCTTGACATTAGAATCTAAGGACGCAAACGACCTAATTCAGTTTTTGTCTGCTCGAACCATTCTGTAGAAGGCAACTTCAGATAAATTTTCAATATACAAAATATACAACTTGTATTCCAAATTCTGCCGCATTAAAACGATTCACAGTATCACACAATGATATCACTATGGGTTTTTAATAATGAAGAAAATTATTATTTTATACTACCGGCGCCTCCCCCAAAATCTATAATACCTAGCGTAAGTGTGTTCACCATTATTACTGTATCTTTATAGAACCCAATGTTTAAGATCTGACTTTAAGCGAACCATTTTGAAAAGGAAAAATGTACGATTTATGTTAAGCTTACATGCAAAAAAAAAACAATACTTACGAAGTAATGTTTGTAATAAAGGAAGAGTTTCATGCATTGAATGAATATTTTTGTAGGTCATCATTAACAATAGATGAAGAAAAATCTTCTAGAGTGGCCGTATGGATGAAGGATCAATAAAATCGACCCAAATCGCAGCAGAAAACTGAAAATTTGTAATTTATAGATAACTAGCCAGAGCCGTACTAAGGATACTCAAATTGAAAATAATTTGACATATTTTTTGAAAACTTGTTGCCAGGCAATAGTATCGAGAGCCCGCAGGACTCGAATGGCTTTTTCCAAATGGCTACAAGTTTGAACAAAATCTGTCAAACTATTTTCTAATTTATGGAACTCTCGAGTTATATTTGACTAGCTTACCCTTGTGACTAAGAAGCATTTCATTTGTTTTAAGAAACGTCATATTGCTGCGATTTGGGTCGAATTTATTGGTTATAGAGTCGTTCAGGTAGACGGCCACTCTAGACGGGGTTATGATCGAAAAATGAACAAGCTAGGTTAGGTTACTTGATGAATAATTTAATAATTACCTCGGTGGAATAAAAAGTTTTAGTTGTTCAAATCTTCACTATATTGGAACATACCTAGTGTTCAATTTAAAACTAGAGTAGCTTTGTGAATCGAGTAAGAATAAACCAAAAACTTCCAAATTATACAGGGTATACACGGAAATCTCAAGTATATTCTCAAAAGGATTGAAAGGGTTGGTTAGGAGACCAAACGTAATAATTACTCTAGAAATATCCTAACCTAACCTAACTAATTTGTTTACTTTTACTCACTACCAAAATTTATTTCTATGAAAAAAACGTAAAGAATACGCACAATACGAGGCCCCTGGGCTCGGGAGCCTAGGCTAAGCGTTAATCCACTAAATTAGATTACTGGAATATTTGCATTTAAATATCTTAATGGGTTTTAAGAGAGGTATCGTGCTATTTGCGTACAATAAGGATAACTCAGAGCTATCTGCGTACACAAAGGTCGGCGGTTCAGTAACAGGTAGCAAAAGAAATTTCGGCAGAGTATAATACTATTTGCGTACACATCCTGAATAAATCTTGTGGTCATTCTGCAGAACAGGTACTTCTCGACTTTGACTATCAGAAGGAATGGGTTTTATAATTGACGTGTATAATTAGTATCCAATAGCACAAAATCGTAGATTTCCAAAAAAAAATTCGGCCAAAAATTCAGTGCTGGCAGATTTCCGAATAATCCACTCCAGTGAGGAAATTTGAAATTTGGAATATGAATTTTTTTTGGTACCTAATGTCAATACAGTTTCTATATTTCAATAAATTCCCTTTCCAAAGTAGAAAATTGGGGCTGTGGTAACTGATGGGAAAGGAGTAATCATCGACCATTTATTGAATAGGTAAGTAAACTGTTGGGCAAATGGAGCTTGAATCTAGAGTTAGACTCATTATTTGTTCCATCCTTTCACATTTATATTGCACCATTGTAGTGGACAAAGTTAAAGTTTTTCAATTTTCTCGAGAACAGAAAAACTTAATATACACTAAGGAAGATATTTCTCAGGAAGGGGGTGTATGGATGACATGATTTTCCCACCGCATGAACAACATCATAAATCTTAATATAATTTCGGATGAGTAAAAAATACACTTCACTTAAAGAAAGTTTCAAATTGTACTTAATTGGCAATGGAGGCCCTTATAGGTACAAGCTCAAGAGCCCTTTTCAAAGGTCAGGTAGCGACATTATATCATTTTGCCGACCAGGCGGTCTATTCTTAAACAATGACATTTTGTTGTCGAAATTGTACTTTTGCCAATCAAGAAGTTATACAATCATGTGATAAAAAATATCACTTTTTGGGAATAGACCCCCAATTCACCTATTCTCTAGTCATATTTAGTTCACTTTCTTATTCCGCTCAAAATATCAATAGCATTAAAGGACCTTTTTCAAAATTCAGTTATCTACGATATTTCGCAGCCCAGTTTACCACAATCGAGAAGGAGAAACTATAGGTAAGTGGTAAATCTACATCGACACTCTGAATATTCTGTTAAATACCAAACAAATTAATATTTAGAACTGTAGAAAAGATTACCTACATGCATGCATCTATAGTTTATGCCGTAATAATTAAAATTTCCAAAAGTGGAAGGCTTGTCCAAAGACAACAAAAACCAATAATTTTCATCTTACGCTACGAGAAAGTTGATTTTTGCCAGCTTTACGGAGCCGAGAAAGTTACCTACGTTTTATACGGCTAGCCGAGAAAAGTATTGGTATTATTCTACTTTCGTGTAGATAATGGATATTACTCACTCGAATGATTAACTTAATTCTCATGAGTAATAGCCATCATTACACGCTCGTTGAATAATATACTATTAGGTTTTCACGCTGGCAAATAAACACCACCATTGAACGTCAGTATGAAAATAAATGGTTAGCAATCGTCAACGTCAATGATTGTCGCTTATAAATTTTTCAACATTATTTGGCGGGGTCTTCTACTATGACTATCAATGAATCTACATCTACTGAAACTGCTGAAATGACGACTCCTTCAATAGAAAATATATATACACCAGACGTGGGGACAACAGCTTCAACTACTTCCTTTTCTGAGCAGTTATCAAATTTATCCAAGCAGGGAATCTCTTTTGTTAACTGTACTATCATAATCCAATTTTTAATAAAACTTTCAAAAATAATGACTATAGCTGATATTCAATAAAAAATTTTATATAAAATATTACTAATAATTATTGTGTAGGTTAAAACATTATGTGTAAACCACACTTTTTTCGGCCTGAAAAATGCCTATTTACCGCCTAGGTCTTAGGTAAAATATACTATTGTGACTCAGACTTTAGAGAAAACCCAAAAAGTAAATATAATGTTGCGTAGAATGTACAAAAATTTTAACATTTCGAATTCTATTTCATATACCTATGCTAGGCCTGGATAATTGTTGGGTGAATTCAAAAAAGTAAAATTGTTCAAAAAAGCTCAAATAATTCTATCAATAAACTGTAAATAAAAGAACTATAAATAATATAAGAATCTCCCAGTCTATACACCGAAAGAAAAATCTCAGTAATTATTATCGAATGTTTGTTAATGTCAAATTTGTTCATAATTATGTATTGACATTTATAATTGAAAAAGCTTATTTATTATAATCATTACCGATGATTTGTTTTATTAATAAATAATAGAGGATTTGTTTCTGCTATAATTGTTTATTTTGAATAAAATTTTTCAATAATAAACAAATCATCTAATACGCCAACTTCGCGATGATAATTACTAAGTTTAATTAGTAATTATAACTTTGTTTGATAATTATTATAAATGGTACACTGTCTGTTAATAAATCTTTTTGTATCATTATAACATTCAATAAATTCATTTGTTTCTTATAAGCCTACGTTATACAAATGAGCAGAATATTGTTTAATAGTTAATCTTGTTTGTTATAATCAACAAACAGTCATGCGCGTGACCATACATCGTCTTAGATGCACATGTGATGTAGCTTCCGCTTCCCTTATCCATAAGATTTGCACGTGTGCTGTGTATCTGTATCGTCTTAAATAATATCTTTCCCTCAGTGTGTTTAGTGTTGTTTATTATTCATATTTGGATATTAGCAATAGTGTGGGCAGCGTGGGTAAATAGTTCAGTGTTTACTGATTATATTGTGCTTGAACTGGATCGTTCTCAACGACTGGATACCTATAAGATTTGTATTTTTATTTGGATATTATGCCAAAATAATGGCGGACGGAGGTGTCGACTTCAGTAGCACCCCTATAAGCATTTTCATTGAAGAATGTGGGGCATGCAAATTTCGAAAGTGAGTAGATAGACAGTGAAAATATAATTTTGTTTAGTAGGATAGCAAATATCTAGTAGATATAATATGTTAGGTAGGTAGGATCTTATGATTTATTCGAGGTGAGACATTTTCATACAATTTCATAGTTCCTAGTAACTCTTTTTTTTATTAAATAGTGCGGCACAAATTATCCAAATTTACTTGAATAATCAATATATTTTGTTGTTATAGATTTAAGAATTTTATTTGTTTTTTATATTTGCATAATAATATAAGAATTTTTTTCCAAGTTGTGTTGCATGAAATTTCATGAACATTCAAATGGTTAGTATATATCGTTACTTTCCTATGTATACCTACCTTTTCTTTAAAAAAAGTACAATAATTTTGTATCACACACATTTGCACACATATTTGCACAAAGTATCAACATTGATTTGAATGATCGATATATTATTATTTTGTTGTTATCCCATTTAAGAATTTTATTTGTTTTTTATAACTGCATATTAGAGTTTGTTTTATTTTTCGAGATGTGTTGCAAGAAATTTCATGAAAAATCAATATTTCTTATACGACTGATAGTTTCTGGAATTTCTTGAAACACAGTTTTTTTATATATTTATATTGTATTTTTTGTTGAAATTTTGATGAAAAAAATAAATAAATCACTTGATTAAAAGATTTGTTGTTTCATTTACCAGCATATAGGTAGATATGACAATTTTAAGAAAAGCACAACAATTTATCATTTATATATTGGAAAATCTGTATATAATGGTGTAGAAAACGAATAATAGGTATCTATAAAATCTAAAAAAAAAAGAAATTTTCAAAAATGTCGACACTTATTTCATCAACTGCAGTTACCATCTCCAGTAAGATCCTCTAAATAATAAATGTATTAACATAAATCACCAAATGCTGATATGGTTTCACTATCTGCTAATATCATGATAACTTTTCGGTATGGTAGAAAAACATATATTCATACTGATTAATCAGTTTTTAATAAAAAAAAAATATAAATTTATAGTTAATAACTAATTGTTATGAGAAAATATTATTATGTAATAGTAAATAATTCTTTATTCATAGAGTGAAAACAAATAATTTGTTTTTTACCAACAAACGTTTAATAAGCCATATTTCAATAACGGATTTGGTGATAGTTAATTAGTCTTAGTGATTGTAACCAAACTGTTCTTTCAGTGTATAGATATATATTCAAGGGAAACTTTGGTAAATAAAATAAATTGTGTGAATGATAATGTTCAAATGTTGCAAACAGGTTATAACAATATAGAGTAGAATGTACAAAAGTTAACATTTTAAATTTGATTTTGTCTGAATGTTTTTTGGGTGAGTTCAAAAAAGTAAAATTATTCAAAGAAAATAATTAAAAAAATTCAATTTATTCTTTTATTTAACTTTGAATATAGAATAAACTTTTAATAATATAAGAATATTCCACTCTATACTCATTCGCTGGCAACATTGGTGAATAATATAAAGTGTCGGAAGTTGTAAATTCTGTAAATTTCCCCATAGGTGTATAGGCAGATAAGTGGATTACAAAGTAATCACTGCCATGGAAGGTGGTTCACTTTAAAATGCAACTATAAAGTGGAATCTTAAATTGCTTCGTATATTATTAGAATCACAATTAAGTTTGGTACATACCTACGTTTGATTTGAAATTTACCTCAACATTTATGAACCGAGTTATGAACGGTTTTAAAGATTGTCTTCCAAATAGTAACACTAAAAATTTTAATTATTTCACAACATACTTAATTGACGAATATATTCCTCAATATTTACCTACTATGCATGTTTTATTAACAGTGAAATTTGCATGTTGATGATTACCTTAGATATAGGTATAAAATGTTATCATCACAAGCCAGAAATGTGGGTAGGTATACCTACTCAATGCAATTTTATATTCCTACCTACCAAAAAAATATGAAAAACCACTAATTGTCATGCAAGACTTTATTTCACAACCCAAAACCCCCAGATAGGTAGCAGTTTGAACAGAAATTAAATTCGAAAAGAACAAATATGTATAGGATATTATATTTAAAAGTATATACTATTAATTCCTAGTAGGTATAGCTGAACACTCAATATCAAATATTCCATCAATGGCAGAAGTGTCATGAGCACATTAAAAATGTATAATACCTATACCTACATCGTTTCCACTGATGGGGTATCCTATAGGCGAAAAATGTTTAAATAGTAATTAGTTTTATGAAAAATGTCGTTCTTGATAAAAAGCTTTGCTTATTTTGGAACCCAATATACCCAATGAAAAAAATTCAAGCTTTTCAGATCCTGTCTTATTTTATATCCAGTTTTATGAAAACCATATGAATTTTTGCACCAAGTTCGAAAATAATGTATATTAATCCAGTGAGTGACGTTAACGATGTAACAAGCAGTAACAAGTAGGTAGGTAACTATCATAACCTTTTCAAATTGTCATTTTTTAAGAAATATTTATCAACAATGTTAACTATTCAAGAATTATAATCACTATTAAAAATAATACAGAATAATAATATAAGAGATCTATATAAGTAGACAAAATACATCCATTCAACTACCCCAACTTCAAAACATCTCTCAATTTTTTTTTCATAAATTCTTTGTAAGTATTTCGCAGAATTTCTGGGGTAATTTAGAAAACGTCCTCAATATGATTTCTTGTTATACCTAAACCTAAGTCTTCAATATAATGGTTTGATTATTTACGTTAACCTTTTATCAAGAATCACATTTTTCACTACAACTAATAGGTATTTATACGTTTTTCAGCTAAAGGACACACTTTTTTAGGAGTAGGTATTCACTAAAAAGCTTTAATAGACAAATATTCACTAAAAGCCGAAGAACAAAGTTTAGAAACTCCATCATTAAATTAAATTGTTATGTCTATCGATTAATTTAATTGAGTTCACCTTCCTGAATTTCGCTTCGAGAAAGAACTTATAAATTTGTACTTACATCAATAGGTAAATCGTATTTGAATTTTTTTTTTGGAAAACCTAGTACCTATTAGCACTTTTCAGTAGATATATACCTACCTATTAATAAAATAAAATAAATTATTGATTAGATATAGTATCTAATACCTACAATAATTTACTCAGCTAAAAAAACAAATCCAAAATTTAAAAATACACTTTTGAAAAAATGCTGATACTGCTACTGAAATCAACCGTATTTGATAAATAAATGCATTAATCAACGAACAAAATAAACAAACACACTAATAAGGGGTTATTCCGTTTACAAGATTACTATTATTATAATCACGCACCTGATGCGCTTGCGCCGTGCCACCCTGATGATACTGATGTAGTGGAACCGAAGATGCCATCATCATGGACTTCTCGACAATCCCGACACTTAAACGATGCACTAATAACTGAGTTGGCTGAGATTGCGGCGTCGCCTAGGAGAAACAGATGACGATCTTGATGACCGGGGGCGTGGATGCGCAAGAGAATTGCGTAAGGAACTTGCTCCGGGCCATCCCGGACCAAAGGGGGATGTTAAGACGATGACTTGTCTTCGTTGTAAAAACTAATGACAATTGCATCGTGCATCGATGTTTTTCAGATAAGTCGAGTATAAAATTGTTCTCAAGGTCCATTCCCAATAAATTCCATAAAAATAATTGTAATAGTCCGGGGAAGTAAGAATATGGGTACAACGGAAAATATTTCCACCAAAGGTTTTACTTTTTTAAACGAAAGTACATGTGGTGTAGAGTGTAGAGTGTAGACTACTTTCCTAGTTTTGAGAGAAGATTCCGATCGAGCTTGCGATTCATCTTGCTAGCAAAGCTTGGAGCACGTGAAAGGCAACAGCTTTACGTCCATACACCGAAAGAAAAATCTCAGTAATTATTATCGAATGTTTGTTAATGTCAAATTTGTTCATAATTATGTATTGATATTTATAATTGAAAAAGCTTATTTATTATAATCATTACCGATGATTTGTTTTATTAATAAATAATAGAGGATTTGTTTCTGCTATAATTGTTTATTTTGAATAAAATTTTTCAATAATAAACAAATCATCTAATACGCCAACTTCGCGATGATAATTACTAAGTTTAATTAGTAATTATAACTTTGTTTGATAATTATTATAAATGGTACACTGTCTGTTAATAAATCTTTTTGTATCATTATAACATTCAATAAATTCATTTGTTTCTTATAAGCCTACGTTATACAAATGAGCAGAATATTGTTTAATAGTTAATCTTGTTTGTTATAATCAACAAACAGTCATGCGCGTGACCATACATCGCCTTAGATCTTAGATGCACATGTGATGTAGCTTCCGTTTCCCTTATCCATAAGATTTGCACGTGTGCTGTGTATCTGTATCGTCTTAAATAATATCTTTCCCTCAGTGTGTTTAGTGTTGTTTATTATTCATATTTGGATATTAGCGTTGAGTGATAATATTAGCAATAGTGTGGACAGCGTGGGTAAATAGTTCAGTGTTTACTGATTATATTGTGCTTGAACTGGATCGTTCTCAACGACTGGATATAAGATTTGTATTTTTATTTGGATATTTTGCCAAAATAATGGCGGACGGAGGTGTCGACTACAGTAGCACCCCTATAAGCATTTTTATTGAAGAATGTGGGGCATGCAAATTTCGAAAGTGAGTAGATAGACAGTGAAAATATAATTTTGTTTAGTAGGATAGCAAATACCTAGTAGATATAATATGTTAGGTAGGTAGGATCTTATGATTTATTCGAGGTGAGACATTTTCATACAATTTCATAGTTCCTAGTAACTCTTTTTTTTATTAAATAGTGCGGCACAAAATATCCAAATTTACTTGAATAATCAATATATTTTGTTGTTATCCATTTAAGAATTTTATTTGTTTTTTATATTTGCATAATAATATAAGAATTTTTTTCCAAGTTGTGTTGCATGAAATTTCATGAACATTCAAATAGTTAGTATATATCGTTACTTTCCTATGTATACCTACCTTTTCTTTAAAAAAAGTACAATAATTTTGTATCACACACATTTGCACACATATTTACACAAAGTATCAACATTGATTTGAATGATCGATATATTATTATTTTGTTGTTATCCCATTTAAGAATTTTATTTGTTTTTCATAACTGCATAGGTATTAGAGTTTGTTTTATTTTTCGAGATGTGTTGCAAGAAATTTCATGAATAATCAATATTTCTTATACGACTGATAGTTTCTGGAATTTCTTGAAACACAGTTTTTTTATATATTTATATTGTATTTTTTGTTGAAATTTTAATGAAAAAAATAAATAAATCACTTGATTAATAAAAGATTTGTTGTTTCATTTACCAGCATCTAGGTAGATATGACAATTTTAAGAAAAGCACAACAATTTATCATTTATATATTGGAAAATCTGTATATAATGGTGTAGAAAACGAATAATAGGTATCTCTAAAATCTAAAAAAAAAAGAAACTTTCAAAAATGTAACACTTATTTCATCAACTGCAGTTGCCATCTCCAGTAAGATCCTCTAAATAATAAATGTATTAGCATAAATCACCAAATGCTGATATGGTTTCACTATCTGCTAATATCATGATAGCTTTTCGGGAATACTGATGATGGCAGTCTATAGTTGCTGAAATAAGTATTTGGACATCAATCCATAAATATTGGTAACGAAATGTGAAAGATATTTGTTCATTATCAATAAGGTGGCTTTAGTCATGTTGTCATTGTGAACAAATATATGGGTATAGTAAATCAATTTGGAATAAAAGTGACAGAATATGCAATAACTATATACAATGACTTTGTAATAATAAATAGCATTCGGTATGGTAGAAAAACATATATTCATACTGATTAATCAGTTTTTAATAAAAAAAAAATATAAATTTATAGTTAATAACTAATTGTTATGAGAAAATATTCTTATGTAATAGTGAATAATTCTTTATTTATAGAGTGAAAACAAATAATTTGTTTTTTACCAACAAACGTTTAATAAGCCATATTTCAATAACGGATTTGGTGATAGTTAATTAGTCTTAGTGATTGTAACCAAACTGTTCTTTCAGTGTAATTTTTTAAGTTTGATGTACAAAAAAATTGCTTGTATCAAAATTGTGAAAAATTTAATACCCAATAAGATGGCGTAATGCAATATTGAAAAAAAAAACTCAACAGACTTGTCAAAATTTTTAATATATTTGTCTCAGAGGCTATTGAACTTTGCACACTGTCTTCCTCGCTACTAGTTATCGAATCTGAATTTTTTTTTCAAAATACGTGGTTTTTGGACACAAACATTCTCAAAATATTATAATGAATTCACGAATCATATATTTTTTTAAATTTTCCATCGATTGCATGTATCGCGTATCGATAGCGTTAATGTTCATGAAATGAGACATAAATTGAAAAAAAAATATTAAGTATTATGAAAAATTTTTTATGGCCGTTTTTTTGAATTTTCAAAATCTAAAAACACCAACGTTTTCAGGTGCTGGACTACTATTATTTTTCCCTATTAGAAATTTTTCAAAAATTGGGGGTTGAAATTTTTTTTTTAATACATGCTCTATGTCATCTTGTAAGGTATAAAATTCCCTACAATTTTTAATTAAAACTACAAATTTAATTATTAAATTTGTAGTTTTATAATTAAATGTATTTATCATACAAATTTGAATAAAAAACTATGTACAAAGAGATAGTTCGTTTTTTACACCTGCAGATAGAGCATCGCTTTATTCGCTTTATATTGAATCCCAATATAAAAATTCAAATGATACGACTTATCAACATATTCAAATAAAATCGAGACGAATGTTTCATCATTAATGGTCGAAAGAGTTGAGCCACTATTACCAAAGTCTATATATATATATATATATAGACTTTGCTATTACTATTTGTCCACGACCACCTAATAATAAGTCAATATTTTACCTCCTTACAAAAGGTAAGATGGTACCCATATATCTACTAGAGTGAATCATGGTTCATTATACACTGGTGTGTATTATGGTTCATAATACAGCTTCATATAACAGGAGTGTATTATGGTTCATAATACACTGACTGTAAGAGATGGGGCTGCAATATGAAATAAACTATTAAATCTGTGTATTTTGTTCAGGAAATTTGTTTCTGAAATATATCGTATCGATAAAATATTGTAATTTTTAGTATTGATACTTTTCATAACGATATTTTCCAATGTTAAGTATTTCAAAACAATATATTTATAACGGTACATTGTATTGATACTTTACACAGTATCGCCCATCTCTATATAGGTATGTCAAATTATTTTATGTAGCTACCACAACATTTTGAGGTTAGTAATACCAGATAGTTACTGACTTTTAGTTAATAAAGAAATTAAGTGTCGTGGACAAAGTGTGGTATATTCTACTCGCAATTTATGGCCAATATTCACTAGGGAGACTTGCGCATCGTGAATAATGGCTATCATCATAAATTGCTCGTAATAATTCTGATCAGTAGATAAACCTATGTAATCACTATACCTAGTTTGTTTTAAAAAAAGCCTAGAGTATACAGTAAGATGGTTTAAACAAATTATGTGAAGGCGGGAAAACCATATCACGCATGTTATTTAAGTTACATTTGACAACTCAGTTGTCATATTTTGTAAACAATTCAACATTCAACCTTCAACATTATATCATTGATTATAATTTTGAAGTTAAGTGTAAAATAACTTTCAACTGATATACCTACGACAAACGTAAAACGGCAGAATACGTCACAAATTATGACGTAACGGCAGAGAATGGTTGAACAAACTTCATGTGTGTAAGTATATTCTAATATGTTCATTGTTCTAAGGTTTGAATATTGAAATTACTCCTTTTTGTAATATATATGAACTGTTTGTATAGTAAATTGTCACATTCTCGATATTATCTTTGATATACATATCTTCTTCTTGTTTATAGGTATATTTCTTATATTTTTATCAGTTGTCAAGTTTGTCGATAAATCTGGATGGAATTTTTGTAATAAACTCAACAGCAATCCATTAAAAAATTACTCTCACAAATCTCTGAGGCATGACTGCAATTATCCACAACCACTTACAGGTTCACAATATTTGAGGATCAAAGACGGCATTGTCTTATATTGTCGACCTGAGATAGTTATCTGGTCAGACCGAATCGAAATCAAAGTGAGCCCGGTGATTTATGTCACAGAAGAAATTTATTTTATAATAATTATAGGTGTGTTTATAGAAGTGTACGCCTTCGGAATAGATCGTCCTAATCGAAATTATTTTGCGATTACGTAGGTACAACAAAATGCAGTTTTGATATTAATTAACTATCAATACATAAATTACTTAATATAGCCAGCCGCTCTTTGTTTATCCACTTGCGGATCAGAAAGCTATACCGATAAGGTGTGCTGTTAGTCGTAAATTTCAGCAGTACCTATATTCAAACGCAGAAAACACCCAAATTTGTGCTCTTATATAGCCAGATGCGATCCAACCAGATCTATTAGATAGGTACTTTGTCCACGACCACCTAATAATAATTCAATATTTTACCTCCTTACAAAAGGTATATGGTATCCATATATCTACTAGAGTGTATTATGGTTCATAATACACTGACTAGAGATGGGGGTACCATATGAAACGAACCATCAAATCTATGTATTTTGTTCAGGAAATTTGTTTTTCTCCGATTGGCAGCAAATATTAATTTTGCTGACTGATATCAATCAGCAAAGTATTACTTTTGCTGCCTGTGATTATAGGTACATTTCCATAGCAACCAACTAAAATAAGGAGATTATGGGAATTGTTATAATTTGCAAATACAATATCCTCATGAACAATCGGACAAAAAATTATATGTTCAACTTGGCAGCAAAGTAGATTGACTGCCTAGTTAAATAAATAACTATTTTGAAATATATCGTATCGAAAAAATATTGTAATTTTTAGTATTGATACCTACTTTTCATATCAGATACCTATTTTCTAATATTAGGTATTTTAAAACAATATATTTATAACGGTACGTTGTATTAATTATACTTTACACAATATCGCCCATCTCTATATATATGTCAAATTATTTCATGTAGCTACCACAACGTTTTGAGGTTGGTAATGCCAAATGATCGTTACTGACTTTTATTTAATAAAGAAATTAAGGGTCGTGGACAAAGTTTGGTAGGTATTTTACTCGCAATTTATGGCCAATATTCACCCATCGTGAATAATGGCTATCATAAATTGCTCGTTTAATAATATTCTATGATTGTCTCTAGATTCAGTTAATTTTTTATTTTCACACCATACAATTCCAGTGCTTCAGTTTTGTGTGCGAATAACTTTTTTGATTAGGTATACATTTTTTATTAAGTATTTATTGAATGAATGAAAATCTTGCATTTGAAAAAAAATCGAAGTTTGTTTATTTTCTCAATGACCATCACCACTGAAAAAGGCTCTATTCTTAACTTTTTTGCCGTACATGATAAAATTTAACTCAAATCCAAATCTCAACAAGTAGCTAGGGTTTTTGCTTATACGAATAGGTAATAATACAATGGGTGGTATGAATAAAAACGAAGTACATGCTAATACTACAAATTTAAAGATCTACTTCAAAGTAGGTATATGCTCCATCATGAAGCATCTGGTCAGTTCCGGTAGAATCTGCTTAACGTTGAAGTATTTACTAAACTGCTTTTAGTATCTACTTTTTAGCCCATAGTATATGCTTCGACACGTGCAGCATATTCCACTCCTTCTGCTAAGGGAGCAGGTCATGACAAGTGCATTGGATTTTCTGTTCCATCATTGTTGTTACAAAAAAATGTCAGGACTACCCGAAATATTATTTGCTATTTTTCTTGTCAATTGAATTATTAAAAGTTATAAACAGTTTTCGTGATTGAGTAGAATATCTTCAGATGAAGAAGTCCCAAAATGAAGATATGCAATAAAAGATCACAAGGTACTGCTGGATAAAAGAATGACACCTGCCACCTCATTTTCTGCTACCGGAACATTTTATGATACAAAATATCATCATTAACGTTCTTTGCACTGTATATTTTTCTTCCATCCATCCCTTTTCAAACAAAATTAACCGAAGAATTCTCAGGAAGCTGCTATTATACCAACTTCGCTAACGTTAAGCAAATACTACAATTTCTTCTTGAAATCGAAGTATCTGCTGTAAGAAGTCGCTACTCCAAATTGCAGTAAATACTTAAAGTCATTTTCACTAGAATGCTACTTAAGTAACTTCCGGAAAAATTTAAAATATCTACTTTGAAATGTAGTTTCTTCTTAGTTCTGAAGTACCCACTTTATAGAAAATGCTAATACTGCTAGTGTTAGCATATACTTCGTTTTTATTCATACCACCCAATATCTGTTTTTGCATAAAGGTTTAAAAGAATCCTTAGTACATTTAGAAAAATGTGGAAAGTATTCAATAAAAATTTATAACAAAAAACTTAAACGTAAATAAGGTTATGGATTATAATGTGAAATAGCTATTTCTGTATCAAAAGCAGAAAGTAGTAGGTACCTACTTGGAAGTAGAGCAATCTATCGAGACTACCAAAGGACTTTCTACTCGAAATAAACACAAGCTTTTTTTCTGCTCGAAATAAACTCAAGATTTTTTCTACGATCACACCAAAATAAAATTAATTTGAACTTATCAGTTTCCAGATTCCATGTTTCGTGTACCTACCTATGTACGTAGGCAACACTTATTACATTAATGTCAGATATTTTTACATACAAAGTGGGCTTGTGCACACTCAAATCTAAGCGCAAAGTTGATGTTTTCCGTGATCTATCATAATTTGACATTATTGGCGCTCTTAACCAGAAAGGAACCTTGGATCGGACGATTCACATAATACGTCTTCCAGTGACCTTCCAACAAGTAGCGTTCAAATTTTCAGTTGGAGATATGAATTTTTATTTACAAATTTTTTCAATTTTTAATTTTTATAAAAAATCATTACTATAGTCTTATTATTTATAATTTCAATTATATTTCAAAGTTTCAGCTTGTAATGATACTTATAGATCTACGAGTAATTAGTCATTTCACTATCAGTATGAGCATACTTTACCATTCTTTTTAGGCATTTTAACTCTTTCTGTTAGTTTTTGGATAGATTTACGCTTAAATATTCAGATGATGAAAAAGCTTTTGTTGTTTTTTATCACTAACTATGAAACGTAAAATATAAATCACTCTCACAAAATCGAAGTCAAAAGTAGTCGCAAGTGTGCCACAACAGTATTAGTAGTGACATTATAATCCCCTTTTTATTCAATATTTACTGACTTTCCAAGAATGCTGTTATTTATATTGAAATACCGTAATTTACAACATTTTAATCTCCGATTTTTACGAACTTCCTTCGATGCTGGAATAACATTAAGTGAAATATAATTGGATTCCAAAAATTGACCGAAGCTCAATAACCACATCTTATCTGGTTACAAAACCCTGCTCAAAGAAGATCTTTTACCGGTATACCATGACCATAATCAATATAGTCAAGTCATCAGTAAGACTTTTTTAACGATAAATATTCACCACGTCTTCATTGGAGCATTATTAAGCGAAATTTTCATAGTTGACTGCTGATGTACTTAAAAAAGTTTTAGGTAGGTATTTTCCTGTAATACAGTGACAATTATAAAACAAGATCCACTTCGATAACATATAATTAAACAATGAAACAACATTAAAATGTCTCCAGTCAAAGTTTTGGAAGAATTGATCTATTATAGTAATAGTAGTTTACCTGACTAGTGAGGAAAGTGATACTTTTCCGCTTACTATTGCAAATGGCCGAACGAAGCTTGAATGAAGTTCAGCCAGCACTCAAGTCTCTTTACGCACGTGTTAGCTACACTATTTTTTCTACTAGAATACGGAAAATATTTTTCCTACTACCAATAGGAAAGTAACGTATATCGCACTATACAGTACCTACCTTTGAAAGTGACTTATATCAAACTAGTGAGCGAATTACTTTCCACACATGAGCGGAAAGTAACTTTCCGCACGCATGCGCATAATCAGTCTATTAAGATTGACCACTGTGAAGCTGTCAAATATATAATTTTCAATTGGATTTACCTATGTAATATCTAAATTTTATATAAATTATCCAACCAATTATTAATAGTAATAACCTACCTATAACTACTTAAACTTGGTTACTGATGTAGGTACTTTTTGAAAACAATTATGTTTACTTTAATTGTAACATTTTGTGTATTAATACCTATGCCAGTTAGGACGTGATGCAGTTCCTCGCATCTACCTGCGTTAATCCCTTTTCGAACGGAGGGTAGGATTAAGACAGGTCTGCAGTTCCTCACACTATTGTTTGTAGGGTAGCACAATAATGCACCTGTTTATAATAATTTGTCTTCAGTTTCAATTTCCCAACCTAACCTAACCTAACCTAACCTAACCTAACCTAACCTAACCTAACCTAACCTAACCTAACCTAACCTAACCTAACCTAACCTAACCTAACCTAACGAAAATCATTGATTTAATGTTGTGTTTCTGTTTTTTATTTTACTTATATCATATTTAATATTTACTAGCGGTATTTCTTCTGCTGCGGTGTGTTTCTGTTTGTTTATTTCATATGTATTTGTTCTGTTTGTTTCTTTTTTATTTTGTATTTTATTGTTATTATTTGACAAAAATATAATTTCATATTGAAACATTTACTAGCAATATGTAAATATTACCTAATCAAAATCCCTCGCACTGTCATTGTGGACCTTGCTACCTGATACCTAATCCCTTACCCTTCGTATGCTGCGAGGAACTGAACACAAATTTTGTACCTACCTGTTAATGTGCGAGGAACTAGACGACTCGCGCCAGTTACTGATTACACATTATTTGGAGACATTATCACAGGAAAAATACTGTACATTACTATATTATTTAAATGTATATATTATTATTTGATGAGACTTATACGCAGGGCCATTGAAAAATTATTGAAACATACGTACGTTCCTTTTTATATGTATAGGTACTCCCCAAAAACTTTTTACTATTGCGCACTACTGCGGAAAAGTGACTCTTACCACAACAAAAGTAGTGCGGAAAAGTCTCTTATTAGTATTGCCACATTAAATTTTCCGCACTAGTGGAGAAAAGTAAAAAGTTTTTGGTGAGTATACTGATGACATTTGAATATTTAAAATAAATACATATTTGTATGATTGTAGTTTACCAGATGACTGAAAAATTGGGAAATTTATGAAAATTCTGCCATAATTTTATATAAAAAGAAACGTATGTTTCAATAATTTTTCAATAATTAAATTGTTCATAGGTATGTATTTAACAATAATTGTTTCTTTATGTTAACTTTTTGGTATTTTTTCCGCATGCTAGTAGGAAAAATAGTGTACATAGCACGTGCGCAAAGTGACTTTTTAGCACGCGGCTGCTGGCCAAACTCAGATAAAGCGTTCGGTTAACGCATTAACGTGCGGAAAAGTATCACTTCTAGCACTAGTTATGTAAACTGCTAAATTTAGTCATAATTTGTTGATGAGAAATATAAAGTGAATACTGTAATTGACTATCGAATGGTTATGTTTTACTATACTCGTGTTTGCAGATTGTGCGTATGAACTATCATCGGTAATATTTCTACTCTATTTAAAAAGCGCAATACGGATTACAGGAGAACACCGACATGGCTATGCATTAAAAATATCACTATAACCAGAACAAAATTTGGCTCCGACTCTCAAGCCTACATCATCATTTTTATATAACGATGACATTGTCATAACAGCCTGGCGAAAATTTGAGAATACTCTTAGTGACATCGTACAAAAGGATCTGATCTAAAAAAAAATATGTAGGGGAAGTGGGATTTAACATAACCATCAACCTCTCCAAAAGCCTAAGAAACAAACACGAAAAGGATATTATGTACGAAGCAAAAATGGCTCCTACAGGAACCCAGCAGGGAGAAATTTGGATGGCGCCCAAAGATGTGCACTGTCATAATGAGACTAATTATCACTTATAGAGCCATATTGCGTGTTCTCAGCTTATAATCTCTACAATGCTGGTGGAAAGTGTTTCAGAAAGAAGTAGATACTAAGTGGAGTAGAGATCATTGAAAAAACCACCCCCATTTTTTAGAAATCAGATTCCTGGGACGTGCAACTGATGGAAGGATGAAAAAAAAGTATAGGTAAATTTTCACTATAGTAGTAGTAGTATTACCACTAGAAGTCAAAAGACGAGGGATAATTTTCTAAAAATATTCATGAGCAAGGAAAAATTTTTCGTAAGCAAAATCATACACTTTTCGTGACTTTATCAGAATAAGTGTTTCATTAGTGGAATTAGCTATTTCAACTGATTCCAGAGGTGTATAGGTACATTGAAATTCTTGTTCTTGAGATATTTTTACAATACATTTTTCAAAATCGACAAACATAAAATTAAATAAAAACCTACTTGGTTACAACGTCCATAATAAGACGCTGCTATCGCTTCTTATTATTTTATTACCAGTACAATAATGAGCATTCATTTTTTTACTATTAGAAGAATAGATTATTTCTATGAAAATATTATAGATATTATTAAACGCTTGAAGAAAAAGCTATTTATTATTACAATTATTATTACTGGTAAATTGTGTGTTCTTTTTTTGGTTTATACAGTTGAAGTGAATATCATATTTGATTTAATATTAGAGGCGACATCTAGTAATCATACCCCGTAGTTTTCAAGCAGCTGGCATATAAAATATTCAACGGTATAAAAAACATATTTTCTTCTTGCTCATGTATTGTTTTTGAAACCAAATCATAAAACAATTTTAAATTATAATAATTAGGACCTAATTTAATATTGCTAAAGGTTTGAGTATCAATTTCTATTATTCCATAAATTACGGATTTTAGTAGGTATACCTGCTTGGACAAAATTAAATTGTGGGGTGACCTTAAAGGGTTAAACGCATTTTTGATGGGATCGCCAGATTAATTTCTTATTATCCTTATATAACATCTTTGAAATAAATATTAAAAACCTGTCGGTAATAACTGGTTATAAAAAAGGCAATTCTCGTAGAAAGTTTCGTTCTCATAACAAAGTTTAAAACGACTTAAAAACTCATTTTAATTTTAGAACAGACAGTTTGACCATACAGTATTTAAATAATATCAGTCACTTAGAATACCTAATTCATTCAATCATTTTGAAATAATTGTATAGAATAAAAATACTATAAAACAATCACATACTTTTACAATACAATTGTTATTATATTTATTTCGTTCAAAATATGAATAGAGAATATGACAGTCCGTTAAAAACTCACACGTCAACCTTTTGTATATCGTTCGAATTTTTATATTTCTGGTTTTGCTTCTTTTAAATGATATACATGTATGTATACTTGTTAAAGAATTCAAGATTATCACTTAAAATAATTCGAAATAGTACTCAAAATAAATTCAGTATTTACAGATGTGTCATATAGAGAAGCCATTACTATTCTAACGTTTTGGTGAGAAATTTGAACGGAAAAATTGTTAGAAAGGGAAATTTCCAATAACCAATTAACTGCGTTCTCAGTATCATAAGTTTTTATCCAGGTTTTCTTCTGATTTATTATTGGAATAGTTGCAGTTAATTGATACACAAAACAAAACTGAGTATACATACATATTTTGAAAACAAAAATAATCATACAGATAATAAGCAACAACAAACGCATTTTATTGACAACATTTCCAATATAAGCGAAAAAAACGTGCTATCCCAATAAAAACAGTTCCTGGAACGTGCACTTCACTGGATTCCATTTCTAGTACTACATCATATCGAATGAAATATTTTATTTCACATTTCACCAGAGGTATAATTTACTATGAATGGACCTTAATAAAAATTTGATAACAAAGTTTCGCAGTCTCAAAATATTATTGATTGCCTAGTTGTGAAATTTTTTTCGTTGTGTAGATAGGGACCAAAAATTATTTAATATTTAAGTAGTTCATCTTGACAACGGTAGATGGAACGCTAATACCGAAACGTCGAAATAAAAAACATAAAAAATGATTATTGTGGTTTGATTCCCAAAAAATAAGAGAAAAAAGAACATATAATTAATCTTTCATGACAAACCTCGTATAATACTGAAAAAAATTGATATCTGATTTTTATGGAGAATAAGTGTTTTTCCTGAAACTGATAATAAAAAACACAGTGTATATATTTTCTATTTATATTTCATTCTTCTTACACACAGGTTATTCTTTTATTCACTAGGTACATTTATGCATTATTTTCTGAATGTATTTTATATCCAATGTTGAATAAGTTATCATTATTATTAAATTTATTGTATGCGTACAAACATCGTGGATCAATTGGTCAAAGGTATTCATCATGCCTATTTGTTATTCTATTCTTTTCAACCACTATTTCTGGAATCTTGCATAAAACAAGAATTTATTCAAAATTCCCTGCTATTAACGACATAAATATTCAAATAATGTTTCAAAGAAGTTCTCTAAATACGCGTATTGTTTCTGATATTCAATATAATTTGTTATGACCATATAATGGCTAGTTTAACCTTTAACAAATCACATTGATTATGAAAATTATCAAATCATGTAAACGCCTAAGCGATAAGTAAAATCAACAATGAATAGAACCTCACAAGGAGTGCCGAGCTTTCACGCCTATCAAAACATGAAATCCGCCACTGAATGACTTTTTTGTAGTACAATGTAGGAGCCTTAGGTAAGAATTGCCTTTTTGGCAAATGTGTGCCTCATTGTCCAGTGGCGGTCGTCAACGGCCCCTGGTAACTTTGGTGATTTATGAACATGTAGTGGTCAAATTTTTGATTTACTGTTTTCAGTATAAACGAGAATGCAATGGCGTAGAGAAACCTTGGTATTAAGGGATAAAAAAAATTCTCAGATTTTAGCATCTATAAAACGTAATATATTTTTATTGATTGTTAGTTTCAAAATTGAACATATTTTCAACTGCTCTATTAGATACTAGAATGGACCTTCTCAGTAATTAATTGTTAGTTACGTCAAGTACGCTAAGCCCTTGAAAATCATAGTCTAGTATTATATTATTACATTCCTTGTTTTTGATAAAACTCAACATTTTTTCACTTTTGAAAATACTGGATTCATTTTGTTCCAATAAGGTCCATAAGGTGAACTAAATCAATCTAACTACAAAAACAAAAACGTCATCTAACGATACCTTTGGTACTTTTCCAGGCTAGGTGTCGCCACACATCATAAGGTCAAACGAATCTTCAAATTACCATAATATATGTTATATCTTTTTATGTTCAAAACCAAGCTGCACAGGGTGCAAAATTATCAGTAAGCTTCCAAATAATAGTATATTATACACCAAGGTGGTTAAGAATATTATTTTTGACCGAGCACCAAAATTTTTTCGCCTCGAGCGGGGCTAGATGATGTACAATTTTTTCCACTACTGGCCAAATTTAAGACAAAAATTGAAAATAATTCAGAAAAGCGTTTCCTCGTCGTCTGACTGACAAGTACACTATACAGTGATGGGCAAATGTGTGGAACCAAGTAAATATCTCTGGAATTATTAGAGATATCAAAATGAAATTTGGAAGGTTGATACTACAGTAGATTGTCTAATTGTTTTCATATTTTTTAACAACTTGGAACTGACGATTTTAAAATTTGCAATGGAACACCCTGTATATTATTTTAGTTTCTGATGAAACATTTTATAACGAATACAAAAATATCGGTTTTATTTCAATACCTACCGAGATATTAACAGAAAAGTAACTAAGGAAAGGAAAAATCTAATATCCATTTTAAAGAAATAATAATAATTATTAACTGAAATTAAGTGATTTTTAAAACATTGAAACTTAACTAAACTAAAATCAATGTATTAGATGTTCAAACTAAGCACCGTTTACTTATTGACAATAGGCAAGTCGGTTTGTAAATTCTCTAGTAACATTAGCTATTACTTCAGGCGGGATTCTCTGGATCTCTTGAGAATCTTTAGTTATTCTTGCAGCTAATTCTTGCAAATTATTTGGTCTATCAACATAAACCTTAGGCCATTCATAAGTACCCCTTCTTCCAATCCATCTGAGATAAAATGTCCTATCTAAATGATCTCGAGCAATGCGAGCGTAATGGGGTGGTGCTCCTGCTGAAACCGGATATTATTTGGTAATTGTCCATTTATCTCCTATCTACTAGCTACCATCAAATGTCTCCTTTCCTTAGCTACTTTTCTGTTAATATCTCGGTAGGTATTGAAAAAAAAAATATCGAACCTGATATTTCTGTATTTGTAATAAAGTTTTTCATCAGAAACTAAAATAATATACAGGGTGTTCCATTGCAAATTTTAAAATCGACATTACTTCCGGTGAAACCGGAAGTTCAAAATTGTTGAAAAATATAAAAACAAATAGTCAATCTACTGTAGTATCCACCTTCCAAATTTCATTTTGATATCTCTAATAATTCCAGAGATATTTACTTGGTTCCACACATTTGCCCATCACTGTATATTATGAACGCACACCGTATGTCATTTATGGTTGAGACAATTTCATGGGTATACAAAATTATGTTGCACAAGTTTTTCTTGAACTATACTATCACTGAATTCTCAAATTATTTGAATTTATCCATAATTGACCTAGGTTAATGATAAAAACTTATTAATCATTAATAGAGAAATACAACTTCTTAGTTAGCTAGAAGAAGCAATAATTGTCTACTATACAGCTAGTGGTGGAAAAAATATATTTCCATAATTTTTACTCAACTTTTGCAAATAATTGCAATTAAATAGGGAAAAATTATGCCGAATCCAAAAAATTTTCAAAAATACTTAAAATACATTATTTTGACACAATAAATATCCAAAGAAATTTGAATAAAATATTGATATTTTATGTTAACGAAAATATTCTTATTCCACGTCAATGGCAATACAAAAATTACATTCGATAAAGATCATCATGCCTTAAGGAATTTTCTGAACCGCATTATGGTGACTTTGAAAAGTATACAATGTGCTAAACACAAGTGCTACCCGAATGTCTTGTAAAGAGATGATCGGTTAGACTAAAGTTATAAATCTTCAATTTTTAAATGTAATCGACAGTGGTAAATAGAAGATGTCACTGTAAGATAAAATGAAAGGTCATCCCTAAATCAATGAGATTTGATTGTAAACTTGGATATTTCACTTTTTATTTAATAATATAATAATAGAGATTTATTCAAAATATAAGTTTTACAGAATAGTATGTAATTATATAAGACGTAGGATTTTAATAAATGGCAGAGTGAATCATAAGTGAGTAAACACTTGTTTCGTTAAACATAAAATATAAATAGTAAACAAAATAGATACACATAGTATAAATATAAAAGATAAAGTAAATAGCAATATTCAAAATATAAAAATTAAATCTAAATATTTGAAACAATGTTCCTAATTGTAATAGTATGAATATTATTGTATTGTTCTCAAGACTAGAAATGATTTTCCAAACATTATGATTTCATATTTAAGTGCCCTTTATCTCAACTCAAGGTATGTAATAGTACTCTTTGGTGTATCAAAAATATTTATTTCAAGTGTTTTTTAAAAGTGATTGTTTGATAATGTTTTGGCATTTTTTAGGAATTTAGTTATAAAGCTTTGGGTAATCATCTAATTGCAAGTTCATTGAATTCTCGTTAGACTCTTTATAGTGAAGTATTAAATAATAATAATAATAAAGTTGTCTTATACACTTATTCATTGTCTTACATTCGGAATATAGCGCATCGGATAGGTATCAGGAATTTTTTGAGAGCATTATTTTCAAAAATCCTTTTTGAGTTATTTCCAGGATGTCGGTAGGTGCTCTTAACGCATTTCCCCATATTATTATTCCATATCGCAAACGACTTTTTATCAGAGAATAGTATAGTGTTTTTATGCATTGAGGGGAGGGAGTAAATTGCTACTTAGATATTTGAATTTGTAGAGCGTTGTTTGTAATTTTTCCACTATAATTTATGTGGTCTCTCCATCTTGTTTTTTCTTATTGCAGTTCAAATAGTTTTTGAGATATATACTAGCCAAAACCTCGTGGGACACCCTGTAGGTTAGGCCTATGTCATATTATTGCTGTTATAGTGACTGTTTCTTACTTTCAATTTTTTTCAAGGCTATTACATTATTTTATAAATACAGTTACCATTTTAGTTTTCGTTAACGATGATGTTAAGGTATTTTTATTAAATTTATTAGAATGACTGGGTTCGTACAGGCAAATTTCAATAATTCACCACATCTAGACATTTTTATAGTGCATGAGTTTTTAAAAAGGAACAATACAGATTTAATATATCAGAAGTGAAGGGTTCCAAAGCATCTAGGTTAGTTTTTATCTTACCTTCAATTTATACAATTAATTCCTTTTATGTATTGTAAATTGAATGAGAAATGAAAATTCTTATGGTTTAATTATATTGAGAAAATATATTCACTCATCCGCAAAAAAACTTGGCCACCTAAAAGTATGTTGAAGTTCGTTGTCTGAGAACTTTCGTAATTTTATATCGATTTCAATTGCTTTAACGCCAAATTACAGATAAACTCTTTGATATTAAAACAAACTGTATTTCGAATATGGGATACAAAGAAATCAACGTACAAGTATAATAGATAATTAGGAATTATAAACATTTGGCACTTTTAAGGAAAATAATCTTCCTAGTTATAAAACTGTCCATCCACTCAATCCATTTCTGAAACCAAAGAAATAACTAATCCGGAACAAATCGTGTCCCTACGGGAGACAATTTACAAGAATTCCACATGACAGTTTGCATTGTTAAAATGTGTTGGATGGACATATTCAGGTTGAGGGTTGAGCTAACAGTTCTCAAAATGTTTTGTATAATGTTATTGGCACTGTAAGAAATTGCTCTCTATAGAGTATTTTAGCTAAAATACTATTTTTAAAAGTATTGAATTCGTGCAAGCATAAATTAAAACAAATACATAATTATTTTATTATGATCGATAATTAAAAAAATGTTTGTTTATAAGTATAACAACTATTAAACATTACGCGTTAGCCTTAAACTTTTGGGTAACCGAACCAAGGCAATGTTTTTGAAGGTATTAAGTGAAAAAATTATAACCGCAAGTAATACCTCATTTGAAGTTTTGTTCCAAGTGCTTTTTAAACGACTAGGATTCTTCGTGAAAAATACAGAAGTCAGCGGTCAACAGTAGTCATACTGAGTGACCATGAGCTCAGATCCTTGTACACTATCCTGAGATATTCAGACTCTAGCTTAGGATAGTTATGGAACATTCTGGTGTAATATATTTCAGTTAAATTGACAGATGACAATTTTGACACTTGATATTTGAAACCCGACAAAAGTTGTAATGCTCAAGGTCACGACCAAAATGTAACCTAAGATTACACGTGTATACTTCGATAAGCCTGTCGTTATTTACCTTTATGAAGAACAACCTATCATAACCTAACCTCTGAGTGTGCGATCTATAGGGCAAAAGCTTATAATTTTGTTAATAATAATCCGATCAGCGTCGATCAAACAGCACTAAGAAGAGCCGACGTAGTCTATAGTCAAGGAAAAAAATTATGCTAAGTAAAACGATAATATAAGGGCATTATCATATAAGTTTCTTATTATTGGTCCAAGTGACAAGGAAGACTCTGGAAAAATAGAAAAAGCATTTGCAGTAATATTATTATATTAAATTTTTTAGCCGACATAATAAAATTCTTATAAGATTAAAATAAATTGATTTCTCATTACCTATAGGTACACGTCTAGCTATTAACATTGAAGAAACTTTTTTTTAATTTATTTATAGATGTAGCTGTAATAGATAGTGTACCTACATGCAATTTAAACTTTTTAAAGTATTATTACAGTAAACTGTAATATTGTCCTATTTAATAAAGCGAAAGAATACTTAATATTCTGTGATATCTATTCAAAATTTTCTGAACCTCTGGTATAATACTAATAAAACCTGTTACATAACTGTAGAAGCAAAATTAACAAAGGGCCACTACAAATTACGATTTGTGTTATCCTACTCCTCTATTGAAATTTGTAACTTTTATAGGTACCCATTTTTGCGAAAAAATCTCTTTTGATAACCATGGGAACGCACTTGATACTCGATATCTGTTTCTTTTGACAAAAGCCTTTGAGGTGAAGGTGCACCGATTGGGTATCAGTTGTGCTAAAGGGTCCTACATTAAAATACAACAAGTTTGTTCTTCACTAAATTTACTTTCACAAATATTACTTTCATTGCATGCAATGTTTAAAGCTAATTTGCTCAATAATATTTACAGCCTTGATAGAAAGTTTTTTGTAATTTTATCGTTTATTTTCGATAAAAAGACGTTGCAAAACAAAATGCTGTGACGTTGCCAAGCTGTACAAGTTTACGCCGCACTGCACATAGGCAACAAACTGAGTTGACAGTGATCTACTCAGAATAATACAATTATTATCTTTATTGAAAAAGTAACGAGGAAGCTGGTACTAAAGTGCCACCAGGATTTAGCTAACTCTTCGGCAGATAACAATATTATCCTGAGGTGAGTTAAAGTGCACGAGTGAAGGTAACTGCATTGCCGATTCTTTAGCCAAGGAAGCGGTTGGACTAAAGATGTTATGACTCAGTGACACCTACGGCCTAACGACTTCGACAATTACGGAACTAGCCTAACTTTACACCTATGCTCAATCCCTTAAGAAATGGGAGAGAATCTAAGGATGCAGTTTTGCCAGGATCACCCTGGGCGACCCTGGGAAGATGGCGCCGATGAAAAACCTACGTTCAACAGAAGGATTTCTGACTGTAAACTAAGGAAACATCTCTATTCTATGGACACACCTCAAGGATGTGTGAACAGGAAGATGAAACTGTCAGGCATATCTTATGACCTAAGACCTCGGGCGGATGTACAAAGGGTTACATGTGGCCTAAGTGCTGTGAGCCTAATACACTCACCTTCCCTACTCTACAGATACAGAGTAACGACTCATGAAAGAGATATAAGCTTAATTTTCATGCCAAATTTCACAATTTTATGGATAAAGCTACATAATTTGAAAAAAGATAAGATTCACAACAAAATATAAAAAAAAATACTGACTATACTACCTATAGGTACTAGTAATACAAAACATCATACACATTATTTGTGTATCATATTATGATACACAAATTTAATATGTTACAATACAAGTTGACAATTATTGGTTCTCTAGTCAATTGAGAAGTTTAATTTTTCTATTAGTAATCAATACTTTTTTCTATTATATTTTTATACAGAGTTCGGCAAAAGTCCAGGACCGGATAAATATTGAAGAAAATATAAATTTTTTGGAAAATCTTTTCATACCACAAATTTTACATCAACTTAAACTATATTTGAAAATATTTTGAAATAAAAAGGGTGTTCCAATAAAGTGTGGCGTATCTAAGTTATATTTTGTCTCATGGGACACCCTATATTTTATTGCATTTTCTGATTGCTCCCAAAAAATAAAATACTGTTTTATAATGGTATACCTGAATACAGAGGGTTCTGTGTTATGTTGACTTTTTTTAAAATGTGAACATTTAAAAAAATAATTAATCACTCATTGATTCAACAAATTCTAGCAAACTTTCTCTAACCAGTGGCACATTCGTATGAATATTTCTGAATATTTCTTTATAGGATCAATCTCTAAGGATATGAGCGGAACAAAGTGTGATTACATGAAAAAATATACAATAGTTCTTATATTTTGAAATACACGTTTCATACTAGTGGGATAAATTGTTAACCTCTAACACTAAAATTTGCACAATCCAACAGTATATTTTTTATGGTTAAAGGCACATCGCATATTAAACCCTGCTTTGGTGGTTATTTATTAAATAATTGCTGTGTGTCATGGCTGAATATCCTATTCAACCTGTTTAAAACAACCTGGTCTCTTCTGTTCTGTGGAAGTGTCAGTCTGGATTTTACTGATTGCATGATTTCTTTAAGTAGAGAACTGGCTTCTTTCCATCTTTTTGCCAGATATTCCAAACAAAATCCGTTTATAATGCTAGCAAATCCAATATAAAAATATCAATGGATAAACTCCCTTAATCAGTAGGTAATAGATTTATTATATTTTTCTTTCAATATCATAATTAAGTGCGTATTCTTGTTTTTGGTCTTATAACGTTACAAATCAAAGTTTAAAAAGAGTTGAGAATGACGTTTTTGATTTAAATAACAATAACTGCAAGATAATTTCTATAAGTTATAGGAAAATTATTTTTTTATGTTACTTTTATCGTTAAATAGCACAAAGATAGTTTTATCTGAAAACAAATTGGACAGGTGATTAAAAAAACCAATATATTTTCGGCAAGAAACAAAGAACTCGTTTAGTCCATAACAATTTCTTAGGATCATATAACCGAGAGTTGTGACCAGTCACCCCCTGCAGCTAAAATGACCCGACAAAAGTAAAGTGTCAGAGAAAACTGTAAACTGCCAGGTCAAAAGGTATTTTAAGATAGTTTCGGCAGAATGGCCTTTGTGTAAACACATGCGTCTGTTTTTTCAAAAGAATATCATTGTCAAGTAAATTGATCTTATGAAATTGAGAACCAGTAGAATCGGTGGCCAATTTTAGTAGTTTATTAGTGATGGAGCTTATTAGGGTCGTTGAAAAATTATTTAATAAGATTTACACTAACAAATGCGTCTGGCTGATAGCGTTTCATAATAAATTGAAATTATATAATAATGTGTTAATTCTATATATGATACTGTTTAAAGTAAAGGTCTTATACGTTCAGATCTTAATTTTTACAAAGTATTTACATTTAATTGATTACATTAATTTTTTCCGACAACCTCGATAAATGTTCATTTTATAACGGTAACTTAAATCATTAACAAGCACATTTTGTACAGAATTTCATTTTTGCATCGGCTGCTTGGCAATTTGCTAAGCAACAAATGCAGAATGGAATATTTCGTGTTAGGTCTTATAGGTTCACTTTAAAATCACGACGACTACGGCTTGTCAAATTATGACTTCCAGTGACAAATTGATGAAATGTCAGCAGATCGTTTCTGTCAAAGTTTTAGTAAGTAACGAGTAATTTCATAGTTGTTTTCTATAAAAACTATTAATTAAAATGGAAACTGATGGTGATATTGACTTAGATTTGACACCTCCGAACATAATAGAAGCAGCGAAGGTAACAGCACTGAATTTATTACCGGAAATGTCGAAGAGCAAGTATGTATCAACGCGCTTATAAACTATTTTTGAAATGGAAGGTAGATCAAAAGAAAAAACCGTGTATTGAACGTAAACGATATGTTGTCATAGAAAAAGTATAGTATGCAACTCGCAACAAAATGGCCATGTGCACTCGTAAATTTCATACTCGTGCAGAATGTATCGACTGCTTATAAGCAAGATGAAATGTCAGCAGATCGTTTCTGTCAAAGTTTTAGTGGGTAACAATTACCTAGTTGTTTTCTAAACGTGAACGATACCTATGTTGTCAACTGTGGTGTAGGCAACCAAACATACAATAATACCTTTAAAAAATGTCTAGTTTTTTATTTACTTATCGTTTCATTTTATTATTGTACAAAATTATATCAATCATTATTAGTGTTAAGACATCAGAAAAATGATTCAAGAAAAACGAAAACAGTGACATTTGAACCGGCGAACTTCTATGTGACATTTTAATATCATTATTTATTTTTGACAGTAGTTAGGTATCTATGAAACAAGTAAACATTTTTTTTTATGTCTGTTGAGAAATTTTTATTTACATTAATATTGCTGTCCTCTTCTATAACATTCGATCTTTTTTAAAATGTTTCTGAAAATTGATTATTTTAATTTTGTCAAACACTGTATTCAGTATTTGTTTGATAATTTCAAGTAAAGATTGAAAACAACTAACTGTGACGATGTTAAATTTGGTTATTAATTGCTAAAAATGTTTTATTTCTTCGAAATATGTAAAAAAGTAAAAAGAGACTCCAGTAGTAGATCACAACAGTAACCATTTTTATGGTATTATTACCAGCGCCTTCACCAAAATGTAAAATAAGCCTCAGAGTACGTTGGCCATTCAAAATACTCATAAGATTATTTATTCGCATATACTCTTTCGAAGGACGATAAAAAAAAGTATGGAGAAATGAGTGAAGTTATTAGATATCAACATATATCACAAACCCCAAATCCTTTAGACCAAATCAGCCTAACATCGTTTGTGCTCAAAGCGATGGAAAAAGGTATTGACAATGACATTAGAACGGAAATTCTAGAGAGACTCTCCACCCGTATCAGCACACTTACCGGGCAGGCAGATCTAAGGAGACTGCACAGGTACAACTGACAGAGGATATCCGAGGTGCTCTAGGCAACCAAGAAACTGTAGTATATGCATTTTTGGACATAGAAGGAGCTTTTGACAATACTCCACATGAGGCTGTCAAAAGAGCATTAAACAGAAGAGGTGTAGATAGCACAACATCCAAATAGATGTAGGAGCTGCTCACCACAAGAGTAGCAGAGACAAGGACAAGCAAAGACATTGTCTCCATTTGCACTACCAGAGGATGCCCACAGGGAGGAGAAGCATCCCCTTTAATGTGGAGTCTGACGGTAGATGAACTCCTGTGTGGTTGGACGGATCTAGGAATATCCTGATATTGTACAAAAGGGTCTGAACTATACAAATAACTGGTGTAGGCAAGTGGGACTTAGCATCAACCCCACTAAAACCATCTTGATAGCCCTTAAGGGGTAAGTAAAGAAAGCAACCTCAAAACCATAAAACTTGATGGGAACGAGATTGAATGGAGACAAGAAGTCAAGTATCTAGGTTTAATTTTAGAGAGTAAACTCCTGTGGAACAAACACGACAAGGAGATTACCTACAAGGCGAAAAGGGCTCTAATGGTGTGTAGGATTCTGGCAGGGAGAAATTGGGGTTGCAACTTGCAACCCAACCCATTTCTCAACATTTTTGTTGAGTAACTGGATGCATTACACAAAACAAGCTACGCCCCGTGTGTAATGATCCATTACACACGACTATCTGGCCAATCACCTTCAAAGAATGCCATTACACACGACTATGTTCGGTGTAATGTTTGAATCAGACTCGCTATGAAATGTCATAATTTGACTTTGACATTACCTATACCTACCTACCGAAGGTGATTTAGAGCTGACTTTTTATTAGAATGGATACAGAAAGTGAAAACGAATTCAACTGCTCAAATTTCACCATCAATCTTGTAAGCAATAAATGAATTTTCATTGCAGCTTCCAAAATGGAATTGTTTGACATAAAGCATTAAGTTTATTCAATGAAAATTCTCTAAATATCTCGTTCGTTTGAATTGATAGGTGAACACTCAGTCATAGAAAAAGTATAGTATTCTACTTTCGTGTAATGGGTATTACCCACTCGAATGATTACGACTAGTGCGTTTTTTATTACACTAGTGCGTTTTTTATTACATTACCGCACTAAATAACACTGGAAGCTGCATTTTCAATTTCCGAAAGGAGATTGTCTTCGCTTGAACTCATTTTTATAGATTTTTGTTCATTCAAATTTGAAAATTTGATGACATAACTAATTTATTTCATTTCCACATCCTTGTTTGTCCTTGATGATATGGTCACAAAATATGATACACAGTACCTTATGTTTGCAGTCAGTATTATTAAAAATACATTGGATTGGAATTTTTTTTTAATTCTATAATATAGGTACTGTTGATAATACTAATAAACAGTTGTAGATAAAATTTGGACGTAACACGTGTGACAGAAATTATTAACGCACTTATGTGATTACACGACTCTGCCTACGGCCTCGTCTTGCAAACTTCACATGCGTGCGTTAATAATGTCCATATCCCACTAATTACGTAATAAACACGCAAGACACAACACAACAAGAAACGATACAAAAATCCATTCATTCATACGTTTCCGTTGTGCTCAACAGCCCAGGCACTTCAACTGAATCTTTGTACCATTGCCCGTGTCATCTACCTACTTTTATTCCAAAAGTTTGGTGTCTTCTATATAGGCAACCAGTTTAACTGAAGAGATATTCGGTAGTTATGATCACTGATGGTTGTATTATTTCCACCCCAAAATTATTCCGTCTGAGTCCTTGTAAGTTCTCACAGTATGTGAGTAGGTTATCACATTTTCTGCACACAGGTTCACTAATTTCGCGGTTCGCCCATCCTGTGCAGAGGCTTTCCCAGGGTACAGTTTCAAGTCACCAGGTCGGTAACTGTCTTAAAATTTTTCTTTTCCAATTTTTACAGCCTGTACGAGAATTCTTTGTCTACCTTATTCAGTAAACTTTTAGTATGGAGGTGTCCTTTGTGTCTGACTCCATCTGAGTTAGTGTTTTTTAACTAACCAGTTCCCAACTTCCCTTATGTAATCCTTTGTGATTCCATAGTTCCGGACCTGTGAAGGCTCCTTCAGAACCTTCTTCAGCTAACTGGTCTGCGATTTATAACATGCTCTTTTTCTTCTTTCACAGGTCCATAATAACATTGGCTAATAATATTAGACAATGATAATAATTATATTCGGCCTCGTCTCGTAAATAAGATGCTCTGTAGTACCCTCGTCTCTGTCGTTATCGTCACATATTTTAAAGTAAACAAAATTTTCTTGCCGCTTACCCCCGGGATGCCCATCGCACTTCAGTCTTCATCTTTGTGCGTTAGAAATCACATCATGGCATATCGATTTTTTTATATAGTGCGTATTTCTTGGATAATTCAAGTGTTTTTTGTGCAATGCCTAAAATATCGCGAAGTCTTTCTCCGTCTGGAGATAACAGGAGCATTATTAAAAAAAAATGGAACAAAGAATGGACTGCTTAAAAAGGCATAAGCCTAGGTCAAATGTTTGTGTTCTAGTACGGATTATAATTCCTCTTTAGAAAGAAGTCATAGACGTCGTGTGAAAAGAAGAATAATGTATTCCAGAGATACATCTTCTGAACGAGTTTCGAGTGAAGGTAATTAATATTTTACTTTTTTCATATCCACAGGTGTTAAATATGCTGGATATCGGGATGTGTTGTCTGATTTTGATATCAGAGCCTGTTTTTGATAACAGGATTTCTGTTTTTGATAACAGAATTATCACAACACTATTATGGACCCGAGCCTGTTTGTGATGACAGGATTTCTGTTTTTGATAACAGAATTTTCCGAACCAAGTTCTTCTTTCCTCTGTGCAGAGGAGAATGGGCCACACCGACCGACCGAGCAACTGGTAAGGTAAGTCAGCTTTGTCGTAGCGATGCCGGTCGGCCTTTGACTGATTTTCACCACCCACCACATATCACAGTCGTTCAGTGATGAATGGCTGTTTGGGGAAGATTTGGAGGATAGACTCGAAAATGCCAAGAATATTCAACAACCTTAAATACAGCAGAAAGTAAATAGAAGTCCACTCAATAAAGTTCAGAAAGCAATACAGAGTGGACATTACCGGTCTCGTGTTTCCACCGCCAAGTTCTAGCAGCAGAATCGCCCACGTCGTCAAGGGCGCAACACCATAGAAAGGAGGTATCGCCGGAAGTAGAGGTAGGCAAATCCTGTATTGGTAAACCTTCACAGGCGGTATCGCCTAAAGAGTGGAAATGGTCCTTGAAAGAAAGAGTCAATTACACATTCTATAGAAAAAAGGTTAAAATCTGGGGCTATTTCTAAAGTTCAAGCTTGTAGAGATCAACTTTTATCCAAGTATTTCTTAACCGCAAAGAGAGATGGTACTTCTCGTTTTATATTGAATCTTAGGAATTTAAATGCATATATTATATAAACATCTAATTTTAAATTAGAAGACCACAGGGTGGCAGCCAGGCTTTTCAATGGAAATTGTTTTATGGCTAAGATTGATTTACAGAAGTCATATTTTTTGGCCTCGGTTCTTCAAAAAAGACATAACAAATATTTGTTTTCATTCAAGAACAATATTTTTGAATATAACTGTCTATGCTTTGTCTTAAATGTAGCCCTCATGATATTTACGAAACTCTTGAAATTGTTTGTTTATTATCTATAAAGAAAGGGATTTCTTTCAGTTTTTCAGTTATCTATTTAGATGATTTTTTGATGCTGGGCGATAACTATGAGTAGTGTTTACTAAATATATCACAAACGGTATTTTTGGGTTCTCGGGAACTATCTTGGTTCCTAAAAATTAACGTATATTATTTAACAACAGTGCATATATTTCATTAGTGACATTTATTAACGCCCGTAGCCAAACCTTAATAGATATTACGCTGGCGACCGCCAAAATATCAAACAAAATTAAGGACTGGCAAGTGTCAGATCATATTTCTATGTCAGACCACCGCTGGCTGACCTACGCGGTAAGCCAGGATCTCAGGACCACTGTAAAATCTCGCGACCCGAAGAGGACGGATGTAGCTCTCTACAATCGACTCTTAAAAGGTGCTCTGCGGGAAACAGAGGTCCTGACTCCTAGCAATAATGAGGAACTGGAAAGGTACACAGTATCTATCCAGAACAAAATAGACACTGCCTATAAGGAATCCTGTCCGATGAGGATGGTTCAGACAGGTGGCACGACCAATAGCCGGTGGTGCCCTGAACTGGAACACCTCAGAAAGACAGCGAGAACGACCTTCAACAAGGCAAAACGAACAACATCCAAAGAGGACTGGGGAATATATAAAGCCAACCTCAAAGAGTTCAAAAAAGTCTGCAGACAAAAGCAAAGAGAAGCCTGGAGAGCCTATTGTGAGGCAGTCGAAGACTTCCCACAAGTTTCTAGGCTACAGAAGGCGCTCTCAAACGACCAACATAAGAGTATTGGCATCCTTACGAGGGAAAATGGCGACAAGGCCGCCAACCTCCAAGAGAGCGCTGAGATTCTTATGGAAACTCACTTCCCAGGTTCTGTCTTTCCTGGAACGTCGAACTGGACGGAAGAACCAACAACACCCTCACAATACGACTGGCAATCTGCTAGTGCAGCAATTGATGAGGACAAGATAAGGCGGGCCATATCGGGCTTTTCCCCCTTCAAGTCACCAGGACCTGACGGAATAAGACCAGCCCTACTTCAATGGGGAATGGATATTCTTATGCCGCACCTGGTTGGAATTTTCAGAGCCTCCTTGGCTCTGAGGTATATTCCCAGTAAGTGGAGAGAAGTAGAGTGGTGTTTATACCCAAACCAGGTAGGATGGACTACACCTTACCAAAAGCATTCCGACCAATTAGTCTCACATCGTTCTTTTTAAAAACAATGGAGAGGTTATGCGAGCGGTACATAAGAGATGAAGTGCTAGTTCACCACCCACTTCTTCCAAATCAGCATGCTTATACTCCGGGAAGGTCTACTGATTCGGCCCTGCATCAAGTGGTTGGCAGAATCGAAAGATCATTGGACAACAAAGAATCCACCCTGGGTATATTCATAGATATCGAGGGAGCGTTTGATAAAACAACCTTTCCAACAATTACCCAGCAACTCAACTCCAGAAATGTACCTCTGGTAGTAGGAGAATGGATACTCAAGATGCTCTCTAGTAGAGCAATAAGTATAAATGTAGAAGATATCACAGTAAGAGGACTGGTCATGAGGGGATGTCCCCAAGGAGGAGTCTTATCACCCCTTCTGTGGAACATAGTCCTGGACACCCTGATTAATCACCTCAACAGCAATGGAATCTACACAATTGCATACGCAGATGACATAGTTATCTTGCAGACAGGCAAATTTGTGAACACACTGTGCGATAGAGCGCAGGATGGTCTCAAATTAATTGAAACATGGTGTAGGGAACACTCACTGTCGATCAATACCAGGAAGACTGAGATGGTCCTTTTTATCAGGAAAAGGAGTTTATCGGGTTTAAAACCCCCGAAATCTTCAAAAGCAAACTAAACTTTTCGGAAGAGGTGAAATACCTTGGTATTACCCTCGACAGGAAACTAACATGGAACTCTCACCTACACAGCAGAGCAAAAAGAGCATATGTGGCTTATGAGCAGTGTCGGAGAACAGTGGGACGCACATGGGGTCTGTCACCCCGTGTGGTCACCTGGATCTACACTGCAATAATAAGACCTATTGTAACGTTTATTTTAATTTATATTTACAACTAATTAATTTATATTTACAAATTTATATGTACGGTCCTTAATTTACTAATTTATATTAAAACACTTAACTAACTAACTACACTAATTTATATGAACGTCACTGATTAACACTTTATTGATCGATTTGTCTTTAGTATAAGCACTACAGTGTCCATCTATGCGACTACGTCTCAACTAACTGTTCACTGTTAACTGTTCTCTGTTCGGCGATACTCATATTTATATGGCATAAAGGTAGGTTTCTGGAATGTTCTAGTCTTTCTGGTGGATGCGCTAGATTTCTCTAGAGAGAGGAAGGGCAAGAGGTGGGCGGTCTCTCGAAGTCTCTGGAACGTGATCGGCTAGTGCCCTGAGAAGAGACGCAGGGCTGAGGGGACGCAGGGCAGGTAATCTCGATAATTCTCGATTTCACAGAGCTCACATGGTCAATAGTCCATAGTAGTCTCGTACGGGAATTTCGCTGGGGCACTCGCGTAACATTGCCCCCTCCTTAAGAGACAGTTCCTCCTGGAACTAACTAAGAAACTGAGACGAGATGACTGTATCGGCAACTGGTTCCCTTGTTACATTTTCCAGTTGCATGGAAGTAACATGCGACCGTCTTCTCCGTTGACTGTGCCTCCTGAGAATGTCCGCAGACAAGTACCTGCACTTCGGTGTCTCGGAAGATTACTTCTACCATGTTACGGATTATTCGCCAATCTAAATGCCTACATTCAATCTTGGGCATGGCTAGCCTATGAACGTTTAGTTCAAGCACATGCTCTCTCAAGTTTAGTAAAGCTTCCCAGATATTCTCGTACGTTGGTCTTTCATCGAAGGTGTTTCTCGTCACTAGGTGGAAATTGTAACGGGTGCCATCTTGTACCTTCAAAGCTTTACCTGGTACTGGTAACTGGTTTTCCAAACTTCGTGCGCCACTCTTCTTTATTAACAGAGATGGCAATCCACGCGCATCGGTTATGCTGGCAGGGATGTTTATTGCCAGTGAGTATTCCTCCGGCACGGTGAGCAGATCTTGTCGTTTCTCCGTGGTGACGCCGTATCTTGCTTTTCCGGTACCACCATAAGCACCCATGAACTCTACGAAAGCAGGATCGGCTACTTCTTGGAGTTGTCTTATTTCCTCATCGTGGTCACCCTCGAATGGCGCTAATCGATTACGGTGTACCACTTTTGGCTTTCCGTTTGGGATCTTGGTGATGCGATAAATGACGTCGTTGATTCTTTTATTTACAAGGTACGGACCGTCCCAAGCTTTCTGCAACTTTGGAGAAAAACCCTTTTGTCTTCTTGGGTTATGCAGCCAGACTTTGTCTCCTTCGTGGAAACCTCCTTCTGTAGCTTGCGTATCGTACCTTTTCTTCATCCTATCGCTAGCGATCTGGAGATTCGATCGAACCAACTCGTGTATGTCGTCCATTCGTTTTCTCAGCTGTGTTACGTAATCTTCACCAGCTATGTCTTCTCCGGGTCGGCATCCAAATTCAAGGTCGCAGGGTAATCTCATTTCGCGTCCGAACAGAACTTTTGCTGGTGTTTGGCCGGTAGACTCATTGATAGCGGATCTGTAGGCCATCGCAAATAGCGAGAGATACTGGTCCAATCTCGCTGATGGTTAGATACTACTTTGGACAAGTATTTGCCAAGAGTTCTGTTCATTCGCTCAACCATTCCGTCCGACTGTGGATGTAGAGCAGTAGTTCTCGTTTTCTTCATGCCGAGCTTATCACAAACTTCCTGAAACAGCTGGCTTTCGAAGTTTCTGCCCTGGTCGCTGTGTATTTCCAGAGGCACTCCATATCGGCAAATGAACTCCTTAACAAGCACATCGGCAACAGTTGCGGCTTCTTGGTTTGGAATGGCATACGCTTCCACCCATTTTGTGAAATAGTCCATCACCACCAAAATGTACCTGCTGCCATCTGCTGTCGGTGGAAACGGTCCGGCAATATCCAGGGCAATGCGTTCAAAAGGGCTTCCGACATTGTACTGCTTCATAGGAGCCTTTCTTCTCCCGTGCGGTCCATTGGCCGTGGCACAGGTAGTGCATTTCTTACACCAGTCCTTAACATCTTCGGAACTGTGCATCCAGTAAAACCGTTCTCGCACTCTCTGGAGGGTCTTCTTCACACCTAGATGTCCTCCTGATGGACTGTCGTGTAATTTCTGCAGTACTGTTACTACCCTTGATCTTGGAATCACCAACTGTCTTCTACTTCCGGAACCATCATCGTTCTCGATTACTCGCTGTAGCAAACCGTTTTCCAGAACCAGCGAGTCCCACTGGGCCCAATACGATTTCATCGTTGGCGAGTATCTTGAAATCTCCTGCCAAGTAGGTCGACAGTTTTCCTCTTTCCAATGTCGGATTTTCTTCAAGTCGGGATCGTTCTCTTGTGCCTCTTCCAGCTTTTCCGGTGTCCATTCGTCGCTGGTCACCGTGGTTCTTCGAATCGCAGCTTCCTTAGCTTCTGTTTTACTGCAATGGGAGCATTCTGCAGGACATGGTCTTCTTGATAGGGTGTCTGCATTTCGGTGGCTTATTCCGGCTCTATGCTCAATAGTGAAATTATATTCTTGGAGCCGCTCTATCCATCTGGCGATTTGTCCTTCAGGGTTCTTAAATTGCATAAGCCACTTAAGTGCTGCATGATCGGTTCTAATCACAAATTTCTTCCCATACAGATACTGATAGAAGTGCTCCACGGACTTCACTACTGCCAGGAGCTCTCTTCTTGTGACGCAGTAGTTTTGTTCTGGTTTGGAAAGGACTTTGCTAAAATATCCCAGAACTTTCTCTTGTCCTCCTTGAACCTGTGATAGCACTCCTCCAATTCCAGCATTGCTAGCATCAGTATCTAATATGAATTCTCCATCTGGTAGTGGATAGCCAAGTACAGGTGCAGTAGTCAAATGCTTCTTCAAGGTTTCGAACGAAGTTTGGCAATCTTCGTCCCAGCGAAACTCCCTTGCTTCCTCTGTAAGCCGTGTCAAAGGCTTGGCGATATCTGCAAACTTCTTTATAAATCGCCTGTAATATGTACAGAGTCCAAGGAAGCTTCTAACTTGGTGCTTGTCGGTAGGTCTTGGCCACTTTCGTACAGCAGCAACTTTTTCTTCGTCTACTGCTACACCATCCTTGCTGACTACATGGCCTAAGTAATTGACTTTGTTTTGAAATAGTTGGCATTTCTTGGGGTTGAGCATCAGTTGGGCAGCTTGCAGCCTTTTGAAGACATCTTCCAAATTCTTTCGATGTTCTTCGAATGTCCTTCCCAAGACTATGATGTCATCAAGGTACACTAAGCAGGTCTTCCAGGACAACCCTCGTAATACGTTTTCCATCAGTCTTTCGAACGTTGCGGGGGCATTGCACAGCCCAAATGGCATAACGGTGAAATGCCATAGTCCAGATCCGGTGGTAAACGCTGTCTTTTCTTTATCGGCTGGATCCATTTCTACCTGCCAATATCCAGACTTCAAATCCAAGGTAGAAAACAACTTGCTACCGACCAGCGTATCCAGAGTGTCGTCGATTCTTGGCAGCGGATAACTATCTTTCTTGGTAACATTGTTCAACTGCCGGTAGTCCACGCAGAACCTCGTGGTTCCATCCTTCTTCTTTACCAGAACTACCGGAGAGACCCAAGGACTGGTAGAAGGTTCTAATACCTTTTCCTCTTCCATCTCGCGAACAATTCTCTCCGCTTCCTCTCTTTTCGCCTGTGGTAGCCGTCGTGCCGATTGTCTTATCGGTTTAGCGTCGCCGGTGTCAATTTTATGTTTGACAGCAGATGTTCTTCCTGTCTTCCCTCCCTCTGGTACAAAAAGAGAACGATATTGCAGCAAGAGTTCCCTGATTTTCTTCTTCTCTTGTCGGCTAAGGGATTGTCCAGCCACTGCTATCATTTGTTCAAATTTATTATTGGCGTCGTTAGAGGTTGTAGTTTGATGAATTACTGACGCCACTGGTACGCAAGTTCCAATTTTGGTCTCTTTTTTTATAGTTACGGGATGGTCATTAACATTTATAATGCGTACAGGTATCTCTTCAGCAGCCATGATTAACCCTTTTCCAACCAGGATTCCTCGACCAACCTCTTTATCGTGATTCCATGGTTCCATCATGACAGGTGTTCCTTCTTCGACGGTTCCTTGTAGCCTTGCCACAGTGAAAAATTCACTTCTTGCGGGTACAACCGTATCCTCCTGTACGGCTACCTGAACACTCTTATCCTCATGTGGGTGAAGGAATACTTCTTCGGAACCTACTTTAATCACTCGGTTCTTGAAATCTAGCTGGAAGCCATGTAGGTTCATAACGTCCATTCCGAGTATTATGTCCTCTTCGATATCAGCGACAACGACAGTGTGGGTGAATTTCTCTGTGCCAATTCCCAATTGAACTGGTAGTTCTCCATAGACGTTGGCGCTTTCACCTGTAGCAGTCTTGAGTCGCAGTCTGGTCGGTAACAGTCGTTTTCGGGAGTTGACAGTCTCGGGGCGAATAATAGTCCTCGTTGCTCCAGTGTCCACCAATAGTGTATACTTCCTTCCATTAATTTCACCATCCACGTATACACTATCATCGCGACATTTCAGAGAGGCTATTAGAATGAGAGGGTCTTTGGAAGGTCTTCGGGTCGAAGCTGCCCTCTGATGGCCGACCCTTTCTAGTTTTCCTGCTGGTCGTCTTTGTTTGTAGCAGTTCTTGGTCGCTTGCACGAACTGCGTACATGTCCCATTTCTCCGCAATTCCAGCATCTCACAGCTTTCGGCTTTCCATTCGAAATGCTTTTCATCATGTTGACAATCTGGTCGAGCTTGTTCTCCACTTCTTCGTCTGCTACAGCCCTCACCTTACCGTATACTCCGGAAGCCTGTGTAGCAGCTTCGTACTCCAGGGCTGCAGAGAGTACGTCGACCAGTGTCTTATGCCGAGCCAAGCGTAGAGTTCTCTGCATTTCGTGGTCACGAACTCCGTCGATGAATGCCTGTACCCCCAAACATTCCATGACATTCTCCGGTGCCGATGGATAGGCAAACCGCACCAACCTCGCAATGTCCGCTTCGAATTCTTGCAGAGTTTCGTCGCGTTTTTGTTTGCGGTTTTTCAGCTGCGACTGGTACAGATGCTCCAGGTGTTCCAGGCCATATCTCATATTCAGTCGTTTTTTTAGTTGTTCAAAATCATCAGTCTCTTCTACTGGAATAGTCTGAAGGATATCCATGGCGTCTCCCCTCAAGGCAAGAGTTAAATTTAACGCTTTTTCCTTCTCACTCCAGTTATTCGCCTTTGATGCCGCCTCGAATTGCTTAAGATAGTTTGGCCATGACGTTTTTCCATCGAAAGTTGGCAGTTTCACTCGGCTGTTGATATCATTTTCTATTTTCGGTTTTAATTCCACTTTTTCTGCCAGTTCGCCGTTGTTCGGGGCTTGACTACTTTTGAATCTTGTGATATCTGGGTTATAACTAGTCTTACTTTCGATTTCTTCGATTTTTTGTTTCATTTCTTGCTCCATTCTTTTAATTTTTTCTTCTACGGTAGAAATATCAGTTTTCATGGATGTCACTTCGCTTTTTATGTCCGTCATTTTATTTTCTATGTCCTCGGAAAGCTTATTTTCCATTTCCGACATTTTATTTTCTATATCCGCCGAAAGTTTACTTTCCATGGATGAAATTTCGTTTTTTATATCCGACATTTTATTTTCCATTGAAGACATTTCGTTTTTTATATCTTTCGAAATTTTATTTTCCATGTTCGACATTTCTTTTTTTACGGAGGAGGTTATAGAGGCGGACGCTTCGTCGGTGAATTCGAACGTTTCCGGGTCCAATCCATTGTTAATCATAGCATTTTTCAGTCTATCCACTAACACCGACTTGGTCCCAGGTCCCACTTGTGTCCAATTCGTAATCCTCCAATTCTCTTCGAAGTTCTGAAACTTTTAATTCACAGAGTTTCTTTGCCATCTTCCTGTATATTTATTTTTTATCCCACTTCTGACACCAATGTAACGTTTATTTTAATTTATATTTACAACTAATTAATTTATATTTACAAATTTATATGTACGGTCCTTAATTTACTAATTTATATTAAAACACTTAACTAACTAACTACACTAATTTATATGAACGTCACTGATTAACACTTTATTGATCGATTTGTCTTTAGTATAAGCACTACAGTGTCCATCTATGCGACTACGTCTCAACTAACTGTTCACTGTTAACTGTTCTCTGTTCGGCGATACTCATATTTATATGACATAAAGGTAGGTTTCTGGAATGTTCTAGTCTTTCTGGTGGATGCGCTAGATTTCTCTAGAGAGAGGAAGGGCAAGAGGTGGGCGGTCTCTCGAAGTCTCTGGAACGTGATCGGCTAGTGCCCTGAGAAGAGACGCAGGGCTGAGGGGACGCAGGGCAGGTAATCTCGATAATTCTCGATTTCACAGAGCTCACATGGTCAATAGTCCATAGTCGTCTCGTACGGGAATTTCGCTGGGGCACTCGCGTAACACTATGTTAACGTATGGAGCAATTGCATGAGGACCGAAGGTTCTACAAGCAACGGCCATTCAAAAATTATATCAAATACAGCGAATGGCTTGTATAAACATCACAGGAGCCATAAGAACAACACCAACCGCAGCAATGGAACTAATTACTGGTCTGACCCCTCCTGTACGTCAAGGAGGTTGCGTTAATGGCCATGGTACGATTGCGCACAGATGGTGTAAACCCCGAAGTAGGAGTGGGCCAATTGCGGTTAAGCCTATGGCAGGAAGCGCTTGCGGCGCTACCTCTGCTGCAGGCAGCCAATGATGCAATTAAACCCAGTTTTTTGTTTAATAAACCCTACAAAATACAAATGAAACAGAGCACAGAGCCAGATGCTGCAGATGCAATACGCATTTATACAGATGGTTCAAAAATGAATGAAGGCTCAGGATGTGGAGTTTACTCGAGAGCACTAAGCCTAAGGATTAAGTGGGGATTGGGAAACAATACCAGCGTGGTTCAAACAGAACTGGCTGGTATCTCAATTGCCACAAAAGAACTAACCAGAAAAGGAGTTTCTGACAAAAACATAATAATCTGCACTGATAGTAGACAAGCCCTATTAGCCTTGAACAGACAACGTGTTATATCGAGGCTAGTACTAGAGTGCCACCAAAATTTAGCTAACGCCTCGGCAGATAACAATATTATCCTGAGGTGGGTTAAAGGGCACGACAGGAGTAAAGGAAATTGCATTGCCGATTCTCTAGCCAGGGAAGCCGCTGGACTAAAAATTCTTGGACCCAGTGACACCTACGGCCTGACGACTTCGAAAATTGCGGAACTAGCCAAACGTTACACCCATGCTCAATCCCTTTGAGATGGGAGGGAATCAAAGGATGCAGTTTTGCCAGGATCACCATGGGCGACCCTGGGAATATGGCGCCGAAGAAATACTTGGCGATGACCAGGAAAAACCTACGTATAACAGTGGGATTTCTGACTGGCCACTGTCAACTAAGGAAACATCTCCATACTATGGGGCTAGTGGACCACACCTCTGTGCAGGATGTGTGAAGAGGAAGATGAGACTGTCAGGCATGTCCTATGCGAGTGTCCGGAGTTATCGTCAATAAGAGAGTGTGTGTTCGGTGAGTCTTGGCCTACACCTGCCGATATAAAGGAGATGTCTCCTAGTGACCTGTCCACCTTCCTGAGAAGGATAGGATGGACGATGACCTAGGAGGACAACTCCTCGGGAGGATGTACAATGTTATGGGTCACATGTGGCCTAAGTGCTGTGAGCCTACACTCGCCCTCCCTACTCTACAGATACAGATAACAACAGTGCATATATTTCATTAGTGCGTCATGGGCTTACAACTCGTGTAACGTACTATACTTTTTCTACGCCCACTCATTTTCTTCCATTGAATAAAAAACATCGCAATTATTTATTCATTCGGATACAATCATATTTTGTTCAAGTAATTGACAATATAAATGACATGACATTTATCTTCATAGCAATCTACTTAAGAAAACTTGTCCTATTTTTAAAGAAATTGCATAATGTGCTGCCTACATTAAGGAGCATCACTCCTTCTATCTTAAATATATCTCGCTAATGCTAGTTTTTAAGTTTTTTAATTGATTAAATTTGAGTGAATAGACCAAATGAAGTCTTACAAACATAAAAATTGATTGTAATTTGATTAAACCAAGAAGTTTGAGTTTTCTTCTTGAAACGCACGTGTTTGTTATGAGATTTCATTACGTGCATGTTATTGTTATAAATGTCATTTACCAGGAATGTTGACAGTGCGATTTTTGACTATTATTGACATGGACATGTATGTATGTATGTGTGTTTGTTTGGGGTAACATTCACTGAGACCTAAAAGGTCTATTGTGCCCCCTTACTTCTACTTAGTTTCTGAGGAGAGTCTCTGAAACTAGTAGTTCCTTTAGTCCTATTTCCCGGAGGAATTTTAGGATATCTGCAGGCTTCAGCTTAGGTAAATGTTCCTCTTCTATCCAGTAATCTCCCAGGTACTGTGCTCTAGGATTCTGGAGTGTTGTGCAGTTGGAAAGTAGATGGATGGAGGTTTCTTCTTCCATGCCACAGTATCTGCATTCTTCTTCCTCCACTAATTTGAGCTTTTTCAGGTGCCCATTCAGGCGACAATGTCCCGTTAGGATCCCTGTTAAAACTCTTAGTGCGGTCTTGCTTTGACTTATGCATTCATTTGATCTCCTTTGGTTGTAGTCACCCAGGATAATCTTTGATTGTCTAAGCCCTACTAGATCTTTCCAATGTTCAGATCTTCTCTTTCTTTTGGCTTCGCCTATTTCTTCCAATATTACATTGGGGCTGATTCCGCAAAAAGGTTCAGGCCCCCAGAAGGGTATTTCCGACCCCCTCTTTGCTAGTTCATCTGCTATTTCATTTCCTTCTATTCCAGTGTGTCCTGGAATCCATAGTAGAGTAACTATATTGTTCTCGCCTAATTCATTCAGTTTGTCTAGGCATTCCCAAACCATCTTAGAACTGATTACGCAAGAGCTCAGTGCTTTGATGGCTGCTTGACTATCTGTCATTATGATAATCCTTTGTCCTCTGTATCCTTTATCAAGATTGACCTGGGCGCACTTTCTTATGGCGTGGATTTCCGCTTGAAAGATACTTGGGGTTTTTCCCAAGCTTTCGGAGTGTTTGGTTCCTGGCCCGAACACTCCTATCCCAGTTCCTCCTATTGCTTTTGAGCCATCTGTGTACCATTGAATGGCATTCTTCCCAATTCTGGAAATGGTATTCGGATCCCATTCCTTCTTGTTGCTCAATTCTGTAACGAATTTCTTCGAAAAGTTGTACTTTCTCATCGTACCGTCTTGTGGCATGTCCCAGATTGTCTGATTTCTAAGAAGTGAAGAGGTGGTTTTTCTTTTAATGATTCCCTCTCTACTTAGTCTGTATCTTGTTTTTTCTGCAACACTCTCCACCACCATGTGTAGAGGGGTGAGGTTGAGAATTACTTCCATTGCTGCCGTTGGGCATGTTCTCATTGCTCCTGTAATGCATATACAAGCTAGTCTTTGAATTTTGGAGAGGTTTTCTCTCGTTGTCAATAGACTAGTTCTGCTGCTCCATGCAATGGCTCCATAAGTGATGATTGGTCTCACTATGGCAGTGTACATCCAGCTTAGGATTTTTGGGTTGCAACCCCAATTTCTCCCTGCCAGATTCCTACAGACCATCAGAGCCATTTTCGCCTTGTGGGTAATCTCCTTTTCGTGTTTGTTCCACAGGAGCTTACTATCTAGAATCAAGCCTAGATACTTGACTTCTTGTCTCCATTCAATCTCGTTTCCATTAAGTTTTATGGTTTTGAGGTTGAGTTTTCTTTTCTTAGTGAAGGCTATCAAGATGGTTTTAGTGGGGTTGATGCTGAGTCCCACTTGCCTACACCAGCTATTTGTATAGTTCAGACCCTTTTGTACAATATCACAAAGGGTATTTTCGAATTTCCCCCTGGCTGTTATGACAATATCGTCGGCATATCCTTGGCAGGATATTCCTAGATTCGTCAAACCACATAGGAGTTCGTCAACCGTCAGACTCCACATTAAAGGGGATGCTACTCCTCCCTGTGGGCATCCTCTGGTAGTGCAGATGGAGACAATGTCTTTGCTTGTCCTTGTCTCTGCTACTCTTGTGGTGAGCAGTTCCGACATCCATTTGGATGTTGTGCTGTCAACACCTCTTCTGCTTAATGCTCTTTTGACAGCCTCATGTGGAGTGTTGTCAAAAGCTCCTTCTATGTCCAAAAATGCACATACTACAGTTTCTTGGTTGTCTAGAGCACCTCGGATATCCTCCGTCAGTTGTACCAGTGCAGTCTCCGTAGATCTGCCTGCCCGGTAAGCGTGCTGACATGGGTGGAGAGGTAGTCTCTCTAGGATTTCCGTTCGAATATAGTTGTCAATTGCTTTTTCCATCGTTTTGAGAACAAACGATGTTAGGCTAATTGGTCTAAAGGATTTGGGGTTTGTTGTGTCCCTTTTCCCAGTTTTTGGAAGGAAGGTTACTATTGCCCTTCTCCAAGCCTCTGGTATATAACCCAGTTCTAAGCTACTTTGACTAATTCTAACCAGATGCGGTAGAATTTCGTCTTGAGCTTGCTGGAGCAATGCTGGGAAAATTCCATCTGCTCCCGGTGACTTGAAAGGCGAAAAGGTGTTCATAGCCCATTTCAACCTATCATTACTACAAATGTGTTTGGCCATTGTAATACTCGCCCTCGAAGGTCTTTTGTGAGCTTCGAGAGGATTGTCTCCCCTAATTGGGATGCTCCCAGGAAAATGAGTTTCTAGTAAGAGTCGAACTCTTTCCTCCTCATTTTCGGTATAATTGCCGTCTGGCTTTCTCAAAGCCATATCTGTGTTGGCCCTACTTTTCGCCATGACTTTGTAAAGTCTTGCCGCAGCAGGTGTTGCGTCTATATCTTCACAGAATTTCCTGAAGCTATTTCTTTTAGCTTTTCTAATTTCCTTGTAGTAGGTATTTCTCACCTCGGTGTACCTCTGCCAGTCTCCGGTGAGTTTTGCTTTATTGAAAAGGTCCCGGGTTTGAGATCTTAGTTCTGACAGATGTTTGTTCCACCAAGGTGCATCTTTGCTGCTTTGTTGTTTTTGAAGAGGGCAGCTCGATTCAAACGCATCGATTATTGCCCTGTTCAGATTCTCTAGCTCATTTTCTAGGTCGAGATGGTGCTTAGCCCTTCCTTTTCTCTGGATTTGTGCTAGATTTCTTTTTAGATTGGTGTTATAAGTGTCCCAATCTGTTTTTCTTGGTATTCTCCTGAGGTTTGCCTCGGGTATGCCCAGTTCTAATTTGAATGTTATGATACTATGATCGGAGAGAGACGGTTCACCCGATACTCTCCAATCTTTTACTATTTGTCTTAGATCCTGTGATGCCAGTGTGATATCTAAAACTTCTTGCCTTACCCTTGTTACAAATGTAGGTGTATTCCCTATATTGTGGATATTAAGGTTTTTATTAAGGATATATTCTAAAAGTTGCTCACCTCTTTTGTTGGTGTCGCTACTGCCCCAAACGGTGTTGTGTGCGTTGGCATCACATGCTAGAAGTAGAGGTAGTCTCTTCTCTTCGCAGTACTTCACCAGCTTTTGTACCTCTGGGGGTGGTGCAGGCCCATCTCCCTCAAAGTAGCATGATGCTATCACTATTTCTTTGCCCTCCTTCTTGTGTTCGAGGTATGCTCGAATTGGAACGAGGTCTCGAGTCATGTATTCTGAAAGACAAAAATATTTAATATTGTTCCTTATCATAATACATGTTCTTGGTATATCACTACCAGTGTGATATACTATTTTAGCATCTTTACATGCTAATCCTCTTACCTGGTTATTATTAACCCAAGGTTCTTGGATTAAACATATACCCCATTGGTCCTTGGTGAACAATCTTGTGATCACCGCCGATGCTCCTTTGGCATGGTGAGCATTAACTTGAGCTAAGTTAATTCCCATCATCCTGCTGGTTTTCTTCTTGGGTGTTTCCCTCCTTCGTCAGGGTGATGTCCCCATCTGAAAGAGTACTGTCCCCTTCCTCCGACGCAATCTCCATTTCCTCCTCGGTCAGCGGCGACTCCTCCCTAAGGAGTTTGGAGATGTGCAGGCTTTCTACACTACCCGAGTCGTCACTGGCCTTGGAGGAAATAGAAGCCTCTTCCACTTTCCTCTCCTCTTCTTTTCTGAGGCCATGCACGGGTATTTTCCCAAACCGGTAGTGTATGGTGAACCCGTTGCTCTTGATTTTTTGACAGGATAGATTATCTATTCCTGCCCTCAAGATTAGGCCATTGCCCTCTTCCTTCAGGTTGAGAACCTTCCACTGGTTTGTTTCCAAACCCTCGTTCTGCGCTTTGATCAAGCGGAGGAGTTTTCCTTCTTCCACGCCTTTGCTTCTTGGGAGGAAGATCGTGGCGGTATGCATTTTTGGGATGTCGTCTCCCTGGCACACCGTCAGTTCTGCTCCCTTCCAGCTCTCTAGCTTGGGTACTGTCAACCGGAGCCATTCTGCAGTCTGTGGTGTTTCACAGTCGATTAGAACGACTCCTGGTCTGAAGTGTATGCCGCTAAACTGGAGTTTGTGTTCCCACCCAGCATACATTTCTTCTATTATCGCGTTCTCCAGAAAGGTTTGGTCGTCCGCACTGAGGGTAGTCTCAGGGTACGCTCTCGGGAGAACTGCCATTCTTGTTAATTTTGCTGCAGCTGCATAGCTGCCAGATGAAGAAGGGATAACTGTTCGATTTGGCATATTACTAACCTCAAAATGTTGTGGCAGCTACATCAAATATTTTGACATATATAGAGATGGGCGATACTGTAGAAAGCATCAATACAACGTACCGTTATAAATATATTGTTTTAAAATACTTAATATTAGAAAATATCGTTATGAAAAGTATCAATACTAAAAATTACAATATTTTATCGATACGATACATGTCAGAAACAAATTTCCTGAAGAAAATACATAGATTTAATAGTTTATTTCATATTGTACCCCCATCTCTAGTCGTGACTTATGAACCATAATACACTATAAGTGTATTATGAACCATAATTCACGACAGTTGATATATGGGTACCATATATCTTTTGTTAGGAGGTAAAATATTGACTTATTATTAGGTGGTCGTGGACAAAATTATTTATAGATAATGATTTAAGAAACTAAAACAGCGTAAAACTAGAGATTTTTCTAAAATAATAGGTAAATTGATTGTAATTGTCCAGCTGTAAAATACGGCTATCTACATTCAAAACTGTTTGAGCGGGAAAATATTCAGCTTTTAGTAAATCACGAGGCAATTTTAACTCTATTATGAAGATACCGAATAGTTCAAGAGATGACTTCATCATCATTCTGTTTTTCAGATACATCTAAAACGGGGTGCTGATTATACTGCAATATTAACAGAGAAATCCGAGCATATAAATTATCTCGAACTTTTGTTTGTATTTTTTGGACTAAGATGCTACGCCAGAAATTAAAAAAAAATTTCTTTGCTCTGCCGGGTCGATAATACTTCCACTATTGCTTTTATTAACCGTATGGGGAGTATACAATACGTTAAGATAAATTGTCTTGCTCTAAAAAAATTGGTAGTGGTGTGAAAAAAGGGATATCCATGTCGTAGCATCATACATTATATCATCGGAGTAGATGTACTAAGAGAGTTCAGCGATCAGTATGGGGAAAACAGTGTGTTAGAGAGAGAGAGTCAATGAGTGTGAGAGAGAGCGGTGCGTCGGCCGCCATTTTTAGTCCGCGAATTTAAAACAAACTTCAGTGAGATTCGATCCCACAACCTACGGGTCTATAGCAAGGCATTCAACACATGCTGCCATAATCTCGACTACGTCACACAGCAAGAAGCGTACGGTGCGCGCGCTGCAGCAATACCTTTCTTCGCATCTAATACACATGAGAGCTCATGGCAGCATGTGTTGAATGCCTTGCTATAGACCCGTAGGTTGTGGGATCGAATCTCACTGAAGTTTGTTTTAAATTCGCGGACTAAAAATGGCGGCCGACACACCGCTCTCTCCCACACTCATTGACTCCATGACTCTCTCTCTAACACACTGTTTTCCCCATACTGATCGCTGAACTCTCTTAGTACATCTACTCATCGGACAATAATATAGCAGATAGGTCCTCTCGGAGCATACACATATATCGTGCAGATAGTTGAATCAAATTCCCAGTCTTTAGTCTCAGGATTGGATGTCCGGACATTGATTTATTCGCAAAATTTATACAAATAAATGAAGCGCAATCTTTATGTTTCATGACTTAACGACCCATATGTCAGCGCCATAGAAGCTTTTACAATAAATTGGTTTTCTTTTACGCTTTTCCGCCTTTCTCGGTAATTCTGCATACTTTAGAAAAAACTATTGGTGATCAAGGTATTTTAGAGGTTTCTATGTAGACTAGCCAGCCGTGGTGCCTGATTTTCTCATCTCTCTTGATGGGGGAATCAGTAATATTTACTCCTAAGCACAATCGCTTTCCTTTGGTAGAGTACAACGTCCACTATTAGCACACCTTTCTTTGATGGGAGGTCTATTACCAGGATAGCGCTGCAGCGCCAAGTTCCCGAATCATCTTTAAAAATCTGCTTGGCATATATTTCTGAAAGCACACCGAAACAATACCTATCGGAACAGAAACTATAGGAAAATCGATCCATTTTCTGTTTCACCAATAAGAATTTTAGAATTCCTCACGGCCCAATTCAACATAGGAGCCTCATACCATACAGCTCACTTAACACATATAACAGGGCTCATTAGCTCAGATAGCACTCGACCTTTCCCAAGATTACAGAATTCAAGATTTTTCAAACAGGTTCACATGTTAAGACCAATTAAGTAAGCCAAAATATCAAAATACTTGGGATCCCTCGGTGGTTTTAGTTCATGTTAGGAAACTGCCTTGTTAGCATTGGCGACGGGTCAACGCCTGCAAACATTATCTTTTATAGATGTATCTAACATACATAGAACAAAGTGGAATATCAAAATTGCAATACCTAAAAGAATGAAAACATCAGCCAAGAACAGATTTCATCCCTTGCTAAACATACCGTTTTTGGATTCTGATTCGGAAATATGCGTAGCTTATACTTGGATAGAACAAGTCCGCCTAGAGGATTAATCGAAAGCTTATATTTATATCCGTTACAAAACCTCAAAAGAAAATTTCGACACAAACACTCACTCGCTGGATCAAGAGTATTTTGAGGAAATGTGGTGTGGATAGGGACAAATTTTCTGCTCATAGCACGAGGCATGCTTCGACCTCGGCTGAAAATAGGATGGGTATCAGTTGAGATTTGTGGCCGGGTGGTCTAGTAAATCTAAAATGTTTGCCCAGGTCTTCTACAGGCCCCCTTATACCAAGTTAGTCCTTTTTGTCTGATTAATGGAAAAATTGTTCTTTTAAGCAGTTAAGTATTGATAATTGTTTCAGTGTCATCAGCGGTTAAGCTGGAGTTTTTTGAGAAAATGTGTAATGTTCGAAAGTGCTTCTTTTAAATTTAGTTAACTTTTGGTTCTTAGTCGGAATTTTAAACTTTAAACATTATCCGATTATTTTCTCTTTTGTTTTATGGTTACCTACTAATAAAAATATACCTTTGGGATTAGGATTTTTCCTTTTTGCAACTCTCTCTAAATATCTACAGAGCATCTTATTTACGAGACGAGGCCGAATATAATAACAAGATCAAACGAACTTACCTGTGTAGTTCGATCTTGATTACATGAAGGCCTCGTCCAAGTAAACAAGGTCCCACTCTATATACACCCAATCCCGTAAATAGTTGCAAAAAATGTTCGCCCAAAATGAAGACTGTAGTGCGATGGTCATCCCGGGGGTAAGCGGCAAGAAAGTTTTGTTTACTTTAAAATATGTGACGATAACGCCAGAGACGAGGGTACTACAGAGCATCTTATTTACTTCGACGAGGCCTTCATATAATCAAGATCTAACTTCACAGGTAAGTTCGTTTGATCTTGTTATTATATAAGTATGATTTTCTATTTCTCAAATACTTGTAAATTACCTGTTATTATGTTGTAACTCAAATCTATTATTGGCTACCGAAACGTTGAAATGAGCCCAGCTCTACAAAACTTGGCTTAAGGAAAGATATGTTATGTTGGTAGCGTTTGCACATGCGCAGTTGATTCTTTCTGTCAAGAATTAGTAAGAATATGGAATTTTCACGGGGTTTTTGATCTATGTTCATGAGTTGTAATAAGTGTGTTGTGGTAATAAGTGTGAAATAGCCAATAATTTATAATTTGAGGAGGATATGGCTGAGGGTAAAAGATCAGCTAATTTTACTTCCACAGAAGAAACAATATTACTTTGTTTGGTAAAAAAGTATAAAGATATACTAGAAAAGACTGATAGTAAAATAAACAAAAATAAGCTAGAATGTGGAAACAAATGGGAACTGAATTCAACAATGACAGTGGGCATATTTTTTGAGATACATTGATCAAAGTCTTCATCATCTGTTAGTTCCACAAGATTTTCAGGTAGTTGGTGAGCCATTATTTTTATTTGGCACAAATATAAAATGTTTAAATACTGATATGACAACGATTAGGACAAAATAATACGAAAATTTAGATTATGTTATAATAGAACTAGGTTTAAGCGCCCAAACTCGGCCGCTTAGTTGAACTTGATAAAGCGGCATCCAGTGAACCAAGCTTTACCTTGAACTAGCTTTGTACAACTTAACTTTGAAATTTGAACCAAGTTCAACTTTGAGCTCTGCTTGAACAGAGACTGTACAACTGGGCCTTAGAGGAGCAATTTGAGTTCAAGTTGGCATTCCTGCACGCTATTAATCATTGGTCTGACAGATTTTTTAATAGAACTGACAATGCTATTTGAAATTTGAGTTTATTTACTTAAAATTATTTCAATCTTTATTACCACTTTTGCGCGTTTGCTGTTTATCATTCTGTTTGCGTTTGCTATTTCATATTGTGTTTGGACTTATTACCTCATATTATCGTATTTTTGTTTTTTACTTCTTATTTTGTAATGTTTGTTGTATTGCTTTGTTACTATTTGAATATGGACCAAGATTGTACTCCAAGTACCAGTGGACTTTCTTCGCCCCCGAAACGAAGGGTCATTTATCGCTGACAGAGAAGCAAAGTTTATAAGTTAACAAGTAAAATCTTATTTTTAATAATAGTTTCACACACATTACAGTACCTACAATATTATCGTATTTTTTCAAACCAAAACCTATTTAGCTTTATTTTGTGCTATATCTAAACTTCCAATGTAAATAAAGGATAATTCAACATAATAAACTAATTGCATTTTATACATACTATACTAGTTTATACTCAAATTATCAAATGGTCATTCATAATATAACCACAGTTTTCATAATTTGTGACATTTGGTAGCTCCAGGGCCTCATGTCTTGGGTCCAATTACGATTAGGTATTTAGACATACCTTGATCTCTCATTGGCCGCGTCAAATGCGAGCAGTACAATACATATTTCACGACCCTTTCGGAACACTCTCTCAATCTAGTAACTTTTAGTGGTGTGTTTCTTAAAATGCTCCTTTAGGCCCAGTTGTACAGTCTCGGTTCAAGCAGAGCTCAAGGTTGAACTCGGTTCAAATTTCAAAGTTAAGTTGTACAAAGCTAGTTCAAGGTAAAGCTTGGTTCACTGGATGCCGCTTTATCAAGTTCAACTAAGCGGCCGAATTTGGGCGCTTAAACCTAGTTCTATTATAACATAACCTAAATTTCTGTATTATTTTGTCCTAATCGTTGTCATATCAGTATTTAACTATTGTATATTTGTGCCAAATAAAAATAATGGCTCACCAACTACCTGAAAATCTTGTGGAACTAGCAGATGATGAAGACTTGGTCGAAGCAGTAGAAGACGTCGAAAGAAATATAGAAATAGAATGGATTATTTCCAAGAATGAAATGATGATGAATGCGCTCTGCCAATATCTCTTTAATTTTCCTATCAATATCGGTCATTTCTGATGGATTCTTTGGGGGTCCTCCTCCTGTTCCTAATGCATAGCACTTTTCATCCGCAAATTTCTTTTTTGTTCTCTTCATTAGGTTTTCATATTTGGCTATTTCAACTTATTACAACAATACACTTATTACAACTCATGAACATAGATCAAAAACCTCGTGAAAATTCCATATTCTTACTGATTCTTGACAGAAAGAATCAACTGCGCATGTGCAAACGCTACCAACATAACAAATCTTTCCTTAAGCCAAGTTTTGTAGAGCTGGGCTCAAATATGACCTGTACAACGGAAACATATTTCGGAACCTAGTTCATCCCTGAACTTAGTTCAGTAGAACCAAGGTTTGAACCGTAAGTGAACAACTGAGCCTTGTTTAAAAACAAGGTATAAGGTTGAGGAAAGCAGGATCATGTAAATTTTAATTATCAATGACAAGGTGGTCGTGTGACAGCTCATATTAAAATCAGCCATATGTAACACTGTACTTAATACTTGAATTTAATTAATTTTATATTTTGATTTAATAGGAATTTCACGTCTTTGTAATGGCACCCGACTTGCAGTGAAAACTAGCATTTGCAATATCGATAAATGAAACGCAAGGAGAGTCGCTTAGTGTTTGTGGCATCAAACCTGAAATGTTTTTCACATGGCCTAGTTGTATATCGCCTGTTCCCATGTTGGCATACCAACAAACTCATTCATTTACGCTCCAGAAAATAACAGGAAGAATGTTGTGTATCATAGAGTATAACAGTAAAAAACATTATATTATTGAATATTTTTTCAATATATATTATATCAATTTGAATTAAATATTAATAATTAAGACAGGAAAATGTCTGTCGGAATTGATATCGTCAGGTAATTTTTCATCATCCCATGTCAGTTTGAATGTTCCTGGTAATTAATGCGTTTAAATAACTTCAAATATCAAATATTCCAGATAAAAATATGTCGTTGTCTTATTGACTTCTATTTCCACTATAATCTGGATACGATTATTGAATAATTTACTTCATTATGTTTGTGGCTCTTGGGCATACGACGGAATCATGAGAATCACTAACAATGCTTGATCTATGAAATAGTGCGTAACTAAATTGACCATTTTCGAAGGTAGATTCATATCCTTTGAGGGCGTGTTCTCTTATAAATTTCACAGCTACATTTTCAGATACTTTCGACATTTCCAAACGATGTCCCCACGTGACTAATGCTAATGGCTGAAAATAAAAAAAATATTATTGTAACGAATAGGACAATAGATGTCAAGATTATAGTACCATAACTATTACAATGCCTTAACAATTTGAAAATTACGTTTAAGAGTAGACCGTTTACTGAGAACAAACATCTACTTCTCGGGCCCTGACAGACAATGAATTACAGTTTCAAGTTGGCTGGGATATCACTTAAATAAGAAAATGTTACAGGAAACTGTAATAGAAGAAAAGCAAAAAGAATGGAGTTGCCAAACATTGATATTTTTAGAGCACAATCTTTTAAATAGGAGAAAACTGATTAAACCGCTATATTTTTATATTTTCGCTATCATTCCAGCAACCGTTATCAAGGATATATAATAATATTGATCTCAGATAACATAAATTTTAAAAGCTTAACAATACCGTAGGGTTCAAGGAATATTATGTTAAAGGTTTATCAGAAAGAGTTAAGATTCAATATTCGAAATAGCTTTAAATCAAACAATACGTTGAAATATACAGGGTGAATCACGACTAACGGGACGGAGGTTTATGGCAAAACGGTGGAAATTTTGAAATGTTTATCACTTCCGTAGTTTGTACATTCATATAGGCTACATTTTAAAATTATTTTGAAATATACAGGGTGTTCCAATAAAGTGTGGCGTATCAAAGCTATATATTTTCTTATGGAACACCCTATATTTTATTGAATTTTCTGATTGCCCCCAAAAAATAAAATGCTGTTTCATAATGGTTCCCTATACCTAAATACAGAGGGTTCCGATTTGTGCTGACTTTTAAAAATGTGAACATTTCGAAAAAAATTATTAACTCATTGATATGAGTTCGGGCAAGCGGTCAAGTGCGGGAAAGACACTTTATGCATGAGTTAGGAACATTATTTTTTCTACGACCACATAGAGAAAAAGTGTACCAACCCATTTTTCAAAAATTATTTCATTTCAACATACAAATACAAGACTTTAACTAAAAACAACTAATTATTATAAATATTAATATTAAAACACAATTTATTGCATTCTGTAAATTATTTAAAATTGCAGGTCCAGTGGAGTTATTTGATGTTAAGGTTATATAAAAATATTTTCATTATTTTATATTTCCAAAAAATGAAAAATGCAACAAAAAGCTAGAATAGTATATTGTGCAACTAGTGGGAAAAGCTCAATTTTTCTCACGAGTGTGCGTTTGTTGCACGAGCCTGAGAGGTGAGTGCCGCAGCACGAGGTATAAGTAGGTAATTATACGAGACTTCAACCTCTTTAAATTATACCAAATTTACTTATTCAAAATATACAAAAAATGTATTTTAAATTATTTTTTTTATATTGTAACACAAAATTTAGTTGACATTTCTTTAAGCTTACAGAAACACCTTCTTTCTACTTTTAAAACACTACCATTTGGGTACTTTTAACGTTTGACGTTTTATGACAGGAGTCCAAAGCATTCTATAACCGAGGATTGTGTTGATTTTTTCTCTGACGTACCGTGGCCCAAGCCGTGGGAAAGATTTTTTCCCACGGCTTGGGCAACTTTTCCTACGGCATAGGCAAAGTGACACTTTGTAGTTTCGTAAATTGTGGGAAAAGGACTATTTTCCATAGCAGTCGTAGAAAAAATCAATTTTCCACACGGTGCGGGAAAATCAATTTTCCGCACTAAAATGTGTGTGGAAAATTCAATTTTCCGCTCGCTCGTAGAAAAAGATTTTTTCCCACGGATTGGGCAACTTTTCCCACGGCTTAGGCAAAGTGATAATTTCTAGTTTCGTAAATTGTGGGAAAAGGACTATTTTCCATAGCAGTCGTAGAAAAAATATATTATTGTTCGAAAATCAACAGCAGGTCTAATTTATTTAACGATATTACCTTGTGCTGTGAAAATGATATGTTCCAATGTATACAAAATATTTTGACAGTTCTTGACAAATTAAATATGAGTAATAATACAAACTGTACAATTGATGTTAATATTCATTATAAATAATATAAGTACTTATGTACTTGTTGGTATTAAATAAAAAATAATCCTTGTCTTTGTAGTATTTGAGAAAAGTAAAATTTGGAAGTGATATTCAAATTTGGAAGTGACGTTTGATTTCGTAACGGCCGCGAAATTCAATTTCGCGGACTGTGCTGAGTACGAGAAATACTGACGTGTGCAATTGCACGAAATAGTAATTTACGTAACAGGGCCGGAAAATAGGGGAGTCCTGGAAGTCTGTAAGCCCGAAAAAACATTTTCGGGCGTGTTGCGTACAATATTTTTTCAGCAACCGTGTAGAATAACAAATTATTGAATGGTCACATTTCTTTATTATTAATTCCTATTTGAATTAAACAGAAGAGAACAGAAAATACTACATATTAACAAAAACATATTAAACTAATTCTTATTTATATAGTACAGAGAATGATGCTCAAAAAAATGTAAAACCTGGCAATTTTTTCGTCCAGCATGGATTGACTTAAAATTTTAACACCATCAAAATCTATATCGAACCGAAGGGCGCTAAAGCCTTGGGGGTGGTTGCCACCACATCTCGGTGGGGAACATTTTTTATTACATTTTAACCACAGGAATCGATTGAAAAAGTGATTGTAAGCAAAAATGTTCCATACATTTTTTTTGTAAAATCAATATTCTTCAAGTTATTCGTGATTGAAAGATTGAAAGAAAAAATCGATGTTTAGTATAGAACATTTTTTGCTTAGAATCACTTTTTCAATCGATTCCTGTGGTTAAACCACCCCCAAGGCTTTAGCGCCCTTCGGTTCGATATAAATTTTGATCCTTGGGCCATCACCTACCTTCTGTTAAAATGTCAAGTCAATCCATGCTAGACGAGAAAATTGCCAGGTGAAATGCTTCATTCCCTGTACTAATATTCGAGCAAATGCTAGTATTGAAGGAATTCAATTTGTTTGAAATGCCTGGTATTTTTAAATTGTTGAAGCCAGAACTTCTGACAACTAATTTCATATGAACTGTCAGCCGCTATTTCGTTGCTATGGTAACGACGTGATTCCTTCCGGCCTAGGCCGGGAAATGCTACTTTCTCAAAGAAAAAGCGTCCGGGAAGTGGGTACATCCCGGGCGGTTGCCGAAAAAAATATTTTGAAAAAAATCAATTTTCTGTTAAAAGCACAAAATTTTCAGTTTTTTCAAGATAGAAGGAGATGTCTAGGCAAATGCTTGAGTTACCAATATAAATTTCAACATTTTGTTAAGTTATGAAATGAGATTTTTGGTTTTCGCATGGTGTGTTGCCTAACTAGATACGTTGCTGTCTTCACAGGCAAGCGGGGTAGTTAGTCCGCACACTATACCTAACTTTTATATTTTCCACAATAGAAGTTAAATAAACAGTGATAATTTGTTGAGCATTAATATAATGAAAATAATTTACTGGTTTCTTGGAAGGAGGCATAAACATGGTAAAATAGAATATATTATTATTTGCTTTGCTCAATTCTTCAAAAATTTTGCTTTTTTCACCCTCTTTTCATTCATTATGTACGGTAGCTTGTTTTTTAAATTTAAGTATTCTTTATTATTGGCAAGTCACTGTTATCTTATGAGTCAGTTGCTCCAGCAATCTGTAGTAAGGGCCATCTACTTCACATTAACTGATTCTTCCAAGTTTTTGTTATTCTATCATCAATCCTCAGATTTATTGTGTTAGCTACAGGAATTTTCCACAAACGAAACAGATAAGATATCAATGCATATCATTTTTGTAATTATCTGAGTTATGACCTCTTGCTTAGTTACTAGAAAGAACACTATATAATTTGGTTTGTGTCTTTTGTAGTCGACTTGGGGAATTTATTTCTTTTCACTAGAAGTGAAAAAAAAATTGACCACAGCGACGAATCGAACCGCCATTCTTCAATTTAAATTTCCCGTGCTTCTACCCATATTGCTTACCCTATTCCTTCTACCCGTATATCAAGTACTCGGTTTGAGGTATTCGAAAGTGGTATGAAAATGGAGTTCGACTTTTTCAAATGTAACAATCCATTTTTTCATTGAACCAGAGCGAATTTGAGAAAATTAAAAGTTCATTTGAACTTATTTTTCAACGACCTTTCCAAATCTGTTATTATTTTTCATGAACGCTATTTGGTAAAAAATTTAGCTCGCGTTTGACAGTTTTATACCATATTTTTAGAACAAAATTGTTTCTGCTCAAGAGTTTAACTTACCCTGGTTGTACTTAATAGATTATAAGGGGTTATAATATGTTTGAATAAACATCTTCTAACTATATCCTTGAGCAATTTTACTTCGTTTTTATTGGCACAAGGATGATACAACATAACAATAGCACCGTGTTCAAGACTATGTATCCACCGTTGTTTTGGAAGAAATTGGTATTCACCATATATAGGCCATAAAGGACGATGGGTACCACTGTAAAAAAAATATGTCAAGTAGTAGAAAACAACATATTATATGATTTGTATCAAATAGAATATAAATTTTTTTCTATATATTCCTTGTGGTATTATTTTGTTGTTTATTGTTGGGCGAAGTGATGAAAAGAATTGCCGTGATCGGCCAAAGTAGAGAGTAATCATTGTCGGATGAAGTAATGAATCGTAATTTTTTTTTCAAATACATACTGTTGCAGATGGAAAATAATGATCTTATTGAAACTGTTATTGATTAATATTTCAACATACTATGTGCACTTTGAATTGCATTTTTTCTTGTCTCTCTTATATTCGCAAGTGTTTGTGGTACAGTCTATAAATGAGTGTAGTTAACTCACACTTTTATGCCAGATGCAACAGATTTTCTCTAATTTGTCCGGTCAAAGCGATGAATTTTTATCACTTTGACCGAGGAGTGGTTATCATTTCAGTTAATAACCGGTCAAAGCGATGAATTTTCATCACTTTACCCGGGAAGTGGTGGTCAGTGCAAACAATGACCGGTCCTAGCGATGAATTTTCAAACATTTATCACTTTACTTGGCTGGGCATTGACTGGCCATTGTGCGCAAAGTCCGGTTAAAGGCGTTGACTGTAGCATATCCATTTGTGTTAAATTAAACCACAATTCTGGAATGTTGTGGCAATTTCACATAGATCCCATTCCTGATAGACTATAGTCAAAGGCACTCTTAACGTGCGGGTTCAAAGGTCACTAACCATATGTATCAAATTAGAAAACACAGAGGTTACCGAAATGTGAGATTACACTGCAGATTGACGAATTTCCACTTCTTCTTTCATTCTCGAAATAATCCATCGAACTAAATACAAAAAAGCTGAAAATTGCTACTTATTATTCATATTGTCACTTTGAATTGTCAAAGTGACAAAGCTGACATATTTAAATAAAAACTCTGCTGGTGAAAGACTTTTTAGAATCGCTGAAAACTAAATACATATCCTTCTTTTTCCCGTCAAAATTGTATAAGTCTGTCTTATTTATCTAACGGATTTCATTTGGAAGTTATAATTTAACGTAATAAAAGAAAACAAAAACTGGGAGTGTCTTTGTTAAATCGTATGACCCGCACGTTAAGAGTGCCTTTGACTTATATTTAATACTATTAAAATGTTAACAAAAATTATTTTTTCATTCACAATAATTTTAATCAAAAATATATATGGAGGTTTGGGAAATGGTGCGCAGTTAAGCAGAAAATGTGTTTGTCTCAATGAGAATGAAGGTTTTCTAACTTTGAGGACAAATTTAGAGTCACTGATTCTTCTACTTTATTGTAATTAAATCAATATTTGTATAAAGTATTGACGTGAGGAGTATAAATTTGAAATATGTGGAAATGCATTTGCGCACATTTACCCGACCCGATGGTTAATGATGCGCATGGGTTAGGGAATGGTGCGCACTAAGCCTTGATTGAAAAAATTACATTTCACAAATCAAGGTTTTTTCTGAAAGCTAACATGAAATCAAAATTGTTTTATGAGCAATCGTCACACTTATAGTTTTCTGCTGTGTATGCACCTGTACATGCCGCATGATCCCATGAAGCACCCAACACACAGCGGTACCATACTTCGTTTTTGCCAAATTCTCCACATACGCCACAAATATCGTTGGGGCTCGAAGGCTTTGGCAGCGGAGGAGGTATGAAGCTCAGTTCAACATCGTCCAGTTCGTCGTCGTCAGATATGTCAGACAAATCTTCATCCACGGAGTCGTCTGATGAGTCAGATTCTGCATCTTTCTTCAGTCTCTTTTTTCCTTTGAGTTTATTTTTGCTTGTGGTTTCACTGCTGAAGAATCTGCGGATCAATTTCTTTTTGTCCGTTTTGTCATCATTTTTTCATTTCATACTTTCTTCTCTCAATCTCTTATTTTCTTCAGCCGCTTCTAATTCTTTCCCGACAGGGGTGCTTGTGAGGATTTTTGAGTTCTGCTTTTTGGGTGGGTTTCTTTTCATTTCTTTGTTGACCTGTTTCTTCGGTATAGGAGCTAGGGCCAGAAAAGAATTATCTTTGGATGTACTAGGCTGAGAGACTTACAAATCGATTAAAGATTTTGTACCAATATCGGGCAATGAATTAGCAGCTTCAGCCCCAGATACAGCAGAGTCATCAGCAGAACAGCCTTCTATTGCGTATTCTCTTACATGCTTGGAAGGAGCAAAATCGTCTTCCTTGAACTTGTCCGGATCCAATGGGCAGATTCCCGCAGTGCGAAATCCTGAAACACACTTCTCCATCGTCGCGACAGGTACAGATCATATTCTCGGTAAAGAGCGTTCTTCAATGGACTGAAAAATGTCAAGTCCAGCGGCTGAAGGTGATCCGAAGGTGGAAGAGACGGATATTGTTCTCTCTACAGAAATTATAATCGAAGATCGAAATGTGGCTTGAGTGGTAGTCTAAAACCAAAAGTATGGGGTCGGTAGCTGTAGGTTTTGAGTGCTTTACCATGTGAGATAGCCAGTCCAGAAATAGCTCAGAATTGGTCCATCCATTCTCCGATTTTTTGAAGAGTTGCTGGCATCCTTTTCCGATGATAAATAAGCATAGGAGGAATGTAATTACCTAGTGCACTGGCACAAAAGACACCCGTTATAGTTCTTCTTCGTTCAGCAGAAAAAGCCAAACCAACTTTTTTAGCTCCTTTGACTCCGTAAACCTTTGGACATATGGCTTGACCGTTGTTATTCCAGTCTCGTCCATGTTAAATATTCTGCTTGGTTCAAACTTGAATTTCTGCATCAGAATCTGAAGATTGGAGTAAAATAGTTCCACAGCTTCTTTATTGAAGGATGCGATCCGATTCAAACTGGTTTCCTCCGGCTGCCCAAGTTTTATCTCAGGAAATCTTCTCAGAAAACCATAAAGCCATGCTTTTCCAGCAAGACCCTTTTGTCGATTAAAATTGTGATTAATTGAGTGGTGATCTGCATACCTTCAGAGCCCACTAGGAGTCAATCGGTAGAATAATTTAGAAAGCAACAGAATATGTTCCTTCAACTCGACTTCAGTACCGTGGGTGAATACAGTCCTACGGCCTAGACGAGTGTTCACATTTCTCACTGAGAAAATAACTTTTATTTTGTATCTCAACTGAATGGAAACTCTTGACAACGTCGCAATCGTTCTAACAGCGAACGCATGCTCCACCAAAAATCAATACTAAATGCGTACTACCCATTAATTAGCGCTCCCTGTCTAACGAACCAAATCTTCCAATACATCTTCTCCTTCGTACCTTGCACAAGAGCAATATCTGGAACAGACCCTTACCACCCCTACTCTCCAACCAGCTAATCGCCCCAAATCCAAAAAAAAGCAGTAAAAAGTAGTATCTCGTCAGAACTCAAGTTAGAAGCATTGGCTTCTCCCCTATATTGCTTCACACGTAACCCATGCCGGTTAGGTATGTGTTTTACTGAAAAAGTAAGAAAAGTGTCGCTCTCAGGTAGTCACCAATTGCTACCAGCTGTATATTTGTGATATTTTTAGGTACATAGTTCAGTAAACTTAGTGAGATTAAATCCAGTGTTTCATTTCGGAATGAGTCTGGAATGAATGGTGAAACAGCTCATTTACACAGTACGGTTTGAAGGGAAACAATTGAAAATTCCCTCAAATCGCACAAGGTAGCTTGAGATCATCTTCTGAAAAAACTAATTTAATTGAAATTGTACAATACTAAAACATTCCTCAAACACTACATTTCAAAGAGATACCTCATGCGAAATTAATGGATAAAAATTGTGGACTCACCGACTTATTTTGGAGCACCCAAAAATTACCAAAAAAAGTAAACAAACCGGCCATGTGCTTTCACCTCGGAAGTGTCTGTACTGGCATCACGTCCGATTGCATTGGGATGTCGCGTGACGTGTCGTACCCTACAGCATCGCTCAACTGACCTCTATATGCCGCGAAATTCAAAATAATTAAGTTGGAGCACACGATTACCCGCCGCGCACCATTACCCAACTCACCCTGTGAATAGACCCTAAAAATGCAACAATTTTTGCAGTCTAGTTATAGAATTGCTCAATAGGGACACAATGTCTAAAAATTCAAGTATTATCACGACCTGTCTCGATTGGTTGAAGTATTTATACAATTTGGATGAAGTACTAAAATAATGCATAGGAAATAGGGGTAACCGACCAGCAAGAGGTGCCAGGGTAAAACCTATTGCAATTGGCGCATTGAGCTATTGCAAACGAAAAGAACCAATAAATTACGAAATAGCAATAAGCTTACAAATAGATACCGAAAATACATGAAAGTGTTTTGGCCAAAAATAATCTCTCAACTTTTGTCAACTTTTCCTACATTCGATTTAAGGTCAAAAAATCTGTCATAATTAAAAAAATCTTGGCTTCTAACAAACCTTTTTGAACCACCACCACTTTCCAACCATGTCAAATTTAGAACTAAAAAGTTGTGATTTTTACTGTTTTACCGTTTTCAGGCGCCACATTTGAAATATTGCCACGTGTTGAGATCCGAACACTCACAAGCATGTTTATATCAACAGCTTAAAGATTTTCTAGAAAACTTTGAAAAAATTTGGACTTACGTGCTCAAAAAAATAATTATTTATGTACCAATTTTTTCTGAAGGGAAGTAAAGTGTTACAAACATACTTTCTTTGTAATCTATAATCATCATTTTACGAATACAAACCTTACAAAAATTGATTTTCGAAAGAGATGAGCATAAGAATAATATATTAGGATAAAAATTATCATTGATTTTTATTTAAAACCTGAAATTAAAGTTTTTGATTTTGTATTAAGAAAGTTTATAAGTAATCTTCAAAATCCGTATCCCTCTCTGTTATATCATTCACTGTTGATCACAGCCTTGTGACAAGCAAGAACATATATCATATCTTCATCACTGCAAGGTGACTTGCCATTGCACAAACAAATAAATTTTTTAAACTTCTCAAATGCTGTGTTTATTTTTATAAAAAATATATAAAAAATGTGTTCTTGGTATCTATTTGCAATTCTTGGTAGCTATTTTGCAATTTAGTTGATGATAACAAATTACTGCAATAGGTAACTACTGCAATAGGTTTCATTCTGGCAACTCTGGTCAGTTACCTCGTTTTTCTATGCTTCAATTTGGAGTGCACCACTGATCTATAGTAGATAGTTGTTCCATTTCAGGCAATAGACCTAGACTTTTTTTATAAAAGTAATAAATTGAACTTACAAAGTTGGAATTGGAGTATTGTACTCTATGGATTCATTCATACATTTATGGGAGGCCTGAAAAATATTTATTAATCAATAAAATATTCAGTTAACATTAAAAAATTGAATATTCAGACAAAAAAATCGGTACTCAAGTTTAAAATATTTATTCATAATTTATTTCCAGCTGGTAAGCTCTAATTCAACTTAATAATTTCTTTTTTCTACATTCATGCAAAAAACAACACTTTTGTGCACCACATTTAATGGAAAAAGTGGTACTTTATTGCACTAGTGCAATAAAATATTTTATTGCACTCATCTGTCATTCTTGTGTCAGTTTTGTGATGATTAATGACAAACATAAACATTTAATTTCAATAAAAATCCATAGCAAGTACCTGATCCTGCTTTAATACAACAATAATATATGTATATCTTACTACTTAGTCTCAACGAGTTACAATTATTGCAAAAATCTTTAATTATTTAAAATTTAAATGGTCTAGGCGAAAACCAGCTATGATTGAGTACTGATAAGGTGGAGGCCATAAAGATACTAAAAAGAAGAACGGGTTGAGTTTTATTAGGTTAGATTAGGTTCTTGACATATTATATTCTAATTTTCCAGTTTTTGCATAAATTTGGAAAAAAATATTGTATGCAACTCTTGCAAAACGTGTTTTTTGCACTCGACGTGTTGTCCAACTCGGCCTAAAGACCTCGTTGGACAATTTCACGTCGCGTGCAAAAAACACTCACTTTTTGCACTTGTTGCATAAATAACTATTGTTAGTTATTATAAAATAAATAAGAATATGTTACTAACAAATCATCAGTGTTTTCAATATGGTGTTTAACTTCAAATTTTTTGCCATATTTTTTTATGTAATATGAATAAGTTTCAAATTGGTTAACCAAAATTTGTTATAATTTTTTTGTTAATTCTGATCAATTGAATTATAAATTGTGATAATTTTTATACTATTTTATGTCAGTCATTTGAAATCTGCTTTTATAAGTATTTTTATACACTATTATTTGCTTCATAAATTGCAGGGCAATCTGTTTTTATCAACATATTCATTTTTAGAATTTGTTTTTTTGTGATGTTGAGATGATGGTATATAATATATACCTAAGTGTTGGGTTTGAATAGAGCAAATGATGTAAAGTTTAAATAGAACAGCATTGAATATGTAGGTATATTTTACTAATCACACAACATGATTGCCATACATTCTTATTTATTACAACTAGATATATCTTTTAAGACATACATAATATTATGACTTTTATGTACTTTTTATAATTTCAAATGAAGATTATGTATAATACTTGCCACATAAATTGTAGGTATCTTCTCAATGCTGTGAATTGGATGAACATAACTGCTGGGTTGATATAACTCTTTCTTGTTGAAGCAAGTGTAATTGACTGGATTATTGTCCCAATCAAGTATTAAGTTGGACTAAAAAACCAAAATTCATCACTTACTTCGAACAACAAACATAAATTTATCAATTGTTCTCTTGGTTTTTAGCTGGTTTTGGAAAAATACAAAAATGTTTCAGCAACAGCTAGGACAATTATCTCAGCAGAATATTAAAAAATGAAGAAGGAAATATTCACAATAAAAAATCTATAAAATAATGGTAGTGAAACAAAACAAGTAAAGTAAAAACACTGTAGTTTCAAAAATGGCCAAAAGATATCAAGTGTAACTTTAAACTTCAATCATCAGAAAACCCTCCAGGACTTTTTTAATAAAATTGATAATTAATTAAATTATGCGAACAAATGCACCACTATGCCCTGCATTAATACCTGATGAGCAGACACAATATTATGTAAATATAAATAATATAATAATAAATAACGTAGATTATGAACACTTAATAATAAATATTAACGTGAATATTACTTACTACTTACTTTTCCATCATCACAGTGGAGATCTCTTATGCCCATTTTAATTTGATTAACAGTACCTATCACATTTTTTGTTGTAGCTACAAGAGGATTTGTATCTTTTTCATTGGGTGAATGGGGAAACCAATTTCCATTCCATTTATCATTTTGGTGAGATTTTACACCTAAACAAAAATTATTAAGCTAACTGATTGAATTCAGTTACAAATACTACTTACTATATCAAACATTTTGGTACCAATAACATATTTTGTGTGTGAAATAGGCGAGGAAATAGGTTTATTCAAAACTAATAATCATTTAAGATTGAGTGAGTACTTATCTAAAATCCTCTTATTGATGTCAACACAATTTAAAGTATGATATCTGTAGCTATCAGCCTCATATCTAGATAGCTTTAATGATGTGACATGTGAATGTTTTACTTTAGAATTTAAAAATTGTATGTTCTTTAAATTGGTAAATTAATATATTGTTGAGGGATCATAAATATCCAACCATAAAAAGCTATTGGTATATTTCTTATTTTCTCAATGAAAAAAGGAGAATCATTAGCACCCAATATTTTAAAAAATGTTTAAAATAAGACCTTTCAGATTCACTTAAAATGTTCCTACTATTGAAATATGAGTTTTAAATAGCAGCATAGAGAAAGGAAGAATTTCTTACCTGAAGTAGTTAAGATTGATAAACACAACAACACAATGTTTTTAAACATTAGGATTGCGGGTACTATCAAAAAGAGTATTAAAAAAACTAAAAAAAGTAAGGTTAACGAAAAGCTTTGAAAAAATCGATGAATCAGAATGATCAATAATAGTTTTAATTGATATACTATACCAAGAAGAGTAACCTAAAACCTTGATACTATACCAAATAATTTATTCATGCAATAAAACAAAACAAACAATACCACAGAATAACTAAATACGGAACACTGATCACTACACTTACACTACGAACTAGTTCGTGAGCGTGACTCACAGAATAGCCGAGCTTTGACCACAGAGTACTCCGTGACTCCGTCTAACGTTAGTGTGGTTTGCATTACATGAGATGAGTACGATAATTACGCACTTTTCTAACTTTTCAACCCGAAGCGTGAATGAAAAGACGCTTCGGGTTGAAAAGTTAGAAAAGTGCGTAATTATCGTGTGTACTCTGAGCCAAGGCCACCTACAACACTAGGCCGGAATGCTGAAATTTGGCAACTTTCAACTTTGTAGCGCCGGCCGATCATGTCAGAGACTTTTAACATGGCGAGACCGTGGAATAATATTTATTTACGTTTATAGTGCGTCTGTATTTTATAATTCGTGATATGTTATAGATGATCAGAGGATTGTAATAGTGTGTACAATCTTTTTAAATTGATTTTATGAACTTGGTGCTTGTTATTCGCAGTTAACAGACAAAGTGGGAATTATAAACTTTACGTTCGCGTTCAGTTCGTCGTTGGCAGTTGGCAGTTCAGTTCAGTTGAAGTTGAACTAAAGGGATCGCACACTTACGTTTATAAAGTCAGTTCGCGTTCAGTTCGCAGTTTCCATTACGTTCGTTACGCTGCGTCCGCGTTCGAGATGACCAAGATTTAAGTTCGCAGTTGGCAGTTCAGATATAAACCAATCAAAACGAAAGTTATGCACCACGTGAGAAACGTCATTTGCAACTGTTTAATTTATGGTACTCTTACTACTGTTTTTTCTTGAAAGCAGCACATAGTAAACATGTTGTAGCAAATACACTTGAAATTAAATAAATATTTTCATCCATCTTGAACAAAACAAAATATAAATAAAATCAGCTGAGATCTATTAGAATTGTCAATATAATTTTCAACCAATCAAATCCTTAGCTGCCAGCTGAAAGTTGAGAGTTTATAAACGCAAAAATTTACCAACTGAACTGAACTGCAGATTGGAAACGACGTGAACGACACCAACTGCGAACTGAACGCGAACGTAAAGTTTATAATTCCGCCTTGGACAACTTCAACATAGGACTTCTGTTTGCATCCGTTTGTTTTTTAGGTAAGATATTTAATAATATATATAAATAAAAAGATTTTAGCATCAGTATAATTTGTAAACATACTCTCTAGTATGTGGACTCATATAAAATATGAAGCAATTAAGGCATAACATGGTAATTGTATCAAATAAAGGATGTTTAAGAATTTTTTTAAACTGATTGAAATTGTTTAAAAGTGACTTGAACCAAGACTAATTTTTATATTATTACACAATTTCTGATTCTTGTTAAGCCATCAAGCCACATTAAACATAAATGAAGTATATAAATTAAGCCAATAAAGTTATTTACTCATAAACTAATAACTCGACTAATAAGTAAAACTTCTATTAAATATTTTATTTTGTTGTAGATGTCTGCAAAATATTCAGTACTAAAGTTGTATAGATTTCAACAGTGAAGGATATATTACAGTAGTTTCTACCCAGTGATAAGCTGAAGAAAGGATCCTACATGCAAATTGGGGACTTCAGTGTGTATTAAACTCGGTATTAAATATTTCCCCAAAAATCAAATTTCATTTACTGATGTGTACAAGGATAAGTATGGTGATCTGAAGACATTTACAAGGAAAAGTCCTGTGTTAAAGGAAAATGTAATACCACAAATATTTCCCCATCACTCGAAATATCTTCCAGTGGAGAAGAATCCAGCTGCAAGAAGTAATCCTGGAATGGGAAGACAAAGGACAGGAAGAACAAGAAGAATGGTTAAACAGTGATGTGATAGTGAATTTTTGTGAAGATTAAATCTAAATTGAGTGCTCATTTAGAGAAGTGACTGTCAATAACAAACAAACTGTATATATTTATATTTGATTGGATTTCACAATGATGAACCATGTCAGGTGTAGTATAAAACTATTTGAATGAATAAATGATAATCTAGGTAAGAATTGAGCATAATTTATTCAGTATTTAATTGATTTATATTTATTTTAAGGTGATGTCTCGTCAGCTGTAGAGGCTGATTTTATTCATATTTTATATTCTTATCAATAAAATACCTTTTGCAGTATTATTTTCTTTGGTCTACCCATATATATTTCGATTTTTATTCGTTTAAAATGTTTTTTAGCCTGATTTATTTCATATTTCTCATGCCTACAATCGTTTTCATCGGCCCACTATTTGAAAGTCGCGCCACGTTGCCACATCTAGGTTTCCGGCCTTGTGTTAGAGGTGGCCTTGCTCTGAGCTTTGTCACGCCACAGACAGAACAGAGAGCATAGAGATAAAGCGAACTGGAACATAACATAACTACATAGTGACTGAATAACAGAAATGAAATGGTGACTTGCCAGAAGTTCCTAGGATTATTGGCCACCTTTGAATATAAAACAGACTGTTTTATATTCAAAGTTGGCCACCGATATGTTGGATATTCATCTAAAAAGTCAATTCAAATTTCAAGATATACGCTTCAGGGGTGTATTCATTATTTTAATAAAGCTATATAAATGTTCGCAATGATAAAAAACATGCAAAATTTTATGTTTTAAACAGTAGATCTTAACTGTCATTCAAGTCAGAAAAAACCCCTTTTTGTCGGCCACACTAACCTTTACGAAAGCACCCTGGTGTCACGCACACTTTTCTCATTATAATGACTTTTATCTCGTTATAATGACTTTTTTTCATTATAATAACTTTTATCTCATTATAATGACTTTTTTCTCATTATAATGACTTTTATCTCATTATAATGACTTTTTTCTCATTATAATGACTTTTCCACATTATAATGACTTTTACAAATTTGCACTTATATTTTCTTGGGTGATGTTTCGAGATTATCATTTTTGTTATATTTAAATTATTATCAATTGAGTTTCTTACAATTTCTATGAAATAAAAAAAATGGTGGATTATTTATTATTATTGCATATTACTTTTGGTCATCTGATCACCATATTTTGGAAAGTACTTTTCTAGTACCCTATCTTCCATCAGGTAGAATTACATGTTCATCAGTCCAGAATATAAATTCTAGGCTAGTTACCTAGTGATAAATGTGGTAGTGAATAAAATACACAATTTCAATAAAGTTCAGTTGTGTAATTTCGATAGAAGTTTAGTTGTGTAAATACTCAGTTGGTCACATAATAGCACTGATATATAAATACTTTATGTGTTTTATACCATATTTTTATACAAACCAGAGCGCTATTCTGTGAACAAATGAATCCAAACAGATCAAAAATCCACCATTAACCTTTTGAGAAATAATCTGCTCAATTACAGCTTAGAGAATATTTCGACTTTGCATGATCTCCTCCATATCGTTTGAAAGATTCATGTCACAGATTTATGTATAAAATAGAAATTACCTTTGTTATAACCTAAATGTCATTATAATGAGAAAAACGTCATTATAATGAGAAAAAAGTCATTATAATGAGTTAAAAGTCATTATAATGAGTTAAAAGTCATTATAATGAGTTTTCAAAAAAGAAAAGTGTGCGTGACACTAGGTTGCTTTCGTAGACCTTAGACTGAACTCCTCTATTCTACTATCGACTCCATGCACACGTCTTTTATCACTTATAATTGCACAAGAGCTTTGTATTTTATCGGGTGAATTTGGATTGTTTAATGAGAAACTGTTTCCTAGCAATTAGACGAGAAAAACTGTCAACTATTAAAAACGCGATGCTAAAGGAAACAGTTAAGAAGTTGAACAACACAAATTTACCCGATATCAATACAAACATCGAGTGTAATTCGGCAGGAAAATTCAATGAATTGGCTCATTGTTAGTGTTTAAAAATTCAATAAGTTGTTGACAAACATGTCAAACTATTTATTATGGTAACCAGCACTACGATAATTGATAAACAAATGCATAAGTGATAAAACCACAAGTGCATTTATCAACAGTAAAAACACAAGAGCTTTTTTTTTATCGGATAAATTTCTCTTTGCAACGAAACAGTTTTGCCAATCACTAATTTTACGAGAAAAACTGACATGATAAAATCACGACATCGAAGGTGGAGCGATTTTATCTAATGTCAGTTTTTCGAGCAAATTTAGTGATTGACAAAATTTTGAGTTGAAGAGAAATTTATCTAATAAAAGAAAAGCTCGAGTGTTTTTTGGCAAGATAAATTAACGACAGAATATATCGATGAACAACAACAATAATTATCTCATTGTCATTGTGTAAAAGCATTGTAAAAGTGACGTCCGCTTAGGTACTAGAATTGAGGAAGAGAGGTTTTTATCGCGATAAAAAAGGATGCACCTTTTTTATCGATGTCAAAGTGATAATAACATTTCCAGGTATGTGACATTTTAACATTGAAGTTAATTTATCAACAGTAAAAACACAAGAGCTTTTTTTTATCGGATAAATCTCTCTTTGCAACGAAACAGTTTTGCCAATCACTATAATTTTATCTAATGTCAGTTTTTCGAGCTAATTTGGTGATTGACAAAATTTTGAGTGGAAGAGAAATTTATCCGTTAAAAGAAAAGCTCGAGTATTTTTTGGCAAGATAAATTAACGACAGAATATATCGATGAACAACAAAAATAATTATCTCATTGTCATTGTGTAAAAGTGAGGTCCGCTTACTAGAAATTGAGGAAGAGAGGTTTTTATCGCGATAAAAAAGGATGCACCTTTTTTATCGATGTCAAAGTGACAACATTTCCAGGTATATGACATTTTAACATTGAAGTTAATTTATCGCTGTAAAAGTTGCCGCTGTCAAAGTGACAATTGCACTGTGGCATATGCGATTTTTTATACATGAGTTGAATTGTCGTAGAATAATATTGTATTTCATAGTTTCCATGGTAATTAGTCAGAAATTAAAAAAGACTTGTCGACAGTATACAGATAGTAAATAGAGTGAGACTTTCGACTACTGTCGACTGAATGATAATCATAGACAAATTTCTCCATCATAGTAATAATAAAGCGATTGGTGGAATTCATAGAGATAGAATATAAGAAAGGAGACGACATCCAGTGTAAGGTTCCATATGTACACGTGTAATCAGTGGGCGTGGCTAAGTGTAGTACGCAACGTAACAGATTCATGTTTAAAATATTTGTAATACACCCCTGCATATTATTTATCTTACCGTTATTCCCGAAGATTTCTTAGTATCCACGCCGTCTCGACTGGTACAATTTCTAACAGCACAAGACACCATTTTAGTCAATCAATTAAAAGAAAAGTATTTTCAAAAATGTTATTTACGACACCGATAACACTTAAAAACATTCATCAATCAACTTTGACATTAGCGTGGTACGAAAATGGCTGACCGAGTACGCTTTAGATCACGTGATTTCGTCTCCTCCCTTTCTACTATCTCTATGGTGGAATTATACTATAGTGTGCAGCAAATACAAAATAAAAAAGAGACGGATTGAAGCATATATAGGTGGTATAAGGCATAACGTTTCTGCGCAACCACCCGCGCATCGAGTCGCTGCGGTCGCGAGAACTACAAGACTTTTTACATAAGGGAAATGGAATAAAATAGTTTAAAATATTATAAATTACATTACACTTCAATATTTATCCCTCAATATGTCGATAAATATTATGAACTCTTGGAATGTCACCATTTCATTTCTACTATTCAGTCACTAGTTTTGTGAAATGTCAGTGAAAAAAGTAATAAGAAGAATAGATATGAAAATGGACATACACGATTAAACGAATATCATCAAAAACAAATATAACTGACATTTGACATAACTAGTGACCGAATAACAGAAATGAAACGGTGACTTGCCAGAAGTTCCTAGGATTATTGGCCATCGATATGTTGTGTATTCAGCTAAAAAGTCAATTTAAATTTCAAGATATACGCTTCGGGGTGTATTCATTATTTTATCTACAACTGTCATGTAACGAGTACGATTTGACACTATTTTTAGTGTCATAATGACGTATATTACCGCACTAGTGCGTTTTTGATTACATTACCGCACTAGTCTAGAAACATATTAATACCAATATTAAATATTTAAAATAACACTGGAAGCTGCATTTTCAATTTCCGAAAGGAGATTGTCTTCGCTTGAACTCATTTTTATAGATTTTTGTTCATTCAAATTTGAAAATTTGATGACATAACTAATTTATTTTATTTCCACATCCTTGTTTGTCTTTGATGATATGGTCACAAAATATGATACACAGTACCTTATGTTTGCAGTCAATATTATTAAAAATACGTTGGATTGGAATTTTTTTTTAATTTTATAATATAGGTACTGTTGATAATACTAATAAACAGTTGTAGATAAAATTTTGTACGTAACACGTGTGATAGGAATTATTAACGCACTTATGTGATTACACGACTCGGCCTACGGCCTCGTCTTGCAAACTTCACATGCGTGCGTTAATAATGTCCATATCCCACTAATTACGTAAATAACTATTAATAAAGCAATATAGATGTTCGCAATGATAAAAAACATGCAAAATCTTATGTTTTGAACATTATACATTAACTGTCATTCTTGTCAGTAAAAACCACTTTTTGTTGGCCACACTGACCTTAGACTGAACTCCTCTACTGTTACTGCAGGATTGACAACTCTCATTATATTATATTTCTCTATGATGTGCAGAGTCCCAGGTTACAAAATATTGCATGTTCAGCAACTAACAAGTTGACACACATTACTGAAGAAAAACAATCATTTTCACTTTGGATTTGTAACTGGTTGTTTTGTATTGAATTAATAGGTACACAATCCTTAATCCTTTTCATAATAAACAGGTAAGTCATAGACGATCAAGATAACCTATAAGAACTACATGTGAGTGAACTCAACGATATTGTGCAAAGGAAGCTTGTTTTTAATCAAATTCATCAGGGCGTGACTCAGGCAGACGGGACACCTATTGACATTTTCATTGTTTCTAGGGTAGGTTATCTATCGCTAGAGAGCGATTTTAATTTGACGTTGATGATAATGATGATAGTGGTATCCATTTTGTATCGCCCAGAGATGTATACCATACCACACATTCTATGATCTGTGATGTGCACGTCTAATCACAAACAGCGCGTCTCGTGTAATGCGAGATTTGTAAATACTGAATAGTCACATGATTAGTATCTGCTTTATACACAGATTGCGAAAATCCTTATGGAATTGTGCCGGGTTATACAAGTCCGTCAGAAAAACAACTGAAAGAGAGAGAAAGAAAAATTATGCGCGGTCACCAAGGCGTGGTCTGAATTTCAGAAGCCAGTAACGAATGTTGATTGCCCCCCTATTTTAACCGCTGTTGCCAGAAGCGCATATTAATTTGTAGAAATGATATTTTTCTCTCGTTATCGTTGACTTTTTTCGAAGTCATGCACAATAGGTAAAACAAAACACTTTTTTCTACAAACGTCAAAAAATGACAAGGTTCGCGCATTGACAACAGTACGCGAAGTGACCTTTTTTTCATTCTCCTTGTTACCATGACACCGTGCGCGAAGTAGTGTGCGAAATACATACTTCGCGCACTGCATGTAAACCATATGGGATTTTTATATTTTAACCTTTATGTTCCGCAATCAAGCAAAAATCCGAGAAATCATTTATTTATTAATGTAAGGTAAAGTTGGGTAACTTATAACAATAATTAAGTAATTACTTGATTTGGAAAAACAGTTTAAGCCAGTTCAATACTATTTTTCATATTAAGCTAAGCATGTTACTTATTTTAGAACAATATTTTTGAGGTTTGTAGAAAAAATTTTGTTTGTTGTCATGCGCGAAATACTTTGGTGATCTCGACTATTTTTTTTAACTCGGCTGCGCCTCGTTAACAAAAATTAGTTCTCTATCACCAAAGTAGCATTTCGCGCCCTAGATACAAAAATAACTATATCCGGCAAACATTGTCTTTTACAGAAAGAAATTCAAACTGCCAGCCTCGGGAAATAATTATACACCCCTATTCTTTCTCCCTCTTTCATATATCCTTGTCGTACTTGTGTAATCCGAGGCGAGGGTTCCATAAGGATTTTCGCAATCTGTACCTATATTCTGATAGCGCACAATTTCGAGAAATATGTGGTTAATCTACGTCCCAATTTCAGAAAATGGGAATTTGTAGCATTCGTAAGCATTCGGAATTATCACTGTCTATAATTACACTGCCAAAAAGTTTTGAGCGGCTTAAATAGGTTACTAATTTAGAAAATGTAAATCTGCCTGCCCTATGAGCATGTTGGTGGATAAGTAGCTTATCTTAAGAAGAGTAATAAATATGAGTAAAGATCGGCTCCAAAAGGCGTCATGCCTGGTAATAAACGAACAGAATTCACTACGAGTCACTACGAGCTGCTACTAGCAGCCAAAAGTAAACAATCGAAAACAACTATAATCATAACAGCCTGAGGAATATTTGAGAATACCCTGATATCGTATTCCTGGGATTGAGCTATACGAATAGCTGGTCTGACTAAATGTCAACCTAAAAACCTTTAAGCAATGGAAGCGAGGTTGAATGGAGACAAAAAGTCATCTATCCAGATCTGACCCTAGATAGTGAACGTCGTTGGGACAAATACGATAGGTTAGGTTAGGTTGGGTGTTTGGTGAGTGGGTCTATAAGGTCATCCACTGCGACTCGCAAGAGTCTATTGTGGTTCACACGTATTAATTTATAAATTATTTAATGAATGTTATTTCAGATCCGAGAGCGAAAGAGAGACCCTGCCAAACATAAGTTACATGATTCGAGCCGCGGCGGGGCAGGCACAAATTATATATGCTCTGCTGTTTCATCATCTTCCAGATAAAGACGTCAAGTCGGATCTTCCGACAGTACAAGTTTCTTAATATGATTTGTTTGTAGACATTCTTCGAAGGATGTATAAAAGCTTTGAATGAACCAATCTTGGTAAATTATACCTGAAGTCTAAAGCTCTTCTTGCTAACCAGGTATTAAGTGTTCTGGTCCGATAGAAACACGTGCAGCACCCTCCCTTGCTAGAGATGAGTCTGCCTTCTCGTTTCCTTCCATGCCAGAATGGCCAGGGATCCAGACCAGCAATACTTTATTGAGCTCTCCTATTGAGGAGAGTCTTTTTTGGCAGTATAAAACCAATTTCAACGTTACACGGTAAGAGCTTGCTTCAATCTCTCCACACATGAAAAAATGGATTAAATTTCCGCCTGAAATACGGTTGCATCCTGGAGAGATTGAAATTTCTGTCCTAGATCTGCGCCCTTATACACCCGTACCAGAGCCTGAGGGTATTTTGAACCGTCTGTGTACCAAAAGCTGTCTGCTCTTAATAGTTCATCCTTACGGAGGACACATTCATCTTTATTCACAAATACGAGATTAGATTACACAAAAAGCAGTGGTACAGGATCCTGGCTAAGAAACATTGAGACTCTAGCCCAAGGAGCTTGCGCTAGATTTACTCAGCCATAATAAGACCACTTTTGGAGCCATTGCAAGGAGTATTAGGACTAGCCTAAGGACGACGAGAGCTAACATCTCCAGAATTAATAGACTAACCTTTTTATGCATTACAGGAACAATGAAAACATGCTCACGCCACTTCATAGGGAGGTGGTGGAAAGTGTTACAGAAAGAATAATATAATTATAATAATACAATATCACAATTTCATACATCATACTAAATATTGAATTATGCTAATGTAACTCAAAAGTCTAGGGTAGATTGTAGAATTTTGCCACCGAATGTTACGGTCTGATAGTTTCGTCTTCCCGTTTACACATCCTGCATAGAGTTGTGCCCACTAGCCCCATTGTATGAAGGTGTAACCTGCTTAGTTGTCAGTGACAAGTCAGAAATCCTACTGTTTTTCGGGTTTTCCTAGTCATCGGCAAGTATTTTATAGGGGTGCAGGGTCGCCAGGGTGTTCCTGGCAAAACTGCATACCCATCTTTCCAGGGATTGAGCTTGGGTGTGACGTTTGACTAATTCTGCAATTACTGAAATCGTCAAGCCTTCGGTATCGCTGGGTCGTTAAAATCTACGTCCAGCTACTTCCCTGGCTAAAAAACTTGCAATGCGATTACCTTAAACTACCTCGTGCCATCTAACCCACCTCACGATAATATTATCTACCGAGGCATTAGCTCAATCTTAATGGTATTCTAGTACTAGCCCTGATGCAACTCGTTGTCTGTTCAAGGCTTATATAGCTTGTCTGCTGTCAACACAAATTATTATGTTTTTGTCAGAAATTCCTTTTTTTGTTAGTTTTTTTTTGTGGTAATTGAGATACCAGCCAGCTCTGTTTGAACGACGCTTGTATTTTTCCCCATACACTAGAATCATTTTAGACCTAACGTTTTCCCAAAAAACCAACACCGGTATTTTTGATAAATATTCACTTCTTATGAATGTATCAAGTATTATTTCATACTTGTGAGTAGGAATAAGGTAAAGACTTCGGTTAATGTTGAGGGCGTTTGCTAATCTTAGGGATAAAGCAGACCTTGACCTGTCTCCATCCTTTGCGAATATAGCTCAAGATAAAGATTAGCTGGAAAATATTAATTAGGCGAGGAGCAGATTTTACATTCATACCAACCAGTTAATCGATGATTGCTAACTAAAAAGGTTTTTCCCACTGGATCAGATTAGGTTAGAATTGGCTGTTTGTCCTATCCCACTGTGGATCGACCTTTGCAGATATATTTTGGTCCTCCCTATATTTAAAGCTCAATATAAAGATATTGGTGTGTGCTTCAAGATGCTTCCAGGTAGATTGGTGTAAGTGTGGATTATGCGTTTGTCTGTTTTTATTCTATTTTTATTGACTGTTTTTGTGTTATTTTCGATATATTATTATTTTATAGTATGAAAAATGTTGTGTTAATAGTAATTTCTCAATAGCAGAGTTTTTTTTATTCTCCTACTCCTACTTATACAATATTACGCGTATCCTCAAAACTTCCAAATTCAAAAAGCGTGCGTCTCGACTGCTAGTTCATGCCAGTATCCAAGGTAGGCGCTAGTGGTAACTTTGTGCCACAAAACGCTACACGTTTAACATCTCTCTTCCATTTATTACTCTATGCTTTGAAGGCAAGCGTAGTGCCTTCTCTTTTGTACTCTCTTATAATCTTCGGCGATCGCCTTTATTGAGTACATTTCGGTTGCAGTTACACCTACCTAAAGTAATATTTCGCTTCAAGGTATCAGGGAAATCAACTCAAGTCGCACTTCAAGTCGATTTGGCTACACCATCGCAACTCCAAGGTGCCGATTCTCAGGCAAGGGAACAGCGCTCTCCGAGGGAAGAAATCTTTTGTCCTTGTCACTGAAATAACAGAGTAACCAAGCGAAGTAAAGACAAAAAATGTGTTCTATTGGAGAGCGCGGATCCCTAGCCTGAGAATCGGCACTCTGATTGCTTATCCACTTGTGGATGCTATCCTTAGTTAGGTATTTAGCAATTTCATAGGAAGGTTCTGGCCCTGTCATAACCTCCTTTGCTCCCTGCTTTAATAATTCATTGGCCTTTAAGAATTTGGTTAGGTTAGGTCGTACAATAAAACAAATTAATATTGTGTTAAAAGCAATCGTTTATTCATACTGTGTACAATTCGAATTATTATCTAGTTAATATAACTGTCAACTGTCAACAAACGAAATAAATTTTGGTTCTAAGTAACTAGTTTTAAACTCTATTAATTGTATAATACAGTTAGGCTTTGATCAATATATTCTCTTTAATTTGTATCTACATGAAAAAAGTCGAACCAATAATTTATTTCTCTTCAACTGACGAACGAACATAATCACAATAGATAATTTATTTAATATTCCAACATTTTTGTGCTGTTTTTTAGAACAGAATAAGTACACATTAATCACGGAAAAGATCTCCTCCATCCTATTTTGTATTTCAGTGAATAACAAATTTCATACATTATATGAAAACCGCGTTTCTGATTAATTAAAAACATTTGTATATTGAAACTAACGGAAATACTAAATTTAGGTATCTTTAATCAGATTAAATTTTAGTTTGTACTCAAATTTTATAGTTAATTTCTTAAATTATTATTATTGAACTTTATATATATGCTGGTTATCGCGTTGACCTTTTCACTTCGAACCCAAATTAGAGTCGTCATGGTTGGTGCGGCACATTTTTTTATTGACTTCATTGCTTTTTTTTAAATAAAAATCAGTTTCTCAAAAGCAAAAAAATAAAGAAAAAAAATTAATTCTAAAAACAAGAACCACTTACAAATCGTATAGGTACTGCCTAGATGAAGTTAACAAAAAATGAAAAATATATTAAAACCAAACAGTATAGAGTTTATTCAATAGCCTTTTTGGTGAGTGTCATCGTTTGTGACGTATAATCGGGTTTTCGGTATGTCGTTCATTTTATGTGCTATTTTGACACATATCTAACCTTAAATTAGATAAATAAAATCATCAGGATGGATCGCATTCAGTAAAATTCGAAAAGGCTATGAAATTAATAGTTACCAGCTTCTTTTTCTAACTGAAAATACTTGGGAACTTTCAAAATGCTGATGTTTTTCCTTGTATCTAGACATTTTTTTGTATTATTCAGATAAATATAACAATAAGATTTATATTCACTTTTCATAAATAATAATTGACCATAAGCAACAAAGTACAGACCTGACAAGAACTGTCAGTGGGACAGTTGAAAAATATGTAAGACACATTAACAATACGAAAGGTATGTTTGCATCCTATTTTAAACAAAGAAATGTTTCACGATTGATAGGTCGCGCTTGCGCTTAATCTAAACATCAACCAATCAAATTTTGGTAAGTCAATGATTAGGGTTGACGTTTGTAATTCATTTATACGGCTCATAATTGTGATATTTTGATTAGGATCAATCACAGACCTGCCCTTTTTTCCATTTCTTTCGACGTGTTAACAATCGATGACGCACACCAAAAAGGCTATTGAATGAACCATATAATATGTTACGGTTAAAGTATTCACTTAGCTAGTATATAAACTAGTTGAATAGTATACAAATTATCCAACTGCCTGGTTATTTTGATGAAAAATCATATATTCACCAAAATAGCTATTAGTACTGGCTGGTTTGTAAACGATACAAAATTTATCGCTAAAACTCAAACCACAAGGAAATTGCACAAATTATCTATGTAGCATTTTTCTCTAGTTTGTAACTGCCTATAAATTCTAAACGGTTCAGGAGAGAAGTATTCGATTTAAGGCGCAATCAGAAAATGCAATAAAATATAGGGTTTCCCATGAGAAAAGATATAACTTTGATACGCCACACTTTAATGAAACATCCTTTATATTTAAAAATAATTTTAAAATGTAAGATCAGGATGATTCGCGGACTACAGAAAATGCAATTCCATTGTTATTTAACTTTCGACCGAAATTTGACATGGCTGTTTTTATAGGAGGGCTACTCAACTAAAGTGTGACATCTTCAGCACAATTTAATTTTTCTACATTCATGCAAAAAACAACACTTTTGTGAACCACATTTAATGCAAAAAGTGGTACTTTATTGCACTAGTGCAATAATAGTATTTTATGCAACGAACATGTAATGATAGCCATTAAGACACGAGCATATTGTAGGATACGAAACGAGCCGCAGGCGAGTTTCGTATATAATATGCGAGTGTATTAATGGCCATTACATGAAAGTGGCATACAATATTTTTTCTACTCCGGTTAATAAAAATTATTTAATCAATAATCATTGGTTAAATCAATTTTAAATATAGTTACTTTTGAAAATCAAAATTATTTGACAGCTATCAAATTAAGTGTCACTTAATATGTCTGTTCGCCTGCAATAAAAGTGTAGCACTGAGCTATATAATTTTGAAGAATTCAGGTCTATCTGTGAAAAAATACGTATAAAACTACTAAATTTGGGAATATCTATGTATATTGCATTTGTAAACTGCAAGAAGCATTAAAACATAATTAAAATAAATAAAATCGTATAGATCAGTGCTACACTTTTATTGCAGGGAACAGACCTAATATAATTAATTTCAGAAATGTCAACCAGGTATCCATGGCTATATACTAAATATTGTGCGAATGTCGCATTCCTATTGGCTTAAAAATCTGTATCATAATGAAAATCTGTATCATAATGAATTTCATTATGATACAGATTTTAGTCTTTTAATAAGTATATTATAAAACAGGAGTAGAAAAAATATTTTATTGCACTCATCTGTCATTCTTGTGTCAGTTTTGTGATGATTAATGACAAACATAAACATTTAAATTAAATAAAAATCCATAGCAAGTATCTGATCCTGCTTTAATACAACAATAATATATGTATATCTTACTACTTAGTCTCAACGAGTTACAATTATTGCAAAAATCTTTAATTATTTAAAATTTAAATGGTCAAGGCGAAAACCAGCTATGATTGAGTGCTGACAAGGTGGAGGCCATAAAGATACAAAAAAAGAAGAACGGGTTGACTTTGATTAGGTAGGATAGGCTCTTGACATATTTATATTCTAATTTTCCAGTTTTTGCATGAATTTAGAAAAAATATTGTATGCAACTCTTGCAAAACGTGTTTTTTGCACTTGACGTGTTGTCCAACTCGGCCTAAAGACCTCGTTGGACAATTTCACGTCGCGTGCAAAAAACACTCACTTTTTGCACTTGTTGCATAAATAACTATAAAAACAAACTTTTTTTTATTGGTGAACCCTTTTACCTATTTAAAGCACGTCCCAGCGTATTTAAATCAAACTTTCGAACACGTGTGTTTTTTAAAGTTACCATGGCAACATCAACATCTCGAGAAACAAAGTGTAAGTAATTTCTAAGGATCTGAATGACAATTTTTCTATTATTGATCTGACAGTACTTTGTAACGTCAAAACCTTCATTTGAACAATATTAAACAATTTCAATTTTATAAATGAAAATAGAAAGTACAGTTGATATTGTTTGAGATAGTAATATTTCGATCTTTAAAATCGGAGGGAATGGATTTCAAATTAATACTATGTATTAACATTTCCATGACAACGCAACGTAATGTTATCCAAATGTCATCACGAATTGAACGTTTTTTCATTATCAGTTCTTATTTCCATTTCTTTTTCTTGTAGTAGTAATAGATATCAGTATTTATGATTTCAAAGTACACTAATAAAAAAAATAGCGTAAAGTATTCGTGGATAACTGGTCTCTAAAACACTTGCTCTATTTCGAGCATTCCGGCTTCGCCGTCGTAATACCTCTTCATAAAGATGTTAAGAACATAGCAGTGGTAATATGCCACTTTGACTTAAGCTCAGCGCCGGATTAAGCGAGGGGCTTGCTGGGGCTATAGCCCCGGGCCCGAAGGACCCTAAGGGCCCTTTCTTGTCAAAAAAATTTATAAATTCCAATTACGGACACGATTTTTAATATTTTTATATTATCTTTATACATTATGTATACATGTATAAAAAAGAATTTCAAACAGTATCTATTATACTTGTTGCAATAAACTGAAATCAATGCCTTGTCATCGAAAAATTGTAATTTTTTTTCTGTTTTCTCTGCCCTTGAGAGGGCCTTCTCGAAATTTAGCTCCAGGCCTCTCAAAGTCTTAATCCGGCGCTGCTTAAGCCCATGATCGGTGCTTACAGCTCTTAGACCATATTGTTCGAGTTTTGTACCGTATTTCAAAATAAACAAGTACTTCATAAATAATGCAGCAAGACACATTTTTATGAACGGAAATGCAATATTTTTGTCTTCGGTGATAGGAGACATTAAAAATGCTTTTCAGTATCGGATAATATTTTAAATTGTTTTAATCATTGATCATCATACTTAAACAGATATGTCAACGATGTCACCTATATTAATAAACCATTGTTTTATTATAACACCTAGTACGTTTACTCAATTCTTTTGTAATTTTTCCTATCCAAAATTTTCGTCAAGCTATAAATATTGTGTAAATAAAAAATACATCTAACAAGATAGTGCTTTGTAGAAAGTGCTGAAACTTTAATACTCTTCAACTTACAAGCTAATTTCCTTTATAACTGTTTCTGTTAAACTAAAATAATTGCGAAAGATTTGCAACGGGCAGTGCGGGCATACTAAATCTGTAATAAAATCACATTTTTTAAAGGATAGAGGAGATTACATATATTGCCATTATTTGTACAATGTGAATTCCTATATACTATCAGAGAGATTACTAAAAATAGTTTTAACAAATTATAAATATTTTACTATTTACAAGTTGTTTTTGCTGATGATTCATGCGAGACACTGAAATTATGTAGGTAAATATAGCAGATGTTTTGTTAAAATTCTCGCGTGAAAAACGTTGGTTGGTGACAATGCTTTTTGTTATTTGAGTATTCTCGTTTACAGTTACGAACATGATGACATGTATGAGTGTAGTTATTTTGTAAACCTGCCATTGCAAACTATAACATCTGCTAAACTATACATACCTAATTACTTACTCGCATAGAAAAATTAAAGAAAAAAAATGACTTTATGAATGGGAAATGCTTAATAAAAATAGGGGTAGTGATAATGATTTAATCAAAAATATTGAGTAAATATGTAATTGAGCCACCCTGTACTTGATTTAATAAAAATTAGCAAAATCATTCGTGTTTATAAATTTTGAAAATCATTTTTATAAGCTTTGACTTTGATAAATTATTATTTTACTCATAGGCGTGTCCACGGGGGGGGGGCAGGGTGGCCCATGGCCCAATACCTACTGTTAATATACATACCTACTGTTGTTATTTTTTTACGACGCGGCGTGCCACCTTTGTCCACATCAATGCCGCTTAAGATACCACTTTGTCGGCTTTTTGAAAACATGGCAAAAGGAGCAGAGCCGACACAGAGCGGGATTTCATTGCAAGTGAAGTAGTTTTTTATTCTTAAAATGAATTGCGAGAAATTGAAAGGCGGTTAATTATCATTTTTAATAGGCATACTCAAATGAATCAATGGCCCACCCTAATAAAAAAGTCTGCGCACGCCTATGATTTTACTATAGGGATACAATACAGGGCGTGAACCTGTTACTATTTTGAGAGAAAATTGGTTATACGTATTTCAAATTCCCTTTATTACAATCTCGTATGGTTGTAATGAGGAAGTGAAATATGGTATTTCATTTAAATAATCATTTCTTTGATCTCGGCAAGTTATGGATATTTTAATTAATTTTCAAATACGAAGCTTAGGTCTCTACAACTTTCTTCGGTATATTTTATGATATAGTAAAGTTCATATGGTTCATACAATTGCCTTTTTGTTATACTTAATCGATTGTTAATGTTTTTCTAACACATTACGTTGAAAGAAATGGAAAAAAGGCAGGTCTGTGATTAATCCCAATCAAAATATCATAATAATGAATCGTTTAAACGTTAACCCTAATCTTTGACATGAAAAATATGATTAGTTGATGTTTAGATTACGCGCAAGCGCGGCATGTCAATCGGAAGTAATTTCATCATTCACAATAGAATGCAGACGCACCTTTCGTTCCGGCAATAAGGCAGTTTTATCGAGGATACCGTTGAAATGATTCAGTAACCGAACACTAACCGCGTTGTTTTAGCGTCCAACGGTAACATAGGGGATGGTGTTGTGACGTACTATGCTGACATTATTGTTTGATACCGTTGATCTGAAACATTTTAATATTTTTTCAAATAAATATAACAATAAGATTAACATTCACTTAACATAAATAGTAATTGGCCGTGAATAACCAAGTACGGACCTGACGAGAACTGTCAGTGAGACATTATAAAAAGACGTAAGACACATTTCCGCTACGAAAGGAACGTCTGCATTGTATTTTGAATGCCCGAATGGTGGGTCTCGCTTACGCGTAATCTAAACAAAAACCAATAAATTTTTTTAAGTCAAAGATTAGGGTTGACGTTTGCAATACGTTTACATTATTGTGATATTTTGATTATGATCAATCACAGACTTGTCTTTTTTCCATTTCTTTCAAGGTAATACGTATGTTAGAAGGACATTAACAATCGATGACGCAAATCAAAAAGGCTATTGTATGAACTATAATAGACCTATCTTTAGCTTCATCACCCTAATCAATCTCCCCGTATGATAATTATTTATAAGCGCTCTTAAAGCAAATATCCGAATCAATTTACCTCTCGCTATCCTGTATGGAAACGAATATATTTTAGGGAGTTTGGCAAAATTATTTTCACAAAATAAACAGTACTATATATTTCTCTACGTACCTGTTATAAGTTACAATACCGCGATTCTGTTACTCAAGAAGATAATAGCAAAAACTGTTTTTAGTAATCACCTTAAAATAAATTTCATTAACTCGATATTAACATACATGTAAATGCGGAACACCACATATTTTCGAATTAGTCTATGCTACAACAGTTTTATATTCGTAGAATAACTACTTAATATGAAATGTATTTGACTACTCAAATCTCACTTTTTATGCATCATTTAATAAATGATACAAGAAATTTAATATAATTACAGTTAATAGATGAAATTTTTTTTCAAATTGAATTGACACTTATAACTTGAAGTATATCCTGGAGATTGGTTTAATTCCAAAGGGTCCAAAATAATATAAATAAAAAGGTATTTTAAAACTAGTTAAATTAGCTGATATTTTGCAATATTAATCAACAAAAGATAAATATTGATTTAAATAACTTTTCCGTCCACCGTGTATTACGAGTAACAATCTCAAACACTCCATTCTGCTTAATAAAATTGGCTTATTATATTTTATCTAAAGTCAGTATGAAATCAACAAAAAAATTGTCACTCTTCGGTACTTTTGGCGACCAAGGTGGTCTTATATCTTTTCTGGATTTTACACTCACTTTAGATAAAGTATACCTCCTTAGTTTGTCATAAATTTCACAGCTTCGATAAGCTCTCAATCCGAACCAAACAGCGTCATGGTCACATCAAGCTCTCTAGCTTCTTCAATTTTCAGTTGTTAAACCTATAGTTCTGTGCATTGTTGTTGTACTATTTATTAAGCATTCTGTTTTTATATTTATTCACGAAGTTTGGCAGGCTTCACCGGCTTCGCACGCTTTCATTAATACACATTTCACTAAAGTAATAATCAACGTAAATGAGATACAACCTCAATTAGATACAAAACAAAATAACTAAATACACTTTCTTGGCAATATTTATGGTAAAAACTAATTTGATTTTTCAACTTTATTGCATACAGTACTTTTGGACCCTTTTGAATTGAATAATACTTAAGTTTTTTTTTCCAAAAAATAGATACTTAATTCACAAAATGCTATGCTAACATTTGAAATTGAGTATAAAATTATCTACATACCTATATAAATATATTTTTTGAAAATGACAATAGGTAAGTTATGTTCAATATTACAGAGATCTTTGAAAGCCTACTAGAATGCTTAACAAAAGTTGACGAAAAAATCAAACAATGGTTGGGCATTTGTTTGGCGGAAGACAAGAAAAATATTCTATACTTATACATGAAAGCCTACGAAATCCTGTGATTTCGTTTCATTTTGCAAATTAAAGAGTTGGTGCTTGTAGCTTACAGCCCAAGTATAAACTTGTGTGATCAGAAAATGTAAATGTTAAAAATGAGACTCATCCACATATCATACAGAAGTGTCACTAAAGGTTTTGAATGTCTAATATCTCCAATACTATATTCACAAATTTGGCAGCTCAACAGTTGAAATTAATGCTCATATTGATTATCCAAAGTCTTCCATTTTTCTTCCCATCACTAGTCGCGGAACACCAACTTTTTTATAATGGAAAAAGTTTGGTTTGAGCTGTGTGATGTACCCATTCAGAGGGCAGTATTCTGTTAGGACACCTGTCAAATGATAAGGGTTACTTGAAAGGTAGTGTCCCAATCCCAATTAAATTGTGACAAAGTTGAGAATTTGAATTAGTTGAATATTTATTTCATATGAAAAAAGCAACAACAGCAGCACTAATGGACATACAACTTTTTCCAGTAGATGTTATGACGACATTATCTGTGATAAATTTATTAGAATCTTGATGCTGACTGAAAACGAATCAAATACTCCAATTAAATAAAGGATTCATTACTCATACGTCTGGGTTGTGCTCTTCAGCACAGAGAAGGTTCGTGTCTTATATAATAGGTCACCAGTTTAACAGGAGGGATCTTCAGTAGTTGTAATGTTTGTATTATTTCCTCTGCAAAGTGCCTTCGTCTGAGTCCTTGTAAGTTCTCACAGAAGCAAAGTATTTGAGTAGATGTTCCATCGTTGAGTTCACATTTTCTCAAATAAGAGATTTGCAAAGTTGGAAAAAAACAGGTACGTATTCAAAAAAATTATAATGAATGAGGGAATCCGAAACGTCAAAAATGACAATGAATGAGTTGTTTTCAATTATGTTGTTAGAGTTTTTAAATTTTTTCTGGAAAAATATCGTTACACAACACAATCTACTAAAAATTATTAGAGTGTTAACTAGTCTGAATCTAAGACATAAAGCATGTGAAATTTTACCGATATGACAACACATTGTCATGATCTCATGTGTCGTGATAATGGTCTGTTTTATCATCACCGAGTATTCTAAGATTAAGATCAATACACGAACTTAACAGATCTCATGTGTCGTGATAACGGTCTGTTTTACCATCACCGAGTATTCTAAGATTAAGATCAATACACGAACTTAACAGATCTAATGTTTGTGCCTTAATTTAATGCTATAGATTCTCTTATCTCTGGATTCCGTAGACTAGCCTTGGGTACTCCATATTTGGAGGCTAATGGTTTCTCCCCCCTATCGTCAAAAACTTTAAGCTAGTCAGGCCTTCGCAATACCACAGTAAGTATATATGGTTAGGTTCCCTCATCTTCTTGGCAAAACCTACCTATGGTTGTATCTTCCAGTCTGATATTGATATTTTTGTGTAACCTAACTCATTGCCATTATGATTTGATTGGCTCGGTACTGAGGTTGAGGACAGTATATTTTGACTGCCCAAACAGTCGCGAGTCTTCCAAAGAACAACCTATAGGTTTCCATTTTCGTTCATCATCAACATTTCTGACCGAACATAACAGACAAACACCTCCACAACTTAGGAGTAGAGGAAAGTTCCCTATGTAGGGGTTGACTGACGAAACGTCAGTTTATGTTCTCTTAGAGTTCTCTTACTACGCAGGCAAATCTTCGGAGTCCCTGTTATGGCCCCTGGAGATACAAGCAGGTATCAATTGAAAAAGGATGTGGCCTTTATTGAAGAGCTCGGCTTCATAGATGTCTAGGTAGCAGAAATGGCACAGCCTTGGCTTGAGTTTGTCCAGGACAATGCTCGCCTGCACATTTAGTAGTACTTAGTAGTAGTACAGACACACAACTAACATGTAGCAACACTTAATCCATAGTAGGTATAACGGTATTTAGATAGCTTTTACAATTTTTCAGAAGTCAGCATAACAAAATATCATCAAGCCTTTATTTAAAACTATTAACGATTTATCAGAATTAGAGCTCACTGATTCTTATAAACTTAAATTTCTCCCATACTTTCCAATTGACAAAAGAGGTATGGAAAGTCAATTGCGGCTTGTTGGGAGGGGAGGATGCAATTTTATCCCTATTTTGTGGATTATGTTTCTTATGTTAATTCATTATTTTGATTTAAACTAATTATAGACCAAAAAGTCTTCTCTCTTTAACATTACCCTGAAAACATACGACGTTAAAGTGCTGCACCACTATTGGTTAGTCGTACTGCGTAAGGTAAGAGACTAAGACCAAAGTGATCAATAAAAATTCTGCGTTTTTAAGTAAGTGTACTATCGCGTATTTTTTCTTTATATTCCAGATAGGAAATGATCACAGATCAAAATGGTGAATTAACATACAGTATATGAATGACAGTCCCATTTGTTATGTTGTTCTTGGCAGCTTTTTGGTATGTAACAAAAACTTTGGTCTACAATAGACTTGAATTTCTTCCAATTAGTTAGTTTGAAATTTGGAATAAATAAACCATAACATATATTTATGTATTTCAATTAAACACAATTAGTACACTTCAAGACACACAAGTTTATTCGTGGCTTGATTTATCTAGAAAATAAAAGGGTACAAGAAGGACAGTACCTTTTTTAATAATTAATTTTAGAGAAAAATTTTACGTCTGAACTGCAGGTACTCGAGGAAGGTACTGTCTTCTAGTGACGTAGGTATCGTTTAGGCCTCTCAAATGCTACTGATTGTGCAGACAGTTCTATGTAAGAACAGGTTTTTGTCGTCTACCCATCTACCTCTACGATATCTAAAATTTTCTAAATTTACCAGCAAATATACAATGTGAACAATGAATACTTTGTTTAAAAATCTCATTTTTAATATCTTTATCTATAACATACAGTAAGTTTTTCTTAACATTTAACGTATTATTGATTAATATTTAAACCACACTATTAACTTTATTGTGACAACCTATACATTAGAGTGATTAAAAAAATTTTTCTCTACAAACAGGCTGAAAAGTTTCTTTCGTACGAAAAAAGATATCAGTTTAAATTTGAGCTTTTAATTTCAATATTAAGATAGAGTTCCTCGCATTTTTTTAATTCCTATAAGATTAACATGAGAAAAGTTATTTTTGCTCCTTTTAATTTCCACATCGTTCAAAAGACTTGGCTAATGAATTGGTTTATTGATATTTATAGAAAATTAAACGCTTTACAAAAAAAGGATTAATGTCCCTTTTTGATTATTCCACGCTTTCAAAGCCATTCAAGGTAAAAGTTCAATTTTTTTACAATTTGATCGAATTTTGTATATGACAGGGTGGCGCATTAGAAACAGTCCACCTCAAATACTGGTGGGGAAGATTTTTGAAGCAAACCCCAAGACAAGTAAATTTTTTTCGAGAGGGACAGCTTTTGACAGTTAACTTATAGTAGTAAAGTAGTGACCACACCTTCAAGAATCTTTAATGACATAGTGGGTCGGGAGGCACATAATTTGAAAAGTATTTCGATTCTCTTTGAAGACATTAAAAGACGTTAAAGTGTTGAAATTGATGACAACAATCAGCTGGAAGTGTGAGTGAAAGAAATAAAGGAAAAGTTATAATCAAAGTAAGTGTTCAAATTATGATCGAATACCTTCCAAATAATGTGCTACTCGACCTCCCTTGCCATTAAAGATTCTCGAAAGATGTCAACCAATGATTGTTTTTTTGTTGAATCCAATGAATATGATGATTTTATAATAAGAATTTCATTAGCAGAATATGATTTAAAAAATTTTAATCAAAATCAAAATATCATATCGATACTTATCTCAATCTCAATTTTGCTCTTAGTGGAATGCACGCTTTCAGAATTACTTTCGTAAGATTCTGCTAAAAAATTCCAGTATTCTATCTTCAGTCTTGAAAAATATTCATAATTTCAAATAGAAATGGCGAGTTTCTTCGTTAAAATTTTCAGTCTATAATAGTATATTATTAAACGAGCAATTTATGATAGCTATTATTCACCCGAGTGAATATTGTCCATAAATTGCGAGTAGAATACTATACTTTGTCCACAACCCTTGATTTATTTATTAAATAAAAGTCAGTAACAATAATTTGGTGTTACTTACCTCAAAATTAATAAATTTCTGCAGTAGGTTGACATAAAATAATTTGACATATAAAGGGATGGGTGTGTATCAGTATCAATACAACGTACCGTTATAAATATATTGTTTTAAAATACTTAATATTGGAAAATATCGTTATGAAAAGTATCAATACTAAAAATTTCGATATTTCATCGATACGATATATTTCAGAAACAAATTTCCTGAACAGAATACACAGATTTAATAGTTTATTTCATATTGTACCCTTATCTCTAGTCACCTATGTAACGAAATATTGTTAGTGTTGAGTTGTCATGGCGTGAATTATGAACCATAATACACTCCAGTGTATTATGAACCATAATTCTCATAGTGTAGGATCCAAAATTATTTCTCAATATATGTAGTTCGAAGCTTCAGAGATATTTTGTTATTATTATCGTAAACATACAGCACGTGGACTAGTAAGGAAATTTCTTGTAATATTACTCCGTTTGTCTATTCGGAGATTCTCTAAACTTCTGTGAGAATATTCTTCGGCATCAGATAGAAATAGAAAGGATTTCCATATAAAAACTTATCCCGTTTTGCCATGGTTTATGTTGATTATTGAATATGATTTAGTTCCGAATATTGTTAATATTTTTAAAGAGATTGAAGATAGAATACTGAAAAATTTGACCAGTATTTGCACACAAAAACCAACAGTTTCGATATGATATAAAACATTTCAGTCTGTTTGTGAGAATTTTTTGAATCTCTCTAGTTTACATGTATGCCATATTATTGACTATAATTTACTGTATATGACGCACCATCAATATAATAATCACGTCGGCAAGGGAATAAAACATAATAAAATTCACTCCCAATAATTCATGTCAATATTAAAAAAATTAAATAATATTTACTTCATTTTCATGAAACGTCAGCTACATTATGTACTTACTCAAAAAACAATGTCCTAGGAAAAATATACAATTTGTAACAAATGATCATAACGAGTGTGACAAAAATACTAAATCAAGATTATTTCAAAAACAAGCTAGGTACTAGCTATAGTATGAAACTCCAGTATGTACGTTTGAATTGAAACTAAGCTGAATTCATAAGCCCCCATTTTTCGTAGCTCACCGTGTTTTCCACGTTGCTAAAGACATGATACCAGAGTTTATAAATCCAGCGTTAAACTCAATATTAGCCATTCTGCACACGGGACTTATCGTCATAGATGCGTATTAGATGCAGCGTACAGAACATATAATAATTATTACCATTATAATGGTATAATGTGATAAAGTAAAATTCCAAAATGTAGAAAGCAGCAAACGATGAACAGCTGTCAAAATCAGAAGGTAAAAATAGTTAAGCCAAGCATTTTGATTGATGTAGCAAAAACACAGACTTCAAAATATAATTTGAAGAATTCGCATTTTTTTGTATTTAGTCCATAAGCCAAAATAGAGGGTCAACATCGGAATGATAATAAGCTGTAGACTCGTATAAACCTTTATACAGAATTCGGCAAAAGTCTGGGACCGGACAAGTATTGAAGAAAATATAAAATTTTCGAGAAATCTTTTTTTGCCACAAATTTCACTATAACTTAAACTATGATTTGGCAATATTTTAAAAAATATTGGGTGTTGCGTACCGAACTAATATTTTTTCTTCAAATGGATCTATACAGGCTATCTAATGGTAGATTTAAAAAGATCACGTTTTAAGCCATTAGAAAATGGAGTTTTGTTATCCTATACCGAGTGATTAAAAAGATGACACTTTCACAGAAAAATCGCTATCCACATCCACTTAAAGACATTTTATGCAATTATAAACAACAGAAAGTATTGTTTAAACAATAAAAAACTAAAAAAAAGATATCTAGGATTAATTTTAATAAGTTGGAGTAAATTTTGTGGTACCTACTTATAAAAAGATTTCTCAAAAATTTTATATCTCCTTCAATATTAGTCCGGGCTCTGTATAATGAACATCTCGTGTAATAGGTAGATACATGCAAAGCATTTTTGTGCATATTTGTATACAGTGTGTTATTTACAAGATGTGACATAGGGATTCCTGTAAAATGCTGTGAAACGCGAACTAACTTTTCTACCAAATATAGTTATCATAAAAAATAATAACAGATTTGGAAAGGTCGTTGAAAAATAAGTTCAATTGCATTTTTAATTTTCTTAACTTTAATTCGTTCTAGTTTAATGGGAAAATTGTTAGTTATGTTTAAAAAAGTCGAACTCCATTTTGATAACACTTTCAAGACTCTTAACTGCTTAGGAGATAGCCAGCAGGGTAGGGAAACGAGAAATTTAAAAGTTAATCCTAAACAAATAACTCTGCTTTATTTTTAATTCAATGTTTTTTAGACAAAAATTGTGAAAAAAAAACTAAGACCGAAAAAAAACTTCTGTACACCTAGACGTGTAGATATTTCCCACAACATTTAGAGTATTCGAAAGTGGTATGAAAATGGAGTTCGACTTTTTTAAACATAACTATCCACTTTTTTATTAAACCAGAGCAAATGTAAGGTAATTACAAGTGCATTTCAACTTTTTTCCACTTTTCTGCACTCTTTTTAGTGCGGAAAGAGTCACTTTTCCACACTAGTGCGAAAAGTATGTTTTTGGGAAGTATACTTCTGACATTTTTATATTTAAAATATGTATTTGTATTGTTTATCAAATTACTAAAATATTTAGAAATTTATTAGAATTCTGTCATAATTTTTCATAAAAAAAAACATTTTTTTAAATAATTTCTTAATGGCCCTAGCTTAAGCCTAATTAAATGGTTGTCAAATAATAATAATTAAGTTGTTAATATGTATTCAATAATAGACGTTACTTCATGTTACCTTTTGGGTTTTTTCCGCATACTTGTAGAAAAAATAGTTTACCTAACACGTGCGTGACATTTCCGCAGGCGATTACTGGCTGAACGACGCTTCAGCCATCTGCAATAGCATGCGTCAAAGTATCACTTCCCGCACTAGTTAGGTAAACTACTATTTCAACGACGTTTCCAAATCTGTTATTACTTTTTATGAAGGCTATTTGGTAAAAAAGTTAGCTCGCATTTGACAGTTTTATATTTTTATAAATAACACAGTGTATCATTATACATATAAATAAGCTTCAGAATAGTATGTAGTATTCATTACTACGACCTTTATTAGTAATATACTACAAATTTGGTAATAAAGTAGATGTAAAACCGAAATGATTTGGATTATTGATGAGAACAAATTGATTTAATGTTCCCATGTACTCATGTTTCAATATTCACAAAGTTTATTTGCTAATGGAAAATAGGTATTTGAAAAAATTCATTAGAGAACATTTTTACACAAATAATTACATCCCAAATTGGGTGAATATAAATATAACCATTTTTTCATCAAAAATTGCATTATGAAAATGTTTAAATGCCCAAAAAATAAGTATTTCGTTTTTGCGAAATACTTCAATTTGTTTTGTACACTAAATGGATTTTAGATAATAGAGCATAAATAACGTGTTGACAAAACATTGTAGTAACTTTTCAAAATTAATAAATACCCCAGTCTCTATGAAAAATTATTTTTCACAAAATTTAAATGACAATTTAAATATAATAATCGATTAAATAAAATTCACCATATCACTCATCTATTTTGCATCTTCACTTAACTTAATTTACGAAAATCACTCTTTAATAGAAGAGTACCTATCATCAAAGACATAACCAGTGGCGTCTCATCAAAGTAGACAAAAGAGTCTTGAAATTTAAAGAAATAACTTTATTAAACCGTTGCCTTTCTAACTTTAAAAGGTACATTAAATAATGGTGTAGACCAGTTTCTAGTCCCTCCGTCATTTATATTTCAATTATTTGCATAAACCACGAGCCATCACTGTAGGTATATAACAAAACTGGTCACCTCCAAAATGAATATTAAAACTATTTTCTGTAGATTCATACATAAATTTGCTCTGCACTTGTGGTTGCGTTGAACTCGCATTGAATAGGAGATTCCAATAATGACTTAATTTACATGGTAATGAATTTGAAAAACCAAAGTTAATAATAATATTGAAGAAACAGAAAATCTGGCAACATTGTAAATATCAAATCTAGAATCTACGTATCCCAAAATAGGTGTACCCCAAATTTTGTATAATTAGATGTAGCAGTTTACGAGATATGGCCGTTTCCAGACTTTTTGGCCACTTTGTATTTGGGAATATAATGGCGCCACAATCAGGTCGTTTTTACTAGGTTAAATTATACTTTTTTACTAACCAGACGTGGTATAGTGGAATTCTTCCTCTTAATCAAATAACACTGATTTGCATAATATTTCGAAAGTATCTAGTATGGAATAATCTGTTATATTATTTTTTCTACATTAATGCAAAAAATAACACTTTTGTGAAACACATTTAATCGAAAAAGTGGTTCTTTTTTTTCATTAGTATAACAAAATTTTTGTTGCACACATCTGTCCTTCTTCTCAGTTTTGAGTTCCTAACATATTATATACTAATTTTCCAGTTTTTGCATGAATGTAAAGAAAATATTGTATGCAACTCGTGCAAAACGAGTTTTTGCACTCGACGTGTTGTCACTTTATGCACTTATTGTATAAATAACTATTTGTTTGATCAAATTAAAGTTATTATTTACTCGTATTTGGTTAGTTCATTGTCATCTTCTCAAACTTTCATTCATTCACTTTAGATTGGTTGTATCGTTATATTATATTTCCACTCAACGGTTGTATTCTGTCTACGTTTCCCCTTTTCCCGTTTTTAATTTACAGTTTGGATTTGTTATGTCAATACATTTTTTTTGCTTATTATTACCTAAACCACGCTAACCTTTATATTAAACAACTTATATACTTAACACAAATATTAAATATCACACAGTGAAAACCAGAATATTATTGCTATGCAAATTCTGCAAAAAGGATATGACTTAATAATTTTTCATGTATGGTACTTACTGCTTCCAAAATAAGATCCTGTTGAAATTAAACACCATAGAATACTATACTATACCGTGGTAGATTAAAAAAATTGAATTTATTTTATAGTGATACAACGGAGAGTTACTAAATTATAAATTCTGACATATCTGGGTATTGAAATTTTCATATTAAGATTCACAGTGTAACTAGAGGTCCGCTGGCGGAGTTATTATTTCAAAGTTAGAATATTTAGAATGATAATAATATAAATATGTATCTTTGCGCCGTCCTGGAGGGCCCAAACGGCGGACGGCTGACATTTAATGACTAAATCCCGTCTAACGGCGGACTAAAATTTATTTTTTAAGCGAGTGTCACAAAAAATGAAGTTTTACGGATCTATTAACGTCCCTAAAGTGTATCTTTTTTGGCCGCTTTTTTACTTTACGGCCGCTTTTTTACTTTACGGCCGCTTTTTTACTTTACGGCCGCTTTTGCAAACAAAGTCATTATGAGGGCAACCTACTAGAAACATTTAATTTGCTTATTTGAGTTATTTCCACGTCCGATATTAAGATTGTCAAATTATGAAGGCGGCCTACTAGACACACTTAATTTGCATGTTTGAATTATTTTGAAATTGAATTAGATGGTACTTCAGTAAGCAGCTTTCCAGCAAGAACCATTGTTACGGAAAATCAAGAAAATGAAATGTTTGTTAACAATGTCATGTCTAAAAGTGGTATTACATTTTCAAAATGTAGTAAATGTACATTTAACATAACAATTAATAGCAAATAATGCCCTAATTTATTAACTTCGTTATGACCCAACTTCTGTTTATCATACTTACTGTAAGTAATTCTGTACACATCTTTGTTACTTAATAATACACTTTTCATTTGGTTAATAAAAATTTGAATCTAATCTTCCAGTTTCGTCTCTGTTTAGAAACAAAATTGTAAAAAAAAGTTGTTACCTATTTGATGAGACACTCGCTTAAAAAATTTTGTGTGCACCTCGGCCGTATGATATTTTTGGCCTCACCTGAAATTTGCTTGGCCTCGGCTACGCCTCGGCCGCAAATTTCAGATTCGGCCAAAAAAGATCAACATTACGGCCTTGGTACACAAATAACTATTTTCAAGAATTCCGAGTCCGAGTTACATTATTTGCTGCCAGACTTGCAAACACAGGAAAATAAATAGAATTATTCAACACATGTATGTATGATGATATCCTTACATTGTATATTTGAAGAAGGGGAAGGAAATATATTCATTGCAATCACCCTTCCCCTTAAAATAAAATAATACTAAACCAAATTGCGGACGGGATTCTCACAAATACAAACTTTAATCCGCAGTTGAACCGAATTAATAGCCTCGTCGCGCTTGCGTAAATCATGACATTTCCGGCGGATTTCTAGATTTGTCACTTAAACTTCTGCCCCAAGGCGTAATTCCAATTCCACCCGCGGAATTCTAGCAAACAGTTGTAGATAAAATTTTGTACGTAACACGTGTGATAGGAATTATTTACACAATTATGTGATTATACATACGTGCGCTAATATTACACTAATTAGGTAAATAACTATTATATAATTTAGTTTAATGTGTTTACAAAACTAAACATACCCGTGACTATGTTTTAACCCCTCTGAAAGGGGATGAGAAAAAAGTTTGAAGAAAAATTGTAGAGGATTGAATTTTTTTATAATTCTTCCCCAATGACTTTAGAGTGGCTAAAAGTTGAGGGCTGGTTTTTGTAAACTTAAAATTATAACGTTTAGTAAAGTTGAGATATTTGCAGCTCTTTCATTTCACAGAAAAAGTTATTGTTAAAACAATTAGGGAATTTTTAATATTAAATTAAAACTACTTTACCACAAAAATTATTAATAATTACAGAAAAACATTCAAATATCTTAATTTTCCTTCGAGTTATAATTTTAGTTTAAAAAACCACCCTCAACTTTTAGCCACTCTAATTTTTATTTGGGAAAAAAATGATATGGGCCATTTTGATCCTTTTTCCTGTAACTTCTAACAGTTTTTGCATTATTTCAAAAACACCTCATTTATTCTTTTTAATTTTTCCGGGGAGTTGAAACCTAGTCACATGCAAGTTTAGTTTGTAGACACTTCAATGTAAATTATATAAGAAAATCAAAACCTCCACTCAAAATTATGATTTAATGGATCTTTTTCTTGGACTAATGAACTATACGGAACCATGCTTTTTAGATATTTTTCCAAAATATCATTGTATCACATTTATAAGTACATAATCACAAATTTATAATTTTGTATATTAAAATAACAAAAAATATACTTGGTAGGAAAATTTCCAGTTGAGTTATTTTAAATATTTCAATTTATAGATAAATATAATTCTGCAAGACTTTACAATTTTGAATGTATTTCTCTTCTCATTCTTGAAAAATATCCATACACTATTTATTGGAGAGAAAGGTTGGATGAAATTATTATTTTCTTTTCCCTTCTTCGAAAAATCCAAATGTACTTATGTGCAAATAAAACAGATTAATTTTTTAATGGCGAAAAGTTAATGAAAAACTTATTGTGTATAATAATATTAATGATTTCAAGAAGTGGAAGGGAAAATAACCACATCTCATTCACCCTTCCTGTTCATGAGTTGTGTTACAGTAAAAATAAAAAAGATATTTCCTGTATAGTGGCACATTTGAACGAATGTTTTATTTGAAATATCAGACGAAATAGTTGCCATTGAAATGTTAATGCACATTTTCGATGGATAATCTCCAAAATATGACTGTGATTACAGTCTATTTTTTGTAAAATCAATCAAAAACTCATGGTTCCGTGTGGTTCACCAGAACCTAAACCTAAATAAACAAATAATTTTATAGATTACGCACAATTCAATAGTATTTTTAATAATACAGGGTGGTCCTTCAAGTACGGTGCAATTCAGATTTAAACCAACTACAATTACTTAAGGACCACCTTGTGTATCAATGATTATAATATATTATATTTCCTGTTTAGCTTTATGGTTACTGAAATTATTTTATATTATAAAATAGTTTGAAAATGGAAACGACAAAGTCAAAATAAAGGATAACAAAATATCAGTTCAAGTCGCATTTTTTTTGTTCCAGATCAGAATTCATAAAATAGCTCAGCTACTCTAGTCTACTGAAATCAAGTATTGGTGTGTTAAATTCTCGAACAAAATTTTAATTTTGATGCAGAAAGTATCAAATTTTACTTATTAGCTCACTATATTACAGCTTGACTAGAATTTCTAGAACTTAATAATATAATGAATTTACAATTTATTTAAACATTTGAAACAAAACACAATGCTATTGTTATATAATTATGTATATGAGACGGGTCGGTGTATGCTTTTCTGAAAATAAAGATAAGATAAAACTGTAATCGGTGTAATATCGGTATAACTATTAAAACAGAGTATACAGGGCGCTTTGAACGTGACGTCACGTACTTTCTCACATGGGATCTTATTTGAAAAATTATATGTTTTGTTTTTATGCAGCACTCTGTATAGTTCGAGATAATTTCAAAATGTTTCCCCATATACCCATATACCGAACTTTGTCTTAAGATTGGTACACCCTGTATATACTGAAAATGTTTAGATGTTTAATAAAAAGATACTTACGAAAAATTTACACCAATCCAAGATATCCTCCAATGGTGCATGTGATAATTATTGCCAAGATTGTAAGACAGATCAAAATCATAATTTTCTTCTGCAAAATGACGAAATACACAACTTATATTAGCTTTTTTCTTCGATAGACTATAACTACACAATATGTCCTTTGTCACTAGAACTATCACACCTTAAAATAATGTGTTTTAAGTGAAGATGTGTGTGAAAATTCAAGTAAGATTGTGTTATTGTGTAGTTTGGTGATGTGCGATTATTGTATGTTGTGTGTATAGTTGATATATCCTAAAACAGTTGTAGGTGTGAAACAAATGGGTATTGGTTATGTTATTGTGCTATGTTTAACCCTTTCACTGTGTATGAACGGAAAGGTCTCCGGAACCGGAAGCTTTGACCACAAAACTTACCAGAACTGCGAGAGTCGACCGTAAGCATTCGTTAGTAGATTTCTATTTATCAATTTTTGCTACTCTAACTCTACTAAAGCGTAATGAAAATTTTATGTACAAGGTTATTCAATTAAAATTACCCACTCCCTTTCATCGTTATTATTAATTTTAGAAAAAAAGTTGTTTGGTTACAGCTGAATTTTCTTAATATTCTATCAAAAGTTCAGTAGCATGCAAATTTAAAGGAATACAAAAAGTAATAGTTTTTTTTTAAAGAGTATACCCTATATATTCTAAAATTTTTGGTATAATCTTATTTTTCAAAAATGTATAAGATTATATTAACCCTACCTTGTACCGTTTTTGAAATATTAAATGTTGAAAAGCTTAGTTTTAGTAATAGACCAGTGCCGAAATGGTAAAAAGTGAAAAAAAATAATAGTAGGATTAAACCCATTAGAAAAAGATAAGTGTATTTGATTCATAATAAGGTAAGTTTTCATGAAATTTCGTAAAAAAATTTTTTTCAAAAGATAAAAATAAAAACCAAAACCTTGGTTAATTGAATTTTCCACAAAAATTTTCCATAGAACTTGTAGTTCTGCTGGAAATCGAGATTAAACCATTTTTTACCCTTAAAAACTCACCCCCTCCCACTTCCCGAGCTCCGATCACTCGTAATTTATTTTAATTTCAATTTTATCACATTTTCCTCCGTTTTTGATGGGGGTTTTATCCTACTGTTATTTTTTTTTAAATTATCGATCCTGGTCCATATTTACTTTACCAGAAAAATGACAACTATCAAACATAGGTATTAGTTGTCATTTTCATAGCTTACATCTTTTTCATAATTACGTAACCACTAATACTAAGATTTTCAACATTCCATTACTTAAAAACGGTACAAGGTAGGGTAACACAACAAAAGAACTATTATTTTTTTTGTATCCACTTAAATTTACACGCTACTGAACTTTTGATAGCATATTAAGAAAATTCAGCTGTAACAAAAAAACTTTTATAAAAGACTTTTTTTTCTAAAAGCAATAATAACGATGACAGGGGGTGGATAATTTATCATGAATATCCCTGTACCCTTACAGCGGAAACTGCATGCAATGTTCCTTTAAAATTGTAATATTTTCTGTATTTTTATTCAAATTTATATTAAACGCTTTTGTTTGAAAGTGACACCTGAAATCTGAAATCTGCTGATCCAAGCTGCGAGAAACGTTTTCAGTCGTAAAGCTGTTCGGGAGACGCACACGATAACCCACTAGAAAAAATGCATGCCACAGTGAAAGGGTTAAAAGAAAATGTAAATTCTTCGATATATAACTTTTTAGATGAATAAACTATTAATTGCTTGATTTACTATCAAATTACATGTTTTATTAAGCAGTAGATATCCATAGATCTATTGTTAGACTGGTACCTACCAAGAAAATGATCACATTTAAACATTTTGCGATCAGAACCACAATAAAATGTCAACGTTACGTGGGATATAATTATATAATACTATCCCTACTAAGCATTGGAATACTTGACTGGTACCTACTTAAAATATTAAATCACAATAGTTATAATATATAATAAAAAAATAGGCAAATTGTTCAGATTATTTCTTTGGTCAATCAAATATCAATCTTCAACCAATCATAATTTTATTTTCTGTTCAAAAAGACCAATCAACACGCTCTATTAGCGACTATTTGCATAGTGCACAATAGTAAGCGATCATTTGGCGTGATACTTATACCAAGGAGACTGCGCATCTGACAATAGACTCTAAATGAATATATCTTAAACGTCAAACTTGTATTATCTATGACGTCAAATTGAGTAAATCATGTTGATGATGATGAAAATGAATGGATTTGGAGAAACCAAAAACGAATAAATTGATAGGTCATACTAAAATCACAATCCATGAAAATACACTGGGAAGTGAAAATATAAACAATTGGATTAAAGAAATAATCTTCATTATACATATCAATTTTGTTTAGAAGTATTCCTGTAAAATACGTATTTATCAACCGATTTTGATTTAATTTTTTTTGTTAAATTCAGTATCAAAAATAGTATTGTGGCACAAATTTTCAGAGCTTAATTACAATTTTCAATGCCCTCTATGTTAATTTTTCTTTGTCATAATGGAAGAAAGTGTAGGCATTTTTTTCTCTCACTAGATTCAGACTCATCACAAATGTTAATAAACTACCTAAATTTAATGAAAAAGTTTTTATTAACAAAGTTATTACAACATGAATTAGGAAAAAGTGGTATTTTCATTAATTTTTTACGTAGAATGTAGAGATATTTTAAAAATGGCAACATGGTAGGGCACAGTGAAAATTTGAATCCGATAACTTAGCCCGTTCTGGGGAGTTATAGCTTCTAAAAGTAATGTAAAATTGTGTTTTAATTTCATTTATTACCAAATGAAATCAACGAGTCATGACATGAAAATCCAAATAAGCAACTCTCAGAAATAACTAACAATACATTATGTCCTTGTTTTTGTTTACCATGTTGCCATTCTTAATTTTTTTTACATTCTACGTGAAAAATTTATGAAAATACCGCTTTTTCCAAATTCATGTTGTAATAAATTTGTCGTTAATAAAATTTTTTTCACGAAATTTAGATAGTTTACATTTGTGATGAGTTTCAATCCAGTGGTATAGTCACATTTAAGAAAAAAAATGCCTAATGTACTTTTGTCTTTTTTTGGGAAAGAAAAATTAACATAGAGTGCCTTTGAAATGGTAATTAAGGGGCCATCCATAAAGTACGTCACACGTTAATGGGGAGGGAGGGTATCACCGAATTGTGACATCGTGTGAGAAGGGGCATGGGGGGGTCAATACTTTTGTGACGTCACATGTTAAAATTTAAAATACTAAAACGCAAAGTTTGGATGTGAATTAAAAATTTTAAAAATTTACGAACTTTTTAAGAATGTACATAATATTTATTTGTTTTTTATCTTTAATTAATATAATTAATTGTTTATTATTTTCTAACTAGTCGTTTGGTTTTTCGGTTTTATGAAATGTTGGACTTTATGGAGATTTTATTAGATTATCATGTAATAAAAATTTGTAAAACATGAAAATAGCTGTTTTCTCTCGATTATTTTCAAGTATATACATAAATTTAAAAAATGTATGACGTCACATCAGGAGGGGGGGTTATAAAAATGTGACAACCTGTGACAAGGACGGGGGGAGGGGTTCAAAAGTCCTAAAATTCGTGTGACGTACTTTATGGATGGCCCCTAAGCTATGAAAATTTTTGCTTAAATACTATTTTTAATACTAAAAATTAAATCAAAATCGGTCGAGAAATGTGGATTTTACAGGGGTGCGTCCAAACAAAATGGGTCACACTGTATATATCATGACCTTGATTAATTGTCGACTATTTATATTGCTGCTAAATTTCTCTTGTATTTATTAATCTGACACAATACAGTCGAAAATTATATGCAACAAATTAGTCGATTTTTTTTTCATGGTCCACTGGTCCAGTTATTTTACCCTTGAATATATCTACAGTTCATTATTTCTAAAATAAACGACAGAAGTCTTTTGAAATTTTTAATTGTATTTTGATGAAATTTCTGCTAATATTCATAGAAAAGTTCGTGACAAAATTTTAACAATCTTTCCCAACATCCCAAGGTGTGAATTAGCTCTTATAGAGTGTGTTCGATTTTTAAGAATCTGTATTAAATCTCTACATAGGAATACTTTCAGTGTCGAACAGTTGTGAATTAATTAAGTATTTATTCGGTTAGTTGGTTTCCTTGCTATTTACGTATTTTTGTAGTATTCACCCAGTTTCCATCCAGATTATTTCGACTAATCCGGCTAATTCATTAATCCAAATTTTATACGTAAATAACCCAAGGGCGTCGATATAGGTGGGTATTGACGGTAATCACCCCCCCCCTACAAGAACAATAAATAAAAGTGGCAATATGTTCAAAAGTAGGTACCCGGTAGAACCAGGTAAAACCGCTAAAACGAGGAAAATAGGCGAAATTGAACATTTATATAATGTATAGGGTGTTCCATTTAAACAAAACATAACTTTCATATGCTGTAATTACCTATATAAAGCAACCTGTATATTGGAAAATACTTTTGAAATGTGAAGCTTGTATGAATATTTTTATGAAATTTTTTCCACATCTCCTAAGACAATTGAGCTTCAAACTCCGGAGTATAGCTTGATCACCCTGTATAAAACTCCATTCAACAGAGAATGAAATATTCACAAACCCCCTCCATTTACTTATCAACATTCGGTACACTGTTGCCATTTTCAACGTAACTTTCTCCTAGGAGCTAGGAAGACGACGCTTATATTTCCATTTTTTGCTAATAAAAACTAAAATACTTCTACTATAATTTTATTCGCACGTTGAGTAATGTGATAGACTATCACTTAACGATTTGGATCTATTTCATCCATCTATTTTAATTTTGATGTATCTAACCCCGTGCTGCCATCTACTATGCAATATCTCAATGATATTGGTATATACTGTAGGTAGTTTGGAGACGATGTAGTAGATGGCGACCATTTCATACTTTATTCGTTCTTACAGCTGATTTGATGCAATGCAAGGAAAGAATTTACAAATGTCGATCCTTCTGATTGTTCAGATGAGAAATGATGAATAAGGATATTCAGAAAATTATTTCTGAAGTCTGTAGCCTCACTTGTTACGACAATACGGACGAATCCACCTCTGATCTCATCAAAACAATCATCAGATGGGTCAAATACTGAAATAACAAAAGCAAATCAAAATAAGTACCTAAATATAAAACAAAATATATTTTGTTTTCGTTAATCTAAATATGCTCTCGTCATAAAATCGAGGATATATTTAAAATTCACAGGTTTTTTAATTTTATTTACATAATATCAATATCAACAGTACCTATACAGTGTATAGCCAAACGAAATAAATTCATTAGTTCGGTAACTATACAGTACAGCGTGTCAAAAAAGACTTTATTTTTTTTCCTTAGTTGCCTTGATAATATATGATAATATCGTCCGAGATGACAAAAAGAGGCCTTGAATTTCAAGGATCAATTAGTAAAATAGAGAAACTGTTTCTCGAGTTTGGTCATGTAACACAGATAAAAAAAACCAGCTGCCAATTAAATGAATGATGTAATCAAATTAGATGGGATGCTCAAGTTAGAGGAAAGCCTACATGCTTCGAAAGTATCTATTACAATCAATATTAGCTATGAAATTATACCTACTCAGGAGCTGATGGAAGACAATTTTGAAAGGATAAGGAACTTATTTTTGTGAGCAAACTATGGACATGTTTGATAATATTTATCTATTTAGAAGACGTTGTTTTCTGATGCCTGAACTTTTTCTCTCAACGGTCATGCTAATCGGCCAAATTGTCGCTACTGGACAACGAAAAATTCTCACTGGATAAGATAGAGAATACCTGCAAATCGCATACAATACCCTTAATAGCCGTCAATAGGTTAGTGTTTGGGTAGGGATTGCTGGAAACCACATCATTGGTCCCTTTTTCATTGAAGTCATTTTGCACCAAACTAAACCTTTTGATTTAAATGACTTGCGATTAGGTCGATCACACTTGTTATATTTAGTGAAGTTGGAAGACAGTTTTATTTAAGATTAAGATGTTGCCAAGACGTTCATTCGCGGTGAATATTTTGAACATCTTCATCTAGGTACATTCATTAGTTCTGTTTGGAGTTTCCCATTTTATTACGTTTTGCATTACATTTTAGTTTTTGAATTTCGGTAACCACATGATATCTTTAGTTGCAACAAACTTAGAAACGACAATAAAATAGAGAATGAAGGCACTTGTCTTCGCCCATTTAAAAAATTGGGGATGGTACCTGTAATTCGATGGGGGAAGAAGGTAAATATGTTCAGTTGTCGAAATAATTAATTTACTCCGTTTGGCTTTTACACTTTGTACCTATTGGATTATAACCATAAATAAAATGAATATATCAGGTTTCAGACAAACAACGGGGGAGGAAGTTATAAAAAAATCAGTGATAACTACTAGTTTGAATAGGTATGAAATAAATTTATTATTTTCATTTCCTAAAAACTTTTTTAACAATTCTCGAGTCGTCCACTTTTGTTTCATGGTTCTGCCTAAATTTCATTATATAGGGTGATCCAAATCCATATAATGAGGTCATTAATCATTTTGGTAAATATTTGGTGACTCTGTTGGTGGCTGAGAGATAATCAAAAGGGCTAATATTTAATCTAAATAGACTCGAACAATAGCACACTTAGTTTTGAATCCAAAATCTCGGAGTATAGAACTTGTAAAACATAATGTTGTAAACACAACTTTAAAGAAACTGGTTGGGTTGAAAATGCACCAAAATCAGGTCGTCTCTAAGAAAATTAATTTTAAAAACATTTCTTATGAAACCATTTTCAACGTTTTGGATATTGCCGAACGTGTCGTTCTTCGGAATGAACTCATTAGGATAATCTAAGGATGGCAACAAATATAAGGTATCATTTTATTCAATTATTCGTTTGGGTTGTGTTCAACAGCCCAGGCACTTAAACTGAAACTTTGTACTAATAATGGAATCTTCGTGTCTTCTATACAGGGCGGTCCGTAAGTAATGGTCCAAAGTGGAATGGAAGATTCTATTCCTAAGAATATTACAATCGGACGCAATAAAATATTGATGATAAGGTGGCAAAGTTGAAGTGTCAAAAATGTTTTTCATCGGTAAATTGGAAGATTTTCGATATACATACATAAACGTTTGAAGATAGGGGTTTTCGGGCATGGGAAATCACATTATTTTATTCGTTCCGATGTTTTTTCTAGGGAGCGCCACAAAAGCTACGTCTTATTCAATGTTAACGGTATTCCTCTATTTATTGAAGAATTTTAAAACTATTTACATCATTTTTGCAACAAAAAGTTATACTTGTCATTAGTCTCAGAAGTTACTGGTTTTCGAGATATTCGCATTTTTAAACTCCCCCACATAATTTGTATCTCATTTATTAGCACAAAAATAATAACGTTAGTAAGCACTGATGTCAGCAAATTTATTATCAGCTATAATATACCAAGAACATTAATAATTTGCAATAATAATGTCATATATTTCGAAAGCGTATTACTAGGTAACAAGTAACAAGCTCGTGGAAAGTTCTGTGGACCATTACTGACGGACAACCATCATATATATGCTGTTATGATGGTTGTATTATTTCATCTCCAATGTGCTTTTGTCTGAGTTATTACAAAAACAGAATATGTGAGAGGTGTTTCATCATATAGTTCAGATTTTCAGGTTTACTAACTTTGCCCAAGTTGTGCAGATGTTTTCTTGAGGTGCAGTGTCCGGTCAAAACGTCTCTCAACCAATTTCAATAGCATAGTTGAGAGTTCCTTGTATACCTTGCTCAGTATTTTTTGTATGGATGTGTCTTTGTGCCATGTATATTGAGTTGTTTGAAGTTGTATATTTTGTTGTTACAGAAATTTGAAAATAAAAATAATTAATTTATTCCATTCTTAACAGACACACAGTATAATAGCAAAAATATTTTCTGTAACTTCAACTAATTCCATTTTAACTAATCTATTACAATTTTTGGACAACTGAAGTATATGGAGATTTATTTAAAGGAAATAAAAAATTACCTATACAATGGTCTTCAAATTTTATTTTAATAAATTGAGTGTAAAATGTAATACTCTTTATGATAAATGCTGGAAACCCTAAAAATATCCGAAAATTACAGAATTCCTAGCTTTTCTGAAATTTTCGAAAAAAAAACTCAATTTTAGTCACCACCTTTTTAAGGGTGATAGCTCGAAAAGTGGTGGGATGAGGAAGTTTTGTTATAGGAAAGACCCATCTTAATTAATATCATAGGAGTAATCACCTCCTTAATTTTGTCGGATGAATTTTAAACACCCTGTGTATCATACAAATTCATATTTCTATAGAAACATCTATCGTCAATTCTTGAGGATTGATAAAATGTCTTGTCATTTGTTACTTCGGTTTTGGCAACCTTTAGCATACATTCATAACAACAAGAGTTTGTGATATCAACAACAATAAAAATATGATCACAGCCTCCCACACGATATATTGCATTAATAAAATGCTATATCCACTTATTCGCACAAACTAAATGGAAAATAGAAAAGGCTGATACCTATTCTTATGCCCGATTGCACCACCTTGGCTTAACAAGTAAGTCAGGCTTAAAAAATTAAGCTCGCTGCACCGTCATCAAAGCGAAGCTTATATACACGAAATTTAAAGCCCAGCTTTTTCCATAGCTTATTTTTAAGCGGTAGATATGCGATTGCGCGTTCATTGTATTCTGACGTTTTGTGACGTTTCCAATTTGCTTGGACATTTCTAAAGCCGGCTACTCACTACGCGGGACTTGACAAGTACTTGGCAAGTAAATTATGAAATAAAATAATTTTAACTTGTTATAACAAGTTAAAATTGTTAATATTGATACTTTCTACAGTATCGCCCATCTCTATATATGTCAAATTATATTTTTTTGTAGCTGTCAGAATATTTTGAAGTTAGTATAATACCAAATCGTTACTGACTTTTATTTAATAAAGAAATCAAGTGTTGTGGACAAAGTATAGTATTCTACTCGAAATTTATGGCCATAATTCACTTGGGTGACTTGCGCCTCTCGCCTGCGGCTCGTGACGCAAACGTCACCCATCATGAATTATGGCTATCATAAATTGCTCGTTTAATAATATACTATTATTTCATAATTTACTTACTTAAGTTTAAATATAATGTAGATATAACAAGTTAAAATTGTTTTATTTCATAATTTACTTGCCAAGTACTTGTAAAGTCCCGCGTAGTGAGTAGCCGGCTTTATAGTATAACCTAATTTTTGAGTTGGTTTGGTGTTTACAAACAACAATGAATTTAGAAGAAAATCTTGATAAAGAACTAGAAATTTTAGATTTCCTTGAAAATGGTATTCCAAGGCACATTTATGTTCGAAATGACCCGTTTCACAATTTAATTCCTTGAATTCCTATTCAATTTTTTCCCATGCTTCTTCCTTTTCCCTCCATGTTACCGCGTCTGACTTTTTGCATTCTATAATTCCTTTATATTTTTTAACTAAGTTTAGGCAAAGCATTTTCTCTTCGGAAGTGAAATTTGCCGACCGAATTCTTTTTTCACCTTCCATGGCAGAAATTATTTAGATTAAGCAAATTTTAACAAAATTAAGAAGTTGTCAGATAAAATACTGATATTGCCAACCAAAATTCTGTACGTCGGAAGCACAGTATCCTAAGTCGCATTTACTTAATTTTACAGGAGAGCTGATTGAAGTTGCGTTTTTGTTATTACTCAAGTGACAATTTAATTATGATAACGAGTCAAAAATATTAATAGATATTCAAAAGCAGGCTAGAATTTTGTTCATTAGTGCAAACTAAAATTTCCGAAATGGTTTTAGAATAATATGAAATTATACAATTTGTGACTTAGGATACTGTGCTTCCCACGTACAGAATTATGACAATCTAGTAAAAAAAATGAACATCCCTATGCCATTCAAGTAAATACATACGATATTGTACGTAAGCGTGGCTTTACTAAGCGTAACATGGTGCAATGAGAGATTGGAATTATTATTAAGCTGCACTTTGTTAAGCCTTACATTTAAGCTAAACTGGTGCAATCGGGCATTAATGGGTCTGGTTATTACATTAACTATTCCATGTTCAGTTGCGAAACGAAACGGAATATGTATTTATTATACACTGGCATAATGAGGAAACAATTATTTTTTTCTACATTCATGCAAAAAACAACACTTTTGTGAACCACATTTAATGGAAAAAGTGGTACTTTATTGCACTCATCTGTCATTCTTGTGTCAGTTTTGTGATGATTAATGACAAACATAAACATTTAAATTAAGTAAAAATCCATAGCAAGTATCTGATCCTGCTTTAATACAACAATAAAATATGTATATCTCACTACTTAGTCTCAACGAGTTACAATTATTGCAAAAATCTTTAATTATTTAAAATTTAAATGGTCAAGGCGAAAACCAGCTATGATTGAGTACTGACAAGGGGGAGGCCATAAAGATACAAAAATAGAAGAACGGGTCGAGTTTAATTAGGTTAGGTTCTTAACATATTTATATTCTAATTTTCCAGTTTTTGCATGAATTTAGAAAAAATATTGTGTGCAACTCTTGCAAAACGTGTTTTTTGCACTCGACGTGTTGTCCAACTCGGCCTAAAGACCTCGTTGGACAATTTCACGTCGCGTGCAAAAAACACTCACTTTTTGCACTTGTTGTATAAATAACTATTAATATTTTTATTCTGACAAGGTTGTAATTTGAAGTTCAGGTAACATTAATAATATTATCCCAACAACGTACGTGCATAATTTGGTTAGTAACTGTCAACATCTGCGAATAATAATAATTTTTGAATAAAAGACGTATACTACCTACAGTTTCTCAACTAAATAGGTTCTAATGTGTAAACCAGACTGGACCAGAAAACCATTCATATTTTATTTAAAACTCAGTTCAACCTCGATTCTTATCTACTTACTTTTTATTAGAAAATCATGTTGTACCCCACTGATCCTGTCACTACCACCATTACAGACACGCAGATAAGGATAATAATCTTCTTCTACAAAAGTGAAGTAAGTGTAAGTGTAATTTGTGTCAAGTATGGCTAAACAAAATCTAAATGAATGTAAACAATAATTTCAGTAGTGCAATCAAGTTTGACCGATCTATGTCATTTAAAGATACAAGAATAAAATACCCAATATTTAGGCATCAAAGTTAAATTATAAAACATTAGAAAAAGTCTTTGGTAGGACCCACCTTTAAAATGGACACGAATATTAAAATTAGATTATGGTCTAATTTAATTTTTATGTTAAAACATTAGTTAGTATTATATGTGGCAGGTTACAGATACCTGCCATCCAAATTTCAAAAGTCATTTCCCTACTTCATCACCGGTAACTTATAATTTGTGAAGCTACAGAAACGTATTGTTGGTTGCATACTGAGCATACTTGATGTACATAAAGAAGTATGTGCAATGAGTTCTTTTATTTTAGGTAATTTTCATCGAGCTGCCTGGGTATTCGTCAGCCAAAGTTACATCAAGTGAATATTTAAGAGAATCTCGCATAACCCAAAATGCACCATTCGTATTTTCTCTGGTTCCATTATCATATTCGTAAAGCAGACTAAGCTTTTCGGAAGAGGTGAAATACCTTGATATTACCCTCGACAGGAAACTAACATGGAACTCTCATCTACACAGCAGAGCAAAAAGAGCATATGTGGCTTATGAACAGTGTCGGAGAACAGTGGGACGCACAAGGGGTATATCACCACGTGTGGTCACCTGGATCTACACTGCAATAATAAGGCCCATGTTAACGTATGGAGCAATTGCATGGGGACCGAAGGTTCTACAAGCAACGGCCATTCAAAAATTATATCAAATACAGCGAATGGCTTGTTTAAACATCACAGAAGCCATGAGAACAACACCAACCGCAGCAATGGAGCTATTTACTGGTCTGACCCCTCTGGACCAGGACCTGTACGTCAAGGAGGTTGCGTTAATGGCCATGGTACGATTGCGCACGGCTGGTGTAAACCCCGAAGTAGGAGTGGGCCAATTGCGGTTAAGCCTATGACAGGAAGCGCGTTTACTGCGCTACCTCTGCTGCGCAGCCAATGATGCAATTAAACCCAGGTTTTTGTTTAATAAACCCTACAAAATACAAATAAAACACAACATAGCTGCAGATGCAATTCGCATTTATACAAATGGTTCAAAAATGAATGAATGCTCAGGATGTGGAGTTTACTCGAGAGCACTAAGCCTAAGGATCAAGTGGGGAATGGGAAACAATACCAGCGTGGTTCAAACAGAACTGGCTGGTATCTCAATTGCCGCAAAAGAACTAACCAGAAAAGGAACTTCTGACAAAAACATAATAATCTGCACTAATAGTAGACAAGCCCTATTAGCCTTGAACAGACAACGTGTTATATCGAGGCTAGTACTAGAGTGCCACCAAGATTTAGCTAACGCCTCGGCAGATAACAATATTATCCTGAGGTGGGTTAAAGGGCACGACAGGAGTGAAAGAAATCGCATTGCCGACTCTTTAGCCAGGGAAGCCGCTGGACTAAAAATTCTTGGACCCAGTGACACCTACGACCTGACGACTTCGACAATTGCGGAACTAGCCAAACATTACACCCATGCTCAATCCCTTGAGAGATGGGAGAGAATCAAAGGATGCAGTTTTGCCAGCTAGGATCACCCTGGGCGACCCTGGGAAGATGGCGCCGAACAAATACTTGGCGATGACCAGGAAAAACCTACGTATAACAGTGGGATTTCTGACTGGCCACTGTCAACTAAGGAAACACCTCCATACTATGGGGCTAGTGGACACACCTCTTGGCCTACACCTGCCGGTATAAAGGAGATGTCTCCTGGTGGTTCACCTTCCTGAGAAGGACAGGATGGACGATGACCTAGGAGGACAACTCCTCGGGAGGATGTACAATGGGTCATATGTGGCCTAAGTGCTGTGAGCCTACACTCACCCTCCCTACTCTACAGATACAGATCATATTCGTACATAGAAACCCAAAAATTTAAGAGATTTAAATGTCAATTATACAGTTAAGACATTCGCTTTTTAAAACAAGAGTGGTTTGAGCCACTGCCAGTTACCCACCTCTCGACTGAAGTTATTACCGTGGTCACTGATTTGACATTTTGGTATTTATTTACCATTTGTGGTAGAATATTGAACAGTTTTAACTTTTCATTACCAGTTACTCGAAAAAATTCACCTTTTAATAAAAATAAAGTGGTGTCATCTAAAATTTAAACAGTCCTATTTAATTGTTACATGATACTAAAGTGAAATCTACTACATTTTCCTCCCTAGAGTGCCGTTTCTAAAAATATATATTATAAATCTATGTATATTCTATACTTCTAACTTCTACACGTATTCAGAGTTTCGTTTTCACCTTTTCATCAATTTTTCACCATCGCTTATCAACCATTGGTTTGCGGAAATCATGAACTTGATTGCAATCTTGAAACACACTGTGTAAACAAAAAACAAATGAAACAAAAAGTGTGTAAATAAATAATTTTAATAATTAATAAATACTCTTTACGTAAGTGCAAATAATAATAATTTAATAAAATAGAAAGAATAAAATAATACAAATAAAATAAACACACACAAATAACTTGCAAATATATACAAAACAATTCCAAGTTTTTCTTTGGTTGGATGTTATAGGATTATATTACAATTTACATTTTGAGAACATCAATATGCATTAAATTTATCAACAAATTTTCACAGGATTACCAATATTTATGCAGTAGTTGTAAACATTATTCATTGAAAAATAAATTATATACAATAAACACCGGAAGCAATGAATATAGATTCAAATACAAGAGTTTTTTTTATTGGCTCAAAGGCCGGACAAAAGCCGGATTAGTTCATCCTGAGTCGCATGGAGGCGCTACCTATATAATTGGGAAAATAGCGTGTGAAGATATGTAAAAAGCTTCAATTCACAGTCACATTTTACGGTTTTATCCATAATTATGAAGACTTTATCCACTAGTGTAATAATGAAAAATACAATATTTAATCAAAATTTTTGTAATTAATTTCAATAATTTTGTATGTTACAGTTGCTGTCAGAACAAAATGTAAAACCAACTTTCTATTAAATCTGATTCTAATTGACTGTGATTGTGGATAAAACATTGTAATGCATTTGAGTAAAAGTTACGTTTTATCAACTCAATAAAATTGAAACTTTCTTGCGCGAACGAAACACTTATAGAGTTTTCGTTCACGCATATTTTCGCGAATCGAAGAGTTTCTAAAAAAAAAAGAAATAAACCGTTGCCGTCATCTTAGACACCTGTCCAAGTTCTAAGTTACAGTTTCCACTTTAAATTACAGTTAGCTTCTAGTAGTTCTTGTAAAACCGATAGGTGGACACTGGTCACTCCAACCACAAGCTGTCTTCCGGTAAACGGTACTTATATAATTAGAAATAAAACCAGTGTTGGAGTGAATTCAAAAAATTTCACATAAATGAAATATAACTGTTATTTTTATGTAATTTCCTCCTAATTCCATCATTATAACATATTTCAAAAGACGGTGATTGATAAAAAAAGTGAATTGTTTTTATATTACTTCTGTTACTAACTAGAGTACTACTCCATATACATTAGCAATCCTGTTTTTTGCAGAACTTTAGTGAAGTTAATTTATGATGATCAAAGCTACTCCACTGTTCCGTATAATAATATGAGTTAGATAATCACAAAGCAAAAACCTAATATATTTCCAAGATAATTCCATTAAGACTGGTAAATTTCTACAATTTATATACAATCCTTGGAAAAGATTATGTTTGACAACAAAAAGTAGGATCAGATAAAATATACGTTGAAATTTAATGATAAATGTCTTTCAAAGGTAACAAATGGAACAGGAATTTATTTTAACTAGTGTAGTATCAATAAAGGCGAAAATTAAACAATGTTACAGTCATTCACAGCAGTTGGGGGGACCACACGCTGGAAATAAACTTAACAACAAATTTTAAATCATATTTTAAAAAAGGAAATATTTAATTGTAAAAATATTAATACACTATGGTTGAAAAAATACATAATTTAATCATATATTTGATGATAAAAAAGAGTAATTGTGTATGAAGCCTCGATTTGCCGTTGGCAATGCAGTGACCGTAAAAGCAACTACATATTATGTTTTGGCATTTATTTAGTTTAGTTGGACAATATTCACAAAACAAGACGATCGCGGTGAAGATTCAACAAATTGATAACATTCTCGTTTGTCCTAGAACTTGCGAACAGTCTGTTTCACAACCCTAGCCGCGAAAGGCCAATGGTTGGCACGTCTACATAGGCTTTTTGCCGATTGGCAAACAGCGGCATAATATAGACGCGCCTTTAGAGTAGTTGCAAGTCACTACAGTACAGAGTTAATACCAGTTCAACATGAGATGAACCTTTTATGATATCACTTTTATTTACGTATAGTCATAGTTGGATAATAAGCAATTTTTTTTAGGTGAGTTGAAAACCAAACTGTTAAAAAGAAGGGAGTCGAAGAAGAATTATTTCCTATTGGTATATAATTTATCCTGAATGTAAAATTTTATTTTTTTCTATCCAGGAGAAGTGTAATGTCATCATCTATGAGTTAAAATTTGTTTCTGATTAAAGTGAATCCTGAAAAGGTGTTAACATGGTATTGATGTTACATACTTACTCGATAAATATCAGTTTAAGATGTACGACTGTTAATAAAAAAACTTCTACGAAACTTAATGTCTATTTTTTTGTAAGCAACAATTTTTGTAACGATGTTATTTACGAATTAACATTTTCATACTAAATTTACAAACTCAAAATAATTCATATCATCTAGGTAGGTATATTTATTTGAAATGTGGACGTTTTCAAAATAGTTGTGGCATTCATTCCCATCGACATGTTATTTGTAACCAATTTTTAAGATGATCAAAAATTCTTAGATTTGTCATTTCGCGAATAGATTTTTTTCAAATTTTTTTTTTGTAGTACAAGCATATTACTGAGAGCAAACAAACTTCCTTTTTTGGAAAATATTTAAGAAAAATGTATACAATATACAGGATGATTCATAAATGATTGGTCAAATTGTCTGGTAAATTCAAATATCTCCTTACTGTTTTTCAAGATCAAAGAAATACGGAAAGTGAATTACTCAAATCCATAGAGTAATAAATAAAAGAGAGGTTTTAAAACATATGGAAGAAACTGGCACAAAGTTTGTGCGCAGCCAGTTGAGCAAGGCGCATCACAGCGACTAACTGAACTAACAAACCCCGCCTCTTACCACACGAAAATTGTCAATATTATTTCAAACTGATTTGAGGTTAGTCACTTTTGAACATCTATATGATACCTATTTTTATTTAATTCTTATTGACCTTTATTTAAATTATTTCTCATCAACATTGGCACCTATTATTAGCATAAGATTTATTATCTCATCATAGGTAAGTTAAAAAAGTAAAATAATGGAAACGATATTTTTCATTTTATCGATTTTTTGCAGACAATATCTAAAAAAGATTTGCTAAAAGTTCTAGTAATGTGAAAAAGTGGTATTTCGAACATTGTTCGTGTGATATTGGTGTGTGCTTCAAGATGCCTCCAGGTAGATTGGTGTATAAGTGTGGATTATATGTTTGTCTGTTTTTATTTATTTTTATTAACTGTTTTTGTGTTATTTTCTATATTTTATTGTATTAAAAATGTTTTAAAAGTAATTTCTCACTAGCAGAGTTTTTTTTATTCTCCAACTCCTACTAATACAATATTAAGCGTATGCTGAAAACTTGCAAATTCAAAAAGCGCGCGTCTTGAATGCTAGTTCATACCAGTAGTCAAGGTAGGCGCTAGTGGTAACTTTGTGCCACAAAACGCTACACGTTTAACATCTCTCTTTTATTTATTACTCCTTGCTCAAATCCTTTTATATACTCTTGTTTGCCCATACCTAAACTAGTGAATACCCAATTTTCAAGTCATTACATTATTAACAATCTTTATATTTTTCACTTTAACATCCAATTTTTTTACATTTACGTCAAAAAGCGTTAAAATTATTGTAAAAAACAAAAAAAGTTTCATGTTCTCTCTAAATATTCAGATTTTATTAAGGCTAGTTCATATAAATCGCCCCTGTACACCTAGATAATACTTTAATATTTTGATCTTAGGCTTGTTTACTTCAAATCTTTGAAGAAAACATTAAATTTTGTAGAAGTTTTGAGTCAATTTCAGGCCGAAAATTTCTGTAAATAAATTTCAATGTTCAAATGTTGCTAATGAAAATTATATTTTTGGATACGTAAAAACGTGAGGTTATTTCAAATACTTTTTTATAATGAAAATGTTGATCAATTTTGTTTATTCCTCACTTGACAATACTAAGTAGGTACATTATATATGGTTTTGATAATTCGTAGATCCTATATATTATTTCAACATCAAATACTTGTAATAGAATTTATCAGTTTCAATTTTTGTGTGTCACGATTACCCGTCTTTTGATTATTAATTATAGTAGTAAATGCTAGGCAAGTAGATGGTGCGTACAATTACAGCTCTTGTGCTGACTTGAGCGCCACAAATCGATGAATTACAAGGTATTTTTAACATTAGGTTGTGAAAAATTGTAATATTACTAATTAATTTAAATCCCATTAAAATATCTAATTTCCATTTTTAACATAATTATTAACAGTAATATATTTTGGCCTTGATTGACATAATACTACACTACTTACTACGGAAAAAAAACTGTGGCGCAGCACCCAATAAAGCAAATGAAAAACAATCGAATACTAACTAAAAAAATACATAATAGATACTTGGTGATTTGTTTATTTTAAATTTCTCTACATTGGAATTTGAAATAGCATCTACAATTTAATAGTCTGATATTTTAGAGAATGAGAGACACATCCTATTGAACATATACACCAAATTGAAATCACATGGAAAACTTTTTTATTATCAATTTTAGGAAAAAAATTATTCTTCATGAAAAGTTTTGCATTATTTATAACCTGGAAATACAGTCTTTAAATATCAAACAAAGTACCTTTAAATTGGACAATATCAAAAAATGTTACTGAAAAAAGTTGATCAGAATTAAAAACTTTGTCTCAATATGTAATCACAATCCTTTCCATTGAAACTTCAGATTACCACATTTTTTTCAAGTATTTCTTTTTTGAATGATCCCTTTATTTTGCAAATAATAAAATATATTCAAATACCAAGTTATAAAGCCAACATCATAATAATGTTGGAAACAAACAAATTTAATTCTCACTTATGCTTTGACATTTTCAACTTTTTTAGTAACATTCTTGTACATTGTCAAATTTAAAGGTAGGTACTCTCTTGAGTGAAACACTTTTTTTTGACAAACCTCGTATATGACTGAAAAATTTGATATTTTGATGACTGTATTCTGGGTTTTAGATCAATCAGAACTCTTTATGAAGGATAACTTTTTTTCCTAAAATTAATATCAAAAAAGTTTTCCATATGATTCCAACTTAGAGGGACATATGGTATATGAGGACGATTTAAAATATGAACGAATTATCTTAATTTAACGCAATGTTCCTTAGCTTGTATTTTAAAGCTAAGATAGCTTACTGGCTTTCATACATATCCGTTTTAAACCAGAAAATGAAACTACAGCAGTATATTGCTTGTGCCACCATATGCTTATCTATTTCGAAGTACAAAATGTATACCTATGTCTTGGTCGATAAATTTTGAAGATTTCAAATATTTACAGTATTTAAGGATATTGCACATATTTGCAGAATTTACAGTTGAATAAAACTGAAGAAATATTTGGTTCAAGTTTATGTTTAAGTGAGCATTGATAAGTATCTGAAAAGGGTGTTTTCAAACTTTTTATGTACTGTAAGTTAATACTAGCTTGATTTATTGCAAGAATGTAAATTGAACGCATTTCGAAGACAACTTATGTTAGCCTAGTCAAAGCTTACGTAAAACTTCAAAAAATAATAAAAAACTTGAAAATTCAAAATTGAGTATTTACAGGGGTTGTGTTTAACACGAGAGAAACTTTACGATGTTCGGCTTCCGAATTTTTTTTTGTTTTTTCGCTCTAATTATTCATATAATAAATATATACAGAGAAATTTCAAAATCAAAATTTGCAGCTGATATCTACAAATCTACAAATTTTGTCTGAAAAGTTTTTTTCTAATTGAAAAGTTTACGAGATAAACTTAATTTCAGTGGTAGTCAATTCGTCGTAACGCGCAAACGGCCCGACCGCTCGACTTAAAAGTTAATAATTTTGAGCTTATATCATTCTGGAAAAATAAATAAACTCATGTAAAAGGTAGAGAAAGATTTCAACTTTTAGATCGAAATACTTCAAAATTCAAATCAGTAGATTTTCCAACGGTAAAATCAGTTTGTTTGTAATAAAACTAGTGCTAAAAAGTCAATAAGCTATAGAGGAGTTCAGTCTAAAGTCAGTGTGGCCAACAAGAAACCTAAACAGGTAATTTATAGTCGAGGACAAAGTATAGTATTCTACTCGCATATAATGGTTATTATATGCTTGTTGAATAATATACTATAACAAATTACAATAAAAATATAGGATGTTATTAAAAGAATAATGAAAATAAAACGGGGTGAAAAAAATGAAAGATCAATGAAGGTTCACGTGGAAAATCGTATGTATCTTTGTGAAAAATGCAGGTACAAAAAAAATTCAAATAAAGTTTGAAGATTAAACCATAATCTCTGAGGTTCGCTATGTTATATAATTAAATTCAATTTATTAATGTTAATTAGAGGAATTTGGTATAAAAAACGACTTTTTCTACGAGCGGGCAGAAAATCGAATTTTCCACACATTTTAGTGCGGAAAATTGATTTTTTCTACACCCACATGTATATTATCCATTTTTTGCACAGTTTACAGAATAGAAATGTAGGCCATATCGGTTAACTGAACGTATATGATTCATATACATCCTAGAAAGTATATGAAATCCACCAATCAGAATTCGCGTTTAGTATTCGTCAACTCCCCTTTTTTGAATTTCAAAGAAACGTCAAAATAACTTATCGAAAGGCTTCCCTAGAAGCACTGGATCAAGAATATTTATTTACCATAATAAACAAAAATAAAATAATCCGTATAAATTAACAACAAATACTGGAAACAGAATAAAATGGGTATTTAAGAGAACTTCTGATAGACGTCAGCTTTTATAAAATTATGTAATTTATCTGAAGTTATAGATATAAGGTCTAAACATTCCACGATAGTCGAGTGGTAAGCATACCAGACTCTCGCGCGCTAGGTCCAGGGTTCGATTCCCAACGAAGAAATTTTTTTTATTGTTAATTTTATTTCTAAATAATTATTCCGCTTGATATTGATTGGTAAAATTATGAAAATTGTTGAAAATTTTGAAATTGAAGTTATATTACAGTCGAGATTAGTTTATTAAATTGTTTATTTTCTAGATTTTTTAAGTGGGTTGTAGAAAAAATATACTGTTCGACTCGTGTGGATTGTCCATATCCAATAAGTGAATCCTCACGCTCGTAGAAAAACTATTGTACCTAACACTTGCGAAAAATGTTTTTCCGCACTCGGCTGCTTCACCGAACTCCGCTACGCGTCGTTCGGCAGACTCGTGCGGAAAAACTCATTTTCCGCACTTGTTAGGTAAATAGCTATTTTAGTAGAGGTTTACGTGGAAAATTGATGATAATAAATAGAAAATTTCTTTAAAAAGTTCTTTTTTACAATTTATTTAGTAGAGACCCCATTTTAAAACTCATTTCATATTGAGAAGTTTTTTCAAAATATCATTGTTAATTTACTATCGTAAAATTAAAAACATAAAAATTGATATTTTGCGGATATTTTGTTTACTTTGACTAGGCTATAACCGGACCACACATTACGAAAACACTACCCTTTCCAACGACGCGAGTCCCAAGTTTTAAAGTTGGGTTGCTCCAAAGAATTTAAATTCAGTCAGAACCTCTGATTTGGAATCCAACAACTCGTATGTATGAGGAAGATAAAATCATTATTTTTGTGAGATTCCGACGGAATCGTATAATTACGGTTGCAAAATGAACAAAATTGTTCCAATTAATTTGCGAATAACAATGTATCAAATAATAATAAAGCAACATAGTAACAAGTGAATGGAATTAATATTCCTTACAGTACATAAAAATATTTTTGGAGTTCCTTACCTATGCACTGGTTGAATTGACCTTCAACAAAACTAAGAAAAATTAACATTTTAAATATAAATTTAAAAACACAAAAAATAGAAAAACAGATTTATAAGTAAAAAACGAGAATAGTACGTTTATATTATTTAACAGCGTTCTATATCAATTTTTAAATAATATATACTTTATAAGCACATTTATGGAACAACGAACGACATTAATATTATTAAATAATACTTCGCATTAAGAGTGTCTATTCGAAACTAGAATGTTTATTTTCAGGTCTTCATTTTTCTTGTTTATATCCATGTTCAATTTATACGCCACAGTGCTGGTGGTCGATACATTGAACTGGATGTGGGTGCTTACGAACACGTCTATCCATCCAACAAATTATATACGCTATATACGCGATATAGGTTATTTTAATAAAACAATATAGATGTTCGCAATGATAAAAAAAATGCAAAAATATTATGTTTTGAATGGTAGACCTTAACTGTCGTTCTTGTCAGAAAAAAACCACTTTTTGTTGGCCACACTGACCTTAGACTGAACTCCTCTATTGCGGATGATTGCTGTGCTTCCCGAGTAAAATTCAAAACAATTAAAACAAGTTTTCGCACAGTTTCTTGGACTCATGTTGGCTTCTATTAGTATATTTCCCAATTGTCTAGCCGAATATCCCTACGTTTACGGCTATGTCCAATTCGTCTTTTATATTTTTTAGTTTATTGATATCGACAATAATTGATGAGGGAAGGATAGTTGTTAAAATCCCTTGTTTACCGGTACCATTCTTGTTTGGAACCAAAACATTTGGATGCTTCATTTTGGGGAATATAACAAGTGATTCATTCTAATAAAATATAATCCGTTGAAACACGAATTATTAAATTTTGAAATAAATTGTTAAAATTATTGAGACATAAATATGTAATATTTATAATGTATTATAAAAAACTAAAAATTAATATTAAAATAATTTTAATTGTGATTGAAAAATGCAAAGTATTACTTAAATATATTTTCTGTTCATTTTTAATGTTAGTTTCCATATTATCTAAATGCTATAATAAATATATCCTATCGATAAAACAAACTTCACTATTTTCTTACGGTTTTTTAGGTTTTAGTTTATTTTAAATATTTTCAAAGATGGATATGAGTAATTCTCAAAAATTCAAATTCTAACGTATTACACTGAAAAATACGATTATTTAGTATTATTACTCACCCCACGTATAAGACATTTCCCGTATTTTTCAGAATACCCAACAATTTTATTGCTTAAATTCATATTAATACTCTACCTTCAGCTATTTTGTATAATTTTTAAATATTTAACAGAGAGTTTACTTTCTGTAACAGAAATGTAACGTGATAGATTCATCCAACTCAATTTTAATGTTATTTTAGGTATAAAAGTGAATCGTTTGAGGCTGTGGAGTTACATGTTAGTCATAATTTATTGTTTAACAATTTTTGTGAATAAAATAATATCACATGTATTAAAATAATAGCTATAATTAGATAATAAAAAGAAATTTGGACCCAGCGAAGTCGATCAGCGAATATTCTGGGTATGGAGGGCTGTAAGTATGGCTGTTGGTATGATAGTGACCAGATTATTATATCATAAAAGTTATGATCATGGGGCGCGTTCGAAAACTTGGTGTGTCGTATGAAAACCAAACAGTAGCAGTTCGAAAAGTCGTATACAAAAATAGTACGGTGCAGTAGCATTTGGAAAGATGGTTGTCTCTATGGAGGGCTGTAAGAAGGAGTTAAATCGCAATGCTAACGAAATGGTACTGAAATATGGCTCGTAATTGAAATTTCTGAAACCACCGCTAGAGGCGCAAGTGTTCGAAGTGATTCCTAAAAAGTATGGTTTCTTATGAGAATTATGAGCGCAAATGAAAATTATCATGAAAAATAGGTTGTTAATACTGAAGTATTCTTTGTATTTTCAAAATAAAGGCCTGGCAGCTGCAATGAATAATTTTTGGCGTTGTTTGTATACATTTGTTTAATTTTTATTAGGCATTGGATAACAGGAAACTTGTACCGCTTTAACTTAAAAAAAAAATAATAAAATGCATTAAGACAATATAATATTAAAATTTGATGGTAGAGAGTAGTTTTTATTACTTCCACATCACAAATTGTGCTATTTAAGCCTTAAATGTCCCAAAACGTGTGAAAAAACTAATTTAATCGAGCAGAAAAATTTGTCGTTAGTTCTCTCGAGAACTTTTCAAATTTTGAATGAATTGAGCTTTTAACTGCAAATTTGGTACATGGGTGATTATATATACATACAATATTCTTGTTAAAAAATCGAATAATATGTCGTTTTAGGGTTTTTTGGTAAACAGAATTCGATTTTACGGTCTATGTAGAAAAGGTGGGATGTGGTAGGATATTACCAGTTTGGAAGTATTGATTTTATATTATGTCTTTTCGCCAATTTGTTTTAATGTCTGTATAGCATTGAATACTTATTTTAAACTAATTATATATTTTAGGTAAACCATAATAGTTTCAACGAAAATTAATAACTAAGATCTTCAAGTTTAAATAGGTTTTGATATTTAAACCCCCTCAGTGAAAAACATAATAAAACAATCGTAAAAACTCGTAAAAATTATTGATTATTACAAAAAAAAATCTTCCTAATGCTAATGACATACTATTTCTAAAAAAGCATAACATACAGAAGATATATACATAGCATACAGAAAATATATATTTTGTTGGATTTTTTATTGGAAGAATAACCCGTCTTACATCCCGGAACAAAACAAACTCTGTCTTTTTTCACTTTTTTATCACTCATTGTTTATAAATATTACTGAAAGATTCAAATATTCACCAGACTTTATTAAAAAAATCTCGCAAATCATCAAACTTTCAATACAACACAACGATAAAGTAGCATCACATCGAACTATGCGCCACCTACGTTAAAAACTTGAACGAACATAAAAGTAGTGCCAGAAATTTCAAAATACGCCTATGTCGATTCATCTCCTTCTTACTCCTTAATTCTGGGAAATATTTAAAAAAATAGGTTTTTGGAATTGTTTTTCTCGAATAAATCAACCGATTTTACGCCAATCAATGTTTTTTCAGAAGAAAAGCTGATCGTGGTATTTAGAATTTTGCATAAGTTTTGAAAACAAAAGCTGGAGAACAGGAAAAATAGTGGTATTTTGAAATTTGCAAGAGTTTCGAAAACAAAAGTTTGAAAGACAAGAAAAATAGTGGTATTTTGAATATTGCATGAGTTTTGAAAATAAAAGTTTGAAAAACACGAAAAATAGTGCCATTGTGACTTTTTAATGATTTTTCAAAACATAACTTTAGAAAACAGGAAAAGTAGTGGTATTTTGAATTTTGCAAGAGTTTTGAAAAAAAAAATTCTAAAAATAGGAAAAAGTAGTGGTATTTTAAATTTTTTTTAATTTTGAGTTGTTACAAAAGGATTTTTTATTTTTTTTCCATCTGCATAACTTAGTTCTGACCAAAATTTGTCCAAATCTAAAGAGATCGGTTCCAACTATTGGTCGATTTGACGTAGAAAGATTTATCACATATTTTGAATTTCACATTGTAGAGTATTTCTTAGTTTAAAATAGAGAACTGAACTAATACAAAATGTAAAGCGTTACTCTGTTATAGGAAAGTATTCTCTCTGACGATAATCTGATAATTATTAGCGATAATATAAATCTCTAATAGTAATTCTATTGTGGGAACATTAAAAAAAAATGTAACTAAATAGGTGGATAAACTTATAAGTGCTCGGGATGGTATGGACAGCGAACATCTACTGGTACTGGGTGGTAAAAAAACTGTTTATATAATTCCACAACAGAAAACAGGTAAGGGCACACCAATTTTTATCCCATTAATATATTATAAACAATGTTCATTTCCTAAAACAGTTGAATAGTTATTTAAATTCACTCCTGTACTATAATGTGTACAAGATATTTATCTCTTTTTTTTAACTTACAATACAATCGATAGTATTATTATTAGAATGATGAGAGCTACTACGAGGCAGATTATGATGAAGATCTTTTTCTGAAAAAAGAAACAAACAAAAATAAAAGTAAATAAAAAGAAAATCAAGGAACAGGACTTACCAAAGACACATGCTTTTTCATGAAGAAAAACAAATTTATCAAAGATTTATAAATTTTGTGCAAAATTAATTTTTTTACGGAAACCATGTTTCTGTTTCGTAAACTACAGTTAAGTTTATTATATTTTTAATTATTATTTTTTGAATAAACACTAGTTTTTTGAATTAGATTAGCTGTATCTATCAAGCTTACATTGTCCTCTTAGCATACCTAAGACAGCTTTGTGCTTTTCATTCTTCTTTTGATTCATCTGTCTATCTGTCTCACCATTCTACAGATTTCTTTGCCACTCACTTTTCTATGGCCTTATTGTCGATTTTGCGACGCCGCACAATTATAAAATGTACTTTTTTTTCGGACCATAGTGTTATTGGGGTAATTAAATCGGTTATACATTTGCCTTAGTGCGTTATACAGAGTGGCACAAAAGTCTGGAAACGGTCAACTATCTCGTAAATTGTTAGTCACAATTGTACAAAATTTGGCGCACACCTATTTTAGGATACGGAGATTCCATATTTGATCAGGGCTGCTATTTTCTAACTCATGCGAATGACTTCCGTAAACGGAATCATGCTGTTTTCGTATGAAATTAAACAAACCGTATTTTCGAGCAATCGAAAAATATCCGTACGCGAGTTTTCTGTGCGGAAATACATCGCATGGTCAAAGGGATGCGAATTAATGAATTCGTATATACTAATGCTTTGAATCTGTAATGTTCATCCACAGCATCTGTGAACTCTTGAAAGTATATTTTCCAGATCGGAGTTGTGGATTTTTTTCCATAAAATTTATTAATTCCGTCTTTTTACTGGATGATATTATACAGGGTGTCCCAAATAACAGTGACTTATTTTTTAACATAAGTGCCCAGCTTATGATTTTGATGCTTTAAAACAGAAGGCTAACACGTCTATTTCAAACGTTTCTGAATGGTTCCACAACAACTCCTTAATCATGAACACTAATAAAACACAGTGCATATTGTTTACACATAATCGTAATGAAACTGCATATTCAAGAGAAATAGAAATTGATAATAATTCCATTGAATTGGAAACCAAAATTAAATTTCTTGGCATTACTATTGATGAACATGTGAGTTGGTTTGATCATGTACAAGCGATCTGCAGTAAACTCAGCCAAAATTGTTTTTCATTAAAAGAGTTAAAAAAAGTAGTTAATCAACATACATTAATTACAGCATACTATGGTAACTTCTATTCACATTTATCATATGGAATTGTATTTTGGGGTGGTACACACAGTCAAACTGTTTTTAAAATACAAAAGAGAGCAGTGAGAATCCTAGCTGGTTTGAAAATTCGCGATAGTTGCAGAGGTCATTTTAGAATTCTCAATTTACTCACTGTACCTGCCTTATATATATATGAATGCCTGTGTTATGTATATAGAAATCGCCATTATTTTTCAAAGTTTGTAATTGATCATAGTTACGACACCAGACAAGTAGACTTGTTTCGTTATCCTATCCATAAAACTACTCTACTGGAAAAGGGCTGTTTTTACAAATGTTTATACTTTTTTAATTTACTTCCAAAACGAATCCGAGATATTAAGTCAATCAACCAATTCAAAAAAACCTTGAAAACATTTTTAATAACAGCAGAACCTTATGATATAACTGATATCAACAAAACTATCTTTCTGTTTTGACTTTTTTCATTACTTTTCATTACTTATAATATTTTGTAATTTAAATTTTCGGTACTGTTTGTTTTTGTAATATGTATTTATATATATATATTATTTTTTTAATATTTAATATTCTTATATGCAATTGTATTTTCACAAGAAACGTGTTGACATGTACTATACAATGTAAATTGTTCCTGGCACGCAATAAATATCTATCTATCTATCTATTAATTGCTCCAAAGAGATGGGATTTTCACTTGTTTCACTAGTTTATCAAAGAGATTTTTTTAGGCTTGGCTGGCATTTCATCTCATCAACACAGGGTGTTTTAGTAATGTTGGTCAAATTCAAAGGGAAAAATATGTATTATTTTAAATGGATCACCCTATTATTTTTGATCTCATTCGAAAAAGCAATCATTCTCCTTACCAAAAATAGTTCTCTATATTTTGTTTCACTAACAACAAAGATATTCGAGGTTTCATGTAGTAGTACATTTTTAATAAGTAGTTTTATATGAACGTATTTTGATGCCTGAAATCAATTCATATGCATTTTTAATAACGTAAATAATTGACAACAAATTTGACAAACAGTTTATTTAGCTAGAAAACATAACATTATTCAATACATATAGAGAACGAATAACAAAAAGTTACAATAAATGCTGCATAACTGCAAGCGAGATTTTAAATTTTCTAACATTTCCTGCGGAATGTTTTCAATAATGCTCCTGACATTATTTTTTAGTTCTGCTAAGTTGTTAGGATTAGGAGTTGATTTTAGGCTTCAAAATACGTTCATATAAGACTACTAATTGAAAATGTACTACTACATGAAACCTCGAATATCTTTGTTGTTAATGAAACAAAAGATAGAAAACTATACATTTTTTGAAAGGATAATGATTGCTATTTCGAATGAGATCAAAAATTATAGGGTGATCCATTTAAAATATTACATATTTTTCCCTTTGAATTTGACCAACATTATTAAAACACCCTGTGTTGATGAAATGAAATGCCAGCCAAGCCTAAAAAAATCTCTTCGATAAACTAGTGAAAACCCCATCTCTTTGGAGCAATTAATAAGCTGGGCATTTATGTTTAAAATCAGTCACTCTTATTTGGGACACCCTGTATTTCCCGTTCTTTTTTTTCATTCATAGTTATTAAAATATTTTTGCAAACTGATAGCAAATACTTTATGCCTATACAACAAATCTTTAAGAAAAAAAAACAAACTTGTAGATTATATTATTATTAGAAGTATTATTAACCTGACAAAAAGATAATTTGATATAAATAATCTTAGCTAACCTAGTCGCTTTCTTGTTGGAGTTGTGGTAGATATGCATTTATACAGCGTTGCCGGCTCAAGTCATGCGAAGACAGCTGTGCGAGACGAATTGCTTTTCGCATAGATTCCAAAATACCAAAAGCTATTGCCATACGAAAAAAATCCGTATACGAGCATACGTATACGAAAATTTTCGCAGAAGTTAGAAAATAGCAGCCCTGAAATGTTGCCAGGTTTGCGGTTTATTTTATATTATTAGTAGCTTTGGTTTTTAAAATTCATCACACTGTATTTTCAGTAATTATTGGAATCTCCTATTACTAAATTTTTCAAGGCCATTCAATCCTACTTCGTCCACCAATTCATTGCCTGGTAAATACCTCATCTAAATAACGCCGAAAATTTACACCAAAATGAGCTGGAGCTCCGCTTACTGGAATCATATCTGATTAAAATTGGTTCTAAGCAAGTTTCTTAGTGTGGAAAACCAAATTTGGCAGCATTGTAAATATCAAGATAAGTGTAACCCAAATTTTGTACAATTAGGACTAACAATTTACGAGATAATTGGCCGTTTCCAGACTTTTAGGCCACTTCGTATATAAACCTATAGGGAAATATTTCATTGTACACTTAATTAAATGTTGTGTGTTGTGGATATTTTTGAAGGTTATTATGGATAACATTTTGGAAAAGTTACTGTACCTACTGTTCAAAAGTAGAATCGGATATTTTGGCATAATGGTTAATAAAATTTTGCAAATAATTCCCAATTAAGAAGAGCGCCTAATAAATGTTAATGCGTACGTTTTTGTAACATCCTATGAAGAGAGTGAATCAAGAATACAACTATTTCTTACCAACCCATTTAATATGGTTTTATGTTTGCAATTATGGTATGTGCCCAGGAACGTATGACGAAAAATGACGAACTATAGAGAGTAGTTTCAAGAGTAGTTCCAAGTTTCTATTTTTTATTTAGGTATTCATTTAAATAGAATATTTTAAATTAAAATTTTAAAATGTGTACTTAATCTCTATCCAATGCGTGTAAATAAATATGTCGTTTTTTATGCATGCGTAACACGACGTTAAGTTGCATTTATTACAGACTTTTTCAATTTTTTAAACGTACTGTTAAGTAAAATCTGATCAATTAAAGTGAAAAAGAAGCAAATATGAATTATTGACAAAATACCGAGCGATATGCTATAATATCGCACTTTTTATTTATTATATTTATTATAAATTGTGTTTTTTGAGGTAAAATTAAACCAAATTTGAAATAAAAGTTTACCGTGAAAATTTTGAGCAGCACAAAAATATTGAATCCCGATTGTACCGGGTGGTCCAATAAGCCGATCTCTCGGCTATATATCAGAAACTACTCATGTTATAACTTTCGGAGAAAAAATTTCATGGTAAAAGTGGAAATTGCTGGAAATAACTTTTAAGTTTCTAGGTTGACCGCTAGGAGGGGTAACCTGTAAAGAATAATTTAAAAACCAGTTTTTTGTGAAATATGCCCAATTAAACCAAGTGTTAAATAAGAAAAATAGAAAGAGGGCTAAATTCCGCACAAACCAAATCAAGTGCTTTTTTTTCAATTTTTCCAAATAAAGGGTGGGGGAAAGTGGGAAATTATTTTTGGATACATACCTATAACTGTGGTTTGAATCAACCGATTTTAACGAAATTTGTGTCATTAGAAAGAGTGTGGATAGATTAATTACATCCACTATAAAACAATTGCAATTAGTATCAATTGTCATAGGTAGAGGGTACTATCGAAAGGAAAAAATTGAAATTTGTTCTTATTAAGAATGTTTAATGGCAACACATGTCATGGTTATTGTGAATTATAATAGAACTAGATCAAATTCGTAACAAAATTGCGCAAACCGCTTGCTGATAGATATTGACGAACTGGAGATATAAATAAAAACGCATAAACATAAGTAAGTATAGTTGACTCACCATGTATTATAACTTAAAATCTAATATGGGAAAAAAATATCATACAGATATCTCGGTCATTAAAGCTTAATGTTCAATTAGATGTTCAAATTGTTTTTCATTGTTTTCCACCATGTTGATACGTTTTTATTTTTATCTTGAGTTCGACAAAAGCTATAAGCATGCGGTTTGCGCCATTTTGTTATGAATTCAACCTAGTTCTATTATAATTTACAATAATCATGTGTTTCCATTAAACATTTTTATGAGAAACAAATTTTTTTCTTTCGAAAGTACCCTCTACCTATGAAAATTGAAACTAAATGCCTTTGAATTATAGTAGATGTAATTAATTCATCTACACATTTCAACAAGTTTGTGCGGAATTTAGCCCTCTTTCTAGTTTATTTATTTAACACTTGGTATAATTGGGCATATTTTACAAAAAACTGGTTTTTAAATTTTTCTTTACAGGTTACGCCCCCTAGCGGTTAACCTAGAAACTTGAAAGTTATTTACAGTAATTTCTCTTAGCCACTTTTACTGAGGCATTTTTTCTCCGAAAGTTATGAGTACTTTCTGATATATAGCCGAGAGATCGGCTTATTGGACCACCCGGTAGATCATAACCATTGCAATAAAAACCTTACCTGGGATAGCGGCTTTATTTAAACAAGCAGTTGAGACAATTTTTGACTCTTTTCACTCTACTTTCTTCATAGCATTTGACAACTAAAACGTACGTCTTTTAAATTTTAAGGGCGTTTTTATTAATTGAGCTTAGTTTGCATAAAGGGTATAAAGTCCACGTTACGGTCGCCCTGATTAATCTGATAATAAACAAGCGTTCTTTGCATAACAGGTTTTAATGAGTTATTTTGTTCGTGTTTTAGTTCTTTCAATTTAGATTCGGTGCTTTTTCGACATTGAATTAATTGCCCTAATTTATTACGTATCAATGTATCCCAACTTCACTATATTTGACACCCAGTAAGTATGAGTTATTTTACGAAGCGACTGTTTCGGTTTATACAGGGTGTTTCATTGGGAAAGGGCCTAACTTTAACTGTAGATGGGGATCACTTTGGTGGTTCCAAAAACCTATATTTAATGTGTCTGCTGCACTTTATAACCGAGATACAGGGTGTTTTATAATTTTATCCTATTTCTTTCGAACCTCATAACTTCCGAGTTACCCTGTATATTATTTTGAGATTTAGTACACGTAATAACCATTACCTAGAGACTCCATCAAAAGCATCTCCAAAAAGATAATGCAGGTCCGGCTTGACAAAAAATTTCAAAACTCGTCTTTCCTAAAAACAGCAGCCTGTATATAGATTTTTTGAAAACTGCTCTTCATAATTAGAAAGGGTATAAAAAATCGAATCTACTTATTACGTTTTTATTTTCCCGCAGACAATTTTACTACCAAAAATTTACCGTCAAAATTATAATTTATGCACGTTTTGGGGGTTTACAATGGTACCGGAGAGGTTTTTTTTTATTTTTTAGCTTGAAATGAAATCCATTTAATGCATCTAGAGAAGCATCCCAGAAATTCAATTGAGTTTGTATGTTTACGAGTACAGACCACTAAAAAATGTGATTACAGAGCCGTACTTAGGACATACCCATTCAATATGTTTCGAATATCTTGAACATTCTATATAAGGATATGTATCTGGAAACTATGGACTTCTACATTTAGAATAACAAGAGTAAAATACGAAAAATGAATTTATACTTCAAAAAACGTTAAAAGTACTCGTTTGGACAATGTTGTTAGAATTTCTTGTTTTCTGTTCATGTCAATTAATAAAATTAATAAAAATCTCTCCGTTTTTTGAAGTATAAATTCATTTTTCGTATTTTACTCTTGTTATTCTAAATGAAGAAGTGCATAGTTTCCAGATACATATTCTTTTACAGGGTGTTCGAAATATTCGAAACATACTGAGTGAGTATGTTCTAAGTACGGCCCTGTAATCACATTTTTTAGTGGTCTGTACTCGTAAACATACAAATTGATTGAATTTCTAGGATGCTTATCTAGATGCATTAAATGGATTTCATTTCAAGCTAAAAAATTTCTCCGATACCATTGTTAACCCTCAAAACGTGCATAAATTATAACTTTGACGGTAAATTTTTGGTAGTAAAATTGTCTGCGGAAAAATAAAAACGAAATAAGTAGATTCGATTTTTCATACCCTTTCCAATTATGAAGAGCAATTTCCAAAAAATCTATATACAGGGTGTTGTTTATAGGAAAGACGAGTTTTGAAATTTTTTGTTAAGCCGGACCTGCATTAACTTTTTGGAGATGTTTTTGATGGAGTCTCTAGGTAATGGTTATTACGTGTACCAAATCTCAAAATAATATACAGGGTAACTCGGAAGTTATGAGGTTTCAAAGAAATAGGATAAAATTATAAAACACCCTGTATCTCGGTTGTAAAGTGCAGCAGACACATTGAATATAGGTTTTTGGAAGCACCCAAGGGATCCCCATCTACAGTTTAAGTTAGGCACTTTCCCAATGAAACACCCTGTATGTAGGTGGTAACAAATATTCGGGACACAACTGTACAACAACAACAAAAGTAAATTAGGAACTCTGAAAATGCATTAATTAGAAATTCCAAATCTCTGCTCAATGATTTTGTTTTTGTGAATTTTGTCGTACTTGTCTAAATCGTTAGTCTCGAATAGACTTTTCGTATTATGTATATTTGCTAAATTCCTTCAATGATTTTTGGTGTTTTCACTGTTCATGTGGTTCGATAGTTGCGGTAGAGATAGGTTCACACATCCATCACTGATTGCGCATAATTATTCTTCTCACTCATTCGAATAGTTTTTTTCATATTTTCCCTGTCGTGCAAATCGTATGTCGCGAATAAACTTTTCGGTGTGTAAATAAAATTCATTCGATGCGCATGGTCCAAATTATTTTCTATTCGACATTTTATCAAAACACTGTTAGGATGAAAAAATTAATATGGGTATGCAAACCATTACGCGGACAGTCCGTTATCATAATTTAAATTGTGGCAAAGAAAACCAAGACCTTGGTGGTACAACACAATAAACAATCGTTCAAAATTTGCCACATTTAAATTATGCCATGAGAAACATATTTAAAATACTGCGCGAGTCATTTTTAAGAGAATTCAATACAAATCCAATGACAATCGATTTAATTGATTGATAATAATATTTTGTTTTTCTACATCGATAAAGCAGTTCTTCGGCCTAATAAAAATAAAAATAAATAGACGTGAGAAAAACACAAATCCTGGTTGTACAACACAAAGTTAATTGTAAAATGGCCAATTTAATGATGTACAGTTTAGTTTCATTACCCTGCTAAGCATAACGTTACAATTTATTTAATGTTGTAAAATAGTAGTACTATCACTATTGTACCACACACTAGTGCTTTCGGTAAAGTTTCCGGTTAGTGGTAGTGTACTAGTGTACTACCGGCATCTAAGTCCAGTCGGATTAGCCCAAAAACTATCACAACATGGATGTGAAAGCAGTATATAGGCGAGATTTTTGATGGAATACCTAAAAAATATCATGGTTGATTACCTCCGCCGGTTTTTGCTGTGGTAATTGCACAATTACAGTTTATAGTCAAACGACATGTATTCGAGTTTTTTTTTTCGTTAGATTGTTGTTTATTTGCCGAGAATCGTTGATCAAGTGTTTAGGATCCAATAGCTGGGAATTAAATTGTCCGAATTGAAAATTCAAAGCGCCAAGTACTTTATGTAGGTACTTTCAGATTTCAATTGAAATAAAAAAACCGCACAGATATCTCACTTGTTAGTAAGATAAAATTTGAACCACTTTTTCAAATTAACGTCTGAGTCAGTTAAACCGAAAAAATTGTTGATTAAATCATTGCATATGATAGCTGTAACCTTCTAATATGTGTAAGAACATTATTGTAACTGAAAAAAAATTTGTGGAATATTCCAACAATGTTTACTTCTTTTACCTAATGTTTAATAGCTAAATTAGCAACTAAATCAGATATCGAAATAGCGTTTGTTGCATTTATAAATTGCAGCTGAGGCTGAGAGAATGGAATTTTCACATTTGCAACCACAGAATTTTATAGCAAATTTCACGAAGTATACTTTGCTTTTATACATATGCACGACAAACTCAATACTTTTCTAAATTATGAAACAATTTGTTCAAATCTAATTATATTGCACTTAAAGTTGTGACATGTTTCGCTAACACAGTAGCTTTGTCAAACGAATGGAGGTATAATGGGAAATTTTCAATTTATACAGTGCCTTAATACTTTTCTAGGTAAAATTGTTGATATCTATTTGGTCGTTGAGAAGATTATCTGAATATTTGTTTTTATTCATCTCAAGGGCTTCTAAAAGATTTAATTTGAAAGATTTAGGTTCTATATACAAAATTTTTTTACAATTTGAATCGAAAGTGTTGATTTGCTGATAAATGATTTGAGTAGTTGGAATCTGATTTTTGATTGTCATAGCTACGTTTGTGTTCTGAAATTTTAGTATTAAAATTCCTAAAAGATCTACTTATATAAATTTCGTTATAGTTATCATTACCACATTTTAATTTATGAACTCCTGATTTATTTAGTTTTGAAGATTTGATTTGTTGTTTTTAATGAATTTGGATAAATTGTTATCGGTTTTGAAGCAAATATTCAAGTCTAAAGTTTCTAAAAATGATTTTATTTGTAAGGATGGTATTCCAGAGTATGTCAATACTTTTCGAGGAAAACTCGAGAATATATCGAAAAATAAGCCCGTTTTTGGTCGTTTTGGCTATAAACTGTTATTGTGCAATTAGCACAGCCTAAAAACCGGTGCCCGTGGAGGCAACGGATTATCATTATATTTTTAGGGATTCTATCAGGAATCTCGCCTACTGCTCTTAAATCCACCTTTAATGCTAACCCGACTGGACTAGTCGGTGATTAGCATCAGTCGCAGAAACAAGTCAACTTCGAACTAATAAACTTTTGACATACTATATTTTTTGCAACAGAATGGTCTTTTTCATTGAAATGGCCACTTAACAATATCAAACAAAAAAGAAACAACGCAAAAATGATAGCTTCTAAGCGGCTAATGGAAAAAGGTCAATAGCTAAATATACAATGAAATGGGTTCATATTTATAGTGGATAGATGCAAATAAATTAGAGAAAATGCTTCAATTATTCATTCGTAAACATAATAGTTTCTTTTGATATTTTCCACAACATTAATAAAAATAATAATTGGGTCAACAGTTATGAAGGAGCAATCGCAAACTAGATGTGATTTTTTTATTGATCCAGATATAGAGTAAGCGATGAAATAAAACACTTTTTTCTACATTCATGCAAAAAATAACACTTTTGTGAAACACATTTAATGGAAAAAGTGGTTCTTTTTTGCACTCACATGTCATTCTTGTGTCAGTTTTGTGATGATTTATGACAAACATAAACATTTCAATTGAATAAAAATCCAGAGCAAGTGTCTAGTCCTGCTTTAATACAACAATAATATATGTATATCTCACTACTTGTCTCAACGAGTTATAATTATTGCAAAAATCTTTAATTATTTAAAATTTAAATAGTCAAGGCGAAAATCAGCTATGATTGAGTACTGACAAGAAGGAGGCCATAAAGATACAAAAAAGAAGAACGGTTTGAGTTTGATTAAGTTAGGTTATATTCTAATTTTCCAATTTTTGCATGAATGTAGAAAACATATTATATGCAACTCTTGCAAAACGTGTTTTTTTGCACTCGACGTGTTGTCCAGCTCGGCCTAAAGACTTCGTTGGAAAATTTCACGTCGCGTGCAAAAAACACTCACTTTTTGCACTTGTTGCATAAATAACTATTTATCTTCTGTATGTTCCTTGTGGTATATTATTAATTTTTTTCTTTTTAATTTATTGAGAAATTAAACCACAATGTTTTTAAATTATTTATTTCAACGTTTCGGTAGCGTTCCAGCTACCGTTGTCAAAATAAACCAAGTAGAAATTAATTTTTTATCCCTATCTGTCACAACGAAAAAAATTTGACAACTAGACAATCAAAAATATTTTTAAGTTTAAGACTGGAACGCTACCGAAACGTTGAAATAAATAATTTAAAAACATTGTGGTTTAATTTCCCAAGAAATTAAAAAGAAAAAAACAGCTACTACTACTACTACTTACTACGACGATTGTATATTGAGCTTAGTCAAATATAATAAAGATTTGAACAAATTCAAGTGTTTGATTTCATCGTGATTTTTGTCCATCTAATCCAATTTACCTTTATCATAAAGTTCCTACTCAAGGAGCGTGCGCCCTTTGAAGAAGACGCTGTCTAATCATAAGAAAACCTACATACAAACTTCCGACTGTACATTGTGAGATAAATTGCAGATAATATGCATTTAATTTATGGCGAAGTGCATCCGAACGGATATTACAGAGAACGAGAATTATATCTTGGGCGAAACTGAAGTGAGACCGAAGTTAAGTTGTAGTGTCGAAGTCTCGTGGCAATATAACTCTCAAAGAATAGTATATTGGGCCACAAGGGCAGAAAATGAGCTTTAACAGTCGAAGATTTTTAGGTGCATATCGAATAAACTGAAAAAATTTAACATAAACTAACGTTTGATTAAATAATGCACGAGAAACGTCATAAAGTGACAAATGGCGAAAGAATTCAAAAATCGTAGGCTTAAGAATTTATGTACGATCGGGCCACAAAATACCTATTTGCGCCCTAATTTACGGGCGCAATTTGATACTTTTCGGCCCGCCGGGCCACAATGTGCCACCATGCAGGTGTCAAACAGTTGAATAAATACCAGTAAAAAATTTCAAATAATATAATTTTGATATATTAATTTAAATTTTACATTCTTTACAATTAGATACTAATATAGAAGGTAAATTGTTGCTGTTTGTCGAGGTGTTGGTGTTTGAAAATGGTAATTTATGCATAGCTGTCTATTATTTTGATTTTGCGAGTGTGTCATATTTTTACAAACAACCACCAGTTTTGTTGCTTGTTTGACTTTGAAAGCAGGTGCATCTTTAATTTATTCTAATTTTTTTTTAAATAAAATCTGAATTACATAATTACTCGCGATCGTACATAAAATCTTGTATGTACCACAGGCGCAAATGGTGTTTGCGGTCCTTTGCGTGGTTAAAGTCCTCGGCTGCGCCTCGTGCTTTAATTTCCACGCGGCGGACCGCAAACACCTTAATTGCGCCCTTGGTTCATAAATAACTATTTACGCACTTGGGCTGCTAAGCAATAATTTCTGCCCTATTTTTAGTGTTCATCAGATAAGGTGGGCGAAAAAACCTTCATCTGTTACACTTTCAAAAAGTTTGTGACAAACTAGATGGAGATTTCCCAGCTCGAGTGAATTTTGCAAACTCATTCCGGGAAACAACCGTTTTCAAGAAAAAAATTTGTTTTGCGATTTTGTTCAGTAGATTTTAACCGAGAAGACAAGGTGTAATTTTTTTTGACAATTTAAAAAGCATTTTCTCTATTTAATCTACTCTATCACCTACCTTTCTGGCTTTGGTTTGGTATCCTTCTGCTTGGACCAATTCGCTGCGACCTTGTTGTACATGATTTTGTGCACTCTCAACATGGTACTCCACTCTATCCACAAGTTCTCCCTAGTTCGGATACGTCAGGATGGGAGAGGATACAGTACAAAGGGGCACAAAGAGAGTACAACAGAGAAAAGAACATCGCAACAATATAAATATATACAAAACAGTTAAAACCCAAAAAAGTGACAAAGGCACATATAAGTAGTCAGTTATTAGTAAGAACAGTTAGATATGTGCAAAGCAAAATAAAATAGTTTACGACGATAAAAGGTTGACGAGGATGTAGGAATAAGAGGAAAGTGGAATCAAAACATAAAACTAAATCAGAAGCAGTCTTCAACACAGTGTTATTGATAGTTAAGGAAATGACTCACCCGTCTGGCACGACTTTGATATCGTAAAGCCTTTTTAGTATCTTGGGTGGCCGTTTGTACGTAATCCACTGCATGTTCGACATGGTATTCGATGCGATCGATCATTTCACCCTAAAATGCCCAGCGGGTTGAAAATGTTAGGTTAATAACAGATAGCCGACAGACACCGCATGCAATTATCTATTGTTTGGTTAGAATATTAATTATTATTGAAGTAAATCCCATTTTTATATCAACATTCAATCCAGGAAGTATTTTTATTAACAGTGCAAACAACTATAAGATTAAAAATAAGGTTATGATAAAACCTTATTTTTATCAGCCACGTAAATATGAACTTAGAAGAAGCTCTCCCTGCATTAAATATTGATTAATGGATTTTCATTCATGTAATTATCAAAAAGTAAAATAAAAACCAATCGGGAATAAACAGTAAGATTTCCCGCCTTATTTCAGTAAATAATGAGAGGTTACTCGGTATAAACAGATAAGCTTAATTAATATTTCACGCTCATCGAGTTACATCAGATGTGAAAAGTGCGGATAATATGAAGACATGAGATACTTGTTTGGTAACATTCTTTGGATGATGTAAATTGCCTTTGGGTTAACTAATCCTGGTGAATTTAGCCAGAAAATCCACTTACAGTCCAGATATTTATTTCGTAAATCTTACTGTAATGTCTATGGCAAGTTCTAATCATATAATAGGCCAGGAAATGACCATCTCGTGTTTCACCATTTCGGCAGGCTGATTTCTGGTGTACAGGTAGTAATAAACACATACAAAAGGCACTCCAAAGCTCGACCAATGGATCATACACGGAAGCATTGCTCACCTCTCGCTATGCGAGAAAAAAATTTTGGAGTGCTTCTAAAAAAGTGATTGCCCAGTGCAAAGTGAACTAAGAATTATTCCTAGCCAAGTCTTTCGTCTAATAACTCTGTCTTCTTATTGATAGGCATGTAAGGGAAAACTTTCTCATTGAATGACCACTAAATTATTATTACCAACATGCCAATTAATTATGAAAATCCTGTTAAACAGCCTTACACCAACATTGATTATTGATTGAGCATTTTGAACTCATGGAGAAAAATCGCAGAATCCCATACTAACGTCGATTGTTTGTGAGAGAATTGATCAAAAACCGACAATTGATAAGAATAGTTATATAAATACTATTATCAACACCTTACATAGTTTGACTGAAAATTCCGGAATAATGACTTTTCATTAACACCCACAGGATCATCATGTACCTGCTGTCTGATTAAACAAGGTAAGCCACTGTATCTTCGTATAGCTTATGGAAAAAATAAGTATTATAGACTTGCATATTCAATGCCTTATGAAATGTTATGTCTTCGTTTTATTTCAGTAGTTTCAGCGGTTGCTAGGTGCTGGTGGTGATTTTGTTTTCAAGTTTTTGGGAAGTTTCAAATGCGATAGTATATTTTTCCTACAATCACTATGCAAAACACGCTTTTCTACACAAAATTTTATACGCAAAGCAAGCCTTTTCTCAATTCTTTTGATAACCGTTGTAAAAGTGATGAGAAAAGTACACGCTATGGCACTTTTCCGCACCGAAATGTCAAACAAAGCTACCTATGAACTGTCAACTTTTTTGACAATTCAACTTAATTGAATTTCTTATTGGTGTACAATTTTTAAATTTAATCTAAAAGTAAGTAAACTATCTATTTCATTATTTATTTTAATTTATCAATTATTAAAACATCAAGCATTATTTTAGTAATCATGAACCAAGATGAAAATATTTTACCTTTTGAGTTGTCCAATTCGGACTTTGAAAATACTCAAGCTACTGTATTTATTTAATTAAGAAATCTGGTTGTAGAAAAAATATTGTGTACAACTTGTACGCAAATCACTTTTCCCACTCGCTAGATTTGCGGCACTCGCCTTACGGCTCGCGCCACAAACTTCGGCGCTCGTGAGAAAAGTGACGCTTTGCGCACTAGTTGTACAAACTACTATTTTAATACTACAATTGGAAAAAGATGGAGCCGATGATGGAGCTTAAAAAAATGGCAAAAATCGCATCTCAAAATACAGGGTGAGTCATGGTCCAAAATGAAATGGACGATTCTCAGACTAAAAATATCACAATCTGAAGCAACTTCTTTCAATAAAATGTTGATGATGAGAAAGATACAGGGTGGCAAAGATTAAATGTCAAAAATGTTTTTCTCAGTAAATTGGAAGATTTTTGGATATATAAACGTCACAATTTAAAAATAGGGGTTTTAGGACCTGGGAATTCATAATCTGTTATCAAGTTTCGATGTTTTTTCTAGAGGGCGCCACAAAAGCTATGCTGTAACTTATTTATCGTTGACGGTATCCCTCTATTCATTGAAAAATATTAAAACTACATCATTTTTGTAACAAAATGGTAGGTATACTTATCATTAGTTTCAAAAGTTACTAGTTTTCGAAATATTCGCATTTTTAAACCCCCCTACAGTTATCGATAAATAAGTTGAATGCACAGATACACCAACAACATTGCTTTTGGGGCGCCCTCTATAAAATACATCGAAACGGATGACATATTATGATTTCCCAGGCCCTAAAACTCCTATATTCAAATTTTCACATTTGTACATCAAAATTGTTATTACACAAAAACTAATCGCAATCGACAGTATTCTCAGGGCTGAGATAAAAGCTGTTGTCTTTTGTACAAGAAAAAAATGGAAAGAATGTTAAATTTACTTTACTAGCCGAGTTTTTCGAAATCCCATTTTTTGTGTACTTAGTTTTTCTCATTGCTTAGAAACTAGATATTAAGACGCGATTGTTTCCATTATTTTTCAAATTAGAAAATATAGCATCGCATTTTAGAATTCCTAAGAAAACAAAACAACTATGCTACCACCGCCCCCTAAAACCACTGGAATAAAAGGATACTTTATTACCGATCGAATCATTTTTCAGAATATATACAATGGGACAAAAATTACAACAGTTTCCCAACTCACCCCTACCAGTTATTTCACTGGAGCATAGTTACGTAAAATCATCTGTAGATTGCGAAAAAGCTTATCGAACCAAGCAATTTACACAAGTACAACAAGGAAAATGTGGGAAAAACATCTCGAAAGAGAGAGAGAAAGAATAATTGTGCGTGGTCAGCGTGGGTGTAGGTATACTTATTTCCTGAGGCTGGCTGAATGTTCATTGCCCCCCTATTATTAGCCACTGCTGCGCAGATTAATTTGTACAATTGATATTTTTGTCTCGTTGAATTTTTTTCGAGCAGATACACTATTAGGTGAAACTAAACACTTTCATCCGGCAACAGTGTCCTTTAGAGAGAGAATTCACTAGTTGGTGATATTCAGTTGGTATGTTCCCAACATATAAAGGACACTGTTGTCGGATGAAAGTGTTTAATAGTGCATGAGCTCGAAAAAAATCAACGATAACGAGACAAGAATATCATTTGTACAAATTAATCTGCGTTTCTGGCAATAGCGGTTAAAATAGGGGGGCAATTAACTTTCGGCCAGCCTCGGCAAATAAATATACCATGCTGACTACGCACAATTATTCTTTCTCTCTCTTTCAAGCTGTTTTTCCCATATTTTCCATGTTGTACTTGAGTGAATTGCATGGTTCGATAAGCTTTTTCGCAATCTGTATTTAAATTTTGTGGTACTGTAACGGTACATTTATTATTGTGTTATTATTGATAACTACGCCCTCTGGTGGTAGAAAACCTGATAATAATTTCAAGGAATTTCTCGTTTATAATACATGTTTTTTCTCTAAGCTACATGATAAATAGTTTCCGACATACAGCGGGTTACCTCTTGCAATCAGACTCCCGGTAAAACCTAACTTAATTCTATACCCAAAAAAGTATTGTGAATATTTGTCCATATACTTAACGACATTATTTAGTAGGACACGGTAATTGTGATTTGTTTACGTAGCTTCAGCGGAGAAATTATTTGTATCAACGTTTTACCGTGAACCATGTCATCACTTCGACATCGGTAAATCGATTCTCCTCTACGAACTAAGTTTATCAAGAATCACTCAAAGTATTGGTTATTCAAATTTGTTTCAATTTTGCATAGTTGACACGTATAGCATGCACGAACTCTACTGGGTCATTATCGACCCCCTGAGCCTGACGAACACATTTTTCTTTCATGTACCGATCGCTGAAGGCAGCTTAGTTTTTACATGAAATAAAAAATATAGGCAAGGTTGATGAAATACTAGATGGAATTGTAATTTTGTCATATGAACACGAATAGGAAAGTCCTGTAGACTCAGGAGATGAGGACTGAGGACTGCCATGATCTGGGCAGATTATGTACTTCGCAGCTAAGAAAAGAAGCTACATGTTTTCAAGAGTAATACATAAATAATTTTTATTTTATTTTTGCTGATCCAATACAAAAATACAGAGTAACCGGCTTAACCGGTGACTAACAAAAGAAAAGCTACATTGGAATCCATTCATTTGCAAAGTGTAGCAATCATTCTTGAAACTGTGGGACTTTATCCGATTATAGAAGTTTTTGTGATTTTCAGCACTAGACGGAGTGGAAATTCCATTTGGGAAAGAGTTATATATCAAGGGGGAAATCTTTAATCAGAAGCTTACATGGAATTCTCACATTGAAAAAACCACAGAAAAAGCCAGTATCGCTCTTGGAAGGTGCAGGCAAATGTGTGGAAAGAATTGGGGATTAAATCCTAGCATGCCCAAATGGTTATATATACACAGGTTGTGGGGCCAAAAAGACTCCGACTGCGGTCCTGGAGGTAATACTAAACCTACCACCACTGAATATCTTCATACAGGGAAATTCAAGATCTATTTATCTTCTGTATGTTCCTTGTGGTATATTATTCATTTTTTTTTTCAATTTTTTGGAAATCAAACCACAATATTTTTAAATTCTTTATTTCAACGTTGAGTTGTCAAGAAAAAATAAGTAGAAATTAATTTTCATCCCTAACTGGCACAACGGAAAAAATTTGACAACTAGGTAGACAATCAAAAATATTTTGAAGTTTAAGACTGCAAAATTTTGTTATCAAATTTTTATTAAGGTCCATTCATAGTAGATCATATCTCTGGCAAAATGTGAAATGAAATATTTCATTTTATGACATTCCAACGATATGATAGTCTACTAGAAATGGAATCCAGTGAAGTTCACGTTTCAGGCAGTTCCAGGAACGGTTTTTATTGGGATATGGAATATTCATACACACAAAAGTATCAAGAAACGCGTTTTATTAACAACATTTCCAATGTAAGCGAAAAAAACGCGCTATCCCAATAAAAACCGTTCCTGGAATGTGCACTTCACTGGATTCCATTTCTAGTAGACTATCATATCGTTGGAATGTCATGAAATGAAATATTTCATTTCACATTTTGCCAGAGATATGATCTACTATGAATGGACCTTAATAAAAATGTGATAAAAAAATTGTGCAGTCTGAAACTTCAAAATATTTTTGATTGTCTACCTAGTTGTCAAATTTTTTCCGTTGTGTCAGTTAGGGATAAAAATTAATTTCTACTTATTTTTTCTTGAACGCTACCGAAGAATTTAAAAATATTGTGGTTTGATTTCCCAAGAAATTAGAAAAAGCAAGATCTATCAGTCAAAAATTATTACAGGGATCTACTCCGATAAGTCAAGAACACGGTAAGGCCTACAAAAAGCTATATGAAGAAATAAAGGCAGATCCAATACTGGAAATTGCCCCACAATATAGTTTTCAAAATAAATATATACAGTATCCATTCCAGAGAGAAGGAACTGGGAAACAAGGACTCCTATAATAGCTAGCGAATCTCAACTGGTACACTGATGGCTTTATGGAAGACTGATGAATTAGGAGCTGAAATATATGGGGTATCTACAAGAGAAGATCACGCCTAGGGACCTATGCTACTCTGTCTTTCAGGCAGCGGTATGGCGGTACAATGCTGTGCAGATGAGTTGGTGAGACGGGAGGTGAATAGCCAAGGACCAGGAATAACCAAGCAGTACTAGAGGCGATCCGATCGAATCGGACAACGTCAAATCTGGGGTGGGAGTGTCGCAAGGTCTTCAACAGACTAGGTAGTCATAATAGAATGACCTTAGGCTGGGTGCAAGGCCACCAAGAAATAAAAGGCAATGGAAACGCTGATGAAGTCGCCAATCAGGGAGCAACGGAGGTCATGATAGGGCCAGAACCTTCCCGTGGAATTGCTAAATGCCTAATTAGGGAGAGCATCTACAAATTGATAAACAACCAGGCGTAGCGCTGGTGGTATGAAACTCCAGGACAAAAGCACGCTAAATTATTCCTTAAAAACCCTTCGGCGAAACTGTCGCATGACTTACTAAGTCAAAGTCGAGAAACGAAGGGATGATGGTGGGAATGTTGAGCGGACATTGTGGAATTTTTGATAATCTATTACTCGCCCTAATAAAAAAATGGTTATCGAGGTGTACCAAAAATTAAAATGTCAAGAGTGACGAATTCAATTCGAAACAATTCACTCTCTCTGTGTATCAAACGTACGGTAAAACACAACTTTTTGTTTAAACCTTTTTTATAGGAGTTATAAGCTATTTCTCAGTAAATTTTTGAAGTGTGAGCAATTCTCCATTAATTTATCCACAAAATAAAAATTCTTGTAAGATAAAAACGTTATTTTTAATCGAGATTATAATTTGCTTGGTGTTGAAAATAGTATTTAAACTATACCATTGATGATTTTGTTGATATCATTATTATGAAATATTTCAATGGATACTGTAATTAAGAGAAAATAGTGTTAATGAAAGTGAAATTATAATTAGAACAAATGATATCATGCGTTTAGTAACGAATCCGCTGGGAATAGGCGTATAAACTGATTGATACATTATTAAATCAAGTTTATATTTGAACCTCAAGTGTGCAAATTATAGAATATCTTTATTAATGTAATAATTTCCTAAAAAGTTTACTGTGTTCATATAAAAATAGTATATTGGATATTCTGGGTGAAAAAAGAATGTTATTTGATTGGAATACACTGTGTTATTTATAAGATGCGACATAGGGATTCCTGTACAAAAATGTCGAACACGAGCAAACTTTTTTAACCAAATAGCGTTCATGAAAAATAATAACGGATTTAAAAAGGTCGTTGAGAAATGAGTACAAAAGCACTTTTAATTTTCTTAAATTCGCGGCTCTGGTTTAATAAAAAAAATGGATAGTTATGTTTAAAAAGTCGAACTCTATTTTCATACCACTAACGAATACTTCCAACCGCGCTCAGTAGATAGCCGTACCGGAAGAAATACGGGCAATTTTATAGTTAAATCTGAATTTTTTTTTGTTTTTAGTTTTTTTCACATTTTTTGAAACAAATAACTTTGCTTTATTTGTGAAAAAGTACTAAAAACAAAAAACTTCACCACAGCGTCGAATCGAACCGCCATACTTACATACAGGTTTAACTATTAAATTTCCTGTGCTTCTCCCTGTATGGCTATTTTCAAAGCGGTTGAAAGTATTCTAAAGTGATATGAAAATGAAGCTCGACTTTTTTTAACCTAATTATCCAGTTTTTTATTAAACCAGAGCGAATTTCAGGAAATTAAAAGTAACTTATTTTCCCACGACCTTTCCAAATCTGTTTTTATTTTTTATTTGGTAAAAAAGTTAGCGCGCGTTTGACAGTTTGTACACAGTGTAGGCATATAAAAAAACTGTTCGATTGACAAAAAGGCACTCGTTTTATTGACACCGGTAAGTTTTAACATTTCTAGAAATACATCACTGAGCTCAAGAGAATAACTCTCTTGAATTTTTTTTTGCAAAATGTATAAAACATAAAATTTGAAGTTGAACCAGAGCTTTTACATGGGGGAGAGGTTTTGGTTTTTTTATCTGTTGGGTTTAGAAGCTTTATCGAAGGCAGTATGCTATTAAAAGTTTATTGTACCTTTATTGCATTTTCCATGGTGGGGTTCCAAACCCCCCTTATATACGTCCTCAAGGTGAACGTTTAATTAAACAAAAAAAACTGATTACTGTTAAATGATATTTCTTGGAATGTGTCCAATCACCAATTACCTACATTTATACGATTTTTGAATTGTATTCATGAGCGGCTCGTTTATGTGTGTATTGAATATTTACCTCTAATATCACCAAAATAACAAGATATTCAATAAATTTTGGCAATCTATGAAAAAATAATGCTCTTGTCTGAAGTCACTATGAGGAAAATCGCAGTCTCTGAAGAAGATAATTTGGTTATCGAAACGCACATGATTAAGTGTGAAATTTTAATGTTGGAGTAGTAGTAGTGTAAAATAACTACAGGGTGTAACAAAAAGGCAGGTCATAAATCATACTACATTTTCTGGGGCTAAAAATAACTCGATCCAACCCAAGTTACCCTAGTACAAATGTGCATGCGGAAAAAGTTACAACCTGTATTCAAAAAAATGGGGGTCATTTCGAATATCTAATAAAAACTACACATTTGTAAATAAATGAGATTCAATCAAAAATTTGGGACCCTCGAAAAACTTAAAAATTCATTGACTTTAATTATTGTTACTCAAAATTTTTGGAGCATAGGTAATGAAAGGCCGTATCTCGATAAAAACTGATAATTGTAAAAAGTACCGGGTGGCCAACTAAGAAACTTTCAACAAATAGCTAGGTACGCAATTAGTGCAATTAGTGTCAAGCAGAACAAGGTTCCCACTCTCCCCCACTCCTCATTTGAAGAGATAGACTTAAACTTGTCATATCAAAAGTATGCAGAATTTGATTATAATGTTTAATATGCTCATTAATGGGGTGAATTTTGAAAAAAATTCTTATTTCAAAATTTTAACTGTCAAATACGCCCTCTAGCGGTGGACCTACAATTCTGAAAATAATTTCCAGGCTTTTCTCGAGGCCACTTTTGTCATAAAATTTTTTTCCCCGAACCTGTGCTATAATCCACTCCTGAGATATGGCCGACGGCCGTTCTTAGTTGGCCACCCAATACTAGGGGGCAAAAGAGTTTCAAAAATAATGTGTTTGAATAATGGTGCCACAATAAGCATTAAATTGTAACGTACATAAAAATTTTGTGGGGGGTTTAGGGGATCTCAACTCCCATAAATTTTTAACGGGGAGCAATAATTCCTCAATTTTCATTTTAAGATACACTTATCCTAAGAAAGCCACTTGTCAACTTTCATTATAATATGCCGAACAGCTGTCGAAATATTTGAAAAAATCAATTTTCATTTGGTGTCTTCGAAGGGTTGTAACTTTTTTCACATACATATTTGTACTAGGGTAACTTGAGCTGGATCGAGTTATTTTTAGCCCTAGAATATGTGGTATGCTTTATGACCTGCCTTTTTGTTACACCCTGTATAATTAAGTGAATTGGGAGATTTTTTATTAATGTAAGTATTCGAAGTAATCGAAATAAACCAAAAATAAATGAACAATCTAACACAACAAACCAAGATTTGTGGGATATCGATCAGCACTCGAATTCAACGATTATTTTCTAGTTCCAATTAACTCCTATACTCGAGTCATATTTGAAAACTTCTTAGAGAATTATATGCATTCGAAAACTTCATTGTGAGTCGGACGCATCAGTGCGTTCAATTTTAGAATTGTAATGACTTTAGAAATGCATTTACGATGTAAAACACCGTCAAAAAATGAAAAAATTTTCATACCTACAAATTTATCGTGGTATTACAGTTTCCTGTAGGTAATATTATCGCATTTAATAAAGCGCGTTACCGATAGATATCACAGAATAATAATTCTAACGCTTTATATGTTATGAAAAATATGTTCAATTAAGGAGCAACATCCACTTCCCGTGCTGTAGGCCTCGACGGCTGTTGAATTGCACTTTAAACTCAAACGGGGTTGGTATATCTACAAGATATTTAACACTGTTACTGGAAAACATGTATTGATTATGAGCACTCGGACTGATAATATCTTTGTACCGAAACCGGTTCACAAGGTTTAGAATGGTTGTTGTTAAATATCTTGTAGGTAGATAATTCCAACCCCGTTTGACTTTGAAGTGTTATAATTCTATAGCCGTTGGGGCCTATAGCCCGGGAAGTAGTTGCTGCTTCTTGGTTGAACGGTCACTGTTTAGAAAAATATTTTTGTTAAATTAAAATAATTTTATTTTGCGATATCTTAAATAAGCTCATTTTATGAATGGAATTATCCTATCTAAACGAGCAGCTAATGACTTCAATTAAAAATCGTATCTTGCAATTTGATTTCGCACTTATACATTATCTATATGCTCGTTTACTTCAGCATTATATTTTTACGAGACCTTTGGTAACTTTACGATTCTTTGGCACAATTTAAACTGCCAATTAAATAAAAATTTATTTTTAAATGAACACAGTAAATACAAAAGTAATAAAAGTTTTATTCATCATGAACGATCGAATCTAATAAATTTGCCCTCATTTTCAACTACGTACTAACTTTCCTCCATAATGAATGAAATAATATTTAATAAACGCCATTTAATGGGCGGTGATGAGATATAAACTTTTTATACCGATATCTATGGATAATAGACATAATTATCTTCCATTGATAGTTTCTAATTAACAGCTTGATATTTATCGAGTTTGATACTTTTCAGCTACAAAAAATAGGTTAGGAGAGATACCATTTTATGAAAATAAATTCTAATGGAAAATAATTACATCTGTTATAAGAATAGACACTCGGTGCACGATATTGTCCACCGAAATAATTTGTTACAGGGTAGCCAAAAAATTAAATAATATTGAGACTATTGAGACGTGCACCGAATGTTAAGAACAACACTTTTTACAAAATGAACTTTCCTGATCGATATTAATAAATTTCCAGAAACAAATTACGCAAAATTTTAAAATTTCGAATTTATTATATCAGGTTTATAGAAGATAGAACTTTTTAAGAAGATGTGATACCTACTTATCGATTATGCATTATCTACATGCGAAATTTATATGTATGTGATTGTAAGCAGAAGTTATATTATAGTGTACTTAAAACAAATCTTACAGGTTCCCGTTTAGATACACGATAAAGCCCAATTTAGAAAGTCCAGTCTAGGTGGACGCGGATGCTGCAGTGTGTGCGTTGCGGGGTACATTTAGGCCCGCTGTCCATGTATCGTCACGTCAGCCTATCATTTTAAAATTGATGATGCGTTTACGCTCAAGGAACACAGTCCATGTATCGATGTGTCAGCATAGAGTACGAGGCAAAAATACGACGATACTACGTTTTCCCGCTGCAGACAACGCTTAGATATTGGAACCTGTCGACAAAGCGGAATCGGCACGTATTCGTAGAGAGAGCGTTCTCGCATCGTCTCCTCTCGTACTGACTAGTCAGCTGCCTCATTTCACTACGCTCGCTTGTGTTGCTAAAGCGTTTCATGTCTGTGTCAAGCTAGCTTCACACGGTGCGCGTTGTCGCGGACGGACGCGGACCAGCTCGCACGACACACCGTGGGAAGGGTCTCGTCCGTTGTAGCACAGGACGTCTGTGGCGGTGCGCCGGTATCCGTCGCGAGGCGGTAACTTCAAGGGTGCGCTGCGGTTCTCTTTCACTTTGCATTTTGAAATGAAGCTATCAAAAGATCTACACAGACCGACACGCACCGTGGGAAGAGCCCTGGTCTGCGTGCGTTGCCGTCCGTGGTCGTCGGCTGTGCGATCATTAAAATCGCGGACCGTGGGAAGCGACCTTTACACACACACAACTGTTTTTCGCCTACCAAATATACAGAAAATTAGAAATATACTAAAGTTGAAAAATTTATGTGAAACGTCAAATTAATAGACTAACAGATGGTGAAAAACTTCGAAAATCGTGGCTTTATGAATTTACTGCCCTTGCGCTGTTACAATAGTAATGTACGTAACAAGGCCGGAAAATAGGTTTTTTTGGACAAATAGACAAAATTCTAGGCAAGTCCTGGAAGTCTGCGAGTCCAAAAAGAAAACTTTTTAGGGCGTGTTGCGTACAATATTTTTTCGGCAACCGTGTAGAATTTGAGACGTCACATTTCTTTATTATACATTTCAATTCTCCAAGCTTCCTTCCATCTGCTTGTCTCGACCTGAAAAACACTACTTTCCGGTCTTATAACGTAAATTGTCGGTTCCTCACGTCCATTTTCCGGTATTGATCAGCAAAGCGGTATTTTCTGGACGAAAAATTGTCCAGAATGTGTATATTTTCTGGTCGGTCTTAAAAAAGCTATTTTTTTTTCTGGGATAGGTAGGAGGAAAAATATCCATATCCATATCACTTGATTACTTAAACGTTTCACAGGAATTTAATTAAACATGCACTGATGTTTTTCGTTATATTTTCCCATTTTTTGAATTTGTCGGAAGGCGAAAAACAGTTGTGTGTCACACAGGCAAGAAACGCCTTCAACACTTAGCTGCTTCCACTCACCTAAAGCTCATTTTCTGCACTTGCGACACAATAGATTGCGAAAATCCTTTCGGAACCCTCGTCGTACACAAGTGTGAAAAAAAAGCTTGAAAGAAAGAGAAATAATAATTGTGCGCTGTCATCAAGGCGTGTACTTAATTCCAGGAACCAGTGGCCGAATGTTGATTGCCACCCTATTTTAACTGCTGTTGCCAGAAGCGCATATTAATTTGTACAAATGATATTTTTGTCTAGTTTTCGTTGACTTTTTTTCGAAGTCATGCATAATAGGTAAAACTAAACACTTTCATCGGGCAACAGTGTACTTTACAGAGAAAATGATGGAAGTGTTTAGTTTTACCAATTAATTATGCGTGACTTCGAAAAAAAGTCAACAATAACTAGTCAAAAATATCATTTGTACAAATCAATCTGCGCTTCTGGCAACAGCGTTTAAAATAGGGGGCATGTGGAATTAAGTACACGCCTTGATGACTGCTCACAATTATTCTTCATCTCTCTTCCAAGCATTTTTCTTATATTTTCCTTTTCGCACTGTTTCAAAAAGATTTTCACAATTTGTACTATTTTATCAAGTTAATAATTTCTGTGCATTATATATGTACATGTACATGTTGTGTGAGTGGCGGTTCATATTTTCAACATTTTTGCTTTTTTTTGAGCTCGCGCAACTCAAAATGACAAAAGAAAGATATCTTTTTGTTACTGAACTATAGCGTTAGGGCAAAAGCTTTGTAAATGGAATACATCTTCCGAAGAAATTGACATAACAAATTTACGTGGATGTTGAATTTGAATAAAGTGTCGAAAGAACTTTTCATTGGTCTTTCTCCTTATAAATATAGAGATGGGTCCAAATGCTTCGGAGTTTGGTTTCTTCTTTTGTCTTTAGATTCACCTTTTTTTAGACAAATCGACAACAATGCTAATGAACTAGAATATTCAAATAAATGTTGACGACTGATGATACACATGAATAATGTAATGGCAATTTTTCCACCAACAACCAACTGATGATCGATCCTTTCGTACACAAATATGTTATTTTGAGGAAAATTCCACACATGTGATTTTTAACCAATCAGAACGTGTATTTCTGTCAGATCACCATCGCAACGGATGAATTTTAGTGGAAATTTTTCCTCGTGGGTACCCAACAGCGAATTATACAGGGAATGTTTTTTGGCGTTTATAATGACAGAATATTTTTTTTGGCAATCTAATTTTTATTTGTTCACATGATAATTTTTATCCATTTTTCTAAATTCTTTGGAACATTATGATTAATGTTTATATTAAAAACGCAATTATCGTGTCCTATGTTTTGCAAGTACTTAATGAAGACGAAAATTGATGTTGTTGGGAATAAACATTTGGTGTGGAATTATCTTACCGAATGCCACACGAGGTACAATTAAATCCGGAAATTTTTTCGAAGACTCGGGATAAATTTCAAAATATTCATGAGTTCGAAAAACTTTCCGGAAATAATTCGACCTCTAGTGGTATTACTAGTGAAAATAACCTGAAAATTACAGTTTTACTATTTTTCTGGTTTTTGAATGTTTTGTCACCACTCATCAATACAATTATAAAAAAAATACTTTATAGTCGACTGAAAAACGGAGAAAAAGTCGCTTCCTTCTCGATTTTTTTCCAAGGTACAACCACATGTGATCCTTACAAAATGATAGAGTAGGTCCCTGGCCATCTGAAATCGAAAATTACAACATTTTTTAATAGGGACAACACTTTTTATTTCGAAATTTGTCAAAAATCTGTCAAAATTATGTTTTATTACTTTTTCAACATACCTCGCGATATCTCTGGAACTAAACAAGATGTTTATAAAATTTTTTAATCGACAGAAGAAACATGAGCGAAGATTACTGTGTTAGTTTGATTTGTATAAAAAACCTAGATTTTTTGTAAAATTGGAGCAATTAATAAGCTGGATATTTATGTTTAAAATCAGTCACTCTTATTTGGGACACCCTGTATTTTGTGAGCTAATAAAATGTTTTTCTGCAAGTTTTATGACATTTTACTTCAACCTTCCCCCCTAGAATGTTTTCCTTCTAATACAAAATCTTTTGAGCACAAGTGTCTCCTTTTTTCTGTAGCACATATTATAATTGTATTTAATCCTTTCAATCTCCAAAAAATCTCAATAGACATACACACATCCAAAATTTGTCGGGAGTAATACCACAAGAGCTCAGATTTAGCCGGATATTTTTTGTGGTTGTTTTCGAATACTTACTTTCATTGGCAATTTAACGAGAGCTGTTCTGACAAAATCACGAGAGCGTAGCTCGAGTGATTTTGTCAGAACAGATCGAGTTAAATTACCTACATGAAAGTAAGTATGAGAAAACCATCGGAAAAAATATCCTGCTAGATCTGAGCTCGCGTGGTATTTGGTAAGACAATCCCATGAATAAAAAACTCAATTCAATTAAACTTGATTTTTCAATCTCCTTTACTATTTCTGCCTCGCAAATATTTCCAAATCTCGACATACTTTTTGGAATTGTTATATGCTGTTTAATTCTTTCTGTTTTTGACATTTACAATTGTCAAACTGATGCGACGCCCAACTCTTGATAAACCAACAGTAAATGCTAGCGTTGCTACGGTAACGTAATTTATCCGATATTTTTATCCACTTGCAAATTCTCTTCCTTCCTATTTAGCCGATAGCAAACTACGATTTTTGTATTCACAAATGGGAATTTTTATACATGAGTGGGATTGTCAGGAATAGACCGCATTATGCGTATGCGAGAGATGCCTGCTCGTTAGAAAGCACAATAATTAGGTGCGGCTGCAGAAACTTTCAAATTTGCGTATTTATTGCTCAAAAACTATGATACTTAGAATAGTGATTCTAGTTTTAAAAACTTCCTCAAAGCTTCAGCTTTATTTGGTACGCAGATAGTTTGGTAAAATTTTGAAAAATAAAAAAGTTTCTCGATTACTGAAAATAGTGCTGCAAAAAAAGTAGAGATTACAGTTTTCTCCAATATTACAAAAAAACTAGGTTTTTTATACAAATGAAACTAACACAGTAATCCTCGCTCATGTTTCTTCAGTCGATTAAAAAAAAATTTTGAAAATATCTTGTTTAGTTCCGGAGATATCGCGAGGTATGCGTGAAAAAGTAATAAAACATAATTTTGACAGATTTTTGACAAATTTCGCAATAAAAAGTGTTGTCCCTATTAAAAAATGTTGTAATTTTCGATTTCAGATGGCCAGAGACCTACTCTATCAATTTGTAAAGACCACATGTGGTTGTACCTTCAAAAAAAATTGAAACCTTTTTGCTCCTTTTTCAGTCCACTATTATCCTTAAACGATTGTGATTATCCTTCAATATCGATTCCGTCCAGTTCATTTTGTAATTATATTGTTCAATAATCAATATAGTTCAATAGAAACAAATTCTGTCAAATAAAATATACTACTATTATTTAAATAATTTGGTGGAAGTTAGGTAGTTACAACTATTCGGACATAGGCTTAAGGTAGATTGTTTGGACCAAATATACCTAAATCGGAGTCGTCTAGTTCCTCGCACATTAACAGGTAGGTACAAAATTTGTGTTCAGTTCCTCGCAGCATACGAAGGGTAAGGGATTAGGTATCAGGTATATTTTTGTCAAATAATAACAATAAAATACAAAATAAAAAAGAAACAAACAGAACAAATACATATGAAATAAACAAACAGAAACACACCGCAGCAGAAGAAATACCGCTAGTAAATATTAAATATGAACAAATATAAGTAAAATAAAAAACAGAAACACAACATTAAATCAATGATTTTCGTTAGGTTAGGTTAGGTTAGGTTAGGTTAGAAATTGAAACTGAAGACAAATTATTATAAACAGGTGCATTATTGTGCTACCCTACAAACAATAGTGTGAGGAACTGCAGACCTGTCTTAATCCTACCCTCCGTTCGAAAAGGGATTAACGCAGGTAGATGCGAGGAACTGCATCACGTCCACCTAAATAAAATATTGCTTTGGAAAAAGATAAAGGGCGTTGAAGTTGAGTTCTTTTATTCGTTTTTTGCTAATAATTTCACTGTATATTAGTCGATTGTTATCAAAATCAGAACAGTGGCATAATTTTATACAGGCAATATTATTTTGTGTATTATTTGACATTTTGTTACAGGGGGAGCCTCGTGAAGGATTTCTGATGATGAAATTGATTGGTTACTTTTTTTGACAAAACTGTTTAGTGATTTTTATTAGAAAATATAACATAAACATTATTTCTACGTAATATTGGTACTTTTGTTCAAACACGATAATTTTAGACGTTTTCGAGAAAAACGCAATTAAACAGTTCAAAGTATCGGAAGGAGATTTCAATAAGTAACGGACAATAAAATAACTTAAGGCTTCTATTTCGACGATAAAGCATAACTAAAAAGATAAAAGTAACATAAAAAGAGCAAACTAAAATTAAATGTTCTACGTGGCCTCCTCCGATTCTATGTCTTTTCTAATTCTTTCAATAAATGTCTTTCGAACTTCAAAGAACACATTATTCTGTCCTCTTATAAAGCCGCATTTTGTATTTTCCGCCAGAGTTCGTCTCTCGAGTTAATTTCATTGAAATAAATTAAGGACTTCATATGTTCCCTAACATAAAAATCAAGCGGATTATACTTTTTCTTTCGTAAAACTTCCAAATGCATCCAAATCAAAAGGGATCGATAAGACATGTAACGACCCTATTATTGAAAAGTGGAACATTCTGTAACTCCAAATCGAATAGAATTTGATCAGATCGAATAGGAATAGAAGTCAGGCGACCGAATCGGAATCATGGTTTTCCCTCATAAATAGTATTTCGAATTCGAAATCTGTCGCTAAGCATGCTTACAAACTTGTCCACTTGCCAGTTAAAGTTTACGTCTGCATGTCTGTGAAATTTGGATAAAATGGTGATGGGAATTTTGATTGGATATAAAATTCAGAATACATTGGAAAGTTATGTGGCAATACAGTTGTATCGAAAACGTTTCATAGCATTTGTAGACAAAGGAATCGCTCTGAAAAACGGTTTTGAGGGATGCTATGAAACCATACTTTCCTGACTGACCAAATATCTCTGGAAGCTTTTACGAGATTGAAGCGTACCTACATACCCACATCCAGTAAACATTACGAGGTTACTTGAAAATTCCGATTTGTCAAGATTTCGATTCTAGTTCAGTTACAGAATGGAGAAGATTATGGATAAATTTTATGACTGCATTTTCATTCTTGTTTTATTCAAGTTCATTTTAGTTGAAGCTTTTAGCAACTAAGTAACTCGGACCACACAGAAAATTGAAAAAAAATACAAACCATTTCGGATAATAGTAATCTATAGTCAAATGCAGTTTTATAATGCGGGTCATACGATTTATGCGATCGAAGACAAACTCTCAGGGTGTGTTGTAACTCAGCAGGTTAACTCACTGGTCACTGGACCAATGGTTAAACCATGTTTAACCACTTCTCAGTAGTTAAGCCTTTTTGCGTTGTAACACAATATGTGGATCAAGGGTTACGTTACCACTGGATCTCAGTTGACATTTCGACTTTTCGTTTCCGTAATTGTCATTTACATTATTAAGTGATTCAGTTTCATAGACGTATTTGAATACTTTGGTATGAAGATAAATGAAAACGGAAATGAAAATATTGAAATAAATTAAAGGATCACTAGCTCATAGAAACGGTATCAATCATTATCAAGATTGTTTATAGGAAAAAAGGAAATCAGTGCAAAAACCAAAATTACAGTAGGTATATATAGTAGTTTACCTAACTAGTGCGGAAAGTGATACTTTTCCGCACGCTATTGCAGATGGCCGAACGACGCTTTAGCGGAGTTCGGCCAGCAATCGCGTGCGGAAAACTCACTTTACGCACGTGTTAGGTACACTATTTTTTCTAATAGCGTGCGGAAAAAAACCCAAAAGTTGATATAAAAAAAGATCCATTAAATACTCATTAAATGTGCAATTCGTTGCATTCTGCAAATTAATTGCGGAGGCTAGAATGTATTCCAATGTCAGATTTGCTCCAGCCGTGGTTATGGGAACTTGACTGGAAGAGGTCACTTTGGAAGGCTTTACTGGTGACAGCTGCTGACTAGTGGTCTAAATCCAATGTTTTGATTCTTTAGATATGCCGTGACGTCTTTTTTGAGTTTAATTACACTTCTTAACATCGAGTAGGTACCTGGACCAAAGAGTGATTGGCTTGCATGTTTTGGAAATTTCATCGAAATAAACCAAAAAAAAACGTTTTCATTAAAAATTTTAATTACCTTATTCTGGCACCAGTTTTCAAACAAAATATATTCCTTTTCATACCTTTGACGAGATTTTGATGGTAGTAGATCCAAGTTTGCAGTTCTGGCTGCTTCCAAAACTGACTCTGGCAAATCTTCATCTGATGAATCCATAGATAAATTATCTCTTAGAAAAAGCTGTGACGGTAAAATTGGTTTTGATAACGTAGAGTATTGACTGACAGGATTATTTTTTTTTCGTTGCATGTTGATTCAAAGTGACAGATGAGAAATGTCAGATGTTTATTATTATTTGACAATCATTTGATGAGGTGTATAAATACCAGCCAGTGAAAAATTATTGAAGCGTACGCGTTCCTCTTTATTGAAAATTATAGCAGAATTCTAATAAATTTCTTAATATTCCAGTCATTTGGTAAACTTGGATATACAAAATACATATTTTAAATTTTCAAATGTCAATATACTCCTCAAGTGTCAACAAATTTACTTTCCGCACTAGTGCGGAAAAGTGACTCTTTCCGCACGCTTTTTAGTGCGGAATAGTGGATCTTTCCGCACGCTAGTAGAAAAAAAGTTTATCAGCCAATCTTTTTATGGAAGTGGAAGCTGGATACTGTTACAGAAATATAAAAATCGAATCCAAGCAATAGAAATGAAATATTTGCGAAGAGTGAGGGGTATAACACGAAGAGATCGTATAAGAAATGAGGATGTGAGAAAGGAACTGGAAGTAGAGTCAATACTCCAATTATTAGATTAAAAAAGCTTAAATGGTTGAGACACTCAACAAAAATGAGCAGCAGACCAGTCAGGAATATGTGGGAAGCCCGAATAATAACTAAATGAAGAGAGGAAGACCAAGAAAACTTGCAACCAAAAAGTTGCATAAATGATGGAAAGAAGAAATATGAAATGGAAGTAGCAAAAAAATGGACTAATTTCATCTACGAAAAAAATATTTAGATGTAGATACCTACCCTTACACCTTCGAGTATAAAAGGGGTTTTTGATTATATGCAAGTAAAATAATTTGTATTTAAACTTTTTATAATAAATAAAGCTATTTCAGTTCAATTTATTAGTTTTAATCTCCTCTATATAATGAGAAGAAGAGAGAAGTTTCTAGAGGCTCTTGGAATAATTTTTAGTTCGAGCAACTCTCCAAAGTCTCCATCATCTGTAAGTTCTTGTAAATTAGCTCTCGCTTCTTGAAATTCGCCATTCTATTCAAAATAATTCGCACTAAATGTTCAACAGGATAAATAAATCTCTAAATACATTTTTTCCACTTATCAATGAAAATCCAAAATAACTAAAACGTCAGTTGCAAATCTAAATTGTCAAATTGAAGCAGACAAATAGATAGAACAAGTAAAATTGTATTGTTCCGTGTTTGATCATAGGTTAACTCATGGTTAACTCTCCAAAATCTGATGGTAAGCTTTTTGAAGGTTATCCAGTTGGTGAACGTCTAAGGGTGTGTTGTAACTCAGCAGGTTAACTCACTGGTCACTGGACCAATGGTTAAACCATGTTTAACCACTTGTCAGTAGTTAAGCCTTTTTGCGTTGTAACACAATATGTGGATCAAGGGTTACGTAACCACTGGATCTCAGTTGACATCTTGACATTTTGACTTTTCGTTTCCGTAATTGTCATTTACATTATTAAGTGATTCAGTTTCATAGACGTATTTGAATACTTCAGTATGAAGATAAATGAAAACGGAAATGAAGATATTGAAATAAATTAAAGGATCACTAGCACATAAAAACGGTATCAATCATTATCAAGATTATTTATAGGAAAAAAGCAAATCAGTGCAAAAACCAAAACTACAGTAGGTATATAAAAGTTTATCAGCCAATCTTTTTATGGAAGTGGAAGCTGGATACTGTTACGGAAATATAAAAATCGAATCCAAGCAATACAAATGAAATATTTGCGGAGAGTGAAGGGTCTAACACGAAGAGATCGTATAAGAAATGAGGATGTGAGAAAGGAACTGGAAGTAGAGCCAATACTCCAATTATTATAGATTAAAAAAGCTTAAGTGGTTGAGACACTCAACAAAAATGAGCAGCAGACCAGTCGGGAATGTGTGGGAAGCCCGAATAATAACCAAATGAAGAGAGGAAGACCTAAGAAAACTTGCAACCAAGAAGTTGCAGAAATGATGGAAAGAAGAAATATGAAATGGAAGTAGCAAAAAAATGGACTAATTTCATCTACGAACAAAATATTTAGATGTAGATACCTACCCTTACACCTTCGAGTATAAAAGGAGTTTTTGATTATATGCAAGTAAAATAATTTGTCTTCAAACTTTTTATAATAAATAAAGCTATTTCAGTTCAATTTATTAGTTTTAATCACCTCTATATAATGAGAAGAAGAGAGAAGTTTCTAGAGGCTCTTAGAATCATTTCTAGTTCGAGCAACTCTCCAAAGTCTCCATCATCTGTAAGTTCTTGTAAATTAGCTCTCGCTTCTTGCAATTCGCCATTCTATTCAAAATAATTCGCACTAAATGCTCAAGAGGAAAAATATATATCTCTATATACATTTTTCTACTTATCAATGGAAATCCAAAATAACTAAAACGTCAGCTACAAATCTAAATTGTCAAATTGAAGCAGACAAATAGATAGAACAAGTAAAATTGTATTGTTCCGTGTTTGATCATAGGTTAACTCTCCAAAATCTGATGGTAAACTTTTCGAAGGTTAATCAGTTGGTGAACGTCTAAAATCTCGTGTTTGTTAAATAAAATTAGAAAATCATATATGTAATGTATGTCGTATACTGTTACTGTCACTTAATGTCAAATTTATTCAATCAATAAATTTATCTTTAAACTAATAAAAGCATTTAATTACCCACATCAAACAGGTTATGGGCCCAGGACTGTTCCTTGGGTAAACTGTGGGTAATTTTTCTTAGCGTAATCGCGAAAAGTTTGCAAGAAGTGAAAATAAGTGCAGCAACAAAATGGCATCTGTGAGTAGTCTTTCTGTGCCAATTTTGGAAGCGAATAATTTCAACAACTGGAGATTTCGCATCTTGACTTTACTAACTAGAGAACAGTGTAATGATGTTATTGAAAATGATTCGCCACCGTCGACCGCATCAATTGAGGAGAAACAAAAATTCAAGAGACTTGATGCTAAAGCAAAATCTATAATCGTTCAGGGTGTTTCAGATAAGCATTTGGACATCGTTAAAGATTGTGATACTGCAAAAGAGCAATTACAAGCTCTAAAAGATATATTTGTTAGAACAAGTTCTTTTACTAAATTGTCTTTGTGGAGAAAATTGTTCAGCTTACGTTCTGGAATCAATGAAAGTTTGGAGGACCATTTCTTGAAATTCGATTCAATAATACGTGACCTTAAAGACCTTGGATCAACTATTGATGAGAGTGATCGTGTGTGTCACTTACTGTTATCATTGCCATCCAAATTTGATACAGTAGTGACTGCCTTAGAAACAGTTAGTGATGTAAAAATGGATTTTGTGAAGGCCAGGCTGCTAGATGAAGAGCTAAAGCTAGAATCAAAACTAGACAACGCACATGGAGACAATAATGAAGTGAGTTTTAAAGCTTTTACAAAAGCATGTTTTGTATGTGGTAGTAAATTCCATTTCCAAGCCAATTGCCCTAAAAGAAATGATGTAGATAGTGGATCTCCGAATAATTCAAGAGGAAATCAAGACAGAGGCTATTCTAGAGGAAATTATTCTAGACGTCGGGGACGTGGTTTTAGACGTAATCAAGGACAGAATAGACAACAAGCAAATACAGCTGATGGTGATCAACAAGTTGTTCTTTATGCTGCTAATTTGTGTGACTCACATGTAAATATTGGACGTATTAGCTTTGTATTGGACTCAGGAGCTAGTAATCACTTCGTGAAAGAAAATCTGGAACCATATATGACTAATGTCAAGACACTGGACAAATACATATCTATTCACATAGCAAATGGTGAAATTTTGAAGTCGAACAAGCTGGGAAAATTAAATGCGAAGTGCCAGGGTCAGAATATTGCCATTGAAGCCCTCATTGTTCCAAATTTGGAGCATAACCTCATTTCTGCTTCAAAAATAACTGAAAAAGGACATAAGATAATAGTAACAAAGGAAAACACACAAATTTGTGGAGCCAATTTCTCCCTTAAATGCCATAATAAAGGTGGACTGTATATATTGTATATAGATAATGTGATGGATCAAAATTGTCATATTAGTGTAGACGCTGAAACATGGCATCAAAGATTAGGACATGCTGGAAGAGAAGCTTTGAGGCAACTTGGATTAGGAGTTCCCAAAAAGATTTGTCCTACTTGTATAGAAGGAAAAGCTACAAGGCCAACATTCCAACCAAATGAAAAACGTACAACACATATAGGAGAACTTGTACACAGTGATATATGCGGACCAATAACTCCTTGCACAATAACTGGAGGAAAATATTATCAAGTAATCTTGGATGATTTTTCACATTTTCTGATTGTAAAAATTTTAAAAAACAAAAATGAAGCCGAACAAAATCTAATTGATTATATTTATGAAACTGAGAGACAATTTGGTGTTCAAATTAAAAGATTTCGTTTGGACAATGGTGGTGAATTCACATCACGTAGTTTTAAAGATTTTGCCAGAAGTAAAGGCATTCATTTAGAATATACCATGTCCTATAGTCCGCAGATGAATGGTAAAGCAGAACGCATGAACAGAACCCTTTTGAATATGGTCAGGACTAAGATTATCGATGCAGGTATACCCAAAACACTGTGGGGAGAAGCATTAGTGTCATCGGTATACGAGTTAAATAGAACACCTACTTCAGTCCTCGGTAAAGGAGAAACCCCATCACTAAAATGGCATGGCCGTAATGATATTAGTAAACTAAAAGTCTTTGGTTGTCGAGCATGGTATGTTCAACTACCTAGGAAAAATAAACTTGAACCAAAAGCGAAGAAAGCTGTGATGGTGGGATATTGTGGAGGTGGATATAGACTCTGGATACCTCCAGAAAATAAAGTTATCAAGTCCAGGGACGTACGTTTTGACGAAAATATTTTAGAATACAAACAAAATCATGAAAATAAAAATGAAGAGCAAGTTGAATCAAAAATTCAACCATATGAAACAAACGAAGAAGAAACAGAAGAAGAGGAATTTCATGATACAGAAGATCCAAGAGAAGAAAACAGAGAAAAAGAAAGCGAAGAAGATATTGAAAATGACAACGACGAAGTCATGGAAAATGTAACACAAACTAGAAGTGGAAGAGAAATTAAAAGACCGAAACATCTAGATGAATATGAAATTTATGAAGCTTATTGCTTATTGTCCGAATCATATGAAGAGCCGAAGACCTATAATGAAGCCAAAAAGTGTCCAGAATGGAACGAAGCAATCCAAAAAGAATTAAATTCACATCAAAAGATGAATACTTGGACTCCAGCTCAAATACCAAATAATCAGATTGCAATAGACACCCGTTGGGTTTTTAAATTGAAAGAAGATGGCACTAAAAAGGCCCGATTAGTGGCTAGAGGCTTTCAAGAACCATATGAAATAGGCGGCGAATTTAGTTATGCACCAGTCAGCAGGCTTTCAACAATACGAATTCTTATTTCCGTAGCAGTACAAAAGGGATGGAAATTAAAACAAGTAGATGTGCCTACTGCATTTTTAAATGGTCAGCTGGACAAAGAAATATATATTAAAAGACCTGAAGGACTAAAAAGTTACTCAGACTATTTTAGACTTAATAGAGCATTATATGGATTGAGAAGTGCTCCAAAGTGCTGGAATATTAAATTCAATGAAGTCATGTTAAAGTTGAAATTTGAAAGATCGAAGCACGACTTTTGTCTGTACAAAAAAGAAAATATATTTTTAGTACTTTTTGTAGATGATGCTCTCATAACTGGAACAGAAAAGGAGATAAATGAGTTGATTGGAAACTTACATGAAGAATTTAATATTAAAATCAGTACTGAAGTCTCAATATTCTTAGGAATGGAAATTACACATACTGAAGACGGCTTAAAAATTGTACAAACCAGAATGATTGATCGATTGTGCAAAGAATTTGGTTTGGAAGAATGTCGATCAGTGACTACGCCAATGGAGGTTAATTTTAACCTGAATGAAGATTCAATCAGAACAGACATTCCCTATCGCAGATTGGTATGCAGTATGATGTATATTTCATTGGTATCTAGGCCAGATATAGCATTTAGTGTATCATACCTTAGTAGATACTTGGATAAGGCAACCAATCAAGCATGGATTGCAGCAAAACGAGTACTCCGATACCTGAAATCAACTATTCTCCTTGGATTGAATTACACCAAAGGAAATGGAGAACTAGTAGGAATGTCAGCGGATTTATCTGTTTTCATTCCGGAAATCCCATTGCTTGGCACCCCAAAAAGCAGAATTGTGTTGCTTTATCAACCATGGAAGCTGAGTACATAGCCGCAGCTTCTGCAGCTCAAGAGCTTATGAATGTCAAGGGCGTCTTATCAGAATTCAACACTCAGATGGAAGAAAGTGTTGAGCTGAAAGTAGACAATATGAGTGCAATTTCAATGATGAATACATTTGAGAATTCGAAAAGAGGTAAACATATCGAAATTCGTTATCACTTTATCAAAGATTTATGTACTAAAAAGAGAATTTCAATTGAGTATATTAATACTAATCAAAATTGTGCTGATTTGTTTACAAAAGCTCTGGCTAGAATCAAATTCGAATCATTTAGAGGAGGCATGATGAAATGATAATTGTATTCATATAATTCATTAGTTACAATATTTTGTATTTGTTCACTCATTATTTTTGTTAAGATTTAAAAAAAAAATTTGTTATGATTTCCTTTGTCTGTTTACGTTTTCAATGAAATGTATTGTTTATAATTTTGTGCCATTAAATCAGCTGTTGCTGTCAATTACATTTGTTAGGTTAGAATAACAATAACATTCCATTGAGGCGGTGTGTTAAATAAAATTAGAAAATCATATATGTAATGTATGTCGTATACTGTTACTGTCACTTAATGTCAAATTTATTCAATCAATAAATTTATCTTTAAACTAATAAAAGCATTTTTCTACTCCCGTTTTATAATATACTTATTAAAAGACTAAAATCTGTATCATAATGAAATTCATTATGATACAGATTTTCATTATGATACAGATTTTTAAACCAATAGGAAAGCGACATTCGCACAATATTTAATATAGCCATGGATACCTGGTTGACATTTCTGAAATTAATTATATTAGGTCTGTGGCCATGCAATAAAAGTGTAGCACTGAGCTATACGAATTTATTCATTTTAATTATGTTTTAATGCTTTTTGCAGTATACAAATGCAATATACATAGATATTCCCAAATTTAGTAATTTTACACGTATTTTTTCACAGATAGACCTGAATTTTTCAAAATTCTATAGCTCAGTGCTACACTTTTATTGCAGGCGAACAGACCTATGAAGTGACACTTAATTTGATAGCTGTCAAATAATTTTAATTTTCAAAAGTAGCAATTAAACTAAATAATTATTGATTTAATAATTTTTATTAATCGGAGTAGAAAAATTATTGTATGAAACTTTCATGTAATGGCCATTAATACACTCGCATATTATATACGAAACTCGCCTGCGGCTCGTTTCGTATCCTACAATATGCTCGTGTCTTAATGGCTATCATTACATGTTCGTTGCATAAAATACTATTAATTACCCACATCAAACAGTGTTACAACAACCTTTTGAAGTTAACCAGTGGTTAACTATAACAATGGTTTAACCTACCGAGTTACAACACACCCTTAAATCTCGTGTTACAACAACCTTTTGAAGTTAACCAGTGGTTAACTATAACAATGGTTTAACCTATCAAGTTACAACACATCCTCAGTTTTTGTTTTTCTTTTATTGTGTTTAATTATAACTTCCAAATAAAATCCGTAAGGAGACGAAGAAGTGGCTGAGGAATCGGCCCTCGCTCATTGGAATGCTCTGCAGGGTCCTAGACAATCCAAACTTCTACTGAAGGGATGGACTGATGGACACGCTAGGGCAGCTACTGGAGTAGACTAAGAAATATAGCAGGGATGACATTCCGTTCATAAAAACTAGCGACAAGGAAAGATAGAGAATACGTAGGCGACACCTTATGGGTATCAGAGATTAGAACTATTTTTCGCTCCAAAACGACCTTATTTGGTGAACGGAATTTGTATATCGACAAGATCGATTCAAAACTACTCGCCAGTGTGAACAGAATGCCACCCCAGGACTCCTAACAGGGCACTGCTGTATGAGGAAACACCTCCACAAATTAGGAGTAGAGGAAGCTAACACACTGGGCTGTACTACGCAGGCGAATCTTCGGAGTCCCTGTCATGGCCCTGGAGACACAAGCAGGCATCCATTGAAAAGGGTTGTGTCCTTTATTGAAGGGCTTCATGGATGTCTAGGTAGCAGGAATGGCACAATGGGTCCGCCAGTGGCCTCAGTGCCGGAACCTTGGCTTGAGTTTGTCCAGGACAAGGCTCGCCTGAATATTTAGTAGTAGTAAATCGAAAACTAATTGTAGTCGGGCGTACCCTTTGGGAAATACAGGAATGAATGTGAAATAGCAAAGCCCTAGATGAAGGTACTGGGGATTAGTAAGGTCCCTCAAGCAGGTATATTTGACTACTATTGTCAGTTTTATTTTATCTGTTAGATCGCGCGGAGTTGGTAATTTGGTCCCCAAATATGACCGCACAGATATTTAGGAGCTAATTTGGTCCCCGTGGCCAACTGGTTATTGGCATGGTTTCATAAAAAATTGAATCTTTCCCTAAAAACTTGAGTATATGCCAATGATGTATGCATTTTTGGAAAGCGGAAGAAATATAGGGTGTTGTATTTAAAATAAAGCGATAATTTCTTTTCAAAAACGGGAATTTTTTTCGGTGCTTTCGGGAAATTTGACAAATATGTCGATGAAAATTTGAAGAAATTATAATTAGTTAAGCGAAAACTGCATGTTGATATCTTTTTCCATTCTAGATTAAGTCAAAAAATGTTACTATATTGCTTGCACTATCTCAAGTCATCAGTTGTGAATCAGTAGACATATTTTTGACAGAATTTGTTACTATAAAATATATGATTGTGCTATTCACATTATTAGAACATTATCAAATTGGGTAAGCACATAATAACCTTTAATTTTCAATATCGTTTATTTGAATTAAAACTTGTTAAAATTCGTTTTATGTTATTGCTTGCGAACCGGATTGGATTACATTCTGAATAAAATGAGCAGACTAATGTAGATTTAGAATACGAAAAATTATTACCTGATTCTCTACCAACATCGCCATGTCCATGAACATGTCATGCAATTCTCTAATTGAATTTTCTAACTTGATGATATCAGCATGCCTCGCTTCGATATCGGCTAATGTCTGTTTTGCTTGTTGCGTTTCCATTATAATCTGAAAGATAAAATAACTTATTATCATTAAGTATAACTTCAATAGTTATTAGGTGCCAGATTTTATAGTTTTCAATTATTTCTTCTAGCTAGTTCGTTATTTTTTAAAATCAATAATTTGGTCATTAATTGAGCATGTTCAAATTCTGTTCTAAAAGTATCTTCACGAAAACAACCAAGCCAAAAATTATATCCTGTGTGGAAACCACTTAGAGCGGCCGTACACGAGCCACATTTTGCAGTCGGCCCGATCACATAATTGCCGTCGCGTTTCGGCGAACTCAACTTTGTATTCACAATTTTTATACATAATCACAAAATTTTTGTGAAAAATTCAAATAACCAAGTCTTTGGTTTTTTATTTTTATATTTTAAAATGACAAATTTGTTCTGAAATTTCCTTTCCTCAGTAGTTAATTACAAAATTTTTGATTTGGCAACATGGACTAGATGCCCCATGGACGTATAAATGAAGATGGACTTAGCATGCTAGAATTTATTTGAAGCCAATATAAAAGTAAACATCGCTGTTGTCACATTTCGTTTCAAATTTTTGTTATATCAGGCCAAGTTTTAGTTTAAATAGTTTGATTCAAACAACTTAATTTCATCAAAATTCAAAAAGACTTTCAATTTTGAGACTTTTTATCTGTTTTAAATGTAAAAATGTACAGCATTTAGATACTACTATAATTTTAAAGTGGTGTACACGATGTCCCTAGCCTGTAATATGGCGAAACAAATTCAAACTAAGCAACACTGTTTGTTCCCCTCTGGTGTTTGTGAGAAGAGATGGCTGCCTTTGTTTATTAAATTTTTGGTGCGTGGTTTGTTATATTTAACCCAGTTAATTTATTATAAAAGCTTGGATATTGTGATAGTGACTCAACTAACACTACAGTAATGGTGCGACAATGTTTAGTTTGTTAAAAACTTGATTATTTGAATTCTAACCTCTCATTTCATAGGTGAGTACCAGTGGCGTTCATAAACATGCAAAGTTGTGTTTATGAATTTGAAAATTATAATAAATAAAAATTTAAATTGTGAAATAGCAGGCTTCGTACAAATATGGAACAGAGAAGAAAGTAGCTATCCTGTACTTGAAATTCTGGAAGAAGATATGCCAAAACTGGCTCATATTTGTTGTGCACATTTCAAACCAGAAGATTTTTAGTGAAAAGGTAATCCAGAGAAAATTTTTCTGAAAAGAAACGTGGTACATCCACCATATTTTTCAGAATATTCTGATAATACAGATAAAACAGTTAATGGACTATCTTCTAGTAAAAAGTATCAGATATTAGCTGTATGAATTGTTATTATATCTTAATTATTCAAACTTTCAATAACATATACTTATTATATTGAATATTTCTTACTTTTTTTACAAGATTGAATGAAATTAAAAATTATATCATGTCACTCAAGTATGCAGTAACCATCCCATTTTTGATTCAGGTAGAAAAGCTGGATTTTTAAGATTTTTAGAGTGTATAGAGAGCCTTTTGGTTCTGTACAATAATTATGTTCTCTCAAACCAAATTAAATATATTTTAACCTTTTAATTATCACAGGATCACTTAGAATTATTTTTTCGTGTTATGCTTCAGTACCAACCCAACAACACGACAGTTTGAACATGCTTATAAGAGACTTTTAATTCACCAAGATGTGAAAGCAGGTAATACAGAAAGTGAAAATGGTGTTATTGTAAAATATACAGAATTTGGAACCTCAATTGAAGAGCTTGTTAAAGAGTTTGATTATTCAGTTTCAAGTACATGGAACTTATGTTTTAGATGTAGTTGGTTAACCAATGCGTCACAGTTGGTCATTACAGTGTGTGAATCTGCTGAAAAATATTTCAAATTTTTTAACAAGACAAAAAATATTTTTATTGGAAATATTAAAAATTTGGAGTTATTCTCAATTTCTGGTATGATTGCCATTTTGCTAAACTCCATTCAAGATGATTTTAAGGACCATCTGCATGATGATGACTCTATAGAAAATCATAGGATTCAAATGGTTGAATTGATATTGAAAAAGTATTTTAAAATTCGAATCCACCATGAAGCTGCCACAAAAACAGAGAAAACACTATTCGCCAACATCTCACAAAAGCAATTATATTCAAAAATCAGTAATTTTTGTATTATCTATATTATTTTTTACGAACTACTATTTTTTTTATTTATGTTACCTCTAATGATCTAAATAAAACATCTAAAACTTTTGTGGTATAATTTTGTCTGTAGCTTTTCTTGTTTTAGTTTTGAAATTAACATTACCCTTACCCTTTCATTAATTTATTATTATAATAAAAAAATTCATATTCAATTTTAAAACTTGAAATGTGATGTATTTATATTCCTACAATCATGAATGTATTCATCCCAATGAAACGCCACTGTCCACAGTATGAGAATTCACACTCCGACTGCTAGAAAACAATAACAAAGCATCGTTTATTTGGCTTCATAGGTCTGCATGTAGTGTGTATTGGTACGCTGGGTCCATCTTTATTTATACGTCCATGAGATGCCCCCATTACCAAATGCGATTAACTGACCTCCCATGACCATGACGTGGCACATGGGAGAGGAAGCACAAAAATAAGACATGCTTCACAAGAACTTCGAGATTGTCATCAAAGATCGAAAGGAGAACTCACCGCTACTCAGTAAAGCGAATGAACTGATCCAGTACACTCCGCTTCATATAAAACTGGTACACCTTCATTTTCCCTATGTAAACCAAACTTTACTAATCAAAATAACCAACAGTCACATGGGTAAAATTTGTCAAAGCGCATTATCTACGAAGTCAACCCATTTGAGTGAATTTGATAGAATGCGAATAATTTCCATAATAGAGGATGGTTGCTCCATTAGATTAGACGACTTGTCCAAGAGTTTAATAAAAGCAAAACCATGATTCAAAACATTAAAAAAAGGTAAGATAACGATCAAACTGTTAACTAAAAAAGAGGAACTAGAAGACCATTTATAACTATAGTGGAGCAAGACGCATCAACTGATTATACTTAAGGAAAAATCCATTTTATATATACCGTAAGACATGCAAAAGTTGCAGTAAATTTATCAATAATAATTGGTGTATAACATGTTATTAATTATTGAATGTAAACTTTTTTGGCTTTCATGCTACCATGTCTATGATCGATTTGTTAGCTCATCCATTTGAAATGTTTTAATTCTGAATTACGAGGATCTAATGTACAAATCTGAGACTGTAAACTTTTCCATTGAAATTTTGTTGTTATTTTTGAAATTTTATGTCTATAAATGCACAATTCTTTAAAGCAGGTTTTCTAAATTTTCTTAATTCTTTTGTTACTGAAGCATTAGTTTTCTGAATCTATTTGCATGTCTTGTCGTATTAAAGGGATTTTCCTATAAATAATCAATTAAAGCTTTGTCTAGCTCTATTCTAGTTAAAACTGGTATTCCATTTTCTATTTTTCCTGCAACAGTTTGATCCTTGTCTTACCTTTTTTTAAGTCAGCGATCTAATGATCCAACCAAATTTTATTAAAAATAATATATTTATAAAAATTTAATTTTATTTATTACAATATCACACTATTCCTAAATATAAGCTAGTTACCGTTTGTGTATAAATAATATAATAGATTTTTATATTTTCCAATTTGTTTTATTGCTTTACAGAATTTAATTTTATCATTACATCTCTACATCTACTAACAGCTGGTTTAGCATTGGAAATTTTTGAAAGATCAATTAACACAACTACAAAAACACTATTTTTGATTATAACAGTGTCATACCAGTTTTATATGACGCGCAGAGTACACAGACGGAGCAAGGATCAGGATCAGGATCTTCAGTGACAGTCAAGCTTCCCTTAAAGCACTTCAGAGCTTCAAGGTAACATCTCGACTGGTGTGGGAATGCAGCGAGAAACTTAAAAGACTGGCGACTCGGAACAGTGTAACACTGGTGACTGGAGTGGGTCCTAGGTCACAAAAGAATCGAATGAAAAAACTGACGAACTCGCAAGAGTAGGATCTTCAACCCTGTTAAACGGACCCGAACCAGCTGGTTAAAAGGGTAGGTAAAAGAACAACGCAATAAACACTGGAGGAATACGCCTAGGGAATAAATTCTTAAAAAAGAAGATCTAAAAAGAACGCCGAAACAGCTTTGCATATATTATGCAACTGGTCCGCTGGCACTCTGGACCACAGGGGGCAGACCCCAAATGACTCCAGAAGACTTCTACGAAGTAATTTTAATGTCACATCAATTGTTTAAACAAATTGATGAGTCAACCAACAAATATACTTACACCTTGAGTGAACACTGCTGGGTTTCCTTGCTCTAGCATTTCCTCTAATTCTTCATTGGTTGTTTGTCTACCAGCTGGAAATAAATGTTGAGTGAATTAGTATTATATATTTTAAAAGACTGTTATTTATTTTTATTATAATTAAATTGCTTTCGTATGATATATTTATGAAAATAACGACAAAAAATATTTGCCATATAGTACGGGGAAGTGAGGATATAGAATATACTTACAATATTTTCCAACGTCAAATTTAAGAAAAACGGAAGAGGAAAAATGTTTTTCTACGTATTTTTTTTTTAATAAAATATTCCGAAAATGTTCTATTGGCATATTACTTCTGTATTTTGAAACAGTTTTCGATAGTAGAAAAAATATTGTATGCAATTCGTGTGTAAAGGCCTTTTTTCGACTCATGTGATTGTCGCAATATTCACATTCGTCAAAAAAAAGCTTCTTTACACATTTGTTACATAAATAACTATTTCCATATTTGAACTCGTAAAAAATGATGTAATTTTTTTTTCAATTTTCTTGTTAATGTTCATGATATTGAAAAAAATATTTATAGTGCAATAATTTTTTTTTCAAATATAGCATTATGTCATCTTAAAGGGTATAAAGTTACATACAATTTTGATGCCCACAATTTTTTTGTAAGATCAAATCCAAAAACGTTATGAACGAAAAGCTGTTGGATTTCACGTGCTCCAAGCTTTGCTTGCCAGCTGCATCCCAAGCTCGATCGGAATCTTCTTACAAATATAGGAAAATAGTCTACACTACATAATATAGTTACTTTCGTTTGAAAAAGTAAAATCTCTGGTGGAAATCTTTTTTATTTCGCGAGAACTTTCAACCAACTTCCCCGGAGTAATATTTTGTTTTGATTGTTTATTCGAGAATTACTATCCCAACTAGGTTGCAGTTCTGTTATTTTTCCCAATGGCCCCCTGAACTGGATTTATAAACTCTGTTGTTTTTGTTCTCAGAAATAAAAAATGGTTTCTATTGTATAATTATCAAACCACTTATTGGAACTTAATAATCTTACGTAATAAATTAATTCATTAAGAGATCTGCACTATCCTTGTCAACACAAAATTAATCCAAAATCAATAGCAATAGGTATTCGTCCCCCTCTTCTAATTTTTTAATTAATTATCTCAAGAAACAAAAGAATATATTTGAAACTTGATCACCTGTAATTATTGTTCCCTTAAATTCGCAGCTTTGTCGGAATTTAAATGTTTCGCTATCTCTTACTGTTTACGAAATTCCAATGAATGAATAATGCGGAGAGGCGTAATGCCTCGAATTTTGGACACTCTGTATATATACACTGTGTTATTCATAAGATGCGACATATAGGGATTCATGTAAAAAACTGTCAAACGCGAGCCAACTTAAAAAAAAAACGTTCATATTTGGAAAGGTCGTTGAAAAATAAGTTCACATGTATACATGACGTAGAAGATATTATGCGAACTTGGAGTTGTCGGCTTTTTGTTTTACCATTTTTTTTTTAATTTTTTTATAACCCATTATTTTTTTTTTCAAAGAGCCGTCCCTTCGCCGGCATCACCCCATTCTCCTTTGCTTATTGTTTATCAATATACTGTCATAGTCCACTTTGTGAACCACATTTAATGGAAAAAGTGGTACTTTATTGCACTAGTGCAATAATAGCTATTTATGCCATCAGTTACGAAATGCCTAATTTTGTGTAACGCGTGAGATTTTTGCGGAACGAACGAAGTGAGTTTCGCAAAAACTCACAAGTTACACAAAATTTCATTTCGTTACGTATTGCATACAAGATTTTTTCTAATTTTGAAGAAAGTACCTAATAAAAAAATAAAATTTCATATACCTTATTGATAAAAATTTGGAAAACATAAATTTAGTTTGTTGCTGTTACTTCAAGTTAGTTGTCAGTTTGACATTTTGTAAAAAAGTCTAGACGGAAGGCTTTTAGCGAGATGAGAAAGTTTTACTTGCATATTTTGAGGGTAAGAAAGATCTAAAAGTTTCCACATTATGGACACTTTACCCAATGTTAAGGTCTGAACTATTATAGCAGTTTAATAAATAGAATAATTCTTTTTGTCACTAATTTTGAAATACATTTTTCGTCACCAGTTGCATAAAATTTTACTTTATGCAACTAGTTACAAAAAGTAAGACGTTTCATAACGTCAATCAGTTTTAAAAAGTGTCACTTTATATGTCAAAATTAGAAAAAATATTTTTTCTACTTCCGTTTTATAATATACTTATTAAAAGACTAAAATCTGTATCATAATGAAATTCATTATGATACAGATTTTCATTATGATACAGATTTTTAAACCAATAGGAATGCGACATTCGCACAATATTTAATATAGCCATGGATACCTGGTTGACATTTCTGAAATTAATTATAATAGGTCTGTGGCCTTGCAATAAAAGTGTAGCACTGAGCTATACGAATTTATTTATTTTAATTATGTTTTAATGCTTCTTGCAGTATACAAATACAATATACATAAATAGTACCAAATTTAGTAATTTTACACGTATTTTTTCACAGATAGACCTCAATTTTTCAAAATTATATAGCTCAGTGCTACACTTTCATTGCAGGCGAAAAGACCTATAAAGTGACACTTAATTTGATAGCTGTCAAATAATTTTGATTTTCAAAAGTAACTATATTTAAAATTTATTAAACTAATAATTATTGATTTAATAATTTTTATTAATCGGAGTAGAAAAATTATTGTATGAAACTTTCATGTAATGGCCATTAATACACTCGCATATTATATACGAAACTCGCCTGCGGCTCGTTTCGTATCCTACAATATGCTCGTGTCTTAATGGCTATCATTACATGTTCGTTGCATAAAATACTATTATTGCACTCATCTGTCATTCTTGTGTCAGTTTTGTGATGATTAATGACAAACATAAACATTTAAATTGAATAAAAATCCATAGCAAGTATCTGATCCTGCTTTAATACAACAATAATATATGTATATCTTACTACTTAGTCTCAACAAGTTACAATTATTGCAAAAATTTTTAATTATTTAAAATTTAAATGGTCAAGGCGAAAACCAGCTATGATTGAGTACTGACAAGGTGGAGGCCATAAATATTCAAAAAAAGAAGAACGGGTTGACTTTGATTAGGTTAGATTCGGTTCTTGACATATTTATATTCTAATTTTCCAGTTTTTGCATGAATTTAGAAAAAATATTGTATGCAACTCTTGCAAAACGTGTTTTTGCACTTGTTGCATATATAACTATTAATATTCAAATTTCAACCAATAATGGTTAAAATGTTCTTAATAATTTTTAATTATTGAATAACTGTATTGACTGTCTAACGATTATTTTTACCCGCAGTTATGGAGGTCTATCCTACTTTTTTCAAGATGTAAGCGTTAATGTATAGAACAAAATACATTTTTAAATAAATCTTCACCCTATCGACGACTCGGGCTTTCTTTTTATGGAATCATGGTTTTTTTCAATCTAAAATATATTTGTTTTTTCCTTTGCTATTAAAAACTCGATTATAAAACATTTAGCTTCAAACAATATTAATCTATTTTCATAATTGAAAACATCTTGAACATAATACCAGACGATTAATATCATCTTAAATATCGTTTTATTAAGAAGAAATAGAAATACAGGGTGTTTCAAAAAAGGTAGCACCGTCTCTAGGATAGGTAAAAAACTGAAAAATAATTGGGGTTTGCTTAGTAACATTTTTTTCTAACGCCATCCGTTTTCAAGATAATGGGCGTTGAAGAAAATAAAAAATTACACATTTCTTACGATTTTGCCGAAACTACTGGCACCATTGTAATGAAATTTTATACGAATATGTTTTGGAAGCTGATATATCCCATGAATTTGTTTTTATAACTAACTCTCATAGAGGGCGCTAGTTACACGATTCATACAACGTATTATTCAACATAACTTTTTTAGGGTAGAATTATTAGTCAAAACTCCAAGTGAACATAAACATCGTTTAATTTTACACCAAAAAGGTACTCTTGGTAAAACTCGATATTATGTACCGTTTTCGGAATATTTTGATTTGAAAATTATGAAGTAATAACCGCTCCTGGTATAAACTAATGATAAAGTTCGCTTTTCTCTAAGTTTGCCATGTAAAATTGACATTTATTGATTGATTATCATTAGTTTATACCAGGAGCGATTATTACTTCATAATTTTCAAATCAAAATATTCCGAAAACGGTACATAATATCGAGTTTTACCAAGAGTACCCTTTTGGTGTAAAATTAAACGATGTTTATGTTCACTTGGAGTTTTGACTAATAATTCTACCCTAAAAGAAGTTATGTTGAATAATACGTTGTATGAATCGTGTAACTAGCGCCCTCTATGAGAGTTAGTTATAAAAACAAATTCATGGGATATATCAGCTTCCGAAACATATTCGTATAAAATTTCATTACAATGGTGCCAGTAGTTTCGGCAAAATCGTAAGAAATGTGTAATTTTTTATTTTCTTCAACGCCCTTTATCTTGAAAACGGATGGCGTTAGAAAAAAAATTTACTAAGCAAACCCCAATTATTTTTCAGTTTTTTACCAATCCTAGAGACGGTGTTACCTTTTTTTGAAACACCCTGTATATCATTAGTTGCAACTTTTTGTTAACCAGAATTTTGTTAAACATAATTCAAATAATTCTTATATTGTTCAATTCGGTTAATTAATTAATATCAAAATTTTAAATATTTTATTATTTCTCACATCTTCAACTGAACTATTACTATTAGGCGAGCGGCACACCCCCAAAAAGTCGTTTAGAAAACGAAAAAGTGACCAGATCACTTCTAATCGCTAAAAATCATGATACCTTATGTTTTCGAGGGTGCTGGATACGAATGACGTTTGTTTTTTTCTAAAATTGGGGGAACATTGAATCTACAATTAAGTGAAAAATTAGAAAAAAATTGTTTCGCGAATATCGAACTTCAACTCGCTGCCATTCACGGACTAATCAATATTTTTGCATAATAGTAGTTTACCTAACTAGTGCGGAAAGTGATACTTTTCCGCACGCTATTGCAGATGGCCGAACGACGTTAGCGGAGTTCGGCCAGCAATCGCGTGCGGAAAAGTCACTTTACGCACGTGTTAGGTACACTATTTTTTCTACTAGCATCCGGAAAAAACCCAAAAGTTAACATAAAGAAACATTTATTATTAAATACATATCAGCAACTTAATTATTATTATTTGGCACCCATTTGATAAGGCTTTTACCAGGGACATGAAAAATTTTTGAAAAAAAATAATTTTTTCCATCAAAAAATTATTGCAGATTTCTAAAAAATTTTTTCATTTTTCAGTCATTTGGTACACTACAACCATAGAAATACATATTTTAAATATTCAAATGTCAGTATACTCCCCAAAAACTATACAAATTTACTTTCCGCACTAGTGCGGAAAAGTGACTCTTTCCGCACGCTTTTAAGTGCGGAAAAGATTCACTTTCCGCACGCTAGTAGAAAAAAATTTAATTACACATTTTTGAACTCATTAGCAAGGCAGTAAAATATACCCGAAATTTCCGAAGCAATTTCCTACCGATCGGGAAATTTCGGAAAAATTTTTACTACTTTTTCTGATTTTGTGCATACTTTTGCAAAAGTTGAGTTTTTGATTTTCAATTTCTACATATATGTAGTCTCAAAGTGTATTATATAAGGAAGTTTTTCAGAAAGTATCAAATGTTTATTTGCAAAAATAAAAATTATACAGCGTCTTAAACCTCAGCGTTCTAGTCGCTCGACGCTTGCACTGGGCGCGTTTCTCCTGGGTTTCATGCAGTGAGCGAATAATAAATCTAAAATTTTTTATTAATAACTTTTTTTATAAACAATGATACAATCAATAAGAATCAAATTCAATATTTTCACTACCATGTAATTTTAGGGGTGGTTGCCGCTCGCCGATATCTTTTAAAGGCGGTTATTTTACGAAAAGTTGACCACCTGTTGTGACTCTTTAGTCTATAGTCTCATCAAGAAAGAGTGTTATTTTTTTTCTGTTATTTTCTAATGAAATTTAATTTTTTTTTATGGTTTTTGCTTTGAAATTTTGTTTTCCATAAAAAATCTAATGGAATACAAAAGGAGTACAGTTCGCGCCTGGTATTACATGAAATAAAATATAAAACTATGTTTGGTAAGTAAACAAAATAGTTATTTATGCAACAAGTGCAAAAAGTGAGTGTTTTTTGCACGCGACGTGAAATTGTCCAACGAGGTCTTTAGGCCGAGTTGGACAACACGTCGAGTGCAAAAAACACGTTTTGCCAGAGTTGCATACAATATTTTTTCTAAATTCATGCAAAAACTGTAAAATTAGAATATAAATATGTTAAGAACCTAACCTAACCTAATTAAACTCGTTACTCGACCCGTTCTTCTTTTTTTGTATCTTTATGGCCTCCACCTTGTCAGTACTTAATCATAGCTGGTTTTCGCCTTGACCATTTAAATTTTAAATAATTAAAGATTTTTGCAATAATTGTAGCTCGTTGAGACTAAGTAGTAAGATATACATATATTATTGTTGTATTAAAGCAGGATCAGATACTCGCTATGGATTTTTATTTAATTTAAATGTTTATGTTTGTCATTAATCATCACAAAACTGACACAAGAATGACAGATGAGTGCAATAAAATATTTTTTCTACTCCTGTTTTATAATACACTTATTAAAAGACCAAAATCTGTATCATAATGAAATTCATTATGATACAGATTTTCATTATGATACAGATTTTTAAGCCAATAGGAATGCGACATTCGCACAATATTTAATATAGCCATGGATACCAGGTTGACATTTCAGAAATTAATTATATTAGGTCTCTTCTCTGCAATAAAAGTGTAGCACTGAGCTATACGATTTTATTTATTTTTATTATGTTTCAATGCTTTTTGCAGTATACAAATGCAATTTTATACATAGATAGTCACAAATTTAGCAATTTTACACGCATTTTTTCACAGATAGACCTGAATTTTTCAAAATTATATAGCTCAGTGCTACACTTTTATTGCAGGCGAACAGGTCTAAGTGACACTTAATTTGACAGCTGCCAAATAATTTTGATTTTCAAAAGTAACTATATTTAAAATTAATTAAACTAAACAATTATTAATTGAATAATTCTTATTAAGCGGAGTACAAAAATTATTGTATGAAACTTTCATGTAATGGCCATTAATACACTCGCATATTATATACGAAACTCGCCTGCGGCTCGTTTCGTATCCTACAACATGCTCGTGTCTTAATGGCTATCATTACATGATCGTTGCATAAAATACTATTTTCTACTCCTGTTTTATAATATACTTATTAGGAGACTAAAATCTGTATCATAATGAAATTCATTATGATACAGATTTTCATTATGATACAGATTTTTAAGCCAATAGGAATGCGACATTCGCACAATATTCAATATAGCCATGGATACCTGGTTGACATTTCTGAAATTAACTATATTAGGTCTGTTCCCTGCAATAAAAGTGTAGCACTGAGCTATACGATTTTATTTATTTTAATTATGTTTTAATGCTTCTTGCAGTTTACAAATGCAATATACATAGATATTCCCAAATTTAGTAATTTTATACGTATTTTTTCACAGATAGACCTGAATTCTTCAAAATTATATAGCTCAGTGCTACACTTTTATTGCAGGCAAACAGACATATCAAGTGACACTTAATTTGATAGCTGTCAAATAGTTTTGATTTTCAAAAGTAACTATATTTAAAATTGATTTAACTAATAATTATTGATAAAATAATTTTTATTAACCGGAGTAGAAAAAATATTGTATGCCACTTTCATGTAATGGCCATTAATACACTAGCATTAGCATATTATATACGAAACTCGCCTGCGGCTCGTTCCGTATCCTACAATATGCTCGTGTCTTAATGGCTATCATTACATGTTCGTTGCATAATAGTATTTTATGCAACGAACATGTAATGATAGCCATTAAGACACGAGCATATTGTAGGATACGGAACGAGCCGCAGGCGAGTTTCGTATATAATATGCTAATGCTAGTGTATTAATGGCCATTACATGAAAGTGGCATACAATATTTTTTCTACTCCGGTTAATAAAAATTATTTTATCAATAATTATTAGTTAAATCAATTTTAAATATAGTTACTTTTGAAAATCAAAACTATTTGACAGCTATCAAATTAAGTGTCACTTGATATGTCTGTTTGCCTGCAATAAAAGTGTAGCACTGAGCTATATAATTTTGAAGAATTCAGGTCTATCTGTGAAAAAATACGTATAAAATTACTAAATTTGGGAATATCTATGTATATTGCATTTGTAAACTGCAAGAAGCATTAAAACATAATTAAAATAAATAAAATCGTATAGCTCAGTGCTACACTTTTATTGCAGGGAACAGACCTAATATAGTTAATTTCAGAAATGTCAACCAGGTATCCATGGCTATATTGAATATTGTGCGAATGTCGCATTCCTATTGGCTTAAAAATCTGTATCATAATGAAAATCTGTATCATAATGAATTTCATTATGATACAGATTTTAGTCTCCTAATAAGTATATTATAAAACAGGAGTAGAAAATAGTATTTTATGCAACGATCATGTAATGATAGCCATTAAGACACGAGCATGTTGTAGGATACGAAACGAGCCGCAGGCGAGTTTCGTATATAATATGCGAGTGTATTAATGGCCATTACATGAAAGTTTCATACAATAATTTTTGTACTCCGCTTAATAAGAATTATTCAATTAATAATTGTTTAGTTTAATTAATTTTAAATATAGTTACTTTTGAAAATCAAAATTATTTGGCAGCTGTCAAATTAAGTGTCACTTAGACCTGTTCGCCTGCAATAAAAGTGTAGCACTGAGCTATATAATTTTGAAAAATTCAGGTCTATCTGTGAAAAAATGCGTGTAAAATTGCTAAATTTGTGACTATCTATGTATAAAATTGCATTTGTATACTGCAAAAAGCATTGAAACATAATAAAAATAAATAAAATCGTATAGCTCAGTGCTACACTTTTATTGCAGAGAAGAGACCTAATATAATTAATTTCTGAAATGTCAACCTGGTATCCATGGCTATATTAAATATTGTGCGAATGTCGCATTCCTATTGGCTTAAAAATCTGTATCATAATGAAAATCTGTATCATAATGAATTTCATTATGATACAGATTTTGGTCTTTTAATAAGTGTATTATAAAACAGGAGTAGAAAAAATATTTTATTGCACTCATCTGTCATTGATTTAACTAATAATTATTGATAAAATAATTTTTATTAACCGGAGTAGAAAAAATATTGTATGCCACTTTCATGTAATGGCCATTAATACACTAGCATTAGCATATTATATACGAAACTCGCCTGCGGCTCGTTCCGTATCCTACAATATGCTCGTGTCTTAATGGCTATCATTACATGTTCGTTGCATAATAGTATTTTATGCAACGAACATGTAATGATAGCCATTAAGACACGAGCATATTGTAGGATACGAAACGAGCCGCAGGCGAGTTTCGTATATAATATGCGAGTGTATTAATGGCCATTACATGAAAGTTTCATACAATGATTTTTCTACTCCGATTAATAAAAATTATTCAATCAATAATTATTAGTTTAATTAATTTTAAATATTGTTACTTTTGAAAATCAAAATTATTTGACAGCTATCAAATCAAGTGTCACTTAATAGGGCTGTTCGCCTGCAATAAAAGTGTAGCACTGAGCTATATAATTTTGAAAAATTCAGGTCTATCTGTGAAAAAATACGTGTAAAATTACTAAATTTGGGAATATATATGTATATTGCATTTGTATACTGCAAGAAGCATTAAAACATAATTAAAATAAATAAATTCGTATAGCTCAGTGCTACACTTTTATTGCAGGGCCACAGACCTAATATAATTAATTTCAGAAATGTCAACCAGGTATCCATGGCTATATTAAATATTGTGCGAATGTCGCATTCCTATTGGTTTAAAAATCTGTATCATAATGAAAATCTGTATCATAATGAATTTCATTATGATACAGATTTTAGTCTTTTAATAAGTATATTATAAAACGGGAGTAGAAAAAATACTATTATTGCACTAGTGCAATAAACTACTACTTTTTCCATTAAATGTGGTTCACAAAAGAGTTGTTTTTTGCATGAATGTAGAAAAAATATTTTTTATTTTTCACATCTTCGACTGAACTATTACTATCTTTTAAAGGGGGTTATCTTACGAAAAGTTGACCACCTGTTGACTCTCTAGTCGATAGTCTCATCAAGAAAGAGTGTTATTTTTTTTCTGTTATTTTTCAATGAAATTTAATTTTTTTTTATGGTTTTTGCTTTTAAATTTTGTTTTCCATAAAAAATCGAATGGAATATAAAAAGGGTACAGTTCACGCCTGGTATTACATGAAATAAAATATAAAACTATGTTTGGTAAGTAAACAAAAAAAATATTAATACCTCTCAGAGTTTAGCTACGCGAATTAACTTAAAGGTACTTCTGTACGATAAGATAGCTACACAATAGTTCTGCGACGAACATACTTTCAATTTTTCTCTGGTTTAATAAAAAAGTGGATATTTAAGTTTTAAAAAGTCGAACTCCAATCTCAAAGCACTTTCCAATACTTTCAGCCACTTAGAAGATAGCCATAGGGGTAAAGCACGGGAAAATTAAAAGTTTAAAATGAAGTATCGCGGTTCGATTCACCCGAGGATCCGCCGCAGTGGTTGAAATTTTTTTCTTTTTTTTTCTAGTTTTTTTTTCACACAATTGATGAAGGGATTAATGAACAGCTTTTAAAAAGAGTTGAATCCGTATTTTTTGCTCCTCTAATATCTCCGTTCGGATAACGTCTTCAGTTCTTCGATGCAATCCCATATAAATGTCACCTTTTGGCTCGAGATTGTCTCAAATGTCGCCCGACCGTCTGACATGATATATTATGTAGGTATAAATCCCAGAGATACAGAATGCCGAGGTGTAATTTACTATAGTCACCTGGTTTTTTGGAATAATATGGTACCACACCAGTGAAATTTCGGCTTTGGGCTTATTCTGTACAAAAATGTTAGCGGTAACAGCGCTGTTAAGGCTGCACAATTTGGCAATGGCGGAACTTTTGAATATCAATTTCTTAATTCACACCTTATTCATAATGGAAGAATCATATAATGTAAAAAAGATATGTAAGAGAATAAGTTAGACCCACATATTATAACCTGCATATACAAATGTAGTATTAACAGTGGATTGAATCACATTAACCCTAATTATTTTACTGTAAGCACTTGGAAAACCTATATACAGGTCACATTCAACATAAAAATTTGTGGACATTCGTTCAATAAAAAGTAATATTCGTCTGTTATTTTGTCGAAAAGGTCTGAAACGAAATCATTCATTTTTTGAATTTCCTACTCACGCCATACTTCAATTGTAGTTCATCGAGTATTTTACCAGATGTCATCTCTAAAGGTACTTTCACATGAGACTATAATATATTGAATTTGTTATATTTACTCTTTGAGTATGCAACATTATATTTTAACAACATGTTTTCTATAAATCTTAAGACTCAATTAATCATATTAGTTCAAAACTTGCATTAAGTAATTTTCAAAATAAAATTATCAACCAATGCGGTGTCCGAATCAAATTACTGCAGATAAATTGTAAATTAGCTTAAATTGACAGCAAATTATTTAAAGCAGCGTTGCCAAGCTCAAAATATTATCAGTAATTCAACGAAAATCTACATTTTATTTTAAAATTTTAAGATTAATTGAATTGTTCAGAACTTGATTTTCTCACGTTTTTCTATGCTCGCAATCTAATTGGTTTAGTGATTATTTGAATTTGTCCACCTCTCATAATAGTTCATTGTCTACATTACTTATTTTTACTTCACCGTTACAAACTTACCTAATAGTTGCCGTTTTTATAAGAAAAATTACTGTTTTGGGTAGTTTCGGAACAGAGATACAGCTTTCGAATCTGATAATGGAAAGGATATTTGGGGAGAGGTGAATTTTTTTCAAATTAAATCAATTTCTTCCACCTATGTCTACATTTCCATGTTTGAATATACATTAAACACTTAGGATTTTATAGTGGTACTTAATAAGGTTGTAGTTTATTTAAATAATATTACAATAAATATAACATTTTATTTATTTATAAGATTTTGAACTACAAAACTAAACCCTCTTCAAATTCTTTCGGACCTCTCGCTTTCAATCCTTTTGGAATATCCCTATAAATAACTTCTGGGATAACACACATTCCTTATAGAATTTTGTTAATGAAGGTAACATTTTATCTTTCCAGAATCTATCATCACGCAGAATCACTTCAACGACATGCAAAGGTTGTTTATCATCTATGTAGACTATAAAAAAACATAGGTCCTTTTTACAGATATTCAACTGATTTTGCACTTGGTAATAATAATTGTGGTTCCTCTGACCAACTGTACAAACTTCCAGGTTTTTAATTTCAACAGGTGTAACCTATAAAAAAAAAATGTTTGCATTAATATATTTTTGAGTTGATTTAACAAATACTTTCAAAATTTATACAGAAACTACTTATATCCATTGTTCGCAAGTACTTATCTCTATTATAAAGAGCCATTGTGACTGATCTCACATGTAATATAGTATACTGACGAAAATTCATATATACTTTTTACGAACTTATATTTTCTTAGAAGGTAACATCATAAAAGTACATTTACCTGTAAGCGCTGTACAATTCTTTGAGACTCTTCATTATAACTTTGTGGAACAAGATCTATTGCTGGTACGATGGTCCATAATCTATACTTTTCTGTTTTGTAGATACTTTTTGTTGATATTTTTTCTTAACGACATCTTTCAGCTGTCACAAGCCTTTGCATGCACGTTTTAAAATGCTGAGCACATTCAGTACCAGTAATGTTTGTCCAAGAGTCTTCATGCCACGCAATTCCTTTATTATAACATAGAGCAGTTAAATAAGCCCTTGTTTCAAAAAATGATCCCCTTGTTGTTAGATTCAACCGTTTCCCACAATTGTATTTGGCTAGTAGGGACATAAACTTTTGGGCTTTGTTGCTGGTTTTATTGCCAATAAGGTTTTCTGCCAACATCACAACCCGATCCAATGCAGCTAAAAAGAAACATTATTGTACATAGGTCATCAAAAAAATTCGCAACAAAGAACTACATATACATATATATCACTTACCCCTAACATGGTATAAAATTCCCAATTCTTCAGGAAATGGCAATTTATTATTTATTAAAGTCCCGGACTTTTAACAATCTTCACTTTGATTTTTGGTGTGATTCCCAAATACCTACATGATTTGGACCATTCAACAAACTCTTGACATTATTGTTGACATAAATTGCCCTTTGTGCAGAATTTTGAAGCTGCTTTATAATGCCATTTCTTAAAAGTTTTCTTCCTTCCAGCTTCACCTTGGTATTTTTTTGCATGTAAATAATGCTTTTCCATAATTTTTTATTACGTGGTTTTTACACACTCTGTTTTAAGTATTCCAGAACCATACGCGTCCGCTTTATTTTGGACATTTTATTTTTTTTTGTCTTACTGGGGTGAATTTTATAATGTCCCATTTTAAGAAAGTCTTTTCTTATAAACAACATTAATATAAGTACTAATAATTAACAGCTGCTACACACAACTTCAATCTATAACGTACCACAACACAATGCGAAAGGAAATAAATAATAAACCGATTCTGGGTTTGTTGAAGAAAATATCACTTCAGTTGAGATAAAATGTATTTGTGTAGGGCTATATTTAGAAGGGGTAGGGTAATTACCTACCTGCTTATGGTAAAAGTTTTGTTTTTGTCCTAGCAATTGACAACAGCGCATTGTAAAATATTTTATTGCCGTCTAGACACATATTGCCATCTATGTATATACATTATAAGTCACAGTTTCATGTTATGAAATTTGAGGGCGGTGTGGCAGCCTTAAATTTCAAGGTCGAGAGATGAGACTCATGTAGAAATGTGGATATAAAATTTTATTAAAAATGAAAACGGAGTTCGACTTTTTCAGACATAACTATTCATTTTTTGATTAAACCAGAACGAGATTAAGAATATTAAAAGTGCATTTGAACTTATTTTTCAATACCTTTCCAAATCTGTTATTATTGAACGCTATATATTTGGTGAAAAAGTTAGCTGGCGTTTGACAGTTTTGTACAGGAATCCCTTTGCGTATCTTATAATTATTTTTCTCCACGACTAAATAATAACGCACACATTATAATTTTTACATAATGATATATATTCTTCACACCAGTGAATAATGAAACAGAATTCACTCTCGTTAGCCAATCACATGCATTCTATTATTATCAGAATTCACGATTGAATGAAATAAAATGAATAAATCAAATCGTCTCTTTTAAAACGTCAAATACCATATAATGCAAATCGATTCTGACAGCGCGTCGTTTGAAACGTCAAAATAATGAAAGTCATAATTTTACGTATTATTTAGAGAAAAATGGACAACAGTAGTTAAATTTAGTTATAACTCCCAATTATCATTTATAAATGTAAGGGTTTCGATTAAAACCGAATGTTACGTATCCCTTTTTGAAAATAAACATGCTCTATAGCCTAGTAGTAGAAATATTTGACTCTGGCGCGGACGATTGGGGTGCGATCCTCACTGGAAGTTTTCTTTTTTTTAGTCGTGGAGAAAATATAGTCTTTTACTTGTGTAGAATGGCTAATATTCACTTGGATGATTCCAAAACTTACTCGCTTTGCTCGCTCGTTTTGGATACTTCATCCGCGTGAATAATAGCCATGATTCTGCACTCGTTGAAAAATATACTATTATTCACTTATAATTGCACGAGAGGTTTGTATTTTATCGGGTAAATTTGGATTGTTTAATGAGAAACTGTTGCCTAGCAATTAGACGAGAACAACTGTCAACTATTAAAAACGCGACACCGAAGGTGGAGCGTTTTTAGGTTGACAGTTTTTCGAATCAAATTGCTAAAGGAAACAGTTTAGAAGTTGAACAACACAAATTTACCCGATATCAATACAAACATCGAGTGTAATTCGGCAGGACAATTCAATGAATCGGCTCATTGTTAGTGTTTAGAAATTCAATAAGTTGTTGACAAACATGTCAAATTATTTATTATGGTAACAAATGCATAAGTGAAAAAACCACAAGTGCATTTATCGCTGTAAAAGTTTGAGCCAACTTTTGCCGCAGTCAGAGTGACAATTGCACTGTGGCATATGCGAATTTTTATACATGAGTTGAATTGTCGAATCTATTTTTCAAGTAAAAAATCAAACAATATCGCTAATCTCACAAAATTCACATTTTCACTCAATTTTACTCGACGGATTTTAATATTTCATATTTCAGACCAAATTAGTTCATCCTAAGACAAAGTAGTATCAAAGATTACAGAATAAACATCTTATATTTTCATTCTGTAATCTTTGGTATTATACCCTAAAACTGATTTCGCAGTGCTTGATACAATCAATGCAAACTATTTTTCAGTACACAAAAAATGGAAATTTTAAATTGAAATAGAAGCCAAAGTGATATTTGAAAATTGGATCGGATGTATTTAAACTCCTTGGAACTAAATATGTAAAAATATACAGGGTGTCATATTTAAAAATAAAAAATTCATTCCCGGTTGAACTGGAAGTTGACCATTCTAAACTGATGTAACATAATTGCAAAGTTTGTCAAGTATTACCAACCCGAATTGAAAAGTTATAGGAGTGTACCTAGATTCTGAGCCAAACGGTATATTAAAAATGTGAATATTGAATATTAAAATAGTGAATATTTCTGGAAGACATCAAGAATTAAAACGAGAAGAAATATTAGTGGATGCTTACACAAGTACTATGAAAAAATAAGTTTTTCCTAGGACAAACTAGTTTATCCTAGAATATACTAGTTTCTCCTAGGACAAAATTGACCTGAAATATTGAATATTGAAATCAGACAAAACTAGTTCATCCTGAGTGCGTTAGGATAAACTAGTTTAGCCTAGGAGAAATTAGTTTATCCGAAAGCACTTGGGATAAACTAAATTGTCCTAGGACAAACTAGTTCGTCCTAAAAAAACGGTTTGGCTTGTAAAAGATATAAGTGATTGACAAGAAAAAGTGTTTAAAAACTGGTTCGTGAGCAAATGTATGTAGGTTTGGACTAGGCTTAACACATGGAAAAAAGGCGTGGAAAAGGAGAGAGAAGTATTTTCAACTTTCAGTGGTATTTAGACACAAGAAAGATGACCTAAGTTAGGGAAAGGTATCGTTAGTTTTAAAAACAAACTATTACACAATAGTAGTTTGTACAACTAGTGCGCAAAGCGTCACTTTTCCCACGAGCGCAGAAGTTTGTGCCGCAAATCTAGCGAGTGGGAAAAGTGATTTGCGTACAAGACTTACACAATATTTTTTCTACAACCACATTTTTATGAAAGAAATACAGTAACTTGAGTATTTGCAATGTCCGAATTGGACAACTCAAAAGATATAGTAGTTTACCTAACTAGTGCGGAAAGTGATACTTTTCCGCACGCTATTGCAGATGGCCGAACGACGCTTTAGCGGAAAAGTCACTTTACGCACGTGTTAGGTACACTATTTTTTCTAATAGCGTGCGGAAAAAAACCCAAAAGTTGATATAAAAAAAGATCCATTAAATACTCATTAAATGTGCAATTTGTTGCATTCTGCAAATTAATTGCAGAGGCTAGAATGTATTCCAATGTCAGATTTGCTCCAGCCGTGGTTATGGGAACTTGACTGGAAGAAGTCACTTTGGAAGGCTTTACTGGTGACAGCTGCTGACTAGTGGTCTAAATCCAATGTTTTGATTCTTTAGATATGCCGTGACCTTGTAAAATTTGCTTAAATCAACGTCTTTTTTGAGTTTAATTACACTTTTTAACATCGAGTAGGTACCTGGACCAAAGAGTGATTGGCTTGCATGTTTTGGAAATTTCATCGAAATAAACCAAAAAAAACGTCTTCATTGAAAATTTTAATTCCCTTATTTTGGCACCAGTTTTCAAACAAAATATATTCCTTTTCATACCTTTGACGAGATTTTGATGGTAGTAGATCCAAGTTTGCAGTTCTGGCTGCTTCCAAAACTGACCTGGCAAATCTTCATCTGATGAATCCATAGATAAATTATCTCTTAGAAAAAGCTGTGACGGTAAAATTGGTTTTGATAACGTAGAGTATTGACTGACAGGATTATTTTTTCTTCGTTGCATGTTGATTCAAAGTGACAGATAAGAAATGTCAGATGTTTATTATTATTTGACAATCATTTGATGAGGTTTATAAATACCAGCCAGTGAAAAATTATTGAAGCGTACGCGTTCCTCTTTATTGAAAATTATAGCAGAATTCTAATAAATTTCTTAATATTCCAGTCATTTGGTAAACTTGGATATACAAAATACATATTTTAAATATTCAAATGTCAATATACTCCTCAAGTGTCAACAAATTTACTTTCCGCACTAGTGCGGAAAAGTGACTCTTTCCGCACGCTTTTTAGTGCGGAATAGTGGATCTTTCCGCACGCTAGTAGAAAAAATTATTTTCATCTTGGTTCATGATTCCTAAAATAATGCTCAATAGGTTAATGTTTTAATAATTAATAAATTGAAATAAATAATGAAATAGATAGTTTACTTACTTTTAGTTTAAATTTGAAAATTGTATACCAATAAGAAATTCAATTAAGTTGAATTGTCAAAAAAAGTTGACAGGTCATAGGTAGCTTTGTTTGACATTTCGGTGCGGAAAAGTGCCATAGCGTGTACTTTTCGCATTACTTTTACAACGGTTATCAAAAGAATTGAGAAAAGGCCTGCTTTGCGTATGAAAACTTGTGTAGAAAAGCGTGTTTTGCATAGTGGTTGTAGGAAAAATAAATTTAGAAACATTGGAAAACTATTTGATATTTTTGATGATGAAAATTTAGACAGGTTTGTAAAATTAACCAATTTCCAGTTGATTAGCCGTTTTTCTTTTTGGGTTGTGGGAAAACAATTTGGTACTATCACAAATAACCAAGAAACACTCGAAACATTCATTACGATCAAAATTAATTTTCCTTTTGATAAAACAGGAACAATGAAAACTTATTATGTGTAGGCCAATCTCCATTATCGTGTTTTATTTTCTTGCTCTAATTTAATCTACAGATTCTTTCATAAAACTCGGCACTTCTTATAACTAGATAATAAAAAAGCAGCAATTTGCCGTTTGTATTTCAGCTCATGTAATGCAAAGAAGGGAGGAATTTCATTATTTTTTGCGTTAATACATTCTCATGAATGAAGTCAAGATTCGATTACAAAATGAAATGAGTTTACAACCCAAGAATGAAATGATGGAATTTGGAGCACCCTCGCACACTGGTGATATTTTATTACTAATGTAAAGGTCAAAATATATAGCATTGCACAAAATTGAGCGATTATTAATAATTAAATAATAATTAAAACTGTATTTGGAGGCCAACATAATCTCTTGATCTGATGCCATAAGACTAAACTAAACCCCTCAACTTAGATGGCTTAAAAGAAACGAATCACGCTTGCGATTAGATCAGTCACGCCAGAGATGTTAAGTTGAAAGACATTTCTATACCAGTTTAGCATGTTGCCATTGAACATTTTCTACATCGACAATAATGTTTTTTATTAGGAAATTGTACATGAATTATGTCTGGAATTTTTTGAAGAATCCCAGAAAGAAATTATATACAGATACAGGGGTTGCATTTAAGGGAGTTTACACTATGGAGAACGTTGTTGGCTATATCGTATAAAGATCTTGACTTCGTAGCAGCAAATTGCTTATTGCAATATTTGCAGCCAGTGATGCAGAGTCCTGACGTCCGCGACAGTCGATGACTTCTGAATTCTTGAGCTTTTATATACATCTCAAATAAGCTTAAACTATGTCAAACATTTTGTAATAATGGGTAGAACACAAATATAATAATATAGTTTATTCATCAAAATAAATTACAAATTACAAATTACAAACTATGAAAACATCTACATTATATGTTGAGAATAAACGAATTTGAAAGGCACCTAGAAGCAGGAGCTTCTGTATGTGCCTAATAATAATAAAAATATATAATTCCTTATAATTTATATGGTTAAAATAATGGCACTATTTAACTAAAATAACTAAAATCTAATGTACATTTTTTTTTTTTTTTTTTTTTTTTTTTTTTTTTTTTTTTTTTTTTTTGACAATATTTAAAAATTAAAAAGTTGAATTGCATTTTATCACAGTTTGTTTCGAGCTACTAAATAAGAATGTTTTTAAATCTTTCCAAGGTTCTGACAACATATGTTTTACATTGTTTCTTAAATGAATTCAATTTGCTAATACTTCTGATATCAACGGGTAATAAATTATAAAATTTAGGTGCTAGGTAGTCAATGAATTTCAAGTTCATAGTTGTTGTGCTTCGTGGAATTTTCAACAGTTTGTTACTATTTGCTCTGGTACAATATTGATGATCTACGATTTTTTTCAATTTATCTGATTTATGAAAATAATAACAGGACAGAAGGATATAAAGACAACTCACATCACATATACTCTCATTGTATAATAGGCTGGTGTGATACAATCTGTTTTTTTTGAAAATTACCTTTAGTATATAATTTTGTATCACCTGTATTGGTTTTATGTTACTTTTGTATGTTCCTCCCCAAACTATTATACCATACCTAATAAGTGACTCTACCAATGTTTTATATACCGTTATTATCAATTTAGTGTTCAAAAACTCCCGCAAAATGTAGAACTTTCTAATTAATTTTCGAATTTTACTCGTTAGATAGTCCACGTGGTGTGTCCATTTGAGATTTTGATCAATTATTACCCCTAAATATTTAGTTGTAGATACTGAAGTTATCTCAAAATGTGTGTTTTCCTCTATTACTATTTTATTATAAATTGGTCTGTTGGCATGTGTTAATGAGAAAGCTATGTAATTTGTCTTAGTTATATTCAGTGACAATTTGAAAGTTTGCAGCCAGTTTTTTACCTCCTTCATACCGTTTTTTACCAGTGTTTTGACTTCTTGCCAGTTTTCACCAGAGAATATAACAGCTGTATCATCTGCGTAAGATAGTATTTTTCCTTTGATATTGATGTTAAGTAGGGAATTTATATATGTTAGAAAGAGAGTTGGCCCCAGTATTGTACCTTGTGGCACCCCAATCTTAATTTTTCTTGGTAAGCTGACACTATCATTAATTCTTAGGAATTGGTCTCTATCTGAAAGGTAATCCCTGAAAAGCTCCAACACAGTACCTCTCACTCCATAGTGGTTTAATACTTCTATAAGTTTTTCATGGGGTACTGTATCGAATGCTTTCGCAAGGTCTATGAAAACTGCTATTGTTTTTCTGTTATTATTGAGATTGTGTGTTATTTCTGACGTAAGAGTGTATATTGCATCTGTTGTACTCTTTCCTTCCATAAAACCAAATTGATTTTCAGATAATAAGTTATTAGTACTTAAAAAGTTGGTTAATCTGTTTTTCAGGCATTTTTCGAATATTTTGGCAAAGTTATTTATTAGGCTAATTGGACGATAATTTTCAATTTTGTTTTTTTGTCCAGATTTATGTATTGGAGTTACTATTGATTGTTTAAAGTAGGATGGAATTTGCCCTGTAGTAAAAACAAGATTAATAATATGAGCTAGTGGTTTTGCAATGTGAAGATGGGTAAATTTGATCATTTCAGCACTGATACCGTCTTTGCCTGAAGCAGAATTATTTTTTAAATTGTAAATTTGTTCAATTACTTCATTTTCATTTACTGGTTTTAAAAACATTGATTTAACCGAGTAAGTATTACTATTGCTAGGATTTTTTACATATTCAATTTTCTTCTCCATTTCAGTTCCTACGTTAATGAAGTAATTATTACAGTAATTAGCCATTTCAACATCATTGCTAAACTTACGACCGTTGTTATCTGTTATATTGAGAGTTGTTTTATTTTTCTTACTCTTTTCGTTTGTGGCGTTTGCCATTATTTTGTACATTTTTTTAATGTTTTGTTTGTTGTTTTCTATTTTCTGTTTATAGTATTTAAATTTTTGGATTTTTATTAATTTATTGACATAGTTACGGTAACGTTTATATTCTGCTTCCAATTCTGGATTATGATTTTTTAAAAGTTGTTTTTTAAGTTTGTCTCTTTGCTTAATAGAAGTAATCAGACCATCTGATATCCAATCTTTAATTTTCTTGTGTTTGTTATTTTTTACCAAGCGTTTTGTTGTACATGATTTTATAATTTCGTTGAAATTTGTAACAAAATACTCCGTAGCTAAATTAACACAATTACATTGAATGACTTCTTTCCAGTTTGTTTGTGAGATTTTTTGTTCCAATTTTTTGTAATCAATGTATTCATATGAGTTTGATTCATTGTTTTGGTAGCTTAAATTATTTTTGTTTTTGTTTATGTTTATCATTACTGGCAAATGATCAGTCACATCAGTATCTAATCTAAAAGATTTTACGTTCAAAGTATTCATTTTTAATTTTTTCCTAACAAAGATGTGATCAAGACATGCTAAACTACGAGTTGGAGATGTTATATATGGAACAAATCCATGCCGTCCCATTAAAGATAGGTATTCATTAACGTTATTGTTTGTATTATCCCTAATATTAATATTTATGTCCCCTGTGAATATTTCAATGTTTTTATTTAAATGGTTTTCAAAATATGTTATTAAATCTTGATTAAATACATTTTCTTTAATTGGGGGAGGCTTATATACCGCTGTGATACCAAATGAGATCTCGTTTTGTGTAAAAGTAATTCTACTGATAGTCGTTTGACTATGAGTTAATTTAATATGGCTTACTTCTACATCAAGTTGCTTCTTTATGAAAATAATCACTCCATCATTTTTGTTGATATCTGCATTATTATATGTAATAAACAATTTTTGGTTTAAAATTATTTACCATTTATCAACCAATGACCGTGTTGGGTTTGATGAAGGACCAGTTAAACTTTTTCTTGTTTAACAACATTTACTTCGATAGGACATTTCACAAGAAAACTAAACATACAATTTTAATAATTTTAACAATAATGTATAAGTAAGTACTAAATTGATATGAGCACGTGGTCGCTACGGTGGCTCAGTCTCTCTTTTTCGTTCTCTCACCCCGGTTCTCGATCCCCGACCGATGATGCTACTTTTTTGCGGCGTAGCCAGATTTGGTTGAGTCCGTAAAGCTCAACAGACCGGTTAACAAAATTATTAACCGGTTAATATCCATTACTGTTTGCAGCCTCCACAATCTCTTCCGACTCACAATTATTCATTGTGCACTAAACACACTTTTAACTAAATCAAAGCACCTCAATTTGACAATTCTTTTCGTTTGTTTATTTTGTAGTTATTACAATAACTCTACTACTACTACTACCTACTAAATAACGACACTAAATAAATCCTTAAATCCGAATACGGATTATGGTGCTACTTGCTTCATAATGACAAAATATGTGTTTTAAGTTAATAATCTTCCTTATAGTATAATGTATTATTATTATAAAAAGTTGGGTATACTTTTTTTTACATATTTCATAATAAAAACGGCACATTTGAAGAACGAAATTTTTTTTCCAATTCCCCATCAATGTACCAAACTTTGTCTCCATTTAATAGGTATTGTATTTATTGCGGTTTACGAGATCTCTGTATAAGTCAATGGAATCCGGTCCACCATAATTAAAATTTAACAGAGTGCCTCTTCAGCACAATATGGCCTACCTGTCAGTAATGTCATTCTGGAATGGTCTATTAAACCACATTTTGACGTTGACATGACTAGAAAATGTGCCAGGCGTTTCCAATGGTCGGGACGGCTACACACAAACTAATTTTTTTGCTTTTTTATTGTTAATATCCGTATAATTTATTATTAAGGCACTGTATAAATTGAAAATGCCTCATTATACCTCCATTCGTTTGATAAAAATACTGTGTTAGCGAAACGCGTTATAACTTTAAGTTTAACATTATGTAGATTTTAACAAATTAAAATTTTTTTATTTCATAATTTAGTATGGATCTACATCAAGTAAAAGCCTCATCTATTCAATTTAATTTTTTGTCGTCAATCTCAACTTGAAAATGTGAAAATGACGACTCGCTGATTATCTTTTTAAAAATGAAAATAGTCTTGGAACGATTTGTTCCACATTTATCGCTCAAAATTCGAGGGGTTCTGAAACGGTAAGAGAGATGTAGAAACTGTTAAATTGTGGCAAAGTTGAGCATTTTAAAAGAACAATGATTATAAACTCGATCAGATTTCAAATATTTTATTTAATTTATGGGGTAATTGAAAATAAGAGATTTCTTAGATTTTTGCTTCAATTTTGGTAAAGTCATGATAATTTTTGTAGTTCTTACGATTTTTTCCATCACCGCTATGCTCTCTAACCTAACTACCCTTCACTTGATTTCAATCTTGAAACTGTATCAATTAAATATTGACAGTTAATTTCAAGTTTACTGCTGGAAATATTGGATATTTAGAGCGAGTTGTACCAAACGCCTAAGCTCGGTTTAATGTTAACTGATGATTAGACTGATGTAATTGTTGATAATAAATACATCAATCAGACACAGTCTAAACATCAGTTATCATTAAACCGAGTTTAGGTGTTTGGTACAACTCGCCCTTAATGTTTTATCGAAAAAAAGAAGAGAAAATGCCCAACGGAAAAGGGTAAATTTGTTTATTTTCCATAGTGCTAAAGTTATTATAAATCTTAATTGTGAATTTATTTAGTACTTGGGTATCAGTCAATTGAATTTTATTCTTTTTTTCTCTAATTTTTTGGAGTTTTGGGTCCGTATCTGACAACTGGTTTGATTTCCAAAAAATGAGGGAAAATAATGAATAATATGCCACAAGGAAGATACAGAAGATATTATTAATTGAATTTTAATTACGAACTTTTATACGAAATTGTTTTTAAGGTGTTCAATAAGTGAGAAAATAAAGTTATAGCCAGAGCAAGACGTATTTATTTTGAGCAAGAACTAACTGGAGGTGGCAATCCTATTATAGAGATTTTAACCAATCTCGAGAAAAAACTTTTGAAGGTTTTATCAAAAATTCTAATTTTTAGCATCCAAGAGTTGTTGAGCTTGGCTTTTGTAAAAATAAAATAAAATTAACCTACAAAATACGTAAATATAAAATAAAGAAGAATTCTACAAACAAAGTTATATCCATGTTAAAAACTTAAAAAAAGACCACAAAAAATACAGAATTATCCAAACTTCTTGGTTATAAAACTTGTTTAGGATTCATTCCAAGCTTAGGGACCCAGGGTAGGGGATATCTGAAGGCGCGTTGGTGCTGCCACATAAAAAGTCCCGTCAGTACTAAAATTTGGTAATTTGATGAAAACTGTAACGCCGTTAGTAGTAGTTGCACATTCTTTCACATATATATTAGCGCTGACATCCTAGCCTGACAACCACTGACAACTGCTTATTTGTGTGTGTTGAGTATTCGTATTTGGTTTTTATTATTTATAGTGGGACTTTTACTTCAAGAGACAATGTCAAGAATATGTTTTGTGAAAGACTGTAATGTGAGGTGCATACGGTAAGCTTTATCTTCATTAAAAAACATGTTCCATTAAATAGAAACTGACAGAAGTAGTAGTTATTCTTCAATACAACTTTGAATTTCCCAGTATTGCTGTTGACTTCCTAACATTTATTTTTTTTTCATGTTTGTCATTGAAATATGTAAAAAAGCGTTGTCATTTATTGTATACTTTTTTTAATCAATAAAATATATGAACTTGTTGATTATTGCTTTATTTTTCTCAATTCAGGCATAATATGATCCATTTTTTGACATTTCATTCAATTTTACTGACTTTTCATTGTTATTATTGTAATATCAATCCAATGTTGAGTAATTTTAAATGAAATATCGAGAAATGGACCGTGAATGTCATTTTGCAATAAAAGTAAAATTACAGTAATTTTGAATATACCGCAAAAACTGTAAAATTACAGGAATCTTTTTTTTCGGCTGTTAGCGGAGTTCACAACCTGATTTGTGCCAGAGGTACTGACGGGACTCTCAAGGTAGCGCCACCCGTATGAATAGAGGGCGCCACGGGTCAGTTTCCCATCTTAATTTTTTTTTATCTATGTAGGGACCCACAGTTTCTACGTGCGTTAAAATCTTGACATTTTTCAACCTTTACTTGCAATTTTCTATAAATTTTTCGCATAGAGCATAGCGATTATTGAAATTCTCAAGGTAACTTCATTTCAAGTTTTGAAGAAAGATTGATTGTAATCTTTTTTACAGCACACCAGTCTACCATTTTTAATGAAATGTACGTCAAATGTCATTTTTACGTCAAGATTTTAACTTGAAATCAAGTCAATGAAATTTAGGACTGAATGACACGTCGGTCATTGTCTGCCATATTGTGAAAATAATTAAAATAATATAACGGTTTTTTTCCTGCGGGCGTAGAAAAAGTATAGTAAGCACTTAGTGTCAAAAACATCTATAGTCACTCGTTTCATAAGAAAACTAAAGTAACGTTTTTGACACTTAGTACTTAATATACTGTATATACATGGTCATGAGATATAATATAATAGACGATAAAATAATAACTTTTTATGGTTGCTTATGATTTGGTTTGCAATCTATTAATAAATAATTTCTGATAATTTCAAGGTTTTTTTATGCATCAACATAAACATATAATTTTATCTTCTGTATATTCCTTGTGGTGTATCTGTTATGGTAAAAGTAGATATTGCGGCAAATGTACACATTTTCCAGTAAATGTGCACATATTTGCCTCCGCGTTTGGGTAATGTGCATTCAACTAACATTTACAATTTCAAATAAGGGAAATGTACATTGAATTCACAATGACAATGTCGTTTTGGTAAATGTGAGAAAAAGGGGAAAGAAATATAATCATTGAATTCTCCCTTCTCCTCAAGATATATATACCGGGTGGTGACTCGACCTTAGGACCATAGGATTTTAACATGGGAAATCAGAAAATCCTAAATATTTGCTTCCCAGCAAAAGAGAACCTAATGAAATTTTGTGTGGACGTGGAGTAGATTATTTCTGACAATATTGTCATAAAATAATCAATGTTTAATAGCAAATAAGTTTAAAAATTAAGAAAATAAATTTAAAAAAACAAGCTGTCATTGAAATACTAAAATATGACAAGCGCAGTAGAAATCGGTTTTAGCGCGGAGATAGGAGCGGTTGGTTTCTACGCGGATGTCCCGGGTTCGAAACTTGCATGAAAACTTTGTTTTATTCTTAATAAAAGTTTGTTTTTTATAGTTTTTTAAATAATAGTTATTTATGTACCAAGGCAGTAAAGTGATTCTTTATCGGACGAGTTTGAAATTATGAGACGAGCGAAGCGAGGCGAATAACAGGCGAGTCCGATAAAGACACTTTTCTGGCGCGGTACATACAGAATTTTATCGCCAACTATTCAGAATTCGGAATATAAAAGAAGCTGAGGTATATTTCATAATAGAGAGAAGCGTGATACTGACAGATAATAATTTTCGAGTAATGTCAAAGTGAAAACACTTCACCTGATGCATATGTCACTTTACCTGACTCATATGTCACTTTCCCCGACTCATATGTCACTTTACCTGCCGCAAGACAGATAAAGTACATTATTGGTATAAGGATAAGGTAAACTGTTTGTTTACTTCCGGAAATCAATCTGATAATTGACGACTTTACTGACAGTTGGCGATAAAATAATTTTATAAGTTGTTAAAATTTCAAAACGATAAAATAAGTTTAGTACAATATTATTGTGATATTGACAGCTAGATTATAAATTTGATTTTTCTTTATTTCATGACATTGCTACAATTTAAACCAAGAGAAGCTGATTTACAAAATAATGAAGTTAATGTACTCGCTGCTGTGCATGATGACCCTTCCATTAGTTTAAGGCAAATTAGTTCCGGGTTGGGTATTCACCACAAAAGTGCCCTTAAAATATTAAAAAAAAACATAAATACAAATCGTATAAGTTTTCGGTACATCAAGAAATTTTTGAGGAAGATAAATTTAATAGAATGGTTTTTTGTGAAGATATTTTGAATCGGGTTCACAGAGACCGAAATTTTATTAAGAATATTTGTTTTTCCGATGAAAGCACGTTCAACATAAATGGAGAACCAAATGTGCAGAATTTTCGAAATTGGCACCAAGAAAACCACTATTTAATCAATAATAATCGTTCCCAATATCGTGAAGTTGTTGATGTCTGGATTGGGATATTGGGTCCTAATATCATAGGTCCATTCCTCATTGAGGGAAAACTTAATGGAGAAAAATATTTAGATTTATTGGAAAATAATATCGAACCTGCAATTGAAAATGTTGCTGGCGACAATGTTATTTGGTTTCAGCAGGATGGATGTCCGGCTCATTCATCCAATGCAACTAAATTACATTTAAACAACGCTTTTGGTAATTGTTGGATAGGACATAGTGGACCAATCCATTGGCCAGCTCGATCACCTGATTTGGCACCAAACGACTTTTTTTTGTGGGGATATTTAAAATCTTAAATTTACGAAACAAGGCATCCCAATATTGATTCTCTCAAGCGAAAAATAATTGAAGAATGTGCGAAAATTTCGAATAAACAATTAGCAAATGTGCGGCGGAATTTTTATGATAGACTTGGTTTTTGTTTAGCGAATTATGGTGATTTGTTTGAACATTTACTCTAGACGCATAATTTTCTTACCATTAGTTATTATTCTTTTACTCTTCGTTTATTATTATTATTATTTATTTTAACAACTAACGATTTAAATTGTAGCAATGTCATGAAATAAAGAAAAATCAAATTGATAATCTAGCTGTCAATATTTTAATAATATTGTACTAAACTTATTTTATCGTTTTGAAATTTTAACAACTTATAAAATTATTTTATTTAAAAAACTATAAGAAACAAAATTTTATTAAGAATAAAACAAAGTTTTCATGCAAGTTTCGAACCCGGGACATCCGCGTAGAAACCAGCCGCTCCTATCTCCGCGCTTCAATGACAGCTTGTTTTTTTAAATTTATTTTCTTAATTTTTAAACTCATTTGCTATTAAACATTGATTATTTTATGACAATATTGTCAGAAATAATCTACTCCACGTCCACACAAAATTTTATTAGGTTCTCTTTTGCTGGGATGCAAATATTTAGGATTTTCTGATTTCCCATGTTAAAATCCTATGGTCCTAAGGTCGAGTCACCACCCGGTATACTTTGTAATGAACAATTATCCTTCCCCTTCTTCATCAACTTGATATGCGCGTTAAGAAGTATTGAATACATTCACCCTTTCCATTTTTGAAAAATATCCAATACTTTATAACACGCATATCAAGTGATTCAAGAAGGAGAGCGGCTAATCCAATGATTATATTCCCTTCCCCTTCTTGAATAACCTAGTGTGCCCTACAATGCATTCATTCATCACTAAAGCAGTGAGTTCAACATTTCTTGTTCGAAATTGAACTTAAAAAACAATAAGAGAAAGAAATATTATGTTTACTATAACTCAACTTAATTGATCGTTCTAATTGGTTGAAAATTATACGATAAAAATAATCATTATTATTTTTGTTAATATTCTTGGAAAATATTAAAATAAGACAAGATAATGTATTTAAGAATTGTTTAAAAAAAACTTACTAATTTCTAACTGCCTCTGTATTCTTCCTTTACACCTTTCTCTGTAGTCTGTCTGCGTTCGGTTATATTCAGTCATAACTTCTACAAATTTTCTGGATAACGTTGAATGTTGAGTTTTTCGTATCCTCAAGTCTGCCGATGATTTATTTTTTTGTTCTTCTGTTTCTATATTTTGTTCTATAACTGTAAACATAAAAAAAACATTAAGAAATCTTATTTAAGGAGTAAATGCTATTTCAGCAAAATAGTTACACTAAATGACTTTGTAGTGTTACGAACTCATGGATCTAGAAGCCAGAATATAAATTTTGGCGACGATTCCATAACAGAGTAATGCGATGGTTTATTCCCGACTGTTCTGGAAGCTCCTTATAAGCAATCGAGGTAAATACAAGAAGGTTCTAGAGTTGCGAAGAACTATATATACGCGGACTTTTGAGTGAGTTGAACAGTTTTATAAGTATGGCTTATTCGATAGCCTTTTTGGTGTGCGTCATCGTTTGTGACGTATAACCGAGTTTTCGGTATGTCGTTTGTTTTATTTGCTATTTTGACACATATCTAACCCTAAATTTGATAAATAGAATCATCAGGATCGCTTTTAGCAAAATTCGATAAGGTTATGAAGTTAATAATTACCAGTTTCTTTTTCTAACTGAAAATACTTGGGAACTTTAGAAATGCTGATGATTTTCCGTGTATCTAGGCATATTTTTGTATTATTCAAATAAATATAACAATAAGATTCATATTCTACTGTCAATGTGACAGTAGAAAAAGATGTTAGACACATTGACAATACGAAAGATATGTTTGCATCCTATTTTAAACAAAGAAATGTCTCCCGATTGATAGGTCGCGCTTGCGCTCATTATTGTGATATTTTGACGAGTATTTTGATAAGGATTAATCACAGACCTGCCCTTTTTCCATTTCTTTCAACGTAATGTGTTAGAAAGACATTAACAATCGATGACGCACACCAAAAAGGCTATTAAATGAACTATAGTAGTTTTTTGTAAAAAACTTGTTTTAGTTTGATAAATTAACTCCAATGTTAAAATGTCATATACCTTCGGTGTCGCGATTTTATCATGTCAGTTTTTCTTGTAAAATTAGTGATTGGCAAAACTGTTCCGTTGCAAACAGAAATTTATCCGATAAAAAAAATCTCTTGTGTTTTTACTGTTGACAAAAAAAAAATCATACCTAATAGTCGTGGACAAAATGTAGTATTCTACTCGCATCATAATATAATATATATAAATATAGCCCGAACATTCCGTGTCGGAATAGGGCCTGCTTCCTGCTTCCTGCTCCGTTAAAATCAAGTCTCTTCGCACTATTTATTGTTTTGTTCCACAACACTCTGTCCTTAATAGTCTTCCTCTGGTCATCGTGGTTTAGTCTTTTCACATAATCAATATTTTTTTTCATTTTTATTTGGAATCGTAGAGTGGCGTTATTAGTTACAAATACTTAGTTGAGACCCAATATATGACATTTTCTTTGAAATTCATGAAACGAGCCCATTGAAAGCTATAACTATCTTAAGTGGTTCACACTGTATATTAAATATGTGCATTATTATTTTTATCATCCATGTACTAGTATCAAAGTCTATATATTCCAATCTAGTATATTCAGCATTTCCATTTTTTTATATTCTGTGAAGAATTTCATATTTTATTCATATATTACAAATTATATCGGGTTGTTCATAAAATAGTAAAATTTTTATAACAATAAAGATTATATTTCTCTCCATATTTTTTACATCACTGTCTGTTTCTTTTTTAGCATTCTGTGCTAACATGTACTTATGATTTAACAATATTTTTTGATGATACATAACTTTCAAATATTTTTCCGTGCTTTCATACGAAATTCTATTTCGTTGATCATGTACTCGTATAAAAAATACATAAATAAAATTGATAATAGCTTGTCATAAGTTTTTACAAGTATCCGTATGCGTATTGGAGTTACGTTGACGTAAAGAAATGGTCAAGAAAACCTTTTTAGCAGAAACGTATCGTTTCGTTCTGTTTTAATTGTATAACCTCAAAGTTTTTTTGATAAATATTAAACTTCGTTTTCCTCTAAAATTATTTATTTTAAAGTAACATACAAAATATATCGTTGTTAGAATTGAGAATGACAGAAACCATAAAAACCAATAAACAATTAGTAAAACAAAATAATGTGGATGGTGCTAAAGTGCCAAATTTGAATTAGTCACCCAACATTTTTTATTTTACCTTTTTATATTTTTGTAAAGAGCAAAATGGGGGCGATATTAAGCAATCCATTGCTGCTATAGACAAGGACGATAATATAATGATTTCAACGACCTATTTTTGATGCATATTAAACCAAACCAATATCAAATGAGAAGAAGACCTGTGAAATAGCACTAATGCCCGATTGCACCACCTTGGCTTAACAAGTAAGCCAGGCTTAAAAAATTAAGCTCGCGGCACCGTCATCAAAGCGAAGCTTATATGCACGAAATTTCAAGCCCAGCTTTTTCCATAGCTTATTTTTAAGCGGTAGATATGCGATTGCGCGTTCATTGTATTCTGACGTTTTGTGTTTCCAATTTGTTTGGACATTTCTAATAGTATAACCTAATTTTCGAGTTGGTTTGGTGTGTACAAACAACAATGAATTTAGAAGAAAATCTTGATGAAGAGCTAGAAATTTTAGATTTCCTTGAAAATGGTATTCCAAGGCACATTTATGTTCGAAATGACCCGTTTCACAATTTAATTCTTTGAATTCCTTATCAATTATTTTCCATGTTTCTTCCTTTTCCATCCATGCTACCGCGTCTGTCTTTTTGCATTCTATAATCCCTTTATACTTTTTAACCAAGTTTAGGCAAAGCATTTCCTCTTCTGAAGTGAAATTTGCCGACTGAATTCTTTTTTCACCTTCCATTGCAGAAATTATTTAGATTAATCAAATGTTAACAGAATTAGGAAGTTGTCAGATAAAATACTGGTATTGCCAACCAAAATTATGAAAATCTAGTAAAAAAAATGAACTTTCCTATGCCATTCAAGTAAAGACATACGATATTGTACGTAAGCGTGGCTTTACTAAGCGTAGCATGGTGCAAAGAGAGATTGAAATTATTATTAAGCTGCACTTTGTTAAGCCTTACATTTAAGCTAAACTGGTGCAATCGGGCATAATAGCACAGAATACTGACTTTGGTCGGAATACGGATACGTTCAAGTATACGGAGTAGAATACGAAACAATACCTTCAACGCATCGTATCAGCGGAGACGTAACGGGTCTACACATGCGCAGTTTAAGACAAGCTAAAAGTCTCTAATGATTCTCACAGTTTGCTGTTGATGTGTTGTGAGCTCTTTAGGAGGCGTCCATTGATTACGTGAGGCTTTATTGAGATTTTTTCGACCCCCCCCGCTTCGTGAGATCGTAGGATTTTCCTTAGATACCTCTCCCATCTCCTAGATTAGATTCGATGAGAGTTGGAGTGGCTCTTTGTCCTATCCCACTGCGACCTTGGCAGATCTATTGTGGTCCTCCCTATATTAGAGCTCGATATCCAACTTTATTCTTTTTATTAGACTTATTAGCCTGGATACCGCCTCCCTTGCGTAGCTCTCTGTCCTCGGGTTTTCTTCCCCGAGTAAATGGCATGCGCACTCTCAGAGTATGTGCTCCGCGGTTTCGTCTTCTTCTCGGCAGAACCGGCATAGGCTGTAATCAGCAAGGCCAATTGTGTGCTTATGTTTCCTCAGCCTACAATTTCCGGTCTGCATGACCACCATCAAACGTCGTTTCTAGACTTTGACATAGTAAATCGTTTGACAGTTTGGCCGAAGGGCTTCAAAGTAATAATTTAGCGTGCCTTTGTCCTGGGATTTCATCCCACCAGTTGTTTATCCATTTGTGGATGCTATCTTCAATAAGGCATTTAGTAATTCTAAAGGAAGGTGTTACGGTTGTTTAAAATATTGTAATTGTATCCAAGTAAATTAATATTTGTTATGTATTTTTTTGATCAAGTACTGAAAAAAATAATGAGATTTTGTTAATAGTTGTCAAATAAAAAAGTTTAAAAAGTCAATTAATTAATTTTGTAGATTTATCACAGATTTTCAATTATTCGGTACTTCTAGCCGGATAACACATATATTACAGGTAATATCTACAACATTTGGTCCTTCGAGCCGGATCACATATATTACAGGTAATATCTACAACATTTGGTCCTTCGGTGCGTTACGAACAGTTCTTGGATAGTTATGTCCATAAGAAGGAGTGAACGTTTGAGAAAGAATCAGTTACAGTCAACAGAGGTTTGGATGACTCAAGGTTCAGAACAGAAATCCATATCTAGAAAAGAAATTATACCAGACAAGTCTACAAACGAAGATGATCAAGGTACTGAAAGCAAAAGTCAACAAATAACATCTAAAGGCAAGGTAAGATCAGTAGCTAGTAGTGTACATCGCCAAATTCTTCAAGAAAAGTTAGAAATAGCCAAGAAGAGAAATGCTATCGAGGAAGAAAGGGAAAAAAGAGAAAAAGAGCTCCTAGATTTGGAATTGGCACTGAAAATTGCACAGATAGAAGAAAATAATAGTGTCAGTAGTCATATTTCAAATCATTTGGAAGAGGAATATCCTTTAAGTGAGCGTAGTCAGAGGTCTAGAATTCAAGAATGGGTAAACGATCAGCAATATCAACTTGGTACAGCAAATGATGAATCGATTCATATTGACAAGTCTGATTTGGAAGAAAAATCGAGTTCATGTCATGCGAATAATGTCAGTTCAGATAATAGAGTTCATGCCAGTAATAATTATCTTGAGAGAATGTTAATCCGACAATCTTTACCGAAAGATCTACCTATATTCGATGGGAATCCTTTAGAATGGCCAAATTTTGTGAGTCAGTTTTCCAATACAACTAAAATGTGTGGTTACTCTAATGAGGAGAATCAAACAAGACTTCAAAAATGTCTAAAAGGTAAAGCTCGTGAAATTGTTCAGACTCTGTTAATTTTACCTAAAAATGTCGATAAAGTTATAGATTTATTAAATAGACGATTTGGACGACCAGAATTTATCATAAATAGTGTCATAGAAAAAATAAAGAACATTCCATACCTAAGAGAGGACAAAATTAATAGTATTGTCGAGTTCTCAGATAATGTAAGGAATTTAGTTGGTACTATGCTAACTCTTGAGCAAGAAGACCATCTGCGTAATCCATTATTATTACAAGATTTAGTCGGGAAGTTGCCCAATAGACTGAGATTGGAATGGACAAGGAAAATGAAAACAAATAGTGGAAATATACCAAAACTCGTTAAGTTTCAAGATTGGCTGGAAGAATTAGCTGACGATGTATGCCAATTACAGAATTCAATCCCATCTACTTCAGGGAGGAATGAATCCAAACAAAGTAGGAAATTTGACTATACTTACACAACAACATCAACGAAAAAGGTATGCGCATTCTGTAAAAAGGAAAATCATTATCTGAGTAAATGTAATACTTTTGCTCAAATAAATATTGGAGAACGATGGAATTTCATAAAAAAGAATCGTCTTTGCATTTCTTGCCTAAGTTTCAATCATGGAATCAAGAAATGCACCAAAAAGAGGAAGTGTGAAGTCGATAATTGTGAAAAGATGCATAATCCCTTATTACATACGGAGGTATTGCAAAGCCATGATACTAATGAGGTAGTACACGATAATAGTGGAATTATGAACAACATACCATCACAGGAATATGTGAGTGAAAGGAATCATCACATATTCCAAAAAGAGACTAGAGTTCTTCTCAAAATTATACCGGTTCAATTGATCAATCAGAAAATAGTAGTAAATACGTATGCTTTACTTGATGATGCTTCTACAGTAAGTTTAATAGATAATAAAATTTCAGAACAATTGGAACTAGATGGACCTTTACAAACACTCTGTATATCGTGGACTAATAGTGAAACAGAAATACAGAATGATTCCCGGATTGTTACACTTAATATCAAGGGTATACAAGAATCAAACAAAACTTTTCAATTGCGTCACGTCAGAACAATGAAGGGATTGTCCCTACCTAGTCAAAATATCAACATACAAGAAGTTTGCCAAAATTACCCTTATATCGAGAATTATGATTATTTATCTTTAAAAAATGCGAAACCAACCATTTTGATAGGTCAAGACAATTGGCCACTTCTCATGAGCCACAAAATTATAAGTGATCCATGGAACGGACCAGTATTGAGTAAAACTATACTAGGTTGGGTTCTACATGGTAATATAGTAAAAAACCAATCACACAAAGATTTAAACGAAAGAAAGTTCACTTGCCATGTTTACGGTTACGAAAAAGACGAAATTGATCTTTTACATGACCTTGTTAAAGAACAGTGGAAAATAGAAAATCATGATATACAAAATCAAAGATCAATCATGCTTTCAAAAGAAGATCGGAGAGCTCAAGAAGTCTTAGAGAAAACTGTTAGAAGAGTTAAAGAAAATAAATATGAAGTTGGACTTCTTTGGAAAAACGACAATATCATTCTACCAGAAAGCAAGATTAATGCACTTAAAAGATTGAAATATACAGAAAGTAAAATGGACAAAAACGATAATTTTGCAAAAGCTTATTGCGACAAAATAAGTGAATATTTACAAAAAGGATATATAAAGAAATTGAATAAGCGAGAAGCGGAAGAAGAGTGTCAAAAAACTTGGTATCTTCCTCACTTTGGGGTGGTAAATCCCAATAAACCTTCAAAGCTCAGGATTGTATTCGATGCAGCGGCTAAATCAAATGGATCATGTCTAAATGACTATCTTCTTATTGGTCCGGATTTATACAATTCTTTGCTTACTATTCTTTTAAATTTTAGAATTCATAAAATAGCATTTGTTGCTGACATTAAAGAAATGTTCTTACAGATAAACATACGTGAAAAAGATAGACATGCTCAAAGATTCTTCTGGCGAGGTATGGAACGAAAGAATAGTCCAGATGTATATGAAATACAAGTAGTATTTTTTGGAGCGAAATGCAGTCCATGTCTTGCTCAGGAGGTGAGAAATAGAAATGCTCTTGATTTTTCAAAGGAGTATCCAGAAGCTACTCAAGCAATAATGAGAAAACACTATATGGACGATTATTTGGGTGGTGCGAAAAATGAGGAAATTGCTGTGAAACTGATCAAGGAAGTGATCAGTGTTCACAAGCGTGGAGGATTCACTATATGCAACTGGATTTGCAATAATGATGAAGTTTTGAAAAGTATAGATCCTGAATTAGTATCTGATCAATATAAAAATTTGAGATTTGAAGGGGAAACTACACTGAAAGAACAGTTTGGTTACAATCACTAAGACTAATTAACTATCACCAAATCCGTTATTGAAATATGGCTTATTAAACGTTTGTTGGTAAAAAACAAATTATTTGTTTTTACTCTATAAATAAAGAATTATTTACTATTACATAAGAATATTTTCTCATAACAATTAGTTATTAACTATAAATTTATATTTTTTTTTTATTAAAAAATGATTAATCAGTATGAATATATGTTTTTCTACCATACCGAATGCTATTTATTATTACAAAGTCATTGTATATAGTTATTGCATATTCTGTCACTGTTATTCCAGATTGAATTACTATACCCATATATTTGTTCACAATGACAACATGACTAAAGCCACCTTATTGATAATAAACAAATATCTTTCATTACCAATATTTATGGATTGATGTCCAAATACTTATTTCAGCAACTATAGACTGCCATCATCAGTATTCCCGAAAAGTTATCATGATATTAGCAGATATTGAAACCATATCAGCATTTGGTGATTTATGCTAATACATTTATTATTTAGAGGATCTTACTGCAGTTGATGAAAGATTAGTCAAGACATTTTTGAAGATTTCTTTTTTTTTAGACTTTATAGATACCTATTATTCGTTTTCTATACCATTATATACAGATTTTTCAATATATTAATGATAAATTGTTGTGCTTTTCTTAAAATTGTCATATCTACCTACTAGATGCTGGTAAATGAAACAACAAATCTTTTAATCAAGTGATTTATTCATTTTTTTCATTATAATTTCAACAAAAAATACAATATAAATATATAAAAAAACTGTGTTTCAAGAAATTCCAGAAACTATCAGTCGTATAAGAAATATTGATTATTCATGAAATTTCTTGCAACACATCTCGAAAAATAAAACAAACATATGCAGTTATGAAAAACAAATAAAATCCTCAAATCAAATGGGATAACAACAAAATAATTATATATTGATCATTCAAATCAATGTTGATACTTGTGCCGCATTATTTAATGAAAAAAGGGGTCAAAATTATTGTAGTTTTTTCAAAGAAAAAGTATACATAGGAAAGTAACTAAATATACTAACCATTTGAATGTTCATGAAATTTCATGCAACACAACTTGGAAATAAATTCTTAAATGTAAATATAAAAAACAAATAAAATTATTAAATGGATAACAACAAAATATATTGATTATTCAAGTAAATTTGGATATTTTGTGCCGCACTATTTAATAAAAAAAAGAGTTACTAGGAACAATGAAATTGTATGAAAATGTCTCACCTCGAATAAATCATAAGATCCTACCTACCTAACATATATCTACTAGGTATTTGCTATCCTGCTAAACAAAATTATATTTTCACTGTCTATCTACTTACTTTCGAAATTTGCATGCCCCACATTCTTCAATGAAAATGCTTATAGGAGTGCTACTGAAGTCGACACCTCCGTCCGCCATTATTTTGGCATAATATCCAAATAAAAATACAAATCTTATATCCAGTCGTTGAGAACGATCCAGTTCAAGCACAAAATAATCAGTAAACACTGAACTTTTTAACCACGCTGTCCACACCGTCCACACTACTGCTAATCATTTGCTAATATCCAAATATGAATAATAAACAACACTAAACACACTGAGGTTAAGACGATACCAATAAACAGCACACGTGCAAATCTTAGGGATAAGGGAAGCGGAAGCTACATCACATGTGCATCTAAGGCGATCTATGGTCACGCGCATGACAGTTTGTTGATTATAACAAACAAGATTAACTATTAAACAATATTCTGCTCATTTGTATAACGTAGGCTTATAAGAAACAAATGAATTTATTGAATGTTATAATGATACAAAAAGATTTATTAACAGACAGGGTACCATTTATAATAATTATCAAACAAAGTTATAATTACTAATTAAACTTAGTAATTATCACCGCGAAGTTGGTGTATTAGATGATTTGTTTATTATTGAAAAATTTTATTCAAAATTAACAATTATAGCGGAAACAAATCCTCTATTATTTATTAATTAAACAAATCATCGGTAATGATTATAATAAATAAGCTTTTTCAATTATAAATATCAATACATAATTATGAACAAATTTGACATTAACAAACATTCAATAATAATTACTGAGATTTTTCTTTCGGTGTAATACTGAAAGAATTTTAGGATTATGGTGGAATCCAGCAGAAGACATCTTCACTTTTCAGACAAAATTCCACAAAGTTGATTCAGATATTCTAACAGGAAAACGACGTCCTACTAAAAGAGAAGTTTTAAAAGTTATAATGTCAATTTATGATCCATTGGGATTTTTAATCAACTTCACAATTCACGGAAAAATCTTACTACAAGAAATTTGGAGAATGCAAATAGGTTGGGATGATGAAATTACAAATACAACAAATATTAAATGGGAGAAATGGTTAGAAAATCTGAAAAATATAGTGAATTTCAAGATACCACGTCAATATTTTCCAATGGATTGTAGTGATGATACGAATACTGTCGAGATACACATCTTTTGTGATGCATCAGAAAACGCATATGCTGCTGTTGCATATTTACGTAGACAAAATGGAAAAAATGTTAATTTATCTTTTTTATACTCAAGAGCTAGAGTTGCACCTTTGAAACAGTTATCTATTCCGAGGATGAAGCTTCAAGCAGCATTGATTGGTGCTAGAATGGGTAACTTCATTAAAACCGAATTGGAAGTAAATGTTAAGAAGTTGTTCTACTGGAGTGATTCAACAACAGTACTGCACTGGATATTTTCAGAATCACGAAGACATAAAGTGTTTGTGGCACATCGTGTTGGAGAGATCCAGGAGATAACTGATTCCGAAAACTGGTTTTATGTACCGTCTAAACATAATGTTGCAGACGAAGCTACAAAGAAATATGATAATATTGATTTCTCCACTTCCAGCAGATGGTTGAGTGGCCCGGATTTTCTGAGAAATATTTCCTGGTCAAACTGTTTCGAGAAGCCTAACCTGAATCTAGAAGATGAATATTTGGAGATCAGAGAAGACTTTACAGCAGTTATTTCAGAGAAGAAAATGAATTCATCATTATCCGATGCACTTCCTGATCCTAAAAGATTTTCTAATTGGAACAGACTAGTACGAACAACAGCTTGGGTCTTAAGATTTATAAAACAATGTAGATACAAGAAAAAAGTAAAAGGTGAACTGGTATTAGAAGAAATAAATGAAGCAAAATATTATTTATACAGGAATGTTCAAGAAGAAAAATTTAGTGAAGAATTAGAACTATTACGAATTGGTAAGACTTTACCAAAATCCAGTAGATTATCAAATCTCAGTTGTCAACTGGAAGAAAAATTGATCAGATTGGGAGGAAGACTAGATAATTCTTTACTTTTAAGTGACTTTACAAAGCGGCCCATAATTTTGGACTCTAAACACCCAATATCTAGATTGTTAATATTTGAAGAACACAAAAAAGTAAATCATCATGGAAGGGAAACAGTAATAAATAAGTTGAGGCAATCATTTTGGATTTTAGGATTGAGATCAACTGTAAAACAGATTTGGAGAGACTGCCAACAATGTAAAAACAGAAGAAGTAAACCGGAGCCTCCTTTAATGGGACAATTACCTCAATATAGAATAGAACCAACTTTGAGACCCTTCTTAAAAACAGGAGTAGATTATTTTGGACCCATTTTGGTAACGGTGAAGAGATCACACGAAAAAAGGTACGGTGTTATCTTTACATGTTTGACAACCCGTGCAATTCATATCGAAATTGCCCAAGACCTGTCTACTGATGCCTTTATCCACATTTATCGACAATTTGGATGCCGAAGAGGTTTTCCCTCTGATCTATATTCAGATAATGGGTCGAATTTTCGAGGAGCTGAAAGAGAGCTGAAAGAAAAATTAGAAGAATTAAATCAAGATGAAATTATCCGTAAGTGTAATTTGAAAAATACCAAATGGCATTTTCTGCCGCCCTTATCACCAAATATGGCTGGAGTTTGGGAAAGACTCATTCAGTCTATTAAAAAGAGCCTCAATGAGATTTTGAAAGAAAAATATCCCCCTGAGTATGTCCTTAGAACTTTATTGATTGAAGTTGAAAATATCATTAACAGTAGACCTTTGACGTACGTATCGCTTGACCATGAAGATGCAGAAGCTTTGACTCCAAATCATTTCTTAATAGGTCCTGAGTACTTGGCATATGTTCCAGCAAAGGCCGATACGAATGATTTGTGTTTAATGAAAAAATGGAAAGCAGCCCAGAGACTAACTGACCTCTTTTGGAAAAGATGGTTGAAAGAGTATCTCCTTAGTTTAGTTAAACGAACAAAATGGCTAACTTCTAAAAGAACAGTAAATATTGGCGATGTCGTTATAGTTGCTGATCCAGATAGCCCAAGAAATACTTGGACTAGAGGAAGGATTCAAGAACTATATCCAGGGAAAGATGGAGTTATACGAGTTGTTGATGTTAACACTTCAACTGGAACATTTCGACGTCCTGTTAACAAAATTTGCGTACTAGATGTTAGGAAAAAAGAAGATTTGTAATTGAATTATATCCACTTCAATTACGGGGAAGAGAATGTTACGGTTGTTTAAAATATTGTAATTGTATCCAAGTAAATTAATATTTGTTATGTATTTTTTTGATCAAGTACTGAAAAAAATAATGAGATTTTGTTAATAGTTGTCAAATAAAAAAGTTTAAAAAGTCAATTAATTAATTTTGTAGATTTATCACAGATTTTCAATTATTCGGTACTTCTAGCCGGATAACACATATATTACAGGTAATATCTACAACAGAAGGTTCTGTCCCTATCATGACCTACGTTGCTCCCTTCTTGACTAATTTATCGGCCTTTTTATTGCCTTTCATTCTTTGGTGGCCTGCTGGTATCCATGCTAGGGTCACTCTATTATGACTACCTAGTCTGTTGAGAGAATTGCGACCTGAAAGACAGTAGACAGTAGCATGTCTCCCTAGGCTCAGAGAGATCGTGATCTTCTCTTGTACCCCATATATTCCGACTCCTACTGCAGAACCATCAGTATGTACCAGTTAAGATTCGCTGTTATAGGAGTCCTTCCTCTCTGGAATGTAAACTGTATATTAGTTTTAAAACTATATTGTGGGGCAATCTAATCCATGGATCTTCCTTTATTTCTTCGCATATAGCTTTTTGTAGGCATTACCGTGTCCTTGACTTATCGGAGAAGGTCCCTGTAATAATTTGTGAATAACAGATCTCGCATTTCTCTGAATGAAAATGTGCAGTGGTGGTAGATTCAGTATTCACCTCCAGTGCCACAATCGGAGTCGTCCTCTCCTAATCTCACGCGAGATTCTTTAAAACTTCTATTTAAACTGTGAACGTGTTGAATTAATGAGAAACAAAATTTGTTCTGTTACTTTTATTGAAGACTAGCCAAGACTGGTATTTGTAAATTTTAACGTAATTCAAAATCGCAATCATGAAATTAAATAATGAATATCAAATGAAAATGAAGAAAAGACTTATTCTAATTCAGTCATTATTCTAGAAATAATTTTTCACGCAATTTTACAGTTTTCTGCGAGAAAAATAATTACGTGATATTTGCGAAGAACCTCCTCTCACCTAAGTGAGATTTGGAAAGATTTAGCTTGGTCCCTTCCAACCCTATAACACCTCACCTCAATTAATGGTCGCCCCCCCTGATGTGAACATATTCCCATTCTCTCTGTAACGAAATGTTAAAATAAGTAAAAATATGCTTACCCTTTAGCTTGGCACGGACTTTATTGGCAGTTTTCTTGATATCGGCCATTAGGTCTTCCAGCTCCTGTTTCGTTTCTGGAAACAACAAATACAACATTAATAGGAAGCCCAAAATAAAGACTTCTATTCTAAATTTTTTCAAACAATTTTAACATTATTTAGACATAATAGGCCGATCGTGCAATGTGATGCTGAGAATGGTCCTCACTTTTTAAACAATGCCCGAATTGATTAGTTTTTTTCATTCGTTTTTCTTCCAGGCATTATAATTTACTAGATGTGAAAATGTAAATAAATAAAATTTGTAACAGTTAGTTCAAACCGCTCTAACGCATCTATACGAATTGGAAAAGCTATAACAAGTTCTACTTTCCACGAAGGAGAGCAGATTAAGGTTTCTAAGAAAATAAATCGGAAATATACAGTGTGTTCCATAGGAAATAACATCTACATCTCAAAAAGGCATAATCATTTTCGGTGTAGTCGAAAGTACCTATACAAAATTGACATAATGCCAAAGCCAAAGCAAACTCAATAGGTTTCAAAGGTGTTCGATGAAAACGTTGATATCTGGAATATGTCAGATGCAGTCTTATCGTGCGGGTCATACGATTCAACAAAGACATACTCACAGTTTTTGTTTTCTTTTATTGCGTTTAATTATAACTTCCAAATAAAATCCGTTAGATGAATAAGACAGACTTATGCAATTTTGACGAGAAAAAGAAGGATAATGTATTTAGTTTTCAGCGATTCTAAAAAGTCTTTCACCAGCAGAGTTTTTATTTAAATATGTCAGTTTTGTCACTTTGACAACTCAAAGTGACAATATGAATAATAAGTAGCTATTTTCCGTTTTTTTTGTATCCTCAAGCAAAAAAATGGTACTTAGTTCGATGGATTATTTCGAGAATGAAAGAAGAAGTGGAAATTCGGCAATCAGTGTAATATCACATTCTGGTAACTTCTGTGTTTTCTGATTTGATACATATGGTTAGTGACCTTTGAGTGCCTTTGACTATACGTTTCTTGTGAGCATTTAAATAGACTGAAGAAGATACTTTTGACCATCCGGTAAAATAAAATCTGATGGAATAAAACCGTAATTTGTTTAAATCTTCACTATATTTGCATCAATTCTTTGTCCAGTAACATAGCCTCATCAATAAAACTATTTTTTTTTTCATAAATTGCATACCAACTTGTTCAAAGTTGAATACAGGTTAGAAATTCGTAATATAGAGATGAGGTAGATCGAGATATAACAATTTTTTTTGCTTTATGGCTGTACCCATGCAGCCAGAAACTATTAAAGTAATGAAGAATCGGCTACTCTTTATAAATATTGGCGCAGTAAGTCTGAGTGTACATATGTCAACAAATGTATTAATTGTGGGAAAACAAACAAAAAAAAAACAGTCAAAAGAAGATTAGGTATACAGGGTGATTCATTAAGAATGTCCAATCTCTGAACTGTAGATTCTAGACCTCAAAATATGATGATTCTGCTCAACATGCCTTATGCAATTATTGCTAGTTTCCGAGATACGGGGTGTTCAAAGTTTAAATTTTGATTTTCGCAATAATTTTTTATGTTTTCACAATTTCTCTTTGAAAATTGGCAAATTTACGTTTTTGGCATAAGGAATCAAAATTTACACTCTAATTCAACATTGCTAATAGAGGGCGCTAGTTACACTTGTTTGTGTTAATTAAATCAAAGTAAAGTTTTTTTGGGCTAAGCTTACAACTAAAATAATAAAAATAGTAGTTTACCTAACTAGTGCGGAAAGTGATACTTTTCCGCACGCTATTGCAGATGGCCGAACGACGCTTTAGCGGAGTTCGGCCAGCAATCGCGTGCGGAAAAGTCACTTTACGCACGTGTTAGGTACACTATTTTTTCTACTACGTGCGGAAAAAATCCAAAAGTTGATATAAAAAAAGATCTATTGAATACTTATCAAATTAATTATTATTAATATTAAATGTGCAATTTGTTGCATTCTGCAAATTAATTGCGGAGGCTAGAATGTTTTCCAATGTCATATTTGCTGCTGCCGTGGTTATTGGAACTTGACTGGAAGGCTTGGAAGGCTTTACTGGTGACAGCTGCTGACTAGTGGAAGGGCTAGCGACAGCGTCACTGAAGTTCAATATTTTATTCGATATGCCCTTCTGGAAACTCAGTGAACTTTCTACATAACCTTCTGCGACGCTAGAAGATTTCCAACCTCCGAGGCGCTTAATATTTGTTATTCCTTCTCCAGAATCTGCAAGCATTGTGGCAGCGGAACGTCGGAAACTGTGACCTGTATATAATTGAGGGTTTGGAAGCTTCAGATAACTTGCAATCAATGATGGCATTTTTCCGAATGTGTTTATTCCTATACTCTGTACAGTGCAAGTTCCCTTCCCATATTTCACGAAAAATCGCTTATGTGGGGTTTCAGGCTTTCTCAATCTCGCATACTTTCTGATCAGATTGATCAATTTTCCATTTTCAGCTTCCTCGGAAATCATAAAGCTTCTGAAAGAGTGGTTTTTTGTATCTGGGATGTTTATCAATAAAATGTTGCCTTTATCATCAATATGATCTAAAGACATCTTCGTCAACTCTTCCCGTCTACATGCGCCCGCCAAACCCAAAATTGTAGCGACTTTTATATGAAGATAAATTTCGTCAGGAGCTTCATTTATAAACTTGACAATTTCTTCTTTTGAGAAAATTTTCGCCTTTTTTGGTCTAAATCTAATGTTTTGTTTTTTTAGATATGCCGTGACCTTGTAAAATTTGCTTAAATCGACGTCTTTTTTGAGTTTAATTACACTTTTTAACATCAAGTACCTGGACCAAAGAGTGTTTGGCTTGCATGTTTTGGAAATTTCAGCGAAATAAACCAAAAAAACGTCTTCTTTAAAAGTTTTAACTCCCTTATTCTGGCACCAGTTTTCAAACAAAATATATTCTTTTTCATACCTTTGACGAGATTTTGATGGTAGTAGATCCAAGTTTGCAGCTCTGGCTGCTTCCAAAACTGACTCTGGCAAATCTTCATCTGAAGAATCCATAGATAAATTATCTCTTAGAAAAAGCTGTGACGGTAAAATTGGTTTTGATAACGTAGAGTATTGACTGACAGGATTATTTTTTTATTTGTTGCTATGTTGATTCAAAGTGACAGATAAGAAATGTCAGATATTTATTATTATTTGACAATCATTTGATGAGGCTTATATCAGCCATTAAAAAATTATTGAAGCGTACGCGTTCCTCTTTATTGAAAATTATAGCAGAATTCTAATAAATTTCTTAATTTTTCAGTCATTTGGTAAACTTGGATATACAAAATACATATTTTGAATATTCAAATGTCAGTATATTCCTCAAATGTCAATAAATTTACTTTCCGCACTAGTGCGGAAAAGTGACTCTTTCCGCACGCTTTTTAGTGCGGAAAAGATTCACTTTCCGCACGTTAGTAGAAAAAATATTAAAAAGCGTTAAATGCTACAAAAAAAAGTTACTCTTCTCTGATTCGTGTAACTCAATCGGTTATCGAGTTATTTACTTCTAGAAAGTTCAATAAATTTTAATTTTTTCATAAAAAAATATTATTATTCCTAAAATATGTAACAATAACAAATTTGTAAACAAAAATAAAAAACTTCAAAGCAAATGCTCAAAACGCCCACCATTTACTTCAATACACTTTATGATCCGCTTTCGTAAAGATCTCTTTATATCAAATTATCAGAACACCCCGTATCTCGGAAACTAGCAATATTTGCATAAGGCATGTTGAGCAGAATCATCATATTTTGAGGTCTAGAATCTACAGTTCAGAGATTGGACATTCTTAATGAATCACCCTGTATAATTAATATTTCTAAGGGTAATAGTAAGTATTCACATACTTAAATGACCTAGCAAAGCAGGGCGTTAAACACATTTTTTTAAACGTTTGAAGAGCCCGGATGTGGGTGGCATTTGGAAGCAACAATCTTAAAATTCAAATGCGTAATCGATTTCATCATCATCATCATTGATGTTATTTGAAATTGTTTTCTTAATTCTGAAAGTGGGTCGTTGAAAAATAAGTTGAAATGCCTTTTTAATTTGCTCAAATTCGCTCTGGTTTAATAAAAAAATGGATAATTATGTTTAAAAAAAATCAAACTACATTTTCATACCACTTTCGAAAACTTATACAACCGCTTAGAAGATAGCCATACAAGTAGTAGCACGGGAGATTAGAAAGTTGAAGTATGGCGGTTCGATTCGCCGCTGTGGTGAAAAATTTTCTTTCGGTTTAGTGTAGTTTAGTTCTTTTTTCACAATTTTTGGCTAAAAAACATTAAACTTAAAATAGAGTTATTTGTTTCAAAAATTGTGAAAAAAAACTCCTCCTCAGCGTTGAACCAAACCGTCACACTTCAGGTTTAACTTTTGAATTTCCCGTATCCCTACCCTGCTGGCTATCTCATAAACAGTTAAAAGTATATTTGAAAGTGGTATGAAAATTTAGTTTGATTTTTTTAAACGTCTTTTTATTCAACCAGAGCGAATGAAAAAAAATTAATTTGAAATTATATTTCAACGACCTTTCCAAATCTGTTATAATTTTTTATGGAACGCTATTTGGTAAAAAAGTAAGTTCGCGTTTGACAGTTTTGTACAGAATTCTCTATATATAGCATCTTATAAATAACACAGTGTATGTTGGATAAATTAATTTTGTGTGGATGATAATTCTTCATTATCCTGATGAAACATCTCCTTTCGAATCTTCCAAAGATCATATCGTATATACCTTAGTTGCTGAAAACCATTTAATAAGAGCACACTTTGCAGGCCATAGAATCTCCGGCAAATTAAATATTTATTAGATGCCTCGCATATCATCGCTATTAAGTTATCGAGATCCAATTACCTAAATTAATTGCTGATTTCCAGTTGATGCCACGTGAAAACTTAATGTGGGCATATTGGGACTAGCTCACGTTTTTCATTTCAAAAGAGGCATGCACTACGGATTTTAGAAAAATCTATAAGGTATAGTTCTATTCAGCGATTATCAGCCATCACTGAAATACTGTTACGAATCCAGTGATTCAGAAGCCGGTTCGGAAGTGAACTATAAATTTTGGCGGATGCGACCTTTCTAGAAGATTCCATAACAGAGTAATGCGATGGTTTATAACCCACTGTTCTGGATCCTCCGCGTAGGCAGTTGTAGTAAATTCAAGATGGTTCTAGATTTGCAGCGCGGGTTTTTGCTGGGTGAGTCGAACAGTTTATCAGTTTACAGCGAATCGGTAAATAGTTTCAGCACCGTACACTAACTAACGACAAGTAAATTCATTTGCGTCGGAACGTTTGAAAATTTTGGTACATCTTTTCTCTGGTGCCTTGCACGTCTGTACCCCTGTGCTCAACAGTTTCTCGATTTAAACTAGCCAGAACTCGCCAGACGATAGGAGGGGTAAGGAAATTTTCGGTAACCCCTAAATCGACGAAGTGAATTGACTTGTCGGTAGTTAGTGTACGGTAGTTTCAGTATACAGTTATTGAATAGATAGTGAAAATAAATAGTGCAATTTTAAGTGTGAAAGATAATTCGTTTCTCTATTATTTTTTGGGAATCACACCACAATGCTTTTCAAGTTTTTTATTTCCACGTTTCGGGAGCGTTCCAGCTACCGTTGCCAGGAGCGCTATTCTGTAACACGTTTCCGAGAAAAATCGGTATCGGTAAGGTAAGACTCAGTTATCGACAGCCGTCGGTAAGTCGCAAGTGCGGCATTCTGTGTACCTTTTCACCGACCGATATCGCGAATTTGAGTCGATAAGGATCGGTATGTCTACCGTGATCTCATGAACACCTCGGTAAGCGTTGTCGAAGGCATTTTCATATACTAGAATAATATAAATGTGACAAAATAGTTATATTACAACCTTCCCAACTTAAGATAATAATAGTTATTTTTATTAATTCTTAACAGAATGGCTGCTTATCTTGGTTATCTATGGACTAGAGTTAAAAGAAGAGCATGGAGAAAGGAAGACAATCCTTATGACTTAAATGACGATTTTTAAGTTCTTAATGTTAATAAACATGAATTGTGTCGTTCATGCTAACAGATTTTGTCACATTTATCTTTTTCTAGTATATGAAAATGCCTTTTTAATGTAATCGTTCAAGAGATAAATACACCAATGTTTACCTCAAAGTACTAGATTAGGCACTATACACAATATAGTTACTCTTCAAATATTGAAAATTCACTTAAATAATCCGCAATTTCAACCAAACATCAACAAATAGTAAAAATTTTCTTTCCAACGAAAATCGATAACGGTTACCGTGGTGTTCATGAGATCACGGTAGACATACCAATCCTCATCGACTCGAATTCGCGATATCGGTCGGAAACGTGTTACAGAATAGCGCTACAGAATAGCGTTATACTAGTACCGTCGGTCGCGCAACAGATGGCTGTTGTTAACATTATCGATACCGACGACTGTCAATGCCGCGTACAGAATAGCGCTCCAGGATGAACTAAATTTTAGGTAACTAATTTTTACTCACTATCTGAAACAACGAAAAAAATTTGATAGCTAGACAATCAAAAATATTTTGAAGTTCAAGACTGCAAAAATTTGTTATCAAATTTTTATTAAGGTCCACGTTCCAGGAACGGTTTTTTGATTAGTTTTTCGCTTATATTGGAAATTTTGTTAATAAAATCACATTATTTCTGTGAATTACATTCGTAGGTATATGAAACATGTATTAAAAACAGTTTGTAATTAAATGTACTCCTATTAAATGTCTTTTCCTATTTCGTGTCTGATTAACATGCTGCTGTTCTTGACTGTTTTGTTAATATACTCATCAAATGTCATTGTATCTCTGGCTTGGAGTTCCTTTCAGCTAAGATTCGTTGTAGCGCTTTCACATTTGCTATTAAATAAACTCTGCAACCCACAACTAGTGCATATAAACATCGTAGATATTATAGAAAGTAGCATGGTGTCATATTTGACTCAAAATAATAAAAATCTGACATGTAACCTTACGATTGCACAGGAATAAAATTAGTTAAAACATCTTGAATATTCACTTGAGACCTTATGTATGTAAAATCTGTACGGTTCCAAGAAACACCGCATGTGAAAAATGACCACGCGTGATTTATTTCAAGTCGGCTGCGTATTGGAGGACTCGCTTTGAAAGGTTAGCAGTAGAGAAACAGAAGGGTCGTTTGAGCTGTGTTAGTATTAATGGATATTTATGTACCAAGGGTATAAAAAGATGTTTATGCTCTGAGTGCCGATGTCTTAGGAACACGAGGGACTCTGGCCCGAGGGTTTGTAAGTCGCACGAGGGTATACACATATTCTGTTTATGCCCTTGGTACCTACATACAAACTTTCATGTCTTGCTAGTTCGTTATTGCAATCCAATCTCAATACAAATCAGTATTTAAAAAATCCGGTTTAAATTGATAACATTGCCATTTTATGATAGTAAGTAGACACTATCGTTGCTAGGGGAATGTTGACAAACGAAAATGTTATAAAATAAAAATAGTTATTTTCCGAACTAGTGCGAAAGTGATACTTTCCCGCACGCGACTGCAGTTGACCCGAACGAAGCGGAGCGGAGTTCGGGCAAGCGGTCAAGTGCGGGAAAGACACTTTACGCATGAGTTAGGAACATTTTTTCTACGACCGTATATACCTACAAAAAAGTATACCAACCCATTTTTCAGAAATTATTTCATTTCAACAACAACAATCAAACTTTTACTAAAAACTACTAATTATTTAGGTAATATTAAAACACAATTTCTTGCATTCTGTAAATTACTTAAAATTGCCGCTTCATTGGAGTTATTTGGAGTTAGGGTTACATAAAAATATCTTCATTATTTTTTATTTCCAAAAAATTAAAAACTCAACAAAAAGCTAGAAAAGATTTAGACTATTTTATGAATATTTATTTACCTGTAGTCACAATAGTTAGGTATAACTGCCGAAGTAAAAAACTATCTAATAAGTTCAAAATTTGCATAATTTTACTTTCCCGCACTTTCAAAACTAAAATGCGTGCGGGAAAGTGGGTTAAAACGCACGGTCGTAGAAAAAGGTTTTTTTTCTACTAGCGTGCGGAAAGATCCACTTTTCCGCACTAAAAAGCGTGCGGTTAGGTTAGGCCAGCGATTACTGGCCGAACTCCGCCAGCGTCGTTCGGCTATCTGCAATAGCGTGCGGAAAACTATCACTTTCCACACTAGTTAGGTAATAGTTATTTACGTAACTAGTTATGAAAAGTGCGATATTGTTCAATGAGCGTAATATTTGCCAAAACCAGCGCTAGCGAGTTTTGCAAATTACGCGAGTTGAACAATATCGCTCTCTTCATAACGTGTTTACGTACAAAGTTTTATCTAATTCCGCGCTTTTATAATATTTAATAAAATTTTCAATTAGAATGAAAATATTAAGGTAGAATCAAAGTGTTACTATGGAAACAGTCAGAAACAGTTATGTAAAGTCTTTACATAACTGTTTTTACTACTTTTCATAACCGTTTTATGAAGGTTATGAAAAATGTGACGTTACCTATAACGTCAAAGAGTAACGTAAAGTGTCACATTTGATAGCGGAATTAGGTAAACTACTATTTATATGTGTCAAAGTTAGAAGTCAAAATGAACGAAAATTTTGGAATTCCCGACGAAATTAAAAAGCAAAGCAAGCAAAGAAAGCAACGGAAAATTTGTGTTGAAACGTGAAGTTTCACAGTCGCCTTTGTTATTCCTCCGGTTGCTTTGCCGTATCGTATAACCAGGGACTTGATGTTAATTATGGTCACATATATATCGTCCTAAGTGGAGGTGGTTAACGGTGAATCGAAAACAGCCATCTTTCTTTCCGATCTAAGTTGTCGATTAAAACGGACGTTAGCACTTCAACCGCTGTGGGATATATCTGCTAATATCATACGATATTTTTAAGATCCAGATTATTTTTTCCATTATGATATTCCTACAGCGGTTGGCTTCATAGATTTTGTTTTACAAAACAATTCGTTAAAAAAAAAACTGAAACAAGTATCTTGAAATTGATACCTACCTTTAAACCGATTTTATGGTTTCATAAGAACTGATGGACTTCGAGGCATACCTCCACTGCTGAGGGAATATTATTTTGGAGTGATACCCAATATAAAAGAGAATTCCTACCAGAATATTCCTGTGCTAAAACACCTCGTAGTATTTTCCTACGTTCAGCTGAAGTAACTAACACTGATTGACCCCGGTATGCTAATTCATGCTCGAGTTCATGATTAAATAGATAATCTACGTTCAATTTAAAATTTTGAGACATGATTTATTTTATTTTTGAAATGTAATTAAGGTAAAAACACAACGAGCAATAAAAAAAAGAAAACAGATAAGACAACTCCGACACTAAACCTCTAACTTTGGTACCACTCGAAATGCAAATATTTAAGCCTAGGTTGGAAGTAATCAAAATATATGTTAGGTATCAAGATAATAAGTTCACAGAAAAGTTCTTGAAAGTGTAAAAATATTTATACACAAGCTATTTTATAAGATAACTTAAAAAAAGAAATGATACACTTTCAAACACTATTTGTAAACTAAGTTTTCACCTCTGGTTTTCTTTATGTGAGATATCAATCTTTCATAAGCCCTTTACAGAAATATAAATATATTCAATCCTCCTGACCAAATTTATACACACTTTATATGTTGGAATTTGCAGTATAATTCCAACTGTGTGAATTACAAATTTAGGGACACCCTGTACAGCCACCCTGAAACCTGCGCAGTCGGTGACGCATCCTTACCAACAGCGAACCTCCGCGCGCGCGAACCCTGTTTCTCTCTCAGTTGTTCAGTAGCAACCGCAGCATTCAGACCTCTTAGTGAAAGGCACATGCAGTGCCTATGCAAAATGTTTGCTCACATTCTCTTTTGACAAACAACCCCAAGTGGAATCTAAGTGATCTCCAATATTTATAGTAAGTGCGTGAAGTAATATCAAGTATGTATCTCTAATTGCTACCTATCTCGTTTGTTGGTGCCGTGTTCTTTCGTCGAAAAGCCGGTACGTCTATCTCTCTCCAACCAAGTTAGTGCCGTGGTCTTAACGCAAAAAGCCGGTACATCTCTCTCACTCCCGTAAACTCCCTACATTGTTTATTGGTTTGGTTATTAATTCTCAACTTCTACACAATTATCGTAGTGTTTAATTTTTGTGTATATAACTCTTGCAAAGTGCAGTACCTTTATACGTGTATTCTTATGTAGCGTATTACACAGAAAAAAATATCGTACGTGATATTAATGTCCCACGAACATCAACTGTAAAATCATTACGATAATGCCCTTTTCATAGTATTTATGTAATGAAATTATTATGATAATGCTCAAAAAACATTAGATAATATTTTTTTGGATTATCACAATGTTTGCTTGGTCATTAAACTAATGCAAGAATTTAATTATTTTTGTGCCAAATACATCAAGATAATGATATTTTACATCAATACAAGGATAATTTACATTAAACCAATCACCTAGAAGACATAAGTTAATCATTGCACAATGAGACAAAATAATGTCAATGCCTATAGATCAATACTTTAAAATTTATGGGTCAATAATAAAAAATCATTACAATAATGCCTATAGACTTCAATTAATGTACCTCTACCATTAATATAATGCCCAAACTTATTAAACAATACAAAAAATCATAGCTTGATGATTAAATACGTTGAGCCAATGTCCAAATACATTGATATTACGTCTTGTTGTCTTCCACCACCTAAACATTTGCTCGATTCTCGCTAAATTCACGTGGAAAGAACGACATCGCCTCCCAGTCCTAGTCCTCGCGTCATAATAATATGCATTATAATATTTAGTCCTAGTTAATTTGTTAATAAATTCCGTCAATCACAAAAGTGCGGTAATAATAAACCTATAAATACTAGTGAAAAAACAAAAAAAGTGCAATTCCAAATTTTTCTAGGAAACCTATCCTGTATACCTATAGACAAGTAAGTTAGAAAATTATTATTATTGTCTCTCGAATAAGCCGTACCTACTATAAATAGTAAACTATAAGCAATTTATTATATTTTAGTTCTAGGAGAAGACGCTGAGGAAAAAAATAGATCACTTAAATTTTTCAATTTAAGTTCCGAAGAATTTGACTACTGGGTACTGAAAAGCCTGCAGCAAACACAGATTGGAAGAAATTATAAATCTTTAGAATCTACTACAGCCATTTTAGAAAAATGTTTTTTTTTATAATTAACATTCAGGATTTAAAAATTGGTGAGACGCAAATGTTAATTTTTTTAAACTTATTTTCACTTGTAGTTCATTCTTCATTATAATTCCAGATAAACATGGATTTCTCTAGTGCCTTTGAAAATTCCGATGGCTTGGTGATTGGCTGTGAACAAAGCTGTGGAAAAATATCCAATGAAAATTTGAGGATAAAACTATTATGGGTTTATTACAAAAACTAAGCCAAGACGTGAATGAAAGTAAGTGATGTATATAACCAGCTTTGATAATACTAATTTTAATTCTATATTTTCAGTTTTCTGCAAAACTAATATCCGTCCAACCAGATGACAGTTGGTAGCTTATACTATAAATATGGAATGATTATTAATGATTATATGGATGATATACCTAATTGATTTTATATGCAATGGACGCCATGCAGCAGTGTTGTGAGCATTGTATGGATATGTTATTCCTACAGGCAAAACAGTGAAAAAATATATAACAGGAAAACGCCAAACAACTAAAGTATACTCTACAAGAATTGGTGAAGACGTAACAAGTATCATAGAAATATATACCTACCTCTTCATTTCCTTAAATTGATAAATTATGTAGCTTTTTAGATAGTAAGTAAAGTTTAATTTTAAATAAACATATGTGAGGATTCTAAATTACCAAAGGATTTTATTTTACCAAAGTAGATGTTTATTTTGATCCATTCCGTATTGATACTTTTTTCAATTATGATAATGCTTACAGATTATCAATTAATACACATTAGGTGATTAGTTAATGTTTTTCAATAATCGATTGATTCCTATTTTATTAATCAATTGATGTTCACTAGGCATAGAATCGATGTACTAGGACATTAAACCATGTCAAAGTCATTAATATCAATATTTTTACATGAAACGTTGCTGATTGAAATCAATGTTCGCTAAGCATTAATATTACGTCCTCGTACATTGAGTAATATTTTAAAAGCATTGTGGTAATGATTTCGAGCATCGGAGCAAAATTGATGTAAAAAATCATTGTGTTGATGTTTTTTTTTATTAATATAACGTACGTTTTTCGTTGTGTGTAGGTATCATTATTAGCGTATTTTAGTTTAAGCGCGAAATTGTATGTAGACAGTGTTGCCAAGTAGTGGCTTCAATCATAGCTCTACATTTTCACATATGTTCTATGTTCTCTTTTTTTGTTATTGTTAAGATCTTTACGAATTAGATTCATTAAAGATCAAGTTCAAAATAAACTGGCTATTATTGACATCTACGTAGTTAGTTAACCCTTTCGTGGTCAGTGGAGACAAGGTAGTCATAGTCAGATGTCATCAAACACCTTCCTACAAAAATAATACAGTCCACTAAAAATACTACTTGTCTACACGCCCCGACATTATATATTATAGTATTTTCCCTATAATAGCCAAAGAAAAAAAACGATAGTTATAGGCAAGATAACTGACTACTGAAAAATAATAATATTACATGAACACTATAGTGAGCCCCACGTTGGGCGCCAAATGAAACGAAAAATACGTTGGCTTGGACGCCAAATGAAACGTTATTTACTTGGTGTTAAATGAAAAGTTATATAGAATTTCTTAAACAAAATTATTGTATTCAAAAATGATTCTCGGGGGTGGTGTTCGCCGAAACTTAAACAATAACAGAACTATAGTTCAAAAGAAAGTAGTTAATAAAGTCGAGCGCCACGTGGTTTTCTTTCTTTTTTATAAAAAGAATAGGTTAACCCCGATACTATGAATATATAGTTCTGTCCTGTTAGTTAAGCAATAACAATAAATATCGATTTAATTAGTTTCTAAGTGTAAAAATATAAAATTTATGTTAAATCTATTCTAAAAAAATATATATTAACTATGTTAGTGGGTGAAGCCATTAAGTTTACAAATTATTTGAAAAGAGTTACAGTGGATGAATTGAAAAGAGTTACAGTGGATGAAGCTCTTTAGATTTACAAATGATGTGAAATAAGACTTTTAAGCTTGAAAGGTTGACTTTGGTGAAAACTTCTTTAGATATAAAAGTACTTATCTCAACGGAAGTACTAGTTTGGGAGCCTCCCTGCCTTCTTTGGTATCAGGCCAAAATAATATTCCCTCAGCAGTGGAGGTATACCTCGAAGTCCATCAGTTCTTATGAAACCATAAAATCGGTTTAAAGGTAGGTATCAATTTCAAGATACTTGTTTCAGTTTCTTTTTTAACGAATTGTTTTGTAAAACAAAATCTATGAAGCCAACCGCTGTAGGAATATCATAATGGAAAAAATAATCTGGATCTTAAAAATATCGTATGATATTAGCAGATATATCCCACAGCGGTTGAAGTGCTAACGTCCGTTTTAATCGACAACTTAGATCGGAAAGAAAGATGGCTGTTTTCGATTCACCGTTAGCCACCTCCACTTAGGACGATATATATATATGTGACCATAAATTAACATCAAGTCCCTGGTTATACGATACGGCAAAGCAACCGGAGGAATAACAAAGGCGACTGTGAAACTTCACGTTTCAGTGTGCAAAAAAGTCTAAAAGACCTACGACATGAAATACGAAAAATTGGTTTGATGCAAGAAAACTATGTATTGATGAACTAGTATGAAATTAATAGTAGATTACCTAACTAGTGCGGAAAGTGATACTTTTCCGCACGCTATTGCAGATCACGTGGGGAAAAGTCACTTTACACAAGTGTAAGGTACCTACACTATTTTTTCTACTAGCCTTCGGAAAAAAACCCAAAAGTTAACATAAAGAAACATTTAGGTATCATTAAATACTTATCAACAACTTAATTATTATTATTTGACATCCATTTGATAAGGCTTTTACCAGGGCCGTAAGAAATTATTGAAAAAAATGTTCCTTTTAAAAAAAAAAGTTATAGCAGAATTCTAATAAATCTATTGATTTTTCAGTGAACAACACTTTTTGATTCTTGATATTTTTTCGAAAACTGCTTTGTTTTCAAGTTATCGGCAATTCAATGTCAAATATCGACCGAAAAATGGATTTTTCGAAAAAAAATTTTCGGCTTCTACCAAACGTTTTCCAAATTTAAAAAATGCAAATTACTCCTGAAAATATATACTATTAGATGGTATTTTCAATTTTAATGCTATATTCATTAACCTCGTCGAATTCGTCATACCAAATTCGCGAAATTTACGGATTCCAAGGCGGATTTGCCGCGACGGAGTGCGTAACGTGTACTGATTTGCGGAACTATATTTCGATTAAGAATGTTAACGCTTTTCTTATTTTCCGTAGTTTTGCAAATTTTTGATTAATACCAAATGACTGACCATCGGGACAAAAAAGTGTTATTTAGGTTTTTTGTTCCTAATAATATAATTAATCGATCGTAAATGGTTTTTTCCTTGCATTTGGTAGTGGTCGGTCAACTCGTTTTTTTGTGCATCTTTTTAGGGGTGCACCGCTTGCCCAACACATCGTTCAACCTTATCCACTTGCTTAGGTTATTTAGTATACACGTGATTTTAATTACGTGCGGTTTTTATTGTGATCGAACCGACTCTAGTATTTCCGAAATCAGCTCAAAGGATTGGCAAATAAAAAATTTTAATTATAGGGTGTTCTATTTGAAAAACTTGACATTGGCGTCATCACACTGTCAAATAACAGGGTAGATTGTTTTGAGTAGTATAGGGTACGGAGTGGGTTTTGAGAAGTTGAACCCGGAACACTCATGAGGCTGGGGAGTGGTGATGAGCGAAGCAAGAGCCAATACAGTTTTGGTAATGGTCTAGGTCTAACTCAAATACTTGTAGTCTTGACCTTGCACATCCAGTCATCGTCTTGCTCAATTCTCTCCTGGATAATTTTGACTGCCACTAACAAATAAATCCAGCAGTTGTCGTTTTTTTCAAAAAGTTTAATGGCCATTGATAAAAAGTATGTCTCACTTTTAAAGTAGAAATACGTCTCCGAATAGCGGCAGTCCCGAATCCTCGCGTTATAAGGCGAGTTTACTGGTCGATATCTCCAGGCCAGACAACCAGAGAAAAACTACGATGAATTTAAGCCACGACAAAATGGAATTTCTCCGAGATAAAGTTACGAAGTAACGGCATTGGGCAACATGAAGGATGTTATCTCCGATTCCAAGGATCTTTAGTGCAAGAAGAAGTTAGTTGTTTCATGATACCAATTAGAGAAATGTCATATATATAGTTGAAAAGTTTATACAGGGTGTTTTCAAATGACACTTATAACGTTTGCATGTAAGATTTGATAAAATAATTAAAGGATTGAGGGGTCCAGCTCATTTACTTTTCGAAATACAGGGTGTTGAATTTATAAAGATTTAAAAGTTTCAATTTGATAACTTTAAAATGGATGAATAAATTGATTTGACATTTGGCAGGTTGTTTTTAAATGTAAAAAGGCATATTTTGATCGAAAAACATTTGTCAATTCTTGATCCAGTGGCGTACATTTGGAAAATATGTCACTTTTCTTCTCCCATTTCTTACGCCACTGGCATTTGTAGCTATTTTTAATTAATTTTGTATACCTCAATGGGTTTCACGTTAAAAACGCATAACCTTTACATATCAAAAAATGCGTATCAGTTGTATTCCTTTTCCTCAGTATTTAAAAACTGAAAGTATTTATTTGTTTCATAGGTAAATACAGTCAAAAATAAATAATGACATTGAAATGTCACAGAGATGGTCGCTGGTTCAAATGTCAATGTTTTCGTTTTTCTTAAATTCTTTTTTTGATGTCTTAACACTAATGCAATGCTCATTAGAATTTTGTAGATTTATAAAATAAAACGATAGGTAAGCCAAAAACTATTCATTTTTTGAAGACGCTATTGTGTGTTTGGTTGCCTACAAAATGTCAATATACAAGATGTGCGTTGGGTTGCCTGCAGAAAATCGCTGATTAATATAGGTGAATCATGCATTAATGGGGGTCATTAATGCATGATTTTGTCTAGTTTTGAGAACGTTAATATCATATGTTAATATACGGTCGACGAAAAAATGAGTTAATCGAAATTCTCATACTTAAATTTCACTTATTGAATTGAATTATTTATGACTCATTCCGGACCTGTAATCTGTCCTTGGAAACATCACCAACAACTGAACCAGGAAAAAGGGATATTAAAAAAAGAGGATTGTGTATCTAACGCCCGAATCAAAAGCGAATGAACAAAGGGAATTTCCAGCGTAGATAAGCCCCTTTTCTGTTGTACTGAGGTTGTAAAAACAACAGTGTTTTACAGGGAATTTTTCTACTCGTAATCTAGAATATCACTCCCAAGAGAAATGACTGCGAGGTAGTCAACCCTAAAACATTGAAACACAATGGGATTGGATTAATTTTGCAAAATTTATGATGTCAAAAACTTTTTTATTGGAATCAATAAAAAAGTTATACGAGCAAAGTGAAAAAAAAGTTTACAAATAATTTTGAGATTTAGAAAAACAACTACAATAAAGTGTTCAAGACCATCCCTCTACATAGACTTCAATGGGCTTATCAAGAAGGGAAGTCAGGAGAGGCTGCGCTACATAGTTTGGTCTCAGGTCTCGAGAGGAGTCACTCTGAACCAGTATTTCTAGATATCGAAGGTGCTTTTGACAACACATAGATGTCATCAATGAACAGATCCTTTAAAAATCACTACATGCTCGACCATAGAAGAAATACAGCACAAATGGATGATATAACTTATACCGTTAGAACAACAGAATTATATCACCAAGGTGAAGTGCACCGGTTGACCTAAAGTGATACTGTGACCGCGCGCTCTCCGCCCTCTATCTCGAAAACGTTCACCTAATAAAACAAAATTTGTAGAGAATTTTGTATTCTACAATATTGATATTAAATGCAAATAGCAAAAAACCCATAGGAAATGAGATATTTACAAAAAAAAGCGCAAAAAATAGTTTGTTTAACTAGGCAGCAAAGTAGTAGATTGACTGCCGAGTTGAACATATACTTTTTTCTCCGATTGTTCATAATAGTCTAGGATCCCACTGCAGAATTAGTGCACTCATCGAGTATATGCTAAAAACCTAATTTTTACGCATATTTATCATCAAGAGAATAAATATCTGCTAGGGTGCCTATCAAAATGTGGCCGCTAGTATTTTTAATTAAATTATTTTTAATTAATTTTTGGCAAAAAATTTCATTGATTTGTTTTTAAAATAAAATATTGCCCACTTCACGGCAATATATATAAAGACTTTGAAAATTGACGGTTGCCGTTGACCACTTGGCCGCACCTCTTCGCAGCCAGGTGTAAACAGGTATGATTTTGATATATTTTTACGTTCATAACGTACATTTATGATTTATATATCAAATTAAAGCTAATTTTTTTCTCATTATTATGATATATGGTTGCCTACTCAAATCTGGCCGCAAATAAGGGTTGCTGGCTGCTAAAGATGGTAAATATTAAAAGTAGACTGAAAGAGAGCTAGCGCGTAACGTCACCAGTCAGACGAAGACAGCGATTGCGTACGACGTTTTAAAGCCATTGCGCATGCGTCGGGTGCTAGGTTGTCAACTAATTAACAACTAACTTAGAAACCACGCTGTTTTGGGGTTCGTAATATACAACGTTATTTATATTGTTATTTTATTTGTGCATCTAACATTATCAATATATTTGACGTTAAATAAAATTGATAAAGATGAAGGCGTGTTTTTTGTGTAACAAAAAACACAATATACTTGACTTTAATGATGCATCATTTAAAAAGTGTTCGCTCATGTTATTATTTCGTCGTATGAAAAAATATAAATATCACGACGCTTCATTAACAATTAAATCAACTGATGATTTTGGATATCATACAGAGTGCCTTAAAAAAATTACAGTTTTAAAGCAAAAAGACAAAGAAGAATTCGAAATTTTTTGCAAAATACAAACAGTAAGTAAAATTTTAATTGAACTTAAAAATATTATAGGTTATACGATATTATAGATACGATATATATTATAAATAATCGAGTTTTTTTATTAAAAATTATTTTTTTTTAATTTTTCATTATTTATTTTTGTGGAAAAACGTAGAGTGTGCTATGTGATTCCACGAACAAATCTTCCGACAATGACGACGATTCTGATATTTGTTACGATGAAATTGATAGCTCCGATGATAGTGAGAGTGGTAGCTCCGATGATTCAGTTTTTCAAATGAGAGTCACGGAAATAATATAAGATAGGTACATTTTCTTATTTCAATGTTTAATTTACTGGAATGTTCAGTTTATATGTAACAAACAATTAAATACTTTAATAAAATCTAAAATTTTTTCAACCTACTTGCACAATGAAATTTTCTTTTACGTAAGTAACCTTGGTTTTATTTTTCACTATTAATTTTTTAATGTAATTTTTTAATTTGTAATTTTGAAAGAAAGACAATTCTTTTGGAGTATTTATTAAGTCGTCTCTACTATTATTTGAACCAGTGGTTGAGAACACTAGCACCCAATGCATGCGCAATGGCTTTAAAACGTCGTACGCAATCGCTGTCTTCGTCTGACTGGTGACGTTACGCGCTAGCTCTCTTTCAGTCTACTTTTAATATTTACCATCTTTAGCAGCCAGCAACCCTTATTTGCGGTCAGATTCAAGTAGGCAACCATATATCATAATAATGAGAAAAAAATTAGCTTTAATTTGATATATAAATCATAAATGTACGTTATGAACGTAAAAATATATCAAAATCATACCTGTTTACACCTGGCTGCGAAGAGGTGCGGCCAAGTGGTCAACGGCAACCGTCAATTTTCAAAGTCTTTATATATATTGCCGTGAAGTGGGCAATATTTTATTTTAAAAACAAATCAATGAAATTTTTTGCCAAAAATTAATTAAAAATAATTCAATTAAAAATACTAGCGGCCACATTTTGATAGGCACCCTAGCAGATATTTATTCTCTTGATGATAAATATACGTAAAAATTAGGTTTTTAGCATATACTCGATGGGTGCACTAATTCTGCAGTGGGATCTCGTACTATAATGAGGATATTGTATTTGCAAATTATTACAATTCCCACAATCTCTTTATTTTGGTTGGTTGTTATGGAAATGTATAATCACAGGCAGCAAAGTAATCACTTTCGTGCCTAGGCAGGAAAAGTAATACTTTGCTGATTGATATCAGTCAGCAAAATTAATATTTGCTGCCAATCGGGGAAAAACGAATTTTTTTATCTTTGACCTTGAAATTTTATAGTTGCGTACACCCTGCCATATTATGTAGGTTTTGAGACAACTCAAGAAGTAACCAACGGTTACGACAAAATTTGCATATGTGGTCAATGGTGTGAGTATAGGTTAACCATTAAAAAATTTAACTGCAGCCCAAAGTACGGGTAACTGTGTTAACCAAGGAGACCTAGCCTAGTTTATCGTTGTTAACTGCACCAACTGGAAAATTGTAGAACTATATATTGTTATTTTCAACTACAAACAATTAGAAATATAAAAGATCATATTTCCATGTTAATGCCTATAGTAGGGACTATGAAGTCAGACTACCAAAAATTATTCGTACAAGACGTGATTATTTCAAAGAATTCGACAATCACGATGTTTTATTCAGATTTCGTTTGTCTGAGTAGACAGTAGAAAGCGTCGGGTAGTTTCAGTATAAAAACAATAAAACATAACCTCCAAAGGTCTTCTCTTTCATTTGACATAAAACACCATACTATCAATGGTTTTCATACCAACGTAACAAAAGTTAATACAATTTCATAAGTTATCTGACCATTAGTTAAATGATGATTGTGAAACAAGTTCTAATGGTTTATTAATTTCTCTATTGTTTCTGGTAACTTTTCGTTTTTGTGGTTTGAAATAACGTATTACCAAAGGATTTTATTCTTGTTTTTTAAATAAGAAAATTGTTTATAATGTAAAACAGTGAAAAATAAGAAAATATTATCGGCAAATTATACATTTCAGGAAAAAGAATTGCTAATATTTTCATCCAATTCTTCATAATAATTTTTACGGTTGTACTGACTTCTTGGAAATCCATTTGCAATAATATCCAATACTTCCAAATCATCCTCCATAAACATCCTTCTTCAAAAATTAAAAGAAACACACCTGAAATTGGAAGATAGAAAACGAAAACCCGAAAAAAGGAAAAACATTGACATATCAATTAAAACACAAGAATGTTAGGTTAGAAATCTCCACTTTGAGGGATAAGTGGAGAATAAGCGAGCGATTTTCAAAGCTTAGCTAGGTGCAGCTTAAAATGACATGTTGTTCATGGTGCAAAACAAAACTTTCTTAAAGCGCCACTTAACTTCAAGTCGACTTAAATATCAATTGGTGCAAACAACCATTATAAGATCCTGTAAAAAACTGTCAAACACGAGCTAACTTTTTAACCAAATAGCGTTCCTAAAAAAATACGAACAGATTTGGAATGATCGTTGAAAAATAAGTTTGAATGTACTTTCAATTTTTTTAAATTTGCCAACTTAAAACTTTCATGGATGATCTTAATCGATATCATCAATACAGGTTATAGCGGCAATCGTCACAGACGTGTATCGACCAAGGTTAGAGAACATTCTCTTACTAAGTCCATTTATACAAGCCTCAGTGCCATAGTTTGTTTTGGAACCATCGGTGAACCAGTGAATATGTTCTCCTATCAAATCTCATGTGAAAACGTGTTTATATAGTATTGTTACATTTATATCAGTGTGGTCTTTTCGCACTTTGTTCAGAGTCTCTCGATTTCACCCTAAGAATTACCATCATCGTCTCCGTTCTTTCAAAAAGTTCCAAAGGAGGAAGTCCCATACTGGCTTCCATTGACTTGTTCCCTGTGCTGTTCATTGTCCCGGTAATACCAAGGAGGGCTTGTCTTTGCTTTGCAGTTAAGGGCCCGTTATTGAACGAAAATATGACCGTAAAAACATGGCTTACGTTTTTCATTCAGTTAATTTTTATTAATGATTTCAGTGGAGACGTAAGGTGTTATATTGATTGTCAAACTATTAAGGTAGTGTGCATCATAATTTATATGGGTTTCTTGTTAGTAATAAATTTCACAGACGTTGTCAAATATCCCCAATTTTGAGCAATGAAGATTGAAATGAAATAAAGGTGATACACTCTGATACACCCTTCATAACATTATTTTATAGACAAATATGTGACAATGAAGCAAAAATATTGTTATTTTATCTAGAACTGAATGAAATAAAAGCGGCGTAATTAGCGCCGTAATTCAAATATGGTAGCCAAAAATTCTGTCTTATTTGGTTCAACCGATTTGGCATCAGAGGGCGCTGACTGAATCAGTATCATTCGAGTGATAGGTATATATTATATCGATATGGGACTCTAAATTTCCAATCCAGTGTTGCCAGAGTGGGTACATTTGTATCAGATTTCGTACTCTCGATAATATAAATAATTAATGTAAACTGGTACAACGTGTGTAATGCAATAATGTTAACTTTTAATAGGGAATGTATTGTTATACACGAACGCCTTCAAAGCGTTTTTCATATTGACAATCAAAGATCTCGCATTATATCTTCTCTTTACAATAATAAATCACAATAAGCCAAGTTAGATGTGATTTAATTTATTCATATTGATTTATTCAATTGAATGTTGTTTGTTCTTGAAGGTTTCATTAAAATTAAAGGATTTGTGTGGTAAATAATTTTGGTAGTAGCTGGCAACTGTGTTCTTATTTTCGTTCCATAGGATAGAGTCGAGGATATTAGATGAATATCCTTGGGATAAAATTGCCTGTGGTTTTTAAAACGTAAAACAAATATGATGTATACATGGAGGAAAAAAAGCGTCATACAATATTTATATACAAAAAATAATCGAAATATTATTTTATTATACAGACGGGAAAATAATAGAGATACAAATTTTATAATAAACAGGGTCACATGGCTAGTAGTCGGCTATTTTATAGGACATTCAAATTAGATAATAAGTCGCCCAGGTGTTTTCCAAGTTAGGATGTTAGTTCTGAGATAGTAAGAAAGCACAACTATGTGACTATTTATGTACTAACAGAAAAAATATTACAATTAAGAGAAAACTCTTTGTTAATTTTTATTTTAAAAATTCATTTTTTGTAGTAGTCGGCCACCCATAAGCTAGTTGCCGGCCGCCAGCAATTTACTTCAGATCAGTACTTACAATAGTAGTTAGAGCGGAAAGTGATACTTTTCCGCACGCTATTGCACGCTAAATATATAGCAATCTCGTGCGGAAGTCACTTTACACACGTGTTAAGAACAGTATTTTTTTTAAAGGCATGCGCAAAATATCCCAAAAGTTAGCATAAATTAAGGAACATTTATTGTTAAATACATATCAACAAATTAATTATTATTATTTGTCATTCATTTGACGAGGCTTATACCAGGGCCATTAAAAAATTATTTAAATACCTATAAGTTTTTTTTATTAAAAATTATATCAGAATTATAATAAATTTATAAATTTCTCAGTTATTTGGTAAACTACAATCATACAAATATATATTTTAAATGTTCAAATAACAGTATACTACCCAAAAACTTGACAAATTTACTGTCTGCACGCTAGTAGAAAAAAGTTATTGTTAGAATTTAAATTAAAAACGTTCATATTCAATGGCACGTTCTTTGTGAAAACTTTCCAAGGTGGTATAGTACCTACCTAATCGCTAGAATTTAAAAAAAAATGTTTCTTTATCATTTATTTAGAAAATATACAAGGATACATAGAAAATACAAAAATAAACTGTAAAAACATAAAATAATCCAATATAAACACTAATACTAAAACTTAAATGTCACAACACAATTTCAAGCATTTGCTAATAGCGTTTCCGTCAGATTTTCACTTTTGTGTATACAGTGTGTCTACTTAAGTTGGACTCATATGGGAAACTTTTTTATTATTGGTTTTAGGAAAAAAAGTTATTCCTTATAAAAAGCTCTGCATTATCTAAAACCTGGAATGCAATCATTAGATATTTCTTATTTTGAGCCTTATACGAGGTTTGTCAAAAAATATTAATTTTACTCAAGAGTAAAGTACAGTTGGTTCGTTGGATCTTTTCCCATGCGTCATCATTAATATACAAACGCAATACATCAATACATTAAATAACACGTAGGTCGTAGTTGTGAACAAAGTCTTTGGTCTGTCAACGACGTCTAGCGTACAGATTCGCGTTAAACCTATCGCCGACATTCATCATATGGCTATCTCTGTTTGTTATGTTACGCTGTAATGGAACAAACGGTTTCATTTCGGGGGTTAAGATTCTGTGAGTAGGAAAGAGACGTAATACAAAAAGTAGTATGTGAATCATTTCATACATGGGAAAAGATTCAGCGAACAGACTGTACCTACCTTTATTTTTCACAATACAGAAAAATTATAGGAAGTAAAGTTGTTTAAAATTGAAAGTTATATCCAAATATGCAATTACAGCTATTAAGCATGAAAATTAAGATTTGGTGATTATTTACGTTTTACATTATAAAGTATTTGTAATCGTAAATATTCACCAAATCTTAATTTCCATGCTAAATAGCTGTAATTGCATATTTGAATATAATTTTTATTTTTAAACAACTCGTATACGGCAAAAAATAAGAAATATCTAATGATCGCATTTTAGGTTTTAGATAATGCAGAACTTTTTATGAAGAATAACTTTTTTTTCCTAAAACCAATAATAAAAAAGTTTCCCATATGAGTCCAACTTAAGTAGACACACTGTATAAACAAGAACGTAAATATCAACAACAAATCAGGTAATATTTACCCTCGTTGCATCGTTATCTCTGGCACCGCTCAGGTTAACAGATCTGGTAGGAAATATAAATTATATCGAAAACTATAACATCTCGATAAATTTATCACTCGGTATTGTATCGAATGATACAAACTGGCATGGGAAGTGGAGAACGACACGTGTTTATTTGTCCGGTACATGGTTGAACAAGTATTTATTCAAGATTATAATAGTAATCAACCATTAACCACTTATTTGGTCAACTAAATTACCTGTTTCAAGAATATATGATTCAAATTTGGGATAAAACAACATCCTCTCCCCATCTTGTGGTTTTCAGTGGAAGCTAAGGTTTATTATTTTACCGTGGTGGCTAATAACGGAGCCTTAATATGTTCACTTCTGTCATCCTCCACCCGACTATAGTTTCATAAATGATCGTTGGTCTTCGGTTGTGTAAAGCCACTAAACCACCTCGGTTCGTATTTCCTAGGTTTTGCCCATCACAATTCTGGATTGCCAGAAAAGCCTAAGTAGCCCTGGTATTGATTTTTTCCGAATGTGTCTTCCAGTTCAGTTTGAAATCAAGGGTTACTCCAAGATATTTCTAGATCTTCTCCGAACAACAGTACTCTATCCTGCGGAGAACTCTTCTATTTGCAAAAGCAACTAAGTATTTTTTTTTGATTAACTGAAAGATCCTCTCAGTCCAGTCATTATAGTAAGTTAACCTCGGAATTCTAGATACCCAGATGTAAGTCTGTAAATAATTGTATATTGATACCCTTACAGCGAATTTCACAATCGGTGATGGTAAACTATTAGGATTAAGTTTTAACCTTAACCGAGACACTAACCATTAGGGACGCACACGAATAGCGCCAAACTAATCCTCAGGTAGAATTGCAGTTATGGAAGGTCTTAATCTCTTGCCTGAATTGCGCCGGTTATAGGGATTATCGTTTTATTAGGAATAAACAAATCTTATTTAAAAGTAAACATTTCTGAAAATATTATGATAACTCCTAATTGTCTTCTAACAGGAGGAAGGGTAGCAAATTATATCAATTTTATTTTTAGTTTTACGTTTGCGTTTGAGTAAGGTGGTAAAGTTTAAAATCAATTAAGTATAACCTAACCTAACCTAACCTAACCTAACCTAAAACCTAACCGAATAAAAATTGGCGTTCAATAACAAAGTAATTAGATAATAGTTATTTACGTAATAAGTGGGATATGGACATTATTAACGCACGCATGTGAAGTTTGCACGACGAGGCCGTAGGCCGAGTCGTGTATTCACATAAGTGCGTTAATAATTCCTATCACACGTGTTACGTACAAAATTTTATCTACAACTGTTTATTAGTATTATCAACAGTACCTATATTATAAAATTTATTGAAAATTCCAATCCAACGTATTTTTAATAATATTGACTGCAAACATAAGGTACTGTGTATCATATTTTGTGACTATATCATCAAAGACAAACAAGGATATGGAAATAAAATAAATTAGTTATGTCATCAAATTTTCAAATTTGAATGAACAAAAATCTATAAAAATGAGTTCAAGCGAAGACAATCTCCTTTCGGAAATTGAAAATGCAGCTTCCAGTGTTATTTTAAATATTTAATTCTGGCTTTATTATGTTTCTAGATTCTCATTACCGCACTAGTGCGGTAATGTAATCAGAAACGCACTAGTGCGGTAATATACGTCATTATGACACTAAAAATAGTGTCAAATCGTACTCGTTACATGACAGTTGTAGATAAAAATTATTTTGGCGCAGTTCGGACTAGGATTAAACCAAGTAAGCAGGTAAAAAAAAATGGCGCAGTTCGGGTGAGGGATTATATCCTCAAGATAAATTTGGCGCAGTTCAGGTGCACCCACCATTAGAACTTAACTGCAGCCCAAAGTACGGGTAACTGTGTTAACCAAGGAGACCTAGCCTAGTTTATCGTTGTTAACTGCACCAACTGGAAAATTGTAGAACTATATATTGTTATTTTCAACTACAAACAATTAGAAATATAAAAGATCATATTTCCATGTTAATGCCTATAGTAGGGACTATGAAGTCAGACTACCAAAAATTATTCGTACAAGACGTGATTATTTCAAAGAATTCGACAATCACGATGTTTTATTCAGATTTCGTTTGTCTGAGTAGACAGTAGAAAGCGTCGGGTAGTTTCAGTATAAAAACAATAAAACATAACCTCCAAAGGTCTTCTCTTTCATTTGACATAAAACACCATACTATCAATGGTTTTCATACCAACGTAACAAAAGTTAATACAATTTCATAAGTTATCTGACCATTAGTTAAATGATGATTGTGAAACAAGTTCTAATGGTGGGTGCACCTGAACTGCGCCAAATTTATCTTGAGAATATAATCCCTCACCCGAACTGCGCCATTTTTTTTTACCTGCTTACTTGGTTTAATCCTAGTCCGAACTGCGCCAAAATAATTTTTATCTAATTACTTTGTTATTGAACGCCAATTTTTATTCGGTTAGGTTTTAGGTTAGGTTAGGTTAGGTTAGGTTAGGTTATACTTAATTGATTTTAAACTTTACCACCTTACTCAAACGCAAACGTAAAACTAAAAATAAAATTGATATAATTTGCTACCCTTCCTCCTGTTAGAAGACAATTAGGAGTTATCATAATATTTTCAGAAATGTTTACTTTTAAATAAGATTTGTTTATTCCTAATAAAACGATAATCCCTATAACCGGCGCAATTCAGGCAAGAGATTAAGACCTTCCATAACTGCAATTCTACCTGAGGATTAGTTTGGCGCTATTCGTGTGCGTCCCTAATGGTTAGTGTCTCGGTTAAGGTTAAAACTTAATCCTAATAGTTTACCATCACCGATTGTGAAATTCGCTGTAAGGGTATCAATATACAATTATTTACAGACTTACATCTGGGTATCTAGAATTCCGAGGTTAACTTACTATAATGACTGGACTGAGAGGATCTTTCAGTTAATCAAAAAAAAATACTTAGTTGCTTTTGCAAATAGAAGAGTTCTCCGCAGGATAGAGTACTGTTGTTCGGAGAAGATCTAGAAATATCTTGGAGTAACCCTTGATTTCAAACTGAACTGGAAGACACATTCGGAAAAAATCAATACCAGGGCTACTTAGGCTTTTCTGGCAATCCAGAATTGTGATGGGCAAAACCTAGGAAATACGAACCGAGGTGGTTTAGTGGCTTTACACAACCGAAGACCAACGATCATTTATGAAACTATAGTCGGGTGGAGGATAACAGAAGTGAACATATTAACTGCAAACCAAAGACAAGCCCTCCTTGGTATTACCGGGACAATGAACAGCACAGGGAACAAGTCAATGGAAGCCAGTATGGGACTTCCTCCTTTGGAACTTTTTGAAAGAACGGAGACGATGATGGTAATTCTTAGGGTGAAATCGAGAGACTCTGAACAAAGTGCGAAAAGACCACACTGATATAAATGTAACAATACTATATAAACACGTTTTCACATGAGATTTGATAGGAGAACATATTCACTGGTTCACCGATGGTTCCAAAACAAACTATGGCACTGAGGCTTGTATAAATGGACTTAGTAAGAGAATGTTCTCTAACCTTGGTCGATACACGTCTGTGACGATTGCCGCTAGATATCGATTAAGATCATCCATGAAAATTTTAAGTTGGCAAATTTAAAAAAATTGAAAGTACATTCAAACTTATTTTTCAACGATCATTCCAAATCTGTTCGTATTTTTTAGGAACGCTATTTGGTTAAAAAGTTAGCTCGTGTTTGACAGTTTTTTACAGGATCTTATAATGGTTGTTTGCACCAATTGATATTTAAGTCGACTTGAAGTTAAGTGGCGCTTTAAGAAAGTTTTGTTTTGCACCATGAACAACATGTCATTTTAAGCTGCACCTAGCTAAGCTTTGAAAATCGCTCGCTTATTCTCCACTTATCCTCAAAGTGGAGATTTCTAACCTAACATTCTTGTGTTTTAATTGATATGTCAATGTTTTTCCTTTTTTCGGGTTTTCGTTTTCTATCTTCCCAATTTCAGGTGTGTTTCTTTTAATTTTTGAAGAAGGATGTTTATGGAGGATGATTTGGAAGTATTGGATATTATTGCAAATGGATTTCCAAGAAGTCAGTACAACCGTAAAAATTATTATGAAGAATTGGATGAAAATATTAGCAATTCTTTTTCCTGAAATGTATAATTTGCCGATAATATTTTCTTATTTTTCACTGTGTTTTACATTATAAACAATTTTCTTATTTAAAAAACAAGAATAAAATCCTTTGGTAATACGTTATTTCAAACCACAAAAACGAAAAGTTACCAGAAACAATATAGAAATTAATAAAACTCAACTTAAATAGCGAGGTTGACAAATGTATTAAACACTTAGCTAAGAAACAGAGAAAAACATTGGTGCAACTGAACTTTAACTAAGCGAACCTTAAATTTCAAACTCTTCATAGCTATTCTAAGCTTATGCTTCTATTGGTGTAAACGACCATAGATAACTTAAAGTTAAGTGGCGCTTTAAGAAAGTTTTGTTTTGCACCATGAACAGCTTGTCACTTAAAGCTGCACCTAGCTAAGCTTAGAAAACCGCTCGCTTATTCTCAAGATTTCTAACCTAACATTCTTGTATTTTGATTGATATATGTCCATGATTTTCCTCTTCCGGGTTTCCGTTTTCTGTCTTCCAATTTCAGGTATATTTTTTTCAATTTTTGAAGAAGGATGTTCATGGAGGATGATTTGGAAGTATTGGATATTCTCGAAAATGGATTTCCAAGAAGACGGTACAACCGTAAAAACTATTATGAAGAATTGGATAAAAATATTAGCAATTCTTTTTCCTGAACTGTATAATTTGCCGATCTGATTTTCTTATTTTTCAATGTGTTTTGCACTATAAACAACTTTCCTATTTGAAAAAGAATTGACTTTCAACAGCTTTTAATACGTTATTTCAAACTACAAAAACGAAGTCATCAGAAACCATAGAGAAATTAATAAAACTCAACTTAAATAGCGAGGTTGACAAATGTATTAAGCAGAGCAAAAACATTAATTGGTGCAACTGAACTTTAACTAAGCGACCGTTAAATTTTAAACTCGCCATTGCTATTCTAAGCTTATGCTTCTATTGGTGCAAACGGCCATTATTCGAATAATACATGTTTTTAAATTAATTAAAGCGAGCACAGATTTACAATAGCCGATCAATAAATTTAAATTGATTCTAGCACATAATGAAACCCATACAAAACGTGGCTTAAAAAGGTATATTTTTAACTGAAGTTCGTTGAAATTGTGTTACAACTTTTCGAGAATACGTGCTGAATAATGCATGTCTATACATGCACACAATTACATGAACATGCATTTAGGTCACGTCAATTAGTCGTTCACTTTGCTGTGTTAGCCTTGTGTTAATGGAAGGTTTATGAAAAAAAAACTTTATAATCCGCTCAAACTGAATAATTTTTTGAATTTGTTGGCGAAACAGGAAATATTAGTGAGCACATACCTCCATATCATGTTTTTATTCTTAGTTCTAGTAACTAGACTTGCTCAAAATTTGTAATGAGAATTATTATAAAGAAGGGAACAAAAATAACCATTCCATTCACTCATCCTATTCTTGGAGGTTCCCTTCTTGGAAAAATTCTCATTACATATACGCAGTTGAAGGACTTACGTGATCTGGTAAGTGATCAAATTCATTATTTAAGAAATTTAAATAAACTTGTCCATTAACAAACCTTTTTTTCTTCATTATTTCCCAGAATATTCGCCAAATTCATTATTTTGTTATCAATTACTATTTTGCGTGATAAAAACTGTGTCGAATGACGCAAAGAAAATCGGAGTCCAACGACCTGGTACGGGTCTTATTTTTTCCAAATACACTGTGTCATTTATAAGATGCGATAGAGGGATTCCTGTACAAAACTGCCAAAACCTTTTTACCAAATAGTGTTCATACAAAATAATAAAAGATTTGGAAAGTTAGTTGAAAGCTAAGTTCAAATAGACTTTTAATTTTCTTAAATATTTAAAAAAGTCGAACTCCATTCTCATACCACTTTCGAATACTTTTTAACTGATTAGGAGACAGTGAACAAGGTAGGTCGAATCGCTAATATTCAGTAGACAACTCTACTCCAATGCAGTGGTAAATATTTGGTCTCGGTATGTTCAACAAATTTTCCAATTCTTAAATGGACATTCTCACAAAATTATGAACCGGTGACCCTAGTTCTCCATCTATTACTATTTCATGATGAATCAAATCTGCCATAATTTTATCGGTTCCATAATCTATTTTTCGACTTAAAAATAATCCTGTTTCTTGGTTTCTTTCGCACAACAGATTCGATTATAAAAAATCAGCACGCATAATAAAAACATCGCCTGATGAAGGTCTAATGAAAATTGTCGTGTAGTAAAAACTACAAAAAAACACTTTCCAACCCAACACGCAGCTTGGACTATTTTCAGTCTGTTTAGTGGAATTCGATGTTATTCATGGAACAAGTTTTTTGAAAACCATACCGTCGTAGCGGAAATCTTTCTTAAAAAAACAACTCAAATCAGATGAGCCATCTGATTTGTCCATAATCATTGGGGCCACGTGTCTAAGGATCTAGGTACGTAATAGTATATTATTCAACGAGCGTGTAATGATGGCTATTACTCATGAGAATGAAGGTTGCGACCGTAATCATTTGAGTGAGTAATAGCCATTACACGAAAGTACAATACTATACTTTTTCTATGACTGAGTGTTCACTTATCAATTCAAACGAACGAGATATTTAGAGAATATTTTATTGAATAAACTTAATGCTTCATGTCAAACAATTCCATTTTGAAAGCTACAATGAAAATTCATTTATTGCTTACAATATTGATGGTGAAATTTGAGCAGTTGAATTCGTTTTCACTTTCTGTATCCATTCTAACAAAAAGTCAGCTCTAAATCACCTTCGGTAGGTAGGTATAGGTACTGTCAAAGTACGAGTTGAGTTGAAAATTCAAAATTGAATATTTAAAAGGGTTATGATTAACATGAGGAAAACTTTACGATGTTAGGCATGCGATTTTCCGGAAAATCGTTGAGTATGGATTTATATATTGACAATTCAACTCATGTATAAAAAATCGCATATGCCACAGTGCAATTGTCACTTTGACAGCGGCAAAAGTAAGCTGAAACTTTAAGGGCGGGTTGTATCGCAATTGGTTAACTCACTGGTTACGAAACAAATGGTTAACTTTTAACCAGTTGTTGAGTTGCCGCGCCGATAGTTAGTTGCTGGTCACGTAACTGAAAGTTTTGTGGTGTTGGTAGAACTGTTACCTAACTTCATGTTGTGCTTTGACGTTGTTTGTCTATGGTTTGTCTATCGTGATTGATGTTATATATTGTGACATTAGGATACTTTTTAAAATTCAATCTAAATATGAATTTAGTTGTGTAGTTTTTATTGATAATTATTAATATTAAGTTAGCTTGCATTAGATTCATTTATTAATTATTAGTATTTAGCATATTTTCATCACGACAGTTTCTTTAGATAGTCTAAATCTTGCAGCAAACTGTCCATTGTTCCATTTTACAAAATGGTTTTCTCTTATTCTAAAATTTCTTGGAGCCCTTGGAAATAGTACCAATTCAATTAGCTCCACAAAGTCTTCATCGTCAGTTAATTCCAAGCCTCTCAAATTGTCTCTTTGAATATTCATCGTACGTCTAAACAATTTATTTACTTTGAGGTCTATTTGAAAATTTCATCCAATACAGAATTCTAGAGACGGTAACTGCATAACATAACCCCACAAAAATCCCGTCTATAAACAAATGTCAATACATCAAACTACACAAAACGCTAATAAAATAACCGTTCTGTGACAAAACATGAAGTTAACCATCAGATATCAAATGGTTAGAAAACCCAGTCTTAACCAACGTATAACCACTTGTTAGTGGGCGATACAACCAGTTACCACGTTGTAACCAGTGGTTAGCGTTAATCAAATGGTAACCAACTGCGTTACAACCCGCCCTTACAGCGATAAATTAACTCCAATGTTAAAATGTCATATACCTGGAAATGTTATTGTCACTTTGACATCGATAAAAAAGGTGCATCCTTTTTTATCGTGATAAAAACCTCTCTTCCTCAATTTCTAGTAAGCGGACGTCACTTTCACACAATGACAATGAGATAATTATTGTTGTTGTTCATCGATATATTCTGTCGTTAATTTATCTTGCCAAAAAACACTCGAGCTTTTCTTTTATATCAGATAAATTTCTCTTCAACTCAAAATTTTGTCAATCACTGAATTTGCTCGAAAAACTGACATTAGATAAAATCGCTCCACCTTCGGTGTCGCGATTTTATCATGTCAGTTTTTCTCGTAAAATTAGTGATTGGCAAAACTATTTCGTTGCAAAAAGAAATTTATCCGATAAAAAAAAGCTCTTGTGTTCTTACTGTTGATAAATGCACTTGTGGTTTTTTCACTTATGCATTTGTTTATCAATTATCGCAGTGCTGGTTACCATAATAAATAGTTTGACATGTTTGTCAACAAGTTATTGAATTTCTAAACACTAACAATGAGGCGATTCATTGAATTGTCCTGCCGAATTACACTCGATGTTTGTATTGATATCGGGTAAATAGACTACAAGCCCGAGCAAATTTTCAGGGGGTGATTTTATACACAACGAATCACATATAATCTTGAAGTACTGTTCGAGAAACAAAGTTTAGGCACTATGCCGTCAAATTTCCGCGGTACAGGTGAGTGCACAGGTGAGTTGAAGTGTAGAAAAAAAGGGGGTACTTTTCGATTACTTTATACATGACGGCACTATTCTCGTTAAAGAGGAAATGGAAAAAGAATGCTCTTAAACTCTGTGCCGTCAAAAAATAGCGGTACCTACAGGCAGAAAAAATTTTTGAAATCGGCGAATTTACCCCCCCTCCCCAGTTATTCGAATACTTGACGGCGTTGATTTAGTTACCTTTGCATTTCCTTTAAAAAGCATAATTCATGTATGCCGTCAAAAAAGGGTGGTACATGCGGACAGAAATCGCAAATCAAAACCGGATTTTTACCCCTCGGGGGGTGGTCATTTTATACAACCTAAAATTTAGCTGTTTTAATACTATATAATTCAAAGATAACATATTTTATTATGCCGTCAATTTTACATGGTACAATACGCTGGAAAATGCGTTTTTCACGTCAAAAAATACCATTCAGGCTATCCTATGGTTCTAAATGTGGATATAATTATAAAGATAATTTTATTTTCAATAGAATTCATTCGATTTGAAATAGGAATGTGTAAAATTAAATTATTTAATAATCCCATTGATACTTTGAAAAATAAGCGTAAAAAACTCTATTCTACTATCCTGTTTGCTGCCAGTTTTGGAGCACCACTGCTCCGAAAACGAACGTGGTCCATGTGTGCGTGTTAATGATTTATACATTGTTATTCAAATCTTTATAAAAATTGATATATTCTTATATATAAATATTACAAGATTTAAAAATACACTCATTTTTTTGATAATAAATCACACATCTGTGCTTGAAAGTTTAATGAATATTCGAAGATTGTCGTTTGAAATTTTCAAATTTTTAAATTCTCACAAGTTCCCGTTTAATGTTGACGGCACCAAAATTATCAATTACTATTTAATGTGATCAATATTTTATTATTAATGCCGTCTTGTAATTTTTGACCAAAATCATGACCAAAATGGTAGGTTAAGTAAGCCAAAAAAGGCATGAGATTTAACGTGAAATGCATACAATATAACAAGGAAAAATTGACGGCATCGATTTTTCTATGTTTTTTAATGTTTAAAAAAGTGCTATCCAGAATAATATTACAAAAGTAAGCTGTTATAAATGTGTATTAATTATTCAAAATTTTAAAAATTTCTCATTTTTATTTTACATTTTCATTACGTACCATGAATTATTGACGGCATCATTATAAAACCTTCATAATTCACTTCTACTTTATAAAAAACTATATGCCGTCCTGAAATAAATGACCTCATACGAAAAATTAATTTTTTACTAAAAAAATTTTAGTAATTTTTTTATTACTTTTGCATGAACCATCATATTTTGACGGCACACTGTTTATAATGCTTAATAAATGTTAAATATAACTTTGAAATCGGTGCCGTCAAATTCTAAGTGACCACCCCCCGAGGGGTAAAAATCCGGTTTTGATTTGCGATTTCCGTCCGCATGTACCACCCTTTTTTGACGGCATACATGAATTATGCTTTTTAAAGGAAATGCAAAGGTAACTGAATCATCGCCGTCAAGTATTCGAATAACTGGGGAGGGGGGGTAAATTCGCCGATTTCAAAATTTTTTTCTGTCTGCCTGCTTTTTCCATTTCCTCTTTAACGAGAATAGTGCCGTCATGTATAAAGTAATCGAAAAGTACCCCCTTTTTTTCTACACTTCAACTCACTGTGCACTCACCTGTACCGCGGAAATTTGACGGCATAGTGCCTAAACTTTGTTTCTCGAACAGTACTTCAAGATTATATGTGATTCGTTGTGTATAGAATCACCCCCTGAAAATTTGCTCGGGCTTGTAGTCTAAAATTTGTGTTGTTAACCTTCTAAACTGTTTCCTTTAGCAATTAGATTAGATTGCTAGGAAACAGTTTCTCATTAAACAATCCAAATTTACCCGATAAAATACAAACCTCTCGTGCAATAGGCATGACGACAGTATCAAAAAATCGTCGATATAACGGTTTTAGGGGAAAGTTCATATCAAAAAAATTTAAAACACTGCATTAGTTTTATTTAAAAGATTCAAATTATTAAGATTTTCAATGAAATAAAACATTGAAATACTGCAATCGGCCATTTTTACTGAAACCCCAATCACAGCGAATGACGTCACGATAAGGTAAACACTGCTGTCAGTCAATACTCAATACACTCATTCTCTGTGTTTTGTTGTTGTGAATATTTACTGATTATGCATTTGGATTGTCCTTTTATTATTTTACGTGTCATTTATCGTCTCCACTATACTATAACAGTGAAACCAAGCTTTGTTAAGGCAAATATATAGCTCAAATTTGCCCAGGATTGAAGTAATGATGTTGAGCGATTTCCTCGCAACAAATCAAGAATTTTGCTCGTCTGAGTTTAGAGATGTGAAAACTTCCTTGTAAGTACATTTTGTATTTATCTTTACTCGCTTATTCAACTTTCATAGGTTATTTTTACAATGAACTTGTCATTGTTTATTTTTGAGGTTAGCTCCATCATAGTTTTTAAGTTGCTATTTTAGAGTTAATACCCGTTAAGACGGGTGAATTACTGTAACTTAAAAGTACCTACTGGTGGTAGTAGTGTTTTTCCCCATAGTAAACACCTATAATCTGATAAATCAATGTGTATGTATTTGTTCTAATCATGGACGCTTATATGTTTATACGTACATGGTTCTAATTAATTTCGATTATTCCAGGTCTTCAAGACCATCATATGAGGATGATGCAATCAGTTATGTGCAACTAAAACGGGAAGTGGTCTTCACAGAAATAAAGTGACGAATTCGTGACTATGTCGTTTGGGTTTCGCCTTGCGAGCTTCAACCACTTATCTCTTATTATTTTCTTGTTTGGAACACTTTGTTGGGTGTTCTTATTGATGTGTTTTTACACTGCGGTACTGCACACCACTTATAAACTTTAGAATTCATTTTTATGACACGAATTAATTCAAGGTTTTGTTCGCTACGTATGGACATAATGACATGTTTACCTAGACGTGACGTCACAGCCGACGCCATGATACCTGCGAGCTGTTTTCGCGCGCTTTTTAAAAAATATTTGTAAAATGGCTTAAAACTTCGTTAAACTTGAGTTTATTACCGAAATAAAGGTTTTTTCATAAATGATGAATGTGTACTCATATTACGGAGAAGTATTTCAAAATCTATCATCTCGCCTATTATAAGTGAAAAAAATGTTTCTAATATATGACTTATTCCATTTTACAACTAAGGTCATATTAAATAATCGCTTCTATTGTTGCAAAATAAGTTTGGATTGAAAAATAATGATATGTTGTAATAATTAATAATGAAAGCTACCATTAAAAATGATGTCGCTCGCTCAAGCTAGTGTACATCGATAATTTGGTAATTTGTTAATAACGCTGTAACTTGTTAACTATTTCACTTTAGTCCATTGAAAAGTTACATTTGGGGATGCGTTTTTCAGAGGACGCAATTTAATTTTTTTGATGTGTAGGGGGGTCAGTGTAAAGCTAAAACCAAGTTTGTGGGGTTGCCACCCTTGTCCCACCGCCGCTATCTTGAAAATAGGGGTTATAATGGTTTTCATGATATATCTCGTAAACTATTCATCTGATTCTCTATAACTTTGATCCAGTAACTTTTTGTCGTAGAACTATAAATAAAAAAGTTATGAGCGAAAATTTTCAGAAATTCGAGGAAAATTTTTTTGACATAACTTTTTTTATCATCTTACTAAAATAGTTATTTTCCTAACAAGTGCGGAAAGTGATACTTTCCCGCACGCGACTGCAGTTGACCCGAACCACGCAGAGCGGAGTTCGGGCAAGTGGTCAAGTGCGGGAAAGACACTTTACGCATGAGTTGGGAACATTATTTTTTCTACGACCGCATATACAAAAAAGTATACCAACCCATTTTCAAAAATTATTTCATTACAACATACAAATAACAAAATTTTTACTAAAAACTACTAATTATTATAAATATTAACATTAAATCACAATTTTTTACATTCTGTAAATTACTTGAAATTACCGGTCCAGTGGAGTTATTTGTTGTCGAGGTTATATAAAAATATCTTCATTATTTCATATTTCCAAAAAATGGAAAATGCAACAAAAAGCTAGAAAATATTTTTTTATGGACTATTTTGTGAATATATTATTCACCTGTACCTAGTCTCAATAATTATAACTTCTGAAGTAAAAAACTATCTAATAAGGTCAAAATTTGCATAAAATTACTTTCCCGCACTAATTTTACTTTCCCGCACTCATTTATTACTTTCAAAACTAAAATGCGTGCGGGAAAGTGGGTTAAAACGCACGGTCGTAGAAAAACCCTTTTTGTAGATCGTTTTTTTTTTTGAGGAACAACTTTTATAAGCAACATTTTTTCATTAAGTCAATAGCTAAGGTTATACACTTATACAGGGCTGCAAAGTGTATAATAGGTGAAATAAAAAAATGTCTAATTTTTTATCGATAACTTTAAACCTAATTCAGTATATTAAAGTATAAGTGGATATAAAGGTCTTTAAGACACGTGCGATTTTTCGAGCACGACGGCGAAGCCGGAGTGCTCGTAATAGAGCAAATGTTTTAAAGACCAGTTATCCACGAATACTTTACGCTATTTTTTTTATTGGTTTTTAATTTGATACTATTAACATTTCCATGACAACGCAAGATAAACCAATGTCATCACCATAGATAAAATAGTATTTTTTCTACTCCTGTTTTATAATATACTTATTAAAAGACTAAAATCTGTATCATAATGAAATTCATTATGATACAGATTTTTAAGCCAATGGGAATGCCTGGTTGACATTTCTGAAATTAATTATATTAGGTCTCTTCCCTGCAATAAAAGTGTAGCACTGAGCTATACGATTTTATTTATTTTAATTATGTTTTAATGCTTCTAGCAGTTGACAAATGCAATATACATAGATATTCCCAAATTTAGTAATTTTATACGTATTTTTTCACAGATAGACCTGATTTCTTCAAAATTATATAGCTCAGTGCTACACTTTTATTGCAGGCGAAGAGACACTTAATTTGATAGCTGTCAAATAATTTTGATTTTCAAAAGTAACTATATTTAAAATTGATTTAACTAATAATTTTTATTAACCGGAGTAGAAAAAATATTGTATGCCTATTTCATGTAATGGCCATTAATACACTCGCATATTATATAGGAAGCTCGCCTGCGGCTCGTTCCGTATCCTACAATATGCTCGTGTCTTAATGGCTATCATTACATGTTCGTTGCATAAAATACTATTATGCAACGATCATGTAATGATAGCCATTAAGACACGATCATATTGTCGTATATAATATGCGAGTGTATTAATGGCCATTACATGAAAGTTTCATACAATCTTTCTTCTACTCCGATTAATAATAATTATTTACTTAATAATTATCATTTATTATAAAAAACAAGAACAATGAAAGGAACTTCAAAAAATATTTGATAACTGTCAAATTAAGTGTCACTTAATGGGTCTGTTCGCCTGCAATAAAAGTGTAGCACTGAGCTATATAATTTTGAAACATTAAGGTCTATCTGTGAAAAAATGCGTGTAAAATTGCTAAATTTTGTACTATCTATGTATATTGCATTTGTATACTGCAAGAAGCATTAAAACATAATCAAAATGAATAAAATAATATAGCTTAGTGCTACACTTTAATTGCAGGGAACAGACCTAATATAATTAATTTCAGAAATGTCAACCAGGTATCCATGGCTATATTAAATATTGTGCGGATGTAGCATTCCTATTGGCTTAAAAATCTGTATCATAATGAATATCATTATGATACAGATTTTAGTCTTTTAATAGGTATAGGTATTATAAAACAGGAGTAGAAAAAAATACTTATAGATGGGAAACTGACGCGTGGCGCACTCTATTCATACGGGTGGCGCTACCTTGAGAGTCCCGTCGATACCTCTGGCACAAATCAGAGATTGACTCTTAAAGTAAAAGTCCCACTATAAACAATAAAAACCAAATACGATTCATAGATAATACCAGATAATACGAACACTCAACATACACACAAATATGAAATAAGCAGTTGTCAGTGGTTGTCAGTCAGTTGTCAGCGCTAATATACAGGGTGTCCCACGACGAGTGAAAACTATCTGTATATGGCAAAATACTAGTAGTGAAATCATGAAAATTTCTACGTTTGGGTTTTTGGATGCGATCTTTTCAACTAAAATATTTTCGAAGATGGCCGACTTCCGGTTCTACCGGAAGTCGACTTAAACTTTGTTATTTTAAATGGAACACCCTGTATATTAATACATTTTTGAAATCTACGTAATATTCAAGTATACTTTTGTCTAAAAACTTTTTTCGAAAAATGCACACTTTTTGAGTTATTGATTTTTTTGTAGAAAATTGGACCGTTGAAGACCCTTATAAATTATTTTTTTACGAGGGGACCCTTGAAGATATGAAAATGGTTTCTCTTCGATTGCCTTAAGCAAGGTCGAAAAGTGTGTATAAAAAGTGTTCAAAGTTTAACTTCATAAATATCAAATTTCTTCATTTTTTTAAATAGAACCACTCTGTTTTCTCTATTTCAATGCATTCAGGTGAAAAAAATAAGGCAAGTTCATGTATACTTTCCCATACCTAAACCTTACCGTTATCCAGATATTAAATGTTTTCTGTAAATTTTTAGAGATGCAGGTGTGGTGTAAATTTTTTACAAGAACATGTGCTTTATTTGCAGTAAGATATGGATATTCCATTTAAAATAACATTTAAAATAACAAAGTTACAGTCGACTTCCGGTTCTACCATCTCTGAAAATATTTTAGTTGAAAAGATCGTATCCGAAAACCCAAACGTAGAAATTTTCATGATTTTACTATAAGTATTTTGCCATATATATACAGATAGTTTTCACGCGTCGTGGGACACCCTGTATATGTGGAAGAATCTGCAACTACCACTAACGGCATTACAGTTTTCATTAAATTACAAATTTTAGAACTGACGGGACTTTTTATGTGGCAGCACCCACGCGCCTTCAGAGCATCTTCAGAGTTCCCCTACCCTGGTCATCACGAATTCAACCATTTTACATAATCAGTCAGTTCTTATTTCCATTTCTTTTTGTTGTAGTAGTAATAGATATTTTACCAGAATTTATGATTTCAGAGTGCACCAATAAAAAAAATAGCGTAAAGTATTTGTGGATAACTGGTCTCTAAAACACTTGCTCTAAAATCGCGCGTGTTTCAAAGACCTCAATATCCACTTATACTTTAATATACTATTTTCGTAATACTCAAGACAAAAGAAATATAATACAAAAACGTTAAATATCGTTAAAACTACAGTTACAAATGACTGTTAAACAATGTGCGGTTCAATTTGACACTTTGTAAACATCATATCCTCTTGTATATCGTTTATACCAACTGTAAACCAAAAATCAGCCTGTCGAAAGAGAACATTGTTGTTGGCCCAGTATTTCTCAGACTATATTTGTCGTATGTCAATTAGAATAATAAAGGTGATTTGTATATTGATTGTTGAGGTCAGTTTAAAAGCAATTGTGTACTTGTACTTACTTTCATCGCTCTGCGGTGCTGAAAGAATGGCACTGTGTTTTTTCTTAACTTCCTCAACATTGGCCTGTATCTTTTCTATCATGTCCCGTATCTCTTCCACCTGAAAATAATTGATTGTAGTTGGAGGTCAAAAATTAAAATAAATAAAATACAATATAAAATACTGAAAAGTCTGATGTATATAACTTATTATTTATACATCAATAATTTCTATACACATGTATAAAATGTGTGCCATTGCGTTGTAGGCACTATTTATAACATAATAACCTAAATTATTAACGGTTCTAAGAGGGTCTGTATTGCTGAAGACTTTCACCTTCAACACACCCCATAAGTAGGCATCCGGAGGTGTAGATCGGAGAATGTGATGGATAGAAATTAGAATAACCTTGGGAAATTATGCGCTCTTCAAAATTTTAGTGTCTAATTTTAGAGAGTAAACTCCTGAGGAACAAACACGAAAAGGAGATCACCTAAAGGGCGAAAATGGCTCTGATGGTCTGTAGGAATCTGGCAGGGAGAAATTGGGGTTGCAACCCAAAAATCTTAAGCTGGATGTATACTGCCATAGTGAGACCAATTATCACTTATGGAGCCATTGCATGGAGCAGCAGAACTAGTCTATTGACAACGAGAGAAAACCTCTCCAAAATTCAAAGACTAGCTTGTATACGCATTACAGGAGCAATGAGAACATGCCCAACGGCAGCCATGGAAGCAATTCTCAACCTCACCCCTCTACATATGGTGGTGGAAAGTGTTGCAGAAAAAACAAGATACAGACTAAGTAGAGAAGGAATCATTAAAAGAAAAATCACCTCTTCACTTCTTAGAAATCAGACAACCTGGGACATGCCACAAGACGGTATGATGAGAAAGTACAACTTTTCGAAGAAATTCGTTACAGAATTCAGCAACAAGAAGGAATGGGATCCGAATACCATTACCAGAATTGGAAAGAATACCATTCAATGGTACACAGATGGCTCAAAAGCAATAGGAGGAACTGGGATATGAGTGTTCGGGCCAGGAACCAAACACTCCGAAAGCTTGGGAAAAACCCCAAGTATCTTTCAAGCGGAAATCCACGCCATAAGAAAGTGCGCCCGACAGTTTCATCTTTCTGTTCACCCATCCTGCATAGAGGTGTGTCCACTAGCTCCATAGTATGGAGATGTTCCCTCAATGGCAGTGGCCAGTCAGAAATCCTACTGTTAAACGTAGGTTTTTCCCGAATATTTCTTCGGCGCTAGCTTCCCAGGTTCGCCCAGTTCCTGGCAAGATTGCATCCTTTGATTCTATCCTATCTCTCAAGGGATTTAGCGTAACGTTTGGCTAGTTCCGCAATTGTCGAAGTCGTTAGGCCGTAGGTGTCGCTGGGTCCTAAACTTTTTAGTTCAACAGCTTTCCAGGCTAAAGAATCGGCAATGCGATTACCTTTACTCCTATCGTGCCCTTTAACCCACCTCAGGATAATATTATTATCTACCGAGTCGTTAGCTTGGTGGCACTCAGATATTTGTTTAAAAAAGTGGTTCTAATTCACCTTTATCAATTGAGATAGAGCGAATTTTAGTTTGAATTGAAATTTAAAACTACCCACTTCAAGTGTTTGGAAAAACAGTTTTGACAATTCAAACAAGTTATTGAATTCTAAAAACTTTGATTCTCGGCAAACGAACAATTTAACAAAAAAAATACTGTGATGTTTTTATTCGTCCAATAAATTAGGGTACAAACCGGTAGTTAATTAAACAAAAGTATCATACCAGGCGGAATTGTATAGGTCTCAACTGGGTGTTTCATACAGGTCCGGTGTCAAGGTGAAAAATGTCACCTTGCGTATTATACTATAGATATAGAATATAGATAGATGAACACCGCGTGGGGTAAATTGGAAAGTAAATAAAATAACGACGATCTTTGGAAGCGGGACTTTTTTAGGTGGTGAAGATAATAAGCGGATCAATTTCCTGATTTCTGTAGAAGTATTGAAGTTGGCAAAAAGCATTCGGAAAGGGGACATTTTAGGTGTTCCAGTGATGTAGATTGGAAACCTACGCAAATAATTTTTTAATGCCTGATTGATGTTACAATTTTTCAAAACTCCGAAAATACCAAAACATTAAGTTACTTTTCATTGGGATGCGAAGAAAAAAAAACTAAAAGAACCTTTCAATCTAGTTCGATGGCTTTCAAGGATCCATCATCAAAAAAAAGACCCGACTAAATTACTAATATCTATTAAAATATGGATGTATTTTGTGGAAGTCGCGGAAAATTCAAGAACAAATAAATTTGGCCTGAGTTCTCAATAAAAAAAATTAAAAAGTGGTCCAAGGCACAAGATAATATAGCTATGGAGTTTTCATCTCACGTGAATTTTTTATAATTAGAAAATATTAAATTTTACTCAAGTTATTTAACATGTTTGCCCGCTTATGTCTACATATCCCGAATTTGCTCTCCTAGATTCACAGCAGGAGCTACAATAAAATTAATGGGTCGTTATCTCGGAAAATATCGAGTTTTCGAGAAAAGTTGTATAGGAAACACTGGAAGAATACGACTGGGCAAATACATGGGAAGAAATTCATAAAAGAACCATCAGAAAAAGTAGCGAAAGAACTGCTCTCAATGAGCAGGAACAAACTGCGCACCACTACGGGGCTACTTACGGGACACTTTCCCACAAAGGAGCACCTAAACAAAATAGGGCTGTACAACGGAGACCTTATATGCAGAAGATGCAAAAAGGATACCGAAACAGCTCTGCATATACTATGCAACTGTGAGTCGCTGGACCACAGAAGGCAGAAACTGTATGGCAGAACCCAAATGACTCCAGAAGACTTCTACAATCAACCAGCTAAGAACCTGTATGAGCTAATACAGGGAACGGATTGGCTGAATAGGTTGTAGTCAGAACACTAGGAGTATCCACAATAAGCCCAGGAGGCTGAGGTGGTACCGGCGAAGGGACGGCTCCGAAGGAAAAAAAGAAAAAAAAGTTGTAGGAGCTATTTTTGTAGATAATGAATTGATCTCAATTTTTTTTTAAATCAAAAACTCCTTAAATGTCATATTTTGGCGAAAATAGTTATTTATGCAACAAGTGCAAAAAGTGAATGTCTTTTGTTGGACAACACGTCGAGTGCAAAAAACACGTTTTGTACGAGTTGCATACAATATTTTTTCTACATTCATGCAAAAACTGGAAAATTAGAATATAATATGTTAGGAACTCAAACCGTTCTTCTTTTTTTTGTATCTTTATAGCCTCCACCTTGTTATAGCTGATTTTCGCTTTGACCATTTAAATTTTAAATAATCAAAGATTTTTGCAATAATTGTAACTCGTTGAGACTAAATAGTAAGATATACATATGTTATTACTGTATTAGAGCAGGATCAGAAACTAGTTCTGGATTTTTATTTCATTTAATAGTTATTTATGCAACAAGTGCAAAAAACACGTTTTGCAAGAGTTGCATACAATATTTTTTCTATATTCATGCAAAAACTGGAAAATTAGAATATAATATGTTGGGAACCTAATCCAACCTAATCAAAATCAAACCGTTCTTCTTTTTTTGTATCTTCATGACCTCCACCTTGTCAGTACTCAATCATAGCTGGTTTTCGCCTTGACCATTTAAATTTTAAATAATTAAAGATTTTCGTTGAGACTAAGTAGTAAGATATACATATATTATTGTTGTATTAAAGCAGGATCAGACACTTGCTCTGGAATTTTATTTTATTTAAATGTTCATTTTTGTCATAAATCATCACAAAACTGACACAAGAATGACAGATGAGTGTGCACTAGTGCAATAAAGTACCACTTTTTCCATTAAATGGTTTTCACAAAAGTGTTGTTTTTTGCATCAATGTAAAAAAATGGATTTTTCACCTTGACACCGGGCCTGGAGAGCGGGTGAACATTTTTTATTGAAAGACTCAGTGGAAACCCACAATTGCGAATCCTTTTTCTTAATTTGTTTGTCCCTTTATTTGCCGGTTTCAGCAAAATCTATGGAGTTAATGAAGGCACTTATCTACTTTTATCTACTTTTATAAAAAACTAATACTAAGTATTATTTATCACTCACACGAAACTACTAGAGCTGTTTCGGAAATTTATATTCCAAATTACGTCGTAATCGTGGTCAATTTATCACCATATTTAAAAAATTTCCGCTCATTGTTAACAAAAAAACACCCAAACTTCTGCTAATTCGAAATTAAGTTAGTAGAGCGGGTTTGTAAATATTTACTTTCGGAAAAAAACTAATGCTACCATAATTTGTCGATAACAATCTACCATAATTATTAATTTTAACTAATGGGTGAATCTTTTGCTTACCAAAGAGGTCGTTTAAGTTAGGCAATGAACAATTGTACGAAAATAGGCATAAAGTTAGCATTATTATACAGTAGAGATCGTTGAAAACAGTTAAAAAGCACACAAGAAGACTTACACTTACACTTAAATAGTTCAAAATGTCAACATATAGAGGGTGGGACTCAATTATACATAAATGATTTTTTTGAATTCTAGGAAATTCTTATATTGAATGAAAACAAGGTTAAAAATGAAAAGATACTTTATATTTAATGTTCTGGCATCAAATATACTAATTCTAGAGGTATACCCTCGGGTATACCATACAGGGTGATTCTTAATACAACCTGAAATTATCTTTTTTCTATATGAAATGAAGAAGTTACACCATGTATTTCAAAATTAGTTTTTGATGATGAAAACGTATTGGTTACGTAAATATTAGTACTCTCCATAAAATACAAGGTGATTTGATATACAGTATGATGCAAAAGTATGGAATAAATTCATTATTTCAGAAACAGACGACTTTTAAAAAAAATCTTAAAACACGTCAATTTTAATTTTTGAATGGCCATCAACTGCTATAGATGTGTTGGACATTACGTCATTAGTGATGGCGTAATGACGTCATCGACGATTTTTTTAAATACAAACCGAGGTCACGTGACAGCTCATTTGAAAGGTCTCCTTATCGCCTTTGCAACAATGTAATCATTTAAATATTTATTTCTACAGTGTTAACCAAAATTATGAACTTTGTTAAGTAACATGGAATTACAATAAATATTCATTCACTGAACTATAATACACTAAGGACCGCCACTGGGAATAAAACAAAATAGTGTTTATTGTTGGTTCCGAAAAAAAATACATTGATAAAAACAATGCTACATTATAATTTGAAATTAATTATTGTAGTAAGTGCTCGGAATTATTTTTACAAAAATATTTAAATCAATATTGTCATTGACTCGTCTTTATTCGTCAATGATCTGTGAATCTGTCAAATAATAGACGTCAAATTTTTACTCTTCGAATTTTTTGCGACATTAATAACAGCATTTACAAAAATGAAACTAACAGAAACAGAACGAATCGAGATTTTAACCATGATTGGTTATGGAGATAGAGTGAGGACTCAAGCAGAAGTTCGTAATTTATTTAATGCTAAATACCCCAATCGCGATCCAATTACTCAATCAGCAGTAAGTAAAATTGAAAAAAAATTTAGAGAAACGGGCCATGTTAAAGATCTTCCCAGAAGCGGTAGAACTTCAATATCCGAAGCCAAAAAACTGGACGTTGTACTGGCGTTTCAAGAAAATCCTCATACAAGTTCTAGGCAGGTCGCACTAGATATGAATGTCCACCAATCAACTGTTGTAAGAGTGCTAAAAAAGGAGAAGTGGCATCCATACAAAGTACATCTGGTCCAGGAGCTATTAGAAGATGACTTTGATAGAAGAATCGAATTCTGCGAAATCGTTATGGAACAATGTAACAGAGATCCGGGTTTCATACAAAAGGTACTTTTTTCAGATGAAGCGTCTTTTATGCTGAACGGTCACGTAAATCGCCAGACATGTCGATATTGGGCAAGTGAAAATCCACATTGGATGGAAGAGTATAGGACACAATATCCCGAGAAGGTGAATGTTTGGGCCGGCATTATAAACAATCAAATTGTAGGGCCATATTTTTTTGAGGAAAACCTAACTGCTGCTAGTTATCTGGAATTTCTTCAAAATTATCTGTTGCCACAGCTGAATCAGCTATTTCCAAATAGAAATGATTTATGGTACCAACAGGATGGGGCTCCCCCACACTATGGCGTTGAGGTACGAAATTACCTTAATAACGTTTTCCCAGGAAGGTGGATAGGAAGAAGGGGGCCTATCGAATGGCCACCAAGGTCTCCAGATTTGACTCCGTTAGACTTTTTTTTGTGGGGATATTTAAAGAGCAGAGTATATCAAAGTCGACCGAATAATGTAGAAGAGTTGAGGGAGCGAATCCGAACGGAAATTGCACAAATAACACCTGAAGTCCTCGAAAACGTTACGAAAGAATTTACTGCTCGCCTTTCTCATTGTATCATTGCTGAAGGTCGGCAATTTGAACATTTGTTGTAATTTAATTGTATGTAAGTAAACATTTATTCCAAGTTAATTGTATTAATAAACCAACAGTTTTGGTTAACCCTGTAGAAATAAATATTTAAATGATTACATTGTTGCAAAGGCGATAAGGAGACCTTTCAAATGAGCTGTCACGTGACCTCGGTTTGTATTTAAAAAAATCGTCGATGACGTCATTACGCCATCACTAATGACGTAATGTCCAACACATCTATAGCAGTTGATGGCCATTCAAAAATTAAAATTGACGTGTTTTAAGATTTTTTTTAAAAGTCGTCTGTTTCTGAAATAATGAATTTATTCCATACTTTTGCATCATACTGTATATCTGGTTATTAAACCGACAAAAGTTGGAGAAAATACACTTTTTCTGAATCATCATATAATTGAGTCCCACCCTGTATTATGTTGACATTTTGAACTATTCTAGTGTAAGTTTTCGATAAACTAAAACATATCAACGATTATTTTTTTCACTTGTCAAAATCTGACATTTTGGTGGTTTTAACCAATAGCAATACATTATTCTAGCCAATCATTCGGTATTATACTGATAATTATGCTTCCTCATCGATAAAACCTTGTTTACATCGAAACGTCAAAATTTTACTTTGAATTTGTCATTATTGACAACTAAAAGCGCTTTCAAAAATCCTTTTAAATTGTTGAAAAAAATAATCTTCCCAAATACAACTCGCTCTTTAAATTTTATCACATAATTTTTTATTTTCATCACTCAAACTTGTTTATTTGAGGCAAAAACATTCAAACAAACCGAATTTAGATAAAATCACTCCTCCTAACGGAGTCGTGATTTTATCAAATCGGTTTGTTTTCATATTTTTGCCAAATAAACAAGTTTTCGTGGAAAAGAAAAAATTATCGATAAAATTTGAAGCACTCGTGGTATTACCTTTGATAATGTCAATCAAAAAGGCATATTTATTTGTTAATAATAAAATTACGTGGTCACAAAAAACAAGGATTTTTCAGCTTTAATACCCTGTATATCGGAAACTAGTCATAGGATTGAATTGGTCCCATGGACACTTTTGGTCGAGAAGTCGAGTACAAAATCATATCCAAAATTTATCACTTGACGGAACGCAACTTTGTCATGAGAAAAGCGCGGGGTCCTTAGTCAATTAAAAACATTACATTACGTTTAGCATTGGCGAGATATATGATTAGGATTGAAAAAGTGATGCCCATAAATGTTGGCAGCACACTATGCAATTTCTTTGAAAATAGGACACATTTTCTTAAGAAGCAATAACAGTGGCGTGTCCTCCAAAAAATGATTTATAACTATCTTTTTTCTACATTCATGCAAAAAACAACACTTTTGTGAAACATATTTAATGGAAAAGGGGGTTCTTTTTTGCACTAGCGCAATAAAATTTTTATTGCACTCTGTCATTCTTGTGTCAGTTTTGTGATGATTTAATGACAAAAATGAACATTTAAATAAAATAAAAATCAAGAGCAAGTGTCTGATCCTGCTTTAATACAACAATAATATTATGTACATCTTACTACTTAGTCTCAACGAATTACAATTATTGCAGAAATCTTTGATTATTTAAAATTTAAATGGTCAAGGCGAAAACCAGCTATGATTGAGTGCTGACAAGGTGGAGGCCATAAAGATACTAAAAAAGAAGAACGGGTTGACTTTGATTAGGTTAGGTTAGGTTAGGTTCCCAACATATTATATTCTAATTTTCCAGTTTTTGCATGAATGTAGAAAAAATATTGTATGCAACTCTTGCAAAACGTGTTTTTTGCACTCGACGTGTTGTCCTACTCGGCCTAAAGACCTCGTTGGACAATTTCACGTCGCGTGCAAAAAACACTCACTTTTTGCACAAAAGTTAAATTAGTCCTAACAAGGACTGATTTTGTACTTATGAGGCGCAAATACGCCGAAGCCGGTCTACCAGTTATGTTGTCTCTTTTAATTGCAAACCAGAATGGTTGGCATTGAATATTTTGTAGATATACCAACCCCGTTTGACTCTGAATTGTAATTAAATATCCGTCGAGGCCTACAGCTCAGGAAGTAGTTGTTGCTTCTTAGTTGAACGGTCACTGTTTTTAAAACATATTTTTCATAACTTATAAAGCATTAGTATAATTATAATTATTTAGCGATATCTATCACAAAATTCTACTCCTACATCCTACATTGTATGTGAAATCTTTGAAGTGGCAAAATTCATTAATTAGCATTGTGAAAAATGAATGACTCACTCAAATTTACATAATTATTCAACTAGGTTTGCCAACAACTTAGTTGTTGAGTTATCTAGGAATGAAACCTTCAAATGTAATAAAGGACCCCGCACTTTTTATAGGTAAAATGGTTCTCGGTGAAATTGTCTGAATTTTTAGTATTTTGTAGTATTCGATGTACTGATTGAATGTGCAGAATCGCAAAGTCCGTTGATGGATAAATATTGAAATACAAGTTAAAAATCAATAAATTTTATTTAATTATTTCCTCGGGATTTGAAAGTGCCAACTGCATTTTTTTTCGATCTTATTATCAACGTATCTTCATATTAGTAAATATCATTCAATTGGTGCAGATTATATCATTATGTACAGAGTGAGAAATAAAAACATTTTAGTAATGTCTCAAAATTCTATGAAATAATGAAATATTGTAAAAATTATTCTGGTATGCAATAAACTATCTTCATTCCATCATTAATCACAATTCATACATTTCGTACAGGGTGATTTGAAAAATTGGTAAAATATATGGCCGGTTCTTTCATTCACATCCTGTATATTTAAGTGAATTATCATCCTCCGAAGACAGCTGATACCGTATAAACATGATCTCGTTGGGATATACAGGGTGATCATGGAAATTTTCGATGATAAAAACTGCAAAATATCAAAGTTTCAGAAATCACCCTGTAATTCACAATTAACCCGGTGAATTTCATTTATTATCATTGATTATTTTTTTCACTTGTCAAAATCTGACATTTTGGTGGTTTTAACCAATAGCAATACATTATTCTAGCCAATCATTCGGTATTATACTGATAATTATGCTTCCTCATCGATAAAACCTTGTTTACATCGAAACGTCAAAATTTTACTTTGAATTTGTCATTATTGACAACTAAAAGCGCTTTCAAAAATCCTTTTAAATTGTTGAAAAAAATAATCTTCCCAAATACAACTCGCTCTTCAAATTGTATCACATAATTTTTTATTTTCATCACTCAAACTTGTTTATTTGAGGCAAAAACATTCAAACAAACCGAATTTAGATAAAATCACTCCTCCTAACGGAGTCGTGATTTTATCAAATCGGTTTGTTTTCATATTTTTGCCAAATAAACAAGTTTTCGTGGAAAAGAAAAAATTATCGATAAAATTTGAAGCACTCGTGGTATTACCTTTGAATATATTCATCATTCTCTCCTCAACACTTTCCCAGAAATTCAGTTCCCTACTACGATTAGTTTCATAGTTATTAATTATTTACGATTTGAAGGAACCTCTTTCACGCGTACATAATTCCACTAGTGGCCAAGATTTTTCACAAATGTTTGTGTTCTTAGGTTTAAATAATAAATACCTAACTATAATGAATTTTTCGCAGGAAGACATGATCAATATGATTTATGTGTTAGGAGAATGTTCAAAAAATTGTTTACTTGCTCCAAGAGTATATCGTGAAAGATATCCCATTCGAAGACATCCAAATGAAAGAGCTTTCTTAAGGCTTAAGGAAAGAATCGACACATCAGGTAATGTTTCCTATCAACCTCATGCTCTTCCAAAACGTGTTTCCAATGGACAACAACTGTTTAGTAATGACGTTGCATGTAAAAATTTAATTCCATTTAATCTGTGTACATAAAATACTTGTTTTTGATCATTATCATAAAATATTTACGGTTTCCCATTAACTTATACCCTAAATGTGCTATATCGTTTGAAAGATTATTAATTGTACTAACAAATTGTGAAAAGACTTATAGGGTGATTCATTTAAAAATTTTGAGATATTGCTTGATTTGCGTTTTGTTTCACCCTGTATTAAAGAAGCCACCGATAAAAAAAGTAATTAATACTGAGCACAGCCAATGATATGTGAATGACAATTGAATACAAAGACCTGTTGATTTATTTTGATTTACTGTTTAACAGAGTGTTAAAGAGGAGGTCTTTTTAATCAATAATTGGCCATATCTTTTTAAAACACCCATATAATATATTAGAATGCTATATTTTTGTAACGCTCTCGGTGAGATCTTTTCGATTCTTGAACAAAATATAGTACGTTCCATTTAAAAAAATGTAAGTTTGTGCTGATACGTGGCTTTGGAACACCCTGTAGGAACGAAAGTATTTTCAAAATGTGCCCTCAGTAACTGTATCAGCTCACACAAAACTTTGAAGTTTTATCTCGTACCACAACGAAGTAATCCTCCGATGTCAGAAGATTGCCCCACCCTGTATAATAATATTTAGATTTCGAAAGCCCATTGCATTGATCCACCTTCGGCGTCGGGTTGTTACCTATAAGCAACAAGCATTCCCTTTCACTTTGGACCATTACTTACGGACCACCCTGTATATACTAGGTGGGAAAAATATGGTAAATATGTCAACTAATTTAGGTATATATACGTAAGTTTTTACTGGAACATTGTTTTTATCTATCCAACATGTGTTATCAATTTTAAAAGTTTATAATTTTAATTCATTATTTTTATAGTTTGATATTCAGTAAAAACTTTATATAGCATACGCGTTGTATGTAAATGTGTAATTTGTATTTTACTGTACTGTAAATTTTTCAAAAATCTGATCAATCGCAAACGCCACTCTAGTGAATAATAGCCATAATTATAATGTTTGTTAAATGATTTGTCTGTGTTATAGATTTATGGCTTGAGTAACGTCAGCTTATTGTGATCTTGTTGATAATTATTATCTAGAAATTTATGTTCAATTTCAGATTATGATTTAATCCCGAGTTTAATCCTAATATTAATGTCATTAAGAAAAAAATATTATTCTATGGCATTTTTAATCTTATATATAAAAGGTGAGTAACCATTAACGCGATGGTTCGTTATGGTCATTAGCATTTTCAAAGTTCTAACGTATTTTCAGTTAAAAAAAGAAGCTGGTATTATTTCATAGCCTTTTCGAATTTGGCTGAATCAAGATGATTTTACTTATTAAATTTAAGGTTAGCTATATGTCAAAATAGCAAATAAAACTCGAAATAAAATAAACAACATAATATACCTACCCAAAACCCGGATATACGTCACAAACGATGACACACCAAAAAGAATATTGAATGTATGGTATGTTTACCTCGTAGGAAAATCCACATTCTTGGACTCTGTGCTGCTGATTCTCGGATTGCGCCTGTATATTTTAAAATAATTTTAAAGTGTAGCCTATAGGAATGATCAAACTACTAAAGTAACAAACCTTTTAAAATTTTTACAGTTTCGCTATTACTTTCGCTCTTACCCGTTATTCGTGATTCGCCCTGTAGGTATATTTAAATATCCAACAATATTCTATTGCCTTTTTGACGAGGGGTAAACCTTTGAAGAAAATAGTGTACAAATTAGAGAAAATACATTGAAAATACAGAAAATACTCTTAAAAATACATGGAAAATGAAGTGGAATAGTAGTTTACCTATCTAGTGCGGAAAGTGATACTTTTCCGCACGCTATTGCGAATGGCCGAACGACGCTAGCGGAGTTCGGCCAGCAATCGCGTGCGGAAAAGTCACTTTACGCACGTGTTAGGTACACAATTTTTTCTACTAGCATCCGGAAAAAAAACCCAAAAGTTAACATAAAGAAACATTTATTATTGAATACATATCAGCAACTTAATTATTATTATTTGGCACCCATTTGATAAGGCTTTTACCAGGAACATGAAAAATTTTTGAAAAAAAATAATTTTTCTTTAGATATCAAAAAATTATTGCAGATTTATAAAAATTTTTTTTAACTTTTCAGTCATTTGGTAAACTACAACCATAGAAATGCATATTTTAAATATTAATATGTCAGTATACTCCCAAAAACTCTACAAATATACTTTCCGCACTAGTGCGGAAAAGTGACTCTTTCCGCACGCTTTTTAGTGCGGAAAAGATTCACTTTCCGCACGCTAGTAGAAAAAATACATTTCTGTTGAAACATTTCTCTATCATATAAAAAATAAAGATTTTCTTACAGAAAATACTTGGACATTACCTGGAAAATACAGAAAATAGTGTACAGATTTTTCTTCATTGGTTTACCCCTCGCTATTTGAATACAAACTATGGGATAATTTCTTTAGAAAAGAGAAAGGGAGAATACCATGATTCCCAAGATGTTTATATTTTTCATTTCCCTTCTCGTATTTCTAGATAAAGTATTTGAATAAAAACCATACATGAACGAACAAATGTACCTAGTAGCGTTTGGAGTCTTGGTTAAGAAATACCTTTAAGAGTTTAATGAAGAAAGGGACAATTTTTTTAAGTACCTAAATTCGGAATTTTTTAAAATAAAACTGTATGAGTAATAGGGCCACATTTTTGCTTGAATCAGATTTAGGTTTCAAGGCTAAAGGCTTACTGAACGTCCTGGAAGTCTGGAACGTTTCGGACGTCCAGTACGCTCCTCTTTCATACCGCCCAACAACGTACCAAACGTACACTTGTTCGCTCATGAGGATAAGTCAGTGTCAAGATGTCTTTTCCGCCAGTTCCTTGGTGTGAGACCGGGTTTTCTGTTGCGTGGATGAACGAATCGAGTAATGATAGTGATGACGACTTATTATTATTATGTTCGTTAACAGAAAGAAGTAATAATACATAAATCAAAAACGGAAGAGGTTTGGAGAATACCATCACTTGATGCATGATTTGTTTTGCAGAAATGACTAATGAGGGCATCGGAGCTCGTGGTTCTGGGCATGCGCTAGGCCGTGGACGTTTGTAGAAAACTAGAAAATCATTCGCTGAGCAATCTTCCGAAAACCGTCGCGGACGTTAAGGACGTTCACAACGTTCCGGACGCGCGGTGTGAACCGTCACATTTGATAGCATGGGCAGCGATTCATTTTGACAAAAACGTACTAAACGTCCTAGACGTTCAGTACACCGGTGTGCAAATATCTCAAGTATAAAATTTACATAAAATTCAGAGGGTCACTGTCCTGTTTTAAAAAGTTTTCAGATTTTTCTGGAAAATCGACTGACGTGAAGATATTTGAATTAATTTTCACTTTTCATTCTAAACTTGAAAAGTAGAAAGTGGGTCACATGAACGATCGACGTTAAAATATTCAATATTATCAATTTCAGTTGTTTATTTAAATCAGTATAAATGTTTAATTGCACCAAGCAATTAACACTTGTCGATTCACATGATAAATAGGTAAAATCGCCGTTTGCAGCACAGGTAAATATTCTATTTTTCCGCAAACCGTTTAAAATTTAATATATAGGGTGTTACTAAATTCATGCGACAAAATTCAGTAGGTGATTTCTCGTAAGGCGAGTCTTTCTTATAACAAAATTTTCTCAGCACACCCCTTTCCGATGATATAAAAATTTGTTCAAACTAAGATTTGGACTTGTATGATTGAATATTTTCAGTTTTGAGAGTGACAGTACCTAAACTGTAGTTTAGATGAAATATACTCAGTTGGAATCATATGGAAAACTTTTTTATTATTCATTTTTGGAAAATTGTTCTTAAAAAATTTGCATTATCTGAAACCTATAATACAGTCATCAAAAATCAAATGTTTTAGTCGTATACGAGGTTTGTCAAAAAATATGAGTTTTACTAAAGAGTAAACTACCTTTAAATTTGACAATATCGAAAAATTTTACAAAAAAAGTTGATAAAAATAAAAAACTACGTTCAAACATGTAGTAAAATTTGTATGTTCCTAATATTAATATGATATTGATCTTATAACTTAGTATTTGAATGTATTTTTTCCACTCCACTACTATACTATAAGTTGTTAATTAAATGCCAATTTTCAGTTTCATAATGGTACTCATTTTAACACTGGTATTCATTATTAAACTGAAAAATTGAGCAATAGAAATCTAGATTTTCAAATACCCAAGGTGGTATAATACACCTAATATTTTTTTGTAGAATGTTTGACAGTGATTTAAATTTCTTGCGTTAGTTTTTGAAAGAAATGTCGAGCACCAGACCAAAAATACTTAATGACCAAGGTAAATACCGGTAAATTCATAAACTTATTAATTTTTGTTTAAAACTTTTAGACTATTAAACACAGACTAAAATTAGTTTACTAATTTTGTACAACAATAACATACCTATACAGGGTATTTTAAAATGACACAACGTTTGCATGTAGATACCTCTCGTAAAATTGGATAAAGTGATAAAGGGATTATTGAGTGGTCCAGCTCAGCTTTTTAAAATACGGGGTACTGAAGTTATAAAAATTCAATGTTTTTTTTGATAACTTTAAAATGGATGTATATAAATTTATTTGACATTTGACTGGTTGTTTTCAAATTTAAAAAGGCATATTTTGATGAAAAAACATTTGTCAATTCTTGATCCAGTGGTGTACATTTGGAAAAATATGTCACTTTTCTCCTCCCATTTTTCACGCCACTGGCATTTGTGGCTATCTCCAATTAATTTTGTATAACTTAATGTTTTTCACGTAAAAAACACATTACCTTTACATATCAAAAGATGTGTAGTTGTCAAGATATTTAATGTTTTCATGAAGTTTGCAACATCATTTTCAATAATAAATGCAAAAGTTTGGATACCTATTTTTGAGAGTCTTCTACCAATGTTTAAGATGCATTGCTGCTTCACAAATTAGTTTCTGATACATATTTTAACCATTAGGAGTTTGAAGGTTATTTAAAAAAATTGAAAAATATATTTTTTTCATTTAATTATAAAAAAATTAGGTTGCAGAGTTCATGAAAACATTAAATATGTTGAAAACTACAAATTTTTTGATAGGTATGTGAAGAACATGTGAAAAACATTAAGAAATACAAAATTAATTGAAGATAGCCACAAATGCCAGTGGCGTGAAAAATGGCAGGAGAAAAGTGACATATTTTTCCAAATGTACCTACATCACTGGATCAAGAATTGACAAATGTTTTTTCATCAAAATAGGCCTTTTTACATTTGAAAACAACCTGACAAATGTCAAATCAATGTAAGTATTCATCCATTTTAAAGTTATCAAATAAAAACATTTAAATTTTTATAACTTCAACACCCCACCCCGTATACCGAAAAGTAAATGAGCTGGACACCCCAATCCTTATATCATTTTGTCAATTTTACAAGCAAACGTTGTACGTGTCATTAGAAAACACCCTGTATAAGCTTTATTCTATTAGTTCTAAAATGACATGTGGTCCATTGAGTACAGGCAACGCATAAGTTTATATTCGATCTGTACATGCCGGGTTTGAGTCCCGGTCAAGTAGATACGTTTTTTCATATTTATATTTTTTCAAATCGAATTTCTTCGTAGAGAAAATAGTGTATACAACTTTCATGTAATGGTTTGGTTATTAATACACTCGCATTAACCATACGAAACTCGTCTTTGGCTCGTTTCGTATCCCGATTAATGCTGATGTATTAATAACCATCATTACATGATTTAAGTGCCTCGACAATCACTAGTCAAAAAAAAAAACGACAACTATGGCCATTGGCACTGTACAAAATACATATGAAAACACTAGATATCTCAAACATAAAATATGCTAGTTTATATCTTGTGGTAGAGGTTAGGTTAGGTTAGAAATTTCAATATCTTTGGAATTTCATAAAAGTTCATTTAGGTTCGGTTTTAGGTCTAGGCGCTTAAAATGTATTTGTATATTCATGGGAGTAGGTGAGATTATGCCTAACGTTCAAACCACTATTGCAGTAATGCCAGACGAGAAGGTTTTCAGAAGACATCATGTAACCGTGTGTATATCTGGTATGGTTAATCCGCAGTCGTCTAATGACAGTACCTTCTCTCCTGGTTAAAAAATCGAGGGAAATGCAGCCGATGAATGATTGTATATTATTAAGGGCTGTTTTGCTGTTGTTTAAAAATTTTGCCATGACTCCTTGACGGACTTTTTAAATAAGAGTTTTATGTCATCTGGGAGCTGGAACGTTGTTGTGGTGATGGAAGAAGAGGCTTCTTTGGCATGTTGGTGAGCATTTTCATTGCCAGTAATTTCAATGTGAGATAGGAGCCAGATAAGACAGACTGATACATCACGATCTGAGACAGTTTGATAGGTTTCATGGATCTTGGTTATTTGAGGAAAGTAAATCGGTACATTCAGCGTTTTAAATGCAAAATCATTTAAAAACATCGAAACAGTCGGATCGGAGTGTAAACAACAAATATTCTGTCATTCTATTCCCATGAGTCGTCTGTAGATATTAGCTTCGTTTTCGAAATTTTTGTGTTGTATTGCTGGATTTGTGTTATTAGATATCTATTAATGAAAAAGTTATTAGAAGCTTATGTATGAGATCTTCAACAATATTACAATCCCCCATATAAAATTCAATGAGTCCTGGATTTGTAAAAGTTCCTGTAAAGCAGGATTGATTTATATTAACAGGTAAATAAGTGTTCTTAGCTACCTAAGAAAGCAAGTAGGTAGATGATTTCAAAACCACACCACACATCCCTGTTTGCCTCCTCTCTTTTTCATGTTTCGGATATGAGATGTTAAAACAAGTAAGCTGTACTGATCTCTGGCTCAAAAATAGAAAAATGAAAAAAAAAAGAAGACAGAGAGAATCAGTAGGCCCAAACCATTTCAGTCATTTTGTCACTCAGAAATAAAAAAAAGAAAATACAATACAACAGCTGAACTGAACAAAGAAACTGTATATTAACACGTAAAGTGCCACGGTGGGTCTAAGCGGCCCACCTAAACTGTAGAAACAAATTTTGCCTAGAGGCCGTGGTGGGTCAATATGAACCACCAGACATCAACTTTACTTGTGGCCGCAGTGTCTCACAGTCGCCCACCGCTGCCATATGAAATGCATGGCAATGTATTTACAACTGTTTTAGCAAGGTATAATACCTTCTTTGCAGCACGCTTTCTAAATTCAGAACCACTTAGTTTTTTGTTCATTTTAAAAAAAATACATCACTTACTTTCTCCCAAACAAAAACTACACTCATCAAAATCAAACTCAAACAATAAACTAACAACGTTTGAGGCTATAAGGCTGTTGGCGTGACAGCGGAAGATGAGCGCATGCGCGGATGCACCGGATGTATGGCATATTTACTCAAGTAATATATATTATGTATAGATGTTTTATTATTATTATGTTACTTACTATTTTTATTTTACATTCCCAGTAGCCTGTATTTACTTGTTCTGTTTTATATATTTTTAAAAACAATTATGTCAGATATTTTTAGTGGGTAATTTGTTTCCCAGTTTCCCTCATTTATTTTTTTTATATCTTTTATTTTGCGCCCCTGAGAATTTTGCGCCCTGGGCAAATGCCCAGTCTGCCCATTTATTAAACGGGGCCTGAAGGTATTGTCAAGGTTGGCCATTGATTTGGTGGATCTATATAACCCACCACGGCCAAGGAAAGAAAACAGTGATATTTATTTCATATTATATTTATTAGAACCAAAACAAACTCAGCATCAAACACATAAACAAAAAATAAGAATCAAACGTTTAAATTAGCACTATGTGATTCAAAAAAACACTCTAAACACAAATTTTTTGCACAAATTAGACATCTGGTTTTTGTTTTGGAAGTTCGATTTTTGGCTACATTCCTTCCATGTAAAACAACGTTTTTCTGATAGCACCCAGAACAAATCTGTTTTTTTTCAGTTTCAGTTAGAACATGGCCTTGTTTTTGTGGCAAATTGTTTTGCGGCACCTGTTGTCTGATCAATCCTAAAAAATTATGAAAATATTAGAAATTTTCATTTATTTTTGGAGACAAAACTTACCGACTATGACTTCTTCCCTAAATTTTGTAATACTCATTTTATTGTTAGTGATTTCCTGGTGAAGGAAATAGGCATTTACTAAAGCGGCCCCAGCAATCAATTCAATAGCGAGCTTTCAATACCATTTAACCCCTCTTCTTAGTGATGAGTTATACGACTTCATTTGGTCTGTAAGATAACATTATATTTTAAAATAAGGATTACCTACTACCTACCTATCTATTGTATTACTAGTAAATATGTTTCAAGAAGTAAATTTACCTGATATGTCAATATAACTTTTGTATTTGTTATATTCTAGAACCGATTTTGGTTTCTGAATTTCCCCAGAACGTTTGCGAACGGTGATCATTTCAGGAACAAACTTGGTATTCAACATAATAACGTCGCGTTTGTCTCTTCATTTCTCAACAAATATGCCTGTGCTACTCCCTTGTGCTAACACTTCTCCCTTTTTCAGTTTTTGTTGCATGACGTTTTTGGGGTTATTTTTTCTGTTGCTCCTCAGAGTACCTAGTAAATAAGTTTTTTCTTCAAGCAACTTATGTGCAAGTTCTACTGAAGTATAATAATTGTCTGTGCACAGAGTGCGTCCTTTTCCCAATAATTTCTGAACTAAATTCATTACCACTTTTGTAGGTACTGTTTCAGACCGCTCTTGGTCGTCTTTTTCTTGACCACAGTATACTTTCACATCATATAAATAGCCACCTTTCAGACACAGTTTAAACAGCTTTATACCAAATTTATGTCTTTTGTTGCTTATGTACTGTTTGAATTTTAGTTTGCCTTTGAAAGGGACTAACGTTTCATCAATGCACAGATATTCTCCAGGAACAACTTTTGCCTGAAAAGACTCTCTCAGAATGTCCAGAAGAGGAGTTATCTTATAGAGTCTGTCGTCTGCATGATGCTCTCTTGTATTATCAGCAAAATGCCAAGTTTTCAAAAGCATTTGAAATCTGTTACGAGAGAGAACATTACGAAGATTATTATAATATAAGAAATTTTTCGACCAATAACAGGAAATGGAAGGTTGATTAACAATTCCCATCCACAAAATACACCCTAAAAATTTTTCAATTTCCTCTTGGTCGGTATCTATCCAATTCTGGATCCTCGCCCTTTTGCAACGATTCTTCTCCTTCTCCTGGGCAGCATATCGATTTGTTTCTGTCACAAATAAATTAAAAATTTCGTCAGTTATAATCATTTTGAAAAAATCATATGAAGACTTGTCGTACTGCTCAAATAACTCTGCAATTATACCGGGATGGCCTTCTGTGAAATTGAATTGCTTCCTGGTACTGTCACTAACACGATCCCACACAATCGTTCTTGATTGTTGTTCTGCATTCTCGTCATCAGAATCCGTATTGTACGCATTTTCACTGATAACCTTTTCTATTATCTCATCAATTTCTGATAAAAGCTCGGCATCAGCTGAATTATTACTTTGCTTGCTTGTGGAAGGCTTCGTCAATTCCTGTTCTTCTTTGGAACTGCTTTTACCTGCGAAAGGTCCCGCAACTGCCTGATCTATTACGGATGGATTCCTTTTTATTGGCCTTTTACCCACGTCGTGCAGCTTCTTTGTTCGTTTTCTAGCCCTGTTTTCTTTATCACTAGTAGATTGATCCGAATCAGAAGAAGGCGAGGAAGAAGGCTCATAATCAGATATATCTGGCGAGAAGTCAGACTCATCTGACAACATTTCATCCCAAAGCTTTTGTATTCTGGCTTGGTGTTCTTCGTACGACATTTTACAGACACAACACTGCACATGGAAGAACAGAACGAAACCAACTACCGATTCAGCAGCGAAAATATGCAAGTCTATGCAAGAATCATCTGGTGGGCGTGGTTGACCCCCCACCTATAATCTGGCTTTTCCATGTTATTAGGGCCGAGGTGGGTCAGCGTAACCCACCAAGAACAAATGCTCTTTTTTTACCTCAGATTCAATATTTGGCTAACTGGAAGGCTAGTGGTTATACTTTTAATGGTTTTTGGTTGAAAAATTAAAAAAAAAACATACGGCCAGTGGGGCACACTTTTTTCACCTTAATGGTGGCACTTTACGTGTTAATTAATTCCAAAAAAAATCGAGAATGATTTTATTTACGAAAAAATGGTGCTTTGAAATTTGTAATAAAATTACTTGCGTTAGACAACGTATTTAGGTTGAATTGTCAAAGTTGACGCATATAAATTTAATTGCTAGTGTTCTCGAAAGTAAAATTATTATAAGAGATAATGAATTTTCCATTTCTGGGATTTCTCCAGAGCGAAGATTGAGGAATCTTATTGATTGATGAATATTGCCAAAGAAAACATGAGAAAAGTACGAATTTGCATATAAACGTTTTATGGAGTAAAAACAAGAGTTCTCTCTAAGGAAATGTTGTAATAGCATACTTTGTTTAAAGATGAAATCTTCAACATTATGGGCCAATTATTCACTGTTCATAGTACAAAATATACAACAAAATAACAGCATCTGTCATTCTTATAAGTTTTGTGATGATTTATGAGAAAAGCAGAAAACGGTTTAAGTTTAAGTCCCTAACATATTATATTCCATTTTTCCAGTTTTTGCATGAATGTAGAAAAAATATTGTATGCAACTCGTGCAAATATAAGTTTTTTACACTTGTTGCAAAAATAACTATTTAAATGTTTTCTGCAATGTAGGTATTGATGTTTTCAAAATATATATTAATAGTACATTGTTTACCGGGTAGGAAAAGCTTAACACGACTGTGAAGATTGCTAAGTCTCGGCTTGCGCCTCGACTTACCAACACAGAGTCCAGGAATGTGGCTTTTCCTACGAGGTAAACATACTATTTTTCCGCAAATCGTTTAAAATTCGACAGATATTGATTGATTTAAAAAAAACGCGATAATTTTATTCCCAAATAAATGGTGCTTTGAAATTCCTAATAAAATTACTTGGGTTACTATGGAAACGTATTGAGGTTGAATTGTCAAACTTGACGCTTATAAATTTAATTGCTGGTGTTCTCGAAAGTAAAATGATAAGTGATGATGAAATTTCCATTCCTGGGACTCCTCCAGAGCTGGTTGAGGCAGTGAATACTGCTTCATTAGAATTATTGCCAAAGAAATCAAGAGAAAAGTACGAAAATTCATACAGACGTTTTATGGATTATGTAGAACACTAACAACTGTACGGAAATATCATTTCCTTACAGTAAGGAAATGACATTTTGTTACAGTAAGGAAGTCCTGACTTTTTCTTCAAGAAATTTTGACAGGAATGTCAAAATTTCCTAACGATTTGCGGAAAATCTTCATATTATACAATATGTTTTCAATCATTTAGGTACACGTAGAACAACTGTGAGGAAATATCATTTCCCCACAGCAAGAATGTGAATAGGAAATCTTGACTTTTTCTATAATTTCTTAACTATTTGCGGAAAAGGTATTTTTATATAAGTAATTGTTTTTAATATTTTGTCCACGACCACCTAATAATGTCTTTGGTTTTTGAGCCCTCTGTGTACCTATACCTATGCATGTAATATTCTCAGAACCACGTTTAGGTTAAAAAAAAGATATTTTGTCCACGACCACCTAATAATAAGTCAATATTTTACCTCCTAACAAAAGGGTATGATTCATAATACACTTTAGTGTATTATGGTTCATAATTCACGTCTAGAGATGGGGGTACAATATTATTAAATCTGTGTATTTTGTTCAGGAAATTTGTTTCTGACATATATCGTATCGATAAAATATTGTAATTTTTAGTATTGATACTTTTCATAACGATATTTTAAAACAATATATTTATAACGGTACGTTGTATTGATACTTTCTACAGTATCGCCCATCTCTATGTAGCTGCCACAACATTTTGAGGTTAGTAATATGCCAAATCGTTACTGATTTTTATTTATAATAAATAAATTAAGTGTCGTGGACAAAGTATAGTATTCTACTAGCAATTTATGGCCATATAATTCACTTGGGTGACTTGCGCCCCTCGCCTGCGGCTCGTGACGCAAACATCACCCATCGTGAATTATCATAAATTGCTCGTTTAATAATATACTATTATTAACTTGTGAATATTTTAGTCACGAAAATTGATTCATTGGAGAAACCTACATACGTACTTCCTAGGTACTTCATAGGTATTCAAACATTAAAATATATAATTAATTACAATAACGATATTATTAATAACTCATGTTTTTTCTGACATAGCTGGTGACTCGGCTGGTGATGTTCAAATTCTAATGCCTGAAATTTCCCAAAAGCAATTGTAATGATTTTCCCATGCTATTAAAATTGAATGTAGGTATGAAACAATGGGTAATTCCGAAATCTGTCAGGTGTTTGCCGGAATTCTGACGTAACGAACTGTCAAATCAAGTTTTTGTAATATTCAATTTAAAAACATACCTCTCCAAAGAATGCATCCATGAAGCCGTCTCTGCCCTCAACGTTGACGGCAACATCATCGGGGCCCACATCATCGTCGTCACTTTGAGCCTTAAAAAAAAGATTATAACTAAAAACTGACAAATTTTCAATCAAAATTGAAGAAGAGGTGGGGCTAGAATGACACTTCAGTAACAGTTTTTCTACACCTAACCTAATTGTTGATTTAACAATAATTTCTTATGAAATTACCTAAGCAATACTATCAAAATATAACTCGCATTTTATTTGTGTTCAATACAGACTAACTGTCATCAAAAAATATCAATCAACTAGTTTTAGGTGTAATTTTATTTGATGTGATATGTAGGAAGATCGAGACCTACCGCAACAAGAGCTGCTAATCTATCCTTTGTCATTTTAATCCGATCTTAATATCACAAACCACTGAAAACTTTAGTTTTATAAAATAATCCCATTCAAACTATAGTTTAAATACGAGCACAACTAGAACGAACACCCGACAAAACTTGGATCAGACGGCCACCAGTTTTCTAAATAAAAATCGATAGAGTTCTGCAGTACGGACACTTTACAGCGCCGGCGTTAAATGACGTATCATTTTCACGTGACGTCACTAAATAATTTTATTCTTAATTCATTTTTTTCTCTAAATTAATCATCAATTTTGAAGTTTTATTGTGAAAAATAGATTTGCAATACATTTTTAAAGAAGGTGATATCATCAAATGTCATAAACTACATACTTTGCGAAATATTCAACGCGCATACCCAACACTTTCTCACATCTTCTTGTGAACGCCATTGTGAACTCTAACGACTTTGGAAGTGAGCAAAAGTAATCAGTGATTTTTTGTGCCATCGGTGTTTCTCAATAGTTTTTACTCACAAGGTAAATATTGTTTTTTATGCTGAACATATTTTAAGTTTTATTTTCGTAATATGACAATTGCTAACATAGCAATATAGTAATGAAGTCGGTCTCTTGATATCAAAATCCTATGTAACATTCTTCTACCGCCATACAGAATCAAAATTAAAAAGTTCTAAAACGTGCTTTGCGATCTCATTTCTGAACGTTACTTTTTGGGTAAATACATTATTATATTCATATTTTAGTGTTGTAATTTAATTGTCTAATATTTTTTCCTTGAAATGTCTGGGCCCTATTATGGCGCCAAATCGCCAATATAGCTAATCTATCAAATTTTCCTATCAAGCTTTGAATAATTTCTATTCGTAAGTTGTTGATAGTTTAACCAGAAACTGAGTTTTAGTAATTTGAAATACTATTAGTTGAATTATTAGACATAAGTTACCTACATTTAAACCTAAACCAGTGAAGCAAAGTCTTGGGTATCAAAGTATTCAACAGTGTAGTTATAAATAAGCTAATTAATGATTTAATTGATTTAGGCTATATTGAATTTTTCTTTTAGGTATTAGATCCCATTTGAGTAATCATGGCATCAGAACAAGATATGCCCACATTTAAATGTGTCTTGGTAGGTGATGGTGGTACTGGTAAAACTACTTTTGTTAAAAGACATATGACTGGTGAATTTGAAAAGAAATATGTGGCAACTCTGGGAGTAGAAGTTCACCCCTTGGTATTCCATACAAATCGAGGACAAATTCGTTTCAATGTATGGGATACAGCTGGACAAGAAAAGTTCGGAGGGCTACGTGATGGTTACTATATCCAAGGACAATGTGCTATTATTATGTTTGATGTAACTTCAAGAGTAACATACAAAAATGTTCCAAATTGGCATAGGGATCTTGTTCGAGTTTGTGAAAATATTCCAATTGTATTATGCGGAAACAAAGTTGACATTAAGGATAGAAAAGTTAAAGCCAAAAGTATCGTATTCCATAGGAAGAAAAATTTACAGGTAAATAATTTTAAGTTTTAGACAAATAGTTTTATATTCATCAATTGTGTACCAGTACTTACTATGTTACTCATTGTGAACTAGAGATGCCACTAGCAATATGCTTTATTGATAAAATTGTGTACTGTAATTTCTCATTTGTAATAAATTACATATTTTATGGCAGTAAATTTGCAAATTTTCATACAAAGAAAAAATTTATACTAAATAATACATTTACATTGCAAAAATTGTTTAAAAATTGAGGAACTAATTCAAAATTGAATTAAATTCAGACTACTCGAGCCTCAGATATACCTAAATGCAGCAAATATTTATCAATTTGATGAAGTAAGAATACATAAACAGTCTATTTTTAAATATTCTAACATATAATTAAACATCTTATTATACTATTATACAAAAGTGATATGATAATACAAAATTTGCCATGATTATAATTAGTATAAAAATTGAGAGAAATACATTGAAAATATACAGAAAGATATTCAAAGTGTAGGATTGGGTAGAAGTGCATTTGGTATTTTGAAATTGTTTAATATCGAAATTTTTAAGCACAATTTCACATTAGCTCAACATGTGTTGCAGTTATAAAAAATATATTTTAAGACAACTTGACCCACACTTGAACCACAAATTGAAAATAAATGTATTGAGCAAAATAAGTATGATATGGGTACCTGATACAAAAATAGAACCAAAATAATACCTACCTCAACTCATTAAAATATAGTCTATTGTAATGGGTTTAGCTTAAATTAAATTTAAACACTTTTTTTTCCATTGGTACTATGTATGTATGTATGATTGGGGTAACATTCACTGAGACCTAAAAGATCTATTGGTACTATTGGTAGGCTATTATATTATTTAACAAATCTACGAAGAATTGAACAATGAATTGATCTCAACAAATAGGTAGAAAACTGAGAATCTATTTTTTTTAGACAATAATTCTCATCCAAACACTTTGCTTTATACTTGAGGGTTGTATGTTCAAGGGTAGTACTTGGACCTTGGCTCTGTTTTTTTTAACAATTATCATAATTAAATGATTATTTTAAGAGATATCAAAAGATGTTTTAATATAAGTATGTCTTGGAGGTCCTTATTTTATATTGGGTCTAACGGCATTGTAAACCATACATGTGATTTTATGAGAACATAGATAATTCAGATTACGCACATTTTTGTTGAACATAAGATATAAGGCATGCTACCTTATACAGAGTTTTTTGAAAGGTTTTCATTTTATTTCATAATCTTGCTTTAACATCTTCCAAGGGACTAGGTATAAACCATTTCATATTGTTTACTGGTTTATTGTTTTAATATTATTTAATAAAAATTCTTTTCGTATGCTAGGTTACAATGAGTATTGAAACTATTTTTGTAAGTTTTCAAAATGGGTCACCACTTTTTTGTAGCATAAAGTGTCATTAAAAATGGAACGTTATCAGAATGCAACATTTTGAAACTGTCTTGTCTCCAAGTGTTTGATTGTATACTTTGAAAAAATTTGTGTCCGAACCAGTCTTGGAATAATATCACTAGTAAAACTATATAAGAAGGAATATTTTGGAAATATATTGTTGTAAATCTGAACTAATCTTAGATTAACGAAGAAAAGGGAAATCCACTTTCAAAATTGATAAAAAAAAACAAATGTTTTACTCCTGGCAATTATTACTACTGCATACAGAATAACCAACAGTTCAGGACTGAAAGTTGCATTACCATCTTTTATAGAAAGGTTGACTGGGTTTAGAAATTGATTATCTTTTGACATTTCCCAAAATCAATAGAAATTTTCAATTTCATATTTCTCATAGCATAAATACAAATTGTACTTTTTCAATTTTGCATATTTTATTTCTGTTATTAATTATATATTATTGCTATTAGGTCTTTGTTGTTTTTTGATTAGTAATTTCCCACGTTTTCTAATAAACATTTTCTTTTGCAGTACTATGACATCTCCGCAAAATCAAACTACAACTTTGAAAAGCCATTCCTCTGGCTAGCAAGAAAACTTATTGGAGATCCCAACTTAGAATTTGTAGCTGCTCCAGCATTACTCCCTCCAGAAGTCCACATGGATCCTCAATTGCAAGAACAAATCGAGAAGGATCTAATTGAAGCCTCAGAAACCGCACTGCCTGACGATGAGGAAGATTTGTAATCAATTAGTGTCAACAATTTTTTCATAAAACTAAAAAAACAAACACCTTGGAATTATTAAAAAAAATTTGTAGTAATTTTAAGTTACGCTAAACTCATGACATATAAAATTCGTTTTAACCATCGTGAGCACAAAACAGTGTAAATTGAAATAGTGGTAACATTTTTCTATGATTCTGAGGTGTTGGTGAAGACACAAATAAACAAAAAAATGCAATTGTGTTACAATGATATCCCAAAAGACTTAACTTATGTTAACTTTATTTGTATGTATTTCTGAGGAAGAACTGTTGATATTTTTATATAAATATTTTCTAAATTTGTTGAGAGTTTTGTCAGTGCGAATGTTCATTGGAGTAATAGTATGCTTGGATTGAGATTATCAGTCTCGACTCATTTTTGTAATTTTTAACAGTTCTTGTTGAGAGAATAGTTTTAATTTCAATAAATAAATTTTCCTTAATTTGTATTTTTTCACCGAGTTTTATTCAACTGGCTTTCTAGTATGTGAAACAATATGTTATGTTGGACAACAATTGAACAATATTTTAGGATTGGCGTTGAAAAAATGAAGATGATTGACAATTAATAATCCAGTGGTAAAACAATAAACGTAAGCACGATCAATATTTATTGAACTATCAATCTATATTATTATATATTATTAAATATGCAAGCTAAAGGATTAAAATAACTTTAAAAAAACACTTGAGCAAAACCAACTAAACTCAAGCACGATCTTTCATTATAAATCAGCATAACCTCACTATTAAGTACCACGTTTTCTGAACGCTTTGTTTATTGTTTTATCACCCGGTTGTCAAAATAGTTTGTGACCTCACGTGGACATGTCCTATTCAGAATTGGATTTTAAAACTACTTTATTCACAGTTTCCTGCAAAAAAAAATTGTCAATATCAAAGAACAGTCTACTTTTTTATTTTCAAAGACCACTCAAAGACTAAGGATTTATATTATTATCTAATTTATTAGACAATAATATTATCATACTATTTATTTCCTTTGACATACATCATATACAAAACAGCTTGGTTGATGATTGTTAAGTAATCATATCTCTAATGAAATAATTTTTTGGCAATAAAACATTAATAAATAAAACCCTAGGTGGTTGGTACGGGTAAAAATATCTGATAAAATGACTTTAAAAAAGCTTCCCATATATAGTTCCAACCAAATTAGATACATTGTATATTCCAGGACGTCTATTCTTGAACAATGAGCGGCATAGATTTATGACGAATGATCACACAAGGCGATCGTCGTTATATTCTTGACCCGTGATCCGATATTATCAATCGCATGAAAATCATACGCTCCGGATCGCATGGTCCGATAAAGGTGATCAAAGTCGAATGAATTGACGCGTGCGCAGTAAAGAGGTTATTTTATGGACATTTGGTTTCATTCTGTCGTAGAAAAATTATTAGAAAATAAGTACTGTATAATTACTATTTCTCTATGGATTCCGTAATTATTCTGTCAGTTCTCTGTTTCTTTAAATCTTAAATTCATGTGGAAAGACTTGAAAAAAATACTATGTCGTGTGTTTGAGTGGTTTCACTGGTTTTCAGTGTTTTGAATCGGTGTTTTATCATGGATATGGAGAACTATTATTTTTTGCACGTAATGATGGAGGATTTACGGGAGGCAGAGGTGGAAGTACAGTTTTAATATGACCATCGCTTGGAAGTGTTCCGTTTGTAGGGATATTTCTTTTGTAAGAATTGAAGCTCGACTGACTCATTTTTATGCAATTTTAATACTAATTGATTTACTAAGCAGACTACCTTTTTTATTATTGGTAATAGATCATAACAAATATAAAAAATAATTTTTCTACATTCATGCAAAAAACAACACTTTTGTGCACCACATTTAATGGAAAAAGTGGTACTTTATTGCACTAGTGCAATAATAGTATTTTATGCAACGAACATGTAATGATAGCCATTAAGACACGAGCATATTGTAGGATACGAAACGAGCCGCAGGCGAGTTTCGTATATAATATGCGAGTGTATTAATGGCCATTACATGAAAGTTTCATACAATAATTTTTCTACTCCGATTAATTAAAATTATTAAATCAATAATTATTTAGTTTAATTGTTACTTTTGAAAATTAAAATTATTTGACAGCTATCAAATTAAGTGTCACTTTATAGGTCTGTTCGCCTGCAATAAAAGTGTAGCACTGAGCTATATAATTTTGAAAAATTCAGGTCTATCTGTGAAAAAATACGTGTAAAATTACTAAATTTGGGAATATATCTATGTATATTGCATTTGTATACTGCAAAAAGCATTAAAACATAATTAAAATGAATAAATTCGTATAGCTCAGTGCTACACTTTTATTGCATGGCCACAGACCTAATATAATTAATTTCAGAAATGTCAACCAGGTATCCATGGCTATATTAAATATTATGCGAATGTCGCATTCCTATTGGCTTAAAAATCTGTATCATAATGAAAATCTGTATCATAATGAATTTCATTATGATACAGATTTTAGTCTTCTAATAAGTATATTATAAAACAGGAGTAGAAAAAATATTTTATTGCACTCATCTGTCATTCTTGTGTCAGTTTTGTGATGATTAATGACAAACATAAACATTTAAATTAAATAAAAATCCATAGCAAGTACCTGATCCTGCTTTAATACAACAATAATATATGTATATCTTACTACTTAGTCTCAACGAGTTACAATTATTTCAAAAATCTTTAAAATTATTTAAAATTTAAATGGTCAAGGCGAAAACCAGCTATGATTGAGTACTGACAAGGTGGAGGCCATAAAGATACAAAAAAGAAGAACGGGTTGAATTTTATTAGGTTAGATTAGGTTTTTGACATATTTATATTGTAATTTTCCAGTTTTTGCATGAATTTAGAAAAAATATTGTATGCAACTCTTGCAAAACGTGTTTTTTGCAATCGACGTGTTGTCCAACTCGGCCTAAAGACCTCGTTGGACAATTTCACGTCGCGTGCAAAAAACACTCACTTTTTGCACTTGTTGCATAAATAACTATAATGACAGGAAATTATGACAGCCGTACAAAAAAAGAGGCCAGAAATAACTAAAAAGTAGATCTTTTGTATCAAATAATGCTGGCAGCATCGCATTAATTTCGAACGTTCACATGAAGGTTCAAGAATTAGTCGATATGGAACGTGGGATTCGATAGACCGCACGGGATAGATCCCATCGATCGAGAGAAACATCGGATCGTATGATTTTCAAGAATAGGTACCCTGGGGTGTCCTAAAATAGCACTCTCAAATTTGAAAAAATGTGATCCATTTAAATTCATTAATTTATTTCTGTGATTTTCTCATGTATGTAGGTTTATTTTAAAATTAAATAATACTCCCAGAGGTGAACCAAACAGATTTCCCAAAATGATCTCACTAATTTACATTTAAAGTTGATCGTCTTTCAGTTATAGGTCATAATAGGTATTCTCGTTCTCCCCGGAAACCAAGCCCAAAGGTTATAAAGTGATTCTCATCAAAAATCTAAACGCAATGTTCAATAAAACTTCAAATAAAACATGAAAGAAAATCGCAACAATAAAACTAACTAAATCATTAAAAATTCAGATATCTACATGTATAACCATAAATACAACCCTCTGCTTTGATAACCACAAAAGATTCAGAACGCTAGATGATAAAGCTGTTTTTAAGAAGAGTATTTGAAGAAAACTTGTAGAAATAATATTTTTGACATTCACGTGATTGAGAAGTCAGAGCTCTATGGTTGCCAGACGCACCTACGGCACTAAATGGGTACTTGGACCATGATACATTGGTTGTACAAAATGGTTGTCATCCCCAGGATAATATATGCATCTCTGATCTCTGGTGGCCGGCTAAGCAAGGTCCAAAGACTTGCATGCATTGGCATTACAGATTTGCAGAGGCAATGAGGACTACTACAGCGGCGCTGGAGACAATGCTAGACCTTCCTCCGCTACATAGTGTCATAATGAGCGTAATCAAATATAATATAAAGGAATCGTCTCGATGACAAATACGCTTCGGTATTTCAAGCAGACGTCCTCAACATCCCAGGCACTTCTCTCAACGCTTTAACTTATTCTTTGTACCATTTTCCATGTTATCTACTTCATTTCTAGAAGTTTGGTGTCTTCTATATAGGCAACCAGTTTGACTGCAGGGATTTTTAAAAGTTGTAATGGTTGCATACTTGTGTGGACAGCGTAAGTATTGTTTATTGTAGGGTTGTCTCTGTTGTAGGTTTGGAATTTTCTCTTATTTCGATGTGCTCTGGTTTGTACCAATAACTGCAGAGCGTGGCTATCAGTGGATATTTCATTTTTTGTCTGGTATATACTCTTCTGCTGTTTCTGACCAAGTTGACAATTAACATATTTCTAATTTTAGCCATTGTAACTTGAAAATAAAACAGGATTTCTTGAGAGAACCATAATTGAAGAGCTTGGGTGCAGAAGGTGATATGCCACTTGAAGAAGGAACTGAGAAAAATCGAATTGAATTTTCAAACAAATCCTGAAATAACATTTTTTCGTTACCTATTATTAACATTTGCTTTTTCAATTCTTTGTTATGAAAATAATAAACTTATCTCCTTACAAAAAAATAATAGTCATATTTAGGTAGTAAAAAAACATATTTTGTCCAAAAAAAGAGGCTTGTTTCTTTCTGTCTCAAAAATTATAGCTAAAAATTTTTTTGAAACAGAGTAATATGAAAATATTTTAATCACAAAGTCCATCCATCGAAGTCTCCATCTTCCACACTACATCTGAATCAAATTTATCATCAGTATCACTTGTATTTCCATCAGAATACATTAATCTTTTCCTGAAAATCACTTGTGTACCTTCGGCCATCTTGTTATTTTATGTGGCTTATTCCCAAGGTCCCTAAATCCCCTCCATTAATAAATTAAATTGAAAAAATAAAATAAGGAATAAAACATAAAATATAAACTTCTTGAAAAAATAAAAATCCATTCTAAAGGTGAACATAATTTTAATGAATTAATTGCTCACATAAGTAAACCACCTTGCTGTGCCAGACAATAACCAAATATGTGATAAAGATTTTAGCACATTAGGTATCTCTAAGATTATTTGGCGTAATGCTGGCACAAACGTGCTGTATTTTCCCCTCAATTCATTTAAATTATCAGCTCTTTCAATTTTCAAATGCATGTTGGTAAAAGCTACTTTTTAAAAATCCCCAAAGAAAAAAATCATTTGGAGCTAGTTCAGGTGATCTTGGAGGCCATTTAATTGTACCATTAGTACTAATTATTTTTTCGGGGAATGTAAAATTTAAAAAATCCATTACTATCCTTGAATTATGGACTGGACAACTATCTTGTTGGAACCAAATTTTGTTGAGATCAACATCGGGTATAAGGAGAACTGCATCAGGAGTTACTTGATTTTGTCATAAGTATAAATATTTGGCGGAATTTAAGTTCCCCTCAATAAAAAAGGACCTATAATGTGGTCATCTAAAATACCCGTCCAAAAGTATATATACCTACTGTATTCGGATTGGAATGGTTAGATATGGCAGATGTTTATTTTCGAGACCAATATCTTGTGACGGATAGATTGTGTTTTTGATGTAATCATCCGTAATTAATAGCTATTTACCTAACAAGTGCGGAAAATGAGTTTTTTCTACGACCGTGCGCTTTAACCCACTTTCCCGCACGTATTTTAGTTTTGAAAGTGTCACTTTCCCGCACTAGTGCGGGAAAGTAATAAATGAGTGCGGGAATTTTGACCTTATTACATAGTTTTTTACTTCGGAAGTTATAACTATTGTGACTACAGGGGAATAAATATTCACAAAATATTCCATAAAAATAAATATTTTTTAGCTTTTTGTTATATTTTTCATTTTTTGGAAATATAACTCCACTGGACCGGCAATTTCAAGTAATTTACATAATGCAAAAAATTGTGTTTTAATATTAATATTTATAATATTTAGTAGTTTTTAGTAAACGTTTTGTATATGTATGTTGAAATGAAATAATTTTTGATAGGTATACTTTTTTGCAGGTACCTATATACGGTCGTAGAAAAAATAATGTTCCTAACTTATGCGTAAAGTGTCTTTCCCGCACTTGACCGCTTGCCCGAACTCCGCTCTGCGTCGTTCGGGTCAACTGCAGTCGCGTGTGGGAAAGTATCACTTTCCGCACTTGTAAGGAAAATAGCTATTTCCTCACGAGTCTGCCGTGTGCGGAAAAACATTTTTCGCAAGTGTAGGTACAATATTGTTATTCACGAGCAAAATAATTTGAGAAATGCACTGACAGTTCTCTGACCAGTTTATCAATAATTTGACATATTGGTGTGGAACATTTTTTCCACACGGTGCGGAAAATATTTTTCACACGGTGCAGGAAAATCAATTTTCCGCACTAAAATGTGTGTGGAAAATTCAATTTTCCGCCCGCTCGTAGAAAAAATATTTTTTAAGAAGTTCTCGAAGATACGTAGATAAAACGTATCTTTGAGCGTTGGATCAAATTAATGCTCCCACGTATTTCACGTGATTAGGGTGGATTTGTTATGTTCGAGCAGTATTTCCGAAATTTTGAATGCTTGGCAGATAAATATATCAGTCGACCAGTCGTGTGAGTTCCACATGGGAATATGCGAAATGCGAATAATAGAATCTTTCTCGGTTAGGGCTCTAAAGGAGCCCATTGGCCATTACACCCATACACCGCACAATCCCATATGTAACTGACAGATGTGGTATGTGACTGACAGTTGGCAGTTTCAATCACAATCATCACTGTTCACTGTGAAAACTAACCAGTGATCGATATATCGCCCTCCTCTATCAGTTATTAACTCCGCCTTCGCCATTCGCATGATTAAATAATAAACTCCATGCTCGAATTTTAGGAAAAACTTTAAAAATCAGATATTCACCCAAGTTGTAAGCTTGTTAACAAAATGACTTCAATTATTGTTGCCAGAACTTTGGCACCTGGTAATAATTATATTTTTAACTGAAAGGTTATCTTGTTTAACAATTTACAATTGTTTCAGCTTTACACCATTCTCTCAAGCAACTTTTTACAAAAGGAACTACAACCAACATAAGGAACTACTTTAAAACTATTGAAGTTGCTACTATTCAGTATAATCAAAAAAGACTTTACTCCGAAAAAAAGATATTTGAACGTACTAAACCACATTGTAACGTCGGTACTATAGGACATGTAGATCATGGTAAAACTACCCTTACGGCAGCAATAACTAAAGTTTTATCAGAACAGAAGTTAGCCAAAGCACGACAGTATACTGATATTGACAATGCACCTGAAGAAAAAGCAAGAGGTAAATCACTAATGCCAACTCAAAGCTTTGTATTAGCAAACCATTAGCAATGAAATCTATATATACTCAATTAAAGCATTATTATGGCTTAAACTATATAAATAATAGATTTAACCATTAAAGTTAGGTAATATAGCTGTGGTATGAAATTTTTTTTTAGGTATTACTATTAATGTTGCTCACATTGAGTACCAAACAGAAAACAGACATTACGGTCACACTGACTGCCCTGGACATGCTGATTATATAAAAAACATGATCACAGGTGCAGCTCAGATGGACGGAGCTATAATGGTAGTAGCAGCAACTGACGGTGTCATGCCGCAAACTAGAGAGCATTTACTGTTGGCTAAACAAATTGGTGTTGATCACATCGTTGTTTTCATCAATAAAGTTGATGCAGCTGATCAGGAGATGGTTGAACTAGTAGAAATGGAAGTAAGGGAATTATTGACTGAAATGGGTTTTGATGGTGACAATATTCCTATTGTTGCTGGATCTGCTCTTTGTGCTTTAGAAGGAAAAAATTCTGAAATAGGTAAGACAATATCACAATAATATGTAAATAGATATGATAAAATAAAAACAAGATTTTTTACACTTGAAAAAAAAATTATGTAGTTTAGCAAAATTTCTTATTTAAAAAATAAATTGTAATGTTCGTATACAACACCATGCAGTTGATATTAAAATGTTCACACACAACAGCCTTAAGCATACATGTAACGAGATGACAACCAATTAACCTTACCTGATATTTAGTAGATAAAAGAAATAATTAATAATACAAAAATTACATGGATCTATTGGAACAATGTGTCCCTGCTGATCATCTGTTCAATTTAATCACATAAATATTTTCCTATCCATACCATACAAATATTACCCAAAGAATCTACGTTTTGAATTTGTTTCTTCAAATAAATTGTTATGAACATTTTTTTTTTCAATTACAACTTATCTAAAAACAAGATTAACGAGCAATATTTTTCTGTTGAAATCTTAAAACTAAAAAGTTATACAGAGTTAGACCCACTGGTAACTACTCAGATTTATTTTCACTAGGTTTCTCTACACAGCACACATTGTGCTCTGCTTTTAAACCACTACACTAGTTCAAAAGGTTTAGTCCTTTTGAGTCTTCTTACTAACCCACTTTGGTCCAGCAGCTGGATTGCTTCGACGTTATAGAGGTTGTGGAGCCGTTCTTTGTGCTTCTTTGCAAATTTTCTTATCTCTTCTGCTACCATATATCTACAAAAGTTGTATGCTGTATGCCCATACAGGTTTTAAAACTATTTGTATATCATCAATTTATTTCGAGCTGGCTGTTCAGATTTTCTTCCTAACAACCAATACAATTTTCTATATTTGAGATTCAGCTCTTCTCTTTTCTTCTTTATATGCTCCTTCCATCATAACTTCGCATCTAAGTTCATGCCTAGATACTTAGCCGTATTTGCATATGGAATAATTTTATTGTAAATAAATATTGGCATTTGACCAGTGTGTTTATTTGTAAAAATTACATGCACTGATTTATTTGCATTAAGTCTAATGCGCCAGCTTTTCGTCCATGCATTGACATGATTTAGGGCTTCTTGAAGTATTTTATTGGCTTCTTGTTCAGTTTTGCCAGTTGCCAGTACACATGTATCATCTGCTAACATTGCTAATGTAGTTTGTTCTGTTACTGGTATATCAAAAGTGTATAGGGGGTACAATAATGGTCCCAAAACACTGCCTTGTGGTACACCAGCCTTTATTGGTCGTAGTTGTGAGTATTGATCTTCGCATCTAATCCAAAACATTCTTCCACTAATGTAAGATTTTAACAGCAAGCTGTATTGTTTAGGTAGAAGTTTTTTAAGTTTATGTTCGAGTCCTTATGAACATGATTGAGAAAATAAACTACTGAGTAAACTACTTAATATATTCTATTTAAATCCGTTATTTTGTCTAATTTCTGTATAAAACTTCCACATACTTCCACCAAACTTCCACATACTTTCACCAAACTTCCACATGCTTCCACCCTCAAAAAAATATATAATACACTTTTTATATAGAACTTTATTTTCACTTTGACAACTACTTGCTTCACAAAAAGTTGATTCTTAAGATATACACTTAGTTATTGCGTTAATAAATTTATTGGTTGAAGTATTTTGGTCAACCTATAGTTCATACCTTCTTAGTTGTCTAATATATATTACAGGTTCAGAAGCAGTTCTTAAACTATTAAAAGAAGTTGATAGTTATATTCCTACTCCTGTAAGAGAGTTGGACAAGCCATTCCTACTTCCTGTAGAACACACATATTCCATTCCTGGAAGAGGTACTGTAGTAACTGGAAGATTAGAAAGAGGAATTTTGAAAAAAGGAGCTGAATGTGAATTTGTAGGATATAATAAAGTACTAAAAAGTACAGTTACAGGAGTAGAAATGTTCCACCAAATATTGGACGAGGCTCATGCTGGAGATCAAGTTGGAGCATTAGTTAGAGGATTGAAAAGAGATGATGTTAAGAGAGGTTTGTATTTATAAAAAATAAAATTAATATTATAACACACCACATACATAAATTCATCTGTTTTGCTGATAATATGCTGGAAATTAACTGTACTCAGGTTTCGTTTCAATGGTGTAACAGTGATAATTTTTGTTTTTATTTAATTCCACTCATCACCTGCAAATTGTCAACTAACGTCATGCTTTAAAAAGGTCTGTCAAATAATTGTTGTCATTTTTGGACACAATCAAGTTTCTCTGTAGTTGATTGTCTTTGTTTTCAAGGAAATCCCATACTAAGGTGAGTAGATTTGTCAAACACCTTTCAAGAGCTTATGTGTGAAGTAGCAAGTGATTTTGTGTATGTATGTATGGATGTGTGTATATGGGGTCGTATTCACTGAGACCTAAAATATTTATTGTGCCACCTTTACTTCTACTTAGCTCCTGAGGAAAGTCTTTGAGAGTAATCGTATTTACTGGATGAATTTTGGGATATCTACAGGCTTCAATATGGGTGAATGTCCCTCTTCTATACAGTAGTTCATTCAGTTTGCCTAGGCATTCCCACGCCATTAAAGAACTGATTACACAATAGCTCAGTGCTTTAATAGTTGCTTGACTATACAACATTATGATAATCCTTTGCCTTTTATATCCTTTGTCAATATTGAACTTGACACACTTTCTTATGGCGTGAACTTCTGCTTGAGAGATTGATTGATTAATTGGATGTTCAATTCTTAATTCATAATTTAAGACCTCATGTTATGGAGAATAATTTAGAAATTCCCTTTGTAGCGAAAGTAATAATAATTGATTCACAGTTACAATGCGTTTAAATAATTGTGCCATTAGCTTTCCCCACTTTTTTATTAAATAATTAGGATTAAGTAGGGTTTATAGTATTACTGCGAAAAATGTAATCATGTTCCATAAATTGTACTCCAATTGCTTTGGAGACGTATTTTTGGCCATTTTTACTTTTACAAAATACATATATTCAAATAAATAAATTACATGATAAATATATTATTTCAGTAGTTTACTTGGGCCATTCTTTTATTACATATTGTAAAAATACCAATTAGTATTAAGGTTTACCAGGTCGGTACACACACAGAAGTTTTAAACACTTTTAATGGTTTAAAGGTTAGAATTTTGACATTATAAACAAAAGTGAAGTTGAAACCTACAAGGTAAAGATCTGTAACCATTACTCTTACAGATCTGTAAAGGTTCAAGTTACAGATCCTCATTTCTTACAGATTCTGTAGTTTATAGGTAAATTCTAAGAATCCCAACATTAGAGTCCTCGGCACCTCAGACATTAGGCCTTTTGTGCTTTCTGTTGTGCGGTTTATGTGAACAAACCAGTAGACCATATCAGGCTCGATATTCTTTTCACTAGGTTCTTCTTGGAGAAATCCTCCCTTGGACGCTCTAATCCTAGGAGTCTATATGTCCAATGAGAAATAAATAATCTGCAGTAGAAGGTAATGTAGGAGACTCCCAGTGACCACTGAGTATGCTTCGAGAGCTATTGACCTGAATGACTCTGCCTGGGAATAATCCTTACCTTTCTTTCTTGTAAGCAGTCAAAGAGGAGTCAAGAGAGGTTTTGCCCCCTGATTCGTTATTACCTACTAATGGCCATATTCTCCGTATACAATTAAGCGAAGCTTAGAGCTTAAGCCTGTTTTCACGACACATTTAGTATGCACCGTACGTTCAGCTCACTTTAAGCCTGGTTCAAGTTAAGCCATCAAAATTGAGGGCTTATCTTGTTAAGCCAGATATTTTGACATACCTGAGTTTCATACTTCTGGAAATGATAGATGATCAATTGTAATTTGAAAGTGATTTGTAAGTATTACACAGTATTTAGTGAATAGAGATCAAAAACTGTTTTAGCTGTTTGTATAATTATCTATCTTATTTTTAGAAATAATAGTGTATTCCCAGCAAATCTGATACTGACTGCTTTAATGTTTTATGCTAGCAGTGCCCCTATTTTTTTGAGTAGATAATGTCCTGTCGGTTTTTTGCCTTACAATATACATGCGTATTTATTGGCAACAATTCATCAAGTCCAGCAATTTTTCAGTACTTGTAAAATTCGGTATCCGTCTCACCTTAACTTTTTCATTCAAATTGTATTCATGTTTAATAATAATAAAAAAATGCGTTCTTTTGAAACTTGTAGAAAAAAAAACATTTTCTAGATTAGGTTGACTTTACATTTTAAGATTTTTTGGGTGTTGCCAAATTCATTTATGGTTTATCAAAGCCTCATTTATTTATCTACGGTACATGATAACATATTTAATTTAAGCCGAGCTTTACATTTTAGCCTGGCTTAACTAATTGTAGCTTAAGCTTGAAACGGAGATTATGGCCATAAATCACTAGAAATAATAAAATCTAATAGGTATAAAATATAAGTATCTATTCTCAGATTTTTTTATAATTTCGTCAGTCTTTAATTAATGTGGGCATTATAATTTTTAAGGAATGATTATGGCAAAACCTGCAACTGTAAAAAGTCATGATCATGTAGAAGCACAAGTGTATGTATTGAGTAAAGAGGAAGGCGGTCGTACTAAACCATTCACATCATACATCCAGTTACAAATGTTCTGCAGAACTTGGGATTGTGCTGTGCAAGTTGTTGTTCCAGATAAGGAAATGGTTATGCCCGGCGAAGATTCGAGGTAAGTAAATATTAAATTCGTTCCAACTTCGCGAGTAACCATTCTATAATGGCACTGCGCAAGTGCATATCGGTAATGCCGTTCCAAGCTAATCGTGATCGTAATATTACGGTTCTATTTGCGTTCCAACCATTTTGTGTTCGTTCCAGGGGGTCAAGTTTTGAAATATTTCACAAGTGAATTAGCTTATATTTCGATCAACCCAAGTTTTGAACTAATTTCATGTGTGAAATAAATTCGAATTCGAAAATATTTCACAAATATAATTCGGATGCTGTCAAGCTGTCGAAATGCTCTTTTCACATGCGAATTATTCAGAGATTTTAGAATCGCCGGAATTAGTGTTGTGATTTTCTATATATTTTACGTGAATTTTCTTGTTTTCAAGCCTAGTTTGTAGTTATTAGTCTGATATTTGGTATTTATTAAAGTTAAGTGAGTTAGTGAGAGTGACACGAGAACGTTTTTTGAATGAAATGTCCAATTTGGAGGAACTGCAGCAAATAGTGGTAAACAACGTAGTGGACCTAGTGGAAGATGATTTATTATCAACAAGAACAGTACAACATCTTTTTAGGCAAGATCCTTTCAACCTGAGTGATCGCCAGTTCCTTAAAATTTATAAATTACATAAGAAAGGTGCTCGTGAGCTAATAAATATATTAGAACCTCATTTGGCAGCTCCTACAAGAATATCAGCTATTGACAAAGCTACTAAGGAATAAAAATTTATATAACCAAATTTAAATTCTAGATCTATTCTTAAATTTCAATATTATTTGTAATAATGACATTAGGAGTTATTGTCAACAATATAAGCTAACCTTAGAATTGTGTGAATTTAGCTCGAGTTGAAGTGATTCCATGTTTGTAACTAACTAAGTTCTTCTTCTTTTTAAAACCTACTAATCTGTTCTTTATAAACAAACAGTCATATTCTTCTTTTTCCAGATTTTGTAATATCTAAGCGATGTTGCCAAATTAAAAAAGTCTATTAAATTCGAAGCAGTGAATTTATTTCATTTCATTATAAATTTCATTTCACTCATTCTGAAAACTAGGTATTGTATTTCACTGGTGAATTGATAATCGAAATATTTCGCATATGAATTGATTTTCATCTTATTTCAAAACTTGACCCCCAGAGCCGCAACGAAACGGTAATTTCGATATTCGATCGAAAGAAGGGATTGTGAGGACTGACATGCGCTGTTGGTATTTTGTCAGTTGTTTTCAAAGTGTGTTGTTTTATAGATTGATGTGAATGACTTATTTGTTAGTAACTCAACTATTATTGAGATCTGAAATCAAAAATTAAGTGGTAACCAAATTATTTAAGAGGTGAAACTTTATAAAAAAAGCTGTATTCACCTCCATTAAAAATTAATATGTGTCCAAATTGATTATTTTGTTACTCGGAAAAACTAATGGATTACGAGGGATTTAGCGATTTTTTATTGGAAGAATCCGGTGAGGATGAGGTGGAGTTCCCTTTACACCTTCCAAGAATTAAAAATGAGAATATATTTCGATTTTTTGTTTTGGAACGTACCCACTTTTCTTGAATAATTGCTTTACAAATCTATCAGTACTTTACTTTTGTTTCGTTTGTTGTCCATTACTATAACATAAACAAAACGGTAGCTACACGATAAAAATTTACGTCCAAAACCGTTCCAGCCTCTATCAGTTCTGGGACGATGCAAAGTTTGCACCTGCATATAGAACAATTCCTTACAATTCCAGAACAGTGTTTTATCGTAGGTTGGAACGAACCTATTGTTATCTAAACTAATCACATTTTTATTATATCGTCTTCGATGAAATATACTTTTTAAATCAGTGACATTTTCGTTATACCACGAATATACCGGGTGGTGACTCGACCTTAGGACCATAAGATTTTAACATGGGAAATCAGAAAATCCTAAATATTTGCTTCCCAGCAAAAGAGAACCTAATGAAATTTTGTGTGGACGCAAAGTACATTATTTCTGACAATATTGTCATAAAATAATCAATGTTTAATAGCAAATAAGTTTAAAAATTAAGAAAATACATTAAAAAAAACAACCTGTATTGAAGTACTTAAATTTGACAGTTGTAGTCGCAGTCGGTAATAGCGCAGAGATAGGAGCAGTTGGTTTCTACGCGGCTGGCCCGGGTTCGAGACTAACTGAATATCTCTTTTTTCTAATTCTTAAAAAAAATTTGTTTTTTATCGTTTTTTAAATAAAATAATTTTATAAGTTGTTAAAATTTTAAAAACAATATTGTCAGAAATAATGTACTTCACGTCCACACAAAATTTCATTAGGTTCAATTTTGCTGGGAAGCAAATATTTAGGATTTTCTGATTTCCCATGTTAAAATCCTAATGGTCCCAAGGTCGAGTCACCATCCGGTATAGTGGTGATGGAATTTTCGATGATTTGATTTTAAATATCCCTAACAAAATTATCATCAATATGTTACGTGAAACTGTTTGAATTAACGCGTATGGGTTGTGGGATTTCGTTACAAAATAAGACCATTGCTTTTTACAGCTTTTCAAGAGTAATTTTTCTTTGAACTTGACCACGCAAACCGAGTTAACAATTCCATGATGTCACGGTTAACTTTTATGACGTAACGGTTTGTGGAAACTCAGAAATAAACAAACACCTAACCTCCAATTAGATAACTCCTCTATCAGACTATCTCAGTGAATTGTTTTGTGTGGTTGGTTATCTTTTACTTCATGGTTTGGAATACAAGTCTAGGAATAATAGGCGATTTCGTCCCGTTTTGGTACCCCACTTTGGTCTGTCAATTACATACCAATCGATTTCGTTCCGAGAAACGATGACGTGAAGCTAACTTTGGTACCCTTTTTGGTCTGTCAAATCACATACCGAGATCTGCAGCACGGTTACTGAAATTGGTAGCTTTCTATTCTTGTCTAAAGTATTTTCTGTCTTTCCTTTTATTTGTAAATATTGTTCTATGTCAATTTCATTAATCAGCTGTACCAGCTGGGCTATGCTGGGAACCAAACGATTTCATCTGTTATTGGTAGTTTACGTCATAGCGGTGACGTAGGACCTACCAATTGGTTAACCAAAGTCCCTAACAACCAAAACGGGACGAAATCGCCTATTGACTGGTTAACTTATAGTTAACCCGGTTTGTGTGGTTAAGTTCAAAGAAAAATGGCTAATGTTCACCAATATGTATAATGTCTGATTATCTTTCTATTAATTGAGTGATATGATGTAGCAGTGGCTTATTTGATGAAAAATAAAAAATAATTCCTGAGCAGGGTCGGACTAGCCCGGTCGGCAAGTCGGCAAGTCGGCAAGTCGGCATTTGCCGATGGGGCCAAACCGTTTTGGGGGCCAACGTCACCGGTCAAGCTCTAGTGATATATCAAACCACAAATCAGCGTGTGCCTTGACTCGGATGAAAACTACTTTTTGTCCTTGATTAGATTGTTGTTGAGGAAGTTTCTTAATGTTGCAAACTATCACAAAAAGGACTTGTTATTAAGTGATCCTAAAGCTGATTGGGAATCTGACATGATTATAGTATATTATTAAACGAGCCATTTATGATAGCCATAATTCACGATGGGTGACGTTTGCGTCACGAGCCGCAGGCGAGAGGCGCAAGTCACCCAAGTGAATTATGGCCATAAATTTCGAGTAGAATACTATACTTTGTCCACAACACTTGATTTCTTTATTAAAAAAAGTCAGTAACGATTTGGTATTATACTAACCTCAAAATGTTCTGACAGCTACATAAAAATATAATTTGACATATATAGAGATGGGCGATACTGTAGAAAGTATCAATACAACGTACCGTTATAAATATATAGTTTTAAAATACTTAATATTAGAAAATATCGCTATGAAAAGTATCAATACTAAAAATTACAATATTTTATCGATACAATATATGTCAGAAACAAATTTCCTGAACAAAATAAACAGATTTAATAGTTTATTTCATATTGTAGGTACCCCCATCTCTAGTTCATAATACACTGTAGTGTATTATGGTTCATCATTCACGACAGTTGATATATGGGTACCATATACCTTTTGTTAGGAGGTAAAATATCGGCTTATTATTAGGTGGTCGTGGACAAAAGCATAAATTGTATTTTTTATTTTTTTATTTAATGCGCCATTTTAAACGATTTCTGTAAACATTTTGAAGTTTGTGTCAAATAATGGTGAGGTCAGGCCATTCCTGTTCTTCTTTGTGTCGTGGACAAAGTATAGTATTCTACTCGCAATTTACGGCCATAATTCATTCGGCTGACGTCACCCATCGTGAATTATTGCTATCATAAATTGCTCGTTTGATAATATACTATTTTTCTCTCTTACACAACGAAAAAAATAAGAATTAAATTCCGTTTTATGGAATGTACACATTTTGAATATTTTTTATGATTCGCGCCTAATGTAACGACTCTGAGCCGACTCATCAAATTTCACCCCTAAGTTACCTGCAAGGAGATTTATACTCGAGCCGCTGTCATGAAAAGTTCATGTTAACTTCTATAATTAATCGCTCTTTTAACAAAATACCCGTTCACTGGGAACGTCTACCATGGAGAATGGAAAAAAATATCTCCCACGCTACAGAGCTCTGTGTGGGCGTGTAAACTCTTATTTTTCATTTGTAACATTGTTATCAGGGTTCATATATTATAATGAAAAACCCTCCAACACATGAATAATAACAAGTAATAATTGTATATTATTCAACGAGCATATAATGGCTATTATTCACCATGATTCGTTTATTTCGCGAAACGCAGACGAGAGAGTTTGACAGTAGAGAATAGTATTAAAAAAATTAATTTACAATTTTTTATTAATATTATATGGATTGACGAATTTTACTAAATTTGATATTTATTTCAGGTTAATATTAAAAATGATGAGACCCATGGTATTGGAACAAGGTAAACGATTTACATTGAGAGATGGGTCACAAACCTTAGGAACCGGCGTAGTGACAAAAACATTAGCTCGTCTTTCAGAAAGCGATCGATTAGCTTTAACGGAAGGCAAAAAGGCAAGAGAGAAGAAATTGGAGGCTGCAAAATAATCGTTGCTTTGAGTGTTTATATTTCCAATTGTTTATAAGAAAACATCCTCGATCCTATTAAAAATAGCTGCTCTTGAACTTATTATTGAATGGTATACTTTCAATTTCTATTTATTGGACGCAATTTTTGAATTAATCTACTCTGCAAGGTTATTTTATGAATTTGTTCTTTTTTCATATATCCTTTTTTGAATCGCGATTTTTGTACAAAGGTTACCAAGAATATTGTTCAACAATAACTTTGAAAGCTGCTTCTACAAATTGAATTCACTGTTAGAACATCAACTATAATAATTTTTCTTTTAATAAAGTTAATACTAAGCCATCATTTGTATTTATTTAAGGTATTGCAATGTACCCATTAGCTGGATAATTATAAAAAATGAAAAAATAGAAATCGGTGTATATTATTTTATTTAGTTTTTGAGCAAACAGATACAAAAAGACGGAGTTTTTAAAAAAAAACGTTAAAAATTTAATTTCCAGATTTGATGACGTAGTTAATTCGCTAAATCCATAGTGAACTCTTGATATATATTATGGTCCTCTCTATCTAGTTTACATTCTTCAGCACGACTCTTTTTAGCTCATCTTCCTCAAGGCTATGTAACGTTAATTTTGCTCACTTTCCTTATTTTTAACTATTTACTAAACTATCGTATGGGCGGTGATTAGCCAGTTCTTTCTTATTCCCAGCGCTGAGAGATGTATCGAGTTTGAATCTATCTATAGCCGATGAAAGATAAAATTTTAGTTTTATTTGCGGGACAAATCGATACAGTCTGCAGAAAAAATAGTTATGGTTCATACAACAGCCTTTTTGGTGTGCGTCATCGTTTGTGACGTATATTCGGGTTTTGGGTATGTCGTTTATTTTATTTGCTATTTTGACACATATCTCACCCTAAATTTGATAAATAAAATCATCAGGATCGCATTCAGCAAAATTCGACAAGTTTACGAAATTAATAGTTACCAGCTTCTTTTTCTAACTGAAAATACTTGAGAACTTTCAAAATGCTAATGTTTTCCGTGTATCTAGACATATTGTTGTATTATTCGAATAAATATAACAATAATATTCATATTAACTTTTCATAAATAATAATTGACCGTGAACAACAAAGTACAGACCTGACAAGAACTGTCAGTGGGACAGTAGAAAAAGATGTCAGACACATTGACAATACGAAAGGTATATCTGCATGCCTATTTAAAATAAAGAAATTTCTAACGATTGATAGGTCGCGCTTGCGCTTGATCTGAACATCAACCAATCAAATTTTGGTAAGTCAATGATTAGGATTAATCAAAGACCTGACTTTTTTTGCATTTCTTTCCACGTAATGTGTTAGAAAGACATTAACAAACGATGACGCACACCAAAAAGGCTGTTGTATGAACCATACTTCGGTTTACTGTGAATTATTCAGTTTTTAATTTTAGTAAAAATGAATGAAGAATCTTACTTACGGAATTTAAATTACTTTCCCAGTCCAAACAAATGAGCTTAATACAGATATGCGACGTAGGTGAATTATCATTCACTTGATTTTGTGTTTCATATTTAAAGAGAAGCAATCAGGGATTTTGTCTTTTCTGTGATAAAATGTTCAAATAGATTAATAGCTTAAACTTTATTTGGTGATGTTTCTCAGCTGAAATTTTCCTAAGGCGGCTCGCATACCAAAGCAATACGCAACAGGCAACAAGCAATAAGGGATAATATTGTCAATACGTATTTCACATATTCACATATCGGGGTTCGTACACCGACACAACGTGATATCGTTATCGCCTGTCCAGGGCAATCAATGCTGCTAGCGACACGGCGTGCGTGTTGAAATACAATATAATTGCCTATTTGTTGTCAACATTCACAAAATATAGGTTGGTTTGTTTTCATTTTTGGACTCATCCGATAGCAGTTCCGAAACTGGGTGAGATGAACCTTTAATTCATTGGCCCATAAACTTGATCCATGATTCTTGAGTACTTGAAAGGAAGGATGAATCCAATATCGTCTTCGTTTCCTAGTTCTCCTTCGCCTATACTGCCACCTACTTCATCCTCATCAGACGACGACATTTGAGACTAGTAATTTTATTACCATTTATTAATTTCTTGTGCGCTAACAACGAAATTCTAGAATAAGCAAATAAGGAATATTATTGATTTGGTATGCTAGATCAACGTAACACATATTGTGTGTTGCTTATTGTCTATTGCTAGTTGCTCATTGCTATTGCTCCGGTATGCGAGCCGACTAAGTGTATTCATGTGAATTAATAGTAACTAGTTTCGCTTAAATGCATATATTCCATTATTAACTTTGCTTTCTTAATACCTAGTAGCTTTCCTTATTATTTTCTTTAGCGTTCCAGTACCAGATATATCGATAACGTATTTTTATTTTTTTTTGGTTTTTTCATCTTGTTTAGCTTTGTGGAATTTTACGTGAATAAACTTGATATACCTATAAATATATATACCGGCATTATCAATACCGTTTTGTTGCTTTCCTTCATCATTTTTTGTACAGTAACATACAGAATGCTGTTTTTTGTATGAAACACGTTTTTAAATATCATTTTTCAATTTGTACTTTATATTACAACCAGTACCTACCTACTACATATTTTCATTTCAATTTTTAGATATCCTGCATTTTACTACGCTCATTTATCATACAGTGTGTAAAAGCCAAATGGAATAAATTCATTATTTCGGTTACTGTACATATTTATAAAAAATCCCGAAACACGTCAAATTTAAATTATAACTTGACATTCTTTAACGTGAAAATGCAACCCCTACCTTCAACCCCCTTAGAATGACAGGTACAACCCCCAATTTTTTAAATGGGAAGTATAGGCTTGTGATATATCATTTGAAAGGTCTCTTCATTCTCTATTCAAAAATGTTATTGTTTTTAAATTTAATGCAAAAATTAACATAAAAAAAATTAATATCATGTTGTTACCGAAATTCGCTAAAATATACCCGGAACTTATTACAATATTAGGTACTTAAAACTTATTTCCCGTTTAGGTCTTGATAATGAGAAAGTGAACAAAAACCGTAGCAATGTGGTTTTTAGATGGTAACCATTAAAAAACTTTAAAGAATTTCCGTGGCAACGCTATTTTAACAAGCAGTAGTAAATTGTTTTATTTAAGTTGGCATTGTTGTAATTTAAGTATAAAGTTTGTTCAATTCAATTCTGAAAAATGGTTAGATTAACGGAAATGCATAAAATAACAGTTTTACAAATGATTGGTTACGGAGATAACATCCGAACACAACAGGAAGTAACTCGCCTATTTCATGAGAAATTTCCTAATTTACCGCCTATATCCCAAGGAACAATAAGTAAAATAGAAAAGCAGTTTCGCGAGTTTGGTCATGTAAGGCAGATAAAAAAAGCAGCTGCTAATGCACTGAGTGATGAACTCAAATTAGATGTGTTGCTTGAGTTTCAGGAAAACCCACATACATCGAGTAGACAGGCATCCACTACATTCAATGCTAGCCATACATCGATAGCAAACATATTAAAAGAAAATAAATTGCATCCGTATAAGATGATACCTACTCAGGAGCTCATGGAAGACGATTTTGATAGGAGAACTTTTTTTTGTGAGCAAATGATGGACATGTTGGATAAGAATATTATCCAATTAGAAGACGTTATGTTTTCTGATGAGTGTACTTTTTTACTTAACGGTCATGCTAATCGGCAAAATTGCCGCTACTGGTCCACGGAAAATCCTCACTGGATGAGAGAAGAACACACTCAATACCCTCAAAAGGTTAATGTTTGGGCAGGGATTGTAGGGAACAATATAATTGGTCCCTTTTTTATTGAGGGCAACTTGAATGGCAACAATTATTTGGCACTACTTCAAAATGATGTCATTCCAACGTTGGCAAATTTATATCCTGATCCAGGTAATCCTCAAGTTCCAGCGAATACGATATGGTTTCAGCAGGATGGAGCACCACCACATTACCAACTTAATGTCCGGCAGTACCTCGATACAATATTTCCCAATCGGTGGATAGGGAGGCGAGGATCGATTGAATGGCCAGCGCGATCACCTGATCTTACATTATTAGATTTCTTTTTATGGGGATATGTGAAGAGCCATGTGTACAAAACTAAACCTTCTGATTTAAATGACTTAAAAGAACGAATAACGCTTGCGATTAGGTCGATCACGCCTGATATGTTAAATAATGTTAGAAGACAGTTTTATTTGAGATTAGGATGTTGCCAAGACGTTCGCGGAGAACATTTTGAACATCTACTTCATTAACATTCATAGTTCTTTTTCGTGTTCTACATTTTATTACGTTTTGCATTACATTTTAGTTTTTGATTGTATTGTAGCGAATTTCGGTAACAACATGATATTAATTTTTTTATGTTAATTTTTGCATTAAATTCAAAAACAATAACATTTTTGAATAGAGAATGAAGAGACCTTTCAAATGATATATCACAAGCCTATACTTCCCATTTAAAAAATTGGGGGTTGTACCTGTCATTCTAAGGGGGTTGAAGGTAGGGGTTGCATTTTCACGTTAAAGAATGTCAAGTTATAATTTAAATTTGACGTGTTTCGGGATTTTTTATAAATATGTACAGTAACCGAAATAATGAATTTATTCCATTTGGCTTTTACACACTGTACACTGTATATAGTCAAAAGCACTCTTCTCGTGCGGGTTCAAAGGTCACTAACCATATGTATCAAATCAGAAAACAGAGGTTGCCAAAATGTGAGACTACACGTACTGGTTGACGAATTTCCACTTTTTTTTTTAATTCTCGAAATAATCTATCAAGTACCATTTTTTTGCTTGAGGATACAAAAAACCGGAAAATTGTTTCTTATATGCCCGGTTGCACCAACTAAAAAACAGTCCGTTGAATCGGCCGATCAACCGTAAATCGTAGCTTTCGTGTTGCACCACCCAAATGCTATCCGTTAATCGATTGATTTTACCGATAGAATTAACCGACCGTTTTCGGGCGATCATTGCAAATACGGACCGTTTTTTATAATAACCCCACTATTTTACTAATGAAATTTGTTGGATGTTGTGGTGTTTAAGCGGATTAGGCAATATTTTCAATACTATTAATAAATGGTATCACATTGCTATTAAACCATTACGTAAAATTACATTGTTACACATTACACAAAAGCAGTTATTATTACGTCTCCATCTTCTTCATCTGACGAAAAGATTGACCGCATAATGGAACTTCTTCAGAAATAAGTCAAGTAAAACCAAGATGTGATTCTTTCAATTTATTCAACAATCAACTAATATATCGTTTCTGTAAAGAAACAGTTCACCAGCTATTGCAAATTATTGGAGAAGATTTACGTACAGACAAAATAATGAAGTGACTTCTATGAATCAATTATTAATTACGTTAAGGTACTATGGAATAATGTTTGAAATTTGGAAACGACGCTTTCCTGTTTTATCTTAAGGTGATCATATTAGCACAGCTGTATTACATAATTTAGCAATAGAAAACGATGACATTTTTGAATATTATTGGGATCAACATATTGGAAATAAAATTAAACTTACATCAAGATGCTGAATTGGAAAAAAATTGGAATACATTACGAATTCATTTGATTAATGCAGACTTTTTTTTGAAATTCGAATTAGTAAAAAATATATTTTATTTTAACTTCAATTATGTATAATACGAATGTAGTATTACATAAATTAATTACAATTGAAGTAAATTTGCAATTACACTTATTTTTAAATTCAATTTCTTTTCTTTTTCTTTCCAATTTATATTTTACATGACATTGACAATACGTATAATGTAGGGTTATAGTTTAAGCGCTCACTTCACACCAAATTTAACGGTCGGTTCAAAAACCCGCTGTATTTTTTTCTGGTGCAACTGGTATTTTGAAAAATCGGAGAATCGTCGATTAATCGGTCGATCAACGGTTATTGTATCGACTGTTTTTACGGTCGGTTGGTGCAACCGGGCATTATGCCCGGTTGCACCAACTAAAAAACAGTCCGTTGAATCGGCCGATCAACCGTAAATCGTAGTTTTCGTGTTGCACCACCCAAAAGCTATCCGTTAATCGATTGATTTTACGGATAGAAACAACCGACCGTTTTCGGGCGATATTTTCAAATACGGACCGTTTTTTTATGATAACCTCACTATTTTACTTATAAAATTTGTTCAAATTGTGGAGTTTAAATGGATACGGCAATATTCTCAAAATTATTCATAAATGGTATCACATTGCGATTAAATCATTACGGAAAATTACATTGTTACACATTACACAAAAGCAGTTATTAATACGTCTTTATCTTCTTCATTTTCTTCATCTGACGAAAATATCGACCGCATAATGGAACTTCTTCCAGAAATAAGTCAAGTAAGACCGAGATGTGAACATTCAATTTATTCAACAGTCAACAATTTAAAGCAAGATATCGTTTCTGTAAAGAAGCAGTTAACCAGGCAAATTATTGGAGAAGATTTATGGGTCGATTCTGTGCATGTCTGTAAGCATTCTGTAAGAAATCTGTAACTATACCATAGAGAAATCTAACTATACAGTACAGAACTTTCGTTAGCTACAGATTCGTAAGCTCTTACGAAAAACGCAGAATCGACCCCTTAATACGTTCCGAAAAAAATAATTATTAATAACGTTGGTACTATGGAATACTGTTCGGAATTTGGAAACGACGCTTTCCTGTTTTATCTTGAGGGTAATCATTAGCACAGCTATTACATAATTTAGCAATAGAAAACGATGACGTTTTTGAAAATGATCGGGATCAACATATTGGAAATAAAATTTAAGTTGAACATCAAGATGCTGAATTGGAAAGAAATTGGAATGCATTAGCAATTCATTCGATTAATACTATATTTTTTAAATTCGAATTAGTAAAAAATACATTTTATTTTAACTTCAATTATATATAATACAAATGTAGTATTACATAAATCAATTACAATTGAAGTAAATTTGCAATCATACTTATTTTTAAATTCAATTTCTTTTCTTTTTTCTTCCCATTTTATATTTTATATGACATTGACAATATGTATAATGTAAGGTTATAGTTTAAACGCTCACTTCACACCAAATTTAACGGTCGGTTCAAATATCAACTGTAACTTTTTCTGGCGCAACTGGTATTTTGAGAAATCGAAGAATCATCGATTAATCGGTCGATCAGCGGTTATTGTATCGACTGTTTTTACGGTCGGCAGGTGCAACCGGGCATGATCTGACTATATCTGATTCAAGTGTTCTTTCTAGAACTTTATTCCGAGGATAAATTATTCCAATTGATAAGTTATTACAAGTACATAATCTTTGGGACATGGCCGTCCGGATCTGAACAACACACCGGACCTCAACAACCCACCAAAGAATATACAGGAAAGTACCGTCGTTATAAATTGTTCCAACAAGAATTCATGTCCTTTTGAAAGTTATTTCTGTATCTAGTGTGCGAAATGCCACTTTGGTGATCGAGAACTGATTTTTTTTAACGAGTCAAGATCACCAAAGTATTTCGCGCATGAGATGCAAACAAAATTTTTTCTACAAACCTCAAAAATATTGTTCTAAAATAAGTAACATGATTAGCTTAATATGAAAAAAAGTATTGAACTGGCTTAAACTGTTCTTCCAAATCAAGTAATTACTTAATTATTGTTATACATTAATAAATAAATGATTTCCTTGATTTTTGCTTGATTGAGGAACATAAAAGTTGAAATATTAAAATCCCATATAGTTTACATGCAGTGTGCGAAGTAAGTATTTCGCACACTACTTCGCGCACGGTGTCATGGTAACGAAGGAGAATGAAAAATAGGGTCACTTCGCATATTGCTGTCAGTGCGCGATCCTTGTCATTTTTTGACGTTTGTAGAAAAAGGAACTGTTGTTTTTTTTTCAATAAATCATTATACAACTTGTAAATTTAACAACGTAGATAGTTCATATTGCTTCCCTTTCAATATTTCCAGGATTGTTGATAAAGAGTGGTGAGTTGAAAACAAGTGAACTAACATTATTCAGGGTGGCGCCCACTTACCTTAACTTCACTTGAATTCCTCAACTTAATTTATTGACTTATTAAATTCATTTATTTCAATATAACTTCAATAATTTAAATAAAGTACTATTACCGGTAAGACCACTTCCTGAATTTATATTGGTTTGGTCTCCGAACTCATCAGTAGCTCTTTATCTGAGTAGCCGGTACAACTAAATATTTCATGTAGTTTGATCACCTAATAAAAGAAACCGCACATTTGCCAGGCCTGACAAACAGTTGGCAGAAAGATACGAATTTTTGTTTCTCTTTATGAGGAAAAATTCATTGATTAACAGATAATTAATAGTCGTGAGCAAAATATAGTATTTTACTCGCATATATGGCTATTATCCACTCAGGTATTTATTTATATCCGTAGTATAGTGAATAATAGCAATTATTATATGCTTTTTTTTATTGGTGAACCCTTTTACCTATTTAAAGCACGCCCCAGCGTGTTTAAAACGAACTTTAAAACACGCGCGTTTTTTAAAGTGACCATGGCAACATCAACATCTCGAGACACGAAGTGTAATGTCTAATGGTATAAACGTCTAGATGACAACTTTTTTATTATTGATCTGACAGCAGTAGGAACTTTGTAACGTCAAAACCTTTATTTGAACAATATTTAACAATTTAAATTTTATAAATGAAAATGGAAAGTGCAGGTGATATCGTTTGAAATATTAATATTTCGATTTTTCAAATCGGAGGAAATGGTATTTAATTTGATTCTATTAACATTTCCATGACAACGCAAGGTAAACTAATGTCATCACGAATTCAACCATTTTTTATCAGTTATTTGCATTTATTTTTCTTTAAGTAGTAATAAATACCAGTATTTTTAATTTCAAAGTGCACCAATAAAAAAAATAGAGTATTCGTGGATAACTGGTCTCTAAAACACTTGCTCTATTTCGAGCACTCCGGCTTCGCCGTCGTGCTCGAAAAATCGCGCGTGTTTTAAAGACCTTAATATCCACTTATACTTTAATATACTATTTTGTATAATATAAGAATATCATGTGTAATGGATCTCAGGTGCCGAGACATATTTAATTTGAAAAAAATAATAATAAGGAATAAAAATAGAATGATAATACTTTTCCACTGAACAAATTATATTTTTCAATAGTAAGTACATGATACATTTAGTATTTTGTTATGAATTAATTTTTTCTCCGGTTGACATTATACGTCAGATTTAGTGATATTTAGGCAACCCATCAGACTTTAATTAGCAACGGCAATGATAATGGGATTTAAGATTTAAGCAAGCCCATGGAATAATACAATATTTCCACGCCACACATTGCTTTTGCCTTTCAATTTCTCGCAATTCATTTTAAGAATAAAAAACTGCTTCCTCGTTTCATTGAAATTTAAAAATTATAAAATGTTTTTAGTAGATTGGTATTTTGAGGAATTGGATTGGATCGATTAGGGTGGGCCATTAGGGCCAACCTGTCTCCCCTGTAGGCACGCCTATGGTAAGGCTTTACTGTGCACAATATTATTGTCGAAATTTAACATTACATTTATTATCTTTCCCTGTTAGGATGTATACAACTTAGGGTATAACCGATAATAATAAATGAAAAATACAATTTAATTATTACATAATATAACATACGATTGAAAAAAAATATTGAAAATAGTGAGTTATATTTGTTGTCAAAAAATTTTCACTTTAGATTAATGTTTCTAAACACACTGTACAAAGAATCGGAGAAAAAATTATAGGTTTCACTAGGAAGGGGATCAAATTTACTGCCTTTGCTAGTTTCATTGCTTCTTGCTAACCGCGGTAGTAAATCTGTTACTTCTACAAATATTATTTGAAGTTTCTTTTTAATGTAATTAAAGGTGTATTTTGCACTAATTTGAACCAAATTGGTAATCAAAATTAACAATGATATCGCGTGAAGACAAAATTATGGAGTGAATGTAATTATTTGGATTTTGCGTGAAACTGGAACGAGTTTAAAAAAAATTTATGTTTCACATGACAGAAAAGAACGGTTTTCCAACTTCTTATGAAACACCAGCCGCGGCACTCAATCTTGTGCTTTTCTGCATAGTAAAACAAATGATTATTTTCAAACTGAAGTTAAAGCACCACTAGAAAAACTTCTCCTATATCTGAATCCACTTGTTCCAGTCCAATAGTTTATATTGATTCTTGAATTGAAAATTAATTCCGAATCTGAGTAACACCTCCCAAAACTCTCTTCAGAAGAACTTACAATTTTTTTAGAGTTTCTTAAAAAGTTTACAGACTTACAATGGCGAAACCCTCTTTTAATTTCATTGAGAAGCTGAGTAGAAAGTTTTGGAATGTTGTCGAAATATTTGGATTTACTGTCATTTGATCCTGAGGCAAGGTAATCTTCTAGTGGATGGTCAGTTGAATTGGATGCAGAAGATCGACCTGAAAGACAAATAAGCTTAGTTTTGCAATTTTATTTTATTTTATTGAATTAAATAATAGTATTGTGAAGAATAGTACGTAATTAAATTTTAATTTATCGTTTTTTATTATTTCATATTTTATTTCATATTGTATGTACGTTAATTTATATTGTAAGACTTTAAGTTGTCTCTATCGAGGAAGTAAATACTATGTCCTAACTAAAACTTGACAGGATGTCCGTTAAATTTTATATTTGGAAAGATTGAAACGATAGAGGCAACCGTAAGTAATATTTTATTAGAGTTTTATATAATTAGTTATATGATTGTACCTATTCTAGGAATTTGAGTACTACTACTTCCACCACTATTACTGTTATAATAATAAAGAGTGTACTGCAAGTTCAACCTAATTTCTAAATCAGCGTTTCAATCACTAATTTTAACAAGTATATTATTCAAAGAGTGTGTAATGATGGCTATTACTCTTTAGAATTACTCCGTAATCATTCGAGTGAGTAATAGCCATTCCTTTTTCTATGACTGAGTGTTCACCATTCAATTCAAACGAACGAGATATTTAGAGAATATTTTATTGAAAAAACTTATTGGTTTATGTCAAACAAATCCATTTTGAAAGCTATAATGAAATCTCATTGATTGCTTACAATACTGATGGTGAAATTTGCGCAATTGGAAATATTTATAAAGAAAGTAGAGGAAGATTCCAGATTTCATACCTCTATACACCTCCATACTATGGGGCTAGTGGACACACCTCTATGCAGGATGTGTGAACAGGAAGATGAAACTGTCAGGCATGTCCTATGCGAGTGTCCGGAGTTATCGTCAACAAGAGAGTGTGTGTTCGGTGAGTCTTGGCCTACACCTGCCGATATAAAGGAGATGTCTCCTAGTGACCTGTCCACCTTCCTGAGAAGGAAAGGATGGACGATGACCTAGGAGGACAACTCCTCGGGAGGATGTACAATGGGTCACATGTGGCCTACACTCACCCTTCCTACTCTACAGATACAGATTCCAGATTTAAGTAATTATTATTTGAAGTTGGGGAGGTACACCCTAGCTGTATTTCAATAATTCATCATATTCAAAAAATGTCCTCTTTCGAATGATATAAGGGTGTCCTATACCTAGGTACTATACTTTTCGCGCAATTTACAATGTTTTCACATTTTTAAAAAAGTCAGCATAACTCGGAACCCTCTGTATTTGGGTATAGGGAACCATCATGAAACAGTACTTTATTTTTTGGGTGCAATCAGAAAATGCAATCAAATATAGGGTGTTCCATAAGAAAAAACATAACTTTGATACGCCACACATTATTGGGACATCCTGTATATTTCAAAATAATTTTAAAATGTTGCCCATATGGATGTACAAACTACTAAGGTGACAAACATTTCAAATTTTTTACCGTTTCGCCATAAACCTCCGTCCCGTTAGTCGTGATTCACCCTGTATATGGAAAACATGGAGTTATTCATTAATGTATGGCTTATTATCCTCAGAATAACCATACCTCAAAATACTCAAACCAAAAAGCCTTCACCCCCCCAAGAAAAAACTTTATCAACGCCCCTGATTATGCCAATGGATAAAAGCAACTCTGGCGTATAGGAGAATAATCTCCACTCTAGAGAGTCTAGAGTAAGTCACGATCAAGGCAAAGAAGGGTGGAGGTTGTCAACAAGGAGGAGTGTTATTTTATCACCAATACTATGGACAACCTTAGTGGACGACCTCCTCACAGAACTATCCAAGGCATAATTGTACTCTCTTGGATACGCACACGATATCGCTTTTATAGTCAGTGTTAAGTTTGCAGGGGTGCTATATAGGAGGAGATAAGATACTGGGAGAAAGTTGTACCTATGCAGGCTAAGGTAGGTTAGGTTAGGTTTGTGGTGAGTGGGTCAATAAGGCCCTCCACTGCGACTCACAAGAGTCTATTGTGGCTCACACCTATTTAGATTTCATTAAATAGATTCAGGTTCGAGGGCGAGAGAGAGAGACCCTGCCAAACATCAGATACCTGATTCGAGCCGCGGCGGGGCAGGCATAAATTATATGCTCTGCTGTTTCATCATCTTCCAAACAAAGACGGCAAGTCGGATCTTCCGACAGTCCAAGTTTTAGCATATGATGATTCAGATGACGGTGGCCTGTTAAAAGGCCTGTTAGACAACGTAGGTCATGCCTGCTATGGTCTAACATATGTTTGGAGACATACTTCGAAGGATGTATAAAAGCCTTATTTGAATGAACCAATCCTGGTAAATTATGCCAGAAGTCTAACGCTCTTCTTGATGTCCAGGTATTTAGTGTTTGTTTGGCAAAATTTATTGCGATGCCAATTGTAGGTTCTGGTACGATAGAAACACGTGCGGCACCCTCCCTTGCAAGAAAGTCTGCCTACTCGTTTCCCTCCATGCCAGAATGGCCAGGGATCCAGACCAGCAATACTTTATTGAGTTGTCCTATTGAGGAGAGTCTTTTTTGGCAGTCTAAAACCAATTTCGACGTTACACGGCGAGAGCTAACTAAGTGCATTTAAAGCCGCTTGGCTGTCCGAGAAAGTTTTTATTGTTCTATGTATGAGATTGGCTTGCTCCACTCTCTCCACACATGAAACAATGGCGAAAATTTCCGCCTGAAATACGGTTGCATAGGATCCTAGAAAGGTTGACATTTCTGTCCTAGGTCTACGCCCGTATACACCTGCACTAGAGCCGGAGGGTGTTTTTGAGCCGTCTGTGTACCAACAGCTGTCTGCTCTTAATAGTTCATCCTTACAGAGGACCCATTCATCTTTATTTTGAATTAGGACGGTGTAAGGCAGGTCGTAGTCTACTGTTGGAGGCATTATGTTAGAGGTCATTCCCAGAATACTGTGACTTTCACTAACCGCTAGTATTCTGCTTAGTTTTGCATAAGCCTGATTTGTGCATTTAGAAATATGAATATTCTGTATGCTGTCCATCTAGCCTCTCTTTCCAAAAATATATGGAGAGGAGGTAGGTCCAGAAGGATTACCATGGCTGTTGACGGTGTGGAGCTGATAGCACCAGTGATTGCCAAACAAGCCTGTCTCTGTAAACCAGAGAGCTTTGCTTGGGACGTTCGCTGTAAAGCTTTTGGCCACCAGGCAATAGCTCCATATGTGATCATTGGTCTAACGATCATCATATATATCCAATAGATTTGTTTGGGTCCCAAGCCCCAAGATTTTCCACACATCCTGCGACATGTCCACAAAGATAGTCTGGCCTTATGGAAAACTTTTTCCAAGTGAGCGTTCCAAGTAAGTTTCTTATCTAGGATAATACCCAAATATTTTACTTCCGCTGCAAATGGAATAACCTCACCATTGTAGGAAAGTGGTGGAAGATCCTCCAACTTCCTTTTTCTAGTGAAGGGAACTATTACAGTTTTGCCAGGGTTAACAGACATCTGTTCCCTCTGACACCAACTGTGAACATCGTCCAACGTCTTTTGGAGGATATTATATGCTACCCTTGCTGACTTGGTCCTTGCCAAGATGACAAGGTCGTCTGCATACGCTTGCAGTTCTACCCCTTCTCTTTCGAGATCGCTAAGCAAGTTATCCATCAAGAGAGACCACAGTAGGGGAGATAGTACTCCGCCTTATGGGCATCCCCTGGAAACCTTAAAGCTGATGGTCTCGTCCTGAAGTGGCTGTCCTATTTGTGAGCATGGCATATATCCAATCAGTAATGGTTGGTTTGATGCCCTTTTAAGCCAAAGCTGAACCAACGGAGGCCGGTAGTGCATTGTTAAATGCTTCTTCAATGTCAAGAAACACGGCCACCGCAATCTCCTTGTTGTTAAGGGATTGTGTGATTTTCTCGACAAGGTTGTGTAACGCTAAATTTGTTGATTTGCCAGTTTGATAAGCATATTGATGGATGCTCAGGGGGAATTATATAAAGCTACCCGTCTGATGTAGCAATCCAGTGCTTCAAAAAGGAAAGATGTAAGGATAATTGGTCTGACTGATTTAGGGTGTGGGTCTGTGCGGCCCACTTTTAGTATATATACCACCCTAGCCGCCAACCAACTGAGTGGTATGTGATTCCACGCCAGACTAGCTCTAAACAGTTTAATGTGAATGGTTAAAAGTAATTCCAGTCCATTTGCAGCAGAGCTGGAAATATGCCATCCTCACCGGGAGATTTGAGGGGCTGAAAAGATTTGATTGCCCATTCAACTGCCGGTGCTGTGATAACTTCCTTGGCAGCCTCCCAATCGATATTTTTTGGCCGCCTGGCGCCCTCAAAGTGCGGAGGTCGATTGTTATCCAGAGTCACACTTCCAGGAAAGTGAGGCTAAGGTAACCTGATATTCGGTTAGGCTAGGCTCTAAGCTGGAAGTAGGTGTAGGAAACGGAGTTAGCTAAAACAAAGGATATTTATTCCAATAAGCTCAAGGACGTCATAACTTTCCAAACAAAAGTCGCCTGCGTTAGAGAAATAGAAAGTTAGGAAAGGTCACACCGTTTCTTTGCCATCTCCACCGATAGATGAAGTGAAGGCACTTGGTTCCAAAGATACTAAGCTAGTATGGGACTGCATAGGTAAATTAAACGCACTTGGAGACTATTTCAAGGTCATTGCAGCCAGGTACCATCTCTCACGACTAATTGTTTGTATCAATTACTTGGTGTTGAATTGCCATAATTAAATCCTCCTGTTTCTGGAAATATTGTTCCATCAGAGAGCCACTTATTTGATGCTTATTTGTCGATTTAAGGTTGATTGAGGTTGTGACGATGTCGACTATGAAGCGCTTTGGAGGCCCACTGCGTCTGTTAGTGAGTTCAGGTAAGTTTCTTATCAGGGCCTGCAAGATCTAAAGGAGACTAGTTTTTATCTGTTTTCATAACCATCTTATGCAATTTAGATGTTTGAGCTTTACCAATGAAGCATTCTTGGAATTAAGATATTTGTTTGTGGTGTAAATTGTTGTCAAGTTAACGAAAGGTATTGTTTCAATATTTTTTTTTTATTCTCGGCTCTTATCCAGTGAGCGTTGGATTTATCTTCAACAGGTGTCGACCATAATGAAGACCAGTATTCCGTCAGATCATCTTTATTTGAAAGAATTTGGTTGTGATTGTTCACTGTACCACTTAGTTGCCTGTAACTTTCAATTGTTATTTATTAAGTAATTTTGTTGTTTTCATTTCGTGCACTTGACATATCGTGACAAACGCTTAGATGTTGCCCTCAGCTTTTGCCTGAGTGAATCTATATATTCACGCATACTTTTTGTTTATGTCGTGGGTGACCTGTATAAGTTTTGATTTTTCGATAGCTCTTTCCCACTTTGTTTGTTGAGCACCTAGACAGTTTCAAGTTGTTTTTAAACTCTGTTAACTGTCGGATTGATTATCTAATTTTAACTGACTCTTGGTTCCTGTTGTATATTACTACTACCTAGGATATACGATTATGGTCACATAGTGGGCGGAGATAATTGTCAATTTAATTTTGATAGAGTTGCCACTAATTTTTGTATCTTTCTTATTTAATATATTCTTTTGTAATTAACAAGTTGAATAAATATATTCCACAGTAGTTAACAGTTGGCGACGAGGATCATGGAACCAGAACTATTGCAAAGAATGCTGGAACAGCAGATGAAAATTCTGGAAATGCTAGCCGCAAACTCATCCAGCTCGGGTGCATATCGTGATTCGGAATCAAACAACACCGAATTACTCATTGAATCGTTGGGAAGAAATATTACTGAATTCGTACCAGACCCCGATAACATAATAACATTCGAATCTTGGTACAACAGATACGAAGACTTATTTCTTAAAGACGCTTCAAGACCAGATGATGCAGCTAAGGTCAGACTCATTATTCGAAAATTGAATATACAAGCACACGAAAGGTACACAAATTTCATTCTTCCAAAACATCCACGAGATAAGAATTTTGAAACTACCATAAACATTTTGAAAAGAATTTTTGGAAAACCAGTATCTATTTTTAGCATGCGCTATAAATGCTTACAGACGGAGAAAAATATCGCCGATGATTTTTTGACTTACGCAGGATACGTAAACAAGCATTGTGAAGCTTTTGATTTGAAAAGACTGAGCGAGAATCAGTTTAAATGCCTCATATTCATAATAGGTTTAAAATCATCACGATATTCCGATATTACTACAAGGTTACTTTCCAAAATTAATGAAGAAAAAGATGACTTATCTTTACAAACACTAGTGGATGAATGTCAAAGAATACTCAATCTCAAAAGTGATACAGCCCTCGTTGAAAACAAAAGCAATCCAACGGTTCACAAGATTTCAGATAAAAAGCATACAGATCAAGAGAAGCCAAGAACACCTTGTTGGCAATGTGGAGGCATGCATTTCAAGAAATTTTGCCAATATTCGCAACACACATGCAAGGTATGTTCCAAAATCGGACACAAAGAAGGTTACTGTTCATGTTTTGAAAAGAAATCAATCAAAACCAGAGAATCTACAGATAATGAAAGAACGACGTCCTCTCAGAACAAAAACAAAAACAAGTTTAGAAAGAAGCAGTTAAAGACAATTTCCGTAAACCAAATCAATACTCCTCGTAAGTACATAACAGTATCTATTAATGGAAAACAAGTATCTCTTCAGTTTGATACTGCGTCAGACATTACCATCATAGACACCGAAATATGGAAAAAAATTGGAGAACCAATTATTTCAAATACGTCAAATGTTGCATTTAACGCTTGTGGAAAAACAGTAGATCTCATCGGTGAAATTGAATGTCAAGTCGGGATGGATAAAGATTCAATTATTCAAACTGCAAATTGTTACGTCACTTCAATCAGAAATTTAAATATACTTGGTTTGGATTGGATATATCAATTTGTTAGACGAAGTACCCATTAACAAACTTTGTTCAAAAATTGAAACTTTTATTACAATAGATAAGCTTAAAAATGATTTTAATGAAGTTTTTAAAGAAGGACTGGGTCATTGCACGAAACATAAAGTTAAACTCTACCTTAAGCCAGATTCTAAGCCAGTGTTTCGTCCAAAACGTCCTGTAGCGTTCAACATCAGACAAGCAGTTGAAGAGGAGTTATGCCGATTGGAATAACAAGGAGCAATCACACCTACCGATTTTTCTAATTGGGCTGCACCAATTGTTGTAGTTAAGAAGCCTACGGGAAAACTACGAATATGCGCTGACTACTCCACTGGTTTAACGAATCTCTAGAATCACACTGTTATCCGTTACCTGTTCCTGAAGATATATTTTCCAAAATAGCACACGGTATAATCTTCAGTAACTTAGATTTATCTGATGCCTACCTTCAAGTGGAAGTATATGATGAATCAAAGAAACTTTTAACTATCAATACTCACAAGGGGTTGTATAATTTCAATCGCTTGTCATTTGGAGTCAAAACGGCACCTGGAGCATTCCAACAACTCATGGATACAATGCTCGCCGGCTTGGATATGGTTGTTGCATATCTTGATGACATTATCATATCAGGAAGGACAGTGGAAGAACACAATGCAAATCTTTATTCTGTACTTGAACGAATTAAAGAGTATGGTTTTAGACTTAAATCCGACAAATGCAAAATTTCTATGCAACAAATCAAATATTTAGGTAACATTTTAAGCAGAGAAGGAATAAAACCAGATAATTCGCGCATTGAAGTAATTCAGAAAATGCAACCACCTTCTGATATTACAACTCTTAGAGCATTCTTAGGAGCAGTGAATTATTACGGCAAATTTGTAAAAAATCTGAAGAATTTACGATGTCCCTTAGATAATATGTTGAAGAAGAACATGAATTTCAGTTGGACAGCTGAATGCCAAAAATCCTTTGACAACATTAAAAAAACTCTCTCTTCAGACTTACTATTGACGCACTACAAACCAGATTTACCTATCATTGTAGCTGCCGACTCAAGTTCCTATGGACTGGGTGCATGTATTCTTCATAAATTTCCTGATGGTTCTGAAAAAGCTATTTACCATGCTTCTCGTTCACTCACTTCAGCAGAACAAGCATACAGTCAAATTGAGAAGGAGGCGCTAGCGTTAGTATTCGCTGTTACCAAGTTCCATAAATTCATTTTTGGTAGGAGGTTCACATTGCAAACCGATCATAAACCACTCTTGTCTATCTTTGGATCAAGAAAAGATTTACCTGTTTACACAGCAAATCGTATTCAAAGATGGAACTTAATACTTTTATCATACAATTTTGAAATCCAGTATACTTCTACCACAGCTTTTGGTCACGCAGATTTCCTGTCAAGATTGATGGACCGAAAATCTCAACCAGACGAAGAGTTTGTTATAGCAGCAGTACATTTAGAAACCAGCGTAAAACAAATTTTGAACGTTGCTTTGGAACATTTACCAGTCACAGCCAAAATGATAGCTTCAGAGTCTTTGAAAGATGTCACTCTGAAACAAGTTTTACACTACGTCTCTAATAACTGGCCTAATAAGGTAACAGATTTACATCTTCAACAATTCTCAAATCGAATGAATTCACTTTCTATAGTCGAAGACTGTATATTTTTTGGTCATCGCATAGTCATTCCAAAAAAATACCAGGCTAGAATTCTCAAACAACTACACAAAGGACATCCAGGCAAAGAAAGAATGAAGGCTCTTGCAAGAAATTACGTATACTGGCCTGGAATAGAGAATAGATAAAGAAATCGAAGAATATGTACACAAATGCGTAAATTGTTTACAAGCTTCGAAATTCCCGACCAAAATGGTGCTTGCATCCTGGCCTATTCCGGAAATGCCTTGGGAAAGAATTCATATAGATTTCGCAGGACCTGTTGAAGGTCAAAACTTTTTAATAATTGTAGACGCTTTTCCTAAATGGCCTGAAGTTATCAAAATGAATACTATCACGTCGAATTCTACAATTAATGAAACTCTTTATTTGCAACTTTTGGCATACCAAAAACTGTAGTGTCTGATAATGGAACACAATTCACTAGCAGTACATTCAGTGACTTTTGTCAAAATAATGGAATTGAACATATACGATCTCCTCCATACCATCCACAATCTAATGGCCAAGTGGAACGTTTTGTTGATTCATTCAAAAGAGCATTGAAGAAAATGCGAGGACAGACGACGGAAGAAATTATTACCACATTTTTACAAACATACCGGACTAACCCAAACAGAAACGTCCCTGGAGGAAATTCTCCATTTGAAGCGATGTTTGGTAGGAAACCAAGAATTTTATTAGACCTACTACTTCCATCGGACAATCATAGAAGAATTAAAACAAACACTAAAATGGAAGAACAGTTTAACAAAAAAAACGTTTTCAACCAGGAGAAGCGGTCTATGTAAAAATGAGCCACTCACAGGATTGGATAGAAGGAAAGGTTATCGAAAACATTGGCAAAGTAATGTACAATGTATTACTTCAACCACAAAAGTTGATTAGAGTTCATACCAACCAATTGAAACCAAGATACGAAGTCGTTAACGAAGAGGAAAACAGACTTGAAACAAATTTACCACTTCACATACTGCTGGATACATTCAGTCTTGTTCACTCTTCCGAACCTAATGGTTCCGTACCATCTGAAGATGATATTGGTTCACGTCCAGATGAAATTAATTCCCTTCAAGGTGGAAATCATCCAAATTTCAGTAGACCTACACGTAGTAAAAAACTGCCTAAAAGATTTGAAGATTACGATCTTACCTAGGAAAATAGAATAACCACTTAAAAGGGGAAGATGTTGTATACTACTACTACCTAGGATATACGATTATGGTCACATAGTGGGCGGAGATAATTGTCAATTTAATTTTGATAGAGTTGTCACTAATTTTTGTATCTTTCTTATTTAATATATTCTTTTGTAATTAACAAGTTGAATAAATATATTCCACAGTAGTTAACAGTTCCCTAGTAGAGGCAAATACCAAAATAGAAATGGAACGCATTACAAAGATAGTGATACGTTATAAAAGAGTTTCAGGTAGGTAGTAGGAGGCTAGTCAGGATAGCGTCTTTTTATTTACTGAAAATGGTTTAGTCAGGGACCATTTCAATTCAAATAGGAGAAATTCGAACAAAAAGCATTGGATGAAAATGATGAAAGATGAGTAGGAATTTGTAGGAGATCGCCCTCAACTCTAATAATAAATAATAATACATTAATACCTGCTAAGGACCCATCTTCATCTAGAATATCTTCAATCACAACATCTTCTTTTTCCTTTTCAATTATAAAAGTTGTCAATTGCTCATACGCAGGTGGTGGAGAATCGGGAACATGCACCGATGGTGACAGGTAACAAGTTTGGGTAGAGCTAGTGCCTGCATGATATTGGATGCTTTCTCCAGGTACTGAGTTACTCACATCTACCACTGATCTAATATCCCTCAAAATTGAATTCGAATTATTACATAAGTTGCAGTTGGAGCACCTATAAAATTATAACTATGTAAGATGAAAACCAGTTATTTTCGGTATAATTTTAGGTAGGTATAAAATATCAAAGAAATAAAAAATATACCGACTTTTATAATGGCATTGTGGAATTGGCCTAAAGCCATATACAAAAAAGCTACTACAGTTTTTTCTGAATAAATTTTTAAACAATCAAGTTCATGGACACTAACTTTAAGACAATATTATTTATAATAAATACACATTTTCCTTAGATACAATTTAACATTTTATAACATAAAGCTTACTTTACTTAGCTGAATTATAACCACTTTGAATGTTTGTAGAACTTGCATAAATTTTTTGTGACCCAAATGCTGTAAGAACGGAGAAGACAAGTGTAATGGGTCACTCCACGCCAAATCGAGCAATAGTTGGAATCGGCCCCTTTATATTTTGGTCAGAATTTATCTTTTATCTTATAACGAAGATCTGCAGAAGATCAAAAGATAATAATATGCAGAATTTAAGATTTCCTGTCTCCTGTTTTTTTTTAATTTATTTAAATACCTCGAAAACTATTAGAGATATAAAAAAAATTCCTAAGAAAAATTGGAAAAATGAAATCTCAAAAAGTGACGATCGACAATAAATTTTTGGCACAAATTCTTTTTTCTCCGATTGGCAGCAAATATTAATTTTGCTGACTGATATCAATCCTAGCCTAGCCTAGCCTAGGCAGCAAAGTGATTACTTTGCTGCCTGTGATTATACATTTCCATAGCAACCAACCAAAATAAAGAGATTGTGGGAATTGTAATAATTTGCAAATACAATACAAATACGATACAATCGGAGAAAAAATTATATGTTCAACTCGACAGCAAAGTAGATTGACTGCCTTGGCAGAATTCCTAGCCTCGCTACGCTCGGCTATGAATTCAGCCTCGGCAGTCAATCTACTACTTTGCTGCCTAGTTAAACAAATAACTATTGTACCAATCCGTAGAAATCTCGAAATTTTTGGAATTTTGCTTTTATTTTGAATTTGTAAATTAAAAAAAAAACAATTTTCCCCAAACAATTTTTTCATATCAATTGAGTTAAAGAGTAGTGTAATTTTGATTAACTTTTTATAAAATTAAAAATTCATATTTTTAATTGAACACAGTTCCAAAAATTTCAGAATCTCTCACGATCAGTAACAGGTAGTATACAAAAAACTATTCTCGATAGTAAATTCTGACAATTTTTGAAAATGAAAACCACAAATTTGGGATTAAAAAAAAATGGATATTCAGTTGGAACTAACAGTACTTCTTCTAATTTGAATAGTTTTAGAGATATTTAAAACAAAAGTTTGAAAAGCCGAAAAAATAGTGGTATTTTCAATTTTGCATATCTTTTGATAATTAATTTTTTCCTTTTGCAGAACTTCGTCATAAGATCGAAATTCGTCCAAATCTAAAGGGGTCGATTCCAACTACCTATTGGTCGATTTGAAGAAAAAAAATGATTATTAATTATACTGGAAAATTTTTTCCACACGGTGCGGGAAAATGCAAAAATCTTTGATTATTTAAAATTTAAATGGTCAAAGCGAAAACCAGCTATGATTAATTACTGACAAGGTGGAGGCCATAAAGATACAAAAAAGTAGAATAGTTTGAGTTTGAGTTCCCAACGTATTATATTCTAATTTTCCACTTTTTGTATAAATGTAGAAAAAATATTGTATGCAACTCGTGCAAAACGTGTTTTTTGAACTCGACGTGTTGTCAAAAATTTCACCTCGCGTGCAAAAAACACTCACTTTTTGCCCTTGTTGCATAAATAACTATTGATTGCCCATTGGTTTTTTGTCCACTACCAACTATTAACATTGGATAAATATCATGCTTTGTTAAGTTTAATTATTCATAGCTGTGCATTTGGAATCATAACTATCAAAATACCTGATTCGATGCATCTTTAGTTCTTTGGAACTCTTAAAAGATTTAAGTTTTATTAGATCGTCATACTCTGGGGGCGGCTCATAAACTGGAGGTTCATCTGGTACTACGATTTCTTCTTCAACTTCTCCTACACCTTCCTCTAGAAAAAATAAGCTTCTACTAGTCAATCTCAACCAAGAAAAATTGTGAAAAAATCTCTTTAACGGATCTACTACCTCTAGAGGCAATTTCGAATTCTCAGATAATTTTTTATAATCTCAAATATTTGTTTTCCACTCCAAATCAAAAATTTAAATTTGTCAATTCATGGTTTGTATGTTTGTAATACTGTCATTTGGGAATGCCACGTACTTAGTACTCATACGGACATAGCATAGTCTAAATTTCTTCGGACGGCTTCGAGAATTTTAAAGTTTTGCGACTTGCAACTACTTGAGGGACGAAGCCGACATTCCGGAATAGGATTCGGACTGAAGTCCTGGATGTGACGCTTGCGTCAAGTACCGTTATAAGTATGGTGAGGGACTGGCATGTTAATGATGATCCTTCATTGTCGGATCACAGTTACATTTGTTTCAGTTAAAGGGCTGCTGTTGAAAAACAATCAGTTAAGTATAGGGAACGGGGAAGGAAGGGAAGGAGGGTAAGGACCACAAATGGTGGAACAACTAACTGAACTCGCTGCGGGAACATACTCGGCGACTATTTAATAGGGCCAGGAAGACAAAGTCGGATCTGGATTTGGAGCAATAACGCCAGAAACAAAATGAGTATAAAAGTGCGGTAAGGTTGGCTCGGAGAGATGCCTGGTGGGCCTTCTGTGAGGATATCGTCTCGGTCAGGTATCCCAAATGTCAAGGCTGCTCCGAATCTTAACGAAATCGCCGGACAGCGCTCTAGGCAGCATGGAAGTTGCACCTTGTGTTTTCACCGAGACCCCGGTGAATACCTTGCAGTATCTAATAGAGACACACTTCCCCGGTTGTGAGAAAATCGAGTGGGAGTGAAAGACATGGGATATGGAATATGTTTGGTATACAATGACCGTGTAAAGAGGATTATTGTCTAGCGAAAGAAATAGTCACATACGAGCGGAGTACTTGGACAATATGAACGTTCAGACCATGCAAGTCTCTGATGAAAGACCAAATCTTCCCGGCTTTGCTTCAACTAGGCTGGGATGCGGTTGGCACAATTTTAGTGAATTGAATAGATGAGGCTTTTACTTGATGTAGATCCATACTAAATTATGAAATCAAACAATTTTAATTTGTTAAATCTACATTATATTTAAATTTAAAGTGACGCGTTTCGTTAACACAGTAGCTTTTTCAAACGTTTGTACACGAACACTGAGGGCACTGCTGTATGAGGAAACACATCCATAACTTGGGAGTAGAGGAAATTTCCCTATGTAGGGGTTGCGGCATAACTGGCGAAACGTCAGTCCATGTTCTCTTAGAGTGTCCACACTGGGCTGTACCACGCAGGCGAATATTTGGAATCCCTGTTATGGCCCCTAGAGATATAAGCAAGCATTTCCTGAAAAAAGTTGTGGATTTTAAAGACGGGCTCGGCTTCATGGATATCTAGGTAGCAGGATAGGCACAATGGACCCTCCTGTGGGCTCAGTGCCGGAACCCTGGCTAGATCAAGGCTCGCCTGCACCTTTAGTAGTAGTAGTAGACAAACTTCTAAATGCAATATGGGGAATTATGATAATTAATTTTTCTAATGTAAATGTTAAAATAAATGTGTTGACAATAAACTTTGCATGAATCGGCTTTAAGCTCACAGTTTTGTGATAAATATATCATAACAAGCTGGAAGAGAAAAAAAAGCAAAATGTTTGTAAAAATAATTAGCTGTAAAAAAAATAAAAAAAGGAATAAGAGTCTTTAAAACAACTGCTAATCAAGACTTGTTGTTGCAGACGGGGGACATTTTAAAAATCTTTTATAAAATCACTGAAAAGTCGGAATGTTTTGGGTATTGTTGCAAATAAACATTAAACTGGAAATTAGGTGTAAGTCTGTAAGCCTCGGTTAAAATTACTGTTGGTCCCAAAATGATTACTCAATTAACAAATTAACTTTTCCGTTAATTCCTGAGTTAAATCCTGTAAAAAAATACTTGGAACACCGTGTATTGAAGAAGAAGAAGAAGCAGGCTTCATTATTCGTACTTCGCTTAGATTACTTCTGAGCTCTACACTGAATAAGTGTCTACTAGTAATATAATTTTTTTTAATTTTAAGTGATACTTCATTTAAAACAATAATTAATTGGATTATTCACATAAATAGTTACCTAAAATTGCGTGTATGGTCTCAATATGATCTTGTATTTGTCGTTGATGCTGGGCTCGGACATTTACTCTATACAGAAGTAACGTCATAGCTAAAATAATACCAATTAACCCTAAAAACATAAAACAAGCACTAAATGATGATCTGTTACATGGGTATAACTTTCTTACCAAAACTACAAGTTAAAAACACGAAAGTGGCTGTTGTTATATCCGAATATGGTTCCATTTTCGGGAATAAAAAGTTTGGGATTTTAGAAAATTCTCTATGGTCTTTTGGATCTGAAATTAAATGTAGGTATACAATAGGTATTATAAATATAAACAAGCTTTCAAATTATAGGATTTTAATTACAACAGTATATATATATACAGGGTGTCCCAGACTAATTTATCTAGACTATATCTCTTGAACAAATAGAGATTTGCAAATGGGGCAAAAACTGATCTATTCCATTTCTAATACCCTTTGATATGGCGTAGGAAAAATCATCCCTTAGTGATATTTTTTTGATTACCTACGAACCGATTTTTTTTTTGAAAAATTTGTTGAGTAGGTTAACTTTTCTTTGTCATTTAACATACAGGGTGGTGCATTAGAAACAGTCCACCTCAATTATTGTTGGCTTTTGCGGCAAACTCCGAGACACTTCGATTTTGTTTTCGAGGAGGACAACTTTGGATAGCTAACTTATGGTTGTACGGTACGGTCATCCCCCTTCGAGAATCTTTAAGGGAGGGTCGAGTGGGACTTAATTTGAGCTGGACTCCTAACAGGTCACTGCTGTATGAGGAAACACCTCCACAACTTAGGAGTAGACGAAAGTTCCATGTTCTCTTAGAGTGTCCACATTGGGCTGTACTACGCAGGCGAATCTTCGGAGTCCCTGTTATGGCCCCTGGCTCGGCTTCATGGATGTCTAGGTAGCAGGAATGGCACAATGGGCCCGCCAGTGGCTTCAGTGCCGGAACCTTGGCTTGAGTTGTCCAGGACAAGGCTCGCCTGCACATTTAGTAGTAGTAGTAGTTGCCAGGATAACCTTCGTTTAACAGTATAATTTCTGATTGGCCCCTGTCAACTAACCTCCATACTATGGGGCTGGTGGAAACACCTTTATGCAGGATATGTGAACAGGAAGTTCATCTGTCAGGTATGTCTTAGGCGAGTGACCAGAGTTATCTATCGTCAATAAGAGAGTGTACGTTCGTCTTGGACTACACCTGTCGATATAAAGGAGAAATCTCCTAGTGACCTAAGATTAATAGGCACGCAAAGCTAATGGGGATTGACAGACGAAGCCAAGTGCAGATTTTGTCACCAAGAGTCACCATTCAGGCTGATTGGTTACTTAAAAATAGTCGGGAGGGTAAGACCCCCGCCTAGAGTGGCCTTCTGTCTGAACGACACCATGACCATAAACTCGACCCAAATCGCAGAAGGGAGGTATATTAACTCTTAAATATCGCTAAACCAGGTTGGACTAGTATATATCTAATTTATGTTAACAAAATTCGTACAATTATAAAATAATTGCTTAGTTTTTCTGTAAAGTATAATAATAATAAAAACATCATAAAATTTCATGTGTATTCGAAATTAACTGCTCCGTCGAGAGTATATTTGCAAATAAGAAGAAAATGAAAACTAGGACAACTTATAATTTTTATTTATTTTATTTATTTGGGATACAAACAGGACAAATCCATAAAAGTATCCACTAATAGTTACACATAATTTTACAAATTAGATAAAAAAGAAAGTTTAAATATAATCATATAACTACATTAAATAACAATAAAAACAAGTATACAAAAAAATTTGCATAAAATAGTCTTTCAGTAGTTTTTTAATCAAATCTGCACTGTGGTAAAATATATCCAATTCAACGATACTGGACAATTTATTGTAAGTATTTGTTATTCTGTGAGCAGGAGAATTTAGAAAATAATTGGTGAGTGCCTGATGTGTGATGAAAGTATAATTGTTTCTAGTTGAGTGGCTGGGATACGAAGTGTTACGAAGTTTGTAAGTTCAAGGCAATCTATATTGTTATTGAGGATTTTGTGAATAAATATTACATCCGCAATTTGCCTACTATCCTCTAGTGAAATTATTTTTAAATTAGAACGAATACATTGCCTGTCCACATTGGGATAAAATTTTCTCTTACAATATGAAATAAATTTATTCTGGGCTGTTTCTAATTTTGAAATATAGACCGAATAACGTGGGTTCCAAATAGTAGAGCCAAATGATAATATGCTACATATTTACATATGCCATATATAATGATCTAACGGTAAAAGGATTATGAAGTTCGAAACATGTTCTATATATGAAGCCCAACTGCTGGTTAGCGTTTCTAGTTATGTTACAAATATGCCGATCGAAAAGTAATTTAGAATCTAAAAGAATACCAAGATCCCTAATAGGAATTAAAACGAACACCAGAGCGCTTCGATTGCGTTAGTGATACCACACCATATTTTTTAAACTTCTTCCACGCAACTTGAAAATTCTTCAACTCTTAAATCCAAAATAATTTTACTTATGAGAAATAAACCATCGACTTTGATCTTTTCTGATGAGTAATAACTTTTGTTAAAAAATATATAAATTCATTTTGTGCGAATTTGAACTTTAGTACGATTTGAGTTGTTAGTTACTTTTGAAATATTTTAATTTTACGAGAAATCTGTAATAGAAAATGTAAGAGAGGTTGTGATATTGACTGCGGATCCCTACGCTTCCATTAGCCTAACCAAATGAATCACATTTGGTTTCGTGATTAAAATGTTAAGTATTCTTAGTACGTCTTTGGCTTATAGTTATCTACGAATTTAAAAATTTTCACAGTTTCTTGCTGCAATTCATGTCGAGTTTATTGGGCATAGAGTCGTTCAGGCAGACGGCCACCTGCTAGACGGGGCTTTAACCGTCAGTAGTATGTAGAAGTTATAACTAATGGTGTAGCAGTACATTTTTCATAGCAAATTGTTAAGTAAAATTTCGATTAGGAAAAAAATTACATTATGTGATTTTGACCATTTGCCATTTGTCTTACTCCAACAACTGAACGTCAGCAGGGGCCAGATAAAGACAGTAACGGGTTTACTCACCGTTCACTGTACCCTGAGAAAGAACATGCATACAATCGGCATATATAGGAAGGAAACTATCTGTCGGTTGTTCATGGAAGAGTAGGATACAGCCTCTCATACTACCTTTGACTGTGAAGCATTATTTCTTTGAAGATATAGACTAGAACCAAAGAGTTCCTACATACATATATAATTATTCTGTAATCTTTGCTAGAACTAAAAGAACAAAAAGCATAAAGGCTCTGACCAGTGGTGCCGAATCAATCAACCAATCAGTATAAAACTGGAAAAAGAACTAAAACCAAAAAGAAAAAAAATTCACAACGGCCATGCTTCAGTTTAAACTTTTATATTTCTCGTATTGTTACTTCTAAGCGGTTGGAAGTATTCAAAGAAGTGGTATGAAAATATAGCTCGAATTTTTTAAACAGAACTATCCATTTTTTTATTAAACCAGAGCGAATTTAAGAAAATTAAAAAGGCATTTGAATTATTTTTGCAACGACCTTTTCAAATCTGTTATTATTTTTTATGAACGCTATTTGGTAAAAAAGTTAGCTCGCGTTTAACAGTTTTGTACAGGAATTCCTATGTCGCATCTTATAAATAACACAGTGTATATTGAATTTCGTAGGACATATTTATTACATAGGTAGGGCTGGTTCTACAAAAGTTCTTTTACTCACGCAAATTCACTTGATCAAGGAAGCATAGCTGCTCCAATGCAAGTAAAGAGAATTAGCTTTAAGAAATGGACAAATCACTAAAATTAATGGAAAAATACTATAATAAAAAAACAAAAAGTACCTTGAAAACAATTTAATTCGTCACTTTCATCTCCGCAGTGATCAAAGCCATCACAGTTAAGTAGCACCGATATACATCTCATATTATGACATAGAAATTCTGAACCTCCAAAGCAATCTGAAATAAACGAAGTTAAAAATTGAAAATTTGTTGTGTCGTGGAAAAAAATGTATGTGCACCACGGTGGTAAAAACATTTATGAGCCTCGCACCTCAGTCTTCACCACCTTGGTGTATATCATACTATTACGTGCTACTATCCCACAAAAGTCTATTTTCCGGATTGAAATCAAGTACGTGAAGGTATTTTTGGGGGTACAGTATGAAATAAAAAGTTATTTCGTAGCAGGTCAGTAAACTTGTTAGGTACGTCTCATGGTCTTAATAATTTTAGGGGTTTACTAGTTACATATGACTAACGCTGATGCCACTGATGGGGTTATAACCTTCAAAATTGTAGATACTGGGCCATAGATAATCCTCAATGGGTTTCAATGGGAAAAATGGTGAATATTCCCAGAAAATAAATCACTATTGTGGGATTTTAGGATACCTTCAAAGTATAATTGAATGCTGGTGGTTTTTGTCAACTTCCTCGATGGAGAATTTTGGCGTGCAATTGAAAATCTTCCTCTCAATGTGCGACAGGATAGGTATTTGCAGCTAGACGGTGCATCTATCCACATCTCAAGGCTTGTTCGTCAATGATAGAACAGCATTTTCTTACGCGCTGAATAGAAAGAAACAGTTCTTTTGAACTGTGATTCGAGGTCTCGCGATGTTACACCTTTTTATTTTTATTTTTGAATTAATGATGACAAATAAAGTCTCTGAAACAAGGCTCAAAAATCGAGATGAACATTGTGCCAAAATAGGGCAATCTAAAGTTGACCTAAGACAAGCTTTCACAGAGCCGTTTTATGGAACCACAAAGGATTAGATAAGAGGGGTAGTAGGGAACTGGCTAGTTAAGGAGCACCAACTCAAATCGAGGCTGACACAAGGACACCTCCATACTAACAGTCTACTGAATAAGATAGACAAGGAACTCTCGTCCAGGCTGTTGAAACTGGGTAACAGAAATTTGAAGGCAGTTACCGACCTGGTGACTGGACACTGTACCCTGAGGAAGCATTTGCACATGATGCACAAAGCTAGTGAACCCTTGTGCAGAAAATCTGAGTTCTACGATGAAACCTACTCACATACTCTACTTCAATGAGAACTTACAAGTACTCAGACAGTCAGACGGAAGCACTTTGGATTGGAAATAACACAACCATCACAACTACTGAAGATCCCTCCAGTAAACTGGTGGCCTATATAGAAGACACTGAGCTTCTGGAATGGAAGTAGGTAGATATCATGGGTAATCGTACAAAGATTCAGTGCAAGTGCCTGGGCTGTTGAGACCAACCCAAACGTATGAATGAATTAATGAAGGTAAGCCTGTCAATAAATCAGCATCCCGGAACTGAGACGGGTAGCTAAACAAAATAATCGTATAAGAATCGGAAAATCTATTCGATAACTTGGAGGACTATTTGGTAGAGGCTGCTTATTTATTTGTTATTATGGAAATCATTGCTTGATACTTTTTCCCAGATTTATTGGTTGGTAGTGTAAATAGGAGAGCAAAATACACTAACTAACATCATAGTCTCCGCAATCGCACATGCCTGTAGATCATTCCAGATTGACGTCACTAACAAGTCAGCCATATTGCTGTGGAGGACTCATGTCATGTTATATTTAGTTTCTATTATTTATAGGAAAACAACGAATGATAGTAACACTTCAATTAGGTACCAGTTCTCAAAATGATCAAAAATTCCATAATTTTCTAGTGCTGCTAGGTGTGGAGCGCGGGGAGCGAGAGATAAGGTGTAATTTTTTCGATTTCCTGCTGTTTTAACCAACTATTTAATTGAACACTTTGTGTACCTGAATCAGTTGCTCTTGAACTACGTAACTATTGATTGCTTTTTCCGTCATCTGATATTTTTATTTAGATTTTCAATTCAATTCAGATTGTTTAGGGACATGTGTTATTTGTAGTTTTACATTGGCATTGTTCTACAAAGTATCTTTATCTGAAAACCAGCCACAGAATGGTTTTTAGTTCTGTGCAACCAATAACAGACTCACAGCACATACCAAGGTGTTCGTTAAGCTTTCCAAAACAATATGGCCGACCTGTCAAAGTCAGGTGTTCTAGAATTGTCTATATCAGTCTATACCTATACGGTCTATACTGCATAATGTTGACAAATGTATAGCCTACAAATTTATTGAAGATATAAAAATGAAATCATGTTACCTTTATAGTTGAATGCAGCATAAATAATACCTAAGCTGGATTTTGGTGTAAACATTCCTCTAAATCTAATATAGAATCCTTGATTAATTGGAACAACGTGTTCCGCTTGTTTAGACGTACTGTAATGCGCCATTGGATTTCGCAAAAGTTCTACTGATGGTTGATTAGAAGTTATTCCTTGCTTTATTGTTAATTCTGTGGTACCAGCTGAAAATTACAAATAAATTATATAACCAAATGTTAGGTGAAATAAAAAGGTAATAGAAAAATCATTAAGCCTTAAGAAAACAAATGAACTATTAAGGAGCCTAGAAACTTTGATTGTCATTGTTATATTTTCTAACATTTTTAAATAGAAGGGTTTGTCAGTCTAAAGACTTGCCCAATGAAAACAATAACTGAAGCAAAATAGTCAGGGAGCCAGTTGTATTTTTGTGAACTCATTTCTGTACAGCTTGTTCTCATTTGTTTGTGTAGGTTTTATTCTAGTAATTAACCTTGCAGATGTTCAAGGTACGCATATCAGATGCAAGAAATTGAAAAAAATCAATTCATTTGTGTACATTTTAAATGGTTTGTATAAGAGCTTATGATGTTTATATGTTAAAAAAATTGTTCAGCTGATGATTTGTAGATGCATAGAATGTGGAAAGACAGTCAATTCTACATATCCTTGAATATTATGATAGTTTAGACATATGCAACATATTAAAAGGTATAACGCGCCCATATACAAATTGGCGTTAGGATGTGATTGATGTGATTTTAGCATTGTCTGCAGTCCAGGATTATGCTCTCAGAGCTTCTAGACCTAGACGGATGGTATCTACCTTGTATTGATGAGGAGTAAATATGTTTCAACCGGTCTACAAGTGATATTGTCCCTTATAATTACAAACCAGAATGGTTGGTTATATCGTGAAGATATTCCAACCCTGTTCAACTTGAAAGTGTAATTCAATATCCTTTGTGGCTTATAGCTAGGGAAGTAGTTGTTGCTTCTAAGTGAACGGTCTTTTGTTTGTCAACGACCACCTAATAATAAGTCAATATTTCAACTCCTAACAAAAGGTATATGGTACCCACTTCCCACATATCTACTAGAGTGAATTATGGTTCATAATACACTGGAGTGTATTATGGCTCATAATTCACGCTATGACAACTCAACACTCACAATATTTCGTTACATAGGTGACTAGAGATGGGGGTACAATATGAAATTAACTATTAAATCTGTGTATTTTGTTCAGGAAATTTGTTTCTGAAATATATTGTATCGATAAATTAACTTCAATGTTAAAATGTCTATACCTGGAAATGTTATTGTCACTTTGACATCGATAAAAAAGGTGCATCCTTTTTTATCGCGATAAAAACCTCTCTTCCTCAATTCTAGTAAGCGGACGTCACTTTTACACAATGACAATGAGATAATTATTGTTGTTGTTCATCGATATATTCTGTCGTTAATTTATCTTGCCAAAAAACACTCGAGCTTTTCTTTTATCCAGATAAATTTCTCTTCAACTCAATGTTTTGCCAATCACTAAATTTGCTCGAAAAACTGACATTAGATAAAATCGCTCCACCTTCGGTGTCGCGATTTTATCATGTCAGTTTTTCTCGTAAAATTAGTGATTGGCAAAACTGTTTCGTTGCAAAGAGAAATTTATCCGATAAAAAAAAAGCTCTTGTGTTTTTACTGTTGATAAAATATTGAAATTTTTAATATTGATACTTTTCATAACGATATTTTCTAATATTGAGTATTTTGTCCACGACCACCTAATAATAAGTCAATATTTTACCTCCTAACAAAAGGTATATGGTACCCATATATCAACTGTCGTGAATTATGGTTCATAATACACTGTAGTGTATTATGGTTCACAATTCACGACTAGAGATGGGGGTACAATATGAAATAAACTATTAAATCTATGTATTTTGTTAAGGAAATTTGTTTCTGAAATATATCGTATCGATAAAATATTGTAATTTTCAATATTGATACTTTTCATAATGATATTTTCTAATATTAAGTGTTTTAAAACAATATATTTATAACGGTACGTTGTATTGATATATTCTACAGTATCGCCCATCTCTATAATATATGTCAAATTATTTGATGTAGCTGCCACAACATTTTGAGTTTAGTAATATGCCAAATCGTTACTGACTTTTTTTTAATAAAGAAATTGAGTGTCGTGGACAAAGTATAGTATTCTACTCGCAATTTATGGCCATAATTATGGCTATCATAAATTGCTCGTTAAATAATATACTATTGAAACAATATATTTATATTTATTTTATTTTACTTTACACAGTATCGCATATTTCTATATATGTCAAATTATTTTATGTAGCTTCCACAACATTTTGAGGTTAGCAATACCAAATCGTTACTTACTTTTATATAATAAAAAAATTAAGGGTCGTGGACAAAGTATAGTATTCTACTCGCAATTTATGGCCAATATTCACTCGGGTGACATCGTGAATAATAGCTATCATAAATTGCTCGTTTAATAATATACTATTTGTATTTTTATCAAAGGTAATACCACGAGTGCTTCAAATTATGTGATAAAATTTGAAGAGCGAGTTGTATTTGGGAAGATTATTTTTTTCAACAATTTAAAAGGATTTTTGAAAGCGCTTTTAGTTGTCAATAATGACAAATTCAAAGTAAAATTTTGACGTTTCGATGTAAACAAGGTTTTATCGATGAGGAAGCATAATTATCAGTATAATACCGAATGATTGGCTAGAATAATGTATTGCTATTGGTTAAAACCACCAAAATGTCAGATTTTGACAAGTGAAAAAAAATAATCATCTACAATTCATCTTTTGTTACGAAGGCTTAATAAGCTTTTCTCCGCTACTAGCTGTGAAGTTGACAATTATTGCTTCTTCTAGCCAACTGCGTAGTGAATTTTTCTATAATTTTTTCTTTCATTAACCTAGGTCAATAATGGACAAATTCAAATATTTTGTGAATTCAGGGATTGAAATTACCTATCAAGATAAAATTATTTGAGTAAAAATTCGCGCTCAACCAAAAATGACTGATGACATAACGAGTACGTTCTTAATATATCGAAAACTGATAGTGTACTTGTCAGGCAGACGGGGTAAACGCTTCTCTGAATTGTTTTTAATTTTTATCTTAAATTTGGCTAGAAGTGGAAAAAATTGTATACACACCATGGTGGTGAAGACATTTATAAGCCTCGAACCATATTACGCTCGTGGCGAGGCCACTCGCTAAATAATTTTAAAGCTCGGTCAATAATAATAGTCTTCACCACATTGGTGTAAAATATAATATTGTAAGAGCACAGTTTTATTTTGGAAATAAATGCCTGGTCAAAAAATGTTCATCAAGAAACCTACAATATTTTGGTAAAGATCATACTATTATTTTATAACCATTTAAACATAATAATGTATATGTTATGACAAAATTAATAAAGGAGTAAACTCATTATTCATAACTATTAGTAAATAGGCTAAGAGTAGACTAAAATATGGCGACAGGACCCAATATACCTCAATAAAATATTGCTGTGGAAATAGATAAAGGGCGTTAAAGTTGAATTTTTGTTTTGTTTCTTGCTAATAATTTCTCTGTATATTTATCGATTGTTATCAAAATCGGCACAGAGGTATAATTTCATACAGGCAATATTATTTGACATTTTGTTATAGAGGGAGCCTCGTGAAGGATTTCTGATGATAAAATTGATTTGTAACTTTTTTTGACAATTCTCTTTAGTGATTTTTATTAGAAAATATGACATAAACACCATTTCTACGTAATATTGCTACCCTTGTTCAAACACAAAGGCCAATGTCCTTACATCCTATACAAAATATTAGAACATCTCATAAAAAAAGCCTTCAATACGGCTGCTTGGAGTGCCTTAATGAAGCAGATACATTATAAATTTCATATATGGCCATCTTCGTTACAACAACTACGAATTGCTGGACATGACAAGAATATGTCAAAGGATTGATTCTTGGGTTTTACTGTACGACAACGTAATAAGCATTCCTTTTCCACAAATCTTCACATTTGTAGCTCATGAAGATGATTCAGTTCTCATAGTTGAAGACTTTCCATAAAAACTAACAGCCACTACCTATTCTTTGCACCAGAAAAAGCGGAGGTGATCATTACCTAAGGTATCAGAAGTAGAGAAGAAATGGTTTTCAACGCATATATGCTAAAGAACAGAAATTCGAAAGTGGAAGAGTTTTAACGTATAGGGTGAGCAGGTTGACATCTAAAACATTCCTATTTTGTCTACTTATATTAAGAATTAAGCTGGATTTATAAACTTGGCGTTCGCCGTTGGCGTTCGCGCTAGCGTCCCTAGTTAAGAGTACAGAAATCCGTAAGACCATTTATATCTACCGTTGGCTGCCGTTCGACTTAAATGAACTTCAAGTTTCGCCGCTCGTAGCACCGTTCGTAGCAAGTCTGAAGAGCTAATCAAAACGATTTTTAGCTGCCACCTGGTGTACGTCGTATGTGAAATGCCGTCTATTGTCATTTGATTGTGTTTGTTTGAACAAGCAGTTTGTTAGTTTTATATGGATATGACACATTAAATTGAGGTTATGATAGTTTTCGTAACGGCCCACGGCAAGTTTATAAATAGCCAATGTCGTTGCTACGAACTGCCGATGGTGGACGCCAGCGCGAACGCCAACGCCAAGTTTATAAATCCAGCTTTAAGCTGGATTTATAAACTTGGCGTTCGCCGTTGGCGTTGGCGTTTGCGCTAGCGTCCCTAATTAAAAGTACAGAAACTCCTGCGCTAGCGTCCCTAATTAAAAGTACAGAAACTCCTAAGACCATTTATATCTGCCGTTGGCGTTGCCGTCCGCCGCTGGCTGCCGTTCGACTTGAATGAACTTTAAGTTTCGCAGTTCACCGTTCGTAGCACCGTTCGTAGCAAGTCTGAAGAGCCATGTGATGTGAAATGCCATTTATTGGCATTTTATTGTGTTTGTTTGAACAAGTAGTTTGTTAGTTTTATATGGATATGATACATTAAATTGAGGTTATGATAGTTTTCGTAACGGCCAACGGCAAGTTTATAAATGGCCAATGTCGTTGCTACGAACTGCCGACGGCGGACGCCAGCGCAAACGCCAACGGCGAACGTCAAGTTTATAAATCCAGCTTTATCAGTATTCTAATGGATACTGTTAAATACCGGAGAGTAAACTATTTTCAGTGCATTAATTTAATATAATGGACTTTACCAAAATCTAAAAACGTTGCAACTTTCACATATAAATGAGTTTTTCGATGCATTTGGTTTTCAGGAGGTTTAACAATCCAAACACAATCAAATAAAGTTGTTCCCTCTATAACCATGTTCATCATAGTAATACCACCTCCCAAATTATTAACATATCCTCCACATCCTGAAAACAAATATAAATAAATAGATAAATACATCAACATTGTTCAGAGAGAAATAATAGTTATTTATGTACCAAGGCATAATAATATAGTAAAGTGATTCTTTATCGGACGAGTCTGAAATTATGAGACGAGCGAGCGAGGCGAATAAAAGGTGAGTCCGAAAAACACACTTCACTGACGTGGTGCATACATAATTTTATCGCCAACTGCTCAGAATTCATAATATAAAAAACTATATTTCATTGCATTTTATTATGAGAAAGTAAACAGGCCACCAAGGAATAAAAGGCAATGAAAAGGCCGATGAATTAGCCAAGCAGGGAGCAGCGGAGGTCATGATAGGGCCAGAACCTTCCTGTGGAATTGCTAAATGTCTAAGTAAAAGAAGCATCCACATATGGATAAACAACCAGGCGTTGCACTGGTGGTATGGAACCCCGGGACAAAGGCACGCTAAATTATTCCTTAAAAGCCCTTCGGCCAAACTGTCACACGACCTACTACGTCAAAGTCGAGAAACGACAAGGATATTAGTGGGAATGCTTACAGGGCACTGTAGGCTGAGGAAACATATGCATACAATTGGACTAGCAGTTGACAGCCTATGCAGGTTCTGCCAGGAAGAAGACGAAACCGCGGAACACGTACTTTGTGAGTGCGAAGGCCTAGCAAGGTTGCGGTTTCACATATTCGGAGAAGAAAAACCAAAGGCAGAGAGCTACGCAAAGGACGCGGTAACCAGGCTATTAAGTCTAATAAAAAGAATAAAGCTGGATATCGAGCTCTAATATAGGGAGGACCACAATAGATCTGCAAAGGTCGCAAGGGGATAGGACAAAGAGCTACTCCAATTCTAATCTAATCTAATCATATGTGTTAAATATTAAAAAGTGTGTGGTAAATCCGAGCTACAGTGTTTGAAAATCCACTAAATATGCAATTCACAAGCAATAAGCTAAAGCAGGTTGTACAAGTTGTGCAAAATTATTTTCTCTCTATTTTGTATTGTGTCGTGTGCTTTAACTGGCTGGAACGAACTTATTGTTCGCAAAATTCTGATTAGTCGCAGTCGAATAGACTATCTCCCCCCAAACTTAACCTAACCCAGTCCGACTCAATATTACACCTTTATCATTTAGGATGATAATTTATTGTAAAAGCTACCTTTCTTCATGTGGATCTTCAATTTCAACTCGCAATTCAATACAATTATGTTTCAAGTTCAATAAACTTGTCTGTATATAGTTTATCCAAAGACAGTGTGAAATGAAAAAAAAAACAGACCACTTACGTTGTTTTAGGGGGAAAATCGGACCCTTCATTTTTTTTGATTCCTCACTGGTTCTAGAACTACTGTTACGTACACAATAATATTTTTTGCAAAACAGTTATAAAGCTGATTATGATTACATATCAATGAATTACAATTAAGTTAAAAAAATTACCTATTTGTGGTTTGAAAGCAGAATCCTGTATATTTCCTAAAATAAATGAGTAGGTCGCTTTAAATCCAAGATACGAAGCACCGTTGGCATAAAATCTAACAACCAAGGATGGACCATTACTTATTATAACTGGTGGCCTAAATATGTTTCCAGAAATTACGTAGATTCTTTGACCAGTCCAGTCGAAGAACTAAAAACAAGTGTAATAAATTTATTTATTAATAAACGGGATCACCCCCTTGTAGAAAACATTTATAAATAAAGATAAGTATAAAACTATACAATTCAGTTTGGTTTGTAGTTACAAATTCAACAAAAACATCAGAAATACGCCAACACTATAATAAAATACGATAAAATGACACATAATGTAGTAAAATGACACACTAAACACCAACATAATAAAAATGATAATAATATAAAATAATGAACGTTAGCTCATTAAAACTTTTAAATTACTCTTGAAATTATTCAATTAAACTCCAGTAAAGTTATACCCCAAATCACACTATGAATTTACTGACCGTACAAGCCGTGAAACCGAGCAATGATAACCATAATTGGTACTGTGAAAGGGTACTTCCAAAAGGTTGAAAGGGTACTTCCAAAAGGCTGTAACTACGAGTGACTCTTCTATGAATTTTAAAGGAAAACAATGCAAGAAGTTCTGGACACGAGATGGTGCCTGAGATCAACTTAAATAGTACAGTAAGTTCCGTGTAGGTTCTTTTATTTTCCAAAGACATAATGTTGATACTGTCCGTGATATCATTGTACCCATAATCACCAACTGGGATATGCATTTTGTAAGCTACATGCCTTAGAAATTTATGTTGAACTTTTTCCATAGAAGATATATGTACCCTATAAAATGGGAACCATATAATTACACATGCATATTGGAGAAGAGAACAAACTAAACTATTATAAAGACTTGTCACAGCCTTCACCGATAAATCTTTGGAATTTCGTATTAAAAATCCTAGCATTTGATAACCCCTACTAGTGGTTATATTGATGTGTTCAATAAATGACAATTTTGTGTCGAAGAATACACCCAAATCTTTAACTAACTCAACATGTTTTATTGATTCAGTTCGGAGTCTGTAGTTATGAATAAGTGGATTAGATGACCTAGTAAAAGTAATGCAATAGCATTTTTCAATATTCAGTGTCATACCATTAACAATACACCAATTTTTGATTGAATCAACATGAGCTTGTAATTTACAGCAATCTTCAACACTCCTGACAGTTTTGTAAATTTTTAAGTCGTCTGCAAATAATAAATATTTTGAATGTTTAAAAATAGATCCAATATCGTTAATAAAAAGGTTAAAAAGCAACGGACCTAAATGGGACCCCTGTGGTACCCTCGAAGTGACAATTATAGGATCAGATATATAGTTTTTTCTTTTTACGAATTGATTTCTATTCGTTAGGTAGCTATTCAACCAAGTCAAAAGCCATGATGGAAATTCCATTTTACCCAATTTGTGTATAAGAATGTCATGACATACTCTATCAAAGGCCTTGCTGAAATCTGCATAAATAGAGTCAATCTGTATTCCTGACTCCATATCATTGATTATATTGACCTACCCGAAGTAAATCCATGCTGTTCATTAATAATTACATTCCTGCATTTCCAAGATAAAAATCTAGTTATAAGCAACTCAAATAGTTTGGGAATTATGCTGAGCTTACTGATAGGACGGTAATTGATAATTAAAGTCAATTCTGGTTACAGATAAATGCTAGCTCAAAAAATGCGATTGTTCAAGTATGTTTTAATAAACATACTTGCAAATGATCCGAAAAACAATGGTACGAATCGCTTGAAAAAATTGAAATACTTCATTGCGGCGGTATGGCGGCCATTTGGAATCATCAGAAAAGTATGGTACGATGATTAGCTGTGCAAAAATTAGCCTGGTACGAATGGTTCAATTGTTTTTTTTATAACCTATTCGCATTGGTATTGAGAGTTGTATCGAGATTTCTCGTACCGCGATTAAATTAGGGTAATTTCAATTTAGGAATGTGTGATATGCTTGTGTTTTAAACAATAGATAGCCTCCTACAGTTCATATAACCTGATGATGGTAATATCTAACCGAAATTAGTAGTGCAAGTTGACTGGTTCTATTTGTGACAAATATCTTATTATATTGTAGTTGGACTCCTTTGTTTGCATTCTAACCATTATTGTGTAACCCTCCGTATGGGTAGTTACGTATTGCCGGGTAGGTACGTACAGTCCGAAACAGGAATCCTTTTCACAAAAGGGAAGGATCTTGAACCTCCAAAATTCCTAAACACTCAACTAAATTTGCTCTACAGTATGGAATGTGAAATGAAGTTCATGTTTTGGAATAGCATACGTTTCAATTAGGTCTAGTTGACTCTGAGTTCTTTCTAAAATCGCCACGTTAGTTCATTAAGTTCAAATCTCTAAGATGTGCTGGTATGACTGGAGTCGTTTTATCTCGAAGAACTTCCAGAGTTCTGAGCGATTTCCACGTAGCACTGGAATTTTTGTGTCTCAGAATGTATTTGAGATATGCAGCTTTTTCACGGAGAACTGCAGGCTTCAGTTAAGGTTATTGTCCCTCCAGTTCTGGCTCGACAAATGCCTGCGTAAGTACTACTTCGCAACTCCGTACAGGGCCATGATCCGGGATAGAGAATCCTGGGAAAAAGAGAGGAATACACAGCCTAATGGGACCGTCTGGTACACAGATGGCTCATGCTCTGGTGATAGAGCAGGGGCTGGAATTTTCTAGGAACCCAAGAACACAAGTTCGTGTACCATTGGGTGATGGTGTATCTGCATATCAGGCCGAGATATATGCTATCCTGGAATGTGCGCAGATAAACCTAGACAGAGGTTATGTGGATCGACGCATAACCATATACTCCGACAGTCAGGCAACAATTAAAGCCCTGAGTGGGACTTGCTAATGAATGTCGAGAACGACCTGCTAATCTTGCAAGGCGGAACGTGGTGCGGCTATAATGGATTCCAGCCCACTCTGGTTTTGAAGGCAACGAGATGGCGGATGCACTGGCTGCGGAAGGGGCGGCAGCTCCTTTCTGCGGCCCGGGCCCGACCCTGGGCCTAACAAAACAAAGAATACGCAAGGAGACGAAGAAGAGGCTGAAGAATCAGCACCTCGCTCATTGGAATGCTCTGCAGGGTCCCAGGCAATCCAAACTTTTACTGAAGGGATGGACTGATGGACACGCTAGGGCAGCTACTTAACTACCAAGGAGTAGGCTAAGGAAGATAGCAGGACTCCTAACAGGGCACTGCTGTATGATGAAACACCTCCACAACTTAGGAGTAGAGGAAAGTTCCCTATGTAGGGGTTGCGGCATGACTGACGAAACGTCAGTCCATGTTCTCCTAGAGTGTCCACACTGGGCTGTACTACGCAGGCGAATCTCCGGTGTTCCTGTTATGGCCCCTGGAGACACAAGCAGGCATCCATTGAAAAAGGTTGTGGCCTTTATAGAAGGGCTCGGCTTAATGGATGTCTAGGTAGCAGGAATGGCACAATGGGCCCGCCAGTGGCCTCAGTGCCGGAACCTTGGCTTGAGTTTGTCCAGGACAAGGCTCGCCTGCAAACTTAGTAGTAGTAGTATTGTCCTCCTTTATCAAGTAGACTTAGTGACGAAAAATTTTTGGTAGTAACATTTTCTGCGGAAAAATGAAAAGAAAATGAATACATTCGATTTTTGTTTGTTTTCAAGAAAAACGAGAAATTTATTGCTATGTTAAGCCGGACCTGCATCATCTTTTTGGACATACTTTTAATGAAATTTCTTGGTAATGGTTATTACGTGTACCAAATTTCAAAATAAAATTCAGAGTAACTCGGAAGTTATAAGGTTAAAAAAGAGGATAACCTTATAAAACACCCTGTATCTTTGTTATAAAGTGCAGAAGACACATTAAATATAGGTTTTTGGAAGCACTAAAGTGATCCCCATCTACAGTTAAAGTTTGGCCCTTTCCCAACGAAACAAAACACCCTGTATAAAAAAACGTGAAAGTAATGAAATAAATTATTGTTCAAAATTACATGTCTAACTGGATGTAAATATGCTCTAGAGCTCTTCAGTACCAGTTGCAACTGCTATGTCGGTTGCTGAATGTCTTAAGTCGGGGACACATTGTTCTAATGCTACACCACGCCACGCCATCCGACGCGACGTCAGAAGGATCTGATACCGTGGATTTTAACGAATAATTGCCATCCGAGCTGTAAGCATCAAATGTATAGAATGGCGGCAAACTACTCCTCGTTCATTCGAAAATACATGTGGAACCGGTCAATATTGTAATCCATTTCGAGAAGGCGAATTAGCGTGTGATATTATCCATGAAAGTGACGTTCTAAATTTATCAGATGCACCAAATATTTTCTTCTTTGTTTCCAGTCCGCATCATATTGGATGACGTGGAGACAGTATGCACAAAGTACTTATCTGATGCATTATGTATGTCGGATGGCGTGGCGTGGTGTAGCATCAGAAAAATGTGTTCCCAATTTTACTATATAAATTTCAACCTAAATTTGAGCTCTTTTTGTAACTGACTACGTGTTAAATTTTTTAATATATACTCACCTCCATTATGGAAGATGCATCAACTAAAAAATCTGTAAACAGGAGACTAATTCTACACGATTCAGTGGATTCACATTTTATTACATATTCCACACTCAAATCAATAGGGTATAAATGTGGAAAGAAAGGTGAAGATATAATCTGGTTTGCATTGTTCATATTTCCTAGTTTGGGAGTACCTTTGAAAATAAATCTATTCCCTGAAAAAAAAAGAGCTTATTCAGCATTCTTAAAATTATTGCGAGAATTATTATTGATATATTTTTTGGAACAACAACAAAACAATATTTTTTCTATGATATTATTTATCCAAAGCAGGCTTTTACATGCGTTTTCCGAGATTTGTAATAGTTTAACACAATTAGCGCTCGAGAGCGGCGAGTTAATTTTGACGCTTTCACATTTTCATAATAGTGAATTTTCTGATTTATTTTCTTTATTAAATATCTTCAAGTGGTTTCCAGAAAGCCCAATCCACAAGGATTTTTTTAAATAAATATTAGCTTAGAAAACATAGCTTCAAGTCACGACCAATAGGAATGCGTTTTGTAACGAGCTATTTTTCTTGCACCGATTTAAGGTTGTTTTTTTTTCGTAATGTATTTTACTATTTTATTTTACCACTGGGTTTTAAATAACTCGTTACTTACTTTCTGTTTTCCTTTCTGTTACCGAATTATTATTAATTTATTTTTGCCGTTATATTGTATCTTCAGTATTTTTTGTATTAGTCCGAAGGTACGCAATAATAAAATTAGTCGTTTTCAAAGTTAAAATTTTTCAATCGAAAAGGACGTTTGGTATATATTGGTGTATGCAAACTTTTTTGTAGATTTTAAATAAATTTTACTAACGCTAATGACAATATAAATAGCAGAAGAATTGATTCTTCGAGGCTGCTGCTGCTGCTATTGGCTAATTGGCTTGCTTATTTGCTGGTTCTAGTTTTTCTAAAACGCTCTGATTTTTTGTGCTCTCTGAAATATTTCCTTTTAAAGTGGTGGAAAGAGTGAAATCCGATACCGAAGCCCGATTTAAAAAGGTAAAGATATTTTAAGAATCACCGTAAACTCGAAACTTAAACTAGAAATAATTTGATTTTTTCTTTTTAAACTTCCGGACTGGTTGTTTTTTTTTGTTAAAAGTTTATTTTGTTCAGTTTTGAAAATAACCGGCAATATCAAATTAGTCTGTTTTGTTTTTTTTGGAAAATTAGTTTTCATTACAGTGCTTAGTTTATTAATTGATGGTGAAGAATTTTATTTTTTTATACCGTCCTGAATTTTGGTTTTAACTCTGTCGTGAGAGTTTTTTTATTAGTCCGGGAAGTTGGGTCGGAAAATGGAAAAAATGTCTATAAAAGATTTTACTTTTTTAACCGAAAGTATATGTAATATATATTACTTTCTTAGATTTGCGAGCTTGAGCTTCCATTGCAGCTTGCAAACAAAGCTTGAAGCACGTGAAATGCAACAGTTTTTCGTCTATAACTTTTTTAGATTTGATTGTACAAAAATTGTACATCAAAATTGTAGGGAATTTCATACCATATAATATGTATAATGTGAAGGAATATTTGAGAAAAATTTTTTAAAGCAACAAACATAATTAGAATTACAGCTTCATAATATATGAAAATATAGTTGTCCGGCAACTGAAAACGTTGGTGTTTTCTGTTTTTGAAAATTCAAAATGGCGTTTTGAGTTTCAATATATTTTTTTCAATCTTGTCTCATTTCATCAACATTAATAATAGATAATTAGTTGTAGTTTTATGAAAAATGACAAGGAATAAGAAAAAAAATTACCAGGAAAATTTAATTTTTCACCCGCTTTTTTTTAAATTTGACGTTGGAAAACATGGTTTATGGATTCATCAATATTTTGAAAACGTTTCTCTTCAAAAACCACGTTTTTTGGGAAAAATTTCAGATTTGATCATTAGAATAGGAGAAAGCATTCAAAGTTCAATAGCCACCAAGCCACTCCAAGAAAACCGAGTTAAAACCATAAAACTTCGTTCAACCGCACAAGTCCTTAATTCACACACCCAGTCGCTTCCGCCTTCTTAAGTTCATTCTTAGAGTCAACTTTTTAATTTTTATTCATTCATTGACAGTACGTGAATGAAAAAATGAGAGTATGAAAGTTTTTATTGAACAATTCAACGAGTCGATCAGAAACTAAAAATTTTTGTTATTGTTCATAAAACAATAGCTTCTCATCTAATTATTGCAGTAAACCAATGTTCATCAAATGAGACAGGATTGAAAAAAATACATATTGTGAAATTTTGGCGCCGCTATTTCGAATCTTCAAAATCTAAAAACACAAACGTTTTCAGGTGCCCGACTACTATATTTTCATGTATTAGAAAGTCCTTATCGTTATTATAACTATGTTTGTCGTTTAAAAAACCATTTTGCAAAAATAATTTCAATTTTTCAAAAATTATGGATTGAAAAAAAATAGTTTCAAATATTACATTATGTCATCTTATTATAGGGTATAAAATTCACTACAATTTTTTTGTACAATCAAATCTTAAAAAGTAGACGAAGAATTGTTGCATCTTACTTGCTCCAAGTTTTGCTCTAGTGGAAATCTTTTCCATTGTATATCCTAACTTCCCCGGACTGATATTGATACAGATGTTGTATGAAAGTTAATTTGTTTTAGAAAAATTGTTTTTTATAATGCTGCTAAATTAATTGTTATTGAATATTCGTCGGCTCTCTATTAATTGAAGTTACGATTCTATTTGTTTTTTTTACAGGACATTTGTACAATTAATACTATTAAGGATTGTGATATTTTAATTTTATTTTCAGGTTTAATGTTTATTCTCATTTGAACATCTGAACCTTATAGAATAATTTATTTTCTAATTGTTGAACTAGTAGTGTACCGTTTTAAATTTCGTCTAAGTCTAAAGGGGTATCCAAACTTGGATGTGGCTCAGTTGCGCTTGTTCGTTTACCCGGCAGATTTGATCCGTATTAGATAACCAGACCGACTCAGACGCTAAGGGTTAAGGAGCCGTGGAGCAAACCACGTTAAAAATCTGACGCCCGAGCATTCTGTTGAGAGATTTCACGTCAAGTATTCCATAGTGATGTGTTCTTGTAGCAGGAGCCACGTGTAGAAGGAAATTTGTCGCCCGAGCAGGGACTCGATTGTTGATTTGATAGAAACCGTTTTTTTCTTCGTTTTCGTTTACCGTATTATTGCAAAAAGCTGATTGTCGATTTGAGCAGGGATCGTTATTCTGTCTTTAATATTTTTCCCTGTTGTTGATTGGAGCAGGGATCGTTATTCCAGTTATTCCGATTATAGTATACTATAGGAACTGTTTTATACCGTTTTCTACTTTTTTCTTAACGTATTGCTGCTGGATCTTTGCCAAATTGTTTTGACTGTCTTCTACCGTAGTTTTGAATAGAACAGATACCGTTTCATCCTGAGAGGAATTTGAAACAGATTTTTAAATTTTCTTTCATCCCGTTAATTCCGAAGTTGACTTAGAAGCCGAGATAGGCTGACGTTTAATTTAATTTAATCTTAAATTGTTCATGTATTTTTCTTAATCCGTAGAATGGACGACCACAGTAAATTGATGACCTCTTCTGTGAGGAAGACTGCAGGTAACGGTAGAAAGAGGAACTCACGTCCCAGGACATCGAGGAAGCATTTGATGAGACCTTCCGACTATCTAGATATACTCCCGGTCAAACAAGACCACCGATACCGCCTACTAGGATGTATACCGAGAAGCTCTTGGTATGCACCTTTTATGATCGTACGAACACCTTTTCGATGGAAGAGGAGGATACTGGAGACCGGGCTGAAGTCCGGGAGAAGATTTCCCAATACATCACCGGGGTCTGTCATACGTTCATGCCTCTCGAACAGGACCATCCCCGACCGCCTGCGCAAGTGCCATGGAAAATACTAGTCACCGAACTCCTTAGTCTCCCATGAGCTAGAGCCATCCGATATGGGACTGAAGGCACAAGACTATGAAATTGTAGATTTCGCTGCCGGAATACCACGGTACCAAACGTAGCCAAAAGCCTGAAAGGCGAAAAGGCGCAATTATTGCAGAATGATGCAAGTGGTATCGGGCCCGACTACAGGATCAACAGTGACGCAAGGTCTGGGTGATAATTTTGTCGATGCCATCTACTCCGCCGACTGATGAGTTTCCTGATGTGAGACAGATTATTTGAATTTCCGTTTATTTTTTTTCAGAATTCTCTCATTTTTTCTGTTGTTATTCAAAAGGAAGGAAAGAAAATGTTACGTATAGTCAGCAGGATTGAATATTTGCTATTTTATGATATGTACAGTATTTAATTGTTGAGTTGCTATTAATATAAAAGCGTTTTGCTAACACAGTAGCTTTATCAAACGAATGGTGGTATAATGAGACATTTTCAATTCATACAGTGCCTTAATAATAAAATTTCACACATATCAACAATAAAATTATGATCTACGAGTATTTACATGGGAATAAAATAAGAAAGACAAAATCTATTTAACAAGTTTACTCTCATTCACAACAATCCTACAATTCATAAAAACCCTCCTAAGTAAAAAATCTGTTTACTGGCACTGATATGTGGATGACCATTTTAGCTTGCTCCACTGGTACTTCGAGACATTTCATTACTTATATCAACTCAATACATAAAAATATCAAATTTACAGTAGAAATTGAACAAAATAAGTCTATAAACTTTCTAAACCCTTCAAATTTCAAATATAAACAATAGACATGATTTTTCTATATTTCACATACAGACATTACAAGTCATAATAGTTCAGTTCACCCAGTCAGTCATAAATTAGCAAATCAAATCATTTCTAGAAACCCTAGACTTGAATATTTGCTTCAAAACCGATAACAATTTATCCAACAAATCCAAATCTTTAAAACTAAATAAATCAGGAGTTTATGGTAATGACAACTGTAACAAAATTTATATAGGTAGAACTTTTAGGAATTTTTAAAACTAGAATTTCAGAACACAAACGTAGCTACGATAACCAAAAATCAGATTCCAACTACTTATATAAGTATATAAATCATTTATTAGCAAACCAATACTCTTTCGATTCAAATTTTGAAATTTTGCATATAGAACCTAAATCCTTCAAATTAAATCTTTTAGAAGTCCTTGATATAAATAAAAACAAATATTTAGATAATCTTCTTAACGACCAAATAGATATCAACAATTCTCCATTATTAAACCGTAGGAATGAGTTTCCAGGTAAACTTGTTAAATACTTTAGTTAACCCCATATTTAGACACATTTATTTTCCTTTTTTATTTTATTTCCATGTAAATAGATCATAATTTTATTGTTTAAATTGAAAACTAAATGTCTCATTATACCTTAATTCGTTTGATAAAGCTACTGTGTTAGCGAAACACGTCACAATTTTATGTTTAAATATTATGTTGATTTTAACAAATTAAAATTGTTTTATTTCATAAATCAGTATGAATCTACATCAAATAAAAGCCTCATCTATTCAAACTATTAATTAGCTGAAATTTGAGAAATTAACGACAAAAACAGATGCCTTACAATCAAATGAATAATTACTTCACTGTGTTCACTTCACAATTATTAAATGGCTGATTGTAAATTAGTAATATTTTAACAATCAATAAAGACCATAATTATGCACACTTTTTGGCGTTTTAATCCGTTAATGTAATTAAGTTCATTTTTCAGTGTTAAGTAAACTTTTATTTTTATAAATGTAGATTGTACCAAGTTATTAATAATTTTCACTTGGTCCGTAATTGAGTTCACAAGCATGTTGTAGACTTGTATATCACGCCAAAAAGTGTGCAATTATGGGGTTTATTAAATGTTAAAATACTGCTAATTTCCAATAAACCATTTAATAATTGTAATTAAAAAACCATTTTTCATTCCCAAGTCCCAACTTCAGAGCCCTATAGTTCGTTAACGAAGGGCGTGAAGAAAAAAAATTATATGAAATACCATCATTATTTTTAGTCTTTCTATCACCTCCCAAGTTTTTGGTACGAACTCCTAGGACACCCTGTATACTGTAACTATGTTTTGCCTGTTAGTCAATTTGCAATATTTAATATTTAGAGGGCTTATTATTTCAACTCATTTTGCATTTTTGTGATGAAAGAAATATGGCTCCTTAGTCGAATCAGTTCATAAAAAAACAATTTCTCCAATGTATCATCATTAGTATCTTAACGACTGCAAATAATATTACGGACACTAATATTAGAGACGATGAATATTGTGTTTTATCTTTCCATTGTCCATTATGTGAAATATTTTCATATTATTATTTATAGACCTACAGGTTGAAATTCTGTTCTTTGTTTTAAATAGGCAGTCTAATAAATGAAAAAGTGTTTTGCTCCTATTCTGCAGCAAGAGTGCTGATGTTTTTATGTGACAAGTTTATTAGGTTTGTACCAAATTGTACATTCAGAAATAATTTACAGAATAAGTTGTGTTCTTTTTCCAAAACTATTTTCAAAAGTATGTATTGATAGTTATATAAAACTTCTAGCTCAAATATTTGGTAAAGTTTACTATATTATTTTGTTCTAGGTACTCACAAAATAGAAGCAATAATTATTAAATCCGTCTTTCACTTGATATTGTTATAGGAAATCCTGATTAGGATGAATTTTATAATACACAATTGAATATTTTTTATTTCAAATCTGTTTGTTTGTTTCATTGGACATTTTACTCCAATTACTTGTAGAAGAGTTAAAACACTAGGATGAAATCAAACCATTTTCGGTTGAACCGGAAATGCATATAAAATTTGTTGTTTTGAATAGAACACCCTGTATATTTTCACATTTTTGACTTCCTTGTGAAATTCTACAAACAGTGAAACTATCCATTCACATTTTGATTGATTAATTGAGGCTTTAATCAATAATTTATCATTTCGAATTAGCCTATGATTGAAAAGTTTTACCCTATGCAAAATTTCACAAAGAAATCAAAAATGTTAAAATATACGAAGTGTTCTATTCAAAATAAATAGTAGATATGCATTTTTGGTTTAACAGGAAATGGCGCATTAAATTTGATAGCATTTTTGAGTTCCTTGGATCTTCTTAGGACATGAGCAAATTAATTTGAAAATATCAAACCGTTGAGCAGATACTTAGGGGGTTCCATACTTTAAACTAACTCTATATTCAGGGTGTCTCAAAATTGACGCCCGTCCTTTCAGAATATGAATCGGCGGACTAAAACGAATTAAAACGTAAGAATAAAATTGCGCTATGTCCATGGTTACAGAGTTATTGACAAAAAACAAAGATCTAACATTCAATGTTTAAGCTTTATTAAAAACGAATATTTGTTACAAAACAAGAAATTAATTTATAAAAGGTGTTCAAACAAGTCGCCTCCCTAGCTGCAGCACTGGCATTATCATTATGTGCACCTAACATATTCTCGATTGGAATAATAACGTTCCATTTTTAAAACAAATAACCGTATGAAATTATACTTATAATCAAAGGCACTCTTAACGTGCGGGTCATACGATTCAACAAAGACATACTCACAGTTTTTGTTTTCTTTTATTACGTTAAATTATAACTTCCAAATGAAATCCGTTAGATAAATAAGACAGACTTATGCAATTTTGACGGGAAAAAGAAAGATATGTATTTAGTTTTCAGCTATTCTAAAAAGTCTTTCATCAGCAGAGTTTTTATTTAAATATGTCGGTTTTGTCACTTTGACAATTCAAAGTGACAATATGAATAATAAATAACAATTTTCAGTTTTTTTGTACTTAGTTCGATGGATTATTTCGAGAATGAAAGAAGAAGTGGAAATTCGTCAATCTGCAGTGTAATCTCACATTTTGGTAACCTCTGTGTTTTCTGATTTGATACATATGGTTAGTGACCTTTGAACCCGCACGTTAAGAGTGCCTTTGACTATATACTTATTATGACAAAAGTTGACAGAACTAATAATCAACATTTACCATTACCATACCAACCTATGCTACACATTTGTTTTTGGCTGATTTCGTTTATAATAAAGTGTAAACATTGAATGTTAGATACTTATTTGTTTTTGTCAATAAGTTTGTAACCATGGACATAACGCAAATTTTTTATTCTTACGTTTTAATCCGTTTTAGCCCCCGATTCATATTCTGAAATGACATTTTGAGACACCCTGTATATGATAGTCAATTTAAACCTTATGATAAGTTTCTAATAAATCAATTTAAATGTTAAAAAATAATATGACCTTTCACCTTTCCGGTTTCGACGATATATTCTCTATTATTATTTGAGTTTTTCGAATAATATGTTTCATTTGCGTATTTTACCCCACTCGAGTTCGTAGATAGTGGAATAACCCAATTGCGGGTTCCATTGTAAAACAGGATAATAAAATGAAAATTTAATATAAATAACCTACTTTTAGTGAAGTAATCCAAAGTAAAGGCATGTCCGTATTCATTATTGAAAATGAAATTAAACGCAACTGCTCTAGTTTGGCTGACATACGTTAAACTTGATGCATTACTTTTGATATATCTTCCGCAAAATTGCTCTCCTGAAGCATCATCAATGGGAGGTTCATAAATCCATACATAATCACAGCCACAAGTATCAAAAACTGATGCTTTACCACAATTTCTTGAGATATTCAAATATCTAAAACAAAACAATGAAATAATTAAGTCTACTGTTGTGTCCATTTTTTTTTCTCCGATCGTGGGAAAATTTACACTATTTTGACCTGTTTTCTATGCGCAAAGCTCAAAATTCCAGAATAGTGGGCAGTTGCTAAGCAATTAGAAAATAACAGTGCGGTAATATTCTCACCGCACCGGTTATGGTCTTACTTACCGGTAATGTTTCAAATGTATTATTACAATAAAATGAAACAAAGTATGGTTTTAATTTTTATATTGATGAAGTTGGTATAATATAAATGAAAGGTACATCTAATTTATAACGTTATTCCTGAACACAAATTAATTTTGTCAATATCTACATTCATTGTGCAGTTTGTACAATTTGTAAATATGTAGCTGCAAAAAAAGTAGAGATTACAGTTTTCTCCAATTTTACAAAAAAACTAGGTTTTTTATACTAATGAAACTAACACAGTAATCTTCGCTCATGTTTCTTCTGTCGATTAAAAAAAAATTTTTGAAAATATCTTGTTTAGTTCCGGAGATATCGCGAGGTATGTGTGAAAAAGTAATAAAACATAATTTTGACAGATTTTTGACAAATTTCGCAATAAAAAGTGTTGTTCTATTAAAAAATGTTGTAATTTTCGATTTCAGATGGCCAGGGACCTACTCTATCATTTTGTGAAAACCACATGTGGTTGTACCTTAAAAAAAAATCGAGAAGGAAGCGACTTTTTCTCCGTTTTTCAGTGGACTAATTTACTTTAAAACATCAGACTATTTTTCTTTGGCTTTGGCTTTGCATTTTTCAACCCTTCTCAGTATACCTTCATTCGTCGCACGGCTAATCATCATCTCAGAAAGGGAATTGATGGAATTTAGAACTCTTAGCTCACAATCTTCTCTAGATGTTAACTTATGTCAGTTAAATAAGTGTCATTTATTACAAAGCCTACTAAAAATATACATGAAAAATTTGAACTTGTTAAAAAATATAATAACAATTTAAAACCTCAAATATCTCGGAAACGACTAAAAGTTGGAATAGGATTAATAAAAACAATTTGATTTGATTTTTTTTTAGACAGATGAAGAAAAAAACTTTTTTATTTCTTAGTGCTTGTATCAAAATTTAGACCACACCTGCATCTCTAAAAATTAACAGAAAACATTCAATATCTGGATAACGGTAAGGTTTAGGTATAGTATAGGAAAGTATACATGAACTTGCCTTATTTTTTCCCCTGAATGCATTAAAATAGAAAAAACAGGGTGTTGTATTTAAAAAAATGAAGAAATTTGATTGAAGTTAAACTTTGAACACTTTTTATACACACCCTGTATAAAATGGAAAATTTTTCAACATAGATTCGAATACGTTTGACCTTGCTTAAGGCAACCGGAAAGAAACCATTTTCATATCTTCAAGGGTCCCCTCGTAAAAAAATAATTTATAAGGGTCTTCAACCCTGTATACTGCAAGTGGCCGAACACAAAAGAGCGCATCTTTTTTTAATGCGGGAGATGGAAGAAAGAAATAAGGAAAACGGAAAACATACTAGCTCCTACTAGCAATGAGTATATAATAAATAATACACTAGATAGTCAAGAAAACTGGAATTCGGTTAGAGAGATGGCGAAGTAAATTCTAACGTGGAAACGGAAAAACAGCAAGCGAAGAAGTCGGGGTAGCGCCCGATACAAAACCAACACCGAGCCAAGCATCATTAACTAAAAAAACATTCACATGTATCAATGATCAATAATGAATTACGAAAATATATTTATTATAAAACTTTATTTTATATTTCAATTGTTCCTCAATTTCTCAAAAATTGATTCGAAGTCCTAACATCTCAGATTAAGAATCAGACATAGCAAGTTCTTAACAAGATAAGTGGTTATTCCATAGAGCTCCATTGACACTATTAAGGGGAACTATTATCATATTAGTAGAAAAATTTGATGTTTATAACAGGGTATAAGACAATAATACCTACTTAGGGTTAGAGCTAATATGTGGGAAATATTTATACTGCTACTAATGCTCAACATCTGTTTTCCACTAATAGCTGTGAAGTTGACAATTTTATTATTGCTTCTTCCAGTCAACTCAGAAGCTGAATTTCTCTATTAGTGGTTAGGTAATATTTTTTCTAGCTAGGTCAACTTAATGGACAAGAATTCAGAGATAGTAGTTCAAGCAAAACTTGTGCAACATAATTGTGTATACCCAGGAGATTGTCTTCAACATATTTGCCGCATTATATCAAGATAAAATTATTTTAATAATGCCATTAGAGAGATATCGGTAAAATTAATAGCACCTATGAACGTAATTAACGTCCTGCGGTACCTATTGGTTTTACGTCAAGCGCTATGTCAATTTTATTTGACAGTTATCACAGTGCGTTTTCGACATTTTACCCAATTTAACCCATAAGCTTCATTCTGATTGCCATATATCCTGTATTTTATGTATTAATTAATAGAAGACGATAATTTATTTTTTGAGGCAGACATTTTTCTACACCCAAAAATTGAAAAAATAACGAATTAAAATGAAAAAGTGAGTTTCTCAGTATACACAACAACGTGACAACAACAAACATTTACATACCTAACCTTTAACATGGATGACCTTTAACTCCAGCATAGAAAAATGCCCAGCATCTGCGCATGATAGGCATGTCAATAATTATTAAGCGCTATTCCAAATACCGCCTGTCGTTATGCTCCGTAAATTACGCTAGGCGGTAAGGTTATTTAGAGACGCTATTTTAAGAATCAACTCGCGCATAGGTTAAATGTCAAAATAGCATATGCGGTAATACGACCTGACACTCCTGACGCTATTTCTCTAATAGCTTAAAATTCGCACTCAACCAAAAATTACTGATGACATTATGAGTAATATATCATAATATATCGAAAACTGACAGCGCACTTGTCAGACAAACGACGGGGTAGTCGCTTCTCTGAATTATTTTCAATTTTTAACTTTAATTTGGATATAGTATTTAGTGGAAAAATTGTATATACACCATGGTGGTGAAGACATATTTTATAAGCCTCGCACCTTAATCCACTCGGTGCAAAAGCCCCTTATCGCGAAGTAATTTTGGTGTTCGGTCAATATATTAATAGTCTCCACTAGGTGAATAATATACTATTGTAAGAGCACAGGTCTATTTTGGAAATAAATGCCTGATCAAAAAATGTTCATTAAGAAACCTACAATATTTCCAGCTTGGTCAAATTATGTATAGGTATGTATAGGTACTATTGTATGAACTCACCTGAACTGAATATCGACTATACAGGATGGACAAGTAATAAACTCCAATGTGCACTTATTATATAAAGTATTATTATTATTGTATAATAAAATATTATTTTTAAATTCTGCTACCAATGTTCCACTTTGGCCAGGTTCTAAATAAATACGTTTTCCATTATTAGAGCCACAAATATCGTTAAGCAGGCTATTTACTTTTGGTATAAAATAAATTATACATATTATAATGTTCAGATGCATCTGTGTGGATTTAGTTCTGCAACTGTGAAAGGTTTATTTCATGTTTGTAATAAAACTAATGTGTGATAATGAAGAAAGAAACCTTAAAAACGTTTTAATCTCATTAGGATAGGTGGGTAGGACTTTGGAATAATTATACTGTATGCTGAATTATCCCGATTGGTGATAAAATGTTTGTGGCGTGGGCAAAGCGACGTGAGAAATGATATTTCTCACAGTACCTATGAGCAGTATTTGGTTTTGAAATTAGGTAAGCTATGAGAAATACGTCACTTTTCATAGCAGTTCTAGGAAATATTAGTTTGCTTCAGCGAAGTTCGGCCAGCAATCGCGTGCAGAAAAGTTACTTTACGCACGTGTTAGATACACTATTTTTTCTACTAGCATGCGGAAAAAACCCAAAAGTTAACAAAAAAATATTTATAAATACATATCAACAAATTAATTATTATTATTCGACATTCATTTGATGCGGCTTATACAAAGGCCATTAAAAAACTATTGAAATATATGTTTTTTCTAGTAAAAACTATAACCGAATTCTTAATTTTTCAGTCATTTGGTAAACTACAACCATATAAATATATATTTTAAATATTCAAATGTCAGTATACTCTCTGCAAACTTAATAAATTTTCTTATTTCCGCACGCTAAAAAGTAGATAATATAGCTATAGATAATATATAGATATAATAGCTCTTTATGTATCAAGAACAGAAAGTAGTACTTTGGCAGTCGAGGCAGAAAGCTGCTGCGCGACGCGTCAGCTGTCGATTCTGTCAAAGGACTTTCTGTTCGAAGATTTTTTCTACGTTCACACCAAAATAAAATTAATTTGTACTTAGCAGTTTCCAGATTGCAGTTTCGTGTACCTATTACATAGGCATCACTTATTACATAAATTTCAGATATGTTTTAGATTTCCCTATTTCTCATTAAATTATTACGGAAAATACTATTGGATGCCTCAACATATTAGAAAATCAACTAAAGTATTTATTTATTCTACAGTTTTTATTAAAATAACTACTAGGTCTTATCTATAAAAAAACTATAAGCGTGCGCCAAAGTTACTTTCTGCTTCAGAGCGCCAATAGTGTCAAATTATGTCAGATCACGGAAAACATCAACTTTGCCGTTAGATTTGAGTGTGCAAAAGCCTACTTTGGGTAGTGATAGTAGGAAATAGCTATTTGTATAACAAGGAAGCAAAATGCTACTTTTCCTCCCGAGGATGAAGTTTACTGTCCGACACACGTAGCGGAGGGCAGTAATCATTCAAGGGAGGAAAAGGCATTTTTTATACATATGATTTTTCCGCCTACCTCTATTCCAAAGTATTATTTATATCTTGCAAAAATTGAAACATGGTGTAAGGAACACTCACTGTCGATCAATCCCAGGAAGACTGAGATGGTCCTTTTTACCAGGAAAAGGAGTTTATCGGGTTTAAAATCCCCCGAAATCTTCAAAAGTAAACTAAACTTTTCGGAAGAGGTGAAATACCTTGGTATTACCCTCGACAAAAAACTAACATGGAACTCTCATCTACACAGCAGAGCAAAAAGAGCATATGTGGCTTATGAACAGTGTAGGAGAACAGTGTAGAACAGTGGGACGCACATGGGGTCTCTCATCCCGTGTGGTCACCTGGATCTACACTGCAATAATAAGACCTATGTTAACGTATGGAGCAATTGCATGGGGACCGAAGGTTCTACAAGCAACGGCCATTCAAAAATTATATCAAATACAGCGGATGGCTTGTTTAAACATCACCCATGAGCCATGAGAACAACACCAACCGCAGCAATGGAGCTAATTACTGGTCTGACCCCTCTGGACCTGTACGTCAAGGAGGTTGCGTTAATGGCCATGGTACGATTGCGCACGGCTGGTGTAAACCCCGAAGTAGGAGTGGGCCAATTGCGGTTAAGCCTATGGCAGGAAGCGCTTACGGCGCTACCTCTGCTGCAGGCAGCCAATGATGCAATTAAACCCAGGTTTTTGTTTAATAAACCCTACAAAATACAAATAAAACACAACACAGAGCCAGATGCTGCAGATGCAATACGCATTTATACAGATGGTTCAAAAATGAATGAAGGCTCAGGATGTGGAGTTTACTCGAGAGCACTAAGCCTAAGGATCAAGTGGGAATGGGAAACAATACCAGCGTGGTTCAAACAGAACTGGCTGGTATTTCAATTGCCACAAAAGAACTAACCAGAAAAGGAATTTCTGACAAGAACATAATAATCTGCACCGATAGTAGACAAGCCCTATTAACCTTGAACAGACAACGTGTTATATCGAGGCTAGTACTAGAGTGCCACCAAGATTTAGCTAACGCCTCGGCAGATAACAATATTATCCTGAGGTGGGTTAAAGGGCACGACAGGAGTAAAGGAAATCGCATTGCCGATTCTTTAGCCAGGGAAGCCGCTGGACTAAAAATTCTTGGACCCAGTGACACCTACGGCCTAACGACTTCGACAATTGCGGAACTAACCAAACGGTACACCCATGCTCAATCCCTTGAGAGATGGGAGGGAATCAAAGGATGCAGCTTTGCCAGGATCACCCTGGGCGACCCTGGGAAGATAGCGCCGAAGAAATACTTGGCGATGACTAGGAAAAACCTACGTATAACAGTGGGATTTCTGACTGGCCACTGTCAACTAAGGAAGCACCTCCATACTATGGGGCTAGTGGACACACCTCTATGCAGGATGTGTGAACAAGAAGATGAGACTGTCAGGCATGTCATTTAATATACACACTCTGTCGCTACTGCCTTCTTCCGTTCACTGTTAAAAAAGTTTTTTAGTTATTCTTCATAAAACTTAAACTTATTATCTATCGATTGCAGTAAACCGCGTATCGATAACGTTAATGTTCATGAAATGAGACAAGATTGAAAAATATATATATTATACAGATTGCGAAAGTCGTTATGGAACCCACGACTCGGATTACACAAGTACGACAAGGATATATGAAAGAGATAGAAAGAATAATTGTGCGCGGTCATCACTTATAGGGGTGTATACTTATATCCCGAGGCTGGCGGAATTTTCAGACAATGTTGCCGGATGAAAGTGTTTTGTTTTACCTATTGTGCATGACTTCAAAAAAAGTCAACGATAACGAGACAAAAATATCATTTGTACAAATTAATCTACGCTACTAGTAACAGCGGTTAAAATAGGGGGCAATGAGCATTCGGCCAGTCTCGGGAAATAAGTATACACCAATAAGGAGAAACAAAGTACACGCCTCAATGACCGCGCATGATTATTCTTTCTCTCTTTCATCTGTTTTTCTGTCGCACTTGTATATTGTATAAGCCGGCATACTTCCGTAAGAATTTTCGCAATCTGTATATGAACCCCTGTATATCTCACTTATTATTTGAAAAAATATTTTGACAACGTGTATTAATTAAATACTTATTTATCATTAGCACCCGAAAGAAAATATCATTTCGAAAAGTAACATTGACTTATTATTGGTACTTGGTCATATCGGGCATAATTATTATAAACATCGTGTGAACATGAGCTTTCTTTATAAAAAGTTTACCACGAGGTTTTACAAAGCACCGAACTAATTATGTTTTAGACCATTATTCAGCAGATCTATAGAATGTTACCTATCCACAATGATAAGTATAGTTCTTTTCAAGATCTAAGAGAAATTGACATGACCTGAGATGGGATGCAACAAAGCCATAAAAGTATTAGCTTTGACAAGGTTGTATTCATTTTGTTAGCGAATAATAAATTATTACCTGAAAACTATATGACTTTATGGTCATTCTTATTATAAATACTTCATTTTATTCCTTCTTAAGCAGATATAGTGCGGTTCTGCACGTTAAATCCGAAAATTTTAATTGCATCTCAAGCATAAGTCAAGTCAAGTCAAGTCAATTTCTCAGACCGTGAAAAAAACAATATTGCAATGCACACATTTTAAAACAAAACATTAGAATTTCTTTTTTCTACGACCGTGCGTTTTAACCCACTTTCCCGCACGCATTTTAGTTTTGAAAGTGCCACTTTCCCGCACTAGTGCGGGAAAGTAATAAAACAGTGCGTGAAAGTGGAATTGGTGCGGGAAAGTAAAATTATGCAAATTTTGACCTTATTAGATAGTTTTTTACTTCGGAAGTTATAATTATTGTGACTATAGGTACATAAATATTCACGAAATAGTCCATAAAAAAATCTTTTTCTGCTTTTTGTTGCATTTTTGATTTTTTTAAAATACCTATGTAATAATGAAGATATATTTCTATAACCCTAACACCAAATAACTCCACTGGACCGGCAATTTCAAGTAATTTACAGAATGCAACAAATTGTGTTTTAATATTAATATTTATAATAATTTTATTAATAGTTTTAGTAAAAGTTTTGTATATTTATTTTGGAATGAGATAATTTTTGAAAAATGGGTTGGTATACTTTTTTGTAGGTACCTATATACGGTCGTAGAAAAAATAATGTTCCTAACTCATGCGTAAAGTGTCTTTCCCGCACTTGATCGCTTGCCCGAACTCCGCTCTGCGTCGTTCGGGTCAATTGCAGTCGCGTGCGGGAAAGTTTCACTTTCCGCACTTGTTAGGAAAATAACTATTCTGAAGTTATTTTAGTAATTACGCATTTAAAGGGTTGGGTACAATAAAATAATTCATATTAAAAACAACAATTGATATATTTTAGAGAATTAAACCATATAAATATATCTTGAATTTAATTACAATTACTTAATTACTTTATAAATTAAAATAATCACCATAATATAATAGCGTGTCTAAATAGTAGAGCAGAAATATTTGGTTAACAATATAATCCAGTGACAAACAATATTTAAAATTCACACTAAATGGTTAGCATAGTCATAGATTTGGGTGTTTTTAATCTATGGCACAAAGTACAGCTAGCTAGATAGATTATTATTATTATTATTGTGAACAAGATAAATTTTTTCACAAGGATTCAGTACAAGGGTTACAGCACAATACATGATTTAATAATAATGACATGGAACTAATTATGATCTAGGAACCCTGCACATATCGTAAAATTCCTCCGGGAAATAGGACTAAAGGAGCTACTAGTTTCAGAGACTCTCCTCAGAAACTAAGTAGAAGTAAGTGGGCACAATAGATCTTTTAGGTCTCAGTGAATGTTACCCCAAAAATACATACATACAATTATGATCTATATTTATGTGTACCTAAGTACTTCATGCTAAATTCGGTCATTCACCATATAAAAGTGCTTAAAGCTACAATATACAAATAGTACTGAGCTAATCAATTATGTGTGCATTACTAATATTAAGGTAGTTTAACAGATCATCAATATTAGTGTTAGTATTAGTGACTGTTTTGGAGAACAATGAAACATAAAATAGGTAATGAGTTACACATGTCTCACATAAACACATATCCCAATTGAAACAATCAACTGTATTGGTAAACTGTTCAACATTTCACAAGAATGCTTGAGCACATCAATTTTTCATCCAAGATTGAATTTCGTCCAATAAATGATCAGTCATTAACCATACATGCACCATTTCATATTTTAAAAAGTGTCAATAGGCAGGATTATTTTTTATAGTTTATCCAAATTATTTTTGATCTATAAATCGTCCTAAAAATTCAATATATTTGTGAAATTAATTTTCATATTGAAAATCATTACTTTTCTAAAGATAATATTATAATATAATTATATCTATAATAAATTTTTAAACTGTAGTGCAGGTTTAGTTGTGAAGTCGTTTTTGAATGTTATTGTGTTATACAATTTTATATTTTGTGATGACAACCGTGTCAATTTTTAACCTGAGGAAGATAGTAACTACATTTATCCTATACAAAAAAACGGACAGTTTTACACCGCTCTTTTGATACAACTGTGTAGTTTTGTGTTTACAGTCGACAGAAGCAAATATGAGCCCTGGTGGGCGTGTCCATGTCGCTGTAGTTGTATTATTTTAACAAATTACTAATGTTCGTTCGTTAACATTAGCACCTGATTGGTTCGTTGCGATGAAATTCTCTTAGTTCGCATATTTTCCGGGGCTCATGTTTGCTTCTGTCGACTGTACATGAAAATATTCTTACTTCAATTTTCATTAGTATTTTACCTTTATCTTTTCTGTATTTGTTCAAGAAACACCTAAGTATAACAGTGGGATTTCTGACTGGCCACTGCCAACTAAGGAAACACGTCCATACTATGTGGCTAGTGGACACACATCTATGTAGGATGTGTGAACAGGAAGATGAAACTGTCCACCTTCCTGAGAAGGACAGGATGAACGATGACCTAGGAGGACAACTCCTCAGGAGGATGTACAATGGGTCACATGTGGCATAAGTGCTGTAAGCCTACACTCACCCTCCCTACTCTACAAATACATTTGTTCTATTATTTTACCAGGCAGGTTGACAAAAAATTGTGGCAACAAGCTGCCGAGCAGTGATTGAAGGTGTTGAAAAATACTGGTTGGAATGGTGAAAGGTTTACACACTGATAAAAAACCCATGTGTGCAATTTTGTAACATTTCAATATAAGTATTCTGGACCTGGCAAGACTTAAAAAATGTAGTAGCCAAAGAGGGGTAAAACAGAAAAGTAATTGCAGATATTAGTGGTGAGCCAGCCAAACTGGAGCCGCTTATCCTGTAAGAACAGCAAATTTTTAATACTAAAGAAAATTATGTTTGTTTGTTTAGCAATGATGTCAGTTTGGCTGCTGAATGTTCCTTCTTATACATCAACTACTTTAAAAACTATACAAAAACATAAAATGCATTCTTGAATCATATGTAATAACGGTAAAACTAGTATTAAATAATTGAGGACAATTAATTCGCTCAATTTGAATAAAAATGCAGATCTTACATTTCCTCTTAAAAAATGTGAAAAATATGAAATAATACACCAATCTCAAAGTGAGATTCTCAAAAGTTTTTTTTAAGATTAAGGGCCTGGGGTAAATATGATTTGTGGATTTGTTCCTTATTCTAGAAAAAATTGTAAAAGGCGAATGTCACAATTTTAATTTGTTAAAATCTACATAATATTCAAACTTAAAGTTGTGACGCGTTTCGCTAACACAGTAGCTTTATCAAACGAATGGAGGTATAATGAGAAATTTTCAATTTATACAGTGCCTTAATACTAAATTATAGGGATATTTCACAATAAAATTATTATATATTTACATGGAAATGAAATAAAAAAAAAGAATTTGTTATGAAATCATAAAAAGGAAAAAAAATGTGTCTAAATATGGGATTAACTGAAGTATTTAACAAGTTACCAGGAAACTCATTCACAATTACCTAGAAAGGTACCTGTAGGATTGTTGTGAATTAATTTCCAAGTAAACTTGTTAAATACTTTAGTTAACCCCATATTTAGACACATTTATTTTCCTTTTTTATTTTATTTCCATGTAAATAGATCATAATTTTATTGGTAATATCTGTATAATTTAGTATTAAGGCACTGTAGAAATTGAAAATTCCTCATTATATATTTATATTTTATATTTGACAAAGCTACTGTGATAGCGAAACGCGTCACAATTGTAAAGTTTAAATATTATGTAGATTTTAACAAATTAAAATTGTTTGACTTCATAATTTAATATGGATCTACATCAAGTAAAAGCCTCATCTATTCAATAAATTACGTATGTAAAACTAGCATGACCAAGTGAGCAGAATCAGTCGCACTTTCGCTATAAATTTAGTGCTTATTTAGTTTAAATTGAGTGCCGTATTCATAAATTAAGTGCTCTACGGAATATACAAAAAATACAAACATTGCTAGCTTTAGATAAAGCTAGCAGTGTAATCTGTCAAAATCGAAAATAAGCATTATAAAGCGAAAATACCAAATGCATACCATTAAGTGCTCAATAAGTGCTACCCATATCAGCGATAATAAATACTAAAAAATTATTACGTTATGACCAATTTGAACTTTTAAAATATCAATTTCTTTTTTTTAAACTTCTGGATAACATTCAAAATGAAAATCGCATGTTATGAAAAATTAAACAACGACTTTATGTTGATATTGACTATAAAGAATTCAATTATTAAACATGAGAGGAAGTTTGTTGAAAAACGAAAAATAGGAATGTTGAAGTTAAGTGAATAATCATTACACAATAAGTAAGTAATTAAGATATTGAGCAAGCAAAAATTTTATTATTGAGATTAGGAAACAAACCAAAGGATTAAAGATAAAAACAAAAACATAAAAATAATATAGAAGTTGGAATTCTGATTGCTACTCTTCTACTGCATACAGCATTAATGCTATCTAAGCATCCATAGTTTTGCGGACACGTTTTGGATCTTCCATCCGGTCATCATAACAAACCCATTACCCATCTTTTCTTTTACAAATAGCAACGTAGTGTCCGATCCGTTTAAAAAAATAATTATATTCATTTTCTTTATTTTCATCTGTTATACATATTAAAATTAAAAATAAAGAAAATTTTTTTTTTTTCAATAATCATATCTTGGTCACTTGAACACTTGATAAACAATAAAAAATAATTTTTTAGGATTTATTATCGCTGATATTGGCAGCACTTATTGAGCACTTAATGGTATGCATTTGGTATTTTCACTTTATAATGCTTATTTTCGATTTTGACGGATTACACTGCTAGCTTCATCTAAAGCTAGCAATGTTTGTATATTTTGTATATTCCGTAGAGCACTTAATTTATGAATACGGCACTTAATTTACACTAAATAAGCACTAAATTTATAGCGAAAGTGCGACTGATTCTGCTCACTTGGTCATGCTAGCTTTACATACATCAATAAATTTAGTTGTTAAACTGTATATAACATATATTTATATTTCTTCAGCTTGGTCACAGACATTTGTGTTGCTGGTTTTATATTAATTGTGAACTAATTTTTTAGAATTCATAGTAGGTATTAAAATTTGTGTAATGGTTTTCTCATGGAAAATCTGCAGGTATGTTCCTTTTTGTTACAGAATATGTCTTTATAGTAAAGAATTGACAGAAAATGAATACTTTTTGATAAGAATAACCCCTAACACTAAATTATATTCTTACTTATATTATTTTACAGTATCTTACCATTTTTAATAAATTATAGTAAAGGCTCATATATCACAATCTGAGCTGTGGTGTGGTTATAACAAATCAGTACTTGATCAACAAAAAATAAAAATTAGTACATGCAATCATATCATAAGTAAATCATATATTATATGTTACCAATTTCAAACCTTTCTGCTCAACTATTTTCAAAAAATCCTATTTAAATATGTTGACTTGGTGTTAAGCCTGCATTATGTTCTGGACTATGTTTTTGTTTTTTCCTTTTCTTCTCCTTTTTCCGCTTCCTCTTTTCCTCATCATGTCTCTTCTGCTTTTTATGTTTCTTTTCATGAGTCTCATTATTTATGTCTGATACTGTTGTTTCTTGACTGGGAAGGCCAGGTTCTTTATGTTTATGCTTTTTGTGCTTATTTTTATGTTTTTTAATTGGTGCTGCATTTGCATAGCGATATTGTTCAGGTAACTAGAATTTAAAATTGTAATATGTTACAAGATCTTAATTATACTCAAGATTAGTATTATTTTATTAGTTTATCAACTTTACTTACTGGACCAGGATGGAGTCGAAAACCATCTAATTGGATATTTGATAATGGTAAAAGTTCTTTTCCTCCAACAGGAGGTTTATCAATAACAGACCTTAAAGAACTATTATCCTGTTGACCTGGAGAGTCTATAACACCAGGTAAAGTTGGTAGAAAAGAAGATAATTGTTCCTTCAACTTTTTACCACTAAATTTGCTATAGGAATGTTCTAGGCCATAGTATGTCATCAAATTTGTAGCTCCTGTTAGTTCTGATTCCGCTATAAAAACAATAAATCTTAAATATGGAGTTTAGTCCAATTTCTGTTACATATATCAGGTTATATTCTAACAAGTACGATTCACACACTTCATGCAGTAATATATAAACAGATAAACGACTGTTTAAGGAAATGTACTTCCATTAAATGAGAATTGCTAATAATCTAGAAATTGAAATATTTTACATATCGCTTTACTTACGAGGTGGCTCTTTCATTAAGTAAAAAGGTCCACTAGGGACTATGGAAGGATTCTTTCCTAGCAAAATTGTTGTTTTTAGTGTTCCCGAAGAATCTTGACGTGATACAACAGGGGACCGTGCCCCTCTTGGAGATGATTTTGGAGAATATTGTTCAACTTTCCGAAACTGATCTCCCATCATCTTTCACTTCATTGTTTTACTAAAAAATCGCATAGAAAATAGGAAGCCATAAATGACAACTATACAACTAAAGTGACACTGACAGCTATTCGGTACATCTAGGTGACATTGACAGTTTATAACAGGAGCACCAACTCACCGACAAAAGATAAGTAATTTTTGCTCACACATGACGTAGCCACGAAGACCGTTTTTATGACGTAGCGCATGTAAAAACTAAGAAATAAGCAAACACTCCAGTAACATAACTACTCTATTAGAGCCGTTTTACACGTACGAGAATTATTGCGAAATTTACTCTGAAAATTACTCTGGTAATTTTCATAAGAATTTTGGAAACATTTCACTACTTGACTGTTTTACACATAATATTTTTACCACTATAAATTTCATAAGAATTCATGCCATACGACTGCGCAGTGAGATTGTTTTTGGGATAAGTTGTCATGGTTACGATTTACATATTGAAATATCTGAATAATCAGCTGTATTGGAACCGTTTATTTGATTGATTATTTATTTTATTAAATGAGATTTGCGTTTATGCCAAGGTTTTGGATTTCCTAAATGAAAAAAACGACAACAAATAATGACACATTGACGCCATTATTGTTTTTATTCTATTTTTGGCTTCTGCGTCGATTCTCACGCACTTTCTAAAAATATAGAACATGTCAATAGGTATTTTTACTCCGAAAATTTTGGCAATAATTCTTTGACGTGTAAAACAGCAAAAATTATTCTTATGAAAATTTTCAGAGTAAATTTCGCAATAATCCTCGTACGTGTAAAACGGTTCTTAAACGATTGTCTATATCATGTCTATATCTTTGAATACATTCATATATTCATGTCTATGGAGACAATAATTAAACTATCTTGAAAAGCTGCTTTGTCTGATTAGAGACTATTAAGCTACATCCTCAATCAATCTGCTATCGAAGTGGCACTTCAGCACGCGTGCTGCAAAACGGGATACCCATCCTCAATACAGTCAATTCAGTCTGCCTGAATTTTATCGCACATGCGCATTTTCATTGTTATCTTAAGGTAACGAGGTATTCAAAAAGTTCAGCCTGTAATTATAGTATATAAAAGTAGTTAAAAATGGCATCAAAGACAACCAATTAATATAATTACAATGTTAGAAAATATTGTATGTTTGTTTACAAAGATAATGGAATGAAATCACCCGTATATTCACCATCTTCAACTCTAATCATGATTAGGTAATCACCCGTATTCACCATCTTCAACTCTAATCATGATTAGGTAATTGTGATTAAATAAGTAATCTTGATTAAGTCAAATTGCTATTCACCAAATTTTTGTTTGGTAAAATTAAGCAATCAGGGGTTAACTTTGATTTACAACTTGGCAACATGGATATACGAATGTTTTAGCTTGTATTGGCAGATATGATATGCTAACACTTTACATTTTTAAAGATCGATTTAACCTTACTGGATTGTTACTAAAAAATAAAAAAACCTTTTTTCTACATTCATGCAAAAAACAACACTTTTGTGCACCACATTTAATGGAAAAAGTGGTACTTTATTGCACTAGTGCAATAAAATATTTAATTGCACTCATCTGTCATTCTTGTGTAAATTTTGTGATGATTAATGACAAACATAAACATTTAAATTAAATAAAAATCCATAGCAAGTACCTGATCCTGCTTTAATACAACAATAATATATGTATATCTTACTACTTAGTCTCAACGAGTTACAATTATTTCAAAAATCTTTATAATTATTTTAAATTTAAATGGTCAAGGCGAAAACCAGCTATGATTGAGTACTGACAAGGTGGAGGCCATAAAGATACAAAAAAGAAGAACGGGTTGAGTTTTATTAGGTTAGATTAGGTTTTTGACATATTTATATTGTAATTTTCCAGTTTTTGCATGAATTTAGAAAAAATATTGTATGCAACTCTTGCAAAACGTGTTTTTTGCACTCGACGTGTTGTCCAACTCGGCCTAAAGACCTCGTTGGACAATTTCACGTCGCGTGCAAAAAACACTCACTTTTTGCACTTGTTGCATAAATAACTATTAATTCAAAGTTACTTGGTATTTTATTTGGGACTACCCTACTGGGGTGGTATAGTCATCATACTAATTACAAATAGGCTTGATCAGTCTAAATCTTTTAAAAAAGTTGTATTCATCCATTGTTTGAATATAATTAGTTCTTTCCCACTGAATTCTAGCATTATTCTAGTAAAGTCATCTGCAATAATGTCCAAAACGTCCAAATCATCGTCATACACAGCTAATCTTCAATATTTTCCTTGTTCCAGAAAAAAATAAACCAACGAAAAATCAAAAATTGTAAAGGACAAGATAAATTTGTAGGTTACATTGTTTGATTGTTATGTTCACTTCTGTCAGAATAAACGGCGATTATCTTTAAAACCACTCAAATTTGGCCGATTAAGTTAATTTCTTGTTTAAGCACTAATTCTCTGATTAAAAAATTGGTGAATACGAAATTAGCTGCTTAACCACAATTAAAAGTTAATTGTAGATATTTTACTTTGGTGAATACGGGCATTTTTTTAGGGTACCTAAATTATTTTTTCCATGATTAAATGCGCATGACACAATTCGGCACGCACCGAAAAGATGGACTTACACATTGGCGCGCATGTTCGCACTTCGCCACTAAATTGATTGGGGATGGGCCTTTAGCTTGCCTCAAATTTCTCACGTATCCGTATACGTTACAAACTGCGCATGTGTAAATCCGTTACGTCTCAGCCGATACGAAATGGCGCTGAACGTATAGTTACGTACCCTACTCCGTATACTTAAACGTATCCGTGTCTCGACCAAAGGCACTATTACGTGCTATTTTACAGGTCTTCTTCTTTGATATTGGTTTTGTTTGATATGCATCAAAAATAGGTCGTCCAAATTATCATCATCATCATTAATGGATAAATTTACCGACATTTCGTCAAATGTCGAACTTAACCCGCCTCTGAAAAGTTACGACTGATCTAGTAAGCAATCAATAAATTTTAAAAGAAGTACTCTTCACGCCATCTATGCTATTAGCTTTAAAACTGGCTCTTCTAAAGTATGTTCAATAGTGTAAAAATCTCACCCCATCTCTTTGAACCCAAAAAATCATCCTGCTGTCCTTTTCACCATTTCAACTATGTAGTGATAAATAAGGTCAGCAATACGGTAATCATTCGAACACTCCCTATCTCCTGTTCGTCACTTTCCAATTTATGACGTAATTTCCGTCCTCCCCAAGAAAATAGACGAGTAAACCATGAGTAAACACCGAACAGGGTGAAAGCGAGTTGTGTGAAAAAATGGCGCTGAAGATAATGGACGAGTTCTATACAAGGGAATTGCTGCCAACATAACGAACAAAAAAATACTGAAAAAGGTTAGTCGCATAAGGAAGTGGTTTTTCCAATCTATGTTTAGTTTTTCTTATATCTTTTGAGTCCCTTTACCACCCATGATGTACCCGAAAAGTTTGGAGTTTTACCCGAGAAGTTTGTAGGGTCTATTTAGCTTGGGGAATTTTATATCTTACAGTTGACGAACAACTAATGACAGCTGTCTATACATGTTTATTTGGCTTTGTTTGTGTTCTTTGTGTTTCGTCAACTGTAAGATGCAAAATACCCCAAACTAAAAATACCTCTAAACTTTTTGGGTACAACATGGGTGGTAAAGGCACTCAAAACATATAAGAAAAACTAAACATAGATTGGAAAAAACACTTCCTTATGCGACTAATCTTTTTCAGTATTTTTTTGCTCGTTATGTTGGCAGCAATTCCCTTGTATAGAACTCGTCCATTCTCTCTCTCTGCTGACTCTCAGCCGGCTGCTTGTGTTAAATATTAAAAAGTGTGTGGTAAATCCTAGTAACAGTAGTTTATAAGTATTATTCTATGGTAATAGTGTTTGAAAATCCTTTATAAATGTGCAATCCACAAGCAATGAGCTGAAGCAAGTTGTGCAAGTAGTTCCACAAATTTATTTACTCTGTATTTTGTAAAGTGTCGTGTGCTTTAAATAGCAGTAGTACCTACATTAGTTGTTTAATAAAGTCTACTTTGTTGAACAAGGTATTCTAATTAACCCTAAACTGCAAAACGATACGTTTTCGTCGTTTTCTGCTAAAAGGGTTTTCTTGACAATTTCTTTACGTCAACGAAACTCCAATACGGATACGGATACGTGTAAAAACTTATGACAAGCTAAAAGTGTCTATCAACTGTTACGTTATGGTTTCGAATAAGAGTCGAGGAATATGGAATATTGACTGGTTAACTAAGCTAGACTGGGGTGGCATTCTCTTCACACTAGCGAGTAGTTTTGAATCGATCTTGTCGATATACAAATTCCATTTCGCCTACGTATTCTCTATCTTTCCTTGTCAAAATAACAATGTGAAATATGAAATCCAGGCGACGTCGCTTAAAAGCGATCGCTAGTTTTTATGAACGGAATGTCACTCCAAGTGTGGTTAAGTTCGACTAGCCATTTATCAAGAAATATCACCACCGCAGATCACAGTGCCCTTTATATTAGACAATGGTGCCAGGCTTGTCGGGACTCTGCACTCTGCATACTATAGAATTCTACTATCGACTCTATTCACTAGTCTTTTGTCGACGATTTCTTAATAAAAACTTCAATATATTACATTTTATTAAGTCAGAAATAAAATACTTGTATATAGATGTATACTTGTATACAGAGTGAGACTTTCGACTGCTGTCGACTGGAATAATAATAGTAATAATACCGTAGAAAGCGATCGGTAGAATTCTATAGTGTCCAGAGTCCCAGTACTGAATCATAGGGCATGTCCACGACAGTTGACATTGACAATACGCCGATGGTGAATGGGTGAAACAATAAACAATAGACTGCAATAGACACGATGGAATAATATCAAACAACAAACAACTATTAACCTAACCTCATTTTTCTGCATTTTATCTGTGTATGGTTACCGACTCTAGAAAAACTATGAATTTACATCAGTATATCCATTGTCTAATATATTAGACAATGGTATATCTCATACCAAAGGCAAAGAAAACGTATAAAATATGTAGTTTGTAAGCCACAAACTTTAATCTTGTACAAAAAGAGGGACAAATAAGGTGCTACTAGTTTCGGTAAATGATTACCATCATCAGGCTACAAAAAATGACAGACAGACATGAAAATGATAATAATTTGTAATTACAAATTTTGACAAATTAATATTATTAAGATTAAAGAGTGATGAAATAAAATAAAAATATAGTTACCTTAATGAAACAATTACATCTGGAAAAAACTGTTAAGTTAATTGTTGCCAGCGAAAATACTCAAAGGTATGGTATGGTATGGTACTTATTTCATCAGTCTTTAATCTTAATAATATTAATTTGTCAAAATTTGTAATAACAAATTATTATCATTTTCATGTCTTTTTGAAACTAAAAATTCTTAGAATTTTAAATGTAACGGAAGTTATTTTTTAAGATATTCTTATTTCCTAAATTTGTATTCTCAACTATGAATATTACACTACATTAATTGTTGTTTATTCTGTATGAAATTTAACACGTTTCCGTGAGAACTTTGTTTCTAAATGTACCTTTTTTGTAGCCTGATGATGGTAATCATTTACCGAAACTCGTAGCACCTTATTTGTCCCTCTTTTTGGACAGGATTGAAGTTTGTGTTTTGGACTTCCAGTTTTATTGAACCTCCTATTGTTTTCAAAAACAACATTTGAGATATAGATGAACTCTTGGTGTTAACTATTAACCTATATTGAATATTATTAAATATGCAAACTCAACAATTAAAATAACTTTGAAAGTACACTGAAGCAAAACCAACTAAACTCAAACACGATCTATCATATAAAGCAGCATAACCTCACTATCAAGTACCAAGTGGCTTTGTTTATTGTTTTACCACCAGTTTATTGTTATACTAGTTTGTGACGTCACGTGGACATGCCCTATATCATTGAAACGTCCTCAAATTTAGGTTAGGTGAATAAGTGAGTGATAACCAAGCTTGAGTGATAACTACTAGTCTCCATGGATAACTATATGGTCTTTTTTCTTTGACTTTGACCACTCAAACCGGGTTGACAATTCTATGATGTCACGGTCAACTTTTGTGACGTAACGGTTTGTGGAAACTCAAAAATAAACAAACACCTAACCTCTAATTATTTTTTTTCCTTGTTTATTTAACGTCGGCCTATTTCTGCGACTAAGGCTAATCACCGACGCCGGGAGCACTCTACTCCTAACCGGAAATTTTGGCGAACCCACTGGTGCTCTAACCAGTGGTAGCGTTCTTTAACGAGCCCAACATCCATGGACTCGGGACCTTGGTATAATGCCTGCGAGCTGTGATATGCTGCTACGCTGCCGGCTGTACGGGCCCTATACTATGGTTTTCCCTGACGGTCACCCATCCAAGTACTAACCAAAGCCGACATAGCTTGACTGTAATTTTAACCTCTAATTAGATAACTACTCTATCAAACTATCTCAGTGAGCTGGTTTGTGTGGTTGGTTATCTGTTACGTCATGGTTTGGAATACAAGCCGAGGAATATTGACTGGCTAACTTATAGTTAACCCGGTTTGTGTGGTTAAGTTCAAAGAAAAATGGCTTATGTCTAGAGAATGGTGATAACATAACCAGTATATACAGCAGTCTTTAAGATTCCAGTAATGTCGTTTCATATAATCGTTATCGCGTCTTTATAGCAATTAATAACCACAATTCACATGGAGCAAATTTCTATTCACCGGCTACTTATGGTTATTCGCCTAAAATGGCCATGAATCATAGACATATTATAAGAATCATAGTGACGGAAGGGACCTTGGATCTTGGATGACGGATGGGTGATGTGATGACAAATTCGAAATCAAAAAAGAGCAAAATATTGTTATTTGTTATCTCCATGTATTGTTTTGTGTTTTCTATTATCATATCAAGATAAAAAGTGAGTGTTATTTCTACTGATTGAATGTCCAACTGCCTTACATTCATAAAGAAATTAATATAATATAAATTTGTAACTAATACAACTACAAAATTACAGCTGTAGTGTCAGAATTCAAACGTAGTGAATAATTTTGGAGTGAGTCATTCATTAGGGTTGTCTCTGTTCATTATCAATTCTATCATTGATAATAGATTTTAAGTTTCAAGAATATTTGGTTTTCACTTTTGTGGGAAAATACAATCAGGGTAATTATCTACTTCAGTAAGCATAAGCAGTTAAATAATTATTTATTATATTGATCCTTTAGAAAAATGTCGTCCCTGTACCCAAGTTTAGAAGATATGAAACTTGACCAAATGGCTAATGTCCAATACAATCAAATTCAAAGAAATATTGCAGCTGCTCCTGCTCCTTTACAGTATGCCTATCCAAATTTCAATTCTATGCCTATTCCTGCTGCCGGGGAACCTGATCAAGCTGGGAGACCTCTGTATCCACTGTTGGGAGATTATATGGGACTAGAATTGAGTGAAAGTGTTATTGCAGAAAATATGCCTGAATATTCTCAAGTTGCAATACTTCAACAGGTATGTTGTTTTGTTAAAAAAATGATATCTATTGTACCTATTATATATGTATTTATATTTTAAAATTGAACATAATGAGTGAATTAGTTTTATCTCCATTATGATAATGCTGTGACCTTTGATTTATTGAATGCAGAGTATTTGCTTACATGATGAATGTCACTATTTATTAAACAAAAAATTTATTTTTTTCTCCGATTGGCAGCAAATTTTAATTTTGCTGACATATCAATCAGCAAAGTATTACTTTTCCTGCCTACTTTGCTGTCTAGGCACGAAAGTGATTACTTTGCTGCCTGTGATTATATATTTCCATAGCAACCAACTAAAATAAAGAGATTGTGGGAATTGTAATAATTTGCAATTACAATATCCTCATGAACAATCGGAGAAAAAATTATATGTTCAACTTGGCAGCAAAGTAGATTGACTGCCTTGGCTGAATTCCTAGCCTCGCTTGGCTATGAATTCAGCCTTGGCAGTCAATCTACTACTTTGCTGCCTAGTTGAAAAAATAACTATTTCATTCTATTCATTCACATTCTTTAATGAATTTTGTCATTATGGCATATCTCTAAATTATTTTATACCTCAAATAGGTACTTATTTGAAGAGTAAGAAGCAAAAGCACCTTAGTGGTATTAGGTACTTTTGCACAAGAGATTAAAGTTGATGGTCTGCTATTTTTCAATGTTTAATATCCAGTAATGACATTTATAAATATAATAATAATGAAATAGGTATATTATACAAAAGATTTGCTGTAAATAAAACAAAAAGATGATATTTATAATATTTTCTTACAAAAACTGCACTTTGAAGGAATAAAGCCTAGTAGTTGTTAAATCTTCCCATTTGGCATATTTAATTGATCTGGGATGCAGATACTAAAGTTGTTTTCTTTTTGAACATTTTTCAGAATGCTAAAAAAAAATTCAACTAATAATATCTGAAATAGTCATTCATCATATGTTAGAGAGATTTGTATTCACCATAATTTTATCTTTATTTCAGAATCTTCCTCAAACGACGTCCACTGGCCTAATAGCTCCGATTTCAGGAAGCTCAGTAGGACTTCACAAGGCCCAAGTAACACATGGTGTTCGCCAACTAATCCTATGCAAGGATCAAAATGGAAAAATAGGAGCTCGTGTCAAGGCAATCAACAAAGGCATATTTGTTAGCATTGTTGTAGACAAGTCGCCTGCTGCACTTGCAGGACTCAGATTCGGTGACCAAATTTTACAAATAAATGATGAAAACGTTGCAGGATACTCTATGGATAAAGTAAGTCACCATATTGAAAAAAAAATTATATTCCCTATTTACTACTTGGGATTAATATTAATAATAAATTGGCAATTTGATGAATTCTTCAAGTTGATAGCTGATGCTATTTTTTGACTCAATAAGATCGGTTGGTGAATCTACTGCTGCATCGATTTCTTGTGTCGAGGGACGGGTTGTGATAAAATTGTTGTTGGAAGATATAGCCCCATATGCTTGTTCTTTGTCGGTGTATAATATTTTGCTAGACGCATTTCTGTTGATTCTTGTAAATACCCTTCAGCCACGACTGTCAATTTCCAACCTCCCAATCTTTTTATACTGGAAATACCTTCTCCCCTATCTGCCAATATGTTAGCCGAAGACCGCCGAAAACTGTGGCCCGTATATAATTTGGGGTGACAGGTGCCCCTAAATTTGATATTTGATATTTTTACTTTTCCGCATTAGTTCGGAAAAGTGGCATTTTCTAAACTAAATTGAGTGCAGCAAAGATCACAAGTTAGCAAGTAGAAAAATAGCTATTTGTGTATCAAGAGCAGAAAGTAGTACTTTGGCAGTCGAGATAGAAAATTGCTGAACGAAGCGTCAGCGGAGCACGGCAATTTGTCAACTAAAATATCTATTTATTCTACAGTTTATATTAAAGTAAATACTAACTATCTTTTACCTATAAATAAAATTAGGCGTGCGTCAAAGTTACTTTCTGCTTAAGAGCGCCAATAATGTCAAATTATGACAGGGCACGAAAAACATCAACATTACGATTAGATTTGAGTGTACAAAATCCTCCGGGTCCGGTAAGGTTTGGGACCCTCGGAATTTTGCAATGATTTTTCTTTAATAGAATGCCCTATTGCTATAGAACGTTTTAATAAAAAAAATTCTTGGATCATTCACTTTTGAGAGAGAAAGTACTAAAATCCGCCATTTTTTTTTCAAAATATTCGACAATTATGTCTAAATATCGGATGGTCACAAATTTTAGAAAGAGCGTTGAATGGGCAATATCAGTTTTCATTTCCGTAACTCGTTACGGCTTGGAAATCGCACCAAGATTTTAGATTAATTTTTATTATGATAGCACCGATGTGCATTCATGTGAAATACAAATTATTAGACACTTTTTCTGACAATATTGTCATAAAATAATCACTGTTTAATAGCAAATAAGTTTAAAAATTGGGATAATAAATTTAAAAACACAACCTGTCATTGAAGTACTTGAATTTGACAATTGCTACCAGTGCCGTAACTAGGAATTTAGCGCCCGCGGACAGTGTTAAGGTAGCGCCCCTATTATATACATTTTATAACCAAATGAAAACAGCTTTTTTAAATAATTTCCTTTTTTTGGTCTAAACAAGTACAAAAAGATTGAAGTCGACATTAAAATGAAATAATAAAATATAACTTAAAATACAAAAAAAAACAACTCTGATATTGATATTATACCAGCTAAAATACAAAATTAGCGAAAAACTATGTAAAATAACAAAAAACAAAAATTAAAGATAAATTTTATGACATCTGCAGAAAACATCTCAAGTGATTTACCAGTAGGAAAATAAAAATCATCTGCAACGCTCTGAAGAGCACAAAACTGGGAATTGGAGTGAGTTAAAATGACATCTACAATTTGATTTTCAATTTGTTGCCTCGTCACAGCAAGACTCGCCTAGATAGGTACCATTTTTTTAACATTTCGCTTTCTTCTCATTGTAAATTCTGGTTCCATATCTATGTACTCAGATTAGCTTTCTGAAGGACTATTTTAAGCAAATTTCTCATAAGGGATTTAATGAATTTTCTTCAAAAAGCCCTTTTATTAAATTAGACCCAACCAATACCGTTACAGATGTTCCCTGCAGAAGTATATTAGGTAATTTATTAATTCTACTTAAAATAGCGTTTTAGAAAACAAGATCAAGACATACCATCTTATACTCCAAAAGCAACATTGAAAATGATTTAGTTAGAATTGGCAGTACCAGAATCTGAACTAGTTTAGCTTAGTAGTGCCCCTAGCGTAATTAACCATGCAATTTGCCTTATTCTACAGATGATATGCAGCATTGCCTCGGTTAATTTTTTTTATAATCTGTAAAAAATATGGACTGATTGATAGTGCTGTTTTTTTTTTGGAAACTGTAATTAGAACTACATAATTCGCCTAATTCTTTATTGTATAAATGAATCTGGCTCTTTTTTTTTGTTATGAAAAACCTTTTTTCTATCCAAGTATTTGGCGCCCACCAAAACCTCGCGCCCGCGGCAAGTGCCGCCCTTGCCACGCCCTAGCTACGGCACTGATTGCTACCAGAGTTGGTTATAGCGCAGAGATAGGAGAGGTTGGTTCCTACGCGGATGGCCCGGGTTCGAAACTAGCTTAATATTTCTTTAAATTCTTAATAAAAATTTGTTTTTTATCGTTTTTTAAATAAAATAATTTTATAAGCTGTTAAAATTTTAAAACGATAAAATAAGTTTAGTACAATATTATTGTAATGTTGACAGCTAGATTATCAATGTGATTTTACTCTTCGTTTTTTAGTTAATTTCATTAAATCTGTTTTCTGTGATAACATGCTTAATTTATTTTATCGTTTTCAAATTTTAACAACTTATTAAATTATTTCATTTAAAAAACGATAAAAAACAGAATTTTATTAAGAATTAAAAAAAAGAGGTATTATACTATTTTCGAACCCGGGCCATCCGCGTAGAAACCAACCGCTTCTATCTCTGCGCTATAACAGACTCCGACTGCAATTGTCAAAATCAAATACTTTAATACAGGTTGTTTTTTTTAAATTTATTATCCCAATTTTTAAACTTATTTGCTATTAAACATTGATTATTTTATGGCATTATTGTCAGGAATAATGTTTTTCACGTACACACAAAATTTCATTAGGTTTTGTTAAAATCCTATGGTCGAGTTAAAATCCTATGGTCGAGTCACCACCCGGTATATTCATGTAATATATAACAATGTATAAATAATTCAGCTGAAAGAAAATGAGTACCATTTGACAACGCCGTTACGAAGTATCATCTGATCCTAATTTGTAAACCTAGGATATCTAGACATAAGATTTTAGTGTGTAATTTTATAAGCTCAAGTGTCAAACAAAAATATTTATGCTTACGAATATTTCTGAAAATTCGCAAAATTTTTCTGTTGAACAGTCTCACATTTAGTTCAAGATAATAACCTTCACTGTTTAAAGTTGAAATTATTATCAAATTCCGAGGGTCGCGAAGTCGATCAGAACCAAGCCTCCTTTGGGTAGTGATATTGTAACCTAGGAGGTTACGTATATTTTATTTTACTATTTACTTACTATTACTATTTACTTTACTATATTCGTTATACTTTTATTATAGTAATTATTATTGCATTCTATTTTAAATAAACAATAGTTCTTTCAATTACATTTTTATTGTTTCAAATTCTTTATCAGTACTTTCGCCCACATGATGACTCGAATAATAAACATGTAATTTAAGGCTCATTCTTATCAATTTAGTTTTTACTATTAATGTCACGAATTAAATATAATATTAATTATAATCTTATATCAAATGTATCTTTTTGTTAAGTCAAGCTCACTTCTTAGAATGCATTCAGAATAAGTTTTAGTTTAACTTTTTCTCATAGAAACTGCCCGCTTTTGCTAATTTAGCTACTTTTAAAATATCAAACCTTATTTTCTTTTTGAGTGGCAACTATTATTGCAAAAGAACAAAAGAAAGACTTGACAGGGTAACATATAGGCATGATGACAGTCACTAAGAATCACCGAAATATTGATTTGATATAATTATTTAAGATACAGAGATTCTACAGAAATCACTTATTTTTCATTTTCATGTGTTATTACATTTATTTTAGTAAAAATATAAGCACAAAATTTAACCATCCGCCATCTTATCTCAAACGCCAATCAGAAGAGAGTGACGTCATATTTTCGCAAATATCCATTATCCGACCCAAACCAAATCCGAACATCTGTTTTGTCGTCTTTATATTATCTATGGTTTTGTATTTCCTTTGTTGCTGTTGGCTTTTCTTGGTTCATGTGATATTTTCTCGTTATAAACTATCAAGTATCTCTGTTTTTATTACCACAAAAAACCGTTTTTGAAATTATGTTTATGTATCAAAATAAACTTTTAACCTGCAAGCTGTCAAGTGTTTGAAGTTTGACTTTGAAGATTTTACTACATGACACAGATCATAGATAACCTATCGACAGTTGACACTGTTAAGAATTGATGACGTCATAGATGGACGCCATTACTATTATAGCGTTTTGGCGCATAATTTAAAATGTGTTTTTAAAAGTTGAATTTTTCCTTTAAAAACATCTTTTCTTACAGAAATAACATTTATTGTAGATAAAGTATATACGTGAAAACATCGTGGAACAGTTTTTCAAAATCAGTCATCATGCCTATTAGTGAAGGGAATAAACAAAGTATTGATTACCTAACAGTTTTTTATTCTTCAACCACTGTTGATCTGCGGATCACAACAGTGATCATAAGAAAATTTTTTTAACGTTTTTAACGTCTGTTCCACTTTTCGAGAAAATAGTTAGTTGGTTGTCTGAAAAAGTTTGATACATATTGTTTTGGAAAATTTGAATGTATATTTATATCTTTACTTTTTGTTTCTATCACTTTATCAATCATATTGTGCTTTGCCATTTGAAATTGATATTTCCTCAATTAATAATATAATAACAATTTACCTAGTTATTTACTCATGAGAATATAAACTTATAGTTTATTTACGATAAAAAGACAATGACGTTGTAAGACAAAATATTGTGATGTTGCCAAGCTGTAGTTTTTTCTTTACTTAACGAAAACTAGAAAAGTCAATCTGATGTTAGATTGACATTTAAATATGTAACAATATTAACAATAATGGATACAAATAGCGAATACTATATAACTTACGTCTCTTACATCAGTAAGGGGCCCCCATTCCGTCATTTTCGTTCAAAATAGCTTAACAGAGATGTTATCATCTTTGTTCAGGTGCTTCGGAATTTTATTAACTACACAATGCAAATTTGCCTAAATAATTAGTTATGGAGATAACTATTTTTTTAATCTCAAAGACACAATGTGTACCAAAAAATTTGTAAATATTAGACGATGATCGAATGTCAATAAACGTCAAAACAAACTGGGGAATTTTACCAGTTGATATGACAACGTCTTGAAGTTTTGCCAACCCCTTAGCTAAAAATTGCCCTTACTGTTGAGGATGAATTGTATTTATGGTTGGTAAATTGATATTCATTCCGATAAGCAGGAAAGTAACCAAAAATTGACATCTTCGTCTTTTTATCGACAAAATCCTATATCTTAATGCATCTTTCAAAACGTTTCTAAACACAAGTATCAGAGTGACATGCTGCCAGTTTGTGTCACATTATATGATTTGAGTCAGATGCTACCTATGTAGATAGTATATAAATGTATACCAACTGTAATTAATTTGTCACTATTTCCCTTTCATATTTGTTTTTTAACTTTTATTGTTTATAGGTACATACTTTGTTGAAAAAATGTCCAGTCAATGGTATCAAAATAGCTGTAAGAGATAGACCATTTGAAAGAACGATAACTTTACACAAAGACAGTGCTGGTTGCTTGGGATTCCAATTTAAACATGGTAAAATAACTACGATCGTTAAAGATTCTTCTTCTGCACGAAATGGTGTCCTGATTGACCATCAATTACTGGAACTGGATGGACAAAATGTAGTTGGATTGAAAGATAAAGAAATTACCAACATTATCCAAAAAGCCGGACCAGTTGTTACAATAACAGTCATACCTTCTTTCTTGTATGACCACATGATCAAATCGTAAGTACTTACATAATATGTGTTAAAGCTTGTGTTCTAAGATAACTATAGAGGATAATTAGGATTAACTAGAGGTAAACAGTGTAGCCAACTTTCAAATTAGTATAAACCTCTGTCATTGAAGTCTTAGAAAAAGTAGAGTAGCTGTTATTTCAAATTTTGAGATATCTATTTATTATACACTTATTTATAAGATGCGACATAGAGACTCTTGTACAAAACTGTCAAACGCGAGCTAACTTTTTTACCTAATAGCGTTCATAAAAAATAATATCAGATTTAGAAAGGTCGTTGAAAAATAACTTCAAATACAACAAGTGCTTAGGACATAGCCAATAGGCTAGAGACACGGGAAATTGAAAAGTTAAACTGAAGTATGGCGGTTCGATTCGCTTTTTATTTTTGTTTTTATTTATTTTTTCACGGTGATCTCTTTCGACCCCAATCTGTAGAAATTTGCTTGTCTATTAGCCATGATTGGATTTGGAAATATGATCCATATGATTACTGCATTACAATTCATTTGGTAAGAGGCAATTTTTCAATCAAAATGTGGATTTTGTCAAGGCTGTTTGATATATACAGGGTGTCCCACGACGAGTGAAAACTATCTGTATATGGCAAAATACTTATAGTAAAATCATGAAAATTTCTACGTTTGGGTTTTCGGATACGATCTTTTCAACTAAAATATTTTCAAAGATAGCCGACATCCGGTAGTAGGTAACTTTGTTATTTTAAATGGAACACCCTGTATATTAATACATTTTTGAAATCTACGTAATATTTTAGTATACTTTTGTCTAAAAACTTTTCGATAAATGCACACTTTTAGAGTTTGTAACACTCGTTCTCTCCTCAAGAGACAGATCCCGGCTAGAGACTCTCTCAAGGGTGGATCGACTCCATGTTGATGCCACACTAGGTATGCCAGAGGGTTGACAGACTATAAGAACTTTAGGGCGCCACTACCTTTTTAGACGAAAAAATAATTTAATTGCACGAAAGAGAACTAAGGTGAGAAAGGTAGAAACACCTTGTAGAATTTACTGAACGTTAAAAATAAAAATACAAAATTTACATAAACCCGGACAGTCCCTACAGCTCTTGCAGCCGGGTATAAGAAATAAAAAAAGATATTTAAATATTAAATTTATTCTGCCACTAAAAGGAAGGTAAAAAAGTGAAAGGTAGAAAACCTGTACTTCTTAGAGGTACTTAGCTTATCGGAGTGGTAGAATCAGCTGTCGAAGTTGAAGAAGATGTCTGGAAGTTGAAGAAGATGTCTGGAAGTTGAAGAAGATGTCTGGAAGTTGAAGTAGATGTCTAGAAGTTGAAGTAGAAGTCTAGAAGTTGAAGTAGAAGTCTAGCAGTAAACCTGTCAGGGATATCCTGGCAGTGAAAAACTTGTAACGGTAACCTGGCTGTAACTTGCAGGGGTATCCTGGCCGTAACTTGCAGAGGTAACCTGACCGTAACTTGCCGGGGTAACCTGGCTGCTGTGCTTACCACAGCAATTTAAGATAAAAACTGTTAAAAATTAAAAGAGACGGTGGAGATAGGTCCTTGCTTCTCAAGGGTCGGTAACGAAAAAGAAGGAAAATCGAGAATAAGAATCGAGCGTTGACATCATATGTCAATTGTCGCAACGATCAACGATCAGAGAAATTTACATCACAGAACTAAATTGGAAGTGGTTACTATGACGGCAAGCGGTAAAATTGAAATTATTTCGTTAAAATCGAAACAGGTCGATAGACATGTTACACCCCCTCTCCTCCGGGAAAAAAAATGATTCGAAGAATTATTTTTTTATTTAAAGGGTTAATAAGATAAAGGAGGGGTGAAGTATCAATGCAAAATCTATGTATAGTAGGTAGGGAAGGTAATTGTCAAAGGTAAGGTAGTTTTGTCATCTTGTGATTATTGTGTCGTTATGTCATCGGATAAGGCAAAGCATACACTGAGAACGAAAGGTAACGATAGAGTGCGATAATTTCTCAGTGTATATGACGATAAGGTAAGGTAAGGTACGGTAGGTAGTGTTTTGATAAAACGCTGGGATCTCAGATTCGCAATTCTAGGCAATTCCAGCAAATATCCAAACAAATGTCTCCGTGGAGACACAAAAATAAACACGGGAAGTGATGTCAGCCTAAAATTGATTCAGAATATAATTCCGTCGGAATTCTAATTATTTCATAAATCAGCCTAATTTTCACCGAGCAAAGAGTAAAGATTTGTCATAAAGACGTCACCCAAGGTGAAATACTACTTAACCTAGCAAAAATTTTGGCATGGCGACAACACTAGTGTTCCATAAGGAACGGTTCTAAAATATCCGATAACGGTAGGTAGTTCACAAATTTCACAATATGGCAACGCAAAAGGTATGTTGAGGAAGAGAGAAAAAAAAATACATAGATATTTACTTCGAATGGGTAACGGTAAAAAGGAATTGACGATATATGTGGTAATTCTGGAAGATAAATCAAAGGTTGAGATAAGGGCGTTTGTGGCAAGAATAGAATGTGGCGACATAATGAAAACATAAAATTGATAGACTTATCACAAAATTAAACTAAAATAGGTACTAATTAAAAGACAGCAAGCACAAATAGAGGCCAGAAATAATAGCGCCCAATCGACAATCGGTGAGGTTGCCAGTTAGCGTCCACAGTAGCCATTGGTCATCGATCCGAAAGTCGATCTAGCTCCATATATTTCGTCCTTTGATATGCCTTCTTCTTAAATTGAACAAGGTAATAAAAATAAAACTACACCCATGATCCTGTCAAGAAATACGGTACTTATAAAAATGTGGCCAACCTGGTTAAACAATAAAAAACGACTAAAAACTAAGGAAGTATTGCCATTGAAGACAAGAGAAAGGGAAGAGATTGCTGTGAAGAAATAGAGAGATTAAGCAGTCATTAAAAAAAGGTAACACGGTTGTCTAAAAGACAGAAAACGGAAAGAAGGAAAAAAAAAACGAAGAAAACTAAAATAATAATAATGGTAAACTAAAACACAATTGTACCGTTTTTTTAGGAGAACGATATCGAAACTCCAAGTAAGACACGGTTGTCTAGATACGGGACTCTACGTTGAGTTAAAAAAGCAAAAAGGAACAATTAATTTGCAATGTCAGCGTTATTGTCTTGTTCATCTAAGTCATCCGGAAGGTTTTCGTCAACGTCAATAAATTGGTTTTTCAGATAAAGGAGAGAAAGATAATAAGAAACGGTATCTAAATCAGCAGTACCAACCAAATAGCACTAACAAAAGCAAAGAATCTAAAATCCAAATGAACATAAAAGCCTGGCAACGAGATATAGATAAAGAAACTGAATGTCAGCGGATGACTATAGATATAAAAACAACATATACACACTACCGATAAATGTCATTTAAAATAAACAATACTGTACGATACTTTCAACAAATTATACGATATTTTCAAAAATTTATATTCAGTAATGTAAATGTTGCATAATAACTAAATATATAACCAATCAAGATAAAAAATATGGATCATAGATTGTAACACATCACAACTCTCATGCTATTCAAAAAAATTGGAATGAAAAATGTTCATTTCTAAAGATAAATAGTTAACTTGGCAACACTGCACTTGAATAACAATATTGAAGAATAGGTAAGTAACAGTAAGTTCAAAGATAAATTGTTACTCTGGCAACACTGCACTTGAATAACAATATTGAAAATAGATAAGATGTTTCAGTTTGTGTAACTAGACACAATTCAACTGAACGAGATAAAGAAAGTGAGATATTTCAGTTTGTGTAACTCGACACAATTCAACTGAACACGATAAAGAAAGTTATTTCAGTTTGTGTAACTAGACACAATTCAACTGAACAAGATAAAGAAAGTAAGATATTTCAGTTTGTGTAACTCGACACAATTCAACTGAACGAGATAAAGAAAGATATTTCAGTTTGTGTAACTCGACACAATTCAACTGAACGAGATAAAGAAAGTAAGATATTTCAGTTTGTGTAACTAGACACAATTCAACTGAACGAGATAAAGAAAGTAAGATATTTCAGTTTGTGTAACAAGACACAATTCAACTGAACGAGATAAAGAAAGTAAGATTTTTCAGTTTGTGTAACTAGACACAATTCAACTGAACGAGATAAGGAAGTAAGATATTTCAGTTTGTGTAACAAGACACAATTCAACTGAACGAGATAAAGAAAAGATAGATTAAATGACATTAAAAAATGAACATCTCAAAAAATTGCTTTACATGTGACAACACTGCCAAGAAATCAGATGTTATACACCATCTATAAATAATCGATAAAAGAAAATGTAATTCTTTTCAACAACATAAGATTGTGTTAAATGTTACTTGTAGACCCAAAAAATATCAAAACTGAATTTAAAATATATATTAGATAAGGCAGATAATGTAGGTAAAATGTGAATGCAGGGACGTTACAACATTTAATCAAAAGATTGAAAAGGTAAAAAATTAATTATTAAAAGTTGGCAAAAAAGTTTTAAAAAGCTAAAAAAATTCAACGTTGAAGACAAAAAAATTCAAAAAAGCAAAAATCTATAGCCCGTTTCAACCCAACTGTCATACAGTGCAACAAAAACAAGGGGCGCCAATTTGTAACACTCGTTCTCTCCTCAAGAGACAGATCCCGGCTAGAGACTCTCTCAAGGGTGGATCGACTCCATGTTGATGCCACACTAGGTATGCCAGAGGGTTGACAGACTATAAGAACTTTAGGGCGCCACTACCTTTTTAGACGAAAAAATAATTTAATTGCACGAAAGAGAACTAAGGTGAGAAAGGTAGAAACACCTTGTAGAATTTACTGAACGTTAAAAATAAAAATACAAAATTTACATAAACCCGGACAGTCCCTACAGCTCTTGCAGCCGGGTATAAGAAATAAAAAAAGATATTTAAATATTAAATTTATTCTGCCACTAAAAGGAAGGTAAAAAAGTGAAAGGTAGAAAACCTGTACTTCTTAGAGGTACTTAGCTTATCGGAGTGGTAGAATCAGCTGTCGAAGTTGAAGAAGATGTCTGGAAGTTGAAGAAGATGTCTGGAAGTTGAAGAAGATGTCTGGAAGTTGAAGTAGATGTCTAGAAGTTGAAGTAGAAGTCTAGAAGTTGAAGTAGAAGTCTAGCAGTAAACCTGTCAGGGATATCCTGGCAGTGAAAAACTTGTAACGGTAACCTGGCTGTAACTTGCAGGGGTATCCTGGCCGTAACTTGCAGAGGTAACCTGACCGTAACTTGCCGGGGTAACCTGGCTGCTGTGCTTACCACAGCAATTTAAGATAAAAACTGTTAAAAATTAAAAGAGACGGTGGAGATAGGTCCTTGCTTCTCAAGGGTCGGTAACGAAAAAGAAGGAAAATCGAGAATAAGAATCGAGCGTTGACATCATATGTCAATTGTCGCAACGATCAACGATCAGAGAAATTTACATCACAGAACTAAATTGGAAGTGGTTACTATGACGGCAAGCGGTAAAATTGAAATTATTTCGTTAAAATCGAAACAGGTCGATAGACATGTTACAAGTTATTGATTTTTTTGTAGAAAATTTGACCGTTGAAGACCCTTATAAATTATTTTTTTACGAGGAGACCCTTGAAGATATGAAAATGCTTTCTGTTCGGTTGCCTTGAGCAAGGTCAAACGTAATCGCTAAGAAATAAAAAAGTCTTTTTCTTCATCTGTCTCTAATAAAAAATCGAATCAATATCAAAATTTAGACCACACCTGCATCTCTAAAAATTTATATAAAACATTTAATATCTGGATAACGGTAAGGTTTAGGTATAGGAAAGTATACTTGAACTTGCCTTATTTTTTTCCCCTGAATGCATTAAAATAGAAAAAACAGGGTGGTTCTATTAAAAAAAATGAAGAAATTTGATATTTATGAAGTTAAACTTTGAACACTTTTCATACACACCCTGTATGAAATGAAAAATTTTTCAACATAGATTCGATTACGTTTGACCTTGCTTAAGGCAACCGAACAGAAAGCATTTTCATATCTTCAAGGGTCTCCTCGTAAAAAAATAATTTATAATGGTCTTCAACGGTCAAATTTTCTACAAAAAAATCAATAACTGAAAAAGTGTGCATTTTTCAAAAAAGATTTCAAAAATGTATTAATATACAGGGAGTTCTATTTAAAATAACAAAGTTACAGTCGACTTCCGATAGAACCGGAAGTCGGCCTTCTTTGAAAATATTTTAGTTGAAAAGATCGTATCCGAAAACCCAAACGCAGAAATTTTCATGATTTTACTATAAGTATTTTGCCATATACAGATAGTTTTCACTCGTCGTGGGACACCCTGTATATATTTTGAATATTTTGAATCTTTTAAATTTAAATTAAATCAATTCACTGAATTCCTCATCAGAATTTTTATTACAACAAATGCCAGATTAGTGAAACTTTTAATAACTAGAAATGATTTCATTGAAAGATATCTTTTCCTTTAATCGGTTGAAAAATTGTACTAATGCTGAAATAGTAATTTACCTAACTAGGCCATAAAGTTTTCCGCACGCTGTTGCAGATTGTCAGCAATTGCGTGCAGAAAAGTCACTTTACGCACGTGTTAGGTACACTATATATACAGGGTGTAACAAAAAGGCAGGTCATAAATGATACCATATATTCTAGGGCTAAAAATAACTCGATCCAACTCAAATTACCCTAATACAAATATGCATGCGAAAAAAGTTACAACCTGGCTATTTTTAGCCCCAGAATATGTGGTATGGTATGATTTATTACCTGCCTTTTTGTTACACCCTGTATACTAGCATCCGGAAAAAACCAAAAGTTAACATAAAGACACATTTATGATTAAATGCACATTAACAACTTAATCATTATTTGACATCCATTTGATTAGGCTTATACCAGGGCCCTTAAAAAATTGAAAAAATATTTTTTTTTTCATAAAAAATTATAGAATTCTAATGAAATTCTTAATTTTTGAGTCATTTGGTAAACTACTATCATACGAATACATATTTTGAATATTCGAATGTCAGTATAATCCTCAAAAACTTAACAAATTTACATTCCGCACTAGTGCGGAAAAGTGACTCTTACCACACTAAAAAGAGTGCGGAAAAGAGGATCTTTCCGCACGCTAGTAGAAAATTAGTATATTGTATAATTAGTGGGAAAAGCATCATATTCTTAAACGACTGTGATGATTACCAGACGAGGAGCGTAGCGACGAGTCTGGTAACACAGGAGTTTGGGAATATGCTTTTCCCACGAATTATACATACCATTTTTTCTTCGATCGTTGATTTACATCTGAAAATTAATTAAAAACTATTCCATTCAAGTTGTAATCAAGTAAGTTTAGATAGGTTTCTCTATGTTTATATTGAAATGTAGAAGTGGTAACGAGATAAACCAAACAATTAGCCATGCAGCTTCAACTTCAACTATAAATTCTCGTTGCCCTCCAGTACAATTTACAAATTGTACAAACTGTAAAATGAATATAAATATTTACAAAATTAATTTGTTTTCAGGAATATCGTTATAAATTAGATATTCCTTCTATTCATATCATACCAACATCATTAATATAAAAATTAAAACCATACTTTGTTTCATTTTATTGTAATAATCCATTTGAAACATTACCGCACGCTACAGCAGTGCGGTAAGAATATTACCGCACTGTTATTTTCTAATTGCTTAGCAACTGCCCACTATTCCGGAATGTTGAGCTTTGCGCATAGAAAACAGTTCAAAATAGTGTAAATTTTCCCAAGATCGGAGAAAAACCATATTTCGAAGTTTATGGAAACTGATAGGGCAAGATTATAGCAGATCTTTACGTGATGATGACGGAGAAGAAGAAAAAAAAGACGAAAGGTTGGAATTGGTTGAAATTAAAAAATCTAAAATGGCCGAAACTTTGAAAGGTGATTCAAACAAAATTTGTATACAATAGTTACACAAATTTTTTAATCAAACTGCAAAAACCATTATAATATATTATCATAGTGATAATCTCATAAAATCCTCGATAAATAATCACACCCAATTTTATTATCAGTATTCTGCGAAATGTGTGATAGCGAATTATTTCATATGTTATATGAGTATAAATTATTCAATACACTTAAAAATGTATCTGTATTGGAATAATATTTATAGCTATGATAAACTCATATAAAATTTTCAACTGTAGTGAACGGCAATTAACGGAGTAGAGGGGTAGCGGGAATAATGTATATACCTTTATTATTATTTATCAAGTAAATGACGTATTATGAGACAAATAATGAATTACACTGCTTCATAAATTGCATTAGTATTTTGCTTCTGAAATACAGTTGTTTTTTCAATTTTATTTTTACTTATTCATCCGCTGTGGCTGCAAGGATGGGAATTTTTACATTTTGAACCACAGAATTTTTCAGCAAATTTTACGCTCTATAACTTTGTTCCTATACATATGCACGATAAATTCAAACATGTCGAAAAATAGGCCAATTTTTGGTTGTTTTGACTAAACTACACATCCTAAAAAACGGTGGAGGCAACGGGTTAACAATAACCATGATATTTTTATGGGATTACATCAAAAATTTCGCAGACTGCTCTTACATCTACCTCAAATGTTAACTCGACTAGACTATTTTACGCTATATGAAAAACACCAAAAAAAATTAGGTCTTTTTCTGTTTAAAATGTTTATAACAAATTGCTGAACAACATTTGCGTGTCCAAAACATCAAGATGGTACTACGTAATATCTTTTATATGATAGCATCATCCGTTTTCTACCAAGATTTTTGTCAAAAATATTTACTTATATACCTATTGCTTGACCTAAATATGTAACCATAATATTTGTTCAAGAAAATTAACTTTGTTAGAAATAGACATACTTACAACACTAGAACATATAGTAACATATGTATATTACCAACTACAAGAACTACTTCAACACAAAATGCTTTATTTCACAGAGGTTTATTGTTATATAATAATAATTTGCCAATTCCTATCCTGTTATTTGATAGTGATTTTTGTTTATTTGCTTACATTTATTATCCACACACTGTACTTTTTCTATACTTCTTGAGTAATAGTTTATTATACACCAGGTTGTGAAGACTATTATTATTAACCGATCACCAAAATAAGGCTTATAAATGGTGTATATACAATTTTTTCCACTATTAGCCAAATTTAAGACAAAAACTAAAAATAATTCACAAACGCACCACGAAAAGCGTTTTCCCCCTCGTCTGACTGACAACTACACTGTCAGTTGAGTTTTCGATATTTATTATGAATGCATTCGTTATGTCATTAGTCATTTTTGGTTGATCACGAATTTTAAACTTATGGCATTTTTATTCAAATAATTTTATCTTGATAGGTAATTTCAAGCAGCAAATATGTTGAAGACATTCTCCTGGTGATACATAATTACGTTGCATGTTTTTGTTGAATTACTATCCCTGAATTCTCAAGATATTTGAATTTGTCCATTATTGATCTAGGTTAATAATAGAAAAAATTATTATTCACTAATTGAGAAATTCAACTTCTCAGTTGGCTTGAGGAAGCAATAATTTCCAACATCACAGCTAGTAGTGGATAATAGTATATTCTTCAACGAGTGCAGAATGATGATTCCAAAACTCACTCGCTGCGCTCGCTCATTTTGGAAACTTCATCCGCGTGAATATTAGCCATTCTACACAAGTAAAGATTATACTTTATACACGACTAAAAAAAAGCTTCCAGTGAGGATCGAACCCCAATCGTCCGCGCCAGAGTCAACTAGGTATTTCTACCACTAGGCTATAGAGCATGCTTATTTTCAAAAAGGGATACGTAACATACAGTTTTAATCAAAACCCTTACATTTATAAATGATAATTGGGAGTTATAACTAAATATAACTACTTACTGTTGTCCATTTTTTCTCTAAATAATACGTAAATTTATGATTCTATCATTATAGTACGAGATCCCACTGTAGAATTAGTGCACTCATCGAGTATATGCTAAAAACCTAATTTTTACGCATATTTATCATCAAGAGAATAAATATCTGCTAGGGTGCCTATCAAAATGTGGCCGCTAGTATTTTTAATTAAATTATTTTTAATTAATTTTTGGCAAAAAATTTCATTGATTTGTTTTTAAAATAAAATATTGCCCACTTCACGGCAATATATATAAAGACTTTGAAAATTGACGGTTGCCGTTGACCACTTGGCCGCACCTCTTCGCAGCCAGGTGTAAACAGGTATGATTTTGATATATTTTTACGTTCATAACGTACATTTATGATTTATATATCAAATTAAAGCTAATTTTTTTCTCATTATTATGATATATGGTTGCCTACTTGAATCTGGCCGCAAATAAGGGTTGCTGGCTGCTAAAGATGGTAAATATTAAAAGTAGACTGAAAGAGAGCTAGCGCGTAACGTCACCAGTCAGACGAAGACAGCGATTGCGTACGACGTTTTAAAGCCATTGCGCATGCATTGGGTGCTAGTGTTCTCAACCACTGGTTCAAATAATAGTAGAGACGACTTATAGCTTTGTTCGCGGGTCTGATTACGAACTAATTCAGGGACTGATCGCATGCGCATTTTCAAAATTGTCGTTCGCGGTTTGCTCAGTTCTGAATTTTTAGTAATAGTTCTGTGTTCGCGGGTCACAATGATTCAGTAAAATATTGATTCCGAATCAGTTATAGCAGTTCTCTGATTTTGGTGAGGACTGAAAGTTCGGTTTGGCTGCTCATGCGCAAATGATCGATATGCCAGTTGTTTCATTCATATGGTTTTATTTCAGTTCATTTTATCTTATCCATAAAATAGGTTATGATCTTATTTTAGTTGTTTTCAATTGTTTATTGCTTAGACCACATTTGTTTTTTACTTTGTTGTGTTTAAATTAGGTACACATATATTATAATATTTTAGACATTTATTTAAAAAAAAATTCAAATCAAAATTATTGGTATACGTATTTACCGTATAAAATAACTCTTGTAATACAATCTCGAATGCTATCCTTGAAAATGGAAATAAAGATATTCCGAAAGCTTGGAAAATAGTGTAGAGTACTCTTTTTACAATTTTGCTGCTGTCTCAATATTCCTGCCCTTGTATATTATATATATTCGCCTTTTTCTGCTTCGTACTTCTGAATAAATATTTCATTTGAAAATTAAAATCTGTATACAACACACAGAAAAGGGACAAAGGGAATGGCGAAAAAGTTGGGTTGTCAGGTTACAGTTCTCTAGTAAGACGAAGACCGTTCGCGGTATACTGGGAACTATATGCTGGTTCGGAACTAAGCATGCGCTCTAGACAAGGTATAGTTAATTACACACTGGTTCGGAATCGGTTCGAATTGTGACCCGCGAACATAGCTATTAAATACTCCAAAAGAATTGTCTTTCTTTCAAAATTACAGATTAAAAAATTAATATTGAAAAATAAAACCAAGGTTACTACGTAAAAGAAAATTTCATTGTGCAAGTAGGTTGAAAAAATTTAAGATTTTATTAAAGTATTTAATTGTTTGTTACATATAAACTGAACATTCCAGTAAATTAAACATTGAAATAAGAAAATGTACCTATCTTATATTATTTCCGTGACTCTCATTTGAAAAACTGAATCATCGGAACCACTCTCACTAAAACGGAGCTATCAATTTCATCGTAACAAATATCAGAATCGTCGTCATTATCGGAAGATTTATTCGTGGAATCACATAGCACACTCTACGTTTTTCCACAAAAATAAAAAATTAAAAGAAAAAATTTTTAATAAAAAAACTCGATTATTTATAATATATATCGTATCTATAATATCGTATAACCTATAATATTTTTAAGTTCAATTAAAATTTTACTTACTGTTTGTATTTTGCAAAAATTCTTCTTTGTCTTTTTGCTTTAAAACTGTAATTTTTTAAGGCACTCTGTATGATATCCAAAATCATCAGTTGATTTAATTGTTAATGAAGCGTCGTGATATTTATATTTTTTCATACGACGAAATAATAACATGAGCGAACACTTTTTAAATGATGCATCATTAAAGTCAAGTACATTGTGTTTTTTGTTACACAAAAAACACGCCTTCATCTTTATCAATTTTATTTAACGTCAAATATATTGATAATGTTAGATGCACAAATAAAATAACAATATAAATAACGTTGTATATTACGAACCCCAAAACAGCGTGGTTTCTAAGTTAGTTGTTAATTAGTTGACAACCTAGCACCCGACGCATGCGCAATGGCTTTAAAACGTCGTACGCAATCGCTGTCTTCGTCTGACTGGTGACGTTACGCGCTAGCTCTCTTTCAGTCTACTTTTAATATTTACCATCTTTAGCAGCCAGCAACCCTTATTTGCGGCCAGATTTGAGTAGGCAACCATATATCATAATAACGAGAAAAAAAATAGCTTTAATTTGATATATAAATCATAAATGTACGTTATGAACGTAAAAATATATCAAAATCATACCTGTTTACACCTGGCTGCGAAGGTGCGGCCAAGTGGTCAACGGCAACCGTCAATTTTCAAAGTCTTTATATATATTGCCGTGAAGTGGGCAATATTTTATTTTAAAAACAAATCAATGAAATTTTTTGCCAAAAATTAATTAAAAATAATTTAATTAAAAATACTAGCGGCCACATTTTGATAGGCACCCTAGCAGATATTTATTCTCTTGATGATAAATATGCGTAAAAATTAGGTTTTTAGCATATACTCGATGAGTGCACTAATTCTGCAGTGGGATCCTAGACTATTATTTCGACATTTCAGAATCGATTTGCATTATTTGGTATTTGACGTTTTAAAAGAGACGATTTGATTTATTCATTTTAATTAAAAACTTAGGTCGAAAAACATTTAGAAAAAATTAAGGGATGGTTTGACGACAGACTCCTATCCATAAACTTCGGAAAACATTTTACATACCTTTTAGCTCCCAAGAAATTTCTCTCCCAACTTTTGACCTAATTATTTAAAATAACTTAAAAATTATTCCAACCAGAAAAATTAAATATCTAGGGATAATTATTGATAGTAGTCTGAAATGGAATCCTCATATTGATTATTTACTGAAAAAAACTTAGAACAATACTTTATAGATTTAGACAGTTTTCTGATATTCTTGATTTAAAGCAAAAAATTATAGTATACAAAAGTGGTAGAGTCTCACCTAAGATACGGTATCATAGGTTGGGGTGGCGTATGTAGAAGTTACTTGAACCCCATTGAGATTCTTCAACGAAGGTTTTTAAAAATAAATCTCGGTAGAAACAGAATGTATTCTAGTGATCAATTATACAAAGAATCAGAAGTTTTTGAATGTCGTCAACTATTTTTATTTCAAACGATATTACGAGACAGCAGAGCATCTATATTTCACCTTTAATGTTAAAATCTGTGGGTCAAAGAGGATTTGCTTACCTTGGACCAAAAGTTTTGAATTTATTTTTTCAACAACAAAGTTGCGAAATAAACGACAAAAATATCAAAAATGAGCTCGGAAAGCTACTAACAAAATTATCAAGTCAAAAAATACAAAATTTACTAGGTAAATATATGATGTAAAAGTATTGGGAAATTATCGGGTGAAGTTGATTCATATCTGTATAATTTTAATTATGTTTCCATAGAAAACAATAACTTTGTAATTATATATATTTTTTATATCTATTTTATTGTACTTACATACAGGTAATTTACCTCATAAGTTATTCTTTTTTATTCACTATGTACATCTATGCATTTGCATAATGTACATTTTCTGACTGTATTTTATATCAAATGGTGAATAATAGTTATTTATCTACAACTGTCATGTAACGAGTACGATTTGACACTATTTTTAGTGTCATAATGACGTATATTACCGCACTAGTGCGGTAATGAGAATCTAGAAACATATTAATACCAGAATTAAATATTTAAAATAACACTGGAAGCTGCATTTTCAATTTCCGAAAGGAGATTGTCTTCGCTTGAACTCATTTTTATAGATTTTGGTTCATTCAAATTTGAAAATTTGATGACATAACTAATTTATTTTATTTCCACATCCTTGTTTGTCTTTGATGATATGGTCACAAAATATGATACACAGTACCTTATGTTTGCAGTCAATATTATTAAAAATACGTTGGATTTGAATTTTTTTTTTAATTTTATAATATAGGTACTGTTGATAATACTAATAAACAGTTGTAGATAAAATTTTGTACGAAACACGTGCGATAGGAATTATTAACGCACTTATGTGATTACACGACTCGGCCTACGGCCTCGTCTTGCAAAGTTCACATGCGTGCATTAATAATGTCCATATCCCACTAATTACGTAAATAACTATTATGCAACAAGTGCAAAAAGTGAGTGTTTTTTGCACGCGACGTGAAATTGTCCAACGAGGTCTTTAGGCCGAGTTGGACAACACGTCGAGTGCAAAAAACAAGTTTTGCAAGAGTTGCATGCAATATTTTTTCTAAATTCATGCAAAAACTGGAAAATTAGAATATAATATGTCAAGAACCTAACCTAACCTAATTAAACTCAACCCGATCTTCTTTTTTTGTATCTTCATGGCCTCCACCTTGTCAGTACTCAATCATAGCTGGTTCTCGCCTTGACCATTTAAATTTTAAATAATTAAAGATTTTTGCAATAATTGTAACTCGTTGAGACTGAGTAGTAAGATATACATATATTATTGTTGTATTAAAACAGGATCAGATATTTGCTATGGATTTTTATTCAATTTAAATGTTTATGTTTGTCATTAATCATCTCAAAACTGACACAAGAATGACAGATGAGTGCAATAAAGTACCACTTTTTCCATCAAATGTGGTTCACAAAAGTGTTGTTTTTGCATGAATGTAGAAAAAAATTATTATTATATATTATTATTATTATTAATTAATTTAAGCGTGAATTCTGATGATAATAGAATCTGATTGGCTAACGAGAGTGAATTCTTTTTCATTATTGACTGGTGTGAAGAATATATATCATTATGTAGCTAAATATGTAAAAATAATTTGTGCGTTATTATTTAGTCGTGGAGAAACATTATTATTATCTATCTATCTATATAATTTTTTAATAACTGAGTAATTTATCTGTTTCAGGATGTCTGGATCCCTCATTAAAGATTTCATGGACCACTCTATTCCAACTTTGTAATAACTTTTTTTCTTCTCTACATTATTATTATTACCTATATAATTGCATCATACGGCAATCTACGATTATAATATATTTGTATCTTGCATATTACTATTAATGGATACCTATATTTTTATATTATGAACTTCTACCACTTTGAGAGCCTTTTATCATAGATTTACAGTAATCGCATGACATTCGTTTGTAACGTCCCAAATGTACTAAACATTTTTACCAATGGAGATTACATCATGAACAAAAATCTAAACAAATAATAATCAAAAGCATTGAGATTATTCCGAGCTGGAGTGAATTTCTTATATCTTTTATATTATATGTATTTAGGCAGCATATTGAAAGCCAAATTAGTCAATGAAGCATATTATATTATTTATCAGAAACAAAAAAAATCTGAACGAGACATATACGAGCACACGAAAATAGATGTTAACCATTCATTTTTACCCTTCTACGACGAAGCAAGAGAAAAGGTTATGATTTTAAATGTGCCATAAGTAAAGTTAATTTCTCGCTAACATATGTACTGAAAGAAAATATCCAGTCACATTCGATAAACTGTTTGTAGATGTTTATAGATTCGTTTATAATATCAATAAATCAGTTAGATGCAATGTTTATAATATGCATATTGCGAAATGAAACAATATATGTAATTTAGTTGTTGATTTTATTTCTCATACTTTATAATTCAATCGTTATGCATTTATAATTAGTTGTAATTCACTGAAGGAGTTTAATAAATGTATTTAAATATTTATTTTGATTTTATTATTTTTATACGGTCGTGTAATAGTATTTACCTACGACCCCTCCCTGTAATCAGTCAATAACACACAGTCGGCGCTAATGTAATGACATCTATTACGCACGGTAAAAAAAACGCACAGCTGTAAAGTAAATCGCACGGCTTCCCTAGCAACATCTTAGCAACTTTCAATAGACGTCGCCATTTTATTCAAAAATCTGACATAAGCCGTCAAAACATCAAACTTAGGTATAGGCTGCAATAGCGATTTGCGTAAGAACTGTCAAGAAACTTTTAAAACACTTTTTTATTATCCTTATAACTGGTTTGTGTATTTTGTGGAAAGCTTTATTCAATTAAAAAATGTCGAGTGAAAGTGAGATGGATTTAATATTATCATGGAAATCGCAGAAATAGCCAAATATTGTTGATGTTCAAATGTTATCAATAATAAGAGTATAAATACATGTAGAAGTAGGTCGAAGGTAAAGTATAGTACGTAACTCACGGCCGCTATGCGGCATAGTGCGTAACTTTTCCATTCGTGCGTAAAATGCTTCTTACCACACACGTTACGTAATATACTATTACCTACGACCCCTCCCTGTAATCAGTCAATAACACACAGTCGGCGCTAATGTAATGACGTCAATTACGCACGGTAAAAAAAACGCACAGCTGTAAAATAAATCGCAAGGCTTCCCAAGCAACATCTTAGCAACTGTCAATAGACTTCGCCATTTTATTAAAAAATCTGACATAAGCCGTCAAAACATCAAACTTAGGTATAGGCTGCAATAGCGATTTGCGTAAGAACTGTCAAGAAACTTTTAAAACACTTTTATTATCCCTATAACTGGTTTGTGTATTTTGTGGAAAGTTTTATTCACTTATAATTGCACAAGAGGTTTGTATTTTATCGGGTAAATTTGGATTGTTTAATGAGAAACTGTTTCCTAGCAATTAGACGATAACAACTGTCAACTATTAAAAACGCGACACCGAAGGTGGAGCGTTTTTAGGTTGACAGTTTTTCGAGTCTAATTGCTAAAGGAAACAGTTTAGAAGTTGAACAACACAAATTTACCCGATATCAATACAAACATCGAGTGTAATTCGGCAGGACAATTCAATGAATCGGCTCATTGTTAGTGTTTAGAAATTCAATAAGTTGTTGACAAACATGTCAAATTATTTATCATGGTAACAAATGCATAAGTGAAAAAACCACAAGTGCATTTATCAACAGTAAAAACACAAGAGCTTTTTTTTTACCGGATAAATTTCTCTTTGCAACGAAACAGTTTTGCCAATCACTAATTTTACGAGAAAAACTGACATGATAAAATCGCGACACCGAATGTGGAGCGATTTTATCTAATGTCAGTTTTTCGAACAAATTTAGTGATTGAAAAAAATTTTGAGTTGAAGAGAAATTTATCTGATAAAAGAAAAGCTCGAGAGTTTTTTGGCAAGATAAATTAACGACAGAATATATCGATGAACAACAACAATAATTATCTCATTGTCATTGTGTAAAAGCGACGTCCGCTTACTAGAAATAGAGGAAGAGAGGTTTTTATTGCGATAAAAAAGGATGCACCTTTTTTATCGATGTCAAAGTGACAATAACATTTCCAAGTATATGACATTTTAACATTGGAGTTAATTTATCGCTGAAAAAGTTAAAGCTAACTTTTGCCGGTGTCAAAGTGACAATTACACTGAGGCATATGCGATTTTTTATACATGAGTTGGATTGTCAATTAAAAAATGTTTAGTGAAAGTGAGATGGATTTAATAGATATTATCATGTAAATCGCAGAAATAGCCAAATATTGTTGATGTTGTTCAAATATTATCAATAATAAGAGTATAAATACATGTAGAATTAGGTCGTAGGTAATAGTTATTTACGTAATTAGTGGGATATGGACATTATTAACGCACGCATGTGAAGTTTGCAAGACGAGGCCGTAGGCCGAGTCGTGTAATCACATAAGTGCGTTAATAATTCCTATCACACGTGTTACGTACAAAATTTTATCTACAACTGTTTATTAGTATTATCAACAGTACTACCTATATATATTATAAAATTAAAAAAAATTCCAATCCAACGTATTTTTAATAATACTGACTGCAAACATAAGGTACTCTGTATCATATTTTGTGACCATATCATCAAAGACAAACAAGGATATGGAAATAAAAAAAATTAGTTATGTCATCAAATTTTCAAATTTGAATGAACAAAAATCTATAAAAATGAGTTCAAGCGAAGACAATCTCCTTTCGGAAATTGAAAATGCAGCTTCCAGTGTTATTTTAAATATTTAATTCTGGTATTAGTATGTTTCTAGATTCTCATTACCGCACTAGTGCGGTAATGTAATCAAAAACGCACTAGTGCAGTAATATACGTCGTTATGACACTAAAAATAGTGTCAAATTGTACTCGTTACATGACAGTTGTAGATAAAGTATATTACGTAACTAGTGTTGTAGAGCATTTTACGCTTCTCTCTCTCTCATTTTATGCTTCTTACCACACACGTTACGTAATATACTATTACCTACGAACCCCCTGTAATTAGTCAATAACACACAGTCGGCGCTAATGTAATGACGTCAATTACGCACGGTAAAAAAAAACGCACAGCTGTAAAGTAAATCGCACGGCTTCCCTAGCAACATCTTAGCAACTGTCAATAGACTTCGCCATTTTATTCAAAAATATGACATAAGCCGTCAAAACATCAAACTTAAGTAGGCCGTAATAGCGATTTGCGTACGAACTGTAAAGAACCTTTTAAAACACTTTTTTATTATCCTTATAACTGGTTTTTGTATTTTGTGGAAAGTTTTATTCAATTAAAAAATGTTTAGTGAAAGTGAGATGGATTTAATATTATCATGGAAATCGCAGAAATAGCCAAATATTGTTGATGTTGTGCAAATATTATCAATAATAAGAGTATAAATATAAGTAGAAGTAGTTCACATGCATGCGTTAATAATGTCCATACCTATCCCACTAATTACGTAATAGTATATTAAAGTATAAGTGGATATTAATGTCTTTAAAACACGCGCGATTTTTCTAGCACGACGGCGAAGCCGGAGTGCTCGATATAGAGCAAGTGTTTTAGAGACCAGTTATCCACGAATTATTCAACAGGTAGATCATTATACAGAGCTGCTCCATCCTTCTTCGAATTCATATCCTGAAATTGAACTACCAAAAAATTCTTCACATGTTATAGGTACATATGATTTTTCCTCCTCTCTCAAATAACAACTCATTATTAAATGATTTATTTATGAAGAAACAAATAAAATTTATAAAATAACTAAAACTAAGAAGTAGGTACAAACACGTTATCTTCATTCTAATTTTCAATTAGATTTCTACCATTTTGAAAAAGTCCGGGTGTTCTTTAAATGAAAGGTAAAATTATATTTATATAATATTATACAGCGTTGCTGAAAAGTCTCGCACCAAGGAATTATATTTGAAACGGACAAATGAAGTGTTCTGTAATTCTAGGACGATGAATGAGACTACTACATTCTGCATATTTTTGTCAAAGGCTGTTTTTGGTGTCAGCGTTTAGCGTATGGCCACCATCTTGATTATTTGGACTTGTAGGATTTAAAATAAAACAAAAAACAATAGTATGCAAACGTCAACCACATCATTAGTTCATCATTTATGTACAAATTGTCAAAACCGATACTAATTTGGAATTAGCATCAAATTTAAAAGTAAATTAAGAATAATGGCACATTTATCAGAAAAACAACGCATCCAATTAATCTTAATGTTAGTTGGATATGGTGATCGCGAAAGTTATCATAATGAAGTAACTCATCTTTTTAACGATTTAAATCCTGAATGCTCTCCTATAAGAAGATCTACAGTGACGAGATTAATAAATGAATTTAATGAAACTAGTAATTGTATATTACGTAACGAGTGCGGAAAGTGACATTTTTCAGACGATTGGGAAGTACGAGTGGGAAAAATCACTTTCGCACAAGTTATGTACCTTCACTATTTTTCTACGACCACGCGATAATACAAAAGTAATTGTACTGTATGTCACGTTTTATTTACGTATGATGTATGTTTATTTACCATTACCTAACCTTAAAACATGACAGTTCGGACGAACGGTTTTACATCCAAATCTCTAATGGAAATGATCGTTCACCGGCACGTTCATAAACGTGTCCAGTTTTTGATGGAACGCATTTTTATCAGTCCATGGAATTGTAGGAAACTGTTGGAACAGAAGTTTTCTTATGCGCATGATCGTAACGTTCATGTACGCATCATTTGGCTTAGTTGGAACAAACCTAATTTCAACAAAAGTGTAGTAGGTACCGGTTCTTCGCGCACGTAAAGTGCAAGCAATAGAGTTGTTTTCTACAATGTTTCAACGCTATAAGAACCGTTTTACACGTACGAGAATTATTGCGAAATTTACTCTGAAAATTTTCATAAGTATAATTTTTGCTGTTTTAAACGACTTATGGCCGGTTGCACCGTATTTGCTAACTCACTGTTTAAAATAACACACTGTTAAAATTTAAACAATCGATTGAATTACAATCACTTGCACCGTAATTTAAGGGTTCTTGGTTAAAATAAACTAATCAATCTGGGGAAGTTTTGCTAAATTACAATCGGTTGGTACTAACACCTAACTTCAGTCTGAGACTGTCTCAGTCAGACAATGATATTTTGAGGTTAGAAAAATTATTTATTTTCTGGCAGTCGCCGGTATTTCCTATTTTGGTGAAATTTTTGCTTCAGGTTAGCGAAATAAAGTGTCCCTAATTTCTGGAGTACAAGGGTAGGCATAAGTAATAATAGATTCAACCTCCACCAGCGCGAAACGGGTGCGAACATCAAATTTCTCACCAAATGAAAAATCCCATCTCATTGATATCATATCAAAATACAAAAGCATTATTGAAAACAAAGAAACAGATAAAGAACGGTTGGTTTCAAGAGACAAGATCTCTTGAAAAATATTAGATTATCCATGTTGTGGAAGTGGTTGGCTCCATCATATACCCATATCAATTATATCCAATATATCCATATCATCTTCAAAGGATATGTCGTTGTCGTGTTCCCAAAAATCCATTTTTTAAGCGAGTGTCACAAAAAATGAAGTTTTACGGATCTATTAACGTCCCTAAAGTGTATCTTTTTTGGCCGCTTTTTTACTTTACGGCCGCTTTTTTACTTTACGGCCGCTTTTTTACTTTACGGCCGCTTTTGCAAACAAAGTCATTATGAGGGCAACCTACTAGAAACATTTAATTTGCTTATTTGAGTTATTTCCACGTCCGATATTAAGATTGTCAAATTATGAAGGCGGCCTACTAGACACACTTAATTTGCATGTTTGAATTATTTACCCATAAAACAAAAGGAAAGGTTCCGTTGCCAGGCTGTTTATTTACAAGCTTTCCGTTTCTGTCAGTGAAATGAAATGTAAAATAAATAACTAACAAATAATAAAAACCACATTTACGGTGTATACTGTGATAAAAAACAGTTAAAAAGAAAAATGAGTGACAGTGATAGTGACAATCCAGCTGAAATTTATGAAGCCGCCAATGCAGCGACTCTAAATTTATTACCTGAAAAATCCAGGCAGATTTACTTAAACCAGTATGAGATTTTTATGGAATGGTGCAACATACATAAGATTAAAAAATTAAAAGAAGAAGTACTTCTCGCATTTTTTCTGGAAAAGGCCAAGGTTTCAAAATCATCAACATTATGGTCCGTATACTCGATGTTAAAATCAACAATTATGGTCAAAAATAACATTGATATCAGCAATTGATATTTTCATTTGGTTAATAAAAATTTGAATCTAATCTTCCAGTTTCGTCTCTGTTTAGAAACAAAATTGTAAAAAAAAGTTGTTACCTATTTGATGAGACACTCGCTTAAAAAATTTTGTGTGCACCTCGGCCGTATGATATTTTTGGCCTCACCTGAAATTTGCTTGGCCTCGGCTACGCCTCGGCCGCAAATTTCAGATTCGGCCAAAAAAGATCAACATTACGGCCTTGGTACACAAATAACTATTTTAGAAACTAAAAACTAACTCGAGCGCACATAGTACTTTAAAGTATTCAAAAATTTTTGAAGTTAGACACATCAGTTTTGTGTGTTTTTTAGGTTAGAATTCATACTACTCTGGTTTATTATCAATTTAAGCCTCCAAAATCAGTGGCTTAGTTTAACAGTGGTTTAGAAGAGTTTAACCGTGGCTTAAATCGCGATGCAAGCCAAAATTCAAAGTTAACTAATAGTTAAATTTTAAACCACTGTTATAATGACGGTGCAAGTGGCCATCAATAGAATAAATAATCAATCAAATAAACGGTTCGAATAAAGCTGATTATTCAGAAATGTCAATATGTAGATCGTAACCATGACAACTTATCCCAAAAACAATCTGACTACGCAGGCGTATGGCATGAATTCTTATGAAATTTATAGTGGTAAAAATATTATGTGTAAAACAGTCAAGCAGTGAAATGTTTTCAAAATTCTTAAGAAAATTACCAATATTATTTTCAGAGTGAATTTCGCAATAATTCTAGTACGTGTAAAAAGATCTTGAGATCGTAGAAGATATAAAATTTTGAAATTTGCAATGATAAATTTAACAGTTTTTCCCAATTTCTCTAGTTCCCAACTATCCAATCACTTCTATGAAAAAGGCGTTGTTTTGTATTTTTATCATCTACAATTCATCTTTGGTCGCCATTACGAAGGCTTAATAAGCTTTCGTCCACGACCACCTAATAATAAGTCAATATTTTACCTGCTAACAAAAGGTATAATGGTACCCATATATCTACTGTCGTGAATTATGGTTCATAATACACTGGAGTGTATTATGGTTCATAATTCACGACTGGAGATGGGGGTACAATATGGAATATACTATTAAATATGTGTATTTTGTTCAGGAAATTTGTTTTTGAAATATATCGTATCGATAAAATATTGTAATTTTTAATATTGATACTTTTTATAATGATATTTTCTAATATTAAGTATTTTAAAACAATATATACATATAACGGTACGTTGGATTGATACTTTACACAGTATCGCACATCTCTATATATGTCAAATTATTTTATGTAGCTGTCACAACATTTTGAGGTTAGTAATACAAAATCGTTACTGATTTTTATTTAATAAAAGAAATTGAGGGTCGTGGACAAAGTATAGTATTTTACTCGCAATTTATGGCCTATATTCATTCGAGTAACTTGCGCCCCTCGCCTGCGGCTCGTGACGCAAACGTCACCCACCATTGGCTGTCATAAATTGCTCGTTCAATAATATACTATTTTCCACTACCGGCTGTGAAGTTGACAATTATTGCTACTTTTAGCCAACTAAGAAGTTGAATTTCTCTATAAGTGGTTAATATTTTTTTTATTAACCTAGGTCAATAATGGACTAATTCAAATATTTTGGAGAATTTAGGGATAGTGGTTCAACAAAAACTTGTGCAACATAATTTTTAATACCCAGGAGATCGTCTTTAACATGTTTGCTGCTGGAAATTTCCTACCAAGATGATATTACTTGAATAAAAATGCTATTATATTATATATTATAGTTTAAAATCCGCGTTCAACCATAAATCACTGATGATATAAGGAGTGCGTTCATAATATATCGAAAACTGACAGTGTACTTGTCAGTCAGACGACGGGGTAAACGCTTCTCTGGATTATTTTCAATTTTTGTCTTGAATTTTGCTTATAGTGGAAAAATAGTATATGTATACACCATGCTGGTGAAGATATATATAAGCGACCGCACCTTATTCCGCTCGGGGCAAAAGCCCCCTGCAAAATAATTTTGGTTGTCGGTCAATAATAATATTCTTCACCACTTTGGTGTATAATATACTATTTTCTCCTCCAAATAAAGTCATGAAATTTTCGAAAATCCACTTTTAATAACCAGAGATACTCATAACTCGACTATGATAGAGATAGATAGTTTTAGTCTTCACCAGTGGAGTCACGGGAAAACTTTACAGAGACCAGTGGATTTTGATTCGATAATTCCAAAAAGGAAAGAAGTTAACACAAAAGGAAGATAGTGTTTCCAGTTTCCATCATTGTTGAAACAAATCTGTTGATAATATCGAAATTAATAGTATATTATTAAACGAGCAATTTATGATAGCCATAATTCACGATGGGTGACGTTTGCGTCACTAGCCGCAGGCGAGGGGCGCAAGTCACCCAAGTGAATTATGGCCATAAATTGCGAGTAGAATACTATACTTTGTCCACGACCATTAATTTATTTTATTAAATAAAAGATTGAAACGATTTGGTATTACTAACCTTAAAATGTTCTGACAGCTACATAAAAATATAATTTGACATATATAGAGATGGGTGATACTGTGTGAAGTATCAATAAAACGTATCGTTATAAATATATTGTTTTAAAATACTTAATATTAGAAAATATCGTTATGAAAAGTATCAATACTAAAAATTTCAATATTTTATCGATACGATATACAGGGCTTTTCACGATGAGCGTTAATTAGACGTTTCTGGCAAACCAGACAACGGATTCACCTGAAAATTTCACAGTATGCATAAATGAACATGATCTACACGCCTAAAATATTTTAGACGATGCGGCGTTGCCGCTTCTACTGTAAAGTAGCGGTTACTTTGATTTTTCAAATGGAACACCCTGTATATAATATCATATTATGATTTATTATTACTTCGTCAACAATTTCATATAGTATCTCTCTATACCTATCTCTTATCGTTTAAGAGATATGAATGAATTTTGATTTTTTTTTCACTAAACATGTACTTTTATAAACGCTGATAATCTTGAGCTCTCTGGTACTAAGACGATCAAATTCGGATTGGAGTGGAGTGATACCATAAGGATCCTCACTTCGGTGCCATATTTTTTTTGCCACATACAGGGTCGTTAGAAAATGCGCATACTTTGTTCACATGAAAAAATGAGCGGAAGTCAATTTTTTCAAATGGAACACCCTGTATTATTCCACATTTTTGAGCTCTACATCCAATTTCAGATTGACTTTGTTCAGATAATCCTATTCCGATTTCGATCCGTTTTCGAGATAAACTGTTTCAAACAGAAACTGACGTGGTTCTCTTGAATTCATCAATTATTTTCGAAATTTAACAGAATCCATTCGATGTTCCTTCATGAGTCACAGATAATGCAATGAATAAATAATTATTAAAATACTCTTCAACCATCAAATGAAGCATCTCTTTAAAAAATAGTTTTATTAACGCTGACACACAAACTGAAAATAAATTCATGAATTAGTGAGTCAATTCAATTATCTACTTAAAAAAACATGTAATCTCTTCAGAAGATTTTCATGTGTAGCGCTTCTGATTGATTCTGGAGTTAAACTATCGAAAGCAGTTGGAATTTTCAATAGACACAACAGTCATTATTGGTCGCCAGAAAATCCCCATGTCGTTCGCCAAAGGGGTTTTCAAGAAAGATGGCAATTTAATGTATTTTGTGCCATAAAGAATGAGTCAATTTTTTATATTGAGTTTTATGATGATAACTTGAATGCTACAAAATATGGAGGTTTACTGAAAAATGGAATTCAATTGATTTTAAATCATAGGCCAGGAAGAGAACGTGTATGGTAACAAATGGATGGTGCTCTACCCCATAATTCTCGTGCAGTAAGTGAAGCTTTAAATGAAATTTTCGAAGACAGATGGATTGGTAATAATGGACCTTTTCGTTGGCCTCCTAGGACACCAGATAGCAATCCACTAGATTATTTTGTATGGGGTTTCATTAAAAATATGGTTTACTCCGACCCAATAACAACAATGGAAGATATGAAATCGAGAGTTAAAACTGCTTTCAATAGGTTAACTCCAGAATCAATCAGAAGCGCTACACATGAAAATCTTCCGAAGAGATTACATGTTTGTTTAAGTAGAGGAGATGTGTTCGAGCATATTCTGAAATACAGTGATACATTGAATTGACTTACTAATACATGAATTTATTTTCAGTTCGTGTGTCAGCGTTAATAAAACTATTTTTTGAAGAGAAGTTTCATTTGATGGTTGAAGAGTATTTTAATATTATTTATTTATTGCATTATCTGTGACTCATGAAGGAACATCGAATGGATTCTGTTAAATGTCGAAAATAATTGATGAATTCAAGGGAACCACGTCAGTTTCTGTTTGAAACAGTTTATCTCGAAAACGGATCGAAATCGGAATAGGATTATCTGAACAAAGTCAATCTAAAATTGGATGTAGAGCTCAAAAATGTGGAATAATACAGGGTGTTCCATTTGAAAAAATTGACTTCCACTCATTTTTTCATGTGAACAAAGTATCCGCATTTTCTAACGACCCTGTATGAGGCAAAAAAAATATGGCACCGAAGTGAGGATCCTTATGGTATCACTTCACTCCATTCCGAATTTGATCGACTTAGTACCAGAGAGTTCAAGATTATCAGCGTTTATAAAAGTACATGTTTAGTGAAAAAAAAATCAAAATTCATTCATATATCTCAAACGATAAGAGATAGGTATAGGGAGATACTATATGAAATTGTTGACGAAGTAATAAGAAATCATAATATGATATTATATACAGGGTGTTCCATTTGAAAAATCAAAGTAACCGCTACTTTAAAGTAGAAGCGGCAACGCCGCATCGTCTAAAATATTTTAGGCGTGTAGATTATGTTCATTCATGCATAGTGTCAAAATTTCAGGCTGATCCGTTGTCTGGTTTGCCAGAAACGTATAATTAACGCTCATCGTGAAAAGCCCTGTATGTCAAAAACAAATTTCCTGAACAAATACACAGATTTAATGGTTTATTTCATATTGTAGGTACCCCCATCTCTAGTCCATAATTCACTACAGTGTATTATGAACCATAATTCACGACAGTTGATATATGTATGGTATGATATATACCTTTTGTTAGGAGGTAAAATATTGACTTATTATTAGGTGGTCGTGGACAAACAATTTTATTATTGAATGCTCAATATAATAAACATTCTCAATTGAATAGATTATCCCAAACGGCTCTGAAATAGTTCCAGTCTAATTCTAGAACGGCTCTGAACTAGTTCAAGATTAATTCTAGTGGGTACAGTTCTGAACTCGTTCCAGATTAGCTCTAGAACAGTTCTGAACTAGTTCAAGATTAATTCTAGAACAGTTTCAAACTAGTTCCAGATTTATTCTAAAACGGTTCTGAACTAATTCAAGATTTATTCTAGAACGGATCTGAACTAATTCAAGATTAATTATAGAACGGTTTTGAACTAGTTCAAGATTAATTCTAGAACAGTTCCCAACTGGTTCCAGATTGGTTCTAAAACGGTTCTGAACTAATTCAAGATTTATTCTAGAACGGATCTGAACTAATTCAAGATTAATTCTAGAACAGTTCCGAACTAGTTCCAGATTTATTCTAAAACGGTTCTGAAATAATTCAAGATTAATTCTAGAACGGTTCTTAACCAATTCAAGATTAATTCTAGAACGGTTCTAAAGTAGCTCAAAATTATTTCTGGAATAGTTCTAAACTAGTTCAAGATTAATTCTAGTAGGTACAGTTCCGAACTAGTTCAAGTTTAGTTCTAGAACGGTCCTGAACTCGTTCCAGATTAGCTCTAGAACAGTTCTGAACTAGTTCAAGATTAATTCTAGAACAGTTCCGAACTGGTTCCAGATTGATTCTAAAACGGTTCTAAGCTAATTCCAGATTAATTCTAGAGCGGTCCTTGAGTAGTTGAACATTAATTCTAGAACGGCTCTGAACTAGTTCAAGATTATTTCTGAAACGGTTCTGAACTAGTTCAAGATTAATTCTGGAATGGTTCTGAATGCGATTGACAATTAAGCACTTCTATAGCTTCTTCGTTTCCACTAACAGAATGCCGAATATCTAATACTATGCCTTGCTTATTGAGCGTTACCATAACTTGGATTTGAATGCCATGTTGTGTCCGGATGGTAAAGTAGTACCATTGTCTTTTTATAGACAATGGTGGTGAAAGGAATTTACTCAAGTACACAGCATCCCTATTATAAGTCAATTGTTCCAGTTGTGAAAACCTACCCGAAATAACGAAGCCTATATACATATGTCATAAGTTACCGGTCTAAGATAATAGCTGTAAAAAAGACATATTATTTTAAAATAAATGACAAAATAATTTGCAAATCTATACTCTATATTACATAATATATTTTGTGTAAATATTTATCATAAAGGTCCATAACATAACACTTTAAAGAATAAGTACAACTTACAATACACTGTTTTGGTTTGTCCTCGAGAAGGTGAATTATTTTTATCAGTAATTTCACCATTGCGTATTTTCCATAAAACTTGTTGAGATGGTTTGACAATAATTGGTGTTAAGAATTTGTGAGATTTTTTTGTGAATAATACATAATAATATGCGGTTTTTCCTTGCAATAGCTCATTTATATTATGGTATAACATAATATAAATGAGTCATTGCAAGGAAAAAAAGCATATTATATGAAAAATTATTATGGAATACATAAATTATTTGTTACAATTTCAGTATTTTTCAAATGCATTGTATGTTAAGAGTCATTTCCATCGTTATTAAGTCTTCGGTCATCAAAACCATGTGTAGAAATAAACAGTGACAGAGCTACACTACACGGTGGTGTTAATCTAAGCCTCTCACTTTCATGCTCTATGTCATCTAATAATTGTTCTCTTTTTTACTGGAAAAATAATATAAAAAATACAATACAAACTAACTATCATCACCGTATGTTGTTTTAGGTATTTTCTAACCAGAAAACAAATATATAACTTTGAAAACTTTGAATACGACACATATTGACATCTGTGTCCTGATTCTGAATAGGACAATGTAAAAAGTTCACCATTTGTAGTTAGCATTACACCCTGCTCCTTTCAATCATACTTTCGATGTGTTGATACACTAGTTATAGGTTTAGGATTCCATTCAACATACGAGCAGAAGTTGTACACAATATTTTTTCTACAACCACATTTATTAATGAAAGAAATACAGTAATTTATATAGTTCTTTTATTCAAACTTTGAACAAAAAGAACTTACAATATGAAAATAAATAGAAAAATCAACTGAATGTAGGTATAATTAATTGTAAATATTTGAACAATTATGTATTATTATTATTATTTTGATCTTGGTTCATGATTCCTAAAATAATGCTTAATAGGTTAATGTTTTAATAATTAATAAATTAAAATAAATAATGAAATATATAGCTTACTAACTTTTAGTTTAAATTTAAAAATAGTACACCAATAAGAAATTCAATTAAGTTGTCAAAAAAAGTTGACAGGTCATAGGTAGCTTTGTTTGACATTTTGGTGCCATAGCGTGTACTTTTCGCATTACTTTTACAACGGTTATCAAAAGAATTGAGAAAAGGCCTGCTTTGCGTATAAAAATTTGTGTAGAAAAGCGTGTTTTGCATAGTGGTTGTAGGAAAATTACTATTTAAGGAGTCGACAGCATTTTCTAGAATGAAAGTTAACTTTCGTAACACTTAAAAACTATTTTAAAAAATTTTTATTTACTTTCAAAATACACTGTATAAAATAGTTAAAATATAATGATTTATAATACAATAGGTATTAATGAACTACTTTGGATAAAAACTGATGCCAATTGCATTGAACAAAAGCGTCTTCTTCTATTTATAATATTTATTTAGAATGCTGAGCTTGCATTTTTCTATGTGGGCTTCTATTGTGTACAGGAACGTAACTACAATATAATACATTCAATAGATTTTTTGGTTGGATGCTATCGTTTGTGACGTATATCCTATATTTGGGTATGTCGTTTATTTTGTTTGATATTTTGACATATACCTAACCTTAAATTTTATGAATAACATCATCAGGATCGTATCTAGCCAAATTCGAAGAGGCTATAAAATTCATAATTACCAGCTTTTTTTCGAACTGAAACGGTTTTGGTTCATCGGAATACCCAAACCTAACAGCCGACTGATGTTTATTTTCGGGTTCATGAGAGCAAAAATCCCCTCTTACAATACTGTATATTTTTTCGAAATCCTGCGTTATATTTTTAAAGGAATTGACGCGATATCAACGTGAAACTAACTTTTTGCCATTAATTCATGTGAAATTTTCTGAATTGTGGTTTTTGAAATGCCTAATGATACTCCGTTCTAGTTTTACGAGATGTGATATGTCAATCTTATTGGATCCGCTTACGTAAAGCATCAATTTTTTCCAACTCCAACTCCAAACTGTCGACAGACATCTCATTTCCGAAAACATTATTCATTTGAGTCCACTATCTTCGACCATTTTAAAAATTAATTGCGCGAAAATTAAAATTTCTCGACTGACTCATCAACGTCAAAAATTCAGTTTGGGTGTAGCTGTAGCCAAAGCATTGTGAAGTAAACATGACAGTTAATTATGACATTCGATATTTGTTGTTAGGCACCGAGATAAATATACCTATCTTTTCTTACAACCACGCTTTTCTACACAAATTTATTTACGCAAAATAGGCCTTTTCTTAATTCTTTAAATAACCGTTGGAAAAGTAATGCGAAAACTACACGCTATGGCACTTTTCCGCACTGAAATGTCAAACTAAGCTACCTATGACCTGTCAACTTTTTTTGACAATTCAACCTAATAGTGAATTTCTTATTGGTGTACACTCCGCGTCATATAAAACTGGTACAACTATTATAATCAAAAATAGTGTATTTGTAGTTGTGTAAATTGATCTTTTAAAAATTGTCACTGCTAAACCAGTTGTTATGGTATAATTTCTAGGGCAGTGATGCCAGCTTAACAAAAAGGTTAGTATATGTAATGATGAAATTAAATTTTGTAAAGCAATAAAACAAATTGGAAAACATAAAAAGCTTTTATACACAAACAGTAACTAGCTTAAATTTAGAAATAGTGTGATATTGTAATAAATACAAAAGTATTACATTGTTACAGGCGAGGTTACAGGTTCGGATATTTTTTTGAATAAAATTTGGTTGGTTAATTAGATGACTGATTCAAAAAAATGTGAGACAAGAATCAAACTATTGTAGGAAAAACTGGAAATGAAAGACCAGTTTTAACTAGAATAGAGCTAGACAAAGCTTTATCTGTTTTAGATTTGGACACGAGATCCACGTAATTCAGAATTAAAACATTTCAAATAAATGAACTAACAAATAGATCATACACCATGGTAGCATGGATGCCATGAAAGTTTACATTCAATAATTAATAACGTGTCATACCCCCATTATTATTGATAACTTCTTGTAATCTTGTAGGCATTGACTCAGTTAAATTTAATGTTAAATGTTCAGCTTCTCTCAAGCTTTCCCAGGGGACCTATTCTCAGCTGATGAATGCTGAGATACGCATACGTAATGTTTATAAATGCGAAGGTTCCTATTTTTGAACATTCGCAATTGGTTCGCATGCGTATGTATCATTCGAAATTGCAGCGAGCGGGATATTTTAAGTGCATCACATATACGAATGTGTATTTGCCATACATAACCTCGCTTTGGTATATGTTTTAAAGTGTATTCATTGACATATATGTCAATGGGTGTATTACAATTTATTCGTGACTTTGAGTTCGAGTTAGTTTTGTAAGACTTTTTGTCATGAATGGCTGCACAGTTTGTTCACTTGCTTTCAATCCAAGCATTAGAAGATGCTGAAGAGAGAGCATCCCGAATTCATGAAAGACGGCGAAATACTTTTGAAGAATTGTCCGAGGAGGGTTTTATAAAAATGTTTCGTTTGTCCGAAGAATTGGTGCATTTTTAATTAACAAATTAACGACTTTTCTGAAGTTTCTACAAAGACAGATCGACATAGACATACAATCAAAAGTAGGTATAATTAAATAAGCTTTAGGCATTGTTTTACTGATAGGTGTAATAGGTAAAGGTAGGCATAATTGTTCCAATATTAGTCTAAAAATTCATAAAATACAAGATAAGATCAGATTTTTTGTAAATGATTGAAGAAGTATGCATGTGAAATAATTATACAGGGTGGCGCACCGAAAACGAAACAGATGCATTTACTGGCAGATGATTCCTTTTTAAAAAAATCCCTCGGACCCGTCGATTTTGTTTTCGAGGGGGACACAAAATTGGCATAAAATCACTTTAACATTTGCAGCCCCTTAAGCGGGGGTGGCACCATCCCTAAAATCTTAAATGGAAAGGGGGGTCGAAATAAATCTCCAAAACTACTGAATTGAAGTACATGAATTTTACATCATTGTAAAGGGAGTTGAAAGACCTTTTAAATGATGGATCATTCGACCCCCCTTTCCATTTAAGATTTTAGGGATGGTGCCACCCCCGCTTAGGGGGCTGCAAATGTTACTGTGATTTTATGCCAATTTTGTGTCCCCCTCGAAAACAAAATCGACGGGTCCGAGGGATTTTTTTAAAAAGGAATCATCTGCCAGTAAATGCATCTGTTTCGTTTTCGGTGCGCCACCCTGTATAATATCTGTGATATACCAGCATTTTTTATTTAGGTATTAATAGCACTAAGATTTTATAAGAGAAATTTTGTAAATTAATAAATAACAATAATACAAATTGTTTTAATTAAAAAAATAGTGAAGTATAAAAATACGACTAAGAAATTTGATATTTGATGACTGTATTTTATGGTTTCAGATAATGCAGATCTTTTTGATGAAGAATAACTTTCCTTTTAAACATAGATATCTGAATTCTTAAATTATTTAGTTAGCTTCATTGTTGCGGTTGCCTTCTAATGTTTTGATTAAAGTTTTCCCTATCATCACCATTAGATTTTTTATGGGAATATATATTGTGACGTATAACTGAAACAAGATTGACGACACACCGAAAACCCGATTATACGTCACAAACGATGACGCATACCAAAAAGGCTATTGAATAAACCATATCAGCGATTCTCCCAGAACAAAGGAAGAAAAAAATAAGTATTTAGGGCTAATATTCTTGAAAGTTTTTGGATAGGTTGAAAATTTAGATCATAAATTTGGTTTCATTTAACATATTATTCAGTAATTACTTTTTTCATTGTCTATTCACGGTTTTTGACCTTATTGTCTGCAATTTTCCCATGACATTGTTTGAACGAAAAAAAAAAATACAAACACTTAAATAGTTAGTCCTGTTCTATAAATCTCTGCCATGAAAGCGTTATTTGGAAAGAAATTTGGTATTAATTTGATTTAACGGTTTCTGAACACGAAATTGTTATGTCGTCAGGTACTAAATACATATTTTAAACTGTGTCACAAGCAATATGTTATGGGGGCTCCTTAAAAGTATTAAAAGTGCATGTTAAAATTAATCATATTGATAATTACTCCAGACTTTTTTTTTTGAATACTTCAATTCAAGTTTTGTTGCTTAGATTTATGAAATAGCAAAAAAATTTCCGATATGCAATATTATGTCCCTAATCGTGAACATATAATTGTGACGATTACGGTCTCGGTAGGGTGGTCTTTCGAATTTCAAGAGGACCAGTTTTATAAAAATGTTTCGTTTGTCCGAAAAATTGTTGCATGTTCAATCAACAAATTAACGACTTTTCTGAAGTTTCCACAAAGATAGATCGACATAGACATACAATCAAAAGTAGGTATGATTAAATAAGCTTTAGGCATTGTTTTACTGATAGGTGTAATAGGTATAGATATAATTGTTCCAATATTAGTTTAAAAATTCAAAAAAAAACAAGATTAGATCGGATTTTTTGTAAATGATTAAAAAAGTATGCATGTGAAATTATTATATAATATCTATGATATACCAGCATTTTTTATTTAGGTATTAATATTTTATATTTTATAAGAGAAATTTTGTAAATTAATAAATAACAATAATTCAAATTGTTTTAATTAAAAAAATAGTAAAGTATAAAAATTACTTTCACGTTTGTAGCTTTTATCCACAATACCAGCATGTGCTAATGCTGTATTGCCATATTTACGCGAGTGTGTTTTGCTAACCGTTCGCAACACTTGCGAACAACGTATGCGAATAGGAAAGAATACAATATTCATTACGAATGCGCATGTAGCCATTCGTAAATTGTTATATGCGAATGCAAATTTGCATATGCTGAGAATAGGTCCCCCAGGTTTCTTCTATTAGTGTACATAAGTGCATGTTCTTTGTTTCGTGGAATTGTATTTAAATTTTGTACCATAAGCCCCCAAACATTTTCTATTGGATTAAGTTCTGGATTTTTAGCGACCCATGGTAGCGTTTCAATGATATTTTCAGCAATATAATTGCGTACGCTGCGAGCAGTGTGCACTGAGCAATTATCATGCTGAAAAATGAAATTATCATAAAGGAAGATTTCCCTAACCGATGGTAACATCACTCTATCTAAAATATCCAAATAGTTCCTCGCATTTAATCTTCCTTCGATTTTCCATCACATTCCTAAACCTCATCTATACATCCAAGCCCAAACATTTACAGAAAATCGTCCAGACTTATCATTAGAAGAAATATAATTCTCATTAAATCTACTTCGAGGCGGTCTATAAACTCTAAACTATAAACTCTTCCAGTTCCTCTTTTTCTGCTAACAGTTTGATCGTTATCCCACCTTTTTTAATGTGTTGAATCGTGGCTCTGCTCCTATTAAACTCTTGGGCAAGTCGTCTAAAGGACCAACCAACCTCTATTTTGGAAATGATTCGCATTTTATCAAATTCACTTAAATGTGCTGACATCGTGGATAATGCGTTTTGTCAAATTTGACACATGTGACTGTTTGTCATTTTGATTAGTTAAGTTTGGTTTACATAGGGAAAAAAGTGTACCAGTTTTATATGACGCGAAGTGTACAACCACAGATTATAAAAGAGAACAGATACGAATGCCGGCAAAACATCAAAGGATTTTCAGATCCGATTTCAATGACCTTGGACCTTTAACTCGGTATGACCGCGATGTTGACAGTTTAAAATATTTTCAGAATTTCTTACCAAATTGCAATGTTGACTTGGAGACAATAACAATTTCCAGTGCCGGTTCTCTACTTTTCTTTCCGAATGAAATTTATTTGGACAGTCTATGTATGAACAATACACTCCCCCGTGATGTTTATTAATTTTATTAAAATAATATACTGATGTAAACTATTTTTAGTTAATATTACCACAACCTACAATCGATTAGTCAAATAACACAAATAATATCGCAGATTGACAACCTTTAAAATGAAGTGTCACAACTGACGTTTTGAATTTTAATTTTTGAGCCAAGCCGTCACGGTTATTGTGCATGTTTGCCAAAGATGGTTTGTGAAAAAAAGTATATATTTATGGTATAATTTTTTACATTATAATCTTTTAAATTGTAGAATTCTTTTAATGTTAATGAAATTGATTTAAAACAAGTAATTGTCGAATATTTGTATCTGTATAACTATCACACTAAAAATAATGCTTATAAAATATTCGACGCATGATCGTGAATTGAGGGAAATATTATGCAAATTGATAACCCTGTTGAAAAGTTTCGCGAAGAGGCCCGAACGGAGTCGACACACGACGATGGACCTTTAAATGGGTATGTCCACCCATCTCTCTCTTTTTTACTGTTCTCTGTCAAGCTTTCGCATCTGTTCTCTTTATAATCTGTGGTATAACTTTAAAATTGAAGCCAAAAGTAAGTAAACCATTTATTTTCATATTGTAAGTTCTTTCTGTTTGGATAAAATAACTGTAACTATATTTCTTCTATTAATATATATGGTTGTTGAAGAAATATTGCGCAAATCCTATTCGCTATATTTGCGGCACTCACCTTTCTGCGCTCGTGGGAAAAGTGACGTTTTGCGCACTAGTTGTACAATAGTAGTTTGTACAAGTAGTGCGCAAAGCGTCACTTCTCCCACGAGTGCCGCAAATCTAGCGAGTGGGAAAAGTGATTTGCGTACAAGTTGTACACAATATTTTTCCTACAACCACATTTCTTAATGGAAGAAATACATTATCTAGAGTATTTTCAATGTCCGAATTGGACAACTCAAAAGATAAATTATTTTCATCTTGGTTCATGATTACTAAAATAAAGCTTAATAGGTTAGGTTTATTTTTCTACTTATCAATTGAAATCAGAATAAAAATTTAATGGCAAGCCTAAATTGTCAAAATGAAACAAATAGATGAAGCAAGTAAAATTGTATTGTTTCGTGTTCGCTCTGAGATCTGATGGTAAACTTTTCGAATGTTAATCAGTTGGTGAACGTCTAAAATCTCGTGTTACAAAACCTTTTGAAGTTAGCCAATGGTTTATCCTTTCGAGTTACAACACACTCTTAAGGATAATGAAGCTAGATGGTAACTTTGTCATATTTCGTTTGAAACGTATCATAGAATATAATATATGGAAATTATTGGGGAAACAGAGGATGAAAATTGAAGGCCCCCATTATGGCTTCAAAAATCGATACTTTTTCCACAACGGGCTAAAATAGTTATTTATGCAAAAAGTGAGCGTTTTTTGCACGCGACGTGAAATTGTCCAACGAGGCTTTTAGGCCGAGCTGGACGACACGTCGAGTGCAAAAAACTCGTTTTTTCCGAGTTGCATACAACATTTTTCCTACATTTATGCAAAAACTGGAAAATCACAATATAATATGTTAGGAACTCAAACTGTTACAATTTGTAATAATTCACTCACTAGACTGCCTGCTGCATCAGTTCTACCGCACTGTTCTTTAGCCGAAAGAATCGAAGATTGCGACTGTCATTGTCAAAAAAAAAACTAATGTCATGAAATTTTCTATTTGTACGTTTCTAAAATGTTTTACATTTGAATATTGTTGAAATCGTTCAATAAATAAATTGGAATAACATTCTTATGTGTATAATTGCACATAATTTATGGTCCTAGATCGAACCGGATATACATTGAATACACAATACAAGCAGCTTATCTTTGTATCCAGGCTAACCGTTACAAAGAAGACTAGCAAAATCACCAATATTCCAGGCGAATTCACCGACTTCAACCAAGCAGGTCAGTGCGTTCCATTAAGTCAGTGCGCTCTTTAATTCCTCCGTATCCCAATTCCTCCTTGTCCTTGCCACAGAAAACCTATCCTTGCTTCGGCTTGATTTTTTATACATGTTCACAAATTGAATAGTCTTATTCATATATAATATTTGATTATTTGAATTTGTATTACATTGAAACTTTGTTTTGGCTTATAATTGAATATGTCTACGGAAGATCTTGAGCTCAAAAAGTTAAAAAATTCACGCAAAACATTTAAATCACAATTAACAAAATTTCAAACATATATTGACAAAGAGAAGTGTTCTGAAACCATTGACTTTAATCAGATTGAACTACGTTTGTCTAAAATTGAGCCTATTCTTGAACATTTTTATGAAATACAGTCCAATATCGAAATTCTAGATATGTCATCTGATGAAAACTCGCAGGAAGAAGAACGTACGAAGTTTGAAGATAGCTATTTTGGTGTTGTTTCACAAGCACATTTGTTATTAGAGAGCCATCGCACGCTAAATAACGTACAATTCGCGAACGAAGTTCCATCAGAAAGGTGTATTTTGCAATCGCAACCTAATATAAAGCTTCCTCCTATCACTTTGCCTTCCTTTGATGGAAATTACGAACAGTGGCTTTTCTTTAAAGATACATTTGAGTCGCTTATTCACAATGACACATCTATACCTAATATAAATAAGTTTCACTATTTGCGATTGTCACTGAAAGGTCAAGCTGCTGATTTATTAAGATCTCTTGAAAGTTCGGCTGACAATTATAATATTGCTTGGAATCTACTTGTTGAACGCTATGAAAACAAACCAATGCTAAAGAAAAACCATATTAAAGCATTATTTGATCTTAAACCCGCGACAAGAGAGTGTCATATTGAATTACGTAATATCTTGGACTGCATGACACGTCATTTACGTGCTTTACAAGTCTTGGGTCAACCAGTAGATTCCTGGGATAGTTTGATTATCCATATGTTTTCTACTAAATTAGATTCTACGACCAGACGTGAATGGGAGTGTGAGTATGCGAAGCATGACAACGTTACACGAGAAATATTTGAAAGCTTTCTACAAAAAAAATGCCGAATACTTGAAACATTAAATCCACAAAATAACAAATCCAAAACAAATGTAAGAGGTTTATTCACAAGTCATACTCCGACTTGCAATTATTGTCATAAAGAACACACAATCTATAATTGTAAATCCTTTGTTGATTTAAGTGCAAACTCTAGACTATCAGAAGTCAAAAAATTAAAGCTCTGTCTAAATTGTTTAAGGAATAATCACACCACAGATCAGTGTCGGTCATCACCTTGTCGTAAGTGCGAGCGTCGACACAATACTCTATTACATTCCAGCTTCTCAAATAACAACAAAAATAATAAAACACAAGTTGAGATCGAAAACATAAAAACCAATTCTAATGTTGCCAATTCAAATGAAAATTCTGAAACTTTACAGAATCATGAAGTCTCCTTTATTTCAAGCAATTTCTCTTCTGGTAGTGTATTATTATCAACCGCTTTGGTTGAAATATCAGACAGTCAAGGGAATATACATATTTGTCGCATTTTACTCGATAGCGGCAGTGAATCAAACTTTATTACTGAAAACTTGTGTGAAAAACTTAATTTAAAATCTACCCCAATTAACTGTTCTATTACTGGCATTGGTCAGAAAAGCACTAAAGCTTTAAAACAAGTTGTTGCTATCGTTCAAGCTCGACAAGTACCTTTTAAAACGAATCTAAAATGTCTGGTTTTACCCAAAATTACTAATAAAATTCCATACATACATGTTGATACATCTTGCTTGAAAATTCCTCCTAACCTTATACTTGCTGATCCCACATTCAATGAGCCAGGACCCATCGACATCTTAGTCGGGGCTAGCAAATTCTGGGATCTCATTATGATTGGACAAATAAAATTAGGAAAGCAGTTACCCACACTACAAAAAACCCAGTTTGGATGAGTCATATCGGGTGCTCTATTTCCACACAATTCACAAAATCCTACACATTCAGAGAACCTTTTTGTCTCATGTAACCTCAGCACTCTTGATCAATCTCTTGATGATAAGATTTCGAAATTTTGGGAGATTGAAGAAGTTGATGTTCCAAAATCATTTACTCCTGATGATGCATTTTGTGAAGAATTATTTACTAACACTACAAAAAGGAACCCTGAAGGTCGCTTTGTTGTCGATCTTCCGCTTAAACACCCTATTTCTGCTCTAGGCGATTCCAAACAAACTGCCATTAAGTGTTTGCTTAATCTTGAGAAAAGGCTTGCTAAAAGACCGGAACTTAAATCACAATATACAGAATTTTTAAATGAATATGAAACTCTTGGTCATATGACTGAAATAAATTCTGTTGATCTGGCAGATAAGACTTGTTTCTATTTACCCCATCACTGCGTATTTAAAGACAACAGTTCAACCACCAAATTGAGAGTCGTTTTTAATGGCTCTGCGGTTACCACAAGTGGATTGTCCTTAAACAATATTTTAAGAGTTGGACCCACCGTCCAAGATGATCTATTCTCAATTGTTTTACGTGCCAGAAAGCATAATATTATGTTGACTGGAGATATCGCTAAAATGTATCGTCAGGTATTGGTAAACAAAGATCAACGCTGCTTGCAACTTATTCTCTGGAGACCTAATTCCGATTCACAAATTAAAACTTATCAGTTGAATACCGTTACTTATGGGACATCACCTGCTGCATTCTTATCGACTAGGTGTCTTAAGGAATTAGCCATCCTATATGAAAGTACTGAACCTGAAATCAGTAGAATAATTTCTAAAGACTTCTACGTAGATGATCTATGTACAGGAGGTTCATCTATAAGTGAGGTTAAAATCATAAAGAAAAAAATTTCTGATATTCTTAATTCTGCCGGGTTTCCTCTTAGAAAATTTAAATCAAATAATCCCGAAGTACTATCTGATTCATTTAAAGGCTCAGATACTATACTACATTTCGGTGAAAGCGCAGAAAATAAAACTTTAGGATTACTGTGGGATTCTGAAGGTGATCTTTTTAGATATTCAATAAAAACTGTCAATGACAAACACACAACTAAAAGAAAAATTTTATCCTGCGTTTCTCAAATATTCGATCCACTTGGATTGCTTCAACCAGTCATTGTTATTGCCAAGGCAATTATTCAAAAGTTATGGCAATATAAATTAAACTGGGATGAGTCGATTCCATTAGAACTTCACAATACTTGGTTAAAGTTCCAAAGCCAACTTCAAGACTTAAACAAGTTAAATATTCCCAGGCATGTTTTACCTTTAAGTTTTAGTTCTATACAACTACATGCTTTCTCAGATGCAAGCGAAATGGCTTATGGAGCTTGTATTTATTTAAAATCCATAGATACTTTTGGTTCAAGTCATTCTTTTTTATTATGCTCTAAGACTAGAGTCGCTCCATTAAAAACAGTAACCATTCCACGTCTTGAGTTATGTGCCGCGCTACTTCTTGCTGAACTTGTTGAAAACGTTAGAGGCTGCCTGGATTTGCCTATAGATAATTATTTCTATTGGTCTGATTCAAAAATCGTTCTATCTTGGATTAAATCCAGTCCACAACAGTGGAAGATTTTCGTCTCTAATAGAGTAACTCAAATTCAAGCATTAACTGATTCAAATCAATGGTATTATATCAATACTCACGAGAACCCCGCTGATCTTCTTTCACGGGGCTTAAGTCCTAATAACTTAATTAATAATCAACTTTGGTGGAAAGGACCTGACTGGCTTTCAGATTCTCCAGAAAAATGGCCAGTAAACGCCGATGATAATTTTTCATCTGGTTTTGGACAAGCTGAGATACCTGAAATGCGTGCAGAAAAACAAATATCCTTTAATGTCTTAATCAACGACAATTTTGTTAATCTATTTGACAGGTTCTCTTCTTTCAGCAAATTGCAACGGGTTACAGCTTTCTGTTTCCGTTTTATTCAAAATTGTCGTATTTCTAAAAAATTAAGAAAAACGGGTCCTCTTGATATCGAGGAACTTCAATCATCACTTAATAAACTTATTCAATTCGTTCAAAAGGAGGAATTTCCTCAAGAATATCATGACTTATCTAAATCTAAACCTGTAAGTCAAAAAAGTAAATTATTGAGCCTAAATCCCTACTTAAGCAAAGATGGCATAATTAGGGTCGGAGGTAGATTGAAACATTCCCAATTCGATTTTCATAAAAGGCATCCAGCAATCTTACCTGGAAAGCATAATTTTTCCAAGCTCATGGCATCATACGAGCATTTACGACTTTTGCATGCTGGACCCCAACTCTTGTTGGCCTCGATACGTGAACGGTTTTGGCCTACTTCTGGTAGAAATTTAGTAAAACAAACTGTTAAAAAATGTGTGCGTTGTTATCGCTTCGATGCCACTTCCACTCCATATCTCATGGGTCAGTTACCAGAATAATGTGTAACTCCTCATCGACCATTTTTCAATGTGGGAGTTGACTTTTGTGGACCGTTTCTATTAAAGGATCGGCAAACTCGAAATTATAAAGTTATTAAGTCTTATGTATGCCTTTTTGTATGCCTGTCAACTCGAGCCATACACTTAGAATTAGTAAGCGATCTTACTACAGATGCGTTCATTGCCTCACTTCGTAGGTTCTTTTCTAGGCGAGGTTTGAGTGCTAATATATATAGCGACCACGGTACCAATTTTGTAGGTGCTAAAAACGATATTGACAATTTTCTCATTAAAAATAAAGATCAGATTCAAACTTATTCAAGCCAAAATAAGGTTAAATGGCATTTTATTCCACCACGTGCTCCACATTTCGGCGGAATTTGGGAGGCTGGTGTTAAGTCCACCAAATTTCACCTTAAGAGAGTTTTAAATCGTTCACCTTTTTCTTATGAAGAGTTTTTAACCATTTTAAATCAAATCGAAGCATGTCTTAACTCCCGACCTCTATTTCCTTCTTCCAACGACCCAAACGACCCTCAACCTATTACCCCAGCGCACTTTCTTATTGGAGAGACCTTTACATCTCTTCCTGATCATGATTATGCTGAAATCCAAGAAAACCGTCTGTCCAAGTTCCAGCGACTTCAAAAAATCACTCAAAGCTTTTGGAGAAGGTGGTCTAAGGAATTTATTTCGGAGCTCCAGCAACGCCACAAGTGGAAGCAAAATTATCCTGACCTTTTGAAGCCTGGTACTGTAGTTATCATTGAGGAAGATGATCTGCCTCCGCTTAAATGGAAAATGGGTATTGTTGAAAATGTACATCCAGGAGTTGATGGTATAATTCGAACGGCCACTATAAGACATGGATCTTCATTGTTTAAGAGACCAGCTACAAAATTATGCGTCCTTCCTAATTGCAACCAGTGATTTTTTAATTGAAGCCTTTTGGCTGTCAAGGGGGCCGGTATGTTACAATTTGTAATAATTCACTCACTAGACTGCCTGCTGCATCAGTTCTACCGCACTGTTCTTTAGCCGAAAGAATCGAAGATTGCGACTGTCATTGTCAAAAAAAAAACTAATGTCATGAAATTTTCTATTTGTACGTTTCTAAAATGTTTTACATTTGAATATTGTTGAAATCGTTCAATAAATAAATTGGAATAACATTCTTATGTGTATAATTGCACACAAACCGTTCTTCTTTTTTTTGTATCCTTATGGCCTCCACCTTGTCAGTACTTAATCAAAGCTAGTTTTCGCTTTGACCATTTAAATTTTAAATAATCAAAGATTTTTGCTATAATTGTAGCTCGTTGAGATATACATATATTCTTGCTATATTAGAGCAGGATGATTGTCATAAATCATCACAAAACTGACAAGAATGACAGATAATTGCAACAAAAATGTTGTTGCACTAGTGCAAAAAACCACTTTTTCCATTAGATGTGTTTCACGAATGGGGATTCTTTTTAAACAATTTTGCTAATAATTAAAACGTCGTTTTTACATTAAATGTCAAATATGGGGCGTGAGCTTATTATTGAGGATCAGTAGGAGTATATACCTATGTACCGCTTTTCACAATACGATTTTTCAAACATTCCATGCTAAATGGGACCATTTTCTTGGCATAAAAACAAAAATCAAAAACATCAAAAAATAAATTAATTTACTGTGTGGACCCTCACTTTGTAGAATCAAAAGGTAGGTTTATTTTGGCATATGTTTGTCCCCCCAACCCCCTATAAAGTCAACACTTTGTAACGTTAATTTTATTCACTCTCCTTATATTTAAATATTTATTAAATTATCTTATGGGTGGCGAGTAGCCAGTCCTTTCTCATGCCCAGCGCTGAGAAATGTATCGAGTTTAACTTTATCTATAGTCGATGAAAGACAAAATTTTAAGTTTATTTGCGGGTCAAATCGATATCGTCTATAGGGAAAATAGTCACTTCGGTTTACTATAAATTATTTGGTTTTCAATTTTAACACAAATGAATGAAGAATCCACTTACGGAATTTAAAATACTTTTTCATTTCCAAACCATGGAGTTTGATACAGATATGCGACGTATGTGCATTATCATTCACATGATTTCATGTTTTATATTTAAACAGAGGCAATCAGAGATTTTGTCTTTTCTGTGACAAAATGTTGAATTAACAACTTGAAATTTATTTGGTGAGAGTTTCACCTAAAACTTTTTTTATCTAAGTGCATTCATGTGAATGGTAAGTAGTTTCGCTTAAATTCATATGTTACATATTTAACTTTGCTTTCCTCAATATATAGTAGCTTTTCTTATTATTTTCTCTAGCGTTCCAGTACCAGATATATCGATAACGTTTTTTTTATATTTTTTTTGTGTTTTTTTTTATCTTGTTGAAGACACTTGATATACCTTTTAATATATTTGCCGGCATTAACAATACATTTTTATTGCTTTCCTTCATTATTTTTTTATAGTAAAATACAGGATGTTGCTTCTTTTTTGTTTTATGAACCACGTTTTTAAATATTCATTTTCAATCTGTATATCATATAACAACCAGCACCATTTTCATTTCAATCTCCAGATATCCTGCATTTTACTATGTTCATTTAACATAATATATCTGATTCAAGTGTTCTTTCTAGCACTTTCTTCGTACCTAAAGTAATGCACTTTCTTCGTATCTAAGTTATATATATCTTTATATATATAACCACTACTTCTACTATCACTACTACTACAACTACTACTACCACAACAACTACTACTATTAATATGTTCTGGCAATAAACCTCCATAAGACACCGGACCTCCATAAGACACCGGATCTCAATGCAGAAGAAACCAGGAAAGTACCGTCACTAAAAATTATTGTTGCAACAAGAATACTAAATACTAATTTTTCTTCAACTGTGATATTTATATTTTTTTTTAAAGTCATTATACAACTTGTAAATTTAACAACGTAGTTCATATTCCTTCCCTTCCAACATTTCCAGGTTTGTTGATAGAGAGTGTTGAAACAAGTCAACTAATATTATTCAGGGTGGCGCCCATTTACCTTAACTTTACTTAAATTCCTTAACGTAATTTATTGATTGTTTTGTTAACTTATTAAATTCATTTATTTCAATATAACTTCAATAATTTAAATAAGTAGTATTACCCGCGAACCGGTAAGACTACTCCCTGAATTTTTATTAGTTTGGTATCCGAATTCACGCCTGAGCAGCTCTTTATCTGAGTAGCCGTTGCAAATTGGCACCCGAACGTGTGTGGCCTGTTTTACACATCATCTCTCTCATCAATAGATCTTGAAACTTGGAAGTTTGGATAGTAGTAGTTATCTTTTTATTATCGTAAATATCTTTCACTTATTACAGTATTTATCTTCCTATTTTCTATAGTTCACTTATCGTATCATATCGTCACAGTTGAGTTGCAATATTTCATTTTATTATCGTATTGACAATATCTATATCTATATAATATTTTTTCTTATCTTATATCTTCACGTATCGTATATATAAATATTTTCTCAATCGTCAATATCAACAGTACTCAATTTTTTTTTAAATTTTCGTATCTTATAATTTAATTTCGTCAGATACCGTATACTAAAATGGCAAAAATGTTTAAGCTAAATGTTGATTATCTTTTAACTCATGAATTAGATCATGAAATTTCTTATCGTTGCTTAGAAATACCTTCACTGGTTACAGAGAAGAGGAAATTGTTACGGGGTGTTTTAACTCAAGAGGTATCCATGCGGAGTTCGATAGTTTATGTCGATCTTCCATTTCCCACGGAAATTACAGGAATTAAGCTTTCTTTTGCCGACTTGAAGAAGAAGGTTCAAGATTTCGTTGGAACTTCTTCTGATGTAGAGTATAAAAGATTGACTTGTCGGCTAACTCACCTTACGCAACGCATTTCTCGTTTGAATTGCGAGGAAGACGAGCATGAAAAAGTAAAAAAACATCTAACATCAGAAATATTGTTTTTAGAAGGTGAATTAGATGGCAAACTCAATGTTATTGATGCAGATAGACAATCTACTCCGGTAAATGCAAATCAAAGTTTTTCTTTTTCTACACCTGTACCTGTACACAAATGGGGAATAAGATTCTCAGGAATTGATTCCAAAGAATCAGTACTTGGCTTCCTAGAACGTGTGAATTGTCTTAAAATTTCAAGAGGTATCACAGATGCTGAATTGTTTTCTAGCTCAGCTGATTTGTTTAGTGATCAAGCTTTTAACTGGTATCTAATTAACAGATGCAAAGTTCAAAATTGGGAACAATTAGTGACCAAATTGAAATCAGATTTCTTACCTTATAACTATCAAGATGATTTACTAGAGGAAATCAAGGCTAGAAAACAAGGTCAACATGAAAGAGTTACCCTATATATTAACGCCATGTGTGGTTTGTTCAATCGTCTTGACGACAAGCCAAGTGAAAGTGCCATGATCCGTATTATTCGTAAAAATCTCTTACCTAATTATGCACAACCATTAGCTTTAATCGATATTGATACTGTTGATATTTTGACGGAAAAATGTAAACGACTTGAGGAAACATTAACTTGGGATCAACAATTTACATCAAATCATAAGAATAGTCAATATTTACTTGAACCAGATTTGAGCATACCTAGTACCTCTTTCAAGGATAATTCTTGTTTTAAACAAACACGGAAAAATATATCGGTAGTATCTTCTACTTGGACTTGCTGGAATTGCAAACAAGCAGGTCATATGTATTATAACTGTCAAATTCCTAGGAAATTGTTTTGTTTTGGTTGTGGACATCCTGATACTGTAAAAACTAAATGTCCAAAGTGTTCAAAAAACGAACCAAGCAGTGGTCGAACTTCCCACTCTACCACACTTGCTCAAAAACCGGGAACATCAGGAAAATCCAAAAACATCAAAACAAAAGCAAAGTCCCAGGAAAAACCAGCAAAAGACGAAAATTAAGTTTACCTCAAATAAATCCTATAAATTCCTGTTCTGTAAAAAAATTTTCTCATTCTATCTTAAAAAAGGTTCCTACAGTAAGTCGCTCCGACTGGAATTCATGGCTTTTATTTGTTAAAGATTTCTATAAAACTAATTCAAGATCAAATTCAATTGTTTCAAACTCAAAGCCTTTAGCAAATGTAGGATCACTGCTTTATAATGTTGAAGATGATAATCGACCTTATGTCGATATCATAATATTTGATAAAACAATTTCTTGTCTTGTTGATACTGGTTCAAATATCTCATTGATTGGTTCTCGTGCATTAGATTTTATTCATAACTTATCAGTACCTATATTGAACGATGATAACTTAAAAATATCTACGGCAGATGGTAAATTGCAGGACGTTCTTGGTTATATCGAAACATATGTCATCACAGACAAGATATCTAGGCTTATGAAATTTTATTTAATACCTTCAGTCAAACATGATATTATTCTCGGTATGGATTTTCTCAAAATTTTTAACGTAAAAATTAATTTCTCTAAATTATCTTTAACTGTAAATTCACTCTCGTTAGCTGTAGTAAATACAATTCGGGATATATCTCATTTAACTCCTAATCAAACAAGTAGGTTAAATCAAACTATTGATCTTTTTAAGACTATTAGTCCGTCAGATAAAATAGGTAAAACTCATTTGATAGAGCATTTTATTGATACCGGAAATTCTCCTCCTTTTAAACAAACCCAATATCCCTTACCTCAAGCTATGCAAGCTTACCTGGAAAAGGAAGTAGATACTTTGCTAGAATTAGGTGTAATTCAAAAAAGTAAATCTTCATATTGTAGTCCTATCTGGTTGGTTCAAAAGGGAGATGGTAAATATAGAATGTGTTTTGATGGACGTAAACTAAATAGTGTGACTTTAAATAAAGATGCTTATCCCTTACCTTCAATCGAAGTTATACTGAGTCAACTTCGAGATACTCGTTATATATCTAGTATAGACCTAAAGCAAGCATTTTATCAAATTCCGTTGGAGAAATCATCTCGGGAGAAAACAGCTTTTGCAGTAAAAGGTAAAGGTTTATTCGAGTATGTCACTACTCCTTTTGGGTTAGTCTCTGCTCCTGCTAGCATGTGTCGTTTAATCGATTTGGTCATTGGTCCTTCCTTGGAACCATATTGTTTTTATTACCTGGATGACATCATCATTTGTACTCCTGATTTTGACAAACACATGGAAATTCTTAAGAGTGTTTTCGAGAAACTACGAGATGCCGGCTTGACGGTAAATTTAGATAAATGTCAGTTTTGTCGTTCTTCCCTTAGATATTTAGGTTATGTGGTGGATGAAAATGGTCTTCGTACCGATCCTGAAAAGGTTTCTGCTATTTGTGAGTACCCTGTCCCGAAAACTGCCACTCAGGTGCGTAGATTCTTGGGAATGGTTTCGTATTATCGTCGGTTTCTTAAAGATTTTTCTTCCTTATCTGCTCCAATTTCTGATCTTCTTAGTGAGCGAAAGAAACATCAATCTATTACTTGGACATCCCAGGCAAATCAGGCTTTCGAAAAGGTGAAAACTGTCTTAACTACCGCTCCTATCTTGAGTAGTCCCGATTTCACCAAACCTTTCTTTCTTATGACAGACGCTAGTGATGTTGGGGTAGGAAGTGTTCTTTTTCAATTGGAAGATGGACTCGAACATCCCATAGCTTATATGAGTAAGAAACTCACAAAGGGTCAAAAGAAGTTTAGTACTACTGAAAAGGAACTGTTAGCAGTTTTGTTAGGGATTGATCATTTCAGATATTATCTTGTAGGTCGTCATTTTACCGTAATTACTGATCATTCTTCTCTTGTGTGGTTGAATAATATGAAAAAACCTTCTCCTCGTTTAGCTAGATGGATATTGCAATTGTCGCAATACAATTTCTCTATCGTTCACCGTAGATCTACCGGAACTGTGGTAGCAGATGCATTATCTCGTATACCTGAAGTTAGTATCTTAGACTTATCTACATTACATCCCGATAAATGGTATAATGACATGATTTCTCATGTTCAAGATTTTCCAGAAAAATACCCAAGTTTTAGAGTTGAAAATAACATATTATATAAACATGTCTTCAATAAATTTGGACCAATTAGCAATGTTTCCGATTGGAAAATTGTCGTTCCTACTAAAAATCGAAGTGAAATTTTACATCATTTTCATGATAGTCCAACTTCTTCTCACTTCGGTGTTTTTAAAACATTAGAGAGAATTTCTGAAATTTATTATTGGCCTAATCTCAGGAAATCAGTTTATAAATATGTTACTCGTTGTAAAATATGTGCATCTTGTAAACCATCTAACTTGCCACAAGCAGGATTAATGGGAAAATATCGTAACATTAACTTCCCTTTTCAATTGATATCGTGTGATCTTCTAGGGCCATATCCCCGATCTCGTAAAGGTAATCAATTTGCACTTGTTGTAGTTGACTGGTTCACGAAATTTGTATTAGTTCATCCCTTACGACAGGCTACCGCTCGTTCTATAGTTGATTTCTTAGAAAATCATGTCTTTCTTATTTTTGGAATCCCTCAAATTGTATCTTGCGATAATGGTAAACAGTTCACGAGTCATTTGTTCAAAAACCTCATGGACAAATATTCAGTACAAAAGATTTGGTATAATGCTAACTTTCATCCGCAAATTAATCACACTGAACGCGTAAACAAATCCATTGTCACAGCTATACGATCTTATAGTTATGAAGATCATAGAACGTGGGATGAAGAGATCTATAAAATTGCTCAAGCAATTCGGCTGTCGAAACATGAAGTAACCGATTTTACCCCTTCCTTCCTTACCTTTGCTCGAAATGTTCCTGTCTCGGGAAATTTTTATGGTATAATTGCAGAAAATGCAAATAATCAGGTTACCATTTCCGATAAAGTCCACCGAATTCAGGATACACAAGAAATGCCTAAAATTTTCGAAGTGGTGAGAAAAAATTTGCAAACAGCATATCGGCAGAGTAGTCAACGTTATAATTTGCGCAAACGAGATCATAGGTTCTATGTAGGTGATCGGGTTTGGAAGAAGAACTACCCTAAATCGGAC